>JAOTOL010001612.1:562500-1987500 GCA_034440575.1 Imbricaverruca yamaguchii | reverse complement strand
ATGAGTGAGTAGGCAAATCGCCCTGCCGCCTGGCATATTACCTGCTTTTAGCTCGGGAACGCTTGGGCTGGTGGTACCTTTACACCATTCATTTAACAATCCTTCCTGAAAAGTTATAGGTGCCTGGAAGGGATGATCTTGTTTGAGATTAGTTTAAATATTGTGCTCCAGACTACCTGCAAACACGTCATGAAAATAATTCAGCTGGAATTTTTTAGCTTCTAATTTTCATATTTTCCAATTTTTATGGATATAAAATTATACTGATTATAATTTTCTAGCTTTCTAACTTAGACTGCAAAGTACCAGAAAATCCAGGATACAACTTGGATGTATGATGCAACATAGATGACTAAAAAGAGTGCCCCATCATTTGTTCATATTTTTTCTGGGGGAGGGGAGGGTGGTGAAACCCCAAAAATATTAAGAGTGGTAATACGTTACTGAAAAGGTTGGCATATATTTTGTTCACGGTGACCTGATTCCATTTGTTCCCTTTTGGCTTAGGATACACCACTTTTGGCATCCTCTGGTTCCAAGCGACATTTTTGGCAGCTATAGACGACGTGCTCGTCTCCTATATTATCGAAGCATGCGCTTTCTCAAAATGTACCCATTTGCTGTGCGAATGTAGGACACTACGCCCTATCCCGCAAAGGATCAAGTCACAGCTATAGAACCATAGGTGGCAGGACGTTGTAATTTATGGGGGTGGCTCCGGTTAGGTTTTGGGCCGGTTATTTCCAGGCGTAGCCATTGAGTCAGTGCTAAGTTTCCCGATTTAAACAGGGTACCCCATCTCCGCGGTTCCGCATCCCCCACCACCTACCGTTCCGCCATCTATGGGTGGAAAAATGGCAGTCCTTCTCAAAACGCGATTCCAACCGATATCGTTCGACCTCTCCGGAAATAAGAACCACTTGTACTGCAAGTGTACGCGTCTTTGCCAATGGATGTTCGCTAAATGAAGTTGACAGAGCACTGCTTCTTTGTCTTTAGCTCGGCAGTGGTTAGTTCAGTTTTCAGAGGTGCTTCACTAAAAATTTGTCCTCAATAAACCGAGTGTCCTCGCTGTAGTGGGTTGTCCCGGCGGGAGCGTGACCTTTGCTGATAATTGGCTTGGGCTATTTCCTATTTAGAATAATGTGTTACTAGAATAACGGAGTGCCCTGTACCGTATGACCGTCGGATGCATGGATCTGTTTTCAGTGAGGAATGTCTGAGCACCTACCGAGCGGAGCGTACCAGAGCTGGCATATTCGGGGAACGGGTAGCCCGTCCTTGGGGCTATTCTGGCATGCACAATTTGTAAGGGTGAGCGAAGCGTAGCGTGTGCCATGCGCTCAAATTTCGCGCGGCACCCCCACTTCTGTTTAACACGAGGCTTTCGTCTCTTCCGGACAAAAAACGCGACCGCCACATATTGGCGCCCGACTTGGCTCACATCGCAGGGAACGAAGAATGTGGGACACGACGTGAAAGCCCACAGTGTTGGCTACCCTTTGGGCACGATAAACTGAACGGGAGCGACACCGATGTGATGGAAGAACTGGTTGCTCAGAAATCCTCTGTCAATTGGTATAGCGTGTTAACCGTGGATTTTAACGTCCGAATATGATCAATTTTAGTGCTACAAATCGTTTCGATTTCAACTGGCATAGATGACAAAACAATGGGCCGATCGACACCGACACCACGGTGTAGCCAAAAATAATATCCAAGCTCGGCAGTGCAAACATGTTTCCCGCACGTGGCATGTGTGGCAAGATGAGGGGTGTAGAGAAATGGCGGCTATCGTTTTTATCGTTTTTCACGATTGGGTCTAGTGCTGGAAAGCGAATAGAAGTGAAGGTGCGCCGTCGCTTACATTATCCAGTTTCATCTGTCGACCACAGTTTTTCCATCGACCATCGGCACTTGTCGTGAGTCAAGAGTCAGCCATCGCGACGAGAGTTACAAGTGTCGTGGCCAGGTGTTACAGGTGCCTAGTGTCGTGGTCAGGTGCCAGGTGTTACAAGTGTCGTGGCCAGGTGTTACAGGTGCCTAGTGTCGTGGTCAGGTGCCAGGTGTTACAAGTGTCGTGGCCAGGTGTTACAGGCGCCTAGTGTCGTGGTCAGGTGCCAGGTGTTACAAGTGTCGTGGCCAGGTGTTACAGGCGCCTAGTGTCGTGGTCAGGTGCCAGGTGTTACAAGTGTCGTGGCCGCCGTTGACTCCACCGATGGTCCCACTGATGAACCCAACGATGGTCCCAACGATGGTCAAGCCACCACCTGATGACTGACGCAGGACGGGTCTGAGCTGAGGAGGAGGGTCTGAGCTGAGGAGGAGGCGGGAGGAAGCCAGGTTCGCCGTGGGGTGGGCGCTGGAAGAGGTCAGGTCCGTGATGGGGTGGGTTTTGGGGGAGGCCGGGTCCGTGAAGGGGAATGTGGGAGAAGACAGGGTCTGCGGTGGAGTGAATATAGGAGGAGGCCGGGTCCGCGATGGGGTGGCTTGGGAAAGAGTGGTGGGCGGTGGAGTGGTAGAATCGAGGATCTGTGGGCTGGTTGAGACAAGGATGTGTGGGGTGGTAGGGTCGAGGGACGGTGGAGATGAGCATCTGTGGGGCTTTGATGAAAGGTATGTACCGATCTCCAGGAGTCGGCTGCTTTTTGGACGATAAGACGCGGGTGGGCTGGTGCTGGACTGGGTGTAGGTATCGATGTTGAGGAGAGCGCCGCTGCGTAGCTGCGCCCAGTGGCAGGTGCGGTATGGGAGGATGCGGCTGTGCAGGTAGAGACGTCAGTGGTGGAGGTGGTGTTGCATAGGTGTCGTGATGGTGTGTGTGTGGCACGCTGTGTGCTAACGCATTCCGACACTTCCCTCTCATATGTTCACTTGGGGCAGTCGGAGTCGGTGGCGGAGTGCAGCCCATCACATGATGCACATCTCCTTTCTGATGATATGCGGTCAGATGACGCGTGGTAACCGGTACGCTGGTTGCATCGTGGCTCTGGCGACGCGCAAGCGCGTTGGCCATGGCCATAACGAAGACAGCGGCGGCACCGTAGTGATAGAGGCACGTCGAGACGTACCTCGTGTGGCTTACCATGCATGTGTACGTGTGATGGCAGCTGCAGTGAGTTAAATGAGAGAGCTAAGATGGGTGTTGATCGTGCCTCTCATCTTATGTTGGCCATCGTGACTGCGGCGTCGATGAGGGCTGTGGCGTCAAGCAGTGTGGGAATGCTGTCGAATGGTACGTTATTCAACTTTACCGGCTAGTGTTCGGTGTGTAATGTAGCGAAAGGAGCGGAGTCGGCTGTTAAAAGTGTTGGCGTCCGGTAGTGTTTGTGTGTCAGCGCTGCCCTTTTCTGAACAATGATGTGGGTGGTGTGGCTGTTGTTGTGATGGTGAAGTGTAGTGAGTTGAGAATGTGACGGAGAGTCACATTCTCAACTCACTACAGTGAAGAGTGAGAGTGAAGGACAACTCTCGTGTGGTGTTGTGTTCTTGTTCGATGCCGATGCCTACTAGGTAAGCGCCTTTTGTGGTGCGAGCGATGGGCGCCGATGTAGGTGTCACGGTGTGTCAGGGTGAGCATAAAGGGAAGTTTTGAATTTGGTGTGGAAGGTTTTCCTTCTTGAGTCGCCGGAGTGCTCGTCTAGTGTCCGGGGCTATTGGGTCTTGCTGTCTTCGAGTCTTCGCTGCTTCTGCCGCTGCAGGTTTGTCTTCTTTCCCCAACCTTGGGCCTTCTTGGATCTCTTCGTGCACTTGCCGTGGCGATATTGAGAGATCAGCATCGAGGTGACGCATATGCCGGCGCAGATTGGAGTCGATCGTATCTCGCCGCCGGCGGCGGTAGCGGCGGCGCCGGTCCGTCGGCAGCGTCAGGCGGCGGGGCAGGGGCTGGGGGAGTCCCGCCGCACGGCCCTGTACAGCGCGATCAATGCTCGGTGCCCGCCGGGACCGCGTCGCAGCTTTAAATTGAGCCGCCGCCGAGAGGTGACGCCAGTGCCGCCGCTGCCGGCGGCGAACGGAAACCAGCGTCCCTCGCCGGTCGCTTCCGGCGGAATTGCGCCGCCGTTTGCACTCAGGTTTCCGGCGAGGCCACCTAATGGAAACGGGGCCATCGGAGGGCGCGCGCGGAGAGGTTTGTTTGCCTGCCGCCGGAGCCCGCATACACACACGCCGCTCGCACCGTTCGTGGCCTGCTGATCGCCACACTAGATCGCCACACTAGATCGCCCCGCTAAATCAGCCAACGGCCGTCGTCTGGCTTACCTCTTCATTCAGGCGCTGGTGCTTATGTGCGTGCCGATGCGTAATGGACGGAGATTCGTCTCCCAGGTGATGGAGGGAAATTTAGTGGTTGGAAAACACTTGGCTACCGAAATTAAAATAAACGTTTGTATACAGTGGCTCAATGGCTGTTTGTGAAAGTCAAACTTCCATACCTTTATGGTGGCTGGTGGCTTCCTGTTTATCACGCAGAACATCAATCTCGCCGGTTTGTTTTGGCTTCCAGAATATCGATCACCATTATGGACTGCCTCGTAACGACGCCGATCCAAATTATGCATGGTGCGATCCTAAGCCGTTGCTGACAGAATCGAGCGGCGTGAACTCCATCTAGAGTATGCCTAGTTTCCTGAACTCTCCATTGTGGTCAGTTATTCGAGTAAGGTAGGACTATTTTTGGCGTATGATGAAATGCGAGATTGAGCAGAGTCGCGGCGGCGGCAGATGAAGCGTTTGATCTGAGGCCTCTCACTGGCTGATGACTAAGACCTTAGACCTAAAGTCTCTGACCTGGCCAAGTGGTGCCTCCGCTGGGTGAACCATGGCCTGCCGAACTTGGCCCTTCGTCCGTCCTGCTGCCGGCCTCGCCTCCCGACCCGTCGTCTGACCCGTCGTCTGACCCGTCGTCTGACCCGTCGTCTGACTCGTCGTCTGACCTGCCTCCCGACCCGTCGTTTGACCCGTTGTCTGACTCGTCGTCTGACCCGTTGTCTGACCCGTCGTCTGACTCGTCGTCTGACCCGTTGTCTGACTCGTCGTCTGACCCGTCGTCTGACCCGTCGTCTGACCCGTCGTCTGACCCGTCGTCTGACTCGTCGTCTGACTCGTCGTCTGACTCGTCGTCTGACTCGTCGTCTGACCTGCCTCCCGACCCGTCGTTTGACCCGTCGTCTGACCCGTTGTCTGACTCGTCGTCTGACCCGTCGTCTGACCCGTCGTCTGACCCGTCGTCTGACCCGTCGTCTGACCCGTCGTCTGACCCGTCGTCTGACCCGTCTCCCGACCCGTCGTCTGACCCGTCTCCCGACCCGTCGTCTGACCAGTCGTTTGACCCATCGTCTGACCCGTCGTTCGACGGGTCTTTCCTGACCTACCTGACAGCCGATCACAACAGTACGCCAGCTGATAAGTGGCCGTTCGATGAACATGTACAGCTCGAAAAGTCCGTCCTAGTGTCAAGTGAGGTCTTATGAAGTCCGCATTTGGTGTGTTTGGTTTAGGAAATAATAGGTCCAGGACAAGTTCTTTCCATTCTATGTGAAGCATAGACAAGTCAGTGTGTAGGACCCCGGCTGACGACTGGACCACTATTGTGTCTGTGTTGTCATGGCAGTTCCGCCCCAACACAGACACTCCAGAGTGTCTGTGTTGGGGCGAAACTGCCATGTGCTGGACAATCGGGGTTGGTTGGCATTCGGTATTCCGTAAATACATCGTATGGGGGTGGAAAATATTTTAGTGAAGAGTCTGAAAATATTATAAATTAAACAAATTTCCAAGGTTGTATGTAATCCTGAAAGTTTGCTCTCTGCTTTCTGTACCTATGGGTGTTCTTTTTGTAGTTTGTGTTCGTGTATGTTTATGAAACGGAATTTTAATCTTTACCATAGTGCATATACATTGCTGTGGTAGAGATAGAAGTGAGACTGGAAGGTTGATTACAACTGAGCGTAATTTCCCACAAAAATTAGGAAATGTTGTAGTATTGTGCTCAAGGGATGGCAAACTACAAAGCATTCTCTATAGGGACGATTCCGATATATATATATATATATATATATATATATATATATATATATATATATATATATATATATATATATAATTTCAAAGCGGAAGATGTGGTCAATGCCAAGTGCAAATGCCAAGTGAGGTCTTATGAAGTCCGCATTTGAAATGGTCAACTTGACGTTTCATTGACTTCGTGATCTTTTGCAAAAAGTCCTGTTATTATATTTCTCATTTTTTTAGCTAATCGATGTCCAATTAATTCTCTCTCAAATGATGCATTTTGTCTCGTAAATCCGAATCCGCAATGAGTCACAGACATTGTTGGAGTTTCACTTGACATTGGATCGGAGTGTATAATCCTTGGATTCATTCAATAATGGGGTGCATAATGCCCAGTAAGCATAAATGAGGTGCATGCATTTTGTCAAGATTAAGGAATGAAAAGTCCTGTTTTTACATATTACAGATGTTTGATCATAGGAAGCCTAGGCATGCCTTCTGATGCTGGATCACATAAAAATACAGTATTCACTGGCAATGGAAGTTTCACACCACAGCTTGCAGTCATCTGTGCCCTCTGGTGCTGGACGAGTCATAAAGGAACCGGTATTTGCAACAAGTCATGCATTTAGTCATGACTGATTTCCATGATATTTTGAATACATTGCAACTTTATGCAGGTATGTAGGCATATTGCCATGATAAATATACATTCGCAATGAACTAGAATCCTGCCTTTCACTCTAGGAACCCCAAAACATCAATAACCCCCATGGAATATTATACTTTGCAGCCCAGTTTTTGTGAACAATAGCCCATGGTATGGCTGGATTCGAAGCAAAAACCTGGCACCACAGATGGACGCTGCCAAAGAGTATTGTTATTGCCAACCTAAACTTTGAATCACTTGTTTTCATGTACCACCATATGGTAATGTTCATGCTCGATTAAAAAATACATGGAGGTTGCATTGGCAACATCAAAAGCGTACGAAGTTTCACTCGTGACTAGCATACCCCAGCCGTTACCCACCCTAAGCCAGCATCAATATCATTCAGGCATATTCGTCGGAATAACATTCGCAGAACGAGAAAAGAAAACCTACAAAAGGTATGGTAGATAATAGGAGCCACAGATGATAGTAAAGCATCACCTACCAATTACCATTCCCACAGTACCCACTCTTCTCGAGACTCAAATCCGAGAAGAACCAAAACCAGAAAAAATCAACAATGGCTTCGCATCGGTCCGCTACGCACCTTGACCGTCATGACGTCACGTTGACCGTCATCGCGTCACCTTGACCGTCATCACGTCACCTTGACCGTCATCACGTCACCTTGACCGTCATCGCGTCACCTTGACCGTCATCACGTCACCTTGATCGTCATCACGTCACCTTGACCGTCATCACGTCACGTTGACCGTCATCATGTCACCTTGACCGTCATCGCGTAACCTTGACCGTCATCACGTCACCTTGACCGTCATCACGTCACCTTGACCGTCATCACGTCACCTTGACCGTCATCGCGTCACCTTGATCGTCATCGCGTAACCTTGACCGTCATCGCGTCACCTTGACCGTCATCGCGTCACCTTGACCGTCATCGCGTCACCTTGACCGTCCTCGCGTCACCTTGGCCGTCATCGCGTAACCTTGACCGTCATCGCGTCACCTTGACCGTCATCGCGTCACCTTGGCCGTCATCGCGTCACCTTGACCGTCATCGCGTCACCTTGACCGTCCTCGCGTCACCTTGGCCGTCATCGCGTAACCTTGACCGTCATCGCGTCACCTTGACCGTCATCGCGTCACCTTGACCGTCATCGCGTCACCTTGACCGTCATCGCGTCACCTTGACCGTCCTCGCGTCACCTTGACCGTCCTCGCGTCACCTTGACCGTCATCGCGTCACCTTGACCGTCATTGCGGTCGCACCGGCTGTCAAAGCCTTCAGCGGCTTCTCTTCGATTGGCGCAAAAACGACCCAATCGAGACGAATTCCTCCATTGCAGTTAACTGCGTCAGCGATTTGGTAACGCTGGTTTCATCCCATTGGCTGGGTTCAAATCACTAAGCCAATCAGCAGCCTCCCTACCGTCAGCAGGAGGTGACGAAAACACAGTACCTACTTCTTGACAAACCCTCATTTTCCAGTGTGTTAGAACAGCACAGCTAAATTTACATTTTTTCGGGACGGGAGAAACGAGTTGTCGGAGTGGCATCAACACTAGTATTGTCACAAATTAAGAGCAATGTAAGTCATGAAATCATGACACTAAGATGTCTAGCTAAATGGTGGTCCATTTTGTCGCAAAGTCTTAGCAGATTTAAACAACATTTTGGAGCCACTTAGGCCATTTTCATGTGCGAAATCCATTTGATATTTTTTATTTCTATTGTTTGGAGTAGCTCGAGAGTACAAAGATGAACAGGTTGTTCCATGTCAAGTGATGTAGAATATCTCAACCTTCAATGAAATAAAAACAAATGCATCATGTATAGCCTTTCTTGGCAGTAGTTTAAAAGTCTCCGAGGGCAATTGGAGCTGCATAACGTCGAATCCATTGGATCCAATAAGCGTTGTCGTGGTTCAACCGGTCTGGAAATGATGGTTTCCTTCATTAGGCGAGTGGGGTATAGTGACCTTCTTAATTTGGCGATTTTTTTTGGGAAACACCGAATTTCCGTCTGGATGGAATCGGTTTATCTCAACCAACTATTGGTTCGTAAATAGCCGTAAGTGTGAGTCGTGTGGTGGGATATAATCTAATAATTCAAGGAATATGAGGCGAGATTACTAGATTACTAATTGCTGTCGTGTGGTGTCAGTCAACACATGAAATGGGGTTCGATTCAAGGTTGTTCAAATTGAATGCCTCTTGAAGGTGTGAACTTCGGTACCAAAGCATACCTCTACGTAGTTAGAGTGAGACATAAACACCCAGGTTGATGTAGAAATGTGTGGGCAGCCACAGCAAAGTTGCGGTGTTTTGTATTTTGCAGGGGTGTACCACTGTATCCCTTTGGGTGCACACGCACCCAGGGCACACCCAGGAAGAGTACTTTCGCCATTTTCTTAAGCATTATATTCCTTGAGAAAAGCATTTTCTTAATGTGTGGGCCTGGGATTGACGAATCATTCTGCTTGTATTCTTGTTTCTTGAAGTAAGCTTCCATCTTTTAACATATAATTTGTTTCGGGAATTATGTATTGAACCCCCTTAATGCATGCACTCACGAGCATTCTTTGTGCACTCATGAAACGTTTCAGGATTTGTTGGATACACCCCTGTCCCATTATGGGCGCTAAATGACCAAACCTGGTCGGTGTGCTCTAAAACTTAAATAACCATCCAACCCTATGCCCTCCCCATCCCTCATTGAGCACCGTTATTTTGCCTTTTATCCCTCGAACTTCCTGAAACTTCTTATGCCATGACAAAACATGCACATGTGTTCTGTTGTATTTCCTTGTTTCATACCATGCACAAAATCTGCCCGTCAATATTTTGTGGAAATTACTGTCTTTGTACCCTCCCAGTTGCTTAGGGGATGATCTAGTTCTCTGGTTATGTTCTTGGCCTCGCATTCTTCTGAGCACTTCTAGCCCGAGTTCATTCGCAAACGGAGCAGGAGCACATGAAGGCATGGCTGTTCATTATTTTTTGCCAGGCAATTACACAGCACCTGTATCATTACATGGAACACATCCAATGGTATGCAGACTGCAGGATGATCCAAACTTTAGATCTGCTGTTGTCTGTTGTGCATGCTAGCAGGCTGGCATTCTTCCAATCTTACTGGTATCTCATTACGTATCCACTCCTGCATCCTCTTGAGATGTTACTGTAACTCTCATGATCACCTGAAATAACGCATGTGCATTGTCCTACATGGTGTTGCCAAGTCGCTGCAGCAAGGACGCAACATGGCCAGACAAGATGAATAGCGTCAAAACTAGAAGTGAATCTCATCATCTGCCACATAGGTTACGATATACTATAGATAATGCTGCTCCCTCCTCTTAATCACATTTGTCACTATTCGATGATGACATCTAGCTCGGATTGTTGGTCAGACAACGCTTTTCATCTGACATTGAGCAAAGTACGAAGTTTTTTTGTGGGGGGGTAACTCTTTGGGTGGACAAAGTTCCAAAGGGGCAATATTTTTAACTCCAATCACTGATGTCCATTGTGACGGCCTGGCATGTGACGGCCTCCATGTGATGGTATTTTACGTGACTAGGAGCATAGCTGATATAGATGTCATTTAAATGGTACTCGGCCATGTATCACGGTGACGATATTGTCAAGTACGCTAAAAGTAAAAAAGGTCACACGTTGGTCAGTGACCTGACCTCGATATGGTGGATGTGTTTGTATTGTAGAAATGATCGATATGGGTCTCAATTTAAAGCATTTTGCTGCTAGATCGTGGATATATCAGATTAAATTTCATAAGCGGTCACTGTGGTCACGTATGAGTCAGCGACCTGTCCTTCGGTTGAAGCTTAAAGTGTGCATTATGTAATACATTCGATATGGGAACGTTTTGGAGCACTTCATCGAGGAGAACCAACATTGTCATAAACGTGTCATGTAAGGTCAGATAGGTGATATTTTTACAATTTGTTTTTAACGATACCATGATTTACGGTGCCTTGTAGGATTTGGTCATCGTCTGTTGTTCTCGCGTCGCTGGGGCCAGTTGACATGTGCGCCACAACTTATCGTACCTCTGTCGTCACAATTTTATGACGTGTTTTAAATGTTACTGTAAACCCCCGCAGCCACGCACATGCCCGTCATAAATTTAACTGGAAAGTGGTTTAATTTTATGGGTCAGACGACATTGGTAAGTTGTGCCCAGGCAGGAGATGCTAAAACTTTCCGAATGCAGAAGGCGCATCTGTGAAAATGTACAGTAGAAAAGATCTTAAAAACTAATTTTGGGCTATCATCACGAATTTTGCAGTTTCCTAGGAAGGAAATGTCAGCCCTACCATCCGGTTTTCAACCTTTGCGAGTCTGAGGCCTCACTCTTGCGTGCTGATCGACGATGGGACACTGAACATGACTGTGTGTGATCTGTTCATCATTGCACGTTCATTGATGTACTTCCGGCCGACGAGAACGTTTCTACATTTAGTGGTGCAGCATTGAAGCTGACGCGTCACCACTTTACCGCTCAGGCGCAATCACAGTACTTTTGGCACCTGTGTACTATTTCTGATAGTGATGCGGTTGTGGCCGGGGATTTTCCTAGACATTTTTCATTCATCATCCAGGATGCGGCTCAACGTTTCCACTGAGACAACTCTCGATGCACTCTTCATCCGGCAGCGCTATACACCAGCGACTCATAAAAGTTCTTGCGTGGCCTTACAGCCCAACACAAAACACGGCTGCAGTGGTAGCGTTCCAGACTGCGTTGACTCCGTACATACGACAGATGCGCTCAGAACTGAAAAAAATCAATTTCTGCTCCGATGGTTGTGCCATGAAATATAAAAAGACCCATAACTTTGGATATATTTGTGGCAACCGAAATGCTTGGAGTATCATATGCGAATGAATTTGTTTTGGCAGCCGCGCACAGAAATACATGCTATAGTATTAGTAGAGGTCGGGGGTATGAAGTCAGCTTTTGCAATTGCGCTCGTGCATGGCGGATTCCATGTTTTTTCGCTGTCATATGATCATACCTCGCACAAAAAATCGAAAAATAATTAATTAAGTCGAAATTCATCAGCACCACCCAATTAAACTAATTAGCATAATTAGATGTAATTAAATTGCTATATCTTCCAAAGAAAGCCAAATATGGTCAATCTGAAGTTACCTGCCCCCCACCAAATCGACCATAAGGATCCCAAAAATAAAATGTCAGTTTGGTTATTAACCAAATTTTCGACCAATCAGATTTGAGCACGATATATCTCACAAACAAAGCCAGATATGGGCAATTTGAAGTTACCTACCCCCACCAAATCGACTATGAGGATTTTAAAAAAAACGTTTGGTAATTATCCAATTTCTAGAGCAATCAGATTTGAGCACGATATATCTCCCAGTCAAAGTCAGATATGGCCAATTTGAAGTTTCAACCCCCACTAAATTGACTATGTAAGGATCTCAAAAATATTATTTTCAGTCCACAAAATGTATTACAAAAATTATCGAAATGCACAATTTCTCGACCAGTCTCATCTCAATTCACTCTCTAGGGTCATATTTTCAAGACAGTGGCGGCAAAAACGTTGGCGATAGACTCGCAGTTCGTCGGGGTGAACCGAATTGCTAGAGGATCGGCGTACGACAACACGCCCTCAGCTGAGCACTGGACGAGCCGCCCTGGCCGGGCGACTTGGACGTCCTCAACGACCGGGTGCCGCCCCAGTTTGTCGGACTTCTTGTACACCCGTTCGACGTGCTCGACGACAATGTTCCCATCCTCACGGACCTCCTTCGGGTAACACAGGAACAAAGGGACGCAGTCTGCCGCCATCTCCCACATCACGACCGACAGCACCATCAGCTCAGGGGCGGACGTGTCGGTCGCAGCCTCAGCGCGGTCGCCGTCTCCGGCTGCTGTAGCCTCCCCCGGCGGACGCAGCGTCACGGCCAGCTCAGCATTCGTCGGCAAGTTCGCGATCGATGTGGCGTCGCTCGCCTCGTGTGTGTCACCACTCAGCAACACGCACAAGTTATCAAACCTCGGCATGCGACACTCGCACGAGCTTCAACAGCTCTGGTCACGCCGCGACGTCTGCCGAGTAGGAATGTTTGTAGAAAGAGAGCTCGGTTCGAACGAGCCGCTCGTCGATGTCCGAGTTGCCGCGAAGAGCCACCAAAAGCTCGTCAACCGATGAGCACGGGCCTCCCCAGCGCTTGCATTCAATGAGGAGACGACGCACGTAGTCGCGCAGACGCTGGCTGGTGGCCAACTTGCGCTGCAGCCGCTCGCGCGGGAGTGCACGCTGCTCGGCTGTCCACGACGACTCGCGCTTGGCAAGGACCAACTTGATGGTGATAGTGACGCGGTCGACGGTCTGGACTTCCGACTGGTACAGCGTCATATCTGTCCGAATTCCATTCGCCGAGAAGTTCTTGTTGCGGAACTTCCCAACCACTGCGAGGCTGCTGAACTTCGCTAAGTTGCGCTCGGCGTCGATGTTGTGTGTTACATCTTCGCCAACTCCAGCTCTGGCAGCAAGTGGAGCTGTGCGGCGCGCGGCGGCGCCTCGTCGTCGGCTGGGAAGCCGTACTCGCGGCCGCACTGCAGCTTCACAGTCCGACTGGAGTCGGCGCACATCTGTTTGAGCTCTTCGTGCTCCGGGACAGTCGACGGCGGCTCCACCGGCACGTGGTGGTACGTGACGCGCCACTGTTACAGTTCGTCCATCGTGCCTTGGGCGAGGTCTACGTGCAGCTGCGGCAGGAGCTTGAGCAGATAAACCTGCGAGCACTGCTCGATGCAGTTGTACAGGGGCAGCGTCACCATCTGGGTGAAGTATACCAGCACGCGCAGCTCAGTCTCGAAAACCTCGCACTCCAAGTACAGATTGCATGCCTTCACCAAGAGGTTCTTGCGACCCGTCTCTGCAACCAACCTGCGCGGCAGCGGCATTGCGTGCACCAGCGACGTAGACGCGTAGCTTCGTGAAGCGCCGCTCGTGGTAGAGCACCATGTGTTTGACCACGCCTTCCGACTCGCAGAGCAAGTCCAATTCGTCGGCGAGTGAAGTCGGCGCGGCGCTCTTCTCGTGCGTGATCAGCTTGAACAGCTCCACGATGCCCGCGACGACGACCGCCGGATGGCCGCGTAAGAACGATCGCAACGCGGTGTCGGCGGCTTCGATATTCTGCCGCAACTTGACCTCCTTCTCGAACGCGAGGTTCTTACTCGCGGTGTCGGTCATCACATTTGACACGCGGCGCCACAGTGACTGTGCAGTGACGACTTCGGTAGTGCTCGTCGACGCTACCGCTGGAAGTCGCTCGAATGACTCCACGAACAAGCGGACGATGTTCGGGCGGTCCTCGTAAGCAAATAAGAGCGGGCGTAGATGGAAGCGTTGGGCGTCGCTGACCATGAGAATGAGCGACGGCCACTCGCCGGCGATGTTGTTGCGCGACGTCCTGTCATAGTGGATGGCCACGCGAACGTCGTCAGGCAGCGTACACAGAGCTTGGGCTGCGTTCGCCTCTTCTTGCGCCGCCTGTGACAGCTTCAACTCAGTCACAGTCCGAGCGGACGGCAGGACGAACTTGTGATCCGCCGGATTGTAATCCATCACACGGGCCTTCGGCACGGAAATGCCGCACCTCGTCGACATGACGGCGATGGCGGCCTTGCTCCTGTCGCTGCAGTTACGCGACCCAACGCGAATTGGCGGTCGTGGCGACCGCGCCATGTCAGCGGTCTCCGTCTGCGTCTCACGCGATACTTCGTCGCGCGCTAAACTTGACCGGAGTAGTCGCTGCTCGTCGCGAGTGTCGATGGAGGCGTCTGCGAACGTCATCGTGACCTTGCTGGCCACCGGAGGCGTGGTATACTCGTCATCGACCTTGTCCGTGACGCACCACGACCGATGTGGCAGCTGCTGGTTGACAAAGCAGACGCGCTCGTCATGCGCGAAGTTCTTCGGGTCGACATCAGTGCGGAAGGCATTGAAGATGATGATGTGGCTGCGCCGCCACTCGCGCACGCACGCTTTGCGACTGACACTGTCGTCCTTACGCTGCTTGTCCGCGTTGAAGTGCACGACGAGTTCCCTCCGCAATCTGTCCGCGATGACTTTGTGCGTCGTAACGAACTCAATCCCGAAGGCCGAACACCACACCTCGTGGAGGGCGAGCACGAAGGCGCGGACCGTCGCGCGCCGAAGGCCCGTCTCGTTCTCCTGCTTAGGGGAGCCGCTAGGCGCGTGGCGATGCACGGCCTCCACACATTCCGAAACCCATGGCATCTTAGAGCCGAGGACGAAGGAGATAGTCTATGAAGAAGCAGCAGACATCACCCAAAAATATATTCGATATTATATATCATATATATAGCTATATATATTCGCTACGAATCCGCTATATATATCCGTTTCACACGCTATTTTTCAGAGATTTCAAACTTAAGCACACTTTTTAAGACCAGATTTTGGGTCTGCGTTTTCAAGAAGCCAAAAATGAGCTCCCTAGCACCAAAACTGAATGTTGGCCAAATTCATGGTCGAGCTTATATAAGTATAAAAAGGAAAAATGTCGGTACTGATGGGTTTTGCAAATTTAAAAAATCCGCATTTTTTTTCTCACACAATTTGACCATATTACATCCAAAAAGGGTAGAATGAACAATATCCTGAACAAAAAATGTCTACCCCCTACCTCTAGTATTAGTGCGTCGGCTAAGCGTGCGGTACATCGTGTCAGCCCTCAGCGACCATTAGATGGCTGCATCGTAACCCTCCAGCATTTCTTTAAAACTGTGGATCGTGTATCAGCACCAATATGCAGTTTTTCTCTTCCTCAGCGTCCGAAATGTGTTTTATGGCCGATAAACCTGCAGCTCAGTTCCGTGAATCACTTATCTTCAAGGGCACGAAGAGACTTCAACTCTTTGTGCCGTGAGACGAAAGGTGAGCATGACAGTATAGATAATGACGTATCTGCGGATGTCGACTCCTGTGCATGCCACGTTCCCAACTGTTGTGCTTGACGCTGCCTCGAATAGTGTTGTGAGGAATCTTGCATAATTATCGATATGATGTACATATGCACCTGCTTTGTTCATATGCTTTTAGCTAAATATGCATGCAACCGAAACGCGTTGTGTAATATCATTTAATTCCGAAGTGCAAGGATTCCATTGAACTAATTTCTTAGAAGGCGACCAAGGTTTTTCAGTGGTCCAAAATCTTCATTTCAAGGTTAGGTTAGCGTGCACACCTGTTTGACTTCTGCGACCTCACATGGCGGATTTTGATGCTGTCATGCTCTCTTAGCAAACTGTGTTCAATAACACACATATAAATTACCTTCTATAATGGATACATAACCTTCATTTTGAAGTGAGGGCACTGACCCATGTGTAACACATGTGACCTTTGATGCACTTATATGTGCGACTATCTTGGTTTAAGAGAGGAATGCTTTAAACTGGACACGTCTTGGTCATCTCCTGCAATATACTCGAAGCTACTATTTACAGACGTCTCCGCAGACCGTGACACATCTACTCCAGTCATGTGTCTGCCTGATGCACCACATGCCGCGACGTATTACTCCAACTATCTCCTTGCCTGACAAACCAAAAACCGTGACACATCTACTCTAAACATCTGTCTGCCTGACACACCACAGACCGTCACACATCTACCCCAAACATCTGTCTACCCGACAGGGTGTCGATTTTTTAAAGAAAAAAACATTGGGGGACCGAAGTACCAGCGCACCCCCCCCCCCCCAATCAAACTGTCATCGGATTCCGCCCACTATATTTTCAGATCTCAGAAATTCTGAGTTTTTATTAGATGATGTGAATGTTTATGTATATTCAGCTTACTCACGAACGAGGAAAATCGCCCAACAACTGGTGAAGTCACATAGTTAAAAGGGCAGTGCACGGCACATGTCAACATAAAAACTCTGAGTAATGGCATGCGACTGCAGTTTCATACAGTGTGCTCGGATCTATCGTCACCGTCACCGTCACCCTCATCCACCTCACTCCACACGCCAACGAGACCACATGGCTAAAATCAAAATGTTTCAGCGATTAGATGCAGGCTAAAACACACCGGCCTTGATGAAGTATCGGAGCACAGCAGACCTAAACTGTGATGGCAATCGGTGAAAGTATTTCCTTGGCGCCTAACATTAGGGAGGCGCGAAGCCAAAGTTGTGATTGGGCGACTTCAGGGACGGGGAGGATATTTTCATTCACACGTGTGACATCAGAATATCACTTTGCAGCTTCCAGTGAATCTGGAGCACTTCACCACAGGGTAATTCATTGTCGAATAACACCATTAAACGTCCAACTGGAAAACACGGGGAATAATTTTGTCAAGAGGATCATGCTATGGATGGGAAAAATCCAGGAAAAGCCCATTTTCTACGACCCTGAAGTCCACTATGGCGAACCAGCGCCGTGGAGCACACCGTCTACTGTGGCGGACGAGAGCCGGGGAGCACACAGTCCACTACGGCGAACCAGGGCCGTGAAGTACACCGTCCACTGTGGCGGGCCAGGGTCGCAGAGCACGCCGTCCACTGTGGCGGACCGGGGTCGCGGAGTACACCTTCCACTGTGGTGGACCGGGGCTGCTGAGTACACCGTCTATTGCGGCGGATCAGGGCCATCAACAGGTCAAATTATATCATGACATGGCAGTGGCGTACCTAGGATTTGCGATGGGGGTGGGCAAACTGATTTGGAATGGTCACCCCGCCTCCCATTTAAGTCCACGGACCACTATGTTTGTCAGTGGCTTACTATTGTATTTTATTTTTAAATAATAATTAGTGACTAACTTAGCTGTCCTGTCGAAAGGACCAAATTTGCCACCATCATTTCTGAATTACCGGGTTTCAACACTAACTCCCCGATCCTGTTCAAAGGATATTCTGTTCGCACCCCTTGATAAGTCACCTCACACTGCTGAAATTACACCGGTACAAATCACTACAAAAAATAGTAAAATTTTTCGATTTCCGCCATTTCGGTTACTCACGCAGGGCCGCCAAAACGCCAATAGTCGTGCACATGTACCTTGCGCACCTTGCGCACTCGGCGCATTCGCCATACTACAAGCGCTTCTTCAGTTTCTGCTAGGTCTCCAACATTTTGCTAATTGATGTCACATGATAGACTTGTGCCATATTTCGCATGTGGATTTATGGTATGGCGGCTCGCTTAGAAAATTCAGTGAATTCACTTCCATGTATTAGTTTTCTTCTTCCCACATTTGCTTGTGGCACAGAAATTATGATGCACTGAGCTTTGATGCACCTCATCTTTTAGGTCAACCGTCCCGTCTCGGGGTGTCTTCAACCGCCCCAGTCAGATTGTTCGCGGATATTTTCGCGGATAGCGGACGAACGGCGCGCGGCAGCGCGCCCAAATTTGGCATACCTTTTCCGACATCGATTTGACACGCTGGTAGAAAATAATTCGGTTAGGTCATCCATGGTCAACGAGTTAGCCAAGGTCAAGTGAGGTCACCTCCAAAAAAGTTAAACCAGTCGTCACGCTTCAACAGATACAGATATTTTAATGAAACTTTCAGCGTTTGCTTATCTTTATGGATGCAACAAAGCGTACGAGTTGTATTTTTCATTTTTGTTTCGTTTTTGATTACATATAAGTTTTGCGTATTTGCCAAATTGCAGTTTAAATAGAGGAGTCTGGCTAAAGGAAGCATTTTTTATGAGGGCAAGTTGACTTCCAACAACGTTTCTCGGTCTGGTCTACCCATTGGAAAAGGAAGATTAAAGAAAACTTGAAAACTAAATATTTTGAAATTTCAAAAACAAAATTATTTTTGGGATGAAAAAAAATAGCTCTGGTTGATTTCGCTGTCCTTTTCTCATTCCAAATAAATTTTGTTTTTATATATCCCCAAAATGAACTCCCCAGAGTCAAAAACATAATGAAAGACGTCAAAGGTCGTGAAAATCTAGCCCCCCTAGTGACGTCACCTTTTTGCGAAATTATTTTGGAGGGTGGACCCGGACCCTACTCGTCGAGCGCTTTCCGATGACACCTCGTTCGTTTTCGTGCGATGCTTAGTTTGGATTTCAGAGAGGGGCTTCAACCGCCCCCGCCACCGGAGACGGGGTGTGAGGATTTGACCGGAAAGACGGCGCGGGTAAATATGCTCTAGATTGTCCACCGAGCCGAGACCCTAGCTAGGTGTTCGCTGTTTTGCCCGTTGTGTTTTTATTCGTCTACGGATGTGTTTTAGAGCTCCAGGCAATTTTTGGGGGGCCCAGCACATATTTGAGACCCGGCTACTTTTTAGAGCTTTGTTGCTTTTTTGTACACCGGTAACATGTACACCGGTACACCGGTAACAAGACCCAGATGTCTGTTTTTCGCGCCCGGTCTTTTTGTTCCTTTTTACAACCAATTCGCTTTTCGGGGTCCAACCATATTTTAAGGCCCTGCCGCTTCTTGCGAAACTCGGGCTTTGGAGGGCCCGGTGCATTTTCGACCTCCCGTTGTGCTCTCAAGGCTCCCCTGTTTATTTTAGGCGTTTATTTATCGCACATTTGTGGAACTCCAGCACAGCCTTCGTTACTTCGGTATAATTTCTCGGGGTCACGGTGCGACATCTCGTTCCCAGGTGCATAGTTTTTATCAATTAAAAACTATGGCTTCCTTTTTATCGAGTTTAGATGTGATTTGCGGGGCCACGCTGTGTTTGCAGACGGGAATTCGCGATGCCTCGACTCAAACTTTTGGTACTACTATCGGAATTCTGGGTCCAGTACGTGATATTTGGGGGTATCGTCGCGAGTTATCAGGGCGTGTTATAATTAGCTCCGCCCCAGCGCGATTTTGGTGGAATCAGATGCAAATTTTTGGGAACATGGTGTAAGTGTTATGGTGCTCGTTGTATTCACAGCCCACTACGCGAATTATCGGCCCCTGATGCGAATGTATGGGGCCTAGCGCGATTTTTGGGGAACTGGCGCGATTCTTGGGAGCATACCCCTTCAGGATGGGGGCAGCATTTTCCTTGGTACGCCACTGCGGAATGATTAGCGTTTTCTTCCGCAGCTGGCACTATCGAGAGTAGAAAGGTCCTTCGGATAATTTTCTTTCGGGACCGATTCTGATTCTTTTTTCCCGTGCTCGGGTCGACTCGATAGAGCGGACCCGATAGAGTGGCCTCTTGTGTGGTGTGGCGTCAGGTCTATTTTCTGTAAACCCCCTGCAGGATATTTTTGGACCCCGGAACGATTATTCGGGCTCGCGGGGAGTCGTTTTTTTTTCGGTGCCCCAGCAGGATTTTTTCTGGGTTGGGACGCCTTCTTATTGTGGATTCTTGACGCAATTTTTCTGCTAGCATGGTGACATTCCGGGTAGATATTGGTCTTGGGAAGCCAGCTGCGAATTATCGGGCTCCGGCACGGCGTTTGGCCCCAGCGAGATTTTCAAATGAAGCAGCCGGAATTGTTGGTCTGTGCGATTTTTCGGGTTCCGTGGTTACTTGTTTCAATACCTTACGCTAGTTGAAGTGGCTACGACACACGTTATTTTTTTGGGTATGGTCAATACGTTTTATGAACTTTGGAGCCATTGTTGCCTTTGGATCCAAGTGTGATTTTTCGTGTCCGGTCTGTTCTTCGTTTCCCGGTTTCATTTGTTGGGTGATCCCATGGAGACTTTTAAAGCCCCGGTGTGACCTGCCATGCATCCAGTGATTTCCAGGAGACCGAACGAGACTTATTGGTACCCACAGGGTCAGTGTGATTCTCATGGGGCACCGGCCCGACCGTTTGTGGCCCCGTCGTGATTTTCTTTAACACCACAACACCCAGGTGGATACTTTTGAGGCCCCTGCGACATTATCAGGGGCTTCTGCGCGACTTTTTTGGGGCACCCAATGTGAATTTCTGAGCCTGAGGGTTCTTGGAGGCCCGCAACCTGTCAGGAACTGTCCACAATGCCCCCATTCGGTATGCCACTGTGCAATGCAATGCTGCAAGATAAAAATGCAGGGATAGTTCATCTGTTTCATCACTCACACATGACTTAAACTCTCAAGTTCTTCAGAGAGTTTGAGGACAGTCAAACATCTGCTACATGGATTGGCAAGGGTGGAATATAAGACAACATGAATACCATTGAATTCAGATCACAGTAGTTATGCTGCAATACATACCTTCTTCCACAAGCTGCTCCTGAACTTTGATCACGGTTGGAGTTCGAGGTGGATGGAGGAGCACCGTACAGGATATAAATATAATATATAATATAATTGGTTCAAGGAACCTATTTTCTGTGTGTCCCTTTTTGGGTGTCATTTAACCTCCAAATTGAAAAGTATGCACCTCCAGAGGAAATTGGTGGTGACATCATGTTCAACACAGTAATCAATATTGGATTAAAAAAGAACTTCAAAGTAGTCAGAGATTACCATAAACCGAAAAATTACCCCAAGAGCCAGGCAATATTGCAGTTTAAGGTAACCACGAGACAAGTTTTCCACACATTTTCCCTCCATAAAGCATGCAAAGGGGTCAGGTTTGGTTAAGTCAGGAGAGGCTAGGCTTTGTTGTGAGGAAATAAACATTTTTGGAAATATTTTATTAGAAACAAATATCGAAAAAGAGTTCATGCTAGTTTAGATTACGTTGTCAGTTCTTTTTGGTTAAAAATACTTGAGAAATTCCCCAAAGAATTTGAATTCAAACAATTAATTTCCTTCATGGATGGTGGGTCCAGGTTATGTAAGGTTACCTTGCATCTTTCTTGAACTTTGTTTTAGGCTACATTACCTAATTCGACACCCTTTTGGGTGTTACTTTTACTCCCAATTGATACGTATGCATTTGTAGAGGAAAGGATGGTAAATTGAGCTTTTGAATGTTTTGTGAATGTTTGGAATTCACATTTCCAATGCAATGCTTATGGATGTGACTAAGATGACGGGACCACTCATTTTCTGGCTTTGAGTTAGGTAACACGGCACAAAAAACAAATATATAAAAAATACAACATAACATAACATAGCTAACCTGGTTTTGGAGAAACCAATTCTAAATACAAAATTTGGGAAAACGTCAGGCAATTTATTTTATTTCCTTGAAATTTTGCAAATAAAAAACCTCACTCAACCTAACCTAATAGGATTGTTGTGATTTAAGGTGGTAACAAGACAAGTTTGTATGAATATTTGCATCTGTAAAAACAAATAGGCTAGGTTTGGTTATGTTAGGTTAGTTTGGGTGCTTTAACTTGTACTTTTTTTGCAAAACGTTTCCAAACTTAAAAAATGGAGCTTTTTTAAGCTGCTTTGTTGGCTAGGTTCGGCTGGGTTGGATGTTTTTAAAGAAGAAAATATACTGCTTGGCATTTTTCAAATGCATGTGTTGGTTTTCTTTTCCAAATGGAGGTTAGGTTAGGCTGTTTCATTTAAAAAAAAAAAACATTTGTTATCCTATGTCACCTAATCCAAGGCCCTTTCGGTGATATTTTGCTCACCAACTGAAAAGTGGGCACTTGTACAGAAAATGAGTTGTCCATCATCTTAGTCGCATTCATAAACATTGCATTGAAATGATAAATCCTAAGAATTCATGAAACACCTCAAAACACAAATTTACCCAAATGAGTGCTCACGGCATGATCATCACCCTTTTAAACATTGCATTGAAAAAAAAATCAGAGAAATCAGAAATTACCTTAAGCCTTAAATTTACCGAAAAGTGTACCAACCCCTGACAGAAATGCAATATTGGGTGCCCCAACCCTGGGCAGAAAAGAAAGCAGTGTAATAAAATATAAATAAAAGCAAACTAAAACCAACTCTTCTTGAAGACAAATATGGTAGCTACGTGCCATTAACATAGAAACTCTGATTACAAATCAGAAAAAGTATGGACTGGACTCGTTGAAGCGTATTTACCAATTTCTTCATCTTCAGCTCCTTTGAGAATTAAATATCAGCAAATCGTTTTAAAACCACAATAAATATGAGCAAGTTGTTTCATAACCACATCAATCTGCATATATGTCAAAACGTATGAAGTGCAAACAAATAAGATCGGCGTCACATAAGTTTGGCCACCGGGTTAAACACTGCGCGCAATTGCACCACAATTGTCTTATCTTGAAGCTAATACTGACTTATGTAACTGAACATATTTTCATTGGATGCTACGAATTTGGATCTTCTCAAGAACAGCCATCTCAATTTGTGAAATTTAATGCGCGCGCGTGTCTATTAAGTCATATTACCTCGATGCAGGCCCCTGTCGTCCCCATGCCTTCCTGCGTGTCGGCTCGAATGGTACAAAGGACGTCATCTGTGGTGGTACTTTTGGGCCGTTTTAATGGTTTCATGTATTTTAAAATGGAAATATTTTCAATTGAACTCACTTTCTAAATCCTATAATATCACGTTTGTGCTTTTGGAATGGTGTTGAACTGTTATTTTATCATCCTCAGTTAGGCTGCGAATTAGGCGACGACCATCACGAATGCAGCGTTTTACGGGCACGCATTTTCTCAAATTTTAGATGGCGCAGTTGAGTCATGAATAGCGCAGTTGTTTATATAGCTCCCTCGTAGGTTGTTTATGCTTGGTTTTATGTCTGTGACACCTTGTGTTCGATGCACGTGCGTTTTAGTTGTAGTTTTATTGTATAGTGTTCTGTTGTGGTGTCTTGGGTGTAGTTGCAATGATAAAAGGAACTTCCGCTGTCGTTAATTAGTTATGGGAATTCAGGTGTATTCCGTATCAGGTATATAATACGGAATATGCTAATTGCGCTTATCCGATAAATTTGCAGTTTTAGGTAATTTATGATTTCAAGGAATTTCTTTTCCTAATACAATGCTTATGAATGTGCTCAACATGATGAGACCACTTGATTCCTCTGCAAAGGCATGTTGTTCAGTTGGGAGACAGCATATCACCAAAAAATGGTCTGAGTTTGGTAATATAGCATAAAAGGTAATGTTTCAAATGAAAAAAATGTATGTAACATAACCTACCTTAGCCCAGCCATCTAGGCAAGAAAGCAAAATATTTTTGTAAAAATTGAAAATTTCAAAACAATTTTTCGTCTAAAAAATGTTCAAATTGAGGAAAGCCTAACCTTACCAAAACTGCTTTTATGAAAAACTAACTTACAAGAAAAATCACCTCCCCCACCCATATATTTTGTATAGCCTACAACAAATCTCTACCCTTAGCCTAACTAAACATAAATCCCTTGTATGTTTCATGGAGGTAGAATGCGTGTAAAACTTGTTCCGTTGGTTACCTTAACCTGCAGTAATGCTGCTCTTATGTATCATGATTGAGATGGAGAAGGTGGCACAAAATTCAGTGCCAGTATCCTATAGTTTATTTTTCAAACATCTGGAAGAAACATATGGAAAGAAGTGATTGTCAACCAACATGCTTATGTTTCCAAGATATGAAAATGCATGTAAGACTTGGTTGACAGTCAAAAGGAGCTGATGGAGTTCATTCAACCAGCCCATCCATTTGTTCCAACCACTTTACCTCTGATGATTATGATCCTGGCCACGGATGCAGCTGAAAATAATGTTAGTGTCAATACCTGCCTTTCCTGGTGTCATTCCATGAATTAGCCTGCCTATTAGATCTGTATGGTATGGAGTGTTGCATCATGCTTGTCTGGTATGCTTGCTGCATTTTGGAGCATCTCAGACATCAAGATACAAAAGATCAGTGTGACATGAGCCACAAGGGCCCTTCTTAGTTGCACTCTGAACACTCAACCAGTTGCCCACCAAATCCGTCGATCGGCCCTCCCTGGAATACTGAAAAGCAAGCCCTCTATTCTTGTAATAATTGCCTATGGTGTTTCTAAAGATGTTCAATGTACTGCTACTGACAATTATTTTTGGCAGCTGGTTCCAGTGTTCTATTACCCTGTTGATGAAGAAGTACTGTCGTAACCTTGTCCTGCTGTAGTTAACATTAATTTTGACTTGATGACCTTTAATTGCATCATTCCTGTTAGATTCAAATATTTACCTAATATATTCACTCTTCTGACCATGAACAAATCTAAAGACCTCAATGAGTGCTCCTCTCAACTTTCTATATCTAAGTGAAAACATGCTCAATTTCTTCAATCTTTCCTCATACGCCAGGTTGCTTATGTCATTGACCATTTTTGTAGCCATATTTTGTACTCTTTAAAAGCCAACAATCTTTTTCATAACTGGGAGACAAAGCTTGGACACAGTATTCCAAATGTGGCCTGACATGCACAATAAAGCTTCCTGATGACTTCCTCACTTATGTATGATACATTCCTATATATTGCCCCAAGCATTCTCAGTGCCTTCTTCCTGGATTCTTTCGTCTGTTCTGATGCCCCCAATTTTGTGTTCAGAAAACACCAAAGTCCTTCTCCTGCTTAGTCACCGATAGAATTTGGCCACCGCCATGAAATATGGAGGCTTCATATGCTGCTTACCTTTTCTTCATATCTTATCTTTGTATAGCTAAATAAAGAACCAGTTCAATTAGTTTGATGCCACTTCGATTCACATGAATTTTAACACAACCATCATCAGCAAACTGGAACTTGAGCAGGACGGCCTTGCCGTCGTTCCTGGCTTCGTAGCCTACAAAATGAGGTGTCAAAACAGCGCTTGGCTGTCCGACGTCTGAAGCACCGGAGGCGCTCCTGGCCGTTGTGTCCAGCTCTTGGTTAATCACCATCGGTCGCGGCGGACGCTGTATGCCACATATGTGGTAGCGGGCGATGCCAAACCAGTTCAATTCTAATGTCTGCTTCATCATGGACTCAACTTGCACAGGCGACACCAGCATCGTGAGACGCGGGGTGGGCGTCATTAGTAGCCGGCAGCCGAAGCTAGGGGTGTGGCTAGTTGTATGAGACTGAGGCTGGCTCGAGTTAGGCTGCATGTGCGCATCGGCTGGTTGCGCAAGAACTCTGCTCGGCAGAGCGCAGGGCGGGCATCTAGGCAGGTCCGCCATCATGTCACCAGGCAGCGATAGGATGTCCACCCTCACACTGCCGGCCATGTGTCACCGTTTCTGCAGTGTGTCGTGTCGTGTCGCTGGGTTCTGCCCTTTGTAACCGTGTTTGTTGTTGCCACCGTGACCAGGGGCGGACTGGCGGCGCCTCCTGTGTTGCCCGTTCTGGCGGCACTTCGGATTGGTTTCATGCCGCCCGATCCTGCCGTTTTGTTGGCGTGCTTTGCTGCTTCCACTGTGACCACTGACGGGTTGGCGGCGCTCCCTTTGTCGGCCCGTCCTGGCGGCACTTGACTCTGCCGTCGTATCGCCCAGTCCCACTGTCCTGTTGGCGTGTTTTGCTGCTGCCGCTGTGACCAGGGGCAGACAAGCTGCACTTCTTACGATAGCCCGTCCTCGCGGCACTTGACACTGCTACCGGCTCCGGTACTGCTATGAAACAGGTGTGGCGTGTGCCATTCCATTGTTGCCCACGAGGCCTATGAGCATTGATTTGAGAGAAGAAAAAAACGATATGCAAAGTCTCTTTGCTCCACGAACTTCGATTGTGATCCTTCATTCACGCTCTGAATCGGAAGCAGCACATAAGCCGACTAGGTCGACTACGCGGACGTGTAGGAACGTTTTGAATCATACAGATCTAGTTCTGAACGCATTGTTAGGGAATCCAGCCAATACATGCCTGACCGCTTTTAGCACCCATGTCTGACCGCTTTCCAGTCCATCCGCCGAATGTAACCTCCGAACTAGAGTAAAATTTTTACATACTTTTGGGGTGGGTCAACCCCCGCTTACGACTGGCGTGAGCCCACCTCCCCCAATCCATATTTTAACCTGTGGCGCTAATGGGGCCTCTCGACTGAAGGCCTTCCGGTTACCTCCAGGCATTGCGTCCCCCAAATCGTTTTCTGGAAGTTCCACCCATGTTGCTGAGCTGGTACGGAGGTTCACAGATGCCCCCATGAAAGGAATGTCTGCCTCTCACATGCTCCCTATGGTCCTGTCGATCTTAAAAAAAGAAACGATTGTTCCCTTCCTTGCCTCCTATATCAGGGGCACTGCCGCATATAGAGGGGTTAAAAGGCCTTTCGGTCAATTAATTTTGGCATGCAGCATCATAAGCCAAATGCTAAATTTGATGTACATTAAGGGACTCGACCCCCTTCCTCCACCTTATTCCATCATGGCGATGACCACACTTCAGATACGTCCTTACTGCATTTCGCCGCGGTAAGATGCTAATTCTCTGCCATATTTAACCTGCCCTGCCTCGCTTTGTACGTTCTTCCGGGTATAATGTGTATAAAGGTATTGGATATCCCTTCCGGGACTATGACGCTCTAAGTTTTGCACCTTCACCTCTTAAATCCTCATTTTATCCTCCGTACCGTGCATACGCTGCGTATATTTGACAGCATGTTAGCGGCTTGGCCCGTATTAAGTGGGCACCCCTGATGACGTCATATGAGGACCTGCGCAGAAAGCTGCGCAGTAGGGATGACGCCAACTCGTATATATCGCCTTGCCTTGATTAAGTCTCTCCAGATATTTGGTGATGGGGTTTGACCTTGTATAACTACTCTTGTATAACTAAGCTATGGCTTGGTACCTGTGAGAGGGAGAGAAAGAGAGAGAGAGAGAGAGAGAGAGAGAGAGAGAGAGAGAGAAGGAAAGAGAGAAAAAAAGAGAAAAAAAAAAAAAGGAAAGAGAGAGAGAGAGAGAGAGAGAGAGAGAGGGAGGGAAGGAGGGAGGGAGAGAGAGAGAGGGGGAGAGAGAGAGAGAGAGCGCGAGAGAGAGATATATATATATATGGACATGGACATGGACATGGACATGGACATCGAGATAGAGATAGAGATAGAGATAGAGATAGAGATAGAGAGAGAGAGAGGGATTCTAATGTGGGACTCATAGAGTATGCCCCCATTTGGGTTCGCCCGTTGCCTTCATGTATTGTGTCTGCCCCCTCAATGATATTCAGAAATCAACACTCGTGCTTGCTTCTGTAACATTCCTTCCTATTATCCATTCTGGAACATGTGTAATTTTAGTTTCTCTACCATTTCATCACGACTGTGCGTTAATAACCACTATTTCAGTGGATCGCATACGAAATGTTAATGAAATACCATGGTGCTACAATGACTGTTGGCCTTAAGATGAATTCTACCAGAATTGTGCATCGAACTCCGGGGAAGCGCTGCTGCTTTTACTTCCACCTGTTCCAGTATCCCACATGAGATGCGCCATTCTCTGACACCACTTTACGCATAAGTAGCTCGGCAAGGGCCCGATCCTGGGACTTGGTGTATTGAGGGAGCAGAGGAGCACGTCCCGAGAGCGACCACAGTTGACATGGCTGCGGTGACGAGCTGCTCGTGCTGCCAGGACGTCCCCCCCCTGTGGCCGTGGCGGCCGGTGCGGTGACACGAACGTCGCCCGCGGCGCGTCACCTCGGTCAGGTCGATCATACCGCGAAGGAGTGCGTCTTGTACCACCGACCCGGCGGCACGCCGACAGCCGATGGTGCTAACAACAGGGTCAGGCTGCGTCAGAGATGTGCGCTCGTGCAGTGTGTGTTGTGGCGATGCGTGCTCCCGAGGGCACTCTCAGTTGACTCTGGGTCCTCTGTGTCGTCCCGAGACCCTTGCCGTCAGCTCGGGGCCCGTTTCGTCGGCTCAGGGACATTTCACGTCAGTGCAGGGGCCCTTGTAGGTCCCCTACATCGACGCCTGGATGGGGTCCTTGCTAGAGCCCCTTAAGGCGGTCGCCTGCAGGGCCCCTTGGACCCTCTAGGGGAGTGGCCGGGTGCCCTCTTCGCTCCCCTGTCTACGCTACTACGCCTTGGTGGGAGGGCGGCGATTAGTCAATGTATCGGTAGTCAATACACGTGGACAACATGTTTTACATTTCTCGCTAGTCAACTCCTGGAAATCGAAAACGCAAGTTTCAGTTCATTTTTCAATTGCAGTAGTTAGTTATGAACGCTCACAACGTTAGCACGCACTGTGTTCTACGTGCAAAACCTTCCCAGCCACATGCAGTTGAAAGCAACACCCATTTCCGACGTCGAATTACTGTCGCAGTTGTTGCACCAAACATCACACATTATCCGGTGAAAAAGTGGCTCTACTCCATCAGGCGTACCGATTTTTGCGAGCAAAACCATTTCAGCGCAAGTCGGCCGGGAAAGCCACCGACGGCATTTGTGTCGCACCGCTCATAGGAGTGGCACCGCGGTGGCCGATACTTTGCTCCTTGGGCTGAGCAAAACAAAAGGCAGCTGGTGCATCGGTACCAGGGGCTCCGCTGAGCCAGCGCCGCCACCGGCGTCATTCACGCGCCGACTTCGTAATTCCGACCACGTACAATCAGAGCGCGCAAAACTAGCCGGGAAGCGTGCAGAGTCAGGCGGCAACGATCAGGAGTTGGCGTCACATCTCGCTTAAGGTAGCCAGAAGTCGACCGGACCAAGCGCTGAACTCGCAGCCCGGAACCGGCTTGATACGATGTGGTTTCGGCGCGTACCACAGGTCTCCTTCAGTACTGGCGTTAGAAAATACTAGCCAAGTGGCATGCTGTTCGGGCTTGTTATTTTTTTTTCACGGCGTGGACAACAAGCGTACGAATTTCATAATCCATTAGAAGGTGTTGTCAAGGAGCACTAAATTCTTGCAGGGGTTGCCAGTCCCTCAGGTCATATGCGATGACCGCGACTGTATTTCTCGCCCGCAAGATGGTTGAGAAGGAGCTGAAATGCGTACAAACAGGCACCTGGGCTTGAACTTGGGTCCTGCTGAGCCTGCTGACTTGATTTGTAAGCCATTTTGCGCAGATTCCTATCGGTCGGCTATCGGCTCGGCTGACAAAGCTGCTACCGGCTGAAATTGGCTGCTGCTGTAAAGCCCGTGTCCCCTGCAAAGCTGCCCCGGGCTGACATTTACAGCCGCTGCACATGGGCGGATAGGTGGTGTCTCGACAGCGGCGCTCGTGACCGGCGGTACGGTGCAGCCGTCACCGGTCGGCGCCAAGACTGTGCCATGTAGGGCTCGGGGCTCTGCAGCCGGGGAGCGACCGAGCCGGTGCCGACGGCGCGGTTATGAATGTTGCATGAACACCGAAAACGATGTATCAATGTTGCATGAGAAGCGATCGTGATTGCGATGTGAAGCAGCCCCAATGCGATCAACTGGCGACGTTACCCCGTCACATTTGGGCTGTAACGGACGGGGGAGGGTGGCTGCGGCGGCGGCCGGTCGGGCTCGGTCGGTCACCGCCGCCAGGTCGGTCACTTCATGCCCGTGTTTGTGACGAGGCGCTGCCGCGTGATCGGCGGCATTGCGACGCAGATGGGAGCCAGCCGCCGCGCGACCCACCAGATCCGGCGCAGGGAGCGCTTACACAAAGAGCCGACACCGGCACGGCAAGGCCTCGACAACAACAGCCATGCGCCAGCTCTGGGAGCCGGCTGCGAGACAAGGCTGCGGCCGTCACGGCCGAGCCTGGCCGTGGCGGGCCGGGGCCCGGGCGGGTCGGCCGGTCTGTCGCGCAGGCAGGTGGCGGGCCGGCTCCGACCGGCTCCCACACCGACAGCGACACGACACGACACGGCCGTCCACCCCTCTCACAAACAAGCGCGCACCGTTCGACACAAAGGCGCGCCGCGCCGCGTCGATCGATGCGGCGACGGGGGAGGCGGCCGACCGCCGCACGTGCTCCCCGGCGTCCCCTCGCCGTCCGCCCCCGGCCGCACATCGATCGGCCGCCGGGATGCTGCGTCCGTGTGGAGACCAGGGGACGCCCCGGCGCGCCGCATCGATCCCAGAAGGGGAGACTCGCACCGGTAAACAACATCGTCGACACGGCCGCTCGACGGTGGCGGCGCCCACCGACGACCGACGCCACCGGGCGCACGTGCGGCGGCCGCCCGGCCCCACGTCGAAGCCGACGCCGCCGACACAAACACCGCAGACGGGGTGAGCCGCGGCGTGCTGCGATGCGCCCGCGCCGCCCGTCAACCGACAGATAACACTGGCGGCGGTGGGATGGGTTGTATGACCGCGTGAACATTTTGAGCTCGTCGGTCGCAATCAACACGAGGCATGAGAGACATTTGAGTCCGCCGCCGCCAGCTGAAGTGTCTACTTCCGAGCAGTTTAAAGCGGCGACCATAGCTCTCGGCTCAAGCAGTCGCCAACCACCACAGCGTTGGCCGTCACTGCCGATCAACAACACCGTCCGGCGCAAACAAGGTCTCCGTGATAGGCCGACGCCACCGCCGGCGGCGACACGCCACGATGCACCCCGAGACGGGGCTCCGCTCCATCTGACAATCTAGCCGAGGTGCGAGGTCGCACCCTAACAGGCCGTATCAACCAAGTGGCGACACGGCGGCCGCACCGAGCCACCGCAAACAGGCCACTTGCACAACCGGCCGCCGGCCGCTTTTTTAGGTCGGCTCGCGCGTCAACAAGCTGACCAAGTTCAAGGCAGGGCGAGGAACGATGCACCGCCCCGTAAACATCGCCTGTTCAACCGCTGCACAGCGTGCCACGCGGCCGGCCGCCGGCGCCGACGCTAGTCGTCTCGGTTGCTGGCGCGCACACGCAAAGTAAACACGCCGACTGGCACCTCCGGCCGGCCGGAAGCGCCGCCGCCGTCCAGAGACGTTCCACCTGGGCAGCGGCGGCGGCGCAAGCTCGCCGCTCTAGCCGTGTCGGCCGGCCGGCGACTCGTCCCGAAGGTCGGGGCACAACAACAGGAGACGACCGCCGACCGGCCGCCGTCTGTGCTCGGCAGGGCGGCCCACTGCGCAGTAGGAGCCGAGCCGACTGGCCGACGGCGCCACAGCCTGTCCTCTGACCACCTGGTCCACGGCCGGAGCACTTGACAACAAGGCCGCTCCGTCTTCTTTCGAGTACATTGTCAACCGCAAGAGGTCAGAGGGGTGGATCATAGGGAGCGACCACGGCAGCGGACAGCAGAACGGAGCCAGCAGGTGCCACAGGAGCTGATCAAACGGGAGTCACAGAAGCGGACCACAGGAGGGGACCACGGGAGGGACCGTATGTGCAGACTGCGGAAGCACAGATGGAGACCATCATGTGCATGCTTGCAATTTGCACTGTTGCTCTAATGGTTAGTATTTTCTTCAGCGCAGTTGGGATGGTTCAAATAATTATTGGGATGATTAAAAAAAAGTCGAGTTGACTTGAGCCACCCTAAAAGTATGCAAAAGCCACCCCAGATTGGTACCATTCCCAGTGTGCGATGCTATTTCCCGTATTAGATAATACATCCATAGTTTTATGACTGCCAAAGGCTTGCAACTTTCCCTTTGCCTGCCAATGAGAACATCCCTTCCATAAAGCGACGGTGGCGAAGGTGGTGGTGGTGGAGACTGCAGTGGCAATAGCAACGACGGAAAAGAAGCTGGAAAAATAGCACGGAAACAGAAAGAAAGACGCACGAGAAACTAACTACAAATGTAACTATCTCACAGTAGCAGACGCTTAAGGTGATCTCCAGCCGCCTACCGACGATGGCTAGCACCAGGCGAGGCTCAGCTGAGGATGGGATGAGTTGGAGGAAGTGGAAGAACGGCTATGCCACGACTTGGAAACTTAATCATAAATTGACAATTACTACTGCTGGCCTTTGAATGGCAGACTGAGAACGGCAGCAAAAAAAAAGCCGGATGCTGAACTGAGCCTCAGGAACGAGTTCATATTCCTGTCAATAGTTCACCAGCGCTGTGCCTAGGCTCGATAGCGTGGGCTAACACCGGCAATTCGTGGTTGATGTCGACGAAAATGACACCAGTTCACTGAGAATGGAGAGCCTGTTATGCATCGAGAGTGAAGAGGGGGGGTAAACTGGAGCTGGGCGCTTCCAGTGCGGTGAAAAGTAGGAGGTTCATAACATCCATGATTTTGGATTACTTTAGGTCCGATGCTGCGCGGTTGGACGTTTTCAATCGCGACCAAACTCCATCCATTTTATTTCAACCGTATTGGCACAACTTGACGGAGTAGCCCCTTGCGACCTCAGAACTTCAAAGAATATGAAGAACCTTAGTGAGCATGCATTATCCTTACGAACGCTGTGAAGGACTTTGAAGAATTCAGCGTGAAGTCAACGGTGCACCCATGGAGCATGTATCGCATTTTCACAGAGATCACCACGTGCCGCCCACCATCGTGTTATCATCCATCACCATGTGTTGTTTTTCGATGCGATCCTATCTTCCCCGATCCACTCACTTCTTACATTGTGATCATATCCAAGCTTGATGACATGCTACCGGTATAGCTGACGTTACCTCACCTGGGTAGTTTCACTCCCTCGTCGTCTTATTCTTTACAAGTGATGCTTGTGTGTTGCTGACTTGAAATCATCATGACAGCATTCGAATGGTCTCGAGATGTTTCTCGTCAACGCCAGCAGATTCGCATATACGTAGCGATGTAGAGGTGCCTTTGTTAATTAATATACCGCTTTCTAACACTTGATGCTAACCTACTTGATGTCCCATGGTGAAGGACAACTGGGGGCGCAATCCACATCTTGTCTCAGAGCATTGAACTAGGATTTATTCGTTCTGTATATTTACCTATCCACTGCTATCACATTGCTACCACGCTGCTCCAAATGTATTGTCAATTTACTCTACGACCAAAAGCATGTGCGAATTAGTAAAAGTAAATGTTTTCGTGACCTAATATCCCGTTCGACGACAAAGCAAATGATGAACAACAGTTACCTGGAGCTAGCCGGTCACACACTGATGTGCCTCGGTGTGAGAACTCACATGGTGCGTACCAAGGAAGCGATAGTCGGGAACACAATGCAGCGTTCGGTGTGGACCATTGTATTTCCAGCATCGTGTGAATCGCTGTAGACTGTTGTCATGAGAGGGCTGTCGCCATCGGTGTATGGTGCACTGGCTCCATGATCAGTGGTAAGACTGCGCCAGATAATGACGACAATAGAGGCGAATATACACGGCATGACAGCTGACTTGATGTCGATTGGCATTACGCACACGAATTAAGCACGACGGATGTCTAATCTGTCCGGATGTCGTTACGCGGCGCTAGTCTTCTCAGGCATGGATGTTAATGTACGACCAAGGCATGTATAAGTATCATGTAAGTAATTATTCCCGGACAGATTCGTACAATCATATTACAACATGTTTCACCAATTTATGTGAACAAAAGGTCAATACAACATTCAAGATGGTATACTGATATGTAGCATGTTGGCAATTCGTCCAATTTCACTGATTGTGAGGCCCGTGAGTTTTTAGTTCGTATTGAGAATTAAATAGGCTAACATTGATGCACAAGGTTCCTTTCGTTCAAATGCATTGGATACATTTTCGGGCACGATCCTTTTTGGAATAAATGACGAAAGAATGCATCTACGTCAGCCAGTGCAAAACAGGGAACATTGTTTTCACACTTACCTACGCGATACACGCGCAAGGACTACAACAAAAACAAATGTACAACAGAATGATACACGATGACGAAGATATGAATATATATTCATATTCGGCTAAAAGCGAACGATCATCCTAGGATAATATCGAAACCTCTTGATCTACATTTATGAGCTGAAGCCTAAGCTGACTAAGAATATATCTTCCGGACATCTGTTGCATATACGCTTTCATCGATGTAACTCTTACGCTGGCCTGGCGAGTATGCATTCTTCAATCATTGACTTGAAGAAAAACGTTGTCGGGCACGATAATGCATTCAACAAATCTGAACTAACGAATTCCCATGCACCATGGTAAAGAGGTAGTTTATGAAGTCCAATCGTAGTTGATGAGTAGCATGGATTAATTGAATTTTATGAGCAAGTGTATCATCATAATGTCCGACAGGACAATGTTATATTTGTCCTCATCGAATTTAGGTTTTTTTTCAATTAGTAGTATCACCATTCTTAACACTTTCTCCGTTCCTCCCTTTGTCAACACACAAACATTCATACACACGTCGTATACCTATCAATGAATGGGAAAACTTATGTCCACAACAAAGTCGTGTCATTTGTTCGTGTTTTTATATTAATCATCATTGACCTGAAACAACGCAGACCTGCCACCCTGTGAAGCACACGGTGCATCTCACTTTGTTGACTCTGCCTACCCTGAGAGTTTCGTGTTGCTTGCCCTGACACATTTCCGAAATATTTTTAGAAACCGAAGTACCGTTTCTCTACAGTGTGTTTTATCAACGGGCATGCCAAATTGTATCAAATAACTAAGATTACCGGTTGACGTATTGGTTATGCGCTCATAGCTCAAAGAAGGGGTGTCGATTTTTTTAAACATTGGGGGGGGGCGAAGTGACAGCTCACCGCACCCCCACCCCCAATAAGAAACTCATCGGATTTCGTCCACTATATTTTCAGATCTCAGAAATTCTGAGTTTTTATTCGATGATGTGAATGTTTATGTTTATTCAGCTTACTCACGAACGAGGAAAATCGCCCAACAACTGGTTAAGTAACATAATTAGAAGAGCAGTGCACGCACAGTACATGTCAACATAACAACTCTGAGTAATGGCATGCGACTGCAGTTTCATAAAGTGGGCCCGGATCTATCGTCACCATCACCGTCACCCTCATTCCCTCACTCCACACACGAAAATGCGCATTCCGGATTAAATAGAAGTGTTTCAGCGATTAGATGCAGGTTAAAACAAATCGGCCTTGATGGAGTATCGGAGCACAGCAGACCTGAACTATGACGACATCAGGGACGGGCGAAGCCAAAGTTGTGATTGGGCGAGTTCAGGGTCGGGGAGGATATTTAAGTTCACACCTGTGACATCAGAATATCACTTTGCAATTTACAGTGAATCTGGAGCACTTTACCACAGGGCAATTTATTGTCGAATGACACCATTAAACGTTCAAATGGAAAACACGGGGAATAATTTTGTCAAGAGGATCATGCTATGGATGGGAAAAGTCCAGGACAAGCCCATTTTCTACGACCCTGAAGTCCACTATGGCGAACCAGGGCCGTGGAGCACACCGTCTGCTGTGGCGGACGAGAGCCGAGGAGCACACAGTCCAATACGGCGGACCAGGGCCGTGAAGTACACCGTCCACTGTGGCGGGCCAGGGTCGCAGAGCACGCCGTCCACTGTGGCGGACCGGGGTCGCGGAGTACACCTTCCACTGTGGTGGACCGGGGCTGCTGAGTACACCGTCTATTGCGGCGGATCAGGGCCATCAACAGCTCAAATTATATCGTGCCATGGCAGTGGCGTACCTAGGATTTGCGATAGGGGTGGGCAAACTGATTTGGAATGGTCACACCGACTCCCATTTAACTCCACGGACCACTATGTTTGTCAGTGGCTTACTATTGTATTTTATTTTTAAATAATAATTAGTGACCAACTTAGCTGTCCTTTCGAAGGGACCAAATTTGCCACCATCATTTCTGAATCACCGGATTTCAACACTAACTCCCCGATCCTGTTCAAAGGATATTCTGTTCGCACCCCTTGATAAGTCACCTCACACTGCTGAAATTACACCGGTACAAATCATTACAAAAAATAGTAAAATTTTCCGATTTCCGCCATTCCGGTTACTCACGCAGGGCCGCCAAAACGCCAACAGTCGTGCACATGTACCTTGCGCACCTTGCGGACTCGGCGCATTCGCCATACTACGAGCGCTTCTTCAATTTCTGCTAGGTCTCCAACATTTTGCTAATTGATGTCACATGATAGACTTGTGCCATATTTGGCATGTGGATTTATGGCGCTCGCTTGGAAAATTCGATGAATTCACTTCCATGTATTCGTTTTCTTCTTCCCACATTTGCTATGGATTTACAGACTTGTGGCACAGAAATTATGATGCACTGAGCTTTGATGCACCTCATCTTTTAGGTCAACCCGTCCCGTCTCGGGGTGTCTTCAACCGCCCCAGTCAGATTTTTCGCGGATATTTTCGCGGATAGCGGACGAACAGCGCGCGGCAGCGCGCCCAAATTTGGCATACCTTTTCCGACATCGATTTGACACGCTGGTAGAAAATATTTCGGTTAGGTCATCTATGGTCAACGAGTTAGCCAAGGTCAAGTGAGGTCACCTCCAAAAAAGTTAAACCAGTCGTCACGCTTGAACAGATACAGATATTTTAATGAAACTTTCAGCGTTTGCTTATCTTTATGGATGCAACAAAATTTACGAGTTGAATTTTTCATTTTTGTTTCGTTTTTGATTACATATAAGTTTTGCGTATTTGCCAAATTGCAGTTTAAATAGAGGAGTCTGGCTAAAGTAAGCATTTTTTATGAGGGCAAGTTGACTTCCAACAATGTTTCTCGGTCTGGTCTACCCATTGGAAAAGGAAGATTAAAGAAAACTTGAAAACTAAATATTTTGAATTTCAAAAACAAAATTATTTTTGGGATGAAAAAAATAGCTCTGGTTGATTTCGCTGTCCTTTTCTCATTCCAAATAAATTTTGTTTTTATATATCCCCAAAATGAACTCCCCAGAGTCAAAAACATAATGAAAGACGTCAAAGGTCGTGAAAATCTAGCCCCCCTAGTGACGTCACCTTTTTGCGAAATTATTTTGGAGGGTGGACCCGGACCCTACTCGTCGAGCGCTTTCCGATGACACCTCGTTCGTTTTCGTGCGATGCTTAGTTTGGATTTCAGAGAGGGGCTTCAACCGCCCCAGCCACCGGAGACGGGGTGTGAGGATTTGACCGGAAAGACCGGGTTAAATATGCTCTAGATTGTCCACCGAGCCGAGACCCTAGCTAGGTGTTCGCTGTTTTGCCCGTTGTGTTTTTATTCGTCTACGGATGTGTTTTAGAGCTCCAGGCAAATTTTTGGGGGCCCAGCACATATTTGAGACCCGGCTACTTTTTAGAGCTTTGTTGCTTTTTTTGTACACCGGTAACATGTACACCGGTACACCGGTAACAAGACCCAGATGTCTGTTTTTCGCGCCCGGTCTTTTTGTTCCTTTTTACAACCAATTCGCTTTTCGGGGTCCAACCATATTTTAAGGCCCTGCCGCTTCTTGCGAAACTCGGGCTTTGGAGGGCCCGGTGCATTTTCGACCTCCCGTTGTGCTCTCAAGGCTCCCCTGTTTATTTTAGGCGTTTATTTATCGCACATTTGTGGAACTCCAGCACAGCCTTCGTTACTTCGGTATAATTTATCGGGGTCACGGTGCGACATCTCGTTCCCAGGTGCATAGTTCCGGGGGATTCGGAGCAGTTTTCTGGGTTGAACGCAATTTTTCGTGTCTTCTGAATTTTTAAAGTCCTAGTCTCGGCCTGATTTCTCTGGCACTTGGCACTACAATGTGTCTCGCCACAACTTTCCAACCCCTGTGCGCCTTTTTCGCGATTTTTGAAGGCATCTGAGGTACGTTTGAAGCTCACGAGAAATTTTCCTGACTCGGACATATATGCTTCGAAATTTTTCCTTATTTTGAAGGGCACCGGCTTACTTTTTATCGAGTTTAGATGTGATTTGCGGGGCCACGCTGTGTTTGCAGAGGGGAATTCGCGATGCCTCGACTGAAATGTTTGGTACTACCGTCGGAATTCTGGGTCCAGTACGCGATATTTGGGGGTATCGTCGCGAGTTATCAGGGCGTGTTATAATTAGCTCCGCCCCAGCGCGATTTTGGTGGAATCAGATGCAAATTTTTGGGAGCCTCGTGTAAGTGTTATGGTGCCCGTTGTATTCACAGCCCACTACGCGAATTATCGGCCCCTGATGCGAATGTATGGGGCCTAGCGCGATTTTTGGGGAACTGGCGCGATTCTTGGGAGCATACCCCTTCAGGATGGGGGCAGCATTTTCCTTGGTACGCCACTGCGGAATGCTCAGCGTTTTCTTCCGCAGCTGGCACCATCGAGAGTAGAAAGGTCCTTCGGATAATTTTCTTTCGGGACCTATTCTGATTCTTTTTTCCCGTGTTCGGGTCGACTCGATAGAGTGGACCCGATAGAGTGGCCTCTTGTGTGGTGTGGCGTCAGGTCTATTTTGTGTAAACCCCCTGCAGGATATTTTTGGACCCCGGAACGACTATTCGGGCTCGCGTGGAGTCGTTTTTTTTTTCGGTGCCCCAGCAGGATCTTTTCTGGGGTCCGACGCCTTCTTATGGTGGATCCTTTACGCAATTTTTCTGCTCTCAGGGTGACATTCCGAGTACATATTGGTTCTTGGGAAGCCAGCTGCGACTTGTGGGGCTCCGGCGCGGCGTTTGGGCCCCAGAGACATTTTCAAATGAAGCAGCCTGAATTTTTTGGTCTGTGCGATTGTTTTGGGCACCGTGGTCACTTGTTTGAATACCTTGCGCTAGTTGTAGTGGCTACGACACGTTTTTTTTTTGGGGGGGGGGGCAACACGTTTTATGAACTTTGGAGCCATTTTTGTCTTTGGATCCAAGAGTGATTTTTCGTGTCCGTTCTGTTTTTCGTTTCCCGGCTTCATTTGTTGGGTGATCCCAAGGAGACTTGTAAAGCCATGGTGTGACCTGCCATGTATGTAGTGATTTCCAGGAGCCCGAACTTTCCAGGAGACCGAACGAAAATTCTTTGTACCGACAGGCTAAGCGTGATTTTCACGGGGCACCGGCCCGACCGTTTGTGACCCCGTCGTGATTTTCTTGAACACCACAATACCCAGGTGCAAACTTTTGAGGCCCCAGCGTCATTATCATGGGCTTCTGCACGACTTTTTGGGGACACCCAATGTGAATTTCTGAGCCACGGTGTGATTTTTGGGGGACCAAGGGGGATTTCTAGGGAGCATGACGCTTTTTTTCCTGAGCTCGGCGGATTCTTGGAGGCCCACAACCTGTCAGGAACTGCCCACAATGCCCCCCATTCGGTATGCCACTGTACAATGCAATGCTGCAACATAAGAATCCAGGGATAGTTCATCTGTTTCATCACTCACACGTGATTTAAGCTCACACGTTCTTCAGACAGTTTGAGGACAGTCAAACATCTGCCACATGGATTAGCAACAAAGTAGTCATGTGTACAGAAAATGAGTGGTCCATCATCTGTCACATTCATAAACATTGCATTGAAATGATAAATTCCAAGAATTCACAAAACACCTAAAAACACAAATTTATCAAAATGAGTGCTCACAGCATGTTCATCACACCTCCAAACATTGCATTAATAAAGTTGGAGAAATCAGAAATTACCTTAAGCCGTAAATGTACCGAAAAGTGTACCAAACCCTGACGGAAATGAAAAATTGGGTGCCCCAACACTGGGAAGAAAAAGAAAGCAGTATAATAAAATATAAATAAAAGCAAACTAAAACCAACTCTTCTTGTAGACAAATATGGTAGTTATGTGGTATTAACATAGAAACCCTGATTACAAATTAGAAAAAAAAGCATGGACTTGACTTGCTGAAGCGTACCTACCAACTTCTTCATCTACACTACCTTTGGGAATCAAATATCAGCAAATCGTTTTAAAACCACATTAAATATGAGCAAGTTGTTTCATAACCACATCAATCCGCAGATATACATATATATGAAAAGGTACGAAGTACAAAAGAAATCATATTGACTTCACATGAGTTTGGCCACCGGGTTAAACACTGCGCTCAATTGCACCACAATTGTCTTACCTCGGCCATACATGTCGATAGCTACCGCAAATTGAACTTAGCAACCGACTCTGTGATTTATGTAACTGAACATATTATCATTGGATGCTACGAATTTGGATCTTCTGAAGAACGGCCATCCCAATTTGTGGCATTTAATGCCCGCAAGTGTTTAGTAAGTCATATTGCCTTGATTAAGTCTCTCCAGATATTTGGTGAGGGGGTTTGACCTTGTATAACTACTCTTGTAAGCTATGGCTTAGTACCTGCCCATTGCTTTCTTCAAGAATAGAAACTATAATAGTGTGCATGCAGCTTCTTGCGCACCTTTTCTTTCATGGTATCATAAGCTGTGAGATATATTGGGCTCACATGTGGCTATTATTTATTGACTGTGATGCCCATGTTATTATTGAATATATGCACCTTGCCATTGGACATGCAGGTGGGTTGGTACCTCGGTAAATATCAAGATTGTGGTGTCATGGGTTGGCTTTGAAGATAAATATAGTCTGTATATCCACTATCTCAATGATAACCGATTGTTGTTAATGACTGGATTATGTGCACGTTTGACACTGACTGGAAATTAAGAATGGAATGAATCCAATTCAAGTTCCATATGAATGTGCTTTTGCTATTCGTCATGTGTGCAAGCATCATTATGGCAATGCAATTGTTGTCTAGTGGCTTTGGAAATTTGTCATACCATCTGGTTTAAAATGTATCAGCATCACCTAATCCCAACATTTTATGATGTTGGTACCCCATACCCCATAAACGGTTAATGATACAGCTTCAGTCCCATGGTATTGCAGGTAGCATCTTAAAATGGATAGAGTTGTGGCTTTCAGATAGACAGCAAAGAGTGATGCTAAATGGTACAAAGTCATCATGGCAAAATGTTCTTAGTGGAGTCCCCCAGGGGTCAGTACTAGGGCCATTACTGTTCATTATATTTGTAAATAACATGGAAAGTGGCCTAAGCAGTAAAGTTTTGAAATTTGCGGATGATTTGAAGGTCTTTAGGGCAATAACAGGTCAGGATGAGCATATCTCGCTGCAAAAAGATATAGACGAACTTGTGAAGTGGTCCGAAGAATGGCAAATTAAATTTAATTTTGATAAGTGCAAAATCATGCATGTAGGTAAGCAGCATATGAAGGCTCCATACTTGATGGATGGCCAAGTGCTATCAGTGACTCAACAGGAGAAGGATTTAGGTGTTATTCTAAACACAAAACTGGGGGCATCAGAACAAACCAAGGAAGCCAGGAAGAAGGCACTGAGAATGCTCGGGGCAATAAATAGGAATGTATCATACAGAAGTGAGGAAGTGATCAGGAAGCTTTACTGTGCATACGTCAGGCCACATTTGGAATACTGCATCCAAGCTTGGTCTCCTAGCTATGAAAAAGATTGTTGGCTTTTAGAGAGAGTGCAAAAGAGGGCTACAAAAATGGTTAATGGCATAAGCAACCTGGCATATGAGGAAAGATTGAAGAAATTGAATATGTTTTCACTTAGATATAGAAGGCTGAGAGGAGATCTCATCGAGGTCTTTAAATTTGTAAATGGTCTGGATAGGGGATACCTTGGGGAAATGTTTGAATTTAACAGAAATGATGCAATTAGAGGTCATCAATTCAAAATTAAAGTTAACCACAGCAGAACAAAGTTAAGGCAAACTTTCTTCACCAACAGGGTAGTGGAACACTGGAACCAGCTGCCAGAAAACATCGTCAGTAGCAGCACATTGAACATCTTTAAAAACAGCATAGACAATCATTATAAGAATAGAGGGTTTGCTTTTCAGTACTACAGGGATGGCTGATTGACAGATTTGGTGGTTCAGTGTACAGAGTGCAACCAAGAAGGGCCCTTGTGGCTCATAGTTGCACTAATATTTTATGTCTTTATGTCTTTATATGATGGAAGGAAACCCAACTCATTTGTTTTTTCTACACAATTTTATTTTTTGCAGCAAGAAGTGGAGGCTCTGTATCCTATCCAATCGAAATCTGTTCCATTTGATTAGAAAGTGTGTTGGTTGGCATCAACTAAGTATTCTAAGTAGCATGGTGTTTTTAATTTTTTCCTTTAGCTTTCTTACCAGCATAAATATAGCAGTGGTTATTGGGGGGCCAAATCAACACTGAGGGGGCCAAGATCAACATTGGTGGGGTCATGGCCCCACAAAATGATACAAATCGACGCCCCTGACTCAAAGACATCATTTGGGCAACAATTGAACTGTATATTTTAACCATGTGTCATTGAAAAGAGGTATTTGCTGACAAAGACGCTACCAGATATGCACATATATTTGTGTTTTTTTTTCGGTTCATAGAGCATGCGATCAAAACCTCAAGTAGTCACCATTTGCCGCGTCTGCAGTGATGTTAGCTTTTTAATCCGTGTAAGAGGATGTCTCTTTCTTGAAGTCTCGGTGTCCACATTCTATGTTTGCACGGTACATACCAACTGACTTTCGGACTGGTTCAGCACTGCTGATTCACTGGGCAGGAATGCCGGCGTCTCTGTATCAGACTTGCCGGCTAACCTATCTCCATGTCAGCCGGCAATTCCCCCTGCGACCTGTTGGTGCTGGTAAGCTGCGCTGCTGTCGAATTTCCTAATTCACATGGGCACCATGAATACATGTGTGCATGTGATACATGTGTATACTTAGTTATTGGGCTCCGGAATGCACTGTGTGAGGGTGTTCGCGTTGATGTTTTGTTTTGCACTGCAATTTTGTGGACGAAGTGTTGTGTCTTTGGTTCGCCTGAATTGAAGAAACCGACCCAGTTATGTAGTTGAATTTAAGCCGAACGTCTGGAATTATAGAGGAGATTATGCTCTTTCGAACGGTGTGCTTACTTTGTGCCAACTTGTTTTCATCGTATCGCGATTGTCTTAGCCCAGTTTTCCCGGATGGCGGTAAGTTCTTATCTGATTAGCCCAGTTCACTTTCTCAGTACTCAGCTTGAGTATCGTTAACGTCAGCCAATCAGCTGGCGAATTCTCCCCCCCCCCCCACCCCACCACCACCACCACAACAACAGCGGAACGTGGTCATGGTGGCGTTCAGTAGCGTCGTCGGCCATGCTGAGGGTGCATATTGAATATCACTCGAGGCTCTTTGCTGCTCCAGAACAAAGTAGCATTTTCGATTGGCCATTTAAATATTCATAGATATTGATGTCCAGGTAGGGTATTAATGGATGAGAGATACCTGCGATATTTTGATCAATAAAATCGGAGACGTAAATTACTAAGACAAGACACTAAATGTACATTTTCTTGCCCGCCAAAAATAAATATTACCGGTGTCAAATGCGTCTTGGAATGTGTCTTTAGAAATGTCCACAACTAGGACAGTCCCCTTGAACGGAACTATCCTGGGTAAGTTCCGTTGGGTAGTCATGTTTCGTAATTCCTGGTTCATAAACCAGTACGAGGAGTGAACCGGTAGTTTAGGGCCCTGGATATCCATTTATTGCCGATTGGTGCTCATTGACGAGTAATGCCGCTGCACCGGTCGTACAATGACCACACTGGTCGTGTAATGGCCACGCTGGTCGTGTAATGGTCACATTAGTCGTGTAATGGGCACACCGGTCATGTAATGCCCACACTGGTCGCGTGATTGTCACACTGGTCGTGTAATGGCCACGCTGGTCATGTAGTGGCCACACTGGCTGTGCAATGCCCATGGAGTTTCCGATGTCCGGAGTCTGCGATCCCAAAATTATGGGCGACTGTCCGCGTACTTGTGCGACAGCATGCTGACCAGGCAGCCAGTACAGCACAGCACGTGGCTGGCGCTGTGCTGTCCCCACAGCCACGTCGGTAGCCTGCCATTCCCTCGCGCCGTTATTGATCGGCAAAGTTGCCGTGGCAGGCGGTATTCCATTGACATTGACGTTGACATCGGCATTGCGTCCGATGAAGAGTCGGCATTCGGTTTAGCCCTGTCCGTGGCGGCATGACGAATGTAATCGGCGTCGGCGGTCGGGACCTTTGGCGACAGGTATAGCCGCTCGCCACCTGTCGCGTCTCACGTTCGGCGCCAAACTGCCGAGTCATCACCGCTCGCAAGACCGACAAGCACCAGCGGCGCAGTCTCGAGATGTTACCACGAAGGCGGTGTGGTAGCATCCCGAGACTGTGGGGCTGATGGCACCAGCCAGCGCTGGCCGCTCGTGTGTTCGTGTTGGGTCAGTCTCAACTGATGGCTCGACTGCAAGCCCACGTGGCCCTGGATGAGTTGGCCACTTCAGATGTGGGCCGGACCCGGCCACTACTAGCCCCTTCAGCCGCAGGCTGGCGCCGGACCCGTTCAGCCGGCGCCGGACCCGTTCAGCCGGCGCCGGACCCGTGCAGCCACCCGTTCGGGCGGCTGAACGGGTCAGGGCGGTGTTGCGTAATCGGGCCGATTGTGAAACGGGCTCAGTCGCCGGCTGACCTCTCGCTCGCTCGCCTACCTCCCGGGTTTGCCGTCGTCGTCCTGGGCGCTGTTCGGAGCTCGCCGGTAACGACGCGTTTGTCCTCGCGCCCTTTTTGCCGCACGGGGTAGGTCGGTCTGGCCCTGCCATGGGTCTCGGTCCGTCTTCGCCGACCCTCGGTCTCGATAAGTGATGCAATAATGTTTTTTTTTCTTCAGGTGTGAGATGTCGAAGCAAGTACAATATGATGTCCAACTTTGCAATGGAATCGATTTCGCTCTAATTATCGGTGATGTCGTACAAACTCAATTTTTAACCAGTAGCGCATTCATATGCGAACGTTTTTGGCTTATTTGGGGAGATACCCAACATTGAGATACTTATATTAACGAAAACGATAATAATAGCATGCTGTGAACAAATATAATGTTATAACAAACGACATCATATGTAATCAATACACGCAGAATTATGCTACAAGCGGATTGTGTATCGCAATCCTCAATGGTGGGGCATTATCGTGATATTTATACACGATATAGCTACTGTTCAAAACGAGCCATGGTGTCTTCATAAACATACGTCAAGAAGCACCATGCCGATACTTCGTTGGGAAGTATGTCTATTCAGTGCTGAAAAATGGGTATATTCCACCCTGTTTCATGAATAATGCATCGTTGGTGTCGACCAGTGTCGAGGACGGCCGCCGCCCAGTATAGGCGGGCCCGGTACTGCGGTGGACCCCGGCCCGCCTCCGCCGACCGTCGGTGCCGATCACTGAGCTGAGGACGACCGCCGGTGACCACCGACCAAGTCTGTCCAGGCGCCGCTGGTGCTGGTGCTGGCGCTAAATTTAGGCCACAGTGCCGCCAGCAGGCGCCGCGCCGCGCCCGGGCCGGCAGCCGTACGTGCGTGTCGGCCCCGGTCGTCGCTCCGGCGCCGAGAGGCACGCACGTGCGTCCAGCGCCGGTCGATGGCTGGCGGCGGCCGGCACCGGCGGCGCCCGGCTGAGGTCAACGGTCATTTTAGTGACCGGCGGCGGCACGCGTCGCCGGACAAAGGCACGCGCCGTCGGCGGCTCTGCACTGCGGCACTGGCGGTCACACCGCGGCACCTCCACCGGGGGCAGATCTGCCAGTCCTCTGGACAGTGTAGCGGCGCGGCCACCTCTCCTCAGACGGTCACGCCGCGGCACCTCCACCGGGGGCAGACCTGCCAGTCCTCTGGACAGTGTAGCGGCGCGGCGACCTCTCCTCCGACGGTCACGCCGCGGCACCTCCACCGGGGGCAGACCTGCCAGTCCTCTGGACAGTGTAGCGGCGCGGCGACCTCTCCTCAGACGGTCACGCCGCGGCACCTCCACCGGGGGCAGACCTGCCAGTCCTCTGGACAGTGTAGCGGCGCGGCGACCTCTCCTCCGACGGTCACGCCGCGGCACCTCCACCGGGGGCAGACCTGCCAGTCCTCTGGACAGTGTAGCGGCGCGGCCACCTCTCCTCCGACGGTCACGCCGCGGCACCTCCACCGGGGGCAGACCTGCCAGTCCTCTGGACAGTGTAGCGGCGCGGCGACCTCTCCTCAGACGGTCACGCCGCGGCACCTCCACCGGGGGCAGACCTGCCAGTCCTCTGGACAGTGTAGCGGCGCGGCGACCTCTCCTCCGACGGTCACGCCGCGGCACCTCCACCGGGGGCAGACCTGCCAGTCCTCTGGACAGTGTAGCGGCGCGGCGACCTCTCCTCAGACGGTCACGCCGCGGCACCCCCCCCAGCCAGCGGCACCTCTCCTCCGACGGTCACGCCGCGGCACCTCCACCGGGGGCAGACCTGCCAGTCCTCTGGACAGTGTAGCGGCGCGGCGACCTCTCCTCCGACGGTCACGCCGCGGCACCTACCCCCACCTCCACCGGGGGCAGACCTGCCAGTCCTCTGGACAGTGTAGCGGCGCGGCGACCTCTCCTCAGACGGTCACGCCGCGGCACCTCCACCGGGGGCAGACCTGCCAGTCCTCTGGACAGTGTAGCGGCGCGGCCACCTCTCCTCCGACGGTCACGCCGCGGCACCTCCACCGGGGGCAGACCTGCCAGTCCTCTGGACAGTGTAGCGGCGCGGCGACCTCTCCTCCGACGGTCACGCCGCGGCACCTCCACCGGGGGCAGACCTGCCAGTCCTCTGGACAGTGTAGCGGCGCGGCGACCTCTCCTCCGACGCTGTGGACAACACTGTGACAGCGGGCCGTGCGTGTGGCGACGGCTGAGGGACTGCCTGGCGGCCACGTGCCGCTGATGCCCATCCCCTGTTTGTGTCACATGGCTGGGGGTCAACAGAACCGGTCTAACTGCCCGCGGACATGCCACCGCCCTCCACAGATAGCTCCTCGTGTGTTGTCCGGCCTTGGTCTTCTGGCGCTAAATGTCGTCCGTATTTGTAGCGGCGCGACGGGTCATGTGCGTGCGTGCCTCAGGGTCGCCGACTGGGGGGGGAATCGGCTGGTGAGAGACCGTCGCAGTGTCGGCTGGTACCGGCGGCCTGAGTCAGTGGCGGCGCCAGGTGAGACCCGCCGTCGGACGGCAGTGGATCTGGCCTGACGCCGCCACTGTCCGCCGACCACCTACCGAACACCTACATGCTGGTGGCAGATTATTATTTGTTTGTTGTTGATCGAGTTCATTTTACCATCGGGCTGTCACCTATTGACAGGTGACGTCAGATGTTAATCATAAAAAGAGTGCACAGTGATTCGATAAAAGATGAGATGAGAAACATTATGCAATAATGTTTCTTATCTCTATACACCCCCAGAAATTACAAGGTTGTGATGTATCTATGGTGACACGCCGCTTGTACTCGAGCCGTCGGGTAATGAGCGGACATAGTTAACAATCGCATGCTTATCCAATGCCCAGGAAGGGTAAAAACAAATCGACATGCCTGGACTGTGTAAAGCTCCACTTCACGATGTAGCATCCATAATTCGCCATTCTTAACCGCCTCTAAGCGTGCAAAGGGCGCAGTGTGAAATAGAAGCCTAAACAAAGCGCATGCTTCGACATTACGCGAACAAAGAAAGGTGGCGCAGCAATGTGCCGGATGTCGTGACCGGGAATACTTTTGCCGTGATCGTATTGCATGCGCCGGAACTTTTATCCACTTCACCAGGCCATCACCAGCGAACGGTCGTTCGCGTCTGCGCCTCCGCTGCCACACAGATCGCGTGGCAGCGTCACGAGGCCGCCCGCCGCCCGCCGCCCGCTGTCCACTCCGGCACACGGCGTCACCTGCTCAGGCGCTGTCCACTCCAGCACACGGCGTCACCTGGTCAGGCACTGTCCACTCCGGCACACGGCGTCACCTGCTCAGGCGCTGTCCACTCCGGCACACGGCGTCACCTGGTCAGGCCGCCCGCTGTCCACTCCGGCACACGGCGTCACCTGCTCAGGCGCTGTCCACTCCGGCACACGGCGTCACCTGGTCAGACCGCCCGCTGTCCACTCCGACACACGGCGTCACCTGCTCAGGCGCTGTCCACTCCGGCACACGGCGTCACCTGGTCAGACCGCCCGCTGTCCACTCCGACACACGGCGTCACCTGGTCAGACCGCCCGCTGTCCACTCCGACACACGGCGTCACCTGGTCAGACCGCCCGCTGTCCACTCCGGCACACGGTGTCACCTGGTCAGACCGCCCGCTGTCCACTCCGGCACACGGCGTCACCTGCTCAGACCGCCCGCTGTCCACTCGGGCACACGGCGTCACCTGCTCAGGCGCTGTCCACTCCGACACACGGCGTCACCTGGTCAGACCGCCTGCTGTCCACTCCGACACACGGCGTCACCTGGTCAGGCCGCCCGCTGTCCACTCCGGCACACGGCGTCACCTGGTCAGACCGCCCGATGTCCACTCCGACACACGGCGTCACCTGGTCAGGCCGCCCGCTGTCCACTCCGACACACAGCGTCACCTGGTCAGGCCGCCCGCTGTCCACTCCGGCACACGGTGTCACCTGGTCAGACCGCCCGCTGTCCACTCCGGCACACGGTGTCACCTGGTCAGACCGCCCGCTGTCCACTCCGACACACGGCGTCACCTGGTCAGGCGCTGTCCGCTCCGGCACACGGCGTCACCTGGTCAGACCGCCCGCTGTCCACTCCGGCACACGGTGTCACCTGGTCAGACCGCCCGCTGTCCACTCCGACACACGGCGTCACCTGGTCAGGCGCTGTCCGCTCCGGCACACGGCGTCACCTGGTCAGACCGCCCGCTGTCCACTCCGACACACGGCGTCACCTGCTCAGGCCCGCTGTCCACTCCGGCACACGGCGTCACCTGGTCAGACCGCCTGCTGTCCACTCCGGCACACGGTCCACTCCGCACACGGCGTCACCTGGTCAGACCGCCCGCTGTCCACTCCGACACACGGCGTCACCTGGTCAGACCGCCCGCTGTCCACTCCGACACACGGCGTCACCTGGTCAGACCGCCCGCTGTCCACTCCGGCACACGGTGTCACCTGGTCAGGCCGCCCGCTGTCCACTCCGACACACGGCGTCACCTGGTCAGGCCGCCCGCTGTCCACTCCGACACACGGCGTCACCTGGTCAGGCGCTGTCCACTCCGGCACACGGCGTCACCTGGTCAGACCGCCCGCTGTCCACTCCGGCACACGGCGTCACCTGGTCAGGCGCTGTCCACTCCGACACACGGCGTCACCTGGTCAGGCCGCCCGCTGTCCACTCCGACACACAGCGTCACCTGGTCAGGCCGCCCGCTGTCCACTCCGGCACACGGCGTCACCTGGTCAGACCGCCCGCTGTCCACTCCGACACACGGCGTCACCTGCTCAGGCAGCCCGCTGTCCACTCCGGCACACGGCGTCACCTGCTCAGGCGCTGTCCACTCCGACACACGGCGTCACCTGGTCAGACCGCCTGCTGTCCACTCCGACACACAGCGTCACCTGGTCAGGCCGCCCTCTGTCCACTCCGGCACACGGCGTCACCTGGTCAGACCGCCCGATGTCCACTCCGACACACGGCGTCACCTGGTCAGGCCGCCCGCTGTCCACTCCGACACACAGCGTCACCTGGTCAGACCGCCCGCTGTCCACTCCGGCACACGGCGTCACCTGGTCAGACCGCCCGGTGTCCACTCCGGCACACGGTGTCACCTGGTCAGACCGCCCGCTGTCCACTCCGACACACGGCGTCACCTGGTCAGGCGCTGTCCGCTCCGGCACACGGCGTCACCTGATCAGACCGCCCGCTGTCCACTCCGGCACACGGTGTTACCTGGTCAGGCCGCCCGCTGTCCACTCCGGCACACGGCGTCACCTGCTCAGGCCGCCCGCTGTCCACTCCGGCACACGGCGTCACCTGCTCAGGCGCTGTCCACTCCGACACACGGCGTCACCTGGTCAGACCGCCTGCTGTCCACTCCGACACACGGCGTCACCTGGTCAGGCCGCCCGCTGTCCACTCCGGCACACGGCGTCACCTGGTCAGACCGCCCGATGTCCACTCCGACACACGGCGTCACCTGGTCAGGCCGCCCGCTGTCCACTCCGACACACAGCGTCACCTGGTCAGGCCGCCCGCTGTCCACTCCGACACACGACGTCACCTGGTCAGGCGCTGTCCACTCCGGCACACGGCGTCACCTGGTCAGGCCGCCCGCTGTCCACTCCGGCACACGGCGTCACCTGGTCAGACCGCCCGCTGTCCACTCCGACACACGGCGTCACCTGGTCAGGCCGCCCGCTGTCCACTCCGACACACAGCGTCACCTGGTCAGGCCGCCCGCTGTCCACTCCGACACACGGCGTCACCTGGTCAGGCGCTGTCCACTCCGACACACGGCGTCACCTGGTCAGGCCGCCCGCTGTCCACTCCGACACACAGCGTCACCTGGTCAGGCCGCCCGCTGTCCACTCCGGCACACGGCGTCACCTGGTCAGACCGCCCGCTGTCCACTCCGACACACGGCGTCACCTGGTCAGACCGCCCGCTGTCCACTCCGACACACGGCGTCACCTGGTCAGGCGCTGTCCACTCCGACACACGGCGTCACCTGGTCAGGCCGCCCGCTGTCCACTCCGACACACGACGTCACGCGGCCCGGCCCGGCCGCCCGCTACGTCGCGAGGCAGGGTCCCGATCAGCTCGGCAGGTTCGGACTGCAGCCCGTGCCGAATGCTGGATTGTGAGTGGCTGTAGCAGCGCCGGGTCCACAGGTCGCAGCACGATAGCGAGTCGGCGGCGGTTGTGACGCTGCTGCGACGATTTGCCGCGCCGCCGAACTGGCACTTGGCTGTGCGTAAGTAGTTTTCGATTGCTGGAAGCCCGCGTCGAAGTTGACACGCTCGCCATCCTTCATGTGCACGGTTCGAGGTGATGCAGTGTCCCCGAAATCGTTGCACAAAATGATAATGCTCCATTGGGCAATGTAAGCGCTAAACGCACGCGCCATCACATGGGATCACGGGCTATCAAACATTTGGACCTCATCGATACCAACTCTGCCAGGATCAGTGGTTGGTTCGCATTGTGAAGCAAATGCAAAGCTGGCGAAAAAAATGGCTTGAGTCGATCGGGGGTTCATCTATGCACGCGGTGTATTCCATAGTACATACAGCCTTTATTCTATTGTATATAGCCATCCAGTCAATCTGGAGTTCACCTAAGCCTGCGATGTGTTCCATAGTACATACAGCCCTTGTTCATTTTTATATAGCTCTCCACCCAATCCGGAGCTCATAGGCATGCGGTGCATTCCATAGGGTATACAGTCGTTATTCGCCACCAGTCTCGGCATTATAACCAACTGCTCACCCATTACGCGAGGTCCTGATTGCTGGTCCTGACGTGACGGGAGGACCTTGACCATTAACATTGACCTTGACCCTTGATTCAGGCCTTTGACGTGAAGTCCTGATGGCTGGATTCCTGGTCCTACCGTCCTGTGCGTCCACTACGCTACAACGAATAAGCATCCATTGCCACCCGTCATAGACCAATGTTTGTATATAATTGTACTACCTTCTATCAAAATATGTGTCAGTCAAGACGTCTAAGTTGCCCAAGCACTTACAGTGTGTCGAAGCTATGATCGAGTTAGCATTTCCCATACATTTAATGCCTGCCATTCGAGCTTTTTCTGTCGCCGTCAGGTACGTCTTGAGGCTGTAATCTCATATGCAAAATAACAAAACGTATTTCATTCGATCATCATTCTGTTGGAGCGACATATGGAGTGTTCAGCAGTGTTTGAGCTCATTGCAAGCTGCCATGGTAGCTTCGTCGTTGGCGACTCCATCACATTCCACGGTCGAACTAGTTTTCAGGTTGGCAATCAGTAGTTGGTCAAGCTGATCAGGCTGACAAAGCCCAGTGAGACAAATGGTCACAGCCTACCGTTTTTGATTGCCGCACTTCGTCGTACATTGGTCCACTTGAACTGCAGTACGACGTACGAATGTGTGGAAGTTTGGCTTATTATCGACAGCTCTGATATGTTAGGTGCATACGCCAGCCCAATGGGGGATGGTTGACGAAATGCTTAGATCGTAATCAATGTCGAATGGTTTACATGGCTGGGCCATGCTTTCGTCTGATCGTCATATGTCCGATTTGGCTGATGGGTACGGGATGAATGTCCAAAGTTCTACAATGCTTCCTCGCCCATTCCTCGCCCATGCATATGACGAATGGTTTTAACATACAGATCAGTTAGCGACTGTTTCATCCCTAAAACACTTTCAGTTCCCTTCTTTGCGGTGGTCGGGTTTGCTCCCGAATTTGCTCCCTAATTTGCTCAGCATTGAGGTGCTTCCCACTAGAATCCTGTCGCTGAGGTGTCCAGCTGTTTTGTGTCCTGTCTTGGTAGACCAGCGATTAAATGCGTGCTGAAAATGCATTCCGGTGTGGAATGCAGTGTTTTTTGTTGTTGTTTTTTTGTTTGTTTAATCTATACGAGGGTGTGGGGCGTTGGCGGCCCTGTTTCAATCCTCGTCCACTAGTTTACCGTATGTGACAGCGTGAATCATCAGCGACGGCGCCCGTTAATGACTGTGGGGAACGGGACGCCTGGTTAGACCCTGCCACACCTTGTTGATAAGTCGCGATTGGCGTCACACGACCGTAAACAGCATCCCTGGCGTGGTGCAAGGCTAAGCTGGCCGCACAGCAGTGTTTCGGCTGGTGTTTACTGTTGCGTCATTCTACAGGAACTCATCTGGTGGCCGGATACCTATGTTGCCCGACCGTCGGGATTATGTGCACAATTGTGAGATGGGGTCTTCTGTAGCTATCACCTTGATTCTGATTGTGTCAGAGCTGTACAATGTTAGCATGTGATTTGCTGGCTTGACTTCACCGAAGTGACGCCACATGCCGCTTGTGAGAAACAGCTACTCGTACATCGAGGAGGCCGGATCAGCCTTTGGCTGCGCTCCCACCCCACCCCACCCCCAACCCACCAGCACCCTTAATCCCTTCACCTCCCTCCTTAATCACCCAATCCACCCAAGCTGACCCTCCCCCCCCCCAAGCCGCCTCCATGATTATTCCCTCTGAATACGCTCTTGACTGCGTACGCAGATAGGATGTCCGTTGGCCCTATCCCGGCCGCATCCCAGCTTAGCCTAGTTTCCCATTATGTGTAGCGGCGGGCGCGAACGAATTGGGCGTCGGATGTACTGCACGTGGTGTGCGGTCTAGTGGACGCATCGGCAGGCCTGGAGCGGCCGTCACGGAACGGACGGCCGCCGCACTGGTCGAGCACCCGCCCGCCGCCCGCCGCGCTGTCCGAGCGCCCGCCCGCCGCCCACCGACCGCCGCGCTGTCCGAGCGCCCGCCCGCCGCCCGCCGCCCACCGCACTGGCCGAGCACCCGCCCGCCGCCCACCGACCGCCGCGCTGTCCGAGCGCCCGCCCGCCGCCCGCCGACCGCCGCGCTGTCCGAGCGCCCGCCCGCCGCCCGCCGCCCGCCGCGCTGTCCGAGCGCCCGCCCGCCGCCCGCCGACCGCCGCGCTGTCCGAGCACCCACCGGCCGCCCGCCGCGCTGTCCGAGCACCCGCCCGCCGCCCACCGACCGCCGCTGGGTATTGACCACGCTGCGACGCTGCCGTCCCACCGCCTGGAATGTGATGTAGTATGTCCGCAGAGCGTGACGTCATATGTGTGAGTGTAACTTTGCCGTGAATGCGGCTAGCTCGGACTTGGCTAAAGAGCGATGCTACTGAAGTATACTACCAACTGTGGGTTTTGTATACTTTTGGAAGGGCATTCACCCCCTGTTGGCTTAACGTCCATTGTGATTTGAACTTTTAACATGGAATCATATGATGTGCCACTATCGACTTTGGCCTCCATGTATTGGGCCTTCCAATAATTGTGATGCATCGACACCCTTGCTTCCAACGCAGGTATTCGTTAAAACACCCCATACCATCCACGAGACGCTTCCTCGATGATTATCTCAAGCTTTAGCCGTTGCTGTTGCGCTGCGCTAAAGATGAAATTACAGGTATTTTTAACTGATTAACTCGAGCTGGTGGTCGTAATATGTTGCAGCTAGGAGCGACGCGCCTTTAAGCCCAAATGACCACCTAGCTCGAATTGGATCAACGTTAATCGTCTGTTGCTGACGATGTACGTGTCATCGCCCGACAACAGAGGAATAGCGGGGCTGTTGAGGCACGCATGTGTTCCCGGATGCGGCATGTCTGACACGACCTCTTTTGGCTGGCTCAGAGCCCGGTAATTCCCTCAATGAATGTTCATCAAAGCACAACTGAGGTACGTCATTCATGAATAACTCGAATATCGTTAGATTTCGGTGTTTGTTGATATGTGATTCCAAATATTTTATCGAATTATTCGTAGCTTCATGAATGTCCGAAGGCTGACTCAGTCAATGCGCATGGGGTGTTCCTCGAACCCAGACAGGAGCACGACAGCCCAACCTTGCACACGTGTCTGCAAGATTTATTTTCTGCTTGCACGCTCCCGGCTTGGTTTCAATAGGCTGGAAACTGATTGCCTGCACAGTATCTTGAACTACTTTTGCAACAATGCACAATGACATATTGACTGGCGAAAGCAGCTGAGTATTGACCAAAGTGCCGGTCACGACGGGCTGGCGCGGAGGTGCACCGCTCCCCGTCGCCGACGGTACTACGTGCCTGTCGAAGTGGACGTTCTCGGCACTGCAGCTATATTGCCACAGCTGCCCGCTGTGGTGATGCCAAATTACTTCACACCGGGATGCCACTGTAATATAATATACTGCATGGGCAGATTAAATGAACTGTACCAGTGTGCCTGTTTCTATTGCAGCATAGATCGTTCACCTTCGTTAGCCCGCTATTCACTGGTGATATCTGGCGTAACGCCTTTGGTCAGAGCAAGTATTATACCCCCTTGCCCGCAAGGCGTCTCGTGAGCTAATCGATGGTTTATGATGATTCAAGCAGTGGGGACGAGTGGTCTAGGGGTAAGTTGCCCGTCTCACAATGAAAAGGTTGTGGGTTCGAGTCTCACCTGTCACTACTCTTCACCCGGGACCAATCGGCGTGAGAGATTGGTCATGACTCATGACTCATGACTACATGACTCAACGGTCGATGTGTCGTAAAACCAATAACCAACCAAGATGATTCAAGCAGCAATGTGCAGCTTTATGTCGTACCACGTCGGGCATGTAATAGTGAATGTCTAGTGAAAGAATGAGATCGCGGGGCAAGGCCACACCAAGAACTTGGTATCCTGTGATAATACTCTCTGTCGGGGAATGCGTGTTGTCATCTTGCGCTTGGAGCCTATAAAATCACGAAATTTCTTTCAACCTCAAAAATGTAACAAAATCAAGTCACGAATTGTGGTTAAACTCGTCAATGGCCGAGATGATCACGATGATAATGATGCAAATCGGACGAATGGCCTTTGCAACAGGTTCTTTTGGGTTCTTACTAATTGTACTTTGATTTGTTATTTGGTCATTACTTTAATCACTGGATCATCATTTCGATCATTGGATCATCATTGGAAATCCCATGCTTATGTAATGGAAAGGATTTGTGGGTAGCGACCTATCAAAATCTGGTAGAGCTTCATCTTCTTAACGTCCATGTCCTCTTCAGCAAGCAATAATTCCTTCATTATTTCTTTCAGTTCGTCCTTGTGTTGCTTCTTATCTGTGTCATGTATCAACGCCGGACATAATAGTTTTTTTTTGTTCTTGTAATATTATACGTCCAAATTTGGAGCCAACCTCTATATCAGTGTGTACGGATACAGTACTGGTCGTAGGTGATTATCGTGTGCGACAATTTGATAGAGTATTCTGTAAAGGTATGAGGGGCAGGAGGTACATCACCAGGCATGGCGATGCACCTCCTGTGATTACCAGTTTAGTACACTAGTAGTACAGGTAGGGGTGAATAACATAGGTCCTGCTAGGAGTGAGGAGCTGTTGCAGGATTACAGGGCCCTTCTGGCCAACCTGAAGGACAACAATAGGAGAATCATTGTAACAGCAATTTTTCCTAGGGCTAGAGCCTCCCCTGGGTGGAGCTCTAGGGCACTGGCAGCCAATGCCAGGGTAGGTAAGCTCTGCCATGAGTTAGGTTTCACCTTTGTTGACGAGTGGTGCAGGTTTTATGGATCATGGGACCTCTACCAGAGGGATGGCCTGCACTTCTCCGAGAAGGGGGTGCATGTGTTAGACAAAGTATATGAACATGTCCTTCAGGGAAACTAGGCACTGGGGTGGGGAGGAATGAAGTGACATCCATCTCAGAGATATGTCAATAGTGACAGCCAAGGCAATATAACCCCAAAGTCAGCAAACAGGGATAGCAGTAGTTCAAGGAGGCAGAGTGGTAGTTTATCCAGTGATGAAAGAGCTCCTCAGCATGAAAAAAAAGCCAAAGGTGGTTATGGAACAGGCACCGGTCAGTGACGGTATTTTGGGGATAACTTGCAGGACTATGAGATCCAGGGATGCAATATGATTTCGTGCAATAGGGGTCCAGCAGTGAAAGGGGTGGTGTAATGCTCTCTGTGAATAGCTTATTCAGTTCTCAATATGTAGCAGGTGGGGTGAAAAATGTGTCTGTGAAGTCCATTTTGCTTGTTGTCGCCATGGAAAAAGGCAACAGCACTAAACTGAGAATGGGAGCTTTCTACCGATCAGGAACCCTGCCACATTCTCAGCAACTGGAGCTTGATGAGGAGATTTGTGAGGAAATCAGAGACTTTTAGACGAAGTGCCTTATTCTTGGTGACATTAATCTAGAAGAATATGAAAATGTTGCCGTTGGCTCCCATCATGCAAAATGTTTAGGAAATGCCTTAAAGAGGACCTGTTCTTACACCAGTTTGTAACGGAACCTACCAGACATGGCTCATTCTTGGACCTTGTCTTCTCGGATTTAAGTGACTTAGTTCAAGACTTGACTGAAGGAGAAATCTGGGAAGAAGTGACCATAACATAGTTGGATTCAAGGCACATGTAGTAGTAAATATTAAGGATAATTTGGTAAAGGTTCCTAACTTCAACAGAGCAGACTTTGACTGCATGAGAGTGGCTTTAAGTGCCATAGAATTGGAAGAAGAATATAATTGCCATGAGAGTGGCCTGAGTGCCATAAGATGGGAATAAGAATTCTCCAATTTAAATGTCTGTGAAATGTGGGAAAAGTTTAATCTTACTTGAAGGAAATTCAGATTAGACATGTCCCCCAAAAGCAAAGGCGCAAAAGACGGGTAGGAAAGCCAGCATGGCTCGCACCAGACTTGATAAAAGCAATTGAGGCTAAGAAAGCTGCATTTAGAGTGTTTGAGGAAGCTTCAAATATTGTAAACCTACGGTTGTTTCAAAAAGCTAGAGACACTGTGAAGAAAAAAAAACAGCAGCAAAGCGAGCAGAACAATTGTATTTGGATTCGAACTGCAATGGGGACAGCAAAAATTCTTTAGTTTATACACGCTGAGTAAAGTTTCTAACACAATGGGTCCACTGGAAGTACATGGGACTATATTGGGTGAAGATAGATGGATAAGGAGCAGGCAGTTTAAATATGTGTTTACATTGGAAGATATGACCAATCTCCCGACCGTACACCATAGTTCAGTAACATGTGATCAGATAAAGGATGTTGATTTCATTGATAGTGATGTTGTTCTCAATCATATGAGGAAGATAAAGCCAAACAAGACAGCAGGACCTGATGAAATTTATGCCATGGTATTGGGGGAAGCTGAAAAGGAACCTGCATTTCCACTTAGGCTAATATTTTGTACATCAGTTTCACAAAATGAAATTCCAACAGATTGGAAAAGGCCAAATGTAGTTCCTATTTTCAAGAAAGGAGGAGGGAAAGTTGAAAGCCATAGGCCAGTAAGTCCCTAGGCACTCAGATGTGTCTCACATCCCTAGCAAGGCACTCGAATCAATTATCAAGAATAGAATAGCTAGCTATTTGATTATCTGGAAGGAAACAGATTGATTCAAGATACTCAACATGGGTTTAGAAAAAAGCAATCGTGTCTCACAAATCTCTTGGACTTTTGAACTTCGCCACAGAGCAATTTGATCAGGGAAATCAGGTTGATGTAGCATATCTTGATTTTAGTAAGGCCTTTGACAAGGTACCCCATAAACGGTTAATGATGCAGTTTCAGGTCCATGGTATTGCAGGTAGCATCCTGAAATTGATAGAGTTGAGGCTTTCAAATAGACAGTAAAGAGTGCTGCTAAATGGTATAATGTCATCATGGCAAAATGTTCTTATTGGAGTCCCCCAGGGGTCAGTATTGGGGCCACTACTCTTCATTATATTTGCAAATAACATTGAAAGTGGCCTAAGTAGTAAGGTTTTGAAATTTGTGGATGATTTGAAGGTCTCTAGGGCAATAACAGGTGACAATGAGCATATCTCGCTGCAGAAAGACTTAGGCGAAACTTGTGAAGTGGTCCGAAGAATGGCAAACGAAATTTAATTTTGATAAGTACAAAATCATGCATATAGTTAGGCAGCATATGAAGGCTGCATGCTTGATGGGTGGCCAAGTGCCATCGGTGACTCAACAGGAGAAGCATTTAGGTGTTATTCTGAACACAAAATTGGGGGCATCAGAACAAACCAAGGAAGCCAAGAAGAAGGCGCTGAGAATGCTTGGGACAATAAATAGGAATGTATCATACAGAAGTGAGGAAGTCATCAAGAAGCTTTACTGTGCATATGTCAGACCATATTTGGAATGATGTGCTAATGTAGCAATATGTACAGGATGACCGTCATATGTGGTATTGCATGTCGGTATCAAGCATTATTTGATAGATGTGCAACGCTTCGATGATGCACATTTCTCAAGAGGAAATAGGCGACCACAGTAGATATTCATTTCATAATCTTGAGTGAGTGGGGTGCGATGATTGTATCATGATTGTTTACTTTGACCTTCTATTTGCATTTCAGAAAGGTGCCACACTGAAACGTTTGGTACTTATAACAACATTTGAAAGTGATATATAACATTGCATATAACGATAATTCTCCACTCATCCGAATTGTCCCGCTCCTGAACAATATTACAATAGAATGACAATGGATCCACGTACCATCACTGAAGTACAGCACGGTTTTTCGAATATGGAAACCGCCACCGCTGAAAGCGTGCACCATCGTTTTAAATCGCCTGCGTGATGTGAGAACGACCATGGATTGTAAAGGGATTCTGCTGAAAGGTAATTAAGCGTTGCAAAAAATTTGTGTCGACCCGATAAATGGCATGCTTTGGATGCTGTCAGCTTGAAGAAATATTTCAGCTGCACATAAATCTGAATATCTTGCTTTCCACATGTTGCACAATATATACAATACTATAATAATGCACCGTACTACGTATGACGTACACCCAATGACTTGTAGTCCTCGCTGAGGCGGTGTAACTCAGTCAGGTGATTAATTTATTTGTCAATTAATCCGAATAAAGAAAGCAAGTGTAAAAGTTTGAAGTTCTATCAGTATCACAGAACACCCAAATGCTTCGTTAACATCGTGTCTCCTTCCGTTTCGCTACATCTTTTACAACCGAGCACTTTCCAGCCTCTCCAGCTCATTCTGTGTTGTCGACGTCAGAAATCCTTAGCGGTCAATTGCTTTTTGTCGACAGGCGTCCTGTGGTAGCCTGCTCACTGAACTGCCAATGCTGCTTGTCCGAACGAAGCATGCAAGACAGGAGCAGCATAGACCCTTGCCACTCACTTCATGGGTACAGGGCCAATGGTAACGTGACGACCACAGGCGCGAGTTCCTGCCCTTGCACACTGACCCGTGATCAGCCTGGTCGACTGTCACCAATGCCTAGCTGTGAAGCGACTCAGTATTCCCTGCCAATAATTGTTGTGAAGCGACACAGCATACGTTGCTAATGTCCAGCCATAATAAAGGTATACTGGAAGATAATTCGGTGACCGGCTATACCCTTTGCTAACCTTGGCGAAATTAAAGCCAAGCTCTTTGTACCCCCGGTTCCTTTATGGCCTGCCACTTCTCCCCTCTTGCCCACCCACTGCATCTATTCTAACTTTTTCCTGAAAGGTATCTTGCTTATCACGCTTCGGTCGATTTTCTGTTACACATTTTTCCCTTAGCAAAGGCAAGGTGTCATGCTCTAGAGGAGAGATATGTTAAGGAATGGACTACGTTAAACCGTCTTATGTGGCATCCGGTGTCAGGAAATCAAGAAAAGAAAAGGGGAAAAGTGGAACGCCGGCAAACAAGACAAGTGGCCAAGTCGTGGATTACATACACATGATGCAGTTCACGATATGATGCAGTTCCATTCGTGCAGACATACAGGCATTCATACACGGAAGAACATTTGGAGGGTGACCAACATCACTGCTCATGATTAGGCCGCAAATGACATCCTCTCATTTATGATTTTCCTTTCATAAAGACATAAAGACATACAGACATAAAAGATTCGTGCAAACATGAGCCACAAGGGCCCTTCTTGGCTGCACTCTGTACACCCAGCCTGTTGCCCACCAAATCCGTTGATCAGCACTCCCTGTAATACTGAAAAGTAAGCCCTCTATTCTTATAATGATTGTCCATGCCGTTCTTAAAGACATTCAATGTGCTGCTACTTCCAATGGTTCCTGACAGCTGGTTCCAGTGTTCTATTACCCTGTTGGTGAAGAAAGACTGTCTTAACCTTGTCCTTCTGTGGTTAACTTTAATTTTGAATTGATGACCTGCAATGGCATCATTTCTGTTAAATTAAAACATTTCCCCAAGATATCCCCTCCCCAGAACATGGACAAATTGAAAGACCTCGATGAGATCTCCTCTGAGCCTTCTATATCTAAGTGAAACACATTCCACTTCTTCAATCTTTCCTCGTATGCCAGATTGCTTATACCATTAACCATTTGTGTAGCCCTCTTTTGTACTCTCTCTAAAAGCCAACAATCTTTTTCATAGCTAGGAGGCCAAGCTTGGATGCAATATTCCAAATGTGGCCTGACATATGCACAATAAAGCTTCCTGATGACTTCCTCACTTCTGTATGATACATTACGATTTATTGCCCCAAGCATTCTCCGTGCTTTCTTCCTGGCTTCCTTGGTCTGTTCTGATGCCCCCAATTTTGTGTTCAGAATAACACCCAAATCCTTCTGTTGAGTCACTGATAGCACTTGGCCACCCATCAAGTATGGAGCCTTCATATGCTGCTTGCCTACATGCGTGATTTTGCACTTATCGAAATTAAATTAAATTTGCCATTCTTCGGACCACTTCACAAGTTCGTCTAAATCTTTTTGCAGCGAGATATGCTCATTTTGACCTGTTATTGCCCTAAAGACTTTCAAATCATCCGCAAATTTCAAAACCATACTGCTTAGGCTACGTTCAATGCTATTAAAAAATATAATGAACAGTAGTGGCCCCAGTACTGACCCCTGGGAGACTCCACTAAGAACATTTTGTCATGATGACTTTGTACCATTTAGCATCACTCCTTGTTGTCTATCTGAAAACCACAACTCTATCCATTTTAAGATGCCACCTGCAATACCATGGGCCTGAAGCTGTATCATTAACCGTGTATCTTGTCCTTGTCCTTGGGGTACCTTGTCAAAGGCCTTACTAAAGTCAAGATATGCTACATTAACTTGATTTTCGGATTAGCATCCACAGAAGCAGTACCTTTTTGGTTCCTCAACAACTTTTACGCTCATTAAACTTCTTTGCATGATCATTATATTGCTGCGTTGCTGATCTATTGTTTGTTTATTGGTTGGTTCACGACACACTTTATGTACATTCTCCGCCCACACTGTTTCGCCGGTGGGGGCGCGGGATTGGGAATTGCTGATCTATGTTCTGTGTTCTTTTTATATTGTCCATTTTGGTATTGCATACTCCTGGTCCCATCTTCCATTCTACATAGCTTCCTATTTTATTTGTCCAATCTCCTTCATCCCGCATCGCATTTCCTTTTTAAATTCTCAGAGCGTTGCCCTTTTTCCTTTGGGGACGCAGTAGATGAGTCGGTAGGGAGTCGGATTCTTGGTCATCAGATCGTAGGTTCGAATCCCATAACAGGCGGCATTACTGGCTTCACCCACGACCAACCGGCGTGAGAGGCTGGTGACCCTATATGACCCAGCAATCGTATGCGTCACAAAAGAACCCAAGTACCTACCTACTTTTCTCTTTCTTGTTTTCGTCATATCACTCGAATTCCCAATTTTTCCATTAGCTTGTTTCATCCTTCAGATGAAACAAGCTAATGGAAAAATTTGGGAAGGGAAGATTTGAGGGAACATTCCATATTTGCCTCTTAATTCATCTTACTCGGCAGCAGCCTGTTGTTGAGCCAAATATTGAAAGTTCATCTTATTTGGGGGGAGGGGGGGGGATAAAGCCAACATTGATGTCACACTTTCCACTTGTAAGTATACAAGACAGCACACATGGTCTTCCGTCTGCCTCTGTTTGGCATCTTCATTCTATAAGTTTTGCATGTTGTGCAATATGATGCTCTCTTTCCTTTTGTTCCTTTCCTATAGCCCCTTCCATGACATTTCCGTCCTTTCACATATGTACCTTCTCCAGACCAGGTATCTGAAATGGAATATGATTTGTTTACAGTCATGCTTCGCTGAACAATAATACATATCAAGGACATTAAAACTACTTAGGTACAGTGCCAATCAGATTTTGGAAGGTAATATGGTGGCAAGCGTGTTATTGCTTAATAACACAGATAACTAGGATTTTGATATATGTTATGCACTGCCTGCATCGGAACATAATTCTGGTCGACAGAATAGTTTGGAAAGGCAATGTGTTTAAATGCTCCAAAATTGGCATTAATGATGTTTTGGGCATTACTAATGATGCAATACAGATGCCAGATCCTCCATTTGACCTCAGGTCACCTATATAAGAGCACTTTATCAGGTCATTACCTGCTCGAGTTACCGGAACAGGGCTGCCCACCCGACTGCTCCGTTGAGCGGCTCGGCACAATCGGCTTCGCAAAGAAAGGAGTGAAATACATGAATAAAGCACGGAAACGCTTAGGCACACAATGAAAAACAGCAGATTTCCGGATGTGTAGGGGGTAACATTCAAAGTGACATAAATCGCATGAGTCATTTCCATTTATGACAACATACCAGTTGACCAAGTTTGGTTCATTTAACCTGTCATCAACTTGACCTGACTTGACATCGGCAACCTAACATGACTTAAATTATATAGCATAACAATATGCATCAAACAAGTCGATAGTGTTTTCAAGAACACTTCCATTTTGCCAATATACGGGAAGCGCATCAGCGCCGATTTTTGTGGCCTGGCGCTGCGAATTGTTTTAAATTTAACGGCCCCTAACTTTAAAAAAAAATTGGCCGATATTAATTTTGCTTGCTTTAAACAATGCGCCGGTCATTTGTAAGCAGGTACACAAACAATGGCGTATATCGGCCGGTAAAATCTGGAGTTATCTACGAAAACCGAAGGGGTGGACGGATCTTGCCCTCCCCCTCCAGGGCGCGTGTTAAAGCGTGACAACTGGTTGAACTTGTTTTGAAAGTAGCCTCACTTGGCTTGGTGATCATAGATGACCTGCTTAAACATTTTCACACATGTCATGTTAAATTGATGTGGTAAGAGGAATCCGAAATTTCCATAATTCCCCGTTTCATTACTAACCGCGGGAAACCTCAGGGAGAGGCGGATGATGACCCCCCCCCCCCCGAGGCGGGGCAGGTTAATAGCTCTATTGCAGCTCATGGTGTCCATTGCAGCCACTGGCAGTCCTGAGTGCCCTTACGTTTACCGAATTTGCGCCCCCTGGGAACCAATGAGACTGTACATTTGTATATTGTCTTATTGGCACCGGTTCGCGATTAGAGCACTATGCGCGTGTCCTGATGCCCTCCCCGCCCCCTCCGACAGCCACCCATGTCGTTTACTTAAGTCGTGCTGGCGTCTGATGTTCTCTGACGTCGCAGGTGACCCTAAATGTGCCCTATTAACACCCTTGGAAGTCCTCCGTACATAAATATGTATCACTGGTGCCCTTGACAGCCTTAGGATCCATGAAGTTATCATACTGACACCCTCCGTACCCCTGGCGCCCCCTAATGTGTCGTATTTGATCTTCCGACAGCCCGGGTACCCCTAAGTATGCTATGCTGGTGCCTTTAACACCCCAGACGTCCCTAAATGCGTCCTGACACGCAATAATACACCGCGCGTCCTAAAATGCGACCTTCTGTTACCTCAGCGGCGTTAGCACCCCTAAACGACGACGTCATCTTTAGGCTAGCCACCTGCTGCACCATGTACACACTTACACTGACTGGCGCTCCATTGCTAGTCCCCCTCCCCAAGATAGGAGTCGACAGCGGCCAGCGGGTCAACTAGCGCCACCAGTGGCAGGTTTTGTAACTACCACTATGGGAGCTTGTTGTGATTGTATCTTGATGAAATGCTTGCCTGTGAGCTGAGATAGAGGAAATTAAAGAAAAACCATGACATTGAGTAATAATACAGTTACTTAGCCATCTTCCAGTATCACAAACATCGTGATACGATCAAAATTAGATGCGGACTTGGGCATTGCAAATTCGGACCGTAGCCTGGCTTTGCGTGTTTGTTCACATAAACCCGTTATTTGCTCGAAAGTTAAGACATAATTTTGAAAATCCCATAGTACTGGGGAATAGTATACCTATTTGGCTATCTAGCAGTGCTAGCATCTTCTGGCTATGGTCAAAATCAGATGCGGACTTGGGCATCACAAAATGAATGTTTATCAAGTTCGTGTCGTACTTGTGAACACAAATCCATTACTTTTCAGAAGTTAAAGCCACAGGAAGAAAAACCATCATGCCATGCAATGGTACAGGTATTTGGCTCTCTAACAGTGCCAATGTCGTTGGGATATTCTGAAAATTAGACGCGGACTTGGGCATTACAAGAACGAGGATACTCAGTCTTTATCACGTTGGTTGACACAAACAATATATTTGCTCGTAAGTTAGAGACATAGTTCAAAAACTCACCGTACCTGGTATTAATATATCTATTTGTCTATCTAACAGTAGTAATATATTCGGGATACGGTTAACTTTGATGCGAACTCCGGTACTACAACGTAAAAGCTTATCATGTTTTTGTCGTACTTGTGAACACAAACCCATTATTTTCTCAGAAATTGAAGTCACAGAAGAAAAAACCATCCCGTCATGCAATGGTGCAGCCATTCGGCTCTCTAACAGTACCAATATCTTTGGAATATCATCAAAACTAGATGCGGACTTGGGCATTACAAGACCGCGGCTACCTGTTTGTATCCTGTTGGTCGACACAAACCCGCTATTTGCTCGAAAGCTAGATAAATAATTCAAAAACTCAACGTTCCGGGTAATAATTTGTATATCTAATAGTAATAATATGTACATACAACTATGCCCCCTTGGCTCTTTTGTGGACACAACGCACTCTGTAGCAAGAAAATGACGCAATAATATTTGGGACATAACCATGCTTCTACGTGTACCGGGGTTTCAGAAGATGAAGCTTTGTCGGTCTCGTCCAGCTTAGTCAACACGATTGCATTGTTTTGCTGAGAGCCGTGGAAAGATAACTAATTTCACTAGGCAATACCACACTTACTCTGGATTTAAACAACACAATACATGACGCTTACGCAGTGAGTCGCCAAGTAGTTACCACCGCGCAAAACTAACAACCACTGGTTACAATGTATTTATCTGAACCACACATCCTGCATCACAATTTATATACAGTCACGCAATACAGCACGGTTGTAGCGCGTCCCTGTGGATGCCCGTCAGTATTGAGGCCTGATATTGAGGTGACCTGAATATTGACAATTTCATTTCTGCACCTGTTCAAGAACAGATTTCTTGTGTTTCCTCCAGATTTGGTTTGTTTGTATCTTTGTTCCAAATGCCCCACCTTTATGGTAAGGTTACGCAATTTCTTTCCAGTGATATGTACAATCAGGTTTGCAGTGTCTTTACAGTATTTACACACTTCACTTGCAGCCTTTTGTCCATTGAAATTCACACCCACTAGCAGCTGAAATAACTTCAGCTTATTTATGGCAATAACGTTATCCTTGGCTGTCACATGTTCATCTTCTGGCATTCACCTGTGTACACAACTCACATGCATCACATCTTCAATGTTGGTACGCACACCTTCGGTTTTCATGTCTTCGTTATCTGCGATGAAGCCCCTCCTGCGCGTCTTTTTCTCGTCATTTTGATGACTACTTCGTGTCCATTGTCTATGCTGTACTCCGCTGTGATTTCAGCCTTCTTTTGAAAGACTCTCTGATCTAATCTTTCTGACTTTCAAGGTACTTTTTTCCACAACATTTACATCACCAAATTCACTAACTTGCCTCGTGTACCAATCTTGCTTGAATTTGGTACCACACTTTAAGAGGCCTTCTAGTGTCAGACTGCGCACAATCGAAACATCATTCTTCGCTATTTGCACACGAATGTTTTTAGTTGCTTTTTCTCTAGATGGGAACTTCAGAGCTTTGAAAACTTGAGTAAATATCTGAACTGCTATCAATTGAAGGCTTGAATATAATTGCTTGCCTGTATTTCACGTGGTTTATCTCCATAAAACTTTTTAGTAGGAATTCCATTCATCTGCAAAATAAAATCAATAACAATTTACAGTGCAGCAACAAACATATTGTTTGGGCTTTTCCTACAACTCGCATGCTAATTCTATATAACAACAAAACAGAACACTGGAAACAATTTAATATTACCAAGTATGATTAGGTGAATATCAAACTCTCCTCTGGACACAAACCCAAATAGAACGAATTTAATTGTCCGTGGTAGGTGTATGATGCCTTCGATGACAATAGCAAAACTAACACAACAGAGCCGCAGTACAAACACGTATGACACCATAAGGCTGCAATGTTAATATTGTGTCTCACACTGAGAATGCTTAGAATGTGCTATAGCATACAATTTCAACTCCTGCAAGAACAGAACACATTGAAACTTTGTTGGCACAACATACAGTGATAAAGCATTGTGATGACACAAATGTTATTATTGCATTGCCATCATGTCATGACCTTAGCTTACCTTAAAAAATAACCCAAGTTGCGTTGCAATACACTGTGGTCATTAAAAGTCAATGCAAATAAAATGTCAGATATGCCAGTACAAATTGAGGTTGCTAAAATTGTAACATTGCAATAAAGCTTCCCAAATTGAATTACAACACCATGAGGACAGGGTTGAAACAAAAACAGACTGGTCCTGGGTGTTTGTCATCCAGAACAATGTCCTCTCCCAAAAAGAAATATCCTTCCTTTTCTAGTTTGAACATGGAATGGTGCCATTTTCACAAACACTATTCATTTACTGTTTGATAAAAGGTCCACAACTCCTTTCGAAGTGACAGGGTGTTCATATATCACAAATAGGAGGAATACTGTCCTCTCAGAACAGGCTTGCTGACAAATTGTCCTCCAAATTCAGGCTTCAAAAATTTACATCAATCACCAACTGATGGTATCCAACAGATCACAAGGCAACAGGAAAACAATCTTGCATTAAGTTGAGCAATCATAGAAAGAAATGCAGAGAGAAAGTTGAACAGGTGAAATAACATAAGTTACCATCCATGAATTTGTCTGCTTTGAGAAGGTGCAGGCATCTGCCATTTCACAACTCTCCATTATGGGCAGTCCCAGGCAACCACCAGAGGCCATTAATGTCAATGGACAATTGCCTGTATCCATTTTGGTTAACTCCCTGGATTTCAGTCATGGGTATTATTGTACTTCAGGAATGCATGTGACACATTTTACACACATTTGATCTAGTTGAAGTGGCAAAGGGGTCAAGTTTGTCTTGGTTAGGTTAGGTTAGGTTTTTATTTCCAGTTGGATTTCTTAACCTTTAAAAATAACATTTCTTTGAAAACATATAAAATTATATGAGATAAGTTTCTAACCAGCTTTATTTTAAAGAAAAATATTGTGCAAACATGTTCTTTTTCACCTTTTTTCTCATGTGGAAGGCTAGGTAGGTTAGGTTGGATTATTATATATTTTTAACATTATTCTTCATGCTAGATTACCCAACTCCAAGTCTCCTTTTTGGTGTTATTTTTCTGCCAACTGAAAAGTATGCAGTTGCAGTGGGCATGAGTGGTCACATTACTTTAACCACATTCATATGCATTGCATTGGAAAAATAAATCACAAGAATTCAAAATGACCTTAAGCAACTTTGTAGTTAAGTACAAATGTATCCAGCCATGTTCCTATATATGTTTCTGTATACCCCTTTGGAATGCATGCTATTTTTAAGTGCAGGTTCCAAGCTCAAGTTACAAGAGCAGTCATGTATTCAGCTTCTGGAAACCATCCATCATTCCAAAAGCTTAGTCTTGGATATTAACCGTGAAACATCACATAACAATACGCAGCTGAACCACAAATAGCATGATGTGATGGATAATTATTCGAAGAATTGCATGATCGGCCCGATTTAAACTATGCAACAAAATCATGGTTTGATTTATAGTTTGTTTGCATGTAATTGAATACAAATATTTTCATGATCTGACTTCAACTTAGAGATAATAATTGTATTATTGTTTGTGATATCTGCATTTTCAATGATTCAGTCGGTTTTAACATTTGCTATGACAGAGCAATAAGCTTGAACTCTGCCAAAAAGCACACATGACTTGCCATCGTTAGAAAAGGAGGGGATGGTTATGAGGACAAGACGATGTTTTGTATGTTGGAAAACGTCGACCAAGCTGTTTTCATTACCATGACAAGGACTATGAACCATAAATTCCCCTGCTACTCACCATTACATGACGAATAATTATAGATGAACGCCGCGGAACTGCGATTGAATCGCTGTTTCTTCCTCCAATCCGTTGGCGTCTGACAAGAAGTTCACGAATGGCGCAGCCGCGTCATAACTGTATTGGCGCCTACAAATTTGTAAATGTCTTGAATAATTATATTTTTAGAAAATACTAAACGAAGTGATATCTTTTTGCTTCGTTTATATACTTCACACCATTAAAGCATATTTACGTTTGCATATTTAGGTAAAAATTCCTCGTTTCACTCTCCATCATCGAACATGAATTTATATAGTTCTGTACACCACCTGGCCACTGGCCCCATGCTTTCGATCCCTATCGTTATTTGAAATAACTGAAAATTAACCCACAAATCTACATCACAGGACAGCATCACTCTGCTGTGTTCCTCTTACGGTGATCGGGACCGCGGTCCAGTCGGAAGGCATCGTCCAGCAGCCGTGATACCCCGTCGGCGACTGGGGCCGTCGTCCGGTCAGAGAGTGTCGTTCGGCCGTGATCCCCCGTCGGTGACTGGGGCCGTCGTCCGGTCAGGACCCCCTCCCCCCTGCCCGGCCGTTATCCCCCGTCGGTGACTGGGGCCGTCGTCCGGTCAGGACCCCGCCCGACCGTGGTCCCCCGTCGGCGACTGGGGCCGTCGTCCGGTCAGGACCCCGCCCGACCGTGGTCCCCCGTCGGCGACTGGGGCCGTCGTCCGGTCAGAAGGCCGGCTGGAGTCACCGTCGCGAGGAGTCGCGGCCGCTCGCCTGCCCACGCGGTGAAAGGGACAGTGTAGCTAGCTGGCGGGGCAGGCCACATCCGTGTGCCGCGTGCATACGACTTTGAGATGGCTGCACTGAGCCGTGCTGCCGCCGGTTCTCGGCGCCGATCTTGTCCGAGACGAGGATACACTTTGGCTACCTGTAGTTGCCGCTTAGCACATCGGTTGAACCCACAAATAGCCAAGCGGCCGACCAACGAGGAGCGGATGTTGCGCTTGGCAGTGGCTCTCACGGGCCAGCTCGCTCTGCCAGACACCATTCCCCTGTCAATTATGTATTTGCGAATTTGAAGAACAAAACCAACTTCAATGCGGTCAATCAGCTGCTCTTGGGCTATAAAGCTCAACGTTGTATTTTCAGTGTATATAGTGTTTGAAATCCTGGGTTTATTTCAAAGGCAGACCGCCATAGACTTGATCCCATTTGCCGTCAGCCCGTCTCGTGTTTTTGTATTGCTCTAAACAGAACATCCAAGGAGCTGAATTTCTCCAGGTGATTTACCCTTCCGCTTCTTCCGTCTCTCTCTCTCGCTCTCCCTCTCCCACTCCCTCTTCCTTTCCCTCTTCCTTTCCCTCTTCCTTTCCCTCTCCCTCTCCCTATCCTTCTCCCTTTCCCTCTCCCTCTCCCTCTCCCTCTCTCCCCTCCACTTTCCCTCTCCCTCTCCCTCTCCCTCTCCCTCTCACTCTCCCTCTCCCCTCTCCCTCTCCCTCTCCCTCTCCCTCTCCCTCTCCCTCTCCCTCCCCTCTCCCTCTCCCTCTCCCTCTCCCTCTCCCTCTCCCTCTCCCTCTCCCTCTCCCTCTCCCTCTCCCTCTCCCTCTCCCTCTCCCTCACCCTCTCCCTCTCCCTCTCCCTCTCCCACTCCATTGCATGTTGCGACACTTCGAGCTTCAGGGCATGCCTTCGGTTGGGTTGGTGGTGCTGATCACTGTCTGAACTGAGCACGCCAAGACAAGTTGAACCAGTTGCAGCGGTATCTGTTGATCGTTTCAGGTACAGCCAAGCTTACGGGCGCTGATGACATTGCTCCACATCCAGCCAGGTGTGCATTCGGCACCGCTGGCCACTGTGTGTTGCTGGGAGTTTGCCGCTGGCCAGTGTGTGTTGCTGGGAGGGGCCCGCTGGCCACTGTGTGTTGCTGGGAGGGGCCCGCTGGCCACTGTGTGTTGGTGGGAGTTTGCCGCTGGCCACTGTGTGTTGCTGGGAGGGGCCCGCTGCCCACTGTGTGTTGCTGGGAGCTAGCCGTTGGCCACTGTGTGTTACTAGGAGGTGGCCGCTGGCCACTGTGTGTTGCTGGGAGCTGGCCGCTGGCCACTGTGTGTTGCTGGGAGGGACCCGCTCGCCACTGTGTGTTGCTGGGAGCTAACCGTTGGCCACTGTGTGTTACTGGGAGGTGGCCGCTGGCCACCAAGGGTTGCCTGAAGTTTGCTCCTTGTAAATGGCGACAACATTCGAGTGCAATAGTTTAGTCCGAATGCAACACAAATTATTGGTATGTTAATGTCAGTAAAAAGTTATGCTGACAAACTCCGAATGCACCACGCATGTGCGCGTTAATGTCAGGAAAAAATGTATGTTAGCAATTGCATTTTCGTATCTGAGCGTCATTTTATGCACGCCATACATCCTAATTTTTGGACGTCATTCTGATTTCCACGCCTTATCTTGATATCATCGACTTTACCAGACGTGCATTTTAGGACACTGATGTACTGAACAGCGAAGTCCTGGCAACCCTGACAACGTCTAGATCACCTGCAAAGGGCCCGACCGAGGCGAGCTTCTGACTGCCACTGGGGTACGCCGAGGCCTCCAGCGATAGTTTCTGCTCGATCTCCGCCAGCAGGTGTTGTCAGATCTCCACCGATGGGTGTTGGCATGCTACCGCTACCCTGCACTCCACGGCCACGGTGGGTGTTGTCAGGTCGCCACCGATGGGTGTTGGCATGCTACCGCTACCCTGCACTCCACGGCCACGGTGGGTGTTGTCAGGTCGCCACCGATGGGTGTTGGCATGCTACCGCTACCCTGCACTCCACGGCCACGGTGGGTGTTGTCAGGTCGCCACCGATGGGTGTTGGCATGCTACCGCTACCCTGCACTCCACGGCCACGGTCCGCACGGCACCGAACACGTGACGCAATCTGATCATGTAGACCTGTTAGACGTATCATGTAGACCTGTTCGAGTTGTCTGGTGTTGCGCACGTCTCCAAACGACCGTGGAATGCATGGAAGCGCGGTCGGCGAGGTATTCCCTCGCGAGCGACGTGGTCGGCTGGCGCGCCTATTGTGCTCGCACCAGGTCACCTGTGGGACGTGCTGTCTGGTGGTCTGGTGCTGGCAGTCACCGCCGAGGGACCTTGAATCACTGATGCGTTCAGCCTCTCCACGGTGAGTGGCGAGCCGCGGTGAGTGGTCCTAGTCTGGTGTGTATCGATGGGAATGTCTACCGTTGAATTCTTGGCGTTTTTCGCAATGTGACGCTTGGGCCGTCGGAGTGTGACGGCTGGTCTGTCACAATATGATGTGGTCACAATTTGACGGCTGATGTGTCGCAGCTCAACGGTTGATCTGTGCCATGTGGCGGCTGGTCCACCCTGTGGCGGCTGATCCGCCCTGTGTGATGGTTGATCTGTGCCGTGTGGCGGCTGATCCGCCCTGTATGATGGTTGATCTGTACCGTGTGGCGGCTGATCCACCGCGTGTGACAGTTGATCTGTCACGTGTGATGATTTATCTGCGTCATGTGACGGGTGATCCGTCACGTATGACGACTGGTCTGCGTCGGGTGACGGCTGATCTGCCCTGGGTGACGGTTGATCTTCCCTGGCTGACGGTTGATCTGCCCCGGGTGACGGTTTATCTGCCCCGGGTGACGGCTGATCTGCCCCGGGTGACGGTTTATCTGCCCCGGGTGACGGGTGATCTGCCCCGGGTGACGGTTTATCTGCCCCGGGTGACGGCTGATCTGCCCCGGGTGACGGTTTATCTACCCCGGGTGACGGGTGATCTGCCCCGGGTGACAGCTGATCTGCCCCGGGTGACGGTTTATCTGCCCCGGGTGACGGGTGATCTGCCCTGGGTGACGGTTGATCTTCCCTGGCTGACGGTTGATCTGCCCCGGGTGACGGCTGATCTGCCCCGGGTGACGGTTTATCTGCCCCGGGTGACGGGTGATCTGCCCCGGGTGACAGTTGATCCGTCACGGTGCGCCACCTACCACCTGCCACCTGGCGGCTGATCTTCGTCAGGCGGTCCACACGGCCGATCAGCGCGTCACGCTCCACCTGGTGCTCGGAGCTCGCTGGACAGGCAGACCGGCACGGCCGAGACGGGCGGGCCGGGGGCCGGCGGGCCCGATATGTTGTCTGACTGAGGCGGCGCGGCGCGAGGTCACCACGTTCGGCGCCGCCCCGGCATCAGGCGGCGGCGGTCGGCGCGCTGACCCGGCGCGCCGGCGCGCCCGTTGGGAAAGGTCAGCCTCGCCGAGAGCCGGCCGTCGAGCTGTGGAGAAAGTGACGGCTGCGCGGCGCCGGTCGGCGGCTATTGCAGCGCGCCGGCGCGCCGGCCACCTGGCTGGGTCAGCTGACCGCACCGTCACCGCCAGCTGCCGACATCGCCCACCCCGTCTGCCAGAGTCAGATACACGTCACACTTTCGGTTTCGTCCAGTCGGCAACGGCTGTGCTCGGCTGCGCCGGCTGCTGACATCATCTGTGGCGGCTCCCGGCCGTTGTGCAGACGCTGGCCGCGACGATTAAAAGATGCCTGCATCGGCAGCAATTTGTAGCCACTGGGATGCTGCTTAATCGAAGGCGTGCGGTGGCCTTCTTCGACCTTTTGCTGATGGAACGTCTGCGTTTCTGTTATAGCACACGCACATACGCACCAGCACTTGCGGATTGCGAATGCCACAGCGTGGCACGTTGCTCGAAAATTAAGCTAACTTGTGAACTGAAGCACGTTTTCTTGTCAGCGTTCAGTAGTGATTGAACACTGTAGGCATCGTTTGAGCTTTAGCACGCATCGACTTCACTGGTCATATGGCGAACTGTAAGCATTGTTAAAGCATTACGCATAGTTTGGGATCGAAGTCTCAATAGATGCTTAACCATCACGACGCGACACAATGTACTGACACTTTTTTATTTCTCTATTGAGTGGTTTGCGACGCCCTTTGTGCACGATCATTGTTCGAATCACACCTCGAAATGTCAAGTCAAGTGCATCGTGCGGCATGGTGATACCGCACGCTGTCATATAAACAATGGATAACTCCTGAAAGTTAATTATTTCACATAGAATGTTGTTAGGCTACTGTCATGTTAGACTATGGTCCAAGCTGACAAGCTAGCCCGGTGCACTCGTACTGGCAGTAGTGGCCAGACCTCCACATATCGCCCCAAAGTTGGCCTGCCAGACCTCATCAGTGCATGACACTCAGAGTTGAACATTTGTTCTTGCCGACTATCCACAAAGGATGAATTTTTCCTGGTTGGTGGGTTTTTGCTGGTTGGTGGGTTTTTGCTGGTTGGCGGGTTTTTGCTGGTTGGTGGGGGTATCTACAGCCATGTTGAGCCGCTGAATGGGGCTTTATCTTGACAAATGATGCAGCTATTACTCACATCCATAACGAGTATTGGAATCGAATTCCTCCAAGTAACTTTGTCGATAGTACTTCCGGAACGTCGTACTCCAGGGAAAGCCAGTGGGGAAAGTTCGAGGGGTTTGCTGAAGAAGAAAAAAAATCCAGGGAGGACAGGGTGTAAATTTAGCGTGATGTATCCTGACGTCCTCCATGTGAATAATCGAGGGTCGAATGGTGAGGCGGTTGTAGTAAATGTTCTGCTGTATGTGATTGGACAGTCGCTGTCGCCGACATACACTTCTGACTTGTTCATTTTTTTCTGTCCATGCGATGATAATCATCGGCATGGCTGTAACCATTAGGGGGTCGGGGCTGAGAGAGCGACATATTCAGCAATTTCTGAAAAGTGGCGATTTGTCCCCCTCAATTTTTTCCGTGCCCCCCCCCCCCCCCCGCACCAACACCAAGCTACCGAGTATCATCGCCGCAAAATTGTACTTAATCATTTATAAAGTGAAAATATGCATGCAAGAGAATCACCAGAAATACTAAAAGCCAATATAGCCGATCAGAGGGCTTTACAAGCTACCTGTCATTAAAAAAAATCCGAATGGAAAATCAGCAAACGTTAAAAATGTCTACTTCCAGCCAATTCTTGAATAACATGAACCTTGACCAACTTCTGTTATCGTTTGGGTGGAAACTTTTGCTCTGCTAGGCAACAGATTTGCATTATCGCAGGGCTTTATACGTCTTAGGTTCAATTTCCCTGTTCATATATTGATATATCTTGAACAAATGTGACTCTGGATGTCCTTGGGTACATTGAAGACTATTGAGGGAAGGCATGGGCAGCCTTAAGTACGTACGTCAAGTTAACGTATTCATATTCGTATTCAGCGACACGCTGAAAGGGACTGCGTAGGTCACACATTACCACTTTAACGGTCAATGCTCCACGCAAACCGGTTTCTTCGGTCGTCTCCCATCTTTTCCTCACCCAAACCTGCCCAAATCTGGTATCAAACATTAGCCTGTAGTGAACCATTGCGCAACATTTGAAATCGGTGCATGTCAAGGTCAAACTTCTAGGTCAAAGGTTAGCTTAATTTATTACATGGCGATATAGAAGCGATATCGACCGAACGCGAGATTCGGTTGCATTCGACTCAATTTCCATCAAATGAGCGTCGTTCGACGTGGCTTGGCTATGAAGTATCAGAAGGCTAAGCAATCGATTTTTTGGCAAGGACAAAAGCCAAACTGATCCTTCAATCGCCTATTTTTTCGCTTTCTCTCAAACCTATCTAAATCGGGTATCAAACAATAATCAGTGGTCAACACTCGAGTAGCATTTCAAACCGGGACAGGCCGAGGTCAAGGGTTTGACTGAATTCTTCGATGTCCTCGCGTTTCGTCGTTATGGCTCGAATTTGCAGAAAATTGACGTTGTTCGTGTTGTGTCACTCGTGTTGCCTTGTGCAGTATCGGAAAGTTGAAATTTAGAAATAATCTTGACGGATCAAAATTCAAGCTGATTCTTCCGTCGCCTCACCTATTTTGTGTGGTTTTCGCCCAAGCCTAGCCAAATCCACTATCAAGCGACAGCCCTCGAGGAACATTTTTTTTTAAACAGGGATATGTCAGGGTCAAAACCTAAAGGCCAAAGGCAAGTTTGAATTATTCGAAGTCCTCGCGATTCATCGCTATGGGTTCAATTTGCACCAAGCCGGTGCAAAAAAGACGTGGCTTGTGCCGTATTATAATGTTACCAAATAGTACTAATTTCTAAGGTCGAAGGTCCAATCGATTTCTTTGGTCGCCTCGCATTTTTCCTTCGTCCTAACCTACCCACATCTGTTACCAAACAATAGCACGTGGTGAACCTCATATAGCATTTCAAACCAAGACAAGGCAAAGTCAAACCACAAGACCGAAGGTTACCTTAAAATGGTTCGAAGTCCTCGCGTCCCGTCGCTTTGTCTTCAACTTGCATAAAGTGGAATCATTCGACGTGCCATATCGTACTCTATCAAACTGTTCAGAAATCACATTAATCTGCAAAGTCAAAGGTCGAACTCATTTCTTCGTTCGCCCCACTTTTCTTCGTTTTCTCCCGAAGCTACCCATGCTTGGTATCAAGAGATAGCCCGTGGGCAACACTGGAATAACATTTGAACCCGGGACATGTCAGGTTAAGCCTCAAGGTGAAATACTAGTTCAATTTTAAGAGCCCTCGCGTTTCGTGACTGTGCTTCAATTTCCATTAATGGGGTGTCGTTTGACGTGGCTTGCCGTACAGTATCAGGAGCACGCATGCCCTACAAGAGTAGCTGGCGTGCGACTTTGATAGCGCCTCTGTGGGCCGCGCCCGGCTGTGCCCGTGGTAAGCCGATGTGATGCAACCGGTGTGCGGTTATGACAGAGGCCGCCGGCGCCTCGTCACCTTCTCCGCCGATGACGCGGCACGCTGCGGCGCCGCCGGCCGGCCATGCCAGCCAGCCCGTACCGCTGTTCCGTATGTGGGCAATCAGCCGAACCAGCTGACCACTACTGGCTGACGTCATCGTCCACGGCGAGACGTCCTCTGTTCGGGAGAACTGCACGTGCTCAGGCGTGCTGTTCCGGCACTTGGTTTGTTTACCACGGTCCTCCAATTTCGAGTAGAGGGTTGTGCTGAATCAGGGGCGTCGATTTGTATCCTTTTGTGGGGGCGTTGGCCCAACCAATGTTGATCTTGATCCCCTCAATTTTGATTTGGGCCCCCCAATAACCACTGCTATATTATCCTGATAAGAAAGCTAAAGGAAAAATGTAAAACACTATGCAACTTAGAATACTTAGTTGTTGCCAACCAACACACTTTGTAATGAAATGGAACAGATTTGGATTGGATAGTGGATTGACTATCCACTTCTTGCTGCAAAATTTAAAATTGTGTGGAAAAAAACAAAGGAGTTGGATTTCCTTCCACTTTGCAAGCACAGCTTACATCATAAAATGTTGAGATTTGAGTTGAGGTGATGCTGATGCATTTTAAACCAGATGGTCGCTCAAATTAGCAAAGCCACTAGACAACAAATGCATTGCTATAATGACGCTTGCACACATGACCAAGAGCAAAAGCACATTCATATGGAACTTGAACTGGATTCACTCCATTCTTAATTTCCAGTCAGTGTCAAACGTGCACCTAATCCAGTCATCAACAACAATCAGTTATCATTGTGATAGTGGGCATACATACTATATTTATATATTTATTTTCAGAGCCAACCAATCACACCACAAACTTGATATTTACCTATGTACCTACCCACCTGTATGCCCAAGGACAATATGACAATGTGCATATATTCAATAATATTATGGGCGTCACAGCCAATAACATCCACATCCCAATATATCTCACAGCTTATGATACCATGAAAGAAAAAGTGAACAAGAACCTGCATGCACACTATTATAATTTATATTCTTGAAGAAAGCAATAACCACGTACTAAGCCATAGCTTACAAGAGTAGTTATATAAGGTCAACCCCCCATCACCAAATATCTGGAGAGACTTAATCAAGGCTACATGACTTAATGGACACTTGTGCGCATTAAATGCTACAAATTGAGATGGCCGTTCTCCAGAAAATCCAAATTCGCAGCATCCAATGATAATATGTTCAGTTACATAAATCACACAGTCTGAAGCTCAATTTACGGTTGCTATCGACATGTATGGCCGAGATAAGACAATTGTGGTGCAATTGCGCGCAGTGTTTAACCCGGTGGCTAAACTCATGTGACGTCGATCTGATTTTTGTCCTACTTCATACCTTTGGATATATATGCAGATTGATGTGGTTATCAAACAACTTTCTGATATTTAATGTGTTTTTAAAACGATTTGCTGATATTTAATTCCCAAAGGAACTGTAGATGAAGAAGTCGTTAGGTACGTTTCAACAAGTCCGGTCCATGTTTTTCTGATTTGTAATCAGGGTTTCTATGTTAATTCCACATAACTACCATATATGCCGCCCCGGTAGCTCAGTTGGTTAGAGCACTGGCCTGCACCGGTCTCCCCTGTATTGGCAACACAGGGTTCGAGCCGCTTCGCGCGCTCGCATTTAGCCCCCGGCCGGGAGTGTCAGTTGGCAGCTGGCCCGATAAGGCCGGGGACCAGCTACCGGGCGGCCGTGTCGGTGCATTGGCGGCACGTTAAACTTTCGGTCTGAATTCTGCCGTTGAACTGGAGTTAATGGATTGGGTGGTGGGGCCAGGGTTCACGCAACAAGCTCTGCTTAGCAATAGAACCCTGGTTCCTCAAGCCACCCCAGCAACAATTCGGAATAAATTTATACAAAAAAATTATATTTGTCTTCAAGAAGAGTTGGTTTTAGTTTGCTTTTATTTATATTTTGTTATACTGCTTTTTTCTGCCCAGGGTTGGGGCACCCAAAGTTGCATTTCTGTCACGGGTTAGTACACATTTCGGCAAATTTACGGCTTAAGGTAATTTCTGCTTTCTCCGATTTTTTAATTGCAATGTTTAGAAGTGTGATGAACATGCTGTGAGCACTTATTTTGGTAACTTTGTATTTTAGGGTGTTTTATGAATTCTTGAAATTTATCATTTCAATGCAGTGTTTATGTATGCGACTAAGATGATGGACCACTCATTTTCTGTACAAATACCTACTTTTCAGGTGGTGAGCAAAATAGCAACAAAAAGGGCTTTGAATTAGGCGAGATATGATAACAAATGTTTCAAAAAACAAAAACAAGTGAAACATAGCATAACCTAACCTCCATTTGAAAGAAGAAAGCCAACACATGCATTTGAAAAATGTCAAGCAGTATATTTTCTTTTAAAAAAATATCAACACAACCTAACGTAGCCAACATAGCAGCTTTAAAAAGCTCCATTTTTTATTTAGGAAAAGTTTTGCAAAAAATTACAACTTAAAGCATCCAAACTAACCTAACATAACTAAACCTAGCCTATTTGTTTCTTTTACAGAGGCAAACGTTGATATAAACTTGTCTTGTTACCACCATAAATCACAACAAACCTCGTTAGGTTAGGTTCAATGTTTTTTTTCCATTTGCGCAATTTCAAGAAAAAATACATTGCCTGGTATTTTTCCAAATTTTGTGTTTAAAATTAGGTTCTCCAAAACCAGGTTAGGTTAGACTATGTTTGATTTTTAATATATTTGTTCTTATGGCATGTTACCTAACTCAAAACCAGAAATTGAGTGGTCCCATCATTTTAGTGACATCCATAAAATATGGATGTTTGAAATCCATATATTGGAAATATGAATTACAAACATTCATATATCATCTAAAAGCACAAAGTTGCCATCCTTTCCTCTACAAATGCATACTTATCAATTGGGAGTAGAAGTGGCACCCAACAGGGTATCGAATTAGGTAATGTAGCATAAAACAAAGTTCAAGAAACATGATAACCTTACATAACCTGGCCCCACTTTCCATGAAAGAAATTAATTGCTTTTAATTCAAATTCCCGATGAAATTTCTCAAGTATTTTCAATTTAAACTACCTAACCTAACCTAATCTAAACTAGCATGAACTTTCTGTTAAAAAAAAAAAAATCTTTAAAATATTTCCAATGTTTTTCCTCACAACAAATCCTAACCTCTCCTGACTTAACCGAACATGACCCCTATGCATGCTTTATGAAGGTAATATGTGTGGAACACTTGTCTGGTGGTTACCTTAAACTGTAATATTGGCTGGCTTTTTTGGTAATTTTTGAGTTTATGGTAATCTCTGACTACTTTCAATTTATTTTTTAATGCGGTATTCATTAAGCTGCTGAACATGATGTCACCACTAATTTCCTCTGGAGATGCATACTTTTCAATTGGGAGGTTAAATGACACCCAAACAGGGACACACAGAAATAGGTTCTTTGAACCATTGTTATATCCTTTACAGTGCTGCTCCATCCACCTCCAACTCCAACCCTGATCAAGCTTCAGGAGCTGCCTGTAGAAGAAGGTATATATTGCCGCATAACTACTGTGATCTGAATTCAATGGTATTCATGTTGTCTTATATTCCATCCTTGCCAATCCATGTAGCAGGTGTTTTGTGAATTCTTGGAATCTATCATTTCAATGCAATGTTTATGAATGTGACGATGATAGACCACTCATTTTCTGTACAAATGCCTACTTTGTTGCCAATCCATGTGGCAGATGTTTGACTTTCCTCAAACTGTCTGAAGAACTTGTGAGTCTAAATCACGTTTGAGTGATGAAACAGATGAACTATCCTTGGATTCTTATGTTGCAGCATTGCATTGCACAGTGACATACATAATGGGGGGGGGGGGGGCATTGTGGGCAGTTCCTGCCAGGTTGTGGGCTTCCGAGAATCCGTCGAGCATAGTTAAAAAATGCGTCATGCTCCCTAGAAACCCCCTTGGTCTCCCAAAAATCACACCGCGGCTCAGAGATTCACATTGGGTGTCCCCGAAAAGGCGCATAGAAGCACCTGATAATGACGCTTGGGCCTCAAAAGTTTGCACCTGGGTGTTGTGATGTTCAAGAAAATCACGACGGGGTCACAAACGGTCTGGCCGGTAGCCCATGAAAATTACGCTGAACCTGTGGGTTCAGCTGTACGAAGAATTCTTGTTCGGTTTCCTGGAAATCACTAGATGCATGGCAGGTCACATCGGGGCTTTAAACGTCTCCTTGGGATCACCCAACAAATGAAGCCAGGAAACGAAAGACAGACCGGACACGAAAAATCACTCTTGGATCCAAGGGCAACAATGGCTCCAAAGTTCATAAAACGTTTTGCCCCACCCCCCAAAAAACGTGTCGTAGCTACTACAACTAGCGCAAGGTATCCAAGCAAGTGATCACGGTGCCCAAGAAATCGCACAGACACACATAATCCTATGTTTGAACTGCAATATGGCAAAGACGCAAAATTTATATGTAGTCAAAAACGAAAAAAAAGAAATATTCAACTCGTACGTTTTATTGTATCCGTAAAGATAAGCAGACGCTGAAAGTTTCATTAAAACATCTGTATCCGGTAAAGCGCGACGACTGGTTGAACGTTTTTGAGGTGACCTCACTTGACCTTGACTAACTCGTTGACCCTAGATGACCTGACCTAAAAATGTTTAATCAGCATGTCACATTGATGTGGGAAAAGGTATGCCAATTGTGGGCGAGCTGCCGCGCGCCGTTCGTCCGTAATCCGCGAAAAACCTGAGGGGGGCGGTTGAAGACGCCCCCCCCCCGAGACGGGACGGGTTAACCTAAGAGATGAGGTGCATCAAAGCTCAGTGTATCATAATTTCATTACCATGAGCAAATGCGGGAAGAAGAAAACAAATACGTGGAATTTAATTCATCGAATTTTCTAGAGCGAGCCGCCATACCATAAATCCACATGCCAAATATGGCACAAGTCTATCATGTGACAGCAATTAGCAAAATGTTGGAGACCTAGCAGAAACTGAAGAAGCGCTCGTAGTATGGCGAATGCGCCGAGTGGGCAAGGTGCGCAAGGTACATGTGCACGACTGTTGGCGTTTTGGCGACCCTGCGTGAGTAACCGGGATGCCTGAAATCGGAAAATTTTACATTTTTTAGTGATTTGTACCGGTGTAATTTCAGTAGTGTGAGGTGGCTTATCAAGGGGTACGAACAGAATGTCCTTTGAACAGGAGCAGGGAGTTAGTGTTGAAATCCGGCGATCCAGAAATGATGGTGGCAAATTTGGCCCCTTCGACAGGACAGCTAAGTTGGTCTCTAATTATTATTTTAAAATAAGATTCAATAGTATCCCGCTGACAAACATAGTGGTCCGTGGACTTAAATGGGAGTCGGTGTGACCATTCCAAGTCAGTTTGCCCACCCCCATCGCAAATCCTAGGTACGCCACTGCCATGGCATGATATAATTTAGCACGTTGATGGCCCTGATCCACCGCAATGAACGGTGTACTCAGCAGCTCCGGTCCATCACAGTGGAAGGTGTAATCCGCGATCCCGGTCCGCCACAGTGGACGGCGTGCTCTGCGACCCTGGCCCGCCACAGTGGACGGTGTGTACTTCACGGCCCTGGTCCGCCGTAGTGGACTGTGTGCTCCTCGGCTCTCGTCCGCCACAGTAGACGGTGTGCTCCACGGCCCTGGTTCGCCATAGTGGACTTCAGGGTCGTAGAAAATGGGCTTTTCCTGGATTTATCCCATCCGTAGCATGATCCTCTTCATAAAATTATTATCCGTGTTTTCCATTTGAACGTTTAATGGTTTTATTCGACAATGAACTGTCCTGTGGTAAAGTGCTCCAGATTCACTGGAAACTGCAAAGTGATATTCTGATGTCACAGGTGTGAACTTAAATATCCTCCCCGGCCCTGAACTCGCCCAATCACACCTTTGGGTTCGTCTCCCCTAGTGTTAGGCGCCAAGAAAATACTTTCACCGATTGTCATCACAGTTCAGGTCTGCTGTGCTCCGATACTCCATCAAGACCCGTGTGTTTTAGCCTGCATCTAATCGCTGAAATATTTTGATTTAAGCCTGTGTACGCTTGGTGTGTGGAGTGAGGGGAAGGCGCTGACGGTGACGATGACGATAGATCCGGGCCCACTGTATGAAACTGCAGTCGCATGCCATCACTCAGAGTTGTTATGTTGACATGTACTGTGTACCGCCCTTTTGATTATGTGACTTCACCAGTTGTTGGACGAATGTCCTAGTTCGTGAGTAAGCTGAGTAAACATAAACATTCACATCATCGAATACAAACTCAGAATTTCTGAGATCTGAAAATATAGTGGGCGAAGTCCGATGAGTTTTTGGTTGGGTGGGGGGTGGGGGTGGCGGTTGGCTGGTGCGCTGGCACTTCGCCCCCCCTCCACGCCCAATGTTTTTCAAAAGTCGACACCCCTGTGCTGAATCGAGAGCTAGCACGAAGCGATAGCTCTCGATTGCACCGTCCGTTTTCGCAACAAATTAACCATGCTAATTTGAACGAAATGTAGGGCTGTAACCCGTAGTTTGGTAATAAACTAAGCAGTTAAGATCGTTTCTTTGTGCCCATCGTGTATATTGGAAGGCATGCGTGGGTTTGACCTCGTGCAACGCACGCACTTGTCGCCGCCAACTGGCAAGTGGTTGTTTGATCTCTCCCACTCCCTGGGACCCCCCGTCCATACAAGTCTCAGTGGTTATATGTAGCGGCACTGGTGGGATTTTGTGTATAAAGCTGACTCTCCAGGCCGGACGAAACCGCACGCGTGCTGCGACATAAGTTCAGCTGTTCGACTCCCGATGTGGTGGTGGTGGTGGTTATTGGCTTTGCGACCCGTCGATCGTTGAATCATGTAGCGTCGCCAATCTCTCACGACGATTGGTTGCGGGCAAAGAGTAGCGGTAGAAGGGGCTCGAACCCACAATCAAAACACAAAACACAAACTCATCCCCAGCCTGTGGCCACTAAAGGCGCCGCTACTTCAGCTGTGACGCCGTAGCTCCGCCGGCTGGCCGTCTTGGGATGTGTGAATGGTTGCCAGTGCTTTTCAGCTGCGGTACGCTCACCACGCGCCGCTACAGCAGCCTGGCCAGCTGTCTGTCGTGCGGAAGTTTCCCGCAGGCTGCAGCCGCGACAGGCAGTCCTGGGTCATAATGTTACGTCACTGTTACACGACAGTGCTGCTGCGACAGGCAGTCCTGGGTCATAATGTTACGCCACTGTTACACGACAGTGCTGCTGCGACAGGCAGTCCTGGGTCATAATGTTACGTCACTGTTACACGACAGTGCTGCTGCGACAGGCAGTCCTGGGTCATAATGTTACGTCACTGTTACACGACAGTGCTGCTGCGACAGGCAGTCCTGGGTCATAATGTTACGTCACTGTTACACGACAGTGCTGCTGCGACAGGCAGTCCTGGGTCATAATGTTACGTCACTGTTACACGACAGTGCTGCTGCGACAGGCAGTCCTGGGTCATAATGTTACGTCACTGTTACACGACAGTGCTGCTGCGACAGGCAGTCCGGGGCCATAATGTTACCGTCACTGGCATGGGTATAAACACGGATTTGAAAGTGGGGGGACAAAGCCGGGACGCGATAAGTTTGAAAAGGATAGAGGAACCTAGCCGCGCCTCCCCTTTACACGAAAAAACCTCCTTGGATTTCAGCCAGTTCTTTTTCAATTCAACTTTCAGACACTTCAATTCAATATTATGTGTATTTCAATTTTTCACATTTACCATTGTTAAAAATGACATTTTGGAGACTAAATGTTGCACGAAAATTAGCAAGTTTCACTACTTATCACTACTTATGAACGTCTAGTTTTATGTCGCACGTGCTGGACCCAATTTCACGATCACCATAGAGCAATACTGTAAGTATGTTAAACGTTGCCCTCTTGTAGGAAAAACACGAATATTGGACGATGGTTTTCTGGTAGCAAATGCGACCATACAATTTCCTTTCCCATGATTTCCTGTTTTACGGGGACACATTTCGATGCAATGACAACCAGGGAGGATAAGGGGTCTGGAACTGAGGGTATGTACCCTCCACGTGGAAGGTGCCGTCCCTCAGCCCGAGGAAATGCGTCCTCTTGAAAAGGTTTCAGTGTACCCGCTCCAATTTTTCAACCTGAGGCGCTTCTATGAAATAGAAATGCACCCCCTTGGAAGGAAAAGCGCCCCTTGGGGAAGGCCCGAGTGCATCCCGCCCACTCGAATTTTGCAGCCAGAGGCGCCCCTTCAGGTGCATTCACAGTGGCCCGGCTCCAAAGAAATGGCGCCCCTCCAGACAGGTGCCCACATGACAATTACTGGATCTACCTATGATTACAGCATTGCTCTATCGCGGTTATGAACACGGGCTAATTATAAAATTGTGCGCATTCACGTGTGGTTTCTCTTGCAAATTTGACAACTCCCGCTGGACCATAAATAGGAAATCGGATAAATTGAAAAAGTTCTACATTCTACATGTCCGGAACAGCAATGTAGCAGCGTAAATTAAAAACCAGCGATGAGAGCACTGTCCGAGCAGATTATGACGGATTTCTTGCGGGCCCCTAGTCATATAGGATGCGAGTGCTTGCTATCACAAAGGTTGGAAACAAAAATAGATCTGACACTCCTAATCCTATTACATTCAATCATTGTAAGCACGCCGGACCTTCGACATCTTTGAAATTATTTCGAAATCTCAACATCCTGATACCGTACGGCAAGCCGCGTCGAACGACACCCCCTTGATGGAAATTGAAGCCCAGTCACGAAACGCGAGGGCTCTGAAAATTAAACTAGTATTTCACCTTGAGGCTTGACCTGACGTGTCCCGGGTTCAAATGTTGCTCCAGAATTTCCCACGGGCTATCTCTTGATACCAAGCATGGGTAGCTTTGGCAACATATGAAAAAATGTGTGGCGAACGAAAAAATGAGTTCGAACTCTGACTTTGCAGATTAATGTGATTTCTGAACAGTTTGATAGAGTACGATATGGCACGTCGAATGATTCCACTTTATGAAAGTTGAAGACATAGCGACGGGGCGCGAGGACTTCGAACCATTTAAGATAACCTTCGGTCTTGTGGTTTGACATTGCCATGTCCCGGTTCGAAATGTTACATGAGGTGCACCACGTGCTATTGCTTGGTACCAGATGTGGGTAGGTTAGGACGAAGGAAAAATGTGAGGCGACCAAAGAAATCGGTTTGACCTTCGACTTTAGAAATTAGTACTATTTGGTAGCATTATAATACATGCACAAGCCACGTTTTTTTTTGCACCCACTTGGTGCAAATTGAACCCATAGCGACAAATCGCGAGGACTTCGAAAAAATTCAAACTAGCCTTTGACCTTTAGGTTTGACGTTGACAAAGTTCGGTTCTAAAATGCTACTCGATGGTTCGCCATGAGCTGTCGCTTGATGCTGGATCTGGTAGGCTTGGGCGAAAACCACAAAAAAAGATGAAGGGACGGAAGAACTCAGCTTGAATTTTGATCCGTCAAAATTAGTTATCAATTTCAACTTTTGGATGCTACACAACAAAACAACACAAATGACACAACACGAATAACATCAATTTTTTTCTGCAAATTGAAGCCATAACGACGAAACGCGAGGACATCGAAGAACTTAGTGAAACCTTTGACCTTGACCTGTCTCGGTTTGAAATGTTACTCGAGTGTTCACCACCGATTATTGCTTAACCCGTCCCGTCTCTGGGGAGGGTGGTCTTCAACCGCCCCCATCAGGTTTTTGGCGGATATTGGACGAACGGCGTGCGGCATCGCGCCCAAATTTGGCATATATTTTCCCACATCAATTGCGTTTCAAGCATGCGGTGTCAAAATTGTGAAGTCAAGTCATCTGGGGTCAACGAGTTAGTCAAGGTCAAGTGAGGTCACCTCCAAAAAAGTTAAGCCAGTCGTCACGCTTAAAGAATGCAAATATCTTACTGAAATTTTTAGCGTTTCCTAATCTTTTGGGATGCATTAAAACGTAGGAGTAGAATTTTTATCTTTTTTCGTTTTTGACTACATATAAATTTGGCATATTTGCCAACTGCAGTTCAAATAGAAGATTCTGGCTCAAGTAAGTTTTTTTTTTTGTTGGAACAAGTCCAACAACGTTTCTCGGTCTGCTGTACGCATCGGGAAACGAAAATTAAAGAAAACTAGAAAACTCAAAATTTTCAAATTTCCCCAAAATTACGTTTATAATTTGGGGGTAAAAAAAAAATGTATGGCCCTGGTCGATTTCGCTGCCCATTTCTCATTCCAAAGAAATTTTTTATTTCTTTCATATATCCCCCAAAAATGAAGTCCCCAGAGCCAAAAACATAATGTAAGTCGTGAAAAGTCGTAAAAATCTAGCCCCTGGTGACGTCACGTTATGGGGAAGTTATTTCGGGGGTGGATCCGGACCCTACTCGTCGAGCGCTTTCCGATGACACCTCTTTCGTTTTCGTGCGGCGCTTAGTTTGGATTTTAGAGGGGGTTACTATCCTCCGAGACGGAGTATGAGGATCTGACCGGAGACGTCGCAGGTTAATACCAAATTTGGATAGGTTCGAGATAAAAATAAAAAATAGGCGATCGAAAGATCAGTTTGGCCTTTGTCCTTGAAAAAAATTGTGCGCTTAGCTTTCCGATACTACTTAGCAGGTCACGTAGGATGACGCTCATTCGATGGAAATTGAAGCGAATGCAACCGAATCTCGCGTTCGGTCGATATCGCTTCAATATCGCCATCTAATAAATAAAGCAAACCTTTGACCTAGAAGTCTGACCTTGACATGTACCGATTTGAAATGTTCACGTTGGCTCACCACAGGCTATTGCTTGATACCAGATTTAGGCAGGTTTGGGTGAAGAAAAAAATGGGAGACTACCGAAGAAACCGGTTTGCGCTGAACCTTGACCGTTAAAGTGGTAATGTCAGACCTATGTAGTTCCTTCCAGCGTGTTCAGTCAGGCAGAATCATTTGTGGTAATTGATTCGAACGATCAGAAACCCGTCGCTGAATTCAGATGCCAGCGAGCAAGATCCGAGCCTTCGAGGAAATGGCGCCCCTACGAACGAGTGCCGTGGAAAATTTATATGGTGTTTCTATAAACCTATGAAAAAATACAGAACCTATGGAAATTTCTAGATCTGGAGTTGTCTGGCTCTGATCTCTGGACTTTTGGTCCAATTACAGAACCTATCACATTGATAGCAGCAATGGCGACGAATAATGCTCCACCAACAATCTGATTTTTAACTCATGGCATTTCCTTCGGAAGAATAACCGCATGACTCGGTCTGCCACCTCATATCGCCATACAATGTGGAAGTGTGCAACTTGTTCGGCACGTTGAGGACGTTCTTTCGGACTATGTTTAAGCTGCTTATATCCCTCCATTTGCCTTGGCTCAAACGTTATAAGGATCTCTATAGTTGATGAAAATCACGAGCACCATCCATCCGTTTGACATGTCTTGGCTGGTTATATATGCGACATACTAGGAATGTCCTGGAGCTCCAATATTTATGCTGGAGCTAACGCTTTCTAAAATCTTGTTTTTACCTCACATGAATAAAGACTTTTAACGACGTAACTTCTCATAAGATGTGACGAAGTACAATTTATTTGCAAGTACATTCGTAGGCTCCATCTTTACAAAAGCTATTTCAACAATGTACAAAAAGTTGCTAACTGTCACTAGCGCTTTATGCCAAGCTTTGTTGTATCCCCTTTATCGGCCGTTATTCTAACGCAATTGCAGGTTTTCACGTCTTCGCTCGATGCCCTCCAAAGTGCGAGAGGTAAATTGCAGGACGCTGGTGTGGGAGACTGCGTGCCAATGCCAGTGTCTGCCAGTGGAAATGCACGATTTCCAACGGTACCTGCTTCTCCTCCCCCTATGCGTATCGCTTCGGAAATTAGAAGAGAATCATAATTGGATTGGTTGGCGTATTTCACCTTAACCAATGTGCTCCGGAATGTTTTACAGTGTAGACCCAATGCTAGATGTCTTCCTATCTTGAGATGGGTCGAATAATATGTGTCTGTACCAAGCACTTACCAAATGTAATCCAAAAGTTTGAAAGCAAAATAAATGTCTGCAGATGATTGTGGTACACCAAGTTAATCCCGGTTTATCAAATTGCAAACGGCGCACGCACATCCACCATACGCGTCGTCCCCCTGCATTAAGCACGTGCCGTTGTGGGACGACGTGTGTCGACGTGCCGTCGCCATGCGGCGGCGGACTTAGCGGAAATTTCATCACCATTTCACCATACAAAACATGTGAGAAGCCCGCGAGGCAAAAAAGCAAAGCTGGCAACAACATTCTAAATATTTTAATGGACGCATCCCCATCAGCTGAATATGGAAACAAATTCACACATTCTCCAGTTGCAGAACCTCGCACTGCGCATTCCGTCGATTCACTATTAACCAACTCCACATCACAGAACTCCCAGCCATCGCATCACAATCAACCAACACTTCGCCACATATTTCGCTAACATCCCCTCCAATACGCAATACTCACGACACACCACCACATTCATTCACAACACTCTTGCCACCTATGACCTTACCTGTGACAAAGCTTCACCTCATAACGCACTGTACCTTTTATGAACTAAGCTTATCTCCTTTAAAGATAGCCAACATTGTTGTTCAGCATGACCAAATGGCATACCGCTTTTTCCAAAATATATTCTACATTGGTCATGACAACCTCCTTTCGGCGTTAAAACAACAATTCACCGATTGTGCTTACCCCTCTTGTTCTATCAGCAATATCATTCCTACCACTAAGCATCGCAAACCTGGCCATCTACCTTCAAGCTATCGTCCTATCTCTTCCACTTTTCCACAAGCTATTTCACATCAACACACACGTGCACAAGAAGCGGTCCATGGCCGTTTGTAGCCAGGCCACACCACCTCCACGCACGACTACTTCTGCAATCGTCCTCCATTTTGCCGCGTGTGCCGGTTGTGACTCGCAACTCCATCCAGAATTTTTGCTCATTTGCCCCACTTATAGTTGACAACGTCGCCCCGTCTCCACTTGGCGCAGCTATAACTTATCTTGTGGAGGAATAAAGTAAAACTAACGATACTAAGGATCCGGTAAGTGTCTCCCCCGCCTAGCCCCATTTTCAGCACCTTAGCTTCACATACACTATAACGTTACGACTCCCGGAACGTAAATGTACGCTTGCCTTAGACTTGATTGTAAAACCATTCGCTTGAAAGGCAGCGAATATGACCGGCACGCTTCTAAACTCATTCTCCCATTTCCACTTTGGTCGCGAAACATCATCTTCCACTCAATCTGCCCATCCTTTTCGGTGATAAACACCCGGGGCTCCTCGAGCTACTTTTCACTTTTCTGCACAGCACATAACTGGAAGAAGTAATTTTAAGTAAAATGCTACCACAATTTTCGCTGTCACATAGCGCACACATATAGGATAACTCGCAATAGGTAGGCAGGGACCGATCCAAGTTGGCGAAAACGGATAGTATCCGCATATATTCCGCTTGGTTTTTCCCTTCTGGTTTTCTAAGCAGCTTGGCTTTTCTCCCTTCGGATTTTTTTTTCAAGCTTTAACTTAACATACACTTGTACATCCAAGGTTGGGTCCGGACGCTTACGGTGGTTCGCCCGAGGCGCTGGGCCTCTGCTTCGATTTTAGGCTGCAAGTGGTTATTGCTGAAAATATGTGCCAGTAATTTCACACAGTCCTGTACCACAATCCCGAAGAGACAGATATCATCCCGATTGTCCTCGATTAGGTGAATTACAGCATCTATTCCCTCTTTTATCGGAATACTGCCATATAAATTGGTGACGTCCATGGTGAAAACAATACTGCCCTCCGGAAGTTTGGTAGGAAACATTTCTTTCACCCTCTGTAGGTACGACTCCGTGTTTGTCAGATGGGCGGGAACCAACGATAGTATCTGGACAAGAATATTGCTCAAGAACCAAGATAGCTTGTCTAGGTGGTCACCACTCGCCGACACTATGGGGCGCAGTGGAACTCCTAGTTTGTGGTTTTTTTGGGAGCCCGTATAATTCCGCTGTGCGGCTGGAATGAGGAAGGAGAGATAAAACTGTGTCTTTATGTAACTTCCCGGATAAAGTTTCCTTGATAATAGTACATGTTTCGATTTCGAGACGTTTGGTAGGGTTTGGTTGGGAAGGAATGCTCTGTTTGCTCTGGATCGCAGAGTTTGTCCTCCTCTGACTTTTGAGGAAAGAGATTACTTGTTTCTTGGGGTAGTGAAGTGGAGTGCCTAGAGCTCTGACTGGGCCGAGGCGTCGGTGTTGCAGCAACGAAATAAAAAGTATTAGTTCGAGTGTTTGTAGTGATGTTGTAGTGATGTTGTAGTGATGTTTGTAGTGATGTTGGTGCTTCACCACGTAGTGTTGTCGGTTTTCGCTGCTGTGCGGACAGGGTCTGGTGCGCTTCGTTGTTTAGTGCGTTCGTGTCCAGCCTTGTGACTGTTAAGAACTTTGGGTGGGCTTTGGCAATGCGCGGGTGGTGTCTGTGCTTCACGATCTCCAGCGTTGTTTCTGGAGTCAGAAACTGCGGCGTGTGGCCAGCAGCCGCCCGCAGCGCACCACAAGAGGACGAACTTCGCCTAGGTATAGATTCATCGTACCAACCACCTACGCCACTCCCAGATACAAACAATTTAGTTCACCACGCGGCTACTAGTGGAGAGAGCCCGGGTAGTTGCAGTCCTTAAGGCACCCACGGTACGGACACCAACGGCGATGGCACTGAACAATACAGTACCAGTCGCACATCTAATCTAAGTAAGTTACCTGTAGACTCAGATATATTGGGATTGCTTGACAAAGGCCAAAATTTTGCGTTACCTCAAAATGTAGATCGTAGCTGCTTGGAAAGGGCTGAATCAGGCGTAGAAAGGGCGATCTATGGTTTGCGGTGGAGGAATGTGAGGGAGACAAAACAGCAAACTGTACCTCAGGTACCGCAGGCAGGCTTATCACAAAGCACCTCTAGCACAGGTCATTCAAAGCTTCGCCCCATGTTTCCCGACACTCCTGCATACCAACCACCGAGAGGCACAACTCAATTAGAATCTGAGTTGAAAGATTTAAAAACAAAAGTTATAAAAGCATATAAATATCACAACAAAGCATCGAACAAAAGGTCGGACAATTATGCGAAACACAGGGAAGTACCGCGGGAATTGAAAAACAGCGATAATGTAATAGTGAAGCCGTCAGATAAATGCAAAGGATTCGTCGTGCTAAACAAAACGGATTACATTGAAAAGGCCAGGACAATAACAGACGATTATCAGAGCATTCCTTCCCATCCAAACCCTACCAAACGTCTCAAAATCGAAACATGTACTATTATCAAGGAAACTTTATCCGGGAAGTTACATAAAGACACAGTTTTATCTCTCTTCCTCATTCCAGCCGTACAACGGAATTATACGGGCTCCGAAAACCCCACAAACTAGGGGTTCCACTGCGCCCTATAGTGTCGGCGAGTGGTGACCCCCTAGACAAGCTATCTTGGTTCTTGAGCAAGATTCTTGTCCAGATACTATCGTTGGTTCCCGCCCATCTGACAAACACGGAGTCGTACCTACAGAGGGTGAAAGAAACGTCTCCCACCAAACTTCCGGAGGGCAGTATTGTTATCACCATGGACGTCACAAATTTATATGACAGTATTCCGATAAAAGAGGGAATAGATGCTGTCGCATAATCGAGGACAATCTGGATGATTTCTGTCTCTTCGAGATTGGGGTACAGGACTGTGTGAAATTGCTAACACATATTTTCAGCAATAACCTTATACGTTTCGCTAACTCCATGTACAAGCAAACGAAAGGACTGGCTATGGGTAACCGATGTGCACCTCCTTTAGCGATTGCTTTTATGCACCGCCTTGAGTCGATCTTCTTAGCTTCGTACGATTTGAAGCCAGCTCTCTACATGAGGTACATAGACTATATTTTTGGTGTTTGGACACATGGCTTGGCCTTTCTGCTCGACTTCTTTGCAGAAATTAACCAACAACACTCCAGCATTAAGTTCACCTTAGAACACACTGCTCATAGCACTTCGATTCCTTTCCTTGATACGTTGTTTGTAGTTCAGGCTAACGGTAGCTACTCCACCGAACTGTACTTTAAACCAATGGCAGCCCCCATCATCTTGCACTATGATTCGGCCCACCCGATGGTCACTAAAAAGGCCGTTTTAATATCCTAAATGAGGAGAGCAGCACGAGTCTCCTCCGATACTATTTCGTGCGAGCGGAGCCTTGCGAAGATGACAACTCTTTTCCTGGAAAATGGATACCCAGTACATCGGTTACACTCCGCCGCTCGTGCTGTCCACCCTCACAACAGAAGTAGGATAAGTGGGCAACGTCGGCATCGAGAATGTAGCAATCTCAACTATGTCTAACTGAGACTTCCTTTTGTCGATGACCAACTATGTCGACAGGTAAATGCAGCTATCCGTTCGTCTCATTTAAATCATGTTAGGATAGCCTGGACTAGCGGACCTACGCTGAAATCTTACCTGGTCCGCTCAGCCCTGGAATTGTCGCCATGCCCTGCTGGTAGACAAACGTGCCACACCTGGAGCAACGGGCTCAAAGGTAGATGCACGCGAAAAAACGTAGTTTATAAAATAACGTGCAACCGCTGTCTTGGAATATTTTATGTCGGAGAAACCAAGCGCAGCATCAGGGATAGGTACAATGGCACTTGGGAGTTGCCAGACTTCGGAGAGAATACACACCTTTAGGCGAACACATGATCGACAAACATTCTAACATGGAACACAGCGACACTAACACAAACTTCAAGGCAGAAATTCTAGCAACAGCCAGTGACAACGCTGATCTGAAGGTCCTCGAATCTCTACACATACATAATCTACGGCCGCAACTAAACACGCAAACGACGTCTTGGTATATCACATAAAATTACATGAACATAAATTTTACTTTATGTATTACGCGTTATATTCGAAATATGCCTATATATGTGCGTGCATGTATGTATCGATATGTATATGGACCATCGGCTCGGGCTTCCTCAGAGGATTCTATCTTGACCTAGTTGATTTCTGACTTGGAGTTTCTTGAAGTGTCTGCATCAATGAGGATGCTTTTTTGTGATTCACGTGTTTTTTTAACGTTTTTTTTCCCGCGTATTTTTTCAATTGTTAACCCTGCCATTTTTTATATCACTCCTGACGATGGCCCTTGGCCGAAACGTTGCGTAATATAGCATAATCCTTAACGCTACTTTTGATGTAAACTGACCACCTCCTGGTATATTGAGGGTCGTACATTTCGTCTCACGCAATGTCAAAAACCCAGGAGCACTTAAAAGCACCCATTCTTCGTTGTATTAAACAATATTGGTGTACTCAAGATCTGGGGAAATGTTCACGGCACGTTTTGCTTTTCCGTCAATCGCATGATAACTTTCCGTGAAACGTTAATGATTATTCAAATTAAAACTTGAATGCAAAGTGAAACTGTGTAACTAATCGGCCAGAACCTCATGTGGGGATTAGGTTTCGAATCCGCTTTGTTTTTCCCCTGCATTGCAACCAGCTGGACATCTGTCAGGGAGCAAAATTTCCACAATCACAATCCATAACAATTCCATGACATAATCAAGGGATTTTTCGTGCATTGATTACCGTATTATCGTACGGAAATGTGTTTTTGACATGATTATCATATGGAACATATCGTTGCATTTATTCATTGAATTATTGTGATTCGGTCTGGGCCAGGTCAGGGTTCCAAGCCATTATACTCAAGACACATTTTCAGATTGCAAACACGGTGTTTTGTCGAAGCTTTTGGTCATCTGAACACTACAAATGTGTACTGGTGGTAACGAGCGCGACGTCCCGTGATGAATTTCCAACAGTTTCTCAATTAACCTACTTGCATCGATTCGCCAACAGAACTACCAGACGTCTGCCCAGTGGCCATGGATTAATCACGGTTTCGAAATTGTGGGGACAAACCAGAGACGCGGTCAGCTTTGACAGGATAGAGGGTCCCCCACAAACCCCCACCCCCACCCACCCCAACTCCAATAAATATCCAAGTAATTCAGCCCATTCTTTATAAATGTCTGGTTTTCAGATTTCCCATTGTTAAAAATGACATTTTGCGGACAAAACGTTTCGCCAAATTAGCAAGCTTCACTCCTTATCACTGATTATGAACATCTGGCTTCATATCGTATGTGCTGGACCCGATTTCACATCACCATAAAGTCATGCTGAAAGTATGCTAAACGTTGCCCTCTTGTAACAGGAAAAACATACAATATTGGACGATGGTTTAATTGTAGCAAATATGGACATACAGCTTTCCTTTCGTAACTTGCCTATGCTTTCCTGTTTTACGCGGATACATTTCGATGCAATGACAACCAGGGCGAAAACAGGGTGTGAAGCTGAGGACATGTACCCCCTCGTGGAAGGTGACGTCCCTCAGGCCGGGAAAAGGCGCCCCTCTGGAAAGGATCCAGTGTTCCAGAAAAGCTCTATTTTTTTTCAGCCAGAAACGCCTCTATGAAAGGAAAATGCTTTTTCTTTGCCGGAAAATTGACATGTTCCGGTTTGAAATGTTACTCAAGTTGTACCACGGGCTATTGCTTGATACCAGATGTGGATAGGTTAGGCGAGTAAAGAAATACTAGGCCACAAAATAAATCGGTTTGACCTTTGACCTTCGAAATTAGTTCCATTTGATGACATTATAATACGGCACAAGCCAAGTCGAATGACACCCACTTCATGCAAATTCAACTCCTCACGACGAATCGCGACAACTTCCAATAATTCAAACTAGCCTTTGATCTTAAGGATGACTTTGATATATCCAGGTTTCAAAATGCTACTATAGGGTTCACCATGGGCCATCACTTGATAGTGGATCTGGGTAGACTTGGGGACAATGGAAAAATCCAGGCGAAGCGGCGGAAGAAATCTGCTTGAATTTTGACTCCTCGAGATTATCGACTTATCACTTCCTGATAACAAGCGACGTCGAATAGCATCCATGTTCTGCAAATTGAAGCCATAGCGACGGAACGCGAGGGCATCGAACAACTCAATAAAATATTTGACCCTGACATGCTTCGGTCTGAAATGTTACTCGAATGTTCACCACAGGCTATTGTTTGATACCAGATGTGGACGGGCTTTGGTGAAAATGACGAAAAAGGGAAACAACCGAGAAAAAAAAAATGGTTTGTGTCGGACCTGGACCGTTAAGGTGGTAATGTGAGACCTATGTAGCTGCTTCCAGCGTGTTCAGTGGAGGCAGAAGCATTCGTGGTCATTGATTCGAACGATCATAAACCTGTCTCTGAATGCCGATGCCAATACAAATGCGCCTCTGGCGAACACGTCTATGAATACAAATATAACGTTAACTTAACGTACTTGTTTAAGGCTGCCCATGACTTCCCTTCGTGGTCTTGGAAATACCCAAGGACACCCGGAGTCACGTTTGTTCAAGACATGTTAGTATATGCGCAAAGGAATGCAACCTAAGACTTTTCTTGCGATAATACAAATTTGTTGCCTCGTAAGGCACCATTTTCCACCCAAGCGAAAACACAACTATCGTCAAAGTTCATGTTATTCAAGAATGGTCTGGAAGCAGACATTTCTAACGTGTGCTGATTTGCCATTCTGAAATTTTGTGACGATAGATTGTCTGCGAAGCTCGTTGATTGGCTAGACCGGCTTCTAGTATTTGTGGTGATTCTATTGCACATGTATTTTCACTTTATCAATGATTAAGAACAATTTTGCGACGATCATACTCAGGTAGCGCAGGCTTGGGGGGACACGAAAAGACATAAAGACATAAAGACATAAAAGATCAGTGCAACTATGAGCCACAAGGGCCCTTCTTGGATGCACTCTGTACACTGAACCAGTCGCTCACCAAATCTGTCAATCAGCCCTCCCTGTAATACTGAAAAGCAAGCCCTCTATTCTTATAATTATTGTCTATGCTGTTTTTAAAGATGTTCAGTGTGCTGCTACTGACAATGTTTTCTGGCAGCTGGTTCCAGTGTTATACTACCCTGTTGGTGAAGAAAGTCTGCCTAAACCTTCTTCTGCTGTGGTTAACTTTATTTTTGAATTTATGACCTCTAATTGCATCATTTCTGTTCAATTCAAACATTTCCCCAAGATATCCCCTCTCCAGACCATGGACAAATTTAAACACCTCGATGCGATCTCCTCTCAGCCTTCTATATCTAAGTGAAAACATATTCACTTTCTTCAGTCTTTCCTCATATGCCAGGTTGCTTATGCCATTAACCATTTTTGTAGCTCTCTTTTGTACTCTCTCTAAAAGCCAACAAACTTTTTCATAGCCAGGTGACCAAGCTTGGATGCAGTATTCCAAATATGGTCTGACATATGCACAGTAAAGCTTCTTGATGACTTCCTCACTTCTGTATGATACATTCCTATTTATTGTCCCAAGCATTCTCAGCGCCTTCTTCTTGGCTTCCTTGGTTTGTTCTGATGCCCCCAATTTTGTGTTCAGAATAACACCTAAATGCTTTTCCTGTTTAGTCACTGATAGCACTTGGCCACCCATCAAGTATGGAGCCTTCATATGCTGCTTACCTACATGCATGATTTTGGACTTATGAAAGTTAAATTTCATTTGCCATTCTTCGGACCACTTCACAGGTTCGTCTAAGTCTTTTTGCAGCGAGATATGCTCATCTTGACCTGTTATTACCCTAAAGACCTTCAAATCATCTGCAAATTTCAAAACTTTACTGCTTAGGCCACTTTCAATGTTGTTTACAAATATAATGAACAGTAGTGGCCCCAGTACTGATCACTGGGGGACTCCACTAAGAACATTTTGCCATGCTGACTTTGTACCATTTAGCATCACTCTTTGCTGTCTATCTGAAAGCCACAACTCTACCCATTTTAAGATGCTACCTGCAATACCATGGGCCTGAAGCTGTATCATTAACCGTTTATGGGGTACCTTGTCAAAGGCCTTACTAAAGTCAAGATATACTACATCAACCTGATTTCTTTGATCAAATCGTTCTGTGGCGAAGTTCAAAAAGTCCAAGAGATTTGTGAGACACGACCGTCCTTTCCTAAAATCATGTTGAGTATTTTGAATCAATCTGTTTCCTTCCAGATAACTAACTATTCTATCCCCGATAATTGATTCGAGTACCTTGCAGACTAGGGATGTGAGACTTACTGGCCTATAGTTTTCAACTTTCCCTCTTTCTCCTTTCTTGAAAATAGGAACTACATTTGGCCTTTTCCAATCGGTTGGAATTTCATTTTGTGAAACTGATCTACAAAATATCATACTAAGTGGAAATGCCAGTTCCTTTTCAGTTTCCCGCAACACCCTAGCATAAATTTAATCAGATCCTGCTGCCTTGTTTGGCTTTATTTTCCTGATATGATTGTAAACAACATCACTATCAATGAAATCAACATCATTTATCAGATCACATGTCACTGAACTATGGTGTACGGTCGGCAGATTGGTCATACCTTCCAATGTAAACACTGACTTAAACTGCTTCCTCAGCTCCTCAACCATGTCACTATCCTCACCCAATGTAGTCACGTTTACTTCCAGTGGACCAATTGTGCTAGAAACTTTACTCCGCTTGTAGAAACTAAAGAACTGTTTACTGTCCCCATTACAGTTTCTAGCTAAATCCAGTTCTTTTGCCCCCTTGGCTGCTCTGTTTTTTTGCTTCACAGTGTCCCTAGCTTTTCGATACGCCTTTAGATTAATGACATTTGAGGCTTCTTTGAAGACTCTAAATGCAGTTTTCTTAGCCTTAATTGCTTGTATCAAGTCTGGTGTAAGCCATGCTGGCTTTCCTAGCCTTCTTTTGCGTCTTGGCCTTTGGGGGACATGTCTAATCTGAATTTACTTCAAGTAAGATTTGAACTTTTCCCACATTTCACAGGCATTTAAATTGGAGAATTCTTCTTCCCATCTGATGGCACTTAAAGCCGCTCTCATGCAGTCAAAGTCTGCTCTGTTGAAATTTGGAACCTTTACCAAGTTATCCTTAATAATTTCCCCTACATGTGCCTTGAATCTAACTATGTTATGGTCACTTCTTCCCAGAGTTTCTCCTACAGTCAAGTCTTGACCCAAGTCACTTAAATCCGAAAATACAAGGTCAGAGAATGAGCCATGCCTGGTAGGTTCCGATAGAAACTGGTGTACGAACAGGTCCTCTTCAAGGCATTTCCTAAACATTTTGCATGATGGGAGCCAACACCAGCATTTTCATAACCTTCTAGATTAAAGTCACCAAGAATAAGGCACTTCCTCTTAAAGTTTCTACTGATTTCCTCACAAATCACCTTGCCAAGCTCCAGTTGCTGAGGATGTGGCAGGGTTCCTGATCGGTAGAAAGATCCTATCCTCAGAGTGTTGCTGTTACCTTTTCCCACAGTGACATCAAGCCAAATGGACTCCACAGACACATTTTTATCCCCAACTGCTACTTTTTGAAAACTGAATAAGCTATTCGTATAGAGCATTACACCACCCACTTTCATTGCTGGACCCTATTGCACGAAAACATATTGTATCCCTGGATCTCATAGTCCTCCAAGTTATCTCCAAAATACCTTTCACTGACCCATGCCTCCGTAATGCAAACAAAATCTGGTTCCTCCTCAGCAACATAACACTTGAACTCATCAAATTTGGACCGGATACCCTGAGCATTAAACATCATACACTTAACAAATTCTCCATAACCACCTTTGGCTTTTTCATACTGAGGAGTTCTTTTATCACTAGATGAACTATCACTATGTCTCCTTGAACTATTGCTGCCCCTATTTGCTGACTTTGAGGTTCTATTGCCTTGGCTGACACTATTGGAATATTCCTGAGTTGGCAATGCAATTTCATCCCTCCCCACCCCATTTCCTAGTTTCCCTGAAGGACATGCTCGTACACTTTGCCTAACACATGGACCCCCTTCTCAGAGACGTGCAGGCCATCTCTCTGATAGAGGTCCCACGATGCATAAAACCTGCACCACTCGTCTACAAAGGTGAAACCTAGCTCATGGCAGAGCTTACCTGCCCTGGTGTTGGCTGCCAGTGCCCTAGAGCTCCACTCAGGGGAGGCTCTAGCCCTAGGCAAAATTGTTGTTACAATGACTCTATTGTTACCCCTCAATGTGGCCAGAAGGGCCCTGTAGTCCCACAGAAGCTCCTCACTCCTAGCAGGACCTATGTTAGTTACCCCTACGTGCACTATAACTGTACTAAACTGGTGATCACTGGTGACCTGTGCCACCACTGGTACCAGGTCCTTCACCTTAGCACCAGGCCTGGTGATGCACCTCCTGTCCCTCCTACCTTTACAGAATACCCGATCTAAATGTCACCCACGAGAGTCGCCGACGACCAGCACTGACTCCTTACTACTACTATCCTGGGGGCAGTCCTCCAATGCCTGGAACCTATTTGATGTTAATATGCCTGGCCGCTGGGCCGTTCGACCAGGCTTCCTCCCGCTCCTACTACCTGCCACCTGCCACTCACTGACCCTTTCCTTAGGTTCGCGTCTCCAAATCCTCCACCCCCTGACCTCATGCCACTTCCCCTCCTGTGACCTTGCAGAACTACCCATCCTCTGTTCACTATTGACACTCCCCTCTCGATAAATCCCAGCCACCTTCACAGTAGGGGAAGCCTCAGCTACTTGGTGGCCCGCGACCACCTGGGCATAAGATGTCCCTGCTATGGAGTGACCTCTTGTTGCTTTTTCTTCCCTATCCTGTGCCACAAAGGCAGCCTTGAGCTTGGAAAGCTCTGCCTTAAGGGTCCTAATCTCTTCCTCTAGTGCCTGCATCCTGGTCGAAACCATCCTACAGGCTGCAGCTTATGCCTAGATTTAGATTCAAATTAACCCGCTAAACAACCGACAAAAGAGCCAACTATCATTCATTATAAATCGCTGCCTCCTATACTGTCAGTTAATTATCGAAGTAACTCAGGAATACCAACACGCTAAGCAGAAACTATTAAACAATTGTTTGTTTGTTTTTTGTTGTTTTGTTATAATAAAATATATAAATAAAATGTATAATCTAATTGTCTTCTAGGCAAGTAGACAACTATATGAATATCCCTTTTGATATCACTTATGGCTAGACAGAAAAATGAACAGTCACACAGCACTTATGAATACCACCAACTTAGTACCAATTAAACTCTATCTTAAACTTAAACACCAAACACACTATGCACCACAAAAATAAATAAAGTATGTTAGGATAGTATTAATGTTGTCTAATGTACTTATGAAACCTACACACTTGTAATATCTCCAACTATAGAAATCGAAGCTACGAGAACGCGCCTAAAGCCACGAGGCCGCACCTAAAAACAAGATGGCGCTCGGCAGCCTGGCTAGGCTGATATAGTATAATTTGCGTGCTACGAAAATGCTTATCAGACACAAACTAATGAAATATAATCACAGAAGTAATTGCTAAACACCTGTCCACAGCTTTGACTAGAGTACTGCCCTGTTCTGCTACGACTTATCTGGAAAGCTGGAGCTCCAAACGGACGTCCTTCCACCGTGACATCTGGTGGGACCTGACAAAAATTGAGTGGCACAAATCCCCAATTTTCAGAAATTGTGGGAATGCCCCCCCCCCCCTAACAGCGGTAGTGGTTACACCCACGCCAGTGGCAGTGTGTTACAGCAGGCTGATGCCATGTCCAGACACCAGTTGGTTCATATTTGATCTATGGCAACTATTGCTGGCTAGCTGTATACGGCCAATAACTTGGCACTATCAGTGACTCGGCACGGCTAGTGACTTGGCACGAGCAGTGGCTCGACACGGCCAGTGACTCGGCACTAACAGTGACTCGGCACGACCAGTGACTCGGCACGATCAGCGACTCGACACGGCCAGTGACTCGACACGACGAGTGACTCGACATGGCCAGTCACTCGGAACTACCAGTGACTCGGCACTACCAGTGACTCGGCACTACCAGTGACTCGGCACTACCAGTGACTCGGCACTACCAGTGACTCGGCACTACCAGTGACTGGGCACGGCCAGTGACTCGACAGGACCAATGACTCGGCACTACCAGTGACTCGGCACTACCAGTGACTCGGCACTACCAGTGACTCGGCACTACCAGTGACTGGGCACGGCCAGTGACTCGACAGGACCAATGACTCGGCACTACCAGTGACTCGGCACTACCAGTGACTCGGCACTACCAGTGACTCGGCAGGACCAATGACTCGACACGGCCGCATGTCACCTATACTGCAATCATAGCCGTGTCACAGGGAATTTAGAGCTAACTTATACAGCAGGAAGATGGATTTGACCTGGAATGTATTCTATATATTCGACTCCGGAGCAGGGCCTTGTCAGCTTTCCGAAGTCTCTGAACCCAGGTCTGGTTGTCCTCCCACATTGTGCTTAGATGACTTGGACGCTTTATGCTGTCAAAGATGCCGAATGCGTTCTAAATGTGTCACAAGAAAATACAGCACTATACATGAAATATGAATGGACAATGATCATGCATCACTTAATCACAATGATTATGACCAAACCGAAGTCATCAGCTTTAATCAAAATTATCGTTAGACACACTCAAAATAATACTCAGTCATGCATGAAATATTTTATCGTAGTATGTTTAGGGATGCAATTAAGAAGTTCTGCAACAATTTTGTTCTCACTGGCTGAAAAACGATAATGGTATGTCGACCAGCCTCGGGTTATACAATGGAAGACATGTCTCTCCATGATCTAACAATTTATTGACTATTATAAATGTTGATGCGTGATAGGAGTATTGCAAGCATGGGAGCTCCAAAAGGGGACGTGTCATCCCCTACCAAACGTCATGAACTGCATTACGCCTATAGGCGTCGTATTGAAAGAATGAACTAAAAACGATCATGAAAACCCCCTGAAAACCCTCCTGTTCAAATTCCGTGTCGTCGCCGACGACTGCAGGGTAAATTTGTGCTTGAAGGCAATTTTGTACTTTTTGGTATTCTTTTTTTCCGTACGACGCCTATTCGGATAGTGATAGCAGTGTGTCCATCTATTTCCTCTCACATGTTTACTTTTCAGTTGGAGAGAAAAACAGCACCGAAGGGGGGCATTGAGCTGGTAATATAGCATCCATTTTTTGGGGCAAAACAATAAATGTAACAAACGCTAACCCAGCATAGCGCAACCCTTTTTTTAAACACAAAGGTACATCTGGACACTTCAAATACATTTCAACTTCCCATTAAAAAATATAACCTAACCTATCCTAGCCTAGCCTAGCCTAAACTGCTTTTGAAGAAATACAATTTCCCACAAAGATGAAAAACCGTTACAAGAAATACCAAATTCTTCCAAGTAAAATAAAAACTAATGTAACCTAATTTAACCAAGCTCTATTCGTTCGTTGTATGGAGGTAAAATGTACGTAAAGCTTGTCTCTTGAATACCTTAAACCACAATAATACCCCTAAAGTTGGGTAAGACGTGCCTTTTACGTTACAACTTGCCGAACCCCAAAAGAAAGCTGGCGTGCAATAGCCGATGTTCGTCACGTCACACGCCAGCCCCTCGTGACCAGCGCGTGGTGATGTCGGCCGGCGCTGTAAGTGCCTGACCGGTGCGGACCGCGGCTGGGTCAGCGGCAGCCGGCCCGCTGCCGCCGCCGCCGGCCATGTGCCAGTGGGCGGGGTCGGCCGGCGCGGCCGCCCTTCGCCAGCCGCGCCGGCCGCCGGCCAGTACCCCACGGACGGCCGCGAGCAGAGGTGCGCGCGGCACAGTGCGAGCGAGACGACGCACGCCGACAGCGGCCGCACCCGCCGACTGACGCGCGCCACAGCCTCATGGAAGTGGCTGCTGGTCGCCGATCAGGTGAGCAGCGCGCCGAGCTGCGGCTCTGGGCCGCCGGCCGCAGGTTGTTGTCCGATGTCTGGCTGTGGAGCGTCAGAGGCCGAGGCAGGGGTGACGTCGGCTGCATGTGTCGACGCATGTTGTGGTGCTCGCTTGTCGGCTCAGAGTTCATACTGGCAAGTCTGAGTTCAGCAGCATTTTGCGAGTGGAGTCGCCCTGCTCGCATTTGGTAGTTGTGGTCGCAGGGTACATGGCGACTCAACGTCGCGGACGGCAGACTCCTGTTATCAGGGACGTATCCAGAAAGCCAAACTGGTCGGAACTAGTCGTGTCCTTCACAGTGCACCTCCGACCTGGGCGTATCGGTCAGGTCGGAACTGGTGTCGTTAGTGCCCCGCCCACCGGGACGTATCGGTCAGGTCGGAACTAGTCTGCCCTGCCGAGTATACCGCCAACCGGCGCACCTCGGCGTCACGTGTGATGGCCAGCCGGCAGTCGTTGGCCCGTCGCTGTCTGCAGTCACGGTAGTGTTGCTGTGGCGCGCGGGTACCGCCCAGCCATGCTGGAAATTCGCCGGTGTGACTGTACAGATGGCAGGCGGCGGGGGGCAGGCGACGTCAGGTCGGTCCGTTCCGGCCGGGCTCGCCGGCACCGGCGCCCCGCACCGCGCCCAGACCCATCTGGTGGCCAGATGGTCCGGTGACGTCACGATCGCGGAGCTCCGCGGGGCCGCCTCCCGGCTGGAGACCGGACCCGGTGGTGGGCACCTTCGCCGTCCGGATGGCTGACCATGCTCCGGTTGTTTATCTGCTGCGTGTTAGTCGCGTCAAGCAGGCTTAGCTCCCATGCATTGAAACACTAATATTAATCAGCAATCGGAGACTAGGGAAATTCGCAAGGTATTTATAGTCCTATGCATTTATGAAACTCCAAAAAAGCAATTATTACGACATTTCTGACGGCCAACGTCCGAAGCGAATTAAGCTTCGGAACACTAAAAAAACCTGCACCAAGAGGTTTAACTACAAGATCCCCTCCTTCAGCCCCACGCACATATCTTCCCTCTATGGCACCAACCTGCATCTGTGATGAATGCCCAGAGGAGTCTGCGGAGGGTAGCAAATAATCTGAGCCATTAAAAATTTGCAAATCGAAACTGCTATCTAGCCCTGTCTATGGATGGATCTGACACCGTATATCCTTAAAAAAGACAAACTGCTGCACCGCGTGTTTGTCAAAGGTAAACGAGGATATGACTTCACCAAGAAACTGTCACGGATCGCATGGTTCCATCGGACGACGTCCTCTAAATATGTTAACCCAATCTTATGCTCTCTGCGCCTTTCCATCGACAAAGAGCACGACTATCTTGGAGTGTGAAACCGCTTCGGTTGAGTCATTAGGCATCCTGTCGGACTATCTTCACGTTGAAAAACGCTCGTCAAATTGGGGGAGAACATCTATACCGTGCGCCATTGCCGTATCCTCGGCGGCGGTGACTTCGGCCACCAAGTGCCATCGGCGAGTATCGCACAGACTGCTCGGCGTTTGAAAACACGTGCTGACGTCGCCGTGCGCGTGCGCGGGCTCGTATGTCACAACAGGTCTGGAGGCGTTGACTGTGTGTGTTGACACCAATCAGGTCACCAGATGGTGTCTGCGTTGTCTCTATCCTGGATATCTTGGGGCCTGTCACCAATGCCAGTTCGATCGACGTCGATGTGGGCATGAAGTCTACTTACAAGGAAGGGCTTGGTGGGGCTGGATGTTCATTTCGATCGCTGCTATCCAGTGCCAGTGCAATTTCGATTGTTACAATTATTGATCCGGGACTGTCAACGAAAAAAGTGCAGCAGCATTCCAGTGTCAGTCTGCAGTGAGACTGCCGACCAAGACGCCACCGTGGTTGCATCCAACAGGTCATTATGGCTACCCCAGTGGGTGGGATCGCCTGCGGCGTGCCGGCGCGTGCCGAGGCCGACTACGGCCCAAGGCGTGCCCTCGTGATTGCCGAGCTGTCTGGGTCCCGGGCGTGGGCGTGGTGGGCACCTGACCTTGCCGTTACTAGCCAGAACTGCACGCTGGGCAGGCGGGAGTCTGCTGCCCGGCCCGGGCACTACTCGTGTCACAGGCGTCTGGGACCCGGCCCGCACATCACAGGCGTCTGGGACCCGGCCTGCACATCACAGGCGTCTGGGACCCGGCCTGCACATCACAGGCGTCTGGGACCCGGCCTGCACATCACAGGCGTCTGGGACCCGGCCTGCACATCACAGGCGTCTGGGACCCGGCCTGCACATCACAGGCGTCTGGGGCCCGGCCCGCACATCACAGGCGTCTGGGACCCGGCCTGCACATCACAGGCGTCTGGGACCCGGCCCGCACATCACAGGCGTCTGGGACCCGGCCTGCACATCACAGGCGTCTGGGACCCGGCCTGCACATCACAGGCGTCTGGGACCCGGCCCGCACATCACAGGACCCGGCCTGCACATCACAGGCGTCTGGGACCCGGCCTGCACATCACAGGCGTCTGGGACCCGGCCTGCACATCACAGGCGTCTGGGACCCGGCCCGCACATCACAGGCGTCTGGGACCCGGCCTGCACATCACAGGCGTCTGGGACCCGGCCTGCACATCACAGGCGTCTGGGACCCGGCCTGCACATCACAGGCGTCTGGGGCCCGGCCCGCACATCACAGGCGTCTGGGACCCGGCCCACATCACAGGCGTCTGGGCGCAGGCGTCTGGGACCCGGCCCGCACATCACAGGCGTCTGGGACCCGGCCTGCACATCACAGGCGTCTGGGACCCGGCCTGCACATCACAGGCGTCTGGGACCCGGCCTGCACATCACAGGCGTCTGGGACCCGGCCTGCACATCACAGGCGTCTGGGACCCGGCCTGCACATCACAGGCGTCTGGGACCCGGCCCGCACATCACAGGCGTCTGGGACCCGGCCCGCACATCACAGGCGTCTGGGACCCGGCCCGCACATCACAGGCGTCTGGGACCCGGCCTGCACATCACAGGCGTCTGGGACCCGGCCCGCACATCACAGGCGTCTGGGACCCGGCCTGCACATCACAGGCGTCTGGGACCCGGCCTGCACATCACAGGCGTCTGGGACCCGGCCCGCACATCACAGGCGTCTGGGACCCGGCCTGCACATCACAGGCGTCTGGGACCCGGCCTGCACATCACAGGCGTCTGGGACCCGGCCCGCACATCACAGGCGTCTGGGACCCGGCCCGCACATCACAGGCGTCTGGGACCCGGCCTGCACATCACAGGCGTCTGGGACCCGGCCCGCACATCACAGGCGTCTGGGACCCGGCCTGCACATCACAGGCGTCTGGGACCCGGCCTGCACATCACAGGCGTCTGGGCCACCAGCGTTGGACGGCCTCACATCACAGGTTGGGACGGCGCTCGGCCGGCCTGCACATCACAGGCGTCTGGGACCCGGCCTGCACATCACAGGCGTCTGGGACCCGGCCCCTGCCATCACAGGCGTCTGGGACCCGGCCTGCACATCACAGGCGTCTGGGACCCGGCCCGCACATCACAGGCGTCTGGGACCCGGCCTGCACATCACATGCGTCTGGGACCCGGCCTGCACATCAAAGGCGTCTGGATCGCGGCACACGTTTCCGGACCGTACCGCCGTGCTGTCGCGTATGCTAGGTGTCACGCGGCAGCTCCGTGCCGATCAGAGCGAGTGTCTGACTGTGTCTGACTGTGTCTGACTGTGTCTGACTGTGTCTGACTGTGTCTGACTGTGTCTGACTGTGTCTGACTGTGTCTGACTGTGTCTGACTGTGTCTGACTGTGCCTGACTGTGCCTGACTGTGTCTGACTGTGTCTGACTGTGTCTGACTGTGTCTGACTGTGTCTGACTGTGTCTGACTGTGTCTGACTGTGTCTGACTGTGTCTGACTGTGTCTACATTGTGATTACAAAGGCTGATAAAAAAGTCTGGTCGAGTGGTGTCTGATCACTCACACTAAGTGTTGTGGCCACCACTTCGACATACCGGTTTTCAGTTGCGTCCTTTGAACTGTGCCCAGGCACAGTCGGCGACGTACGTTCTCGTTTTTCACCTGATGTACGGCTCAGCTCGGTCATATTGCCATCTTGGAAGTTTTCAGTTGCAACATTACTGCTCGGTGAACAGCCGTTCTACTTGTCTTGTCAAGGTCAGTTGTCTTCGGTGCATCATAACCCTGCTGAAAGTTGGCCGAATGAACTTCGCGACCCTCCGGAAGCGGTCGAAACGCTACCGAGCAATCTTGCTGCTTGAATAGTTGTTGCGACAGCCCAGCATGGAACTGCAAGAATAATGTTTTTTTTTTCATTAGGCGTGCGATGCTGAAAGGAATACGGTAGAGGCGGGAAAGCTTCCTATGCTTTTGGCGGGCCCTGGACCTCGCCATCTCTGCCTTTGCCCCATACACTTCTTGCTGGCTTAGCATAGGACCCTATGGGGTGGGCCCACCAGCCTGATTTCCAGCACTAATTTTGTGTTGTCTATGAGCATATGTGCAGTAGTTTGGATGAAAAAATTCAAATGTTGTCCAAACAAAGCATCCAAAATGTATCGGCGTGCAGAAAGCAGTACATAGCTGCATATAATGAGAGTATTTCGATTCGGTATGGACTGGATATTTCAGTTTACTATACATTACATTTTCAGTATGGGCTGGAATAAATTTAGTTCCCATGGGCGCTGTATAACCCAATGCAGTTGATGCGCCCTAAAACCATAATAACTAGCAACAAACACGATCAATGACATTATTCCAGTTCTTTCCCAGGTAGTTTTATTCCTGCCGTATGTAAGGCGGTTTCCTTGTTCGCACTTCACAGCAGCGGCTTGGATGTGATTTCCTCGTTATTCGAACAGTGCCAGCTGCGTCGGCCAGTTGGTCGCCACGCTCACAGACTGAGGGAGATGTTTCCCTCCGCCCGGCTCTGGATCGCGACTCTTGCTGGCTGACATATGGCCTTTGTTTTCAGGTACCCCTCTACCATATTGTTTGATGTCCGTGTTGCCTGCCTCCATGAGTCTGGTAAATGGTACAGAGTCCGTGTAGCTGCCGATTGTAAACCACTGCCAGGAAGATGACGCCGCCCCTCGTGCAGGTCCCCTCTGTCCTCCAAATTACATCCGGTCCAGTTACGCGCTGGACACGGCAAAAATATTGCATTGTTCCCTCCGTTGTCGACCATCCGCGCCCATGACGGCCACCTCCGCGCCCATCCGCCCACTGGGCCGCGGTGGCCGCTTGCTGCCGTTCGCCCTATCTGGGCCCGTATCTGGCGGTGCTCGTGCCGGGGTCGGTGAAAGTGAGCGTACTACAGGGGCCGGCAGCTATACCTCCGTCTCTCAGGCACCGGCCCGCAGCGCCTTTCGTCGACGTTCGCGGCGACCACGTGACCTTGACGGCGGCGGCCGGCTATGTCCGGTACGGCGGAGGCGGCGGCACTGCCACTGGCCGTCTGTGCAGACTGCGGGCGGTACTGACCGGGGACCAGTACTGACTAGGGACCAGTAATGACTGGGGACCCGTACTGACCAGGGCTGACTATGGACCCGTACCGACCGGGGCTGACTAGGGACCGGGGCTGACCAGGGACCCGTACTGACGGGGGCTGACCAGGGACCCGTACTGCCCGGGGACCCGTACTGCCCGGGGACCCGTACTGACCGGGGCTGACTAGGGACACGTACTGACCGGGGCTGACTAGGGACCCGTACTGACCGGGGCTGACCAGGGACCAGTACTGACCGGGGCTGACCAGGGACCAGTACTGACGGGAGCTGACCAGGGACCAGTACTGACGGGAGCTGACCAGGGACCCGTACTGACTGGGGCTGACCAGGGACCCGCACTGACTTGGGATGACCAGGGACCAGTGGGGCGGGGATGACCGAGTGGTTAAGGTGTCTGGCTATGGATACCAAAGGTCCCGGGTTCGACTCTAGCGACACTCAGGACATTTCCCAATCCCGCGGCCCACCGGCGAAACAGTGTGGGCGGCGCCATTAGCCGTGAATGTGCATAAAGTGTGTCGTGAACCAACCAATAAACAAACAAACCAGGGACCAGTGTTGGATTTTCACTTCTGTCTTGGATTCAGAGTGCATAACTTTTAGGCTTGTCAAAATATGGAGTGTATAATCTTGAATCACTATGTAATGGAGTGTATAATCTTGAATCACTATGTAATGGAGTGTATAATCTTGAAGCACTATGTAGTGGAGTGTATAGTTTTCCACTTTGCCAAATTATGGTGAGTATATTGAAGCACCAAGTAATGGAGTGTATGCATTTTATATATAACGAAGTGCATGCATTTTGAAGAAAAAAATGTAGTGATGTTTCCTGGAATGAAAAATAAAAACCTAGGGGGCTCGGTAGCTTAGTTGATGGAACGTCGGACTCGAATCTAGCAGCCGGCGGCATTTGCAGTTCATCCACGACCAATCGGTGTGATAGGCTGGCGACGCTATACAACCTTGCGGTTGAATGAGTCGTAAAATATCCCGAAATTCTTGAAGAATAAAACGCCTTCAAATTATTTGTTTGGTTCCTATCCTACTGTCTCAGACAACCAGATGAGGGGCACCACTCATCGTCGTCTGAAGTCAGTCATCATTGGCTTATTTATAAGTCAGTACTTATAAGCAAACTTCCTGAGCAATGGTAGAGAAAATAATCTAAGTATAATTAATCGATGTCAACCAAGTTTATATATCCATACCTGTCACTCCTGACAAGCTCACACGGCACAACTAATGCATATCCACAACAAACCTCACGAGCAGGACGTTCGTGCACCGACTGATGTGGGAGGATCTAAAATGCTACTTGCCGACTATTGGGATATGGGTTAAGGAAAATTATACTAAAACAATCCGCCTAAAATATTTTATTCTCACGACCATGAAACAATTTGTTTAATGGAAAAGCTGATAAAATTCATTTAAATCAATTCTTATTAATATTAAATGTATTTCGATGCACTTTTAGTTCATGTCTGAAATGTTTAGTTTAAGCAAGGATTGACTTGGAAGGATCAAAAGCGACTAGACGGGCGGGGAAATTGCCGCTGTGAAACAGACTATCGTCAAGAACGAGCGGAAATTAGCGCATCATTTCGGATCATGATTGCTATAAAATACCAAAAAGTGAAAATAAGTTAGAAGAAACCGCCAACAGGATTACGAGGGATTTTTTTTCTTCAATAATGGGATTATGGGGATAAATTTATAATTGGGAAAACAGGATTATGGGAAGAAATTAATAATTGGGTCAGAGTGAAGCTTAGAGGATTGTCAGTGTATTAGAACATACGTAAATCTGAATTTGCCCAGAGTGGCAAAACCTCGCGGTCGGAGTGGTATTAGGATAACTATTCTCGCTTGTAGATGAAATTCTGGAGCAATATAAGTCATGAAATCAAGAATAAAATTTCTGGTTCTATGGAGCTTCACTTTAGCGCAAAATCTCGGCAGGTTTTAAGAACGTTTTGGTACCATTCAGGCAATTTTCATGGCAAAATCCATTCCATATCTTTTATGTCCTATATATTTTATGTCCCATATATTTTATGCTTCCGACTGCATTATAATATAAATATGAACGGTTTTATCGATGTTATTTGATGCAGAACATACCATTCTTCAAGGAAGCAAAAAGAAATGCATTATTCATAGCTTTTCTTGGCGATGGTTTAAATAGCTCCGACCTGAGTGGGAACTGGAGAGCTGTGAATCCATCGAATCCAAGAACGGACCTTCGTAGGTGGTCGGGCTGGCAAAGATGAATTTCTATATTTGGTTAGCGGAGCGTAGTGGTTTTTGTTCATTGAACGAAGGATTTTCTTGGAAGCTATTCGTTGCTATCCGGGTGGAATTGGTTGCACGTTTGACTCGAGGTACGGGAGTTGGTATTACCTGACTAGGTGCCTACCTACCTATATTAAATATCTTCATGGCTATTCGAGTTATTGATTTTGGATGAACCAAAGCCATAAGCACGGTATATATTTGGATAATGCAAGGAGCAGGAAGTGAGTATTAATTGCTCCGATGTATTGCCGACCAGCGTAGGAATGACCAAAAATGATTGTTTTGATTTTGTCTGGGAAATCCTGTCTTCACTTACCATGTTTTGAATGGTGAATGTTTTTCTTTCAAAAAGAGGGCTGTGCGTCTTCAGTGCACAGACATTCCAGATATGATATGAATGCATTCAAACACTATTTCTGCACTCATGAAATGTTCAGGGAATTGTTAGGTCTATCCTGTCCCCGTCCTCCATTGAATACCATTATAATTTTAACTTTTCTGGTTCCTCTGGATTTCTGAAAGGATAAATATGCACTTTAATGTGATTTGATTTCTTGGATTTTTAACAAAAATGCAATGGACGGGAGGACGGCTGCGGCCGTAGTCGGTGTCGCGTGGTCCGCGGCCGTAGTCGGTGTCGCGTGGTCCGTGCCGCGGGTTCACGTGCCGGGCTGGGGGGGCTGCGGCCGTAGTCAGTTCGCGTGGTCCGTGCCGCGGGTTCACGTGCCGGGCTCGGGAGGACGGCTCCGCCTAGTCCGTGCCGGGCTCGGGAGGACGGCTGCGGCCGTAGTCGGTGTCGTGTGGTCCGTGCCGTAGCCGGCAGTGCAGTGCAGTGGAGCGGTGCGCTGCCACCTCGCAGGTACTCGCCGGCTGACTCGGCTCTCCGGAGAACGGCTGGAGCAGTGACAAGCTCCTCCGGTGAGCTAATGGCCAGATGGTGGACTACAGCTGCACCTGGTCACTTGACTCGTGTTTAGGCAACCTGTCTGGCTGCATAAATCCCGTGCCGACTATATATGCATATATATATATATATATATATATATATATATATATATATATATGTATATATGTATATATGTATATATATATATATATATATATATATATATATATATATATATATATATATATATATATATATATATATATATATATATGTGTGTATGTGTATATATGTAAATATATATGTGTGTATATATGTGTATATCGCACATATATTGGGGGCGGAAGGGAGTCGGTTTTCAAAATGTAAACCAGTCTGTATAAATTTTGCTCTTACTAACGTTTTCTTTCTATCTGGTTCCACCACTGCTCCGTGCAGGGGTGATTGTCCGAAACATTTGTCCTTGTGTGATGTGTAAACCTGGAAACTGGCTATCTTCAGCCTTTGGCTGCATTCAACAGCATGCCTAGACTTCGATGCCAAAATACCCAGAAAATTACTCACCTGCCGTATTGGAACCTACATCAAAGTTTATGGAGATTGTAGGCAATAGCGAGGAGCTCATAAGATTATGTTCTAGAAAGTGGAGTAATTTATGATAATGACTATAAAATTGCGGATTAAGCCGCACAACATTGGATGTTGTGCGAAACTTCTAGGCTAATATTGGCAAGTTGCCGAGATCCCTGGAAGGCTGACGAGGAAGGCGTTTCGGTGTTCACGGATGATAAATGTATCTTGAACACATGGCTTGCAAAATAAGGTACATTGGGAATGACTGGTTTGCCAATGCAGCAAATGAATTAAATTTGGAATGGAGAGCCTGGAGCCCTGTCGAGACGAAAGCTTCGGCGCTAAATCAGTTCTGGAATAGGATAAAGCTAGGAATAGCAAATAGAAACTAAAACCTCGTATCTTACTTCAGTTGCCTTCTCGCGTTACGCGTGCTTAGTGATTCGGAGGGCCATGAAGAGCTGAAAACCGCCAGAAAGAAAAGCATCCAGTCATCATTCCGGCTTCAGAGCCTCGTCAAACGTTAGACCATCGCGCATAAAACTGGCCGTGCTTTTGACAAGTGAATAATGCTCGACAAATATTAGCGGACAATGTCCCAGAAACCCCGTATGGATGATTGTCGTGGCTTGTTTTCGAGCTGGCTGGACGAGATGCCATGCCACGGTGGGACGTCTCCAGATTGGCCTCAATATGTGGAATTGACTAAGCTTGAATGTCGCCACACATTCATTGCAGTGTATGCAAAATCATCTGAATTTTGAAACGGTGCACTTCATTGTGCATTTAGGACATTTTTTGACCGCGAAAATTGCCAACAAGCTTTGGAGTTTTGCTAAATCTGGGGTAGTAGCCTGCATGGTGACATAAGTATAGTAAAGCTTGTGTATCTTCCAGACAGCAGATAATTATCGCCAAGATCCAGGCATCGTTACAGACCATAGTTCTTGTTGGTAGCCAAGGGCCGTAAGTGCTGAAAACAGTTCAGTGTGGTAGTTTTTGGGCTTTGCCCAACATCGGGCAAGATACATGCACCTCCTTACAATTGTTTTGATTGGTAAAAATTAATGATCTGGCACACATCAATGCGAACTATCTGATACTTATGTTCCTTCCATATATAGATGATGCTGCCGGTTTCTACCTATATCTATATATATATATATATATATATATATATATAATAATATATATAATAAGATATTCTTAGCTCCAAGTTTCCACCCATTTGGGTTTTCCATTAGTTTGAACTAAGCGATGCCCTAATCCAGCGTTAGTAGAATCTGACCATCGAGATTAAGATCTCCTTTTTTGAATCTGACCACTTCCAGAGACTTAGCTAGTTGGTGATAATTGGCCGGTCGTCCTGCTGCGCTTACGGCTTGCTCCTCCCGCTGACCGATCATGCTGACACCCCTCCCTTCCCTCTGCAGCCCCACGAATATCAGAAATCGAACAAGTGTCTGTCGTCATGCCTACAAGTGACTCGTGTTGTCAAACCAAAGTTGGCTGGAAAATAAAACTTAGTAAATCAGGACTAGGTGTTTGGGTACGTTTTGGCAAAGCAATGGGCACACGTGGCACAATGGTACCGGCGTTCTGGGCCCACGCAAATATCCGCCATATGGTTAGAACGAGGAAGGGCATGAGCAGCTTTGATAGCAAGCCAAGCAAGCAGAATGGTGGACATTCCAATAAGTAGCCGCCTGGCGTTACAGATGAGACAGCCGACTCTGGATGTTACGAACCCCACGTGACTCGTGCGAATGTTCGTTATAGCTCAGGTCATCAGTCGTGGAAGTTGAGGGGCAGGAATTCAAAACTCCGATTTAGGTAAATGTAGGCGCGGCCAGTATCGACAAAATTCAAGCATAGTGAGAATATAGTACAATTGTCTGCAATAAGAAAGCAAGGTCAAGGTTTCCCCGTGCAATATGTGCCACGTGAGCACTTGTCATCGAAGACACCCAATTTTGGTGGATAGTTCATTTTGGCACATCTAGGCGACGACAAATAAGGATTTGGGACAGGAAAAGTGTGAATTTTAATCATACTTCAAGTATGTATCTAAATGTAGAAATAAGTACATTCATTTTACGTCATGTGTATATTCAGATCGCCATGCGAGACTACAAAATGTTTGGTTTTGATCCATTAGTCCATTCCCAGGTTCTTTGCAAGAAGTGAACTAAGTCAATTTATTCAGGCTAATGGGCGTGTTTCATGTCGGGACAAACCGTTTTTGTTTCCAAGTTTCACCAGTGGTTTTTAATTCTAAACACTATGGTGGCATTCATTTATTTTGAAAAGTCCTTAAAGCACTTATATAATTCAAAAATCACTTCAGAGTGCCTCTCTTTGCGATTGGTCGAAATACGTGTAACGTCACATTTGTTGTCTGTAGCGGAGGTCGACTGCCGAGCGTTCCATTTTGCGCATAGGACGCCGCCGAGTTTGAACTGATCGTGACTGTTAGCTTAAATGGCATCCCACCGTCAGGTGACAATGGATCGCAGAAAACGCCGCTATTATAGTTGCTTTGTGCCAAGGTGTAAAAATATAACTTTTAGTAGAGGTAGAGAGAAGACATTTTTTGTTCCGGATATTGGTCATCCTACCCTTTTTGGATGTAATATGATCAAACTGTGAAAGAAATCGGGGATTTTTTTTTCTGCGAAACCCATTAATACCGACATTTTTTGGTTTTACCCCTATATAAGCTCCACCATGGATTTGGCCAAAACTCAGATATTCTGTTTCGGTACTAGAGCTAATTTTTGGTTCATTGAAAACGCAGAACCCAGAGTTGGTTTTAAAAGTGTGCTTAAGTTTGAAATCTAAAAAATAGCGGATGAAACTGATATATATATATATATATATATGTATATATGTATATATGTATATATGTATATATATATATATATGTATGTATGTATGTATGTATGTATGTATGTATGTATGTATGTATGTATGTATGTATGTATGTATGTATGTATGTATGTATGTATGTATGTATGTATATATGTATGTATATATGTATGTATGTATGTATGTATGTATGTATGTATGTATGTATGTATGTATGTATGTATATATGTATATATGTATATATGTATATATGTATATATGTATATATGTATATATTATGTATGTATATATTATGTATGTATATGTATATATGTATATATATATATATATATATCGGGTGTACAAGAAGTCCGACAAACTGGCGGCACCCGGTCGTTGAGGACGTTTAAGTCGCCCGGCCAGGGCAGCTCGTCCAGTGCTCAGTTGAGTGCGAGTGGTCGTACGTCGATCCTCGAGCAATTCGGTTCACCCTGACAAACTGCGAGTCTATCCCGAACGTTTTTGCCGCAACTGTCTTGAAAATGTGACCCTAGATAATGAATTGAAATGGGACTGGTGGAGAAATTGTGTTTCGATAATTTTTGTAATAAATTGTTAACTGAAAATAGTATTTTTGAGATCCTTACATAGTCCATTTAGTGGGGGTTCAAACTTCAAATTGGCCATATCTGACTTTGATTGGGAAATGTATCGTGCTCAAATCTGATTGGTCGAGAAATTGGGCAATTACCCAACTTCATTTTTTTAAAGATCCTTATAGTCGATTTGGTGGGGGTAGATAACTTCAAATTGGGCATATCTGACTTTGTTTGGGAGATATATCGTGCTCAAATCTGATTGGTCGAGAAATTTGGTAATTACCAAACTGAAATCGCATTTTTAGATCCTTATAGTGTATTTAGTGGGAGTAGGTAGCTTCAAATTGACCATTTAGGGGTTTCTTTGTAAAATATAGCAATTTGATTACGTCTAATTATGATAATTAGTTTAATTAGATGGTGCTGATGAATTTCGAATTAATTATTTTCACATTTTTTTTGTGCGAGGTATGATCAAGTGAAACCGAAAAAAAACATAGGATCCACCAAACACGAGCGCAATTGCAAAAGCTGACGCCATACCACCGCCTCTAATTTGAGTTAGCCAGACACGATATTCATCGGCCTTCCGTGTTCAGACAAGATAAGGAAGCTGTGGAGCGATGCTGCGCGCCGAGATGGTCGTCTGATCGCCGTGTTAATGTGGAAAAGGCACTTGCCCAAAGCCTCTTGATCTTCTTACCTCACAGAAGCACCTTGATCACTTCAACCACCACAGAAGCCTACAAATGACACCCGCAGACTTCAATGGCTCCGTACGGAAATAATTGGTATAACTATGCAACGGGACCTTCATATCTCAGTAGAGAAAGGTCCATGGTATATGAATATTGCCAGCGTTTTGTTATTTATGCATTGGACATGACATGGGAGATGTTCAAATGTAGGTGTTGGAGAAATGAAACTCGTTCAGATCCCTCTTTTTCTCCTATTTCCTCATGTAGGTATCTGAACTATCATGTAGATATCATAAGGAACTAATGCTCAAATAAACTAAGCTTGTCATGATTCATCGATAAATTAGCAAGGTATTACAACATTGGGGTATAGCTTACAGTGCGCCATTACCTACCATGGAATGCCAGGTATCCCACTGTGGAGTAAAAATATAAAAAATTGAATGTATGAAAAGCTTCTCTTTGACTGGAGGGGAATCCATAGTGTCTAGCTAAAGTATATATAATCTATGCCATGTCCCTTCCAATTATTTCACACATTTTTCTCAAAAACATTGTACAAGCGTTTACTGTTTCTTCACACTACACCAAAATGCCTTGGACTTGAAAGAAAATGGTTGGCTGTTGCATAATCAACATAATATATTATTTTACCATTTCCAGCTTCATATTTTCTTGAAAATCGTTCAGCTTGGTGTCACAACCACTCATCTTGTTCTCCATAAAACTTGGTGACTCGGTTGAACATAAAAAACGTGACTCGGTTGAAAAACTTCGCCGAGAAATGCCCGATCCAGACTTCATCGCGCGTCTCTGGCTTAGCCACTTCGAGAAACCCCATGCGACATCACCGGTAGTTTTTTTTAAACGAAGGCAACACTTAACTTAAATCATTTAATTAGGCATGAAATATACCTCTTACGAGGAAGATACTTCAGTTTTGAGTACGACATATTACGTTTTTTGCAACGAAATAACCATGACGTGAAACTTGTCCATTGAGAAAAGCACAACTGCTATAGTCAGCAGTTCGATGTTTTCCAAAAAGTGACACCGAAGTGATTCGCGGTGAGGCAAACTGGTATAATGCAAAGTAAATAAATTCACCATTTTGCGAGATTGGGATCTGAAAATTCCCTGTGTTCTTCAGATGTGCTGGATTCCCAATGTATTGCTTCACAAGCAAATTGTTTCCAATTACTCGGCCGTGTGCATGGTTCACGGAACATTTCATCGACCGAGTAGTCTGCGCAAATTAGCACGCATTATCGTTAATAAATTCGTCATGAACAAGACTGCACCTCTGTGATGGGTTTCGTCGTGTGCTTTGTCGGTCACGCGACAAGTGCAATGATAATTGCTGTTCCATAACGTTGCCCATAGAAATTCATCAAGTGTGGCATGGCCCAAGTCACAAGCGTACGGCGGATGTGTTCGGCTTGGATGGCCGCACGGTGCCGGACTCTTCGCTCGTCTCCGCTGACGCCCTTGATCCAGTTGAACCACACTGGCACGCCATCTGTCGCCGGACAAAGACCAGCTCGCGGGGGCACGCGGGCGCCTGTGCTGTCAGCCGGTGTTTGAATTAGTCGGCGGGAGCATGCGGGCAGAATGGGGGCGTGCTGTGCGGCCCCCACTGCTGACGTCGAGCGGTCGTAGCCGTTGGCCGGCGCCAACCCCCGCGGTCACCCGCAGTGTGCTCGTTGGCGACCAAGGCGTGCTCGTCCAGGGTTGGGACACACTCGCTTTTTCATGGTCGGGACACATTCGTTCGTCCAATGTCGGGACGCTCGTTCGTCTAAGGTCGGGACACGTTCGTCCAGGGTCGGGACACGCTCGCTCGTCCAGGGTCGGGATACGCTCGCTCGTCCAGGGTCGGGACACGTTAACCTGCGCCGTCTTTCCGGTCAGATCCTCGCACCCAGTCTCTGGGGGATAGCATCCAAAATCCTCTCCTCTCTAAAATCCAAACTAAGCATCGCACGAAAACGAAAGGTGTCATCGGAAAGCGCCCGACGAGTAGGTTCGGGTCTTCCACCGAAAACAATTTCCCCCAAAAGTGACGTCACCAGGAGGGGGGCTAGCTTTTCACGAATTTTCACGACTTACGTTTTTGGCTCTGGGGAGTTAATTTTGGGGATATATGAAGAAGAAAAATATTTGGAATGAGAAAAGGACAGCGAAATCGACCAGGGCCATAACATTCCCCCAAATCAAATTTGAGTTTCTTTATTAAAATTTTGAGTTTCCAAGTTTTCTTTTATTTTCCTTTTCTAATTGGTAGAGCAGACCGGTAAACGTTGTTGGAAGTCAACTTGCTCTAATAAAAATGCTTACTTAAGCCAGAACCTTCGATTTGAACTCTACGCAAATATGCAAAATATGAGTAATCAAAGACGAAAGGAAAAAATGAAATTACCATTGCACGTTTTGTTGCATCCCTGAAGATAAACGCTGGAAGTTTACTTCAAACATCTGTATCCGTTAAAGCGTGACGACTGGTTGAACTTTTTTGGAGGTTACCTCACTTGACCTCGACTACCTCGTTGACCCTAGATGACCTGACTAAAAAAAAGTTGAAACAGCATGCCAAATTTATGTGGGAAGAGGTATGCCAAATTTGGGCGCGCTGCCGCGCGCCATTCGTCCACTATCAGCGAAAAACCTGAGGGGGCGGTTGAAGACGCCCCGAGACGGGACGGGTTAACGCGTCCTGGGGCGGATTAACACGTCCTGGGGCGGGTTGCTTTCGTCCTGAGCCGGTACACCGCTCGTCCGGAGTTCCGAGCCTCGCCTTCGGTGTTCGTGACTAACCAAGTGCCGGCGCGTTACTTCCTCGAGCCCTGAGCCCATTGCGTCGTTACACTCCCTCTAGCCCCGAGCACACTGCGCCGTTACACTCCCTCTAGCCCCGAGCACACTGCGCCGTTACACTCCCTCTAGCCCCGAGCACACTGCGCCGTTACACTCCCTCTAGCCCCGAGCACACTGCGCCGTTACGCTCCCTCGAGCCCCGAGCACACTGCGCCGTTACGCTCCCTCGAGCCCGGAGCACACTGCGCCGTTACGCTCCCTCGAGCCCCGAGCACACTGCGCCAGCAGTGGCGACCAGCTGGTCCGTCAGACTGAGCTCGGCCTGGGCAGACCTTGACTTAGTTTCTGGGCATGTGACTGCCTCTGGTGGCTGGGGCACGGCCCTGAGCCGACCCTTAGCTGACCCTGAGGCCATGCTCTGAGGGTGCCGGTGGGTCGGCGCCGACACCGACCAGACCGACCCGGCCGACCTTCCCAGACTGTCGCGTATGCGCGCCCCGGCCGACCTTGTTTTTGTGTGGGCGCCAGTTTTGGACGGGTCCCAGCCGCACCCCTGTCTGCTGTCCGGAGTGGCCACAACAGCAGCCGCGGCGAGCGGCGCTCTGGTGGCGCAGCACTCCTCGTGACACGGAACAGCGCCGTGCCGAAGATAAGGTCTCGTCTGGAATGTCCATCGGGTATCTCACCACCCCATCGCCGAATGAATCCGATACAAGTGATTGTGCAGGGAAAGACATTTATCGTTTGTACATTTAGGGATGATTCGACACTGGATGAGGTGGGCGACTGTGCCCACCTCACCTCGGCAGAATCCCTGAGACGACGCCCCCGGTATAGCGGCAGCCGCCACATGCGCGAGGTCACTCGTGTCCTCGACGGCAACATCGCGGGGGAACGCAATGTCACGTAAATCAGGCGGCGGGTGACTGGCAGCGGTCACTTTACCGCTCGCCAGGCCGTGAGTCTACCTCACTGGTGCAGTCTGATGTCGGCAGCCTCTACCTCACTGGTGCAGACTGATGTCTGAAGCCTTTACCTCACTGGTGCAGTCTGATGTCGGCAGCCTCTACCTCACTGGTGCAGTCTGATGTCGGCAGCCTCTACCTCACTGGTGCAGTCTGATGTCTGAAGCCTCTACTTCACTGGCGCAGTCTGATGTCGGGAGCCTCTACCTCACTGGTGCAGTCTGATGTCTGAAGCCTCTACTTCACTGGTGCAGTCTGATGTCGGCAGCCTCTACCTCACTGGTGCAGTCTGATGTCTGAAGCCTCTACTTCACTGGCGCAGTCTGATGTCGGGAGCCTCTACCTCACTGGTGCAGTCTGATGTCTGAAGCCTCTACTTCACTGGTGCAGTCTGATGTCTGAAGCCTCTACTTCACTGGCGCAGTCTGATGTCGGGAGCCTCTACCTCACTGGTGCAGTCTGATGTCTGAAGCCTCTACTTCACTGGCGCAGTCTGATGTCGGGAGCCTCTACCTCACTGGCGCAGTCTGATGTCGGGAACCTCTACCTCACTGGTGCAGTCTGATGTCTGAAGCCTCTACCTCACTGGTGCAGTCTGATGTCGGCAGCCTCTACCTCACTGGTGCAGTCTGATGTCTGAAGCCTCTACTTCACTGGCGCAGTCTGATGTTGGGAACCTCTACCTCACTGGTGCAGTCTGATGTTGGGAACCTCTGCCTCACTGATGCAGTCTGATGTCTGAAGCCTCTACTTCACTGGTGCAGTCTGATGTCGGCAGCCTCTACCTCACTGGTGCAGTCTGATGTCTGAAGCCTCTACCTCACTGGTGCAGTCTGATGTCGGCAGCCTCTACCTCACTGGTGCAGTCTGATGTCTGAAGCCTCTACCTCACTGGTGCAGTCTGATGTCGGCAGCCTCTACCTCACTGGTGCAGTCTGATGTCTGAAGCCTCTACCTCACTGGTGCAGTCTGATGTCGGGAGCCTCTACCTCACTGGTGCAGTCTGATGTCGGCAGCCTCTACCTCACTGGTGCAGTCTGATGTCTGAAGCCTCTACCTCACTGGTGCAGTCTGATGTCGGCAGCCTCTACCTCACTGGTGCAGTCTGATGTCTGAAGCCTCTACCTCACTGGTGCAGTCTGATGTCGGCACAGTCTGATGTCTGAAGCCTCTACCTCACTGGTGCAGTCTGATGTCGGCAGCCTCTACCTCACTGGTGCAGTCTGATGTCGGCAGCCTCTACCTCACTGGTGCAGTCTGATGTCGGCAGCCTCTACCTCACTGGTGCAGTCTGATGTCTGAAGCCTCTACCTCACTGGTGCAGTCTGATGTCGGCAGCCTCTACCTCACTGGTGCAGTCTGATGTCTGAAGCCTCTACCTCACTGGTGCAGTCTGATGTCGGGAGCCTCTACCTCACTGGTGCAGTCTGATGTCTGAAGCCTCTACCTCACTGGTGCAGTCTGATGTCGGCAGCCTCTACCTCACTGGTGCAGTCTGATGTCTGAAGCCTCTACCTCACTGGTGCAGTCTGATGTCGGCAGCCTCTACCTCACTGGTGCAGTCTGATGTCTGAAGCCTCTACCTCACTGGTGCAGTCTGATGTCGGGAGCCTCTACCTCACTGGTGCAGTCTGATGTCGGCAGCCTCTACCTCACTGGTGCAGTCTGATGTCTGAAGCCTCTACCTCACTGGTGCAGTCTGATGTCGGGAGCCTCTACCTCACTGGTGCAGTCTGATGTCTGGGAACCTCTACCTCACTGGTGCAGTCTGATGTCGGGAGCCTCTGCCTCACTGGTGCAGTCTGATGTCGGAGCCTCTACCTCACTGGTGCAGTCTGATGTCACCCCTACCTCACTGGTGCAGTCTGATGTCGGCAGCCTCTACCTCACTGGTGCAGTCTGATGTCTGAAGCCTCTACCTCACTGGTGCAGTCTGATGTTGGGAACCTCTACCTCACTGGTGCAGTCTGATGTTGGGAACCTCTGCCTCACTGGTGCAGTCTGATGTCGGCAGCCTCTACCTCACTGGTGCAGTCTGATGTCGGCAGCCTCTACCTCACTGGTGCAGTCTGATGTCGGCAGCCTCTACCTCACTGGTGCAGTCTGATGTCTGAAGCCTCTACCTCACTGGTGCAGTCTGATGTCTGAAGCCTCTACCTCACTGGTGCAGTCTGATGTTGGGAACCTCTGCCTCACTGGTGCAGTCTGATGTCGGCAGCCTCTACCTCACTGGTGCAGTCTGATGTTGGGAACCTCTGCCTCACTGGTGCAGTCTGATGTCGGCAGCCTCTACCTCACTGGTGCAGTCTGATGTTGGGAACCTCTGCCTCACTGGTGCAGTCTGATGTCTGAAGCCTCTACCTCACTGGTGCAGTCTGATGTCGGCAGCCTCTACCTCACTGGTGCAGTCTGATGTTGGGAACCTCTGCCTCACTGGTGCAGTCTGATGTCTGAAGCCTCTACCTCACTGGTGCAGTCTGATGTCGGCAGCCTCTACCTCACTGGTGCAGTCTGATGTTGGGAACCTCTGCCTCACTGGTGCAGTCTGATGTCTGAAGCCTCTACTTCACTGGTGCAGTATGTCCCACCTCACTGGTGCAGTCTGATGTGACTCTCAGCCTCCTCTACCTCACTGGTGCAGTCTGATGTTGGGAACCTCTGCCTCACTGGTGCAGTCTGATGTCTGAAGCCTCTACTTCACTGGTGCAGTCTGATGTCGGCAGCCTCTACCTCACTGGTGCAGTCTGATGTCGGCAGCCTCTACCTCACTGGTGCAGTCTGATGTCTGAAGCCTCTACTTCACTGGTGCAGTCTGATGTCGGGAGCCTCTACCTCACTGGTGCAGTCTGATGTTGGGAACCTGTGCCTCACTGGTGCAGTCTGATGTCGGCAGCCTCTACTTCACTGGTGCAAACTGGTGTGGGACATCTGTACTTGCCCAATGAATCTGTAGACAGTGGATACGGTGTGCCAAATCGTGTCGTGTGCTGCTGGTACCAGCCGGGCAGGAGTCGTCCTGTCGGGCAGGAGCCAGCCTGTGCCGACCATGTGCCCTTGATACCAGCCGGGCAGGAGTCCCCCTGCGGGGCAGGAACCACCCTGTGCTGACCATGTGGCATTGGTACCAGCCGGAAAGAGCCACCCCGTGGGGCAGGAGCCACCCTGTGGGGCAGGAGCCACCCCGTGGGGCAGGAGGCACTCTGTTCACCATGTGCTGCTGTTACCAGCCGGGCAGGAGCTGCCCTACTCTAACCATGTGGTACTGGCACCAGCCGGGCAGGAGCAGCCCTGTGCTGACCATGTGGTACTGGCACCAGCCGGGCAGGAGCAGCCCTGTGCTGACCATGTGGTGACGACGCTGACCATAGCCGCCAGTGCGGCCGTCCGGGAGCTAATGCAGCGTCGTCTCGTCACGTCTGTCGGCGGCTGTCGCCACGTGCGGACGCTCAGACTGGACGTGGCACCTCTGGCCCATGTGTGTGGGGGGGGGGGGCGCATCTACGATGGCGGATCCAGACGTCACGTAGGACGACTAGACCGTGACAGCCGGCGTTGGACCGTGTCACGCTGAGCCGTCACGAAGCCGCCAGGAAACTGATGACTGACTGATGACTGATGATCGGAGACTGATGCCTGATGACTGATCGGATACTGTGGCCGAATACTGAAGATGTTTGGTTGGTCAGGCGGCATGCTGAAATTGGATCTGGTCCACGATTGGCTGCTGATGTGTGATTGAGGTGATGCTTGCGCAGCGGCGTGACTGGCTCAGTGGACGGGACACTGACAGTGATGCTGTGAACGGCTCGCGACGTGTCGATGTGTCCAGACCGGCCAGACGGGGGACGAGGGGCGACGTGACATGTGACCAGCCCCGGGCAGCAACAGTGACCGGCGACTAGACAACGGCGGCCGGCTGGTGGCGCTCTCTGGCAGCAGGAGCCTTGACGCGGGCGGCGGCACGCTCGCCTCTCAAGGCTGGCGGGCAGCGCGGCCGGGCGCCTCTTTGTCAGCCGGACAAGGACGCCTGCCCAGTGTCGCCGTGTCGCCGTGTCGCCGCGTCGGTCGGATAAACAGGTCGGTCGGTGTGGGCGCCGCCGCCGCGCCGCTGTCGTCGGCCGCCGTCCAGCCAGCGCCGCGGGCGGTGTTTGCCTTCTGTGCCGGGCCGGACGACCGGCGCCTATCTCGGCGGTGCGCGCCTGCAATCTGCCGTCAGGTGTTCTTGGAGCTGTCGATTTGGTCCGGGAGGTCACATCCGAGGCGTCGGTGACGTCATTCACCTGTCTCCGTCCGGTGTCTGTGGAGGGCGCCACCGCCGGGCCAGACCGCCATATATGACTGCGTTTCGTGTGGCGGCAACGCTGCCGCCAGGCTCTCTGGGCGGTGCCGTTCACCGGTTGCAAAACTGGCTCTTCTCCGCACTGACAGCGGCCGTCGGCGGAGTCGAGCGGAGTCTAGGGCCGCGCCAGGCCATTGCCGCTCCCCCGTTGTGTAATAATCGGTCGGGTTGGCGCCGTGCCCTGCGGCGGTCAAGAGTTTGTCGAGCGGCGGCGAGCCCTATCGTTTACCAGCTGATCTGAACTGGGCTGAAGCCGCGACATGGCCCATTGCTCATCCCATGGCACATGGTCCATCCGTCGCCGCACACTCGAAATGGGTAACCCGCCACACGATGGCGGTGTTTGAGCGGTCTGTCCCCCGGTAGTGGCGCCGCGTGAGGTGTGAACCACCTTCCACATCGTGGCGCTGTTGTCAGCCGGCAGTGGTAGCTCCGCTAGGGTGTACATTCTCGTCAGGCGTGGAGGGTATTTCCGGAGATGGCTCTTTTCGGGCCTGTTCTCACAGGTAGATGGCATTCTTGGCATTGCGGATAATTCCAAGAGGATTATGAATTGGCGTGTGAGGTAGCTCATGAATCACCTTCTCCTAGATGGAGGATGATGGCAAACATTTTAATCTGGGTGTTATGTGGCGACAGGAATTTTGAGCAAGGTCCGAAGGAGTTAGCGGGCCGTTTTGATGGAAATTGTATTTGGATTAAATATATATCCCGTAATAAAAGTTCAGAAAGTCCAGCCCGAGTCCGGAAGGTGAAGGTGACTTCTTTCCGACATGACCGCCAGCCGGCTGAGAGGAAGGGGCTGCCAGCCGAGCGAGGGGTGATGATGGCTGTCTCCGGCCGGGACTGCCAACCGTCGACTGACATATTTCAAAATGAGTCTCCGGCCGAGAGGACTGAGATGACTGAGAGCCATCGGTAGTGTGAAGTGGCAGCGGGGAGCCACCGGTTGAAAGGGGCAAGGTCGGGAACCGTTGGCAGAGAGGAACCTTCATTTATTTTACGACACATTCGACTGCGGACCAGATGGTGCCTCCGACTTCACGCCGATCGGTCACCGGTGGACTCTGCAATCCTGCCAGCTTCGAAGTTCTAACCCACGATCTTACGATTACGAGTCCTATCGCCTTACCGGCTGAGCGGCATGTCGCGACACCTCGCTGAACGGGGGGAGGCGAGGACAGCGGCGGTGTAAGGGAGAGGGGGCGAGAATGGAGAGCCGCCGGCTGAGAGCGAGCGAGAAGTGAACGGGGCGGGGCGGGGGGGGGACGAAGGCCGCTGGCCGGTGATGCAGGACGCCGTTCACCCCAGCTGGGTTCCGAGAAGGTTGGCTAGTTTGGTCGGCGGCCGCTGTGATGGCGCGCTGGACCGTACTGCGGAGAAGCAGTGCTGCAGTGGGGGGAGGGGGACGGCGGCATTTGGTGCAGCTGGTGGGCGCAATGACGCCACCTGCCGTAAGTTCATGGACTGTCCACTCGCTTTCACATCATGCTGACCTCGCCTTGCCCTTAGCTTGCCATAACCTCGTCCTGGCCTTGCCCTGGGCTCGCCTTGCCGTTGTCCTGCCCTTGCCCTGACATCGCACTGACCTCGCATTTCCCCTCACTCTGCCATCTATCCTCGCACTGACCTCGCACTGACCTCGCACTGACCTCGCACTGACCTCGCACTGACCTCGCACTGACCTCGCACTGACCTCGCACTGACCTCGCCCTGACCTCGCTCTTACCTCGCTCTTACCTCGCTCTTACCTCGCTCTTACATCGCTCTTACCTCGCTCTTACCTCGCTCTTACCTCGCTCTTACCTCGCTCTTACCTCGCTCTTACCTCGCTCTTACCTCGCCCTTACCTCGCCCTTACCTCGTCCTGACGTTATCTTACCCTCATCGTGATCTAGTCTTGACACAGCTCTGACACCATCCTGGCCTCAACCCAACATAGGTGACATTTTCCCCACTTGAAAAGGAAATGTTTTTGGTATGCTCTTGATAATGAAGTTACAGTCTAAGTTGTTCCTATTGTTTTCTGCTTATGTAACTACAATTTGCTCGAGCTTGGCATGCTTTCTCTTGTCTGGATTCTTTGATGCGTTGTCCGGCAATGTTTAAACTCATTTTGCTTAGTAGTGTGGAAGTACGTCTCGAGCTTCAAAAGGTGTTTGGAATAAAGTGAGGCCTGTAACAGAACATTACTGCAGTGCATTAACAAAGAATATATCATTTTACTGCCGTTTGTGATCGTACAAGCTCCCCTCCCCTCCCCTCCCCTCCCCTCCACCCGTACACACAGACACAAGCACTTCTCATCCCACTTAAGTCGAGACCAATTGACAATTTCTCGCCTTAACACCGTCGTGACCTTCATTCAACTCAGTTCGCCCAGACACCGCCCAGACACCGCCCAGACACCGCCCAGACACCGCCCAGACACCGCCCAGACACCGCCCAGACTGAGGCTAACTGGCCTGCTGTTGACTTGCTCAGGGACCGACTAAATCGCTGTCGGCGTTACGTTCCTGACTCAGCCGTGACCCCATCCTATTCGCATTCTGCCCCGCCCTTGTACCACGCCGGCACCGCCTGGAATGTCAACTCCGACCCCACTACCTTCATACACCCCTGTCGCCGCCATGACCCCACCCGGGTCGCATCATAAAGAACTCTGTGCTGCCTGGTGCCCGCCCCGCCGGCGTGCTGACCTCGCTGCATCGGCGGTCGCCCGCTCCCTCGCTGTTGACCCCTGCCCCTTCGCCGCCCCGCCCCGCCCCGCTCCGCACCGCACCGCACGCGCGCACGTCGGGACCTGGGCGTGCGTCGCGTCTTTGTTTGGCGTGCGGTCGGCTTGTTTGGACCGACCCGCTCGGGGCTGAAGCCGGGGCGCCGGCGACCGCCACCGACGGCCGGCTACTCTTTGTTCGTCTGTCAGCCCATTTGGGATAAAGTGGCGGGCCGCCGCAACGGCTGGTCCGTAACTCACTGGCATAACCTAGGCCAAGCTCGCCTTTTTGCGCCGTCTGACAAACGCCCTGCGTCGACGACGCCGACTCGGCGCCGTTTTTGTGTCGTCTTTGTCGGCGGTGCGTCGTCTTTGTCGACGGTACGGACAAAGGGGCGCGGCGGCGATACTGTCGGTCTGCCGTCTCGCCGCAGCGTCGCCGCGTCTGGTGCTAAACTGGAGCCGCCGCGTCTGGCGCTGAGCTGGAGCCGTCGTCGCCGGCGCAGTGTCGCTACAGCCAGGTGGCGGCCGGCGGCGGCGGTGCGTGCGCTCTGCGATGAGATTCCGCCGCCGCTGCCGCGGCAACGTGTAATGAAACTCTGTATTGACTGGCGTGCCGGCCGGCGGCACTCGTCAATAGGCGTGCTCGTCGGCGGGCGGCCGGCGCAGCAGCGACTGCCGTCGCCGACGACGACCCGCGCCGCGACTGTGCGCCGGCCGGCCGGCTCCCGGAAGCCGGCCGCGCCGCGCGGCGGAAGCAATTTACAGAGGAGCGGCGCGACGCGACTGGACCGTGGCGGTACACATATGCGATGCTTTGTGTAGCGCACCCGTGGCCACAGACTGCCTCGTGTCGGCCGAGATCGCGCCGCTTCCCGAGAACGACGGTCGGCCCCACCTGCAGGCCTTGACACGTATGTGACGCGTTCGGCGGCGTGCCCTTGGGACGTGGCGCGGCCATGCAACGCCCATCACGGCGCGCCGGCCGCCTGTCGGCGGAAAGGTGGCGGGCGCACGTGGCTCCGTATTGCCGGCGGAGAGGCCGGCTCGACTTCGGACGAGGCGGCGGCCGGCAGGCTCGTCTCGGGTCTCTGCCGCGTTCCACCGGGTGGCGCGCGCCACTTGCGATACGATTGGGTTTGGCTGGCGAGTCACGGACTTAACCGTTCTCCTGTGGTGCGGTGGGGGTCAGACTCGTTCGTCCCCCTGCGTTTTGGGAAGTCTGGCCTCAGCTTAGCAGGGTCGTGCCATCGGCTTACTCGCAGAAAAGTGTATGCGTAAGTAGTCTGCTAATTACTTGCAAATACCACTCGCATAAAATTCATAAATGCTAGTCCGCACGTTCGTCGCTTTGAGCACGGAACGAGCCACATCGGCTAAGCGGCGACAGAACATCCCCCACTCATCAGAGCAGCAACCTCGGTCCATACACCAATAGTTCTTACTGGAAAAAGCAACCGTGAATGTTAAAGCACTGAAAAGCATTTACATGCCAGCTTTCCGAGAGAGAATCTTCGATGAAATGTACATGTTGCGAGATATCACCGGGGAGCTGGCTACGCCGACACCTACAATTATTTTGCTCCGATGGTATATGGTCGGGGGAGGTGCCAACAGTACCGAAAGCGGCAGTATATTCCATGCGCAATAGGTCTATCCAATTCAGCAAACTATATTTCACAGGAGGAACGAAGTGTCAGTTATTGAGTGTCTATTTTTGTCGAGTACTAAGCTTGAATAATCTGATTTTTAATGTCCTCGTGCTAAGTCCTAGTGGACTGATACAGACACTCCTCTCGACAATTGCTGGATCCGCCCATGACTTTACGGAGGACGCGAGCTTCCCGTGGGCCCGCGATGGTTCTTTGTCAGGGGACGATTGCGGCCAGTGCAGGTCCCTGGTGGTTTGGTGGTGCCACTCAGTTTGCAGCGGACACTGGTGCTATTCCCCACCGTCCACAACACAGCATCCGCTGGCAGCTGTTCCACTCTCCCTTGTGTCGCTCTCCTCAGCACTGTTTTGTGCAGCATGCGTGATGCCCCCTCCACCACTAGCGCGCTCTCGGCTGTCTCGTCAGGCCGAACAGTGTCGAAAGTCCCGCGCTGCGGCGTGTGTCCAGCACGCGGCTGCAACAAGCCAGCCAGCTGCTCATCGTTAGTTAGTTATTATGGCTTTAGGGCGCATCGACTATTTTGGTCATGTAGCTCTCAAGCTGCTCGTCGTGCGCCACTCCCCAGCTCGACTCCGGCTATGGGGGAACACTGCGTCTGTTGGTCCGATGCTCTCGGCTGGATCAATATTCCACACCGGCGGCGCCACCAGAAAGAGACGCCGGAATGGAGGGGAACGGAGCCGGCCCGAGTCGGCCGACAAAAACCTCGCCGTGCCGTGGCAAAAACGCGCCGCTCTGTCCCCGGGCAAAATAGCCGACAAAAACGCCGCCCCAGCTGCTGGCCGGGCACAAAGACTTGCTATTTGGAGCAGAATTCTCCCGCCGAGTCGTTTTTCGACCCGACCCTGTTCATTGGGCCGAGAGGTGAGTCTTTCATGGCTGTCTGGTGTCTGGTTCGGTGGCGGCCACACGTCTCCGGTCCGGTATTGCGGCTCGGTTCGGTTTGTCAGCGGTTGATAACCGGTTCGTAATCGTCGCTGGCTCCGCTCCGACGCCGATCGCTGCGATCGAGTGATGTCGCCTCGCGAGCAGACGCGTCGGCGGCCGGCCGACGAGCCTTGTCCACAGGCGCGCGCCGTGGGTCGGCCGCCAAGCGACAACGACCGCGGCCGTGGCTATCGCTGCATTCCACTTGGCAAGTCTGACGCCAGCCCGGCCGACCGCTGTCGCGGCTCGCCGTCGGCCGAACCCGGCCGGTTCTGGTGCTGCGTACTGCCGCGGGAGCCTCCTCCCCGCCACCACCTGTCTGAAAAACAACCGCTATTTTTGTCGTGTCGGGGGTCAGGCGCCCTGTGGACGGGCGACGGGGGACTGCTGCCGGAGCGCTGTGATTGGCGCCGTTTTGCCGGCGGGCACGTTCCTCCTGTCCGGTCGGGGGCCGCTGCGGCCGTGTGGCCAGAGCTGGCGCCGGGTGTGAGTCGGCCGCTGCGTGCTCACCGGGCGTCCGTCTGGCCATCACCGGTGAGTCACAGGGTGTCTCAGTGTCGGCGAATGTCGTGTCGCAGCGTCGGTGTCTGCGAGTGTCGCAGCCCGGCTGAAACTGCCGCAGCTGACAGCTGCGCCCCGGTCGCGCCGCCGCTGACAGCTGCTGCCTGTGTTGCAGACGAATGAGACGCCCGCGTTGGACCGGCAGGACGCAGACCGTCATTAGCCAGACGCAGGTCAGTCTGCCACGGTCGTGCACTTGACAGCTGCAGTTTTTGCCTGCAGCTGACCACGGCAGATTTCCGACTGTTTCCGATATACGTGTGTTTCATCAGGCGAGGTTGCCCCGCTCAGTCGGAATGCGTGATTTTCACCGGCGAGCAACTCTGTTTCAGTTACCTCTCCACCTGTACTGGCCTGGCCTGTGTGGCCTGGCCTGTAGTGGCCTGGCCGTGTTCGTGCACCTGGCTTCCTTTTGGCCTTGTTTTGAGACTAGCGGCGCTATTTTGCGGGAAGTTTAGCTATGACTGACCCCTGTGGTCGCCCGCATGCGATGCGTCCCCGGTGACCGCCCACCAGCGGCCGAGAGTCCTGTCACACCATGTCAGGTCACATCCGATCATGTCCACCAGTGGACGAGCAGTGGTGGCTTCGCGGTGCGTAGCAGGCGTGCACGATTGCATTCTATATTCGGCCCCCAATTCACGACACGTTGATTTCATGCGCGGTACAACATGCGCGGTACCAACAGTCTTCTCCCTTTGGTTCAGCACGTTTGGCTTCAGGCGAGTCGAATCATGTGACAGGGCGGCCGGGGCGTAACCTCTGCGGACAGTAGGTATGGAGCTCAGTCAGTAGGGCGCTGGGACTTGACCGTAAGCTCGTTTGTTATCCCACAATCGGCGCCTACCCGCGAGCTATCTGCGTGAGGCTGGTGGCGATATATGACCGAGTCGGTTGAACGCGTCGTAAAATATCACGAACATACTGTTGACGAGTACCCAGTGGTGACCATGGCTTGCTTCTTGATTGTTGCGATGTTTGGAACGGTGCTACAGAACGAATCTCGGGCGTTTTTGTCGTCTGTGGATCGGCTTCATGGTGTTCGTTCTTTCTCCTCGAATCTGTGTAAATTCCAGGTCGTTGACAATGCAAACAGTGCACTGTCATTATCGATCTCAGGCCGGTTTCAGCATTGGCCATGATAAATTTTGGCCCCGACTCCAGCGTGGGGCTTCTGTTTCGTGTTCCGAAAGTCTTTATATGCGGTAATTCGGTTTTCTATTGCCGTTGGCCATCTCGTTTTGCTAGTTCAATTTCCTTTGTCGTTTGGCCATCCTTGTCAATGCTGAATTGAAGCTGGGCGCTCATCTGATTTGATTCCATGAACATCGTGAGTGTTGTCAGTGGCCGAGCTCATCTCCCACGATCATCCTTGATTGCGGGCCGGAATATCGCAGATTTCAGTTCAAACTGACGCTAGAGTAATTTCGACACGGTTCGCCGACGTGTTGAGCATTGGCTGGTAACCCGTGTCGGAACGCGTGCCGTTTCCGCTGTGGCGCTCGGCGCTCGTGTGCCATCGCTGCCCCCACCCCGTGTCAACAGAGCTCTGGGTGTGTGATTGTCACGGCACTGTCGCTGGCGCCCGCACCACGTCCCGTGTGCCGACAGTGGGCACCGCTGTCGGCCGAGAGCGGCGGCACACCTGCCCGTCGGCAGCTGCGTGCGCCACCCCCACCACACCCATGGCTGGGGTCGGCTGTCGGCTCGCCGCTGGAGACCGCCACCTTCGTGTCGCCTTCCTGACCTTCCCAAGGCCGACTGCCGTCCGTCCGCCTTCGATGGCTATTATTGGGTGTGGGGAATGGCGAGCCACAAAGGGGTAGTGCGGCCGCGCACGACGCAGCGCCGGGCGCCAAGTTCGGTTTCTGTCCGTCAGCAGGGGTGAGGGCGGGTGGGGAGGGGGCGCCGGCCATCGGGCAGGGGCCGGTCGGGCGGTCGTGTTCAAAGGCCGTGGGTGTGCCGCTGACCCTGTCCGGCGCGTCCACCGCTGACCCTTCGAGGGGGGGGGGGAGAGTGTTTTTTTAGGCGTACCGGACCATAAAGGTCATTTGCGCCGTCTTTAAAGGAACACGTTGCATATCTGTCTATGAAAGCGAGTGTTAGGATCAAGGTACTGGCAAGTGGACATTTGCGTTAAAGGAGTTTTCCGTTATGCTTTGTGCGAAGTTTTTTGGGTGCTGAAGGCGGAGGCTGAGTTGGGGACGTCTCCCTGATGTCTAACTGGTTTTAATTTGATTTTACTCCTCCACATAATAATTTGTGGTTTTGGTGGGGCTGGGGTGTTTTGAGTGTCGAGTTGATTTTGCCAGGGTGCCGGCTTTAGCCTACTCCTATCGAAGAGCACCGAGGGATTTTTACCGTGCGTATAAGGAGGCAATTGTCCACACCGCCTCTCACGCCGGCTGCCGCGTGTTAGTTGTTAGTAGTTGGTTAGTTTATGTATGCCATGCAGGGTTGTCAGTTGGGTTAGTACGGTGTTCCATAATTTGGCTCCTCTACGTCCGCTGTTCCTCTGTGTAGCCATTTACGTTAGGTGGCTGAAGGCAAATCGGCTCATCTACGTCCGACGGCTCCTCTGGGTAGTGGCTTTATGTTAAACTTATTTTTTATTATTTATTTAAAGATTTCGTTGCTGACCCTTCGAACAGCGGCGGCGTTTTTCTACCATACTGGATTATTGTACGGCCGGAAGTAGCCGCCCATTGGCGGTCGGCACAGTCGGCAGGACATTGCGCATCCATTGTCGCGACGGCGCGCCACCAGCAGCATGCTCGGAGCGGCCGATAGCTCCCTCATCGAGTGCTGTCGCAGGCTAGACCAGTGCCCTGAAATTCTGAAATTTGACTGGAGATGACAATTGTTTTTTTTTACATAGTTTCTTTACACCACTGTTTTTTTTCTGCTTCTTTGCCACGGGCTACAAGTGAGATTTGCGTTTTCAACCCTTTCGGTCAGATCGTTAGACCCCGTTTTGGAAAGGGGGTCTTTGTGAACCTTGCTTTTGTCTCTAAACCAAGCGTCGTGCGAACACTAAGGAGGCGTCATCGGGAAGCGGTTGACGAGTAGGGGCAGATACCACCCCTAAGTTGTCTGCTCAAAGTGACGTCACGGTATGTGTGTATGAGGTTACGATTGACGTCATGTTTTTGGCGATGGGGTGGGTTCATTTTGTGGATTTTTTAATATATTATTTTTTTTATCGGAAAAGCAAGTCTAAAGGGATCTTTATTTGCGTATTTACGTATTATCTAGGACGCATATTTGCACACCGATTTCTGTACCTGCAAAATTTAGAGAAACAAAATTGAACCGCAAGTTTTCAGAAGTTTAAGAGTCTCTGAGTAAGTTGCAATCATCTCTTTTGCATCTTCACCTCGCACGTCCCATCGGCTGTCTCGCGACACGATCTTGTTGCCGCGAATGATCAATTCTGGCCGAAGCGCCATAAAGCCAAAATAACTATCTACGCGTCTATGTATACTAATGCTACATCTACACGTTTGACGCAGCTGCTGATGCACTATTTGCGGATTTGGGATGTCTGGATAATACTCCCAGTCCGTCCGTCCCTGTCCGGATGAGCGCCGGCCAGGCCGGAGCGCGCGCGCCCATCGATGGCCGGCTGCCGTGGCACAAAGGCGCCAGGTGGTGCGCCTCTGTCCGTCCGGCAGCTGGCCGCCGACCCTGCCGTGTTGACCCGCACGTCGGCCGGATACAGCTGGCGGCGGCCCAGCCGACCCGGCCGCACCGCGCTCGGCTGGGCCGGCACGCGCGCCCTCCCTCCCGCCAGTCTGCCGGTCCGTGTCATTTGTGCGCCGCTCTCACTAATTCAGCGGCATTGATTTGCGTTGTGCACGGGCGCCGGTGACGGCGGCGCACCGCTGGTTTTGCGCCCCCACTGGCCGCTCGCGCTAAGAGCGCGGCACACCTGCCCGTCAGCAGCTGTATGCGCCACCCACCGAGCCCATCGCCCGCCAGTGGCGCCCGCGAAGCCAGCGTGTCCACTGGCAGACAGCTAGCCGCCGCGTGACTCAACGGAATCAGCTCCGTTCACGTGCCGAGCTACTCCGGGCTACATTTGGTCGTACCGGGATACTCCGCGTAACAGTGCGCGTTTGGTCGATGGCGGATAGGTGGCAGCCCACTTTGTTGGCTTCGTTTTGGGCGCACCCGTCGGCCGCCATCGATCTGTTCCGGAACGAGCACGCGCTATGCCGATCCGCCGTAGGCTGATGCAGTGGGACGTGTGTGCTCCCGACCAACTGGTCTATTTATCGCCCAGACTAGGCCTCGGCTCCCCGAACCGGTCTGGCTGCGGCGAATCTCTGCTCGGCCTGGGTGCCGCTGTTCCGGCCAGTTATTTGCGTTGCGTCGCGGCTGGTGTTTCCTTTTGGACGTTTCCTTCTTGACCCCCCGCACACGTTTGCAATATTCTGCTTGCATTGATCACAGTGCGGATGAATGATTAACATCAGTTTGTGTCTGAAATTATTCACATCTGGCTTGAGCCGACGCTATTTTCGCATTCAGTCTGTAGCCTTTTTGCTCCTCTATGCGTACCCCAGTGGTCAGGCTAGTCATCCACCTACGGAACCACAGGCCATGCGATATCGCCAAGGTTATCCGCGTGAGCGTCATTTTTTATATAGTTTTATTTATTTATAAATTTGAAACCTCAGACTGTAAATCATCCATTGCGTTTGTCCTTATGTTAAATCGATGTAATTACAAACGAAATGATGCGCCACCGCATGACCAAAATCTGAACACTGTGACTCAAGTTGGTCGGTGTTGCCGATGATGTGACCTGTTCGGCACCGACATGGCCTGCCCACGACACAGCGCTACCGTCTGCCGTGGCAGGCGGCGGCAGCGACACGACACAGCGCTACCGTCTGCCGTGGCAGGCGGCGGCAGCGACGCGTCGCCGCGCAGGATAGACCGACTGTACAGTGTCGCCGTAGGCCGTACTCGCGTGACCAGTGGTGACCGAGCGCGCCGCAGTCCGTGTGGCTGGGCTGGCTGCCGACACGGATGCAGCTATAGAGCCTTTAACCAGGTCTGTCCAGTGTCTCGTCCGCAGAAACGGTGCATCCAACACAAATGTTGCACCCATACTAGATAGCTGATGCCGTTTTAACACATACTTCACAGGCAGTACATTTTGAATTGTACATAAAACTAAGTAATGTTTTGTCTCACAGATGTCAGAAGTTTCTCCGCAATTCTGAAATATCGTTTGAATTTCGTCTGTATATATTATGCTAATATCTTCCATAGATGTTTCTCCCTGAAGAACCACATAAATGATCAAACCTGGTCGAAGCACCCTAGAGCCTTCTGAGGAATCGAGGTTTAATAACCCTTGGGTCCCAATATTTGCTCAACCGCCAGTTTTAAGCACACCACGTTATTGGCGCCATAGGACTCAAGGCGGTCGATTTGACCTTACGCCAACCTAATTATATTTGTGGCACACCATTAGCGTCAGGATTAAGTTGTCGATGTGTGGTTACAGGGCAAAAATGTCCATCAGAGCAGGAACAAAGTCAGAGACACTCCCCTGTACTGCTCCCTCCCCAATAACTATAGCATTTCAGAGTATTTTAGCACCAGCTCATCAGCTGATATCATCTGAAGTCATGTGCCGTTGCATGATTTCAGATGGTTTTGCTCGCGCTGAGGCAGCTGGTACGTCCCTGACAGTCTTCTCGTCCGGCACCCTGGCCGTCCCTGGCCTCACCACGTCCCTGGCCGTCCCTGGCCTCACCACGTCCCTGGCCGTCCCTGGCCGTCCCTGGCCGTCCCTGGCCTCACTACGTCCCTGGGCCGTTTTCCTTCACTTCTTGTTGCTGCGCACTCCGGATAACTGCTCGAAGGAAAGGCTCGGTATTCTTAGAACGCGGGACTAATATCGGCGGAAAACTGGGTATGTGCAGGTTACAAATGTATTTTCCATCAATCTATCGATTTTTAAAACTTACTTTCGTTCGGTTTTGTCATGGTTTCAATCGACCGCACCTGCTGCATAAATTATTACCATGCAGCTGTCATTTGGTATCTATAAATTCTCACACTGTAGGCAGCAACATCCAGTATGGCTGAACTCCCTTGGTTGTACCTCGTCATGGTGCAATGCGTAACAAAGCTCTGATCCTCCGTGCCGGCATTACATCTTGCTTTCAGCCGAACATGCAAACGAAGTCGTCCATATACCGAATGCCGGCCAACATTTCAACCCTAGTCTACGTAGACTGTTTGATCAAGTATCTGATGCATGCTACCATTCGGAGGTTATTTGTGCCAGGCATGCGTGTTTAGTCCCCCGTGGATACCCTCTGAACGTTGGGGCCGTTGGCCGAGTGCTGGAATGTGTATATATTGCGGTTTGTTTGCACCTAGTTGGTGGTAGTTGGACATTGCCTGGGCCCGTGTCACACATGTGGCAGGGGCCGAGATGTTGGAGAGTACGCGCTGACCAAACGCGACGGCCGTCCCCGTTGTCCGTGCATCACTGGCACTCCTCACAGGTTGGGGCCACACCTGTCGCACACACGGTTAATGCACACTCACCGGCAGTGCATCCAGTCACACATCAGGGCTCGGACAGCTGCAAGATACCGACTAGGTGCAAACAAATCACACAATATCCATATTTTGCCATGCTATGCTACGCGTCCTGTCGAGTATGCAAAGCAGTAACTACACCGTGCCGACGGAACGCTACTCCTCTCCGATGGGGAGAGCAGACTCCAGTCCAGTGAAGAGGGGATGGACCCTGTTTATTGACCGCAGTTGTAGGCTGACCCCAGTCCAGCGACTTGCTGTAGGCTGGCTCCATTCCAGTGACTGCTATGTGAACGGGATGTAATAATCCATTCGCTGCTGCTGTGGCCACTCTCCAATCCATTGACCACCAGTTCGGGCGACGTCGGGTTGTCCACCTAAAAGACCAACGGCTAATAATACGGTGGTGCCGCAATTTGCGTGAGCCGGTACCGGGCAGTTATTTACTGTGTGCTGGGAGAGTGAGGTGCAGTGAGTCAGCTGGGAGTGAGGTCTATGCATTCGGTGGGTGCAGCATACGCCGGTCGGCCTCTGTTGTGCCGCCGCGGGAGGCGGTTGCTGTCGTGCCGATGCAATTCTGGCTGTGCCAACCCCAAGTGGCCGGGTTTCAACACAAGTCGAGCGTGGCGGGCTGCACGGCCGGTCAGACCTGTCGCCGCCGCCGCGCCGAAAGTGAAAGTGCCGCGCGGCGGGATGCGCCCGGCCATCTCGCGCGACGCGCTCCCACGCCGCCGCGCCGCCCAGAATCTGGTTTCTGGTTCAAGATCACGCTAATGGCGCCGCCGCTGCGGGCCGGCCGAGCCGGCGATGCAGCCGCCACGCGTGTGGCAGACCCCTGTGCCCGCCACGGCGACCGGTGTATGATGCAATCGGCACTGTGGCGTTGGCTCGCGTCATCCGACGGATGCGGTCCGCCACGGAGGCCCAGTGCGGCGAGGCGACGAGGAAGCCAGGTGCGAGGGCCGCGGCAGCCGGCGGCTGCCGCCGTCGCCGTGGCGACCGTCCCGGCCCGCGCCGCTCCAGAGTGCGTGGCGTCGCACAGCGCGGCGTTGACGCGCCGGCCGACGTTGCCATAGCAACAGGTCGGTGACGTCACACGGCGCGTCGGAGTCGATGGCCGCGTTCAAAACAAAGCGGCGGCGGCGAGCGTCAGTCTTTGTTGGCGCGGCCCGGGGTGCGGTAGGGCGGCGGCCGGCGCGCGCGCGCCAGCGGCCCCAGTCGGCGGGTGGACGCGATACAGGGCGGAGGCGGCCGTGAGCTGCTGGCCAACGTCAGCTTACTAGGTGCGCGACTGATGAGAGCGGCCGGTGGTGCCATGTGTTCAGCTCGGCCGCGCCATGTCTACCCTCAGTGAGTACACTGCCTCTGGCCACCGCTGCCGCCCCGGGTGTGGCGCAGTCTTCTTGACCTGTGACCTGTGACCCGGGGGCCGGGCCGGCTGCGGCCCAGTCCGGTTCGGCGGTCGGGTCGCTGTGCAACTAAGCTGACGAGAAGATTTGAAAGTTGTATGTTGCGGCTGGTGGTGCACGTAGATGAGAACTGGTCACTGCCATCTGATCGGCGCTCGTGTCAGAAATATTTCGCAACAGAAACCGGGTGGGAATGTGCAAGCGTGGAGCGCAGTCAAGACAACTCTGGAGCCAGGAAAACGATGACGCAACTTCTCTCTAGATAACAAATTATTAACATGCACATGGCTATCCTCATTAAAGACTATGTACAATTTGTTGTCATTATTGCATTTTGTACTGGTCATGTCAGTTTGTACATCTTGTACTTGTCATTTATCGCATTCTCGTATTTGGTGCATGCAGCTGGTGTTCTGCACTGCCCAGTCATGAAACATGAAACTCTTGCATATGATTGTCATTGATAATATGCCAATATTCTTATATTTGAATGGCAGCCATTTCCCCGTTTAATTAGCGTAGGAACGCTAGTGTTTGTAACTGGCTGTTTGGTGTACTCTGATTTTCGTTTCTGGCTGCATGCGGGCGTTGCAACCAACGATCTCCGTACGTGCACTCTGTACTCAAACTTTTATTCGACTCTCTCCGCTCTTGTACCCCATATGGTCATTTTGTTCTCATTTTTGGGATGCGAAGGCTGGCGTCAGCAATGTTGTATCTCCAACGTTCCCAAGTCTTCCGAGCTGATGCTGCTCTCTGACATAGCTGTTTTATGTGGTCGGTTTTCCAATTTTACTGGTAAATGACACCCAGCAATTTCCCACACATTGTCCATTGTCGCGAATAATCTGCCACTGGCGCTAAATAGCAAGTGTGCTTAACCCACAACCTACATGTGAGCATTACACATACAAATAGCACCCGTTGTTACATTGTCAGCCTTTGTTATGCAAGCAATTGCAATGATTCATTGAGTTTCGCCTGTTTCATCACATATTGCCCACTGTTGTACTTCATTTTCAGAACTAGTTTTAGCTCACCAGCATGCATCTAAATGGTTTGTACCGTTTACGTCCGCCATGTCGAATCTACTGCGAAACCGTTCCATTTTTGTTTTGTTTCTGGACCTGGATCGGCTTGGCATCTTGGTCTGGGCAGGTGGGGTGCTGGACTGCGGCAGTTGGCGGCGGACCGGTGCGCGTCTGCTGCACTAGCTGCCGCAGACCGTCGGTGGTAGTGTGACGGAAGCTCATCGGGCCCGGCTGCAGGAAACCCGGCAGGCCCGGCTGATCGGAGAGTTTGTCATCAGTCGCGGCTTCTCGTCGCGACTGCCCAAGACACAGGCTCAACAGTGGCGTCCCCGGAGGTCAGCTGCGAGCCAGACCGGAAGTTACGCAGCGGCAGTTCGGAGGAAATGTGCATAATGAAACCGTTGTGAATAATTTGGCAGCTGTGTCCCCCGTAAACAACGTTCGTGTGTTCGTGTCGACGTGAAATGGGCATTACTCAGCGGCGGAAGTCGCGACTATAAAAGTTGTCTCGGAACTGTCATTGCGCCTCGTTGTGACATACATTGGACCACTGTGACCAAATTGTGCGGGGAGGCGTCTGTTTAAGATGACTGCAAATTGTATCAATTTTTACACGATGGACTTCTCCAAAATCGTGATTGGCATGATGCAGTTCTGAGCTCTACCTCGTCTAGTGAAAGTCCCCAAGGCTGATGTTTTTTTTTAAAGCAAGATTGCGAATTCTTGGGGGCCCGCGCCCCTCCGCAAATGTGTAAACTTCTGCCTCTGGGAAATTCAGATGACGTTTGTAAGTTGATGTAAAGCCCGATGGTTACTGACTGCATGTTCTTTTCTACCGTATTTCATTTTAGGACACATCCCGTCCATGCATGCAAGTTAATTGACGATGTGGTCTGGTTCCTGTGGTAGTTTTCCTTCTCGCCTGTAAAATGTTTCTCCCCTCCTAGACATGAGACAGCTTCAAAGTGTGCTATGATTGCACGAGGTGAACTGTGGGTTTTAGTAGCGTGGAGAGGCCAATTAGGCGGGACATTTCGGTAGGTCCCCATAAAAGTAGTGTCGGGTGTTCATGGCCCGGAGGACAGTGTCTGCTGTCTGGTCGACCTTCCGACTGAAGGTGGGTCGGTGCAGCCTTGGGCCCTGCCTACCTGGCGGGACGGGTGCCACCCCAAACAGTTTTATTCCAACCACTGGATAACGGCCAGCTGCAGCCGGCTGCCTTATAAGGGGCCACTGTAGCTCATTTAGTAGCGCGTCGGACTCATGATCGCAAGTTTGTCTGTTTGAATCTCTCAAACGACGACATTTGCAGAGTCCACCGCCGAGCGACCAATCGGCGTGAGATGTTGGGGATGCCATATGACATGACTGTTGAATGAGTCGTTAATGAACACAAGGTTCTTATCCTGTCAGCACCTGGCAGCACTGGTGCTACAGCCTTTGCCAACGCTTAGGCTACAAGTCAGATCGTCCAGAATCATCCAGCTATGAGCTTACCCTCTGTTTCATTGGGCTTGTTCTACCCTACCCGACCCTTCAGTGGTGTTTACCTTTTTCATGAACTTACTGTGCCAGATAATTTCAATTTGGTGTGGTAGATTGTGATGGCACGCCGTATCGCCGTGACCCCCCGTAGTCGGTTGGGGGGCCGTTGCCTTTAATCCCAATTGACCGAGGGATGGCCTTTACGAGGGAAAAACATTTTCGAAGGTGTTCGTGCTACGTGTTCTAATGCGGTCGAACATATTTTGTTTGGTATAACTAAGCCACCTGTTCTGTGACGGATTTGCGTGGTAGCTTCAGACTCTTGACTGCTTGATACCACCAAACATCCCACTGCTACCGAGCTATTCAGTATTTGACTCAAGTAGTCAACTCGTTGACAATCCAACTAATTAAAACCAGTCATTTTCAAGCTTTGATGAATTATTTCATGTCACGCTTGTTGTGAACGGCTGGGCTTTGACGCGAACGCATCATTAATTGCCATGCACATTGAGGTCAAATATTCTGTTATTTCTAGAAACCTTAGCTATATATATTCTGGTGCCCATTTCTCGGCTTTTTTTTCACGCAAGCGGTACACTGCTCGATTGTAGTTGCCGATACCGGTTAAAAAAGGAAACCTTGATCTACCTGCCCTGGGGTGTCGGCGTTTGCATATGGATGTTATTCTCTCGTTTTTCCTTGTGACACGTCAGACTTCTTTTAACCAGTTAATTTTCTCAATTCGTTGCGAAATGTGATTGCTTGCAACCACCACATCCCAGAGGTGCAAAAGCTAATGATTACGTTTGGCAGGTTGTGGTGAATACTCATTACCTGTGAAAGACATACTAATGCAACTGAAGTTGCTATTCATAGTGTTATTTTTGGCGCCGTATGGTCTCGCTGCCGTGGCGCCTGAGTCCACATTGCTGAACATTCCACCTTATGGTTTTCATCGAGTATACTGCATTGTACAGTGTTTTGTAGTTTACGTTTCGCAACCGATACTGTGCACGTCTTTTCCAAATTCGCAATTTTGGGCTTCGAAGCTATAAGGATTTTAGGCTTTGAGCCATCGGCTGAATGCATTTCCGTTTCCATTGCCTACCACAAACTCCAGAGAGGAATCATTTGGTTTATATTCTACGCACTGAGTGAATTTAGACACCATATGGGCCATTATCAGTCCTTCCTGGACCTCCTAGATGCTCAATAGATAAATATGCAGTTGCATTTCATGATTTCAAAACCACACCAGTTCAATGCGTGACAGTCTTCCGGAGCCCGCTATTTCGCGGAACTGTTCGGGGAGGTTTTGCGGAAGCAGCGACGCGTCGCGTCAACACTGGCGTCGGCGACACCGCTGAGTCAGGGGCGAGCTTCTCGGTATGACCGACCAACTGTGGCCGGCGACTGGCAGCGTGGGGTGATGCACGGCAGGGCGATAAACCGGCGCCACATCACATGGCTTCAGCAAACTCATTGTTCTGTCAATGGTAATGCTCCTAGTGTATGGGTGGGTGTGTATGACAAGCATGTGACAAACGAAAGGTTTTCCGCACTGCAGGCGTTCTTTGAAACTGATGCGTGGTTTTCTTCGGAGCATGCTGCACACACTTTGTGGCCGTGCATGGTGGCCGCGGTAGCGCAGTTGGTAGTGTCGGATTCTTGATCACAAGATTGTGGGTTCGAATCTCACAACCGACAGCATTCATAGTCTACTTCCGACCAGTCGGCGTGAGAGGTTGGCGACGCTATATAGCCTAGCGGTTTGATGCGTTGTAAAAGAACCAAAGGTTCTTCTTGTGGCTGTGGATATGACTTCCCTCGCTTTCCTCGAGTAAACACGGTTACCCCCCATGATGGAGCAATCGCGGGTTTTGCTCAACTTTTGTGGGTAACCCATATCCGAAAATTTGTCCCAAAAAATGTGGCTAGCTGCTTTGCCGGTTTGACTAAAATGAACTTTTGCTCTTGAGTCCATTTGTTCGTCTGCCCAGTTGATACACTGATAACCACCACCACCCCACCCCACCCCAAGTCCGATAAACCAGCCACTTCATTACAGCTGTGGTACACTGTCGCGGGTTATGCTATCGCGAATGTTGGCTAATACGTAACACTCGTGCGTTGTGATATCACGACAGTTTTTCTCGCGGATTACTGCGTTACAAATGAAACTTCGGGGCTCTATTACTGTATATTTGCATTCTGAAAAACTGCCAGAGGCACTTCGGTCCACAACGTTTTGTTCCAGTGGTAAGCACAAATTAATAAAGAACGTATAAATAAAGATTAATTTATCATCTACTTCTCCATGCCGTTTCGTCGTCCTCATGATCATCTCTGCAATGGACGATTAGAACCATTGCCTGGTGGCGTTCGCCTGTCGCTTAATACCAAGCCATACACCTATGAGTGCCTATTGATCTGGGGCAGATAGTGTCGTGTTGCTGTCGTGAGCGCCAGCATCCCTTCACGTCGTCGTAATGTTAGTTCTTTGGTTGGCCGATAGCGTCATCGTACTGTCGTGACCGCCAGCGTCTCCTAATGTCGTGACCGCCAGCGTCTCCTAATGTCGTGACCGCCAGCGTCTCCTAATGTCGTGACCGCCAGCGTCTCCTAATGTCGTGACCGCCAGCGTCTCCTAATGTCGTGACCGCCAGCGTCTCCTAATGTCGTGACCGCCAGCGTCTCCTAATGTCGTGACCGCCAGCGTCTCCTAATGTCGTGACCGCCAGCGTCTCCTAATGTCGTGACCGCCAGCGTCTCCTAATGTCGTGACCGCCAGCGTCTCCTAATGTCGTGACCGCCAGCGTCTCCTAATGTCGTGATGTTGGCTCGTTAGCTGGCAGGTGGCGTAGTTGTGATGTCAATTGGTTAGGCCATGCAGCAGCGCACTGAGTGTGCAGCGACTGAGTGAGTTTTCCATTTGGAAGCTACGAAACGGAGATGGTATGCTGTGGTGAAATAGTGGGCAATGTCCTGAAGTAATTTGCAATGGTAATCATGGGTGTAACAACGGTTTCGAAACAGGGACGTGGAAAGTTTGGACAGGATATATGGGCCTTAATCGCCCCCCCCCCCCTCTGAAAATAAATATTCTTTGATTTCAGTCACTTTATTTTCAACGTCTGATTTTCAGATTCACCATTGTTAAAACTTATATTTTGGGGGCGAAAAGTTCCACCAAAATCAACAAGTTTCACTCCTCATCACTGCCTTTGAATATCCAGTTTTATGTCGAATGTGCCATGATTTCACAATCGCCACAGAGCAATGCCGTAAGCACGTCAGACGTTGCCCACTTATAGCAGGCAAAAACAAAATATTGGACTATGGTTTTATTGTAGTAAATATAGACACCCAGTAAACTTTTCAATGCTTTCCTGTTTTACGGGGAGACATTTTGATGCAATGACAACCAGGTGGGATAAATTGTATTACACTGAGGACATGTGCCACCCACATGAAAAGTAGCGTCCCTCCGGCCGGGAAAAGACGACCCTTTGAAAGGGTTCCATTGCACCCGCTCGAATTTCTGAACCAAATGCGCCCATATGAAAGAAAAGGGTACCATTTTGAAAGAAAGGTGCTCCTTCAGGAAGGACAGAGTGCATCCCGCCCTCTCGAATATTTCAGCCAGAGGCGCCCCTCCACATGCTTTCGCAGTGGGGCCGCTCCGAAGAAATGGCGTCCCTCCAGATAAGTACCAACCATGTCAATTCCCGGATCTAGCCCTGATTACAACATTGCTCTCTCGCGGAATGAAATCCAACTGGCTATAAAATAATGCGCATTCACGTGGTTTCTCTTGAAAATTTCACAGCTTCCGTTGAACGATTGTGGAAAGCTTATATATATATGTATATATATACAGAACATCAGTGTAGCGGTGTAAATTTGAAACCAGCAATGAGACCGCCGTCTAAGTAGGTTATGACTGATTTCTTTGGAGCTCATGGCCATATAGGACATGAGTGCCTGCTATTACAACGGCTGCAAATGCAAATATATTTGATCCTCCTATTCATACTACACTCAATTATTGTACACACGCCGGACCTTCGACGCGTTCGAAATTATTTCTATATCTCGACATTCTGATAACGCATGGAAAGCTGCGTCCAATGACGCCCACATAATGCAAATTAAAGCCACAGCGACGAAACGCGAGGAATTTGAAGAATGGAAGCTAACCATTGAAATTGATGCTTGACCCGACACGTACTGGATTACAATGTTACTTGATGGTTGCCCATGTGCTATCTGTCACCAAACATGGGCAGCTTTGTGATAACTAAGAAGCCCGGAGAGACCGATGAAATGCGCTCGACATTTGACTGTGAATTGATAATTTCTGAACGGCTTGCTAAAGTACCTCACGGCACGTTGAATAACACCCACGTGATGAAAATTGAAGACGTAGCGACAAGGCGCGATGACTGAACGATTTAAGCTAAACTTCGATCTTGTGGTTTGACATTCACATGTCCCGGTTTTAAATGTCACACGAGGTTCACCACGAACTTACTTGATACCAGATATGAATAGATAAGGGTGAAGAAAAAAAATGCAAGGCGACTGAATAAATCGGTTTGACCTTTGACAAAAATTAGTTCGGCTTTGTAACATTATCATACGGCACAGGCTATGTCAAATGACTGATTTACCATTTGGATATTTTGCGACGAGAGTCTATGAAAATCGTTGATTGGCTAGTTCGGCTTCTAGTATTTTCGGTGATTCTCTTGCATATATTTTCACTTTACAAATGATTAAGTCCAATTTTCCGTTGATCATACTCCGGTACCTGAAGCTGGGGGGGGGACACGAAATAAATTGCAGGGGACAAAACGCCACTTCAGAAATTGCGGGGTGGGACATGTCCCCCCAGGCCCACCCAGTGGTTTCATCCATGATGGTAATGAGGTAGTGCAATGCACTAAAAGGATGACTCGGCAATTATTGTTCCAGTGAATTGAGCAGGTGTGCCTCGACGATATTTGACCGCAAGTTAGGCACTGTGTCGTCGGTAAATGAAGGACTGTCTCTGGTTGTGGGGGAGGGGGTCGCAGTGAGAATGGTGGTAGTTGGGCAATGTAAAGCGAGTCGAACGATCATGCGATAATGAGTCGAGTGGCAATGAGGCGCAGGATCGTAGCACTGTTGTAGTGAATGCGTTATGGACACAACATTGTCTACTAGGCGCACCCCAAAACACCAAACCTTCACTGAGTGAGAGGCGAAGTATGTCGAAGTGTGTTGCGAGTTCAGTGATAATTGCATTATGTCGCAGTAGCGGCGTCGCTGTGCTACCGTGGGAACTCTGTATACGTGTCGGTGCAAGCGCCTCACGTCCCTGCGGCCGTTTCTCAAAGACGAGAGCGCTACGCCAGGACATCTTCAAAACCCATGGTATCTCGTGAACAAGCCCAGAGAATGTATTGCGCCGATCTGTCACGTGAAGGACCTAAAGGTATTTTCATCCGTTTAGGGACCTCAAGGTCATTCAGCAATTTACATAGTCCTTTTTGATTAGGGACAATTCTTGGCTGCCTTAGATTTAATCACCATGCGCCACTATCTAGCGACTACTAATTGGCTTGATGCGCCTACATCATGCGTTATGAATATGCCATGCATTCTGGTCTCCATAGCAACAAAAACAAACTAATTTGGGACATATGCACCTACATGTCGAGGCGTCCGCGGACCTGGGATGGTAGACAGTCGTATCGGTGGTTGGTGAGCGTGTGCTGTTGTCCCCACGGAGCCGCGGCTGGCCGACGGAGGCCCCTGGCGTCGTCGCTTCGCCAGGTTGCTGCCTGTTCGACGGGAGGCGCTGCGAGCGACCCTGGCCGCCTCTAGACCATCACACGGCGGCCGCCGCCGGCGCCCAATCAGCGCCGCCGCCTGTCGTGACGTCACGGCGCTATGACGCCGCCGCTAGCCGTCGAGAGGTCCACTGCGCCGTAGTCGGCACGAGTGAGCATAGCGTCGGCGGCGGGACCTTGAGGCCGACTGCGCCTCGGCGGCCCGTCAGCTGGCGCGTGGTCGGCCCGGGAGGCGGCGGCTCAGCACGCCTCCCCAGATGAAGCTGCTCTGAATGCGGCAGCGTGGTTGAATTGCCAATGCGCCATAGGAGGCGTGTTTACGCGTCTTAGGAGGCGTTGGATTGCTAGTGCACGCCATGTCGCCTTTGAGGGTAGCGTGGCGAACAGGCGGAGCGAGCTGCAGTCGGTGGGTCGGTCAGGTCAGGTTAGGTCGGTCGGCATCCCCGCCGCGGCGTATCGGAGCGGCCCGCTATCTTCGTCCGAGCAGCTGGTCGCCGGGTGGGGTGAATCACGCCAGCCGGGCCGGCCCGCGCCGCCCCGGCGCCACCGTGTTTGCCGTGACTGTGCGGCCCGTCCCCCGTCTGCGCTATAACAAGTGCGGTCGACTGGGCGGCTGGGTGTTGGCCGTTCATGGCTGTTCTTGCCGCCTGCCCGCCGCCGGATTTGGCCGTCGCTGGCGGCGTTGATCCGCATCACAGCCTGCACTGGTGTCGCAGCCCTGCCGTGGCGGACTGGGCTGGGATAGGTGGCACCTGACCGAAGCAGGTGGGGTGAGCTCGGCCTGGGGTGGCGGTGTGACTCACGCGCCGACACAGTCACCGACGCCACCCACGCCAGCTGGCGTCGATGCAGTCGGCGCCGATGCGTCGCCGCCCAGCCCGAACGGCCGACCGGACCCTCCTGGCCAGCTCCTGGCCGACACACCGGAAGGCGTCGGCCGCAGCCAGCCAGCCAGCCAGCCGCGTCCGTGCTCAGCAGACGCGAGGACCGGTCAGCGCGCGACAATGGCCCTGAAAGCCGGGCCGCGCCGCGGCGACCGGCTTTCTCCCGAAATTCACGGCCAGGGCCGCGCCGCGCGCCACGGCCTCCCCGCCGGCGCCGTGGAGAGTAAGAGCGTTGTGTGTGTGTGTGTGTGTGTGTGAGCTGACGAGCGTGGCTGACCCACAGCCGCTGGCGACAGCGGTCGCAGCGCGCGCCGGCCGGCTCGGCGGCGGCGGCGACGCTTTCACTTTCTGTGGCGGCCGTCCGGCCGAGGTCAGTGGTGGCCGGCCACATTCACATGGCGGCGCGGCGGTGCCACCCGACCGCCACACCGCGTCCGACCGCCGGCCGGTCCTCAGGTGACGTGACGCGCGCCGCTCCGCGCACACCATGGTGTAGATCAGACGCGTGCAGTGTGAACGCTGTGCAGACGAGACCCGAGAGGGGATGCAGCGGCGACCAGACACATGCCATGAAACGTGAGTAGTGCCGCCGCCGGCTCCGAGGCCCGCCTAGCGGTGGCAGCGACCTATGCTTGCGTTGGAACGGGTTGCGGTCAGCTGTGGGCGATGCGTGTGGCCTCAGACGGCACTCATGCCAGCAGGTTAGACTGTGTTCTGCCCACATCCTGCACGTGTGCTCTGCGTTACCCAAATTTTAACGCCACGAAGGCTGAGATGGCCAGCGATCGTCCCGAGCTAAGATGTACGGCTGGTACAGCTGGTGTGTTGCGAGCGCCGATGTATCTAGGTTCTACATGGCATGACATTCGAATTGATAGTCATCATTAATATCATTAACACTGCCTCGAGTCATCTAGCTACCGGTGCTCCCTCCCCTAGAAGTCCATGGACTGGCGGCCGTTCTGCTGTAGACTGTGCCACAGCAGAACAGCGGCCGCCCTCCGCTGTTCTGCTGTGGCTGGCGTTGGGAGGCCGCTGTTCTGCTGTGGCTGGCGTGGGCGGGCCGCTGTTCTGCTGTGGCTGCCGTGGGCGGGCCGCTGTTCTACCGTGGCTGCCGTGGGCGGGCCGCTGTTCTGCTGTGGCTGGCGTGGGCGGGCCGCTGTTCTGCTGTGGCTGCCGTGGGCGGGCCGCTGTTCTGCTGTGGCTGCCGTGGGCGGGCCGCTGTTCTGCTGTGGCTGCCGTGGGCGGGCTGCTGTGGCTGCCGTGGGCGGGCCGCTGTTCTGCTGTGGCTGCCGTGGGCGGGCCGCTGTTCTACCGTGGCTGCCATGGGCGGGCCGCTGTTCTGCTGTGGCTGCCGTGGGCGGGCCTGCTATGGCTGCGTGGGCGGGCCGCTGTTCTGCTGTGGCTGCCGTGGGCGGGCCGCTGTTCTACCGTGGCTGCCGTGGGCGGGCCGCTGTTCTGCTGTGGCTGCCGTGGGCGGGCCGCTGTTCTGCCGTGGCTGCCGTGGGCGGGCCGCTGTTCTACCGTGGCTGCCATGGGCGGGCCGCTGTTCTGCTGTGGCTGGCGTGGGGAGGCCGCTGTTCTGCTGTGGCTGCTGTGGGCGGGCCGCTGTTCTACCGTGGCTGCCGTGGGCGGCCGAATGGTGCGCCCTCCCGCAGCAGATGCTGTCGGCGATGGGCGGCTCTGGTGTGCCGGTGTGTCGCCGCTGCCCGTCTGGACCGTGTTGTCTGTGCCGGGCCCGGTTATGTCCATCGTCGCTGCCGACATTCCCGTACTGGGACGGCTGCGGAGCGGGACCCCTGGTGGTGCGAGACCGGTACCGACCCAGTCCAATCTGACCTGCATTGGCCGCACATGTGTTCCACGACCATTGCCGCTCAGAATTGACCTACGTTGCTGCCTCGTGGCTTGCACTGCTCCTCCGTGGGCTCGTGCTTGGACTGCGTGTACTGCTCTGCTCCAATGTGCACGTGAGCTTTGGTCTTCGTGTGGTACGCATCAACACTGCTATACACCACCACTGCCATGGTGCGCGTCTCGGGCTGGTGTCCACAGGCGGCTGGCGCGGGCTGCTCGGCCGCCGTCATCGTTTTCGGGTGTTTTGTTGGACGCTTCCCGAAATACCGCTCTTCGCGCCCTCGCGCGCCGTTGTCTTCGTCCCGTTTCGAAACGGCTATTATTAGTCGGCGCGCGGCCCGGGAGAATGTGCGCCACCGTCCGGTCGGCCGAAGGACATCTGGGGCCAGCCGGCTAAGGTGAGAGGCGACCGGACCCGTCGCACCCGTGCACCTTGCACTGGTCCGGGCGGCGGCGTGCAGCGATGTGATTGTTCTTTCCCGCTGACGAGGTGCCACGACAGTCGGCCGACAGGGCGCCAAACCGGGCCTTCGCCGACTGAAGGTGTTCACGCCGCGGTCGACAGCGGTGGCGGGTCGCCGAAAACGCAAACTCACCATGACTCGTTGAGTCACGGCAGCTGGCAGCGGGCTGTCTTGTCTTCGCTGGGTGGTCAGGATAGCGGCTCCTGTTCTCTCCTAGCTGGGTGGTCAGAGCAGCGGCTCCGGCTGTCCTGTCGTACCTCGCATCAGACAGACGTACCCGGATCAGATATTCCTGGCTGGCGTGTACGTCTCATGGGCGTCGGCGGCTGCCAACTCCCGCGTCGGTGGCTGCCAACTCGCGCGTCGGCGGCTGCCAACTCCCGCGTCGGTGGCTGCCAACTCGCGCGTCGGCGGCTGCCAACTCGCGCGTCGGCGGCTGCCAACTCGCGCGTCGGCGGCTGCCAACTCGCGCGTCGGCGGCTGCTAACTCGCGCGTCGGCGGCTGCCAACTCGCGCGTCGGCGGCTGCTAACTCGCGCGTCGGCGGCTGCTAACTCGCGCGTCGGCGGCTGCCAACTCCCGCGTCCGTTACGGGCGGTCCGTCACGCCGTGTCCGTCACGGACGCGTTAGACTCCTCCCGTCACTATCTATATATCACGACACATCTGCCAGGGTGTCTGTTACTCTTTCCCTGGCGCGAAATGGAATCTCCGCGAACTTCCCTCATGACTGGGTGAAGACGCTACTTTCCTAGTCGGGTGAACAGCATGGGAACCCGAGCGTTAAATAGCGACACACGCTATGGTGGCCAGGGTCCGATACGCAGTCACGCTGAGGTTCCGTGACGCAGTCACGCTGAAGTGCTGAGGTGGAAGGGAGTGAGGGCGGGACAAAGGAACTGGGGAGGGGAGTTCCTGTACCTAACCTAACCTAACCTTGTAGACTTTGGACCACGCAGTGCGGCGAAAACAAGACTAGACTGAGGGGCAGTGGCGCTCACACAAGCCAGCTGGACAGATGGCAACGATCCCACCCACCTACCCTTTAATTCGCTCGCCCTCCCTTATCTCGCATGCCATTTGATCATTTCCTGTGTGCCGTTATGCGCACGCAGCAGTTTGTTTCCGGGAACCCTGGAGCTGCCGACGCGGTGGGTCACAGCCACCGTCGGCAAACTGTGCGAAATCTGAAGGAGAACATGGCTAGGGCGACTTGGTTCTAAGGTTACCCGAGATGTCAGTCTGTGCCGAGCTGAGAGTTACGGGTCAGCGCTTTTGTTTCGTCGTAAAACTTGCAAATTATACATTGGAAATTAATGGGCGCAATATGGCCATGGTTGTCGACGCGCCCTAAAGCACAAATAACTAACATTGGGCATTAACACGCGCCCTAGAGGGCCTCCGAACATTACGCGCACTGGAGGGGGAGCGAATTGGGCTCTCATAAGATCTCGGCCCCTATTAAAGCTGGAGCAACGACATTTACAGGGTGGATGGGTACGGTAGTGATCTCTATCGTGTGCAAATTGTATGACCTTAGGTCAATATCTTCAAGATCAAATGAGGTACAATATCAATTTTCCCGTTTTGCGTGGATTGGCTTGTCATTGTTATGGATCGCTGTGATTGTGTTTAAGTACTCCATATGCTAGACCCGGCATTTGATCTCTGGTCACATCACTCTGGTCTGGTAGCAGTACTTTATCAGAGGTCATTACCCGCTCCAGTTACCGGAAGCAGCCGTCTGCTCCGTTGGGCGTCGCGGCGCAATCGGCTTCCCAAAGAAAGGAGTGAAGTACATGAATAAGTATGGAAACTACTGTTTGTCATTGTATACGCTTAGGTACACAACTACAAACAATAGTTTTCAAGATGTATAGGGAGGAACAAGCAAAGTGACATCAATCGCGTGACAGTCATTTGCATTTATGACAACATTCCAGTTCACCAAGTTCGGTGCCATTAACCTGTCATGAACTTTACCTGACTTGACCTCGGTGACCTAACATGACTGAAACAATACAGCATCACAATATAAATAAAACAAGTCGCTAATGTTGGTCAAAAGCCCTTCCCTTTTTCCAATATACGGCAAACACATCAGCGCCGATTTATGTGATCTGTCGCTGATATTTATTTTACTAACTGTCCGCTAACTCGAAAACTTTTACGCTGATTTTCGTTTTTCTTGCTTTAAAGAACGCGCCGGTCATTTCTAAGCAGGTACACAAACAATGACATATATCGGCCGGTAAAATCTGGCGTTAAGTACGAAAAACCAGAGGGGTGGGCGGATTCCCCCCCCCCCTCCATCCAGGGCGCGTGTTATTGCAATTTTTATGCGTGGCTGCCTGTGATAGTGAGTAACTGTGCCATAGGACGACTGGTGCTCAACTGCAACCAGCATAAACCACCATAAAAATGATTCCCCCGACCGATCTCACAGTAGCAAGCATGATGAGAGCCTCTCCCTGCTGACCAAACACGCTCCGCCGCCCGTGAGCGTGGTCTAGAATGGAGTAGCATGGTCCAGCGCATAGATGGGCAAGTTGAAAAAAAGAATGATCGGTGACCCGAAATGCGTGGACGCAATGGTTGCTGACAATTTCTTTGGCCCGTCTCATGGTATCCTACGTTAAGAAAGCAAGAAGGCAATAGCCAATAACCAAGAGAGCAAAAATATGATGGTTCCAAGGCAAAAATCGTGCGGTCCATGCCCTACTAAAAGTATATGAAACCACCCAGTAGTATATGAAATCCACCCCTGGTCGCGTCAGCAATTTCGTTGCCGTATCCCTACTGTTGAGCATGTCTGGAGGAAGTGGCAGGCAGTCAAATCCAGATGGTCTAATCCGAATATTTTCATAACTCGATTTAAAAGAGCCATCCCCCATATTTATTTTTGTCGAGCTGGGAAGCAAGTACTTTGGGGAAAAAAGTCATATTCCTTACATCTGGATACACCAGGCGTTTTCTTTCATATTGTGAAAATGATTTCGGTTGTTTCCGCGTACATTCCATGTATAAGAATTGGTAATACAAAATATGCAACTCGCCTACAAAATATAAATTGGCTCCATCACGATACCTAGCCATAAGCCGCAGTCACGTGACCGGCTGAACCAATCACGGATAGGGTGATACTGAAATAAGTGGCGCGCATGTTGCATGTCTTGCGCCGGATAGCCAAGTTTGTGCCGGTGGGGGTGCCTGTGTATGGTTCACTCGCATTACAAATGGTGGTAATATTTCAAAATGCACTTGGTGGTTATTAATTTCTTTCTTGTATTAAGTTTGTGGGTATTGCCTTTATTGTGAGTTAGCAAGGTTTGTTGTTTTGCACCGTACTACAAACAAAGTGGCATTCTATAGCCGTTCAACAAAGGTGTGGTGACAAGTTTGAATGCTGAGCCTGGTCGTAAAACTAATGTGCTGTACTTTTATTGGTGCTATTTGTCGATGAAGGTGTGCAAACTTCAATTGCTCTTGATGCAAATGTAAATTATCTGGAGTCTGAAACCTAGCCTTCCATTGCAGAAATACCTAGTAGTGTAGTGCCTAGGCTATCATGGTCTCACCGAGGGGAGTGGGCACTACAATTAATTCCAATGGGACCAGATCACAGCATTTCGAACTACCCTCAGCAATGTTTGCTCAATTGGAAATTCGACTCAAAATCCAGGATTCAAAAGTATGAATCCAATCCTGATGTGGGATCTTCTGGTGTCTCAAGGCTGCAGAGATGTAGATAAAAGCAGCAATACAGCGGCCTCGATTTCGTATAAATTATCAACCTCATGCGAGTATGTGCCTATATGTGTGGATTTGCTGTTCAGGTAAGTCATTTGCTTTGGAGGGGGTGGGGGAGACAAGTCAAAATGAATGATTCTGTTCCAGAATTAAGCTGTGGAAATAGTTAAACCTCTTCATGTAGTATGACCAGGCTACCAGGTTTGTCATTTTATGAAACCATTGGCTTTGCACATTTGTATTTAAGAATTATTTAATCAGGAAATTGTAAGGTCATGCTTACGATCCTACAAAGATGTTTCGAGTTAGGATTCATATGCTGTGCATTTGTCCATGTTTGAGGAAGTTTGCAGTTTCAGGCAATTTCTGATTTCTTGTAATTTATTTTTCCAACTCAATGTTTGAGTGTCCTTAGCATGACAGGATCACTTGTTTTCTCTGCAATTGCATGCTTTTCAGTTGTTAGGCAAAATAAAACCCAACACGTGGCATGGGGTTCGGGAATATAGCATCAAAAGTGGCATTCAGAATAAAAAAAGGTAACATTGCCTAACTTTGCCTAGCTAGCCAAACCTCACATACGATACACCACACTATTGTTCGAATGAATGTTTAATTGCTTGGATTTGAAAATAATAAAACCTATGTTAATGATATACCTGGGATGACCGTTTTAAAACAATGAGCTTTCGGAACTCCAAGCGGCTCCGTCGTCAGATGGCATCACCTGATAATCATCTTGCCATCTGGTGGAGCTGCCAGGAGCTCTGAAAGCTCATTGCTTGAAAAAAGGTCATACCAGATATATCATTCTTTTAGACAATTCAATCAGATTCTGAGTCTTCTGTCTCTGAATTTTGTTCCGTTTAAACCTAGCCTAGCCTTAGTTGTCGAAAAGAAAGCTATTTTTAATTCCATTTTGTTCCATAATTTGTATAACGTACAACAAAAGCCTAGTCAATTTGCATGCTTCATGGAGGAAATTGCATGCAAAGCCCATCATGTAGGTCAATGTGTGTACAGCCTACCATAAACTGCAATAATAGTTTTGTGTGGATGAAATTCAGTATTAAGAGGCACATTCCCACCCCGCCCCCACCCCATGCATGCCAAATGACAGCCATGCAGGGCTTAAATCATAGGCGAGGAAAGGTAACCATTTTCCTAAATAATTTTTTAGTAAAATAAGCACAATTTGGCTCAACTCGGTCTGTGGAAAGTATCAGCCAATTGGCTCACTACATCCCCTCCCCCAGTGTTCAACCAGCACCTGGGTGTGTAGTCATGGAAACTGTCCTCTGGAGAATTTAGTTGACAGTCGGTGATAATTCTTTTTACTTTTAGTATCGGTCCGTGCTTTCGCGGTGTTGGTCCCTGCTGCGGCGGTGTCAGCCTTTCATGTTGTCTGGCCGCTGTAGCGATGTGGACCCATGATGTGGCGGTGTCTGGTCCCCACTGTGGCGGTGTCTGGTCCCCACTGTGGCGGTGGCGGTATCTGTCCCTACTGCTGTGCGATGTCTGGTCCCCACTGTGGCGGTGGCGGTATCTGTCCCTACTGCTGTGCGATGTCTGGTCCCCACTGTGGCGGTGTCTGTTCCCACTGTGGCGGTGTCTGGTCCCCACTGGCGGTGGCGGTGGCGGTATCTATCCCTGTTGCTGTGCGATGTCTGGTCCCCACTGTGTCGGTGTCTGGTCCCCACTGTGGTGGTGGCGGTATCTGTCCCTACTGCTGTGCGATGTCTGGTCCCCACTGTGGCGGTTTCTGTTCCCACTGTGGCGGTGCCGTTGTTCATCCGTAGATGGTCTTTCCCGGCAGAGAGAGAGAGAGAGAGGGGGTTGATTCTCCAGCTGATCTGGATGAGCGCGTACCTGGCTGTGGCTCAGTCTGTCCGCCGTCAGCGTGGCCTGGGGCGTGTCTGTCTCTGCTGAGTCGGGCGGGGCAGATCCCCACGGCCGATTGGGCTGGTCTGGCGACTGAGCACCGCCGACGATGACCGTCGGTGGCTCCACACTGACAGCCGCGTTACCCATGTGGCCAGCTTCTTTCTCGCGGTACAGTATCGCACCTTCATCTGGTTGGACGTTGCACCCTGGCCAGCAAAGTAACCAATTGGGATTGATGCGCCCAAAACACCTTAATAAACAAGCACCCTGGGTTTCGTCGCAGCCCCGTTCGGTCCGGAGCGTAGCCTAACCTGTCTCAGCCCGTCCGACCCGGTTCTGTACTCCGACCCGTATCGAGTCCGGTGCTTTCCCTTCAGGTCCGGCGTTGTACGTTGTTGGGCAGGAAGTCGTATCCGGTGTTTTAACGCTGGTTTGCGCTTTTCGTCCGGTCCGCTGGCGTCACATTGCCGTCGGACTGAGCCAACCAAAGCCAAGGCTGGCAGGTTGCCCGCGGGCAGAGTCGCCACACGTAGCCAGTGACTGGTTGGAGCAATTGACAATGCCAATCAATGGCGTGGGCAGTTTTCTGTACCTGGTCGGTGAGGCTGACCAGAGGCTGGCCGCCGACGCGTGGTCGCGGTCGCCGGACGCAAGAGTCGTGGTTGAACGGCGCAGTGGTCGCCAGCTCCACGAAACATCATTCGAACCGAATTTGCTCAGCCTACGAACGCGCTGTTTTGTCAAACCTCACCATCGGGATGGGGGTCGGTGGCTCAGTCGGTAGGGCGTTGACATGGCGTTGGCGTAGTTGGTTCGAATCCTACAACCGACGGGGTAACTGTCTACCCGCGACCAATCCGCGCGAGATGTTGTCGACGCTATATGACCTAGTAGTTGGGTTGGTCGGTAACAGTCGAGTGGTGCAAAGTTCTTTTTCGCCAGCGGTTTTTAACTAATTTGATTGTCACTACTTCAATTGGCTGAGGTGGCTGCAGTGGTTAGTTGGAAAATTGAACCAATGTTTTGGTGAGCACTTCGCTACCAGGGCTTAGCCTGCAACACCTTTTTCAGGGAGATAACATAAGGACGAGCAGTCTAGGGGTAAGTTGCCCGTCTCACAATCGAAAGATTGTTGGTTCGAGTCTCGTCTGTCGCTACTCTTCTCCCGCGGGAAATCTGCATGAGGTTGGCGACGCTACATAACTCAGCGGCCGACGTGTCGTAAAACCCCAAATCCAACCAACATACTAGGCGTTATCGACAGTGTAACTAATAACGTTGACAACCATTTTAGAACTCGTGTGGAATCAGCCAAACGGTGGAGCAAATGTGTGTAGGAGTGTGCCAAGAAGCCTTTCGTACCTTTTCCAATTCTGGATCCGCCCATGGTATCTACCAACCCCTAAAGCCTTACACATCAAGTGGCAAACCCGTCGTCATCGCCATCGCTGGGGTCCCCGAGGTCCGGGCCCCACCTAGCCGTTACTCCAGTGATACAACAATCGTTCCTTCCCCTTGTGGTTCGATCTCGCCCGGAAACTGAAGGCCCTGTGCAGGAGGTAGCAATGCTTTGAACCGCTCGTATCAACATTGGATGCAGTGGTACGTATAAACGTGTTTTTCAAAGGTCATTACGACTAGCTCTTGGACCATTGCGTACATCGCATCGCCCGGCTACCGGCTTGGTCAGCAGCGTTGTGCTTAGCACCGACGCAGCGTTGTGCTTAGCACCGACGCAGCGTTGTGCTTGGCATTGTGCTCGATAGCGATCCTCTAATGCTCAATACTGGTATTTCCTGCTCAATATCCCAACTCCACTGTGAATGCGCAGGGTAAGCCGAGTTGCTGGGTGCTGGTTGAAGTGGCTCAGTGGTTTGTTTCGTAAGGTGCTGACTCTGCCGACCGAAGTAGGTGAGCCTTGTCAGCACCGGTCAGCAGCCAGGGGTGCCCGCCCAGTCGGACGGCTGACGGCTGTGTTATCACGACTGGTCTAGCTCTATGCTGGCTCTTTGCGTTTCGGTAGCCTTACATAGTTAGTCAACTGGAGCTCATGGTGCCTGGTTAGCAATCCTTTCAAACTGTTTAGGTCTTGGTTTGCCTTTTAGATGCAGCTGGATTTTGCCGAACGTATGGAAAATGCTAGTAATGAGTGTTAGCGGCACCGATTTTCAAATATTCTGCTTGGTTCCCGTCTGATCGGTTGATCGATGGCCACCACACTGTCTCCAATGTTGGCCTTTTCTCGTGTTTCCAGCCTAGGTTGTCTTCCAAGGTGTTGTAGCTGATGACTGGTTCTTTCCAAGCATCCATGTAAGTCCAAGTGGCGTGTCTGGAAACCAAAATGTATCCCCAGAACTTGGCGAACTTCGCCTCTGCTGCAAGCAAATATCGTCCCACAAATAAATTGGCTGGTGCGGAGGAATTGTTTACAACCTAACATCATTTTTTAGGCTGCCTTAGGCTAGGGCACACCCACCTAACGCACCACTATCTGCTCTGTGGGGAGGACAGGCCAAGCTGCCCTCGATGTCACGCACCACTGTCATTACGTCACATTCTTGATATCCTGCCCCCCTGCTCGCCGATGCTCGAAGACGCCTTCTTGGAGTCGTGCAGCCGCCGTCACTCCGCGAACTCCTGAGTGACTACTCACGCGTTGTAACTTCAGGACAGCTGCTTCGCTTTCTCTCTCATATCAAATTTAGAGCGATTTACACACCTCACTGATATGTAACACTATACGCTCGGAACCTTGACATGTCGCTCTAACTGATCTTCGCCTGCTCTTACTGTTTCGCTGTCTCACTGATAATACTCCTGTATCACTGTTTCACTGTTTGCTTGTGCTTGCTCTTTCGGTTTCACTGTTTCACTGATGTTACTTCCGTTCCACTGTTCCACTGATGTTTGCTTGCGCTTGCTCTTTCTGTTTCACCGTTTCCCTGATGGTACTTCTATTCCACTGTTCCACTGATGTTTGCTTGCGCTTGCTCTATCGGTTTCACTGATGTTGCTCCCGTTTCACTGTTCCACTGAGGTTTGCTTGCACTTACTCTTTCTGTTTCACCGTTTCACTGAAGTTGCTTCCAGTTCACTGTTTCACTGACGCTGCTTGCATTTCAATGTTTCACTGACAATGTTATGGGCGCTACATGACCAATACAGTAGACGCGTCCCTAAATTCCAATAACCAACCGAGGCCGTCGTAATGCCACCATGGAATCCTGGGAATTTGCTTCTATAATTGGGTAGCTCTACAGCTATCACATCAAAGTATCCCCAATCGGTTTTGTACTGCTCGGCCAGAGGAAATATATATTTCCCTAAATATTTCGCCTTCGGAGATATCTCGGCGTAGCAATTAACTGTTCCTTTGTTATTTGTATCCCCATGTTGGGACTATTCCTTTCCTGCTACTGCCTCGGCCTATCACCATTCAGTGTGTGTCGAAGTCGACTGGGCACTCCGAGACGTGTAGTGGATTTTGTGGCCGGTGTCGTGCCGATGTCTGCTCATTTGTGTCCAGCTGGGACGTGTGCCGGAACTGGTCGACGCCGGCCCGTGTTGAGTCGTGTCGTGTGGGCACCGGGCCTGGCCGGTCAGACCGCCGCATCCCCGGCCGCTTTGTTCCCTTGACCTTGAAAGCTGTCCGACCAGGTGCGGAGGGCGCGGACGACCGCGAGGCCACCGTGGGTGGTGGCGCCCGACCTCGTTGCCCCGGCATCGGTCGGCTTATGTCATGATTGCGGCAAGGTTCACCGGTTGAGCGGGCAGGCAGTCGCCGTGACTCCGTGCATCTCGCGCATAGCATGACTGTGTCTTCGAGCGGTCAGTCACGCCCGCTGCGGCCGACCGACCGCCACGGCTGACCCTGGCTGGTCACTGGGCGTGACCTGTGACGGCGGGTGACGCGCCGTTCCCACAGAGGTCAGGTCGGTGGCACGGATCGGCCTTGGCCGGCGTCGGACGGCTGGAGGCGCCAGGTTGGGTCGGCGCCGGTCGCTCGCCACTCGTCCGGTCGGTGTTTGTTTACCAGTGACTACTCTCCCCGACCTTGGACTGGCCACGAGAGGTGGCGCGTCGGCGGGTCGTCGTGCAACGCACGCCCGGTGCGAGCTGCCGGTCTGACCGGCCGGCCGAGGTGCGTGACCGTCGCGGCGCGACCAGGGCGCGACCTTTGGGCGTCTGTGACGCGCCGGCGGCAGCCTCCCACGGCCGGGCCGGGCCCCGCCGCCACATCTGCCGTTGCCACACGGCCCGGCGGTGTGTGTAATTGGGCCGCGGCTGTGGGCCGGTGAAAGTGAGTGGGGAGCGGCGGCACTGCGCTGTGTGCCGACCGCATACAGCGAGTGCGCACGCGCCCCCCGTTTGTTGGTGACGTCACAGGACGCACGCGGGAACTAGCGTCACTCTCCCGTGACCCGGCAACTGCGGTTACCCCGCGCCGTCTCTCCGGTCAGATCCTCACACCCCGTCTCGGGGGGGGATAGTATCACCCTCTAAAATCCAAACTAAGCGTCGCACGAAAACGAAAGGTGTCATTGGAAAGCGCTCGACGAGTAGTCCGGATCCACCCCCTCCAAAAACAATTTCCCCGAAAGTGACGTCACCAGTGGAGCTATATTTTCAATTTCACGACTTACATTTTTTTTTTGGCTCTGGGAGTTCATTTTGGGGATATGAGAAGAAAAAATATTTGGAAAAGAAGAGGACAGCGGAATCGACAAGAAGTTTTTTTTTTTAATTTCAAAGCTTTGAGTTCAAGTATTCTTTAATTTTTTATTTTCTAATGGGTACAGCAGACCGAGAAACGTTGGAAATAAACTTGCCCTAATACAAATGCTTACTTTGGCCAGAATCTTCTCTTTGAACTGCAATTAGCAAATATGCAATTTATATGGAGTCAAAAAACGAGAGAAAAAGAGAAAAATTTCACTCGTACGTTTTGTTCCATCCCTAAAGATAAGCAAATGTTGAAAGTTTCATTAAGATATCTGTACGTAAGTGCAACGATTGGTTATACTTTTTTGGAGGTGATCTCACTTGACCTTGTCTAACTCGTTGACCCTAGATGACCTGACTTCAAAAAATTGAAACAGCACATGCCAAATTGATGTGGGAAAGGGTGTCCCAAGCATGGGCGCGCTGCCGCGCGCCGTTCGTCCACTATCCGCGAAAAATCTGAGGGGGGTTGAAGACCCCCGGAGACTGGACGGGTTCATGTGGCGCGGCTCCAGTACGCTGACTGGCCATGCCGGCGGCCACGCCAGCTATGTATGGGCTGAGATTTCGCGCTGGCAGCCAACGTAAACGAAGCACTGCGCGTCCTTTTGACCTGCTACTGCAGGACGTGCTGATCCGAGTTACTGGACCGGTAGCGGTTGGAAAACCTACACTATATCATTGAGATAATCTGCTTCATGTGGACATATATCATGAGTTGCTTGATCCATAACGTCATAGTTCAGCAACTGTTGGGTAGCTGAACCAGTAGCTGCCATAGATGTTGCGCTGTAAACTGAAGCTGACGCTACACTGAAGCTGACCCATGCATTGCACTGTGCCGGTAGACGGGCATCTCCAGTAAATGTTGATGGCCGGCAACTCAGGTGAAACAAGCCAGCGATGGTTATCTGAATGATCTCGGCACCTATTTGCAGTGCAGCGGCGTTGGAGCGACCGTCAAGTTTGTGGGTGGAAATATTGACTGAAAGAGCGTGAACTAAAATCTGCTTTCAACTGGAAGGGGAGGGAAGGAATTGCTCTGTATTCTACGATTTGAGGTTGCAGACATCGGTTGGGAAAGGGCTTCGGGGCATGTTTATTGCGTTTTCCTTAATATATTTCATGTGCTCAAATTGTCATCGGAGGAAGCCCAACTCACGGATAAAGCTACTCGCCTAAAACTGATTGGTGACACAATTGAGTAGTAGTTGAAATATTAGTTAAATCGCTACAAAGTCGATGGTGGTAAAGCGACTCGCATTGCGAGATCGCGACAGTATCCAAGCCATGGAAGGAAAATGGAACCACAAATGAAGCATCAAGTGTGAATTCACGGAGCAGTTCATTGTCGCGCCAGGATGATCCGTGCCGGCCGCGGCCTCATCAGGTCGCTTGGTCCGCCGAAGGTTCAGTGACGTCAGTGGCTGGTGACGTCAGGATGACCTGTCTGTCTGGCGGCGCCATGGTGACGTGTGGCGAGAGCCGTGCGGCTGGTGCCGCGGCGGTTGTGGCACATGAGCGTGTCGAGCTGCTGTCGGCCGGCCACGTCGGCAGCAGCTACGACGCTGAAGCAATCCGCCGAACGGGCCGCGTTGGCCAATAGCGCGTTGTCCAACTTGCGAAAGGGCCGATTTTGAAGAGGTGATTTTATGCTTGAGTTGTGCGGACGGGCGGAGAACGTTCGTGATGTGGACGATGTGCGACGTTCACGCCTTAGACGTGCACACGGTGCGGGCTAGCCGCGTGTTGGACAGTGATGCAGAGCGGATCCGGTCGGCTAACGTGAGCAGACGCGCTATTTGGCATCACGACTGGGCGTCCTTGGATTGGTTGTTTGACAGGCAACTGACTGTGGGTCTGGTGTTGCGCTGGTCAGCTGTTGCTTTGTCAGTCAGCTGACTAAGAGTATGTGTTGCGCTGGTTAGCTGTTGCTTTGTCTCGGTCGACTCTGTATGGGCTTGGCGGGTGACTGACTGTGGGTCTGGTGTTGCGTCTGTCGGCTGACTAGGGTGTCTTGGTGGTGTCCTGTCACGGAGGCTGGTGGTACTGATGTGACCTGGTGTTCCGCACCTTCCGTGCCCGGTGTCTGTGTCCAGCATGTGGCTTGTGTCTGTGCCCGGCATGTACCTGGTTTGATGCCGGTATGTGTCCGGTATTGGTCCTGTTTGGCATGGATTTGGTTCGGTGTCTGGTATTGTCCAATGTCTACCCCCGGTATGTATCTGGGTCGGTGTGCGTTATGCGTTACGTTAGGTGCCCAGTGCAGCGTCCAAGTTTTTTTCCCGATCAGTGGTGTGTTGTGGGCGAATAAGTCGAACCCATTGGTCACGTGAACATTTATCAATATTACGAAGGAATGATTGCTCATATGCGAGTATTGCACCTTCGCAAAACTGGCATCTGGGGCCTTTAGGGCGCTTCGACCAGTTTTGGTATTTCGCGAAACCGTGATTTCATTGTCAGGTATCTGGTATGCTGAAAAGGTAACCATTGCTATAGCGGGATGTTTAGTGTCGTGGGAAGCGATTCAAGAATCAAAACTCTGCAGGTCATAAGTTAGTTGGGTGTTAGTTCCCACGTACATTTACAAATTTCACGACGTTGACCCGGAATGTGTCTGGTTTCTACGTTCGATGTGTGCCACTGCGACGTCTAGCCCGGCGCTCGGCTCCGGTTGTCTAGCCATGTGCTGTCCTCTGCTCTGCTCCAGCTGTCTGGTGTGGTGGCCTCTGCTCTGCTCCGGCTGTCTGGTCATGTGCTGTCCTCTGCTCTGCTCCGGCTGTCTGGTCATGTGCTGTCCTCTGCTCTGCTCCGGCTGTCTGGTCATGTGCTGTCCTCTGCTCTGCTCCGGCTGTCTGGTCATGTGCTGTCCTCTGCTCTGCTCCGGCTGTCTGGTCATGTGCTGCCCTCTGCTCTGCTCCAGCTGTCTGGTCATGTGCTGTCCTCTGCTCTGCTCCGGCTGTCTGGTCATGTGCTGTCCTCTGCTCTGCTCCGGCTGTCTGGTCATGTGCTGTCCTCTGCTCTGCTCCGGCTGTCTGGTCATGTGCTGTCCTCTGCTCTGCTCCAGCTGTCTGGTCATGTGCTGGCCTCTGCTCTGCTCCGGTTGTCTGGTGTGCTATCCTCTGCTCTGCTCCGGTTGTCTGGTGTGGTGGCCTCTGCTCTGCTCCGGCTGTCTGGCATGTGCTGTCCTCTGCTCTGCTCCGGCTGTCTGGTCATGTGCTGTCCTCTGCTCTGCTCCGGCTGTCTGGTCATGTGCTGTCCTCTGCTCTGCTCCAGCTGTCTGGTCATGTGCTGGCCTCTGCTCTGCTCCGGTTGTCTGGTGTGCTATCCTCTGCTCTGCTCCGGTTGTCTGGTGTGCTATCCTCTGCTCTGCTCCGGTTGTCTGGTGTGGTGGCCTCTGCTCTGCTCCGGCTGTCTGGCATGTGCTGGGTGTCTGCCGGCTCTCTGCTCCGGCTGTCTGGTGTGGTGGCGGTCAGGTACCCGCGCCGGTTCTCGATATGGTGCCGGGTCGGGCCGAAATCGCGTGACGGCGAGCGCAACGGCCCATCCACGCCCAGCCGTGACGAGTTTGCGGCAACGCTTCGTGCCGGGCTCTGCTGCGGCCCCTTCGATCGTCGCCGACACGGCTGGCATTTCGTGGCCGTCCCTGCAGTTCGCAGCATGCACAGAGGGCACGTGACCCTGAAGTATGGCATTCTCTGGGTGACTTGCATGCACATGTGTCTACAGAGGCACCTCTTGAAAGAGACGTGTCTTCAATTCAATTTGGAATTGATGTCCATTTCGGGCGGCAGTTCGGCTCCGACGGACAAGTTCGACTCTCGTCGCCTTCCCACGGTCGCCATTCCGTGGGTTTGCGGGTCAGCCTGTGCGGTCATGCGTTATTCAGTACCCTGACTCGTGCACCCTAAGCCACGCCCAATGTCTTCTCTGTATTGGTCCATGATGGCCCAGGTCCATGACCTAATCCGTGGCTGTCCTGAGCTCTGACCTGCACTGTGGGCTGTCCAGTGACGTGACCCAGGCTGTGGGCTGTCCAGTGCCGTGACCCAGTCTGTGGACTGTCCAGTGCCGTGACCCAGTCTGTGGACTGTCCAGTGCCGTGACCCAGTCTGTGGACTGTCCAGTGCCGTGACCCAGTCTGTGGACTGTCCAGTGCCGTGACCCAGTCTGTGGACTGTCCAGTGCCGTGACCCAGTCTGTGGACTGTCCAGTGCCGTGACCCAGGATGTGGGCTGTCCAGTGACGTGACCCAGGCTGTGGGCTGTCCAGTGCCGTGACCCAGTCTGTGGACTGTCCAGTGCCGTGACCCAGTCTGTGGACTGTCCAGTGCCGTGACCCAGTCTGTGGACTGTCCAGTGCCGTGACCTAGTCTGTGGACTGTCCAGTGCCGTGACCTAGGCTGTGGGCTGTCCAGTGACGTGACCCAGGCTGTGGGCTGTCCAGTGCCGTGACCTAGTCTGTGGGCTGTCCAGTGCCGTGACCTAGTCTGTGGACTGTCCAGTGCCGTGACCTAGTCTGTGGACTGTCCAGTGCCGTGACCTAGTCTGTGGACTGTCCAGTGCCGTGACCTAGTCTGTGGGCTGTCCAGTGACGTGACCCAGGCTGTGGGCTGTCCAGTGACGTGACCTAGTCTGTGGACTGTCCAGTGCCGTGACCCAGGATGTGGGGCTGTCCAGTGCCGTGACCCAGGATGTGGGCTGTCCAGTGCCGTGACCCAGGATGTGGGCTGTCCAGTGCCGTGACCCAGGATGTGGGCTGTCCAGTGACGTGACCCAGGCTGTGGGCTGTCCAGTGACGTGACCCAGGATGTGGGCTGTCCAGTGACGTGACCTAGTCTGTGGGCTGTCCAGTGCCGTGACCCAGGCTGTGGGCTGTCCAGTGACGTGACCCAGGCTTTGGGCTGTCCAGTGACGTGACCCAGCCTGTGGACTGTCCAGTGCCGTGACCTGCCCTGTGGGACGTCCAGTGCCGTGACCTAGTCTGTGGACTGTCCAGTGCCGTGACCTAGTCTGTGGACTGTCCAGTGCCGTGACCTAGTCTGTGGACTGTCCAGTGCCGTGACCTGCCCTGTGGGACGTCCAGTGCCGTGACCTAGTCTGTGGACTGTCCAGTGCCGTGACCCAGTCTGTGGACTGTCCAGTGCCGTGACCTGCCCTGTGGGACGTCCAGTGCCGTGACCTAGTCTGTGGACTGTCCAGTGCCGTGACCTAGTCTGTGGACTGTCCAGTGCCGTGACCTAGTCTGTGGACTGTCCAGTGCCGTGACCCAGGCTGTGGGCTGTCCAGTGACGTGACCCAGGCTTTGGGCTGTCCAGTGACGTGACCCAGGCTGTGGGCTGTCCAGTGACGTGACCCAGGCTGTGGGCTGTCCAGTGACGTGACCCAGGATGTGGGCTGTCCAGTGCCGTGACCTGCCCTGTGGGACGTCCAGTCACGTGACCTGCCCTGTGGGACGTCCAGTGCCGCGACTCTGTATCGGACGTCACGTGGCTGTGTTTCGGGTTGCATCTCGCGTGCGCTCCGCACCGCGGATGTAGTTGGGAATTTGACTGCGTGTTGGCGGCGATTACAAGACGTGAATGTTGTAGTACTTTTGCTGCGCCATCTTGCACGGCCGGTCTTGAGCAACACTGTCCTCGGAACAGACTGGACTGTCGAGGCGACTCTGGGTCGGCGTGCTGCAACGGTAACACCCATCTGGGTGTACCACCCGCAGTAGTCCTGCACGATTTGTGTCGCCGAGTGATCAAACCACCTCGCCGGGCCTCCGGTAGGCACGATGGAATCCAGGCGTATCCGATCATGTTATCGATATATACGCATTGCTGTGACTTTGAAATATTGTTTTGGTGATAACATACTGTTCATTGTTGCTGTTCACTTCTGCCGCAAACGTTCTTGCACCGATCCGGTGATTATGATGAACGGTAACCGCATTCCTTTCAAACCAGCTGCAAAGTTTTTAGGTGTGGATTGACGGTCGATCTACATATAGAACCCATACCAACGATCTTGCGCAGAAATGCGTAACGAGACTGCAAGTGATGAACACCATCTCCAGGTGTTCGTATGTGGCAGACAGACATGTCTTACTTCTTATGTATCGACCTCTCGTGTGCTCTAAACGTGACTATGGATGTTTTATTTATGACTGAGTGTGTGCCACATCCAAGCGTTGTCTTGATGTCATCCACAATTCAGCTCTTCGCATCACTACTGGAGCCTTTCGCACTTCCCCGCCTCATAGTGGCATGGCAGAAGTAGACGAACCACCTCTTGCGTTACGCCGTAAGTTATTGGGTGAGAGATACGCTTGCAATGTTGCTCAAAACCGGAAATATGCAGCCTATCAGTGGATATTCTCGAGAACATCAAAAACATGTCGCAGGGCCAATCAGGGTGGATTACCGTTTTCTATTCGCATGGCTTCGATCCTTTGTGACTGCAATATCAGGTCGCGTTGTGTAGCACGTGCTGCTACGCACAGCACTACCCCATGCCATGTTGTCCCAGTGCAAACTGACGTGACTTCATCGTGCTCAAGGTATGGACATGTAAACCCGGAGGGACTCGGAATACTGGCGTTGAAAAAAGCATGAATATCACGACTTTTCGCGAATTTACACACGGTTCAAAGTCAGTATCTGGTGTTGGATGTGCCTTCGTCAGTCGACACAGTGTAAGATCTTTCTATTTACCAACGCAAGCATCGATTTTTGCCGCCGATTTGTATGCGATACTCCAAGCCCTCTATTTTATACAGGAAAACCGGCCCACCAAGCACGTCGTTTTCACAGACTCCTTGAGCAGTCTCCTCGCATTGACAACCTTTAACCAGGATAACCGACTTGTTCGTAGGATCATCAAATTCGTGAACTCCCTACGTGACATCGGCAGAAATATCGTGTTCTGTTGGATTCCTAGCCATGTCGGACTCACGGGAAATGAAGCTGCTGACATAACACGCCATCGCCAAACACGCCATCGGCAATGGCCGTGTGGTCCATCTACGGCTTCCTCCAAGGGACCTATACCCTACTATATTGTCATACGGTCAGAATGGCAACGAGCCGGGAACTCCAGATGTACTAAGCCCAGAGTTTTAAAACCTACACTAGGACAATGGCGATCCTCGCACCGAACCAAGCGACAGGAAGAGTTAGTACTCTGCCGATTGAGAATAGGTCATACCTTCGCAACACAGTTACATGCTGGCTGGTGATGACCGACCTCTGCCCACGCTGTTCTAATCCGCTTACTGTGTACCATGTTTTAGGAGGCTGTACAATGTTAGAACCACTACGACGCCAGATTTTACGACTGCTGAACGCCGACACTTCTTTACGTATTCTGATTGGGAACGACTCTGATATCGTGGCATCCGGGAATATTTTTACCTTCCTTCTACAAGCTCGCCTAGAGATGATATACTCCCACCCGTGAATATTAATAAGCTATGATAGTAGCACCATAGATTGAGTATAATACAGTTATGGGCGCAAAATGACCCTGGATGTCAACGCGCCCCATAAGCTCTAATTCATCACCACCAGGATCGTGGAGTACGTACCGTCTACCAGGGTTGGATTTATACTTCGCGATCCTGGATGACAAGAGGACGATTTCTGGGTGATTGACTACGGAGAGAATGTTTTCCTTCAAACATTGGCATCAGAATCCCATTTTGAATTTTCAGGTAAATTTTGAGCACCTTACCACAGGGCACAGTGTACATTGTCGAACAACACCATCAGACGTCCAAATTGAAAACACACGGAGGAAACAGCATGGAGGATAATTTTGCGAAGAGGATAATGCTATGAATGGTAAAAATCTAGGAAAAGGCAGTTTGTTTCGACCCAGACGTCTACTGTGGCTGGCCAAGGACCTGCGCCCCTAGCTCCAATTCACCACCACCACCAGGTCCTCTGATGTGTGTGATGGTTGTGATGGCTGCTCCGTGGGCGGGGGACGCAGGTCCTCTGATGGGTGTGATGGTTGTGATGGCTGCTCCGTGGGCGGGGGACGCAGGTCCTCTGATGTGTGTGATGGTTGTGATGGCTGCTCCGTGGGCGGGGGACGCAGGTCCTCTGTGTGTGATGGTTGTGATGGCTGCTCCGTGGGCGGGGGACGCAGGTCCTCTGATGGGTGTGATGGCTGCTCCGTGGGCGGGGGACGCAGGTCCTCTGTGTGTGATGGTTGTGATGGCTGCTCCGTGGGCGGGGGACGCAGGTCCTCTGATGGGTGTGATGGTTGTGATGGCTGCTCCGTGGGCGGGGGACGCAGGTCCTCTGATGTGTGTGATGGTTGTGATGGCTGCTCCGTGGGCGGGGGACGCAGGTCCTCTGATGGGTGTGATGGTTGTGATGGCTGCTCCGTGGGCGGGGGACGCAGGTCCTCTGATGGGTGTGATGGCTGCTCCGTGGGCGGGGGACGTAGGTCCTCTGATGGGTGTGATGGTTGTGATGGCTGCTCCGTGGGCGGGGGACGCAGGTCCTCTGATGGGTGTGATGGTTGTGATGGCTGCTCCGTGGGCGGGGGACGCAGGTCCTCTGATGTGTGTGATGACAACCATCACATGGCTGCTCCGTGGGCGGGGGACGCAGGTCCTCTGATGGGTGTGATGGTTGTGATGGCTGCTCCGTGGGCGGGGGACGCAGGTCCTCTGATGGGTGTGATGGTTGTGATGGCTGCTCCGTGGGCGGGGGACGCAGGTCCTCTGATGGGTGTGATGGTTGTGATGGCTGCTCCGTGGGCGGGGGACGCAGGTCCTCTGATGTGTGTGATGGTTGTGATGGCTGCTCCGTGGGCGGGGGACACAGGTCCTCTGTGTGTGATGGTTGTGATGGCTGCTCCGTGGGCGGGGGACGCAGGTCCTCTGATGTGTGTGATGGTTGTGATGGCTGCTCCGTGGGCGGGGGACGCAGGTCCTCTGATGTGTGTGATGGTTGTGATGGCTGCTCCGTGGGCGGGGGACGCAGGTCCTCTGATGTGTGTGATGGTTGTGATGGCTGCTCCGTGGGCGGGGGACGCAAGTCCTTTGTCGCTCGTGATGGCTGCCTTTGGATGATGATGAATTTGAGTTTAGGGGCGCGTCGACTAGGCTGCTTTTGGACTGTTCGTTGGTACTACGTTCTGCGGTCGGCTGACTGTACGTCTGGTCGTGTGTTGCAGATAATTTGGACTTCATAAGGATGACGACCCCTCCGTCGTCAGGCAAGCTGAACGGCGTCGGAGACTCGCCGACGTCCAGCACATCACAGGTAGGAGCCACTCCCCCGCCCAGCCAGTCTGCTCCGACGTGTGGGTGTCGTTATGGGTATGGCGACGGCAGTCCTTCGGGTGAGAAGTGTGGTGTGTTGTTTGTAAGCAGTGCGTTTTGCATTAACGTGGAGGATAAGTGCTTATGGCTGGCGGTGACGTAAGTGAAGCGGCCAGAAGAGTGACTAGTGTCCATCACTCCCGTGGGGACGGCTTGGCTAGGCCCTTGACCAAGCTGAGCTGAATGTCGCAAGCGTTGGTGACTTGTGGGTGGGGCGTCATCTGACCGGGCGTCGTCACCCAGCCGTCTGCCGGATTCCTGGTGGTCCTGGGGGTCGTCGGCACTGCCTGTTGCGCGTCCTCCCACGCGTCGCCGCCGCCGCCGCCGCCGCCGCCGCCGCCGCCGCCGCCGGCCGGCCCGTCGGCGTCGTTTTGGATCGATGGCGCCGATGCCGCACCCTCGGCCGACGCCGGACAATTGGGCGGACGCCGCCCGGAAGCGACGGCAACCGCATGTGCGCCGTCGGCCCATCGGCACCGACGAGACTGGCGGCCGGCGGTCATCGACCGGCGACGGCAGATTGTGCGTAGGTGCGTGGACGCTGTGCGCTAAGGTGGTCTGTCGGCCGGCACCACTGCCACCCGGTGACCGATAGCTGGCCAGGGTGCGTCGCGATAGCCGCGCTGTTTGTCCGTCCATATCGGTGCGCCGGTCGCGCGCGCCGCGTGACTATCGCAGCCGTGGCGTGCCACAACTGTGGCGACCTCTGGGAGCGCATGGTCCGCCTGCCGACAGCACCACCGGTGGTGTGGACAGCGGGGACCGGTCTGCAGGCAGCACCACCGGTGGTGTGGACAGCGGGGGCCGGTCTGCCGGCAGCACCACCGGTGGTGTGGACGGGCCGGTGCGGCAGCACCACCGGTGGTGTGGACAGCGTGGACCGGTCTGCCGGCAGCACCACCGGTGGTGTGGACAGCGGGACCGGTCTGCCGGCAGCACCACCGGTGGTGTGGACAGCGTGGACCGGTCTGCCGGCAGCACCACCGGTGGTGTGGACAGCGGGGACTGGCCTGCCGACAGTTGTGCCCGTAGGGACCGTGTCCGCGCCGCCAAAGCCGCGGCGCGTCCGTGTGCGGTGCTCGTCGTGGGGTATGCAGCTGTCCCGGTTGTCGTTGTGGCGCTACGTCGCTACGTATCTGCTCAAACAAACTCAATGCAGTCCGCCCGTCGAAATTCGGTCAATCTGTGCAGACGTACTGCCCTGTTCAGGTGGTTACTATGCCCAACACAGCTCGCCCGAAAACATTGGGAGGTCGTAGTAACGCTGTAGGGCGTTCGATCGTGATTCACTGTCAATGGGTGCAACCAAAGTTGCCTTTCGGGCCTGGATGCAAGCGAACAGTAACGCACACGCATCCAGATCTCGCCTCCAAGCACGTGCGCCATATTGTCTTGGCTCCGGCGGGTCGGGAGCTGCCGGCGTCGCGGCCACAGGTCGGCCGGCGCTCGCATGCCGCCGTCGGCTCTGTATATTTGTCCACCTGCAACGCCACCGAAATAGACGCCGGTTCCGTGCTACCCGACCAGCTCGCGCCGGCCGGGCGCCAGTCGCCACGCCGGTGGCAGTTTCCGCGCACTGATGACCCGAGTCGACGAGTGGCCGCGTGCTCAGAGTGCAACTCGCGCCGCCCCTGACCGCGTTTCCCGGCGGCCGCATCGGCCAGCTGCAGTCTTATTGGACGTACACGGTCAGACTGTGACGTTATTGGAGGCCACGCGACGGCCCGGCCAGATGCTTCTCTGGCGGCGACGGCTCGGTGCTGCGTACATACAGTCCCGGCGACGCTGACCGACCGGTCTTGCTCCTCCCTCTGCCTTCCGCGTAAGAACGACTTGCGCAGGCAAGGATCGATGCGAGGTCGATACAGCCAATTCGCGGAAACTGTCTCGTCCCTGCTGCAGCTGCTGACGACCTCATTCAACTTCGGCGCCCCATACACCTCACATTGGGGATGCCGACTTCGTTCTCTCTGCCCTGTCTGGGCCGCGGTAGCTCAGTTCATAGAGCGTGACAAGATTGTGGGTTCGAATATCGCAACCGACTGCATTTACAGTCCACTCGCGACCAATCGGCGTCACAGGTCGGCGGTGCTATGTGACCTAGCGGTTGAACATGTGAATACCCCGATGCTATTAATCTCGCGTGTCGACGACCGGCGCTCTGTTTGGGTCGTCACGCGCACACCCCTGATTGAGCGAATCTGGCAATTGGGCAGCGTCCACGCCAGGTGGCTGCACTGCTTTGGCATGCGCAAGTCGATTACCTGCAGTCTATCTGATGCGGCTGGATGTGGTGTACGGACAGGAGTGGCGCGGCGGGATGTGGTGTACGAACAGGAGTGGCTTCCAATACCAATAGATGGCCCGCCATAACCATACATGCCCAGTGCACCCCTGGCTTCAAAAGAACGCTTCGCTACCTATAAAGGCTCGTCATGATTATACGGGCCCCGTGGGGCTCCCCTGACTCATTTTGAGGCCAGGGTACCTGCCCAGTGCACCCAGACTTCAAAAGAATACTCCGCTGCTTATCAACGGTCCGTTATGATCGTACCTGCCCAGCTTCAATCCCACCTCATCCGCCCATAGTTCACATCTACTTTTGTCGCTGGTGCACAGAAGAGCCCTGCCCATTTCCCAACAGTCTCCTCCATGCGCGCTGGCTTTCGCGGTGCACGTGCGCCTGCAGCGTGCATGATCCCCGACTCGCTGCTCCAGAATCGTGACGTGCCTTGCGCACACAACCGTGCAAACCTGCAAGGCTTGTTTGTAGAACGTCCTCACTTCTGAAGACTGTTTGTTTGCGGCAAGATAGTTGAGCGATGCGCAGAAGTCTGGACGGGTCCAGAGGTCATATCTCCATTCGTTAGTGGTTATCGTGGATTCTTGATGTCGGAATTGCTTCCGTGCAACACTTTAATCGATATTTAGAAAATATGAAGTATATTTTACATCTTGCAAACTGCCTGGCAAGTTGTGCGTACGACATGCGCATGCATGCCCCAAGGTTTCCCAAAATCCTTGCCCATCACGTGCATCAATTGGTGCATGCATCGAAATTGTTAATATCTGGCGACAGCTCCTGCATGTTATAACTAGATACTTTCCACGGCAACTAGAGATTTTCCAGAAGCGACGAGTCACCACTTTGTGTCCTCATGCGGGAGTTGCTGCGGAAAAGCAGCATTCGCCTGCGCAGCATCATGAGTGGACATTATACCCACTCCGCCCCTGGGAGCTGGCTCCACCTATGATTAACCTTGGCTTGGCGAATACTCACAAAGTAAAGGTTATACCAGAACTGTTTCACATGAAAGCCCTGGAACACCTGGAAGCTTATCGTGGATGCATTTCTACTCGCACAGACTGTTCAAAGACGGAAAGTGACGTGGGGTGTGCTTTCGTGGGTGGCTCTAGCACAAGGACGTTTGCACTGCCCGCTCAGGCATCCGTATACAACGCGAAATTGATAGCGATCCAAAAAGTACTGTGCTTTATTGGAGTGTGACATGAGAGCACTCACATCGTTGTTTCAGATTCTTTAAGCAGTCTACTTGCTCTGAAGTCCTTTTATCCTCGTGACTCTGTTACAAGAAATCGCAATCTGCCTTAACACGCGCCCTGGAGGGTCTCTGAAAACTACGCGCACTGGGGGGGGGGCGGGCGGCGGCGCGGATTCCGCCCCTAAGATCTCGGCGCGTATTAAGACTAGAGCAATGAAATTGCAGGGTGGATGGGCACAATGGTGAACTCTATTGTGTGCATATTGCATGACCTTGAGTCAATATCTTGAAGGTCAAATGAGGTTAAAAAAAATTATTGTTTTGCGTGGCTTGTCTTCCGTCCATTCCGTCCATTGCTATGGATTGCTGTGATTGTGTTTAAATGCTCCAAACTTGGCATTGATGATGTCTTGGACGTTACTAATTATGCATTACAGATGCCAGATCCGCCATTTGACCTCAGGTCACTTATATAGGAGCACTTTATCAGGTCAATACCTGCTCCAGTTACCGGAACCGGGCTGCCCACCAGACTGCTCCGTTGGGCGGCTCGGCACAATCAGCTTCGCAAAGGAAGGAGTGAAATACATGAATAGTGTGGAAACGCCTAGGCACACAAACAGTAGTTTTCAGGATGTATAGGGAGTAACATGCAGTGACATCAATCGCATGAGTCATTTCCCCCCACCCACGATGAGGCACCACCTATACGTGGTGGGAGAGGGGGATTGAGTTCCCCAAAGACCCGGTGACCATCATACCGGCGAGGGGTGAGGCCAAGAGTGCCTCACTCGTCCTTCCGTCCATACGCTCCCGTTCCAATGCCCATCTCATCCCAACATCCATGTCATTCATCTGGCCCTGCAACAACAACTATCCCTACTATGAGCAGGCAGGACACTTTCCCCGGTCCTGCCCACCAGCTCAGTTTTATCGGGGTAGTCGCGCCCCGTCGGCCCATCCCGCGGGGTTGGCTGAGTCCAGGGGGCTGGGGTCCCCCGTCGCACGGTGCTAGTTGTGACTGGGGACCAGCACGCCTCTGGTCCCGATATCCCGGAGGGGCGGGCGGGCCCGTGGGGCCTCACACGAGTCAAGCGACTGGTCGCCTCTGTCTGGGGGCCTAGGTCTCGTCCGGGTGCTTGCCGGACCGGCCGGCTGGGGTTAAGGGGTGGGCGGCGCTGGATCCCGGTCGGGGTGGTGAGTCTCTCTCCCGGCCGGGGATGGCGTCGCCTGCCCCGTATAGTTCTTCGGGTGCCTGGCGACCTCCCGTCCGCGGGACTCGGGCTTCTCCCGGTGGGGCCCCTATGGGGTGGGGCGCCCGGGGAGTGGAAACCAACATTATTACATGGCATCACAAAGCACAAACCCAACCTGGTCTACCTTACGGTGGCCAGAACGCACACAGGAACACATTCCCCTACGGTGTAGCCAGCAGGTTCTCTTCCCCCGTATTCTTGTTCTACAAGCCGCTGAAGTGGCAAGGAGGCTGTCTTCTATTTCTCCATTCCAGAGACCGCATTGCGATCGCAACGATCGCAAGGAGGTTGCGATCGTTTTGGACACATCATACGTTGTGACAAACTCAGACAGTGGCCTTGAAGTAGAATTTAAAGACGCTGACGAGTCGAATAAAACACGTACGGGCAAAGGAATTTACATATTTGGTCAGGGATCAGCAGGGTAGGAAAATCATTGCGATACCCATCACGGTCGAAGCGCACAAAACTAAAAACCACTCAAAAGGAGTCATGAACTGATTTGAGATGTCATTGACGATGAAATTAGATGGCTTAGCTGACGATGGCGTTATTCTAGCACGAAGATTCAATGAGGAAAGGTAATGAGTTACAGCCCACCGACACTATTATTTTAGCATTTGACTCGGTGGATTTACTCGCGTCTGTCCGGGTAGGCTACATAACTGTCATGGTTAGACAGTTCATCAAAAATCCCATGCAGTGCTTCCGCTGTCAGAAGTTCGGCCACACAACACAGTTCTGCCGCAACCGTCCTGCATGTGGAAGATGTGGTTCATCTGAGCATGCGTCGGACCATTGCAATGCTGAAGCATCCTAGTGTGTTAATTGTGGGGTATCAGAGTGCACACAGTACGTTCGACAGATCATGTCCCACTTACAAGAAAGAGAAGGAAATAATTTCGCTGAAGTGTACCAAAAATATCTCATTTCGAGAGGTCAGGAATATGTATGAGAGCATCCACCCCAAAGTTACATATGCAGCAAAGGTAACTGGCCAGTCGAGTAAAACTACTGACAACCCCACAACGTTTACAACCCAACAAGGAATCTGAACTGATTGAGCAATTAATGATACTGTTACGATCATTCGGGACGACTGTCGCGCCGCTGGCAAAGCCAGGTCGGTCAGCCCACGACGACGCCGATAAAATTGAGGCCACACCCTCAACGAGTGGAAGGGCCGCTCGTGCATCGGAGGCCCCTCCCGATCAATCCTCGAAGGCGGGGAGTGGATACTGGTCCAACGGTCCAAGAGTCTGTCCTTCCCATCCAACCCAGGCCCTCCCACATCTAACTCAACACCCTTGAAATCCATACCCATCATTTCCCGTCCTCTCATAAACCTTCCCTCCCCTGCACACCCCACCACCCCCTCCAAATCAACCATCTCCACCTCTTCCCTGCCAGATCCCTCTTCCCTTCCAGTGAGCCAGACCTCACCACCACCCTCGACTTCCACTTCCGCACCTGCATCCCCGTCCCGTAACACCCGACCAATCCAAATACCCGACATCAACCTCATCAGGACATCAGGAGGCCGAGGGGCGCGCGCGAGGCGAAGTGGGCGCGCCTGGTTCAAATGGAGAGGGTTCGGGCGACGAGCCGCCAAGACCCTGAGAAGGCTCCTTCCCAAGGGCCGGCTGCCTCATCGCCACGAAGGCGAATTGAGGGACCGGCAGTAGCCCAGGCTACCTACGACATGGGCCCTTCCCCGCGTCTTCCCCGGCTGGGGGCACAGAAACGAGGCTTGCCGCCTTCAGGCTCACCACCGGGTCAAGAATCGCTGAACACTCGGCCCAGAACTCAACTTTAATCTACTTTTATCCAGTTGCGCCTAGTCATACTCTCTGGTTTTACAATGGACCCCGTTAGGATGGTGATCTGCGATCAGTTGTGATACTTTTTTCCATTTTTATGCTTTAAGTATCTTTTGATCACTTGAATGGGTATCTTAAACAAAATATTACAATGGAATTGTAGGGGGATACGATCCAGTGCCCAGGACTTACAGGTGGTGATAAGACAATACTGTCCGATTGCGGTGTCTACAGGAAACTAAGCTTACAGGAATCTATAATTACACGATCAGGAATTGCCAATTATTTCGCAAGGACATGGCAACAGACACCGTAGCACATGGCGGTATGTTGCTGGCGGTACACTACAGCACACCCGCGCAGCAGTTAAATTTGACTACATCTTTGCAGGCTGTCGCCGCACGTGTCCACCTGAACCATAGGCCGTTGTCACTTTGTTCACTGCATCTACCTCCCGGGACTGCATTTCCGGCCTCAGAAGTCAGAAGTCTGATATTCCAGCTCCCACAACCATTTTTGGTTTTAGGAGATTTCAACTCATTACACCGTCTGGGGTATGATAGTGTAAACTCCCGCGGACAAGTTTTACACCCGCTACTATTGAGTGAAGCTATATGTTTGTTAAACACAGGTACACATACACCTTTCACTCTACCCTCTGGTCATTCATCGGCACTATACCCGGGTCTCGCAAGCCCGCAACTAGTAGATTCATTTGAATGGTCTGTGCACGCCGGTCCTCTTGGTGGCGGCCATTTTCCTGTGTGGCTATAATATCGTGATGGGGCGGTTATTGGTTCTAGACTCCCACGTTGGAATCTCCGGAAAGCGGATTGGGCACTGTTCGCAGATGAGATTGCGAACTCTTGTCGATGCGGACTGTGAACTATCTCCTCCAACTCTAGAAGAGTTCACATCTAAGCTTCTGCAATCCGCCGCAGGAACTATTCCGCACACCACTGGCACTCCTCGTCGACCCCCTGTCGCGTGGTGGACGAGCCGCGACGCTACACGGACACGTAGGCGAGCCTTCAGGACCTTCGATAAAAGTACAACCGCGAACCTTTTAGTATTTAGACGAACACGTGCCCTCGCGCGTCGTACCATCCGGGAGTCTCCTGGAGTGTGTGAGCAAACTGTCCAGTTTTTCGCCAATATCACAAGTATGGTCACGTGAAACGTATTTCAGGTCATTACGAGTCGTTGCCACTCCCTGTTTTGGATGTTGCTGGGCGACGGATTATGCACCCTGCCGAGGTGGTTAACGAAATTGGTGAAGTGTTGTGGAAAGATGTCGCGTGGACAACCTAGACGATAAATTTCTCCGTTTCAGGCGTTGCTACGAGGAAACATCTATAGACTTTCCCACCTCCGTTGAACTAAATTATAACCAATATTTTACATTAGCCGAACTAACAGCCATAAACTCCCTGCAGAACGTATCAGAAGGACTGGACTGTGTCTATAATAGTATGCTGAAGCACCTGCCAGTGAACGCTGTCCATGAACTTTTATGTGTATTTAATAAACTTTGGCATAGCGATAACTTTCCAGATCCTTGGCTGGAGGCCATTGTGGTGCCTCTGCTTAAACCGGGAAAGACTGCATATGATCCACATAGTTATACGCCTATTTCACTCACGTCATCATTATGTAAGCTTTTGGAGAAGCTGGTCAATGTCATACTGGTATGGTTCCTAGAAACGAATAACATTTTATCTAACGCCCAGTGTGGTTTTAGGAAGTATCGTAGTACAGTGGATGACATTTTAGCTTTTGACACTATTGTGCGTGTTGGCTTTAAGGAAAAACGACATGTTGGAGCTACATTTTTCGACATGGAGAAAGCGTATGATACATGGCGGTATGGTGTCTGGAAGAAAGTGTTTAACTACGGGATTCGTGGTGCAATGGCAATCTGTATCAACAATTTTCTATGTGATGGGTTTTCCAGGTTAGAATTGGAAACTGCCTTTCTCGACGTTTTACACAAGAAAACAGTATACCACAAGGCAGCGTGCTAAGTGTCGCATTGTTTGTTATCATGAAGCTATATTTGAAATTGTCTACCACAATCTGTCGATCGGTCTCTCTTTGTAGATGATCTTGCGATTTGGTCCTGTGGCGCTAGTACTCATTATGTGGAGCGGCAGCTGCAACTGGCGGTGAATCGGCTTGAAAGATGGAGTTTTACCAATGGACAGTATTCATAATCGAAGACTGGTTATTCATTGCTGTCGTCGTCGACCATGCCCCTATTTTTTATTGAAAATGTTTGGCACGGAGATCGCTACCAAACCCGTTTGGAAGTTTTGGGGGTACACCTCGACAATCGCCTGACATATCGGGAACACTATAATTATTATGGATACATGTTTTAAGGCATTTAATATCTTGAAGTGTGTGACAAACTTCATATGGTGCAGACCGTAAGACATTACTGCTTTTTTACAGATCACTCATCCGCTCCAAACTTGACGATAGCTGCTTCGTTTACGACTCCGCTTGTACATCTGATAAGCGAACGTTGGATGTTGTGCACAACGCAGCCTGCGAATTGTCACTGGTGCATTTCGAACGTCCCCCACTGCAAGCCTTCTGGTTAAAGCGCATGAGCCACCCATTGCCTTGCGGCGTATCATGCTTGGAATGAGATACGCATGCAAGCTCTCGCAAATTCCAGACCGCCCCACATATGATCTGGTGTTTTCGTCACGCACTGTGAACCTATTCTATGGATTATCTAATCAGCGTTCGTCACCTTTCTGTATCAGGCTCCATAATGCACTGCGTCGGAGTGGAATCACTTTCCGTAACGTGATCAAACTGAGCGCTCTGGGTACTCCTCCCTGGGAGTTACTGTCGACGATAATTGATGTTGCACTGAGCGAAAACTACAAACATGATACCTTGCCTCCAGGCGCGCACCCAGGATTTTTCCATGGGGCGGACCGAAAAGGGCACTTGGCCGGCTCCATAAGGGCACTGCGGCCCGGTGCACACTGGAAGGTTTGTTGACCCTGGGGGGGGGCGTTAAAAAAATTGTCAAAAAGAGCAGTTTTAGGCCAAAAGGACACCTTTGGCACAGGCGGAGCACATCAGCAGGTGATTTTTTGGGCTAAATTTGGGACATTCCGGCCAAGAGGGCACTTTTCGGTCAAAAGGGCACTTTGGTCTCATGGGAGGGCCCGGGCCCCCTGCCCCCCTCCGGTGCGCCTATGCTTACACTCAAGAGTTCCGAATTCAAGCACTGGACCTCATTGCGTCCTACGTCGGCTACAAGACAACATTCACGGACGGTTCAAAGATCGAAGCTGGTGTTGGTTCGGCGTTTGTTAGCGGCTCCGCCACACGATCTTTCACGCTACCTGTGCAGGCATCCGTCTTCACGTCGGAATTGGTAGCCATTAACAAAGCATTGTGTTTTATACAAGTATCTGATGAAACACTGCACCGCATCTTAACAGATAGCCTCGGTAGCCTTATGGCACCGAGGTCTTTCATTCATAACACTGCATTCTGCAGGAAATAGTTATACGGTTGACGTCACTACGTGCAGAGGGTAAGACCATCGTTATGTGCTGGATTCCGAGCCACGTCGGTATGTTTGGGAATGAGGCCGCTGACGCCGCTGCAAAGCGAGCAGCCCAGAGACCATGTACACGGTGGCCATTCCTGCTATATATATATATCCAGTCATTAACAATTACGTTTTTCGTGAGTGGCTGTTGCTTTGGGACGCGGTCGGTGAAAACAAGCTGTATAACCACTGCAGTTGATGCGCCCTAAAACCCTAATAACAAACTAGCATGAGTCATTTGCATTTATGACAACATTCCAGTTGACCAAGTTTGATTCTATTAGCCTATCATGAACCTGATCTGACTTGACCGCGCCGACCTAACATGACTTAAGTTATATAGCATAACAATATGCATCAAACAAGTCGCTAGTGTTGTCAAGAACACTCCCCTTTTGCCAATATACGGGAAGCGCATCAGCGCAGATTTTAGTGGTCTGGTGCCGGGATTTTTTTAAACTTTAACGACCCCTAACTTAAAATCTTCCGACGATTTTAATTTTTCTTGCTTTAGACAATGCGCCGGTCATTTCTAAAGAGGTACGCAAAAAATGGTGTATATCGGCCGGCACAATAAGGAGTTATGGACGTAAAATATGAGGGGTTGGCGGATTTCGCCATCCCCATCCAGGGCGTATGTTAACCTGTCATGAACTTGACCTGACTTGACCTCGGTGACCTGACATGACTGAAACAACAGCATAACAATATACATCAAACAAGTCGCTAGTTTTGCCTAGAACACTTACTTTTTGCCAATATGCGGAAAGCGCATCAGCGCCGATAATTGTGGTCTGGCGTTTAATTTTTTTTACTTGAACGATCTCTAACTCGAAAAACTTTTGGTCGATTTTCATTTTTTCTTAATTTAAGCAACGCGCCGGTCATTTTAAAGCAGGCACACAAACAATGGCGTATATCGGCCGTTAAAATATAGAGTTGTCGACAAAAAACCGGATGGGTGGGCGGATTTCGCCCCCCCTCCAGGGCGCGTGTTAACACCCTCAGCCAGTCTGGAAAAGAAAAGTGAATGGCAGAAAGAGTGGGACTCCATTGATAATAAGCTCAAAACACTGAAAACCCGTTTAGTTTTATGGGAATCATCGGTGAGAAAATATTTGAAGGAAGTAGTCGTCCTTGCTATGTTGAGGATAGGGCACACGTGCGCCACCCATCGTTACATGGTAATGGACGAGCCGAGGCCGATCTGAGACCTCTTACAGTATGGTATGCAAGAGGTACCTCTTACAGTATGGCATGCTCTACTGTCCTGTCCTCGCTTTCGAGTGCAGCGAAAACGACATTTTGGGCGACGAGCGCTTACGTTTTCTGATATTCTAGGTGACTATTCGCGTTTTATCCTCACTGGCAAGTTATTTGAATATATTTGACATAAAGCTCCATGTCGTCTGCCAGTCACTGTAGTCAGTTTTTCCTCGTATATGTATGCTGAAGGATGCAGCTTGGGCGTGTGTGTGTGTATTTATTACCTCGGGGGAAGGCCCGATTATAATAAACCGGTAGCTAACTATTAGTTATGGGCGCAAAATGACCAAACCTGCTCGATGCGCCCTAAAACTCAGAGCCAACCAAGTGATGACTCAGCATGCTGATCAGTTCTAACAGCAGCCAGTTGGCACTGGAACAGCGTTTGCTCGTTGGTCTGTCCCTGGAGGTGATGTGCCTGTGCACTGCTGTAGGTCGGCCAGTTGGTGTGGCGTTACGGACATCCACCATTGAAACCAGACTGTGATTGCTGTGGTGGGCTCTGCACCTTCTCAAACGCCACCAATCAAAACATTGCATCAGCATGCCATTTTAGCGTTGGGATTTCTGGAGGTAGTATTGCATTGTATGATTCTTAACCGTCTTAAGCTACTGCACAGCTTCGGACGGCCGCGAATAAAACTGTGCGTAGTTACGCCATTCAGATGTTAGGCTGGTCTTTAGCGGCAGTCGCCTGTGCCCGTCATGCGCCAGATTTATCGTACACCGTCTGGCTGTACAGGGTGTACACTGTCTGGCTGGGCGCTGCATGACCTCTGCAGTCGGTGCGCCCTTAAACCCCAATAACCAACCAACTATACACTGTCTTGGGCTGCACACTGTCTGGCTGTACAGGTTGTGAACTGTCTGGCTGTATAGGTTGTGAGCTGTCTGGCTGTACAGGTTGTGAACTGTCTGGCTGTACAGGTTGTGAACTGTCTGGCTGCACAGGTTGTGAACTGTCTGGCTGTACAGGTTGTGAACTGTCTGGCTGTACAGGTTGTGAACTGTCTGGCTGTACAGGTTGTGAACTGTCTGGCTGTACACTGCCTGTGGCTGTACACGACCCGGCTGTACGCTGTCCGACTGCTGGCCGTGTGCTGCGCCATTGCCAGTGTCGCCACTCCCCTGGTCCCGTCCAGTGGCCGACACCCACGGCGCCTCCCGTCCTCTGTCCCCTGTGCCGGCCGCCAGCGGTCATGGCCGCTGGCGGCCGGGGTCATCAGCCTCGCCTCGGGACACGGCTGGCCTGCGTGGCTGCGCCTGTGGGAGGGGGGGGGGGGGGGCGGCGGCAGCCCTGGCCGGCCGGCGAGTGCGTCTCTGGCGCGCCTATTGCTCCAGCGCACGTCCTGCACGCGCCGCACACAAGCAGTGTGTGGGCGACACGGGCTATCGGGGCGCAGTAATGAGATGGCGACCGTGTCGCACGTGCCAGGTCGGACCACACGCACACACACACACACACACACGCACGCACGCACGCATATATATATATAGTAGTATATATAGTAGATATATATAGTGGATATATATAGTGGATATATATAGTGGATATATATAGTAGATATATATATAGATATATATAGTAGATATATATGTATGTATGTATACATGTATACATGTATACATACGCGCGCAAGCACACACAGGCACAGTCCCGTCTATCAGTGTGCAATTAATCAGGCACATCACACGCTATCCAATTATGAACGCGTAGTGGCCAAGTCCGGTCGATGTAATGCATCAAGCCCAATAGCTATCCAGCCAATGCATGTTGCTCGTGTCGCAGTGACCGGTTTGCCTGTCCCGCCCTGTCATTCTGGCGTCATGTTACCGTTACCATGTGCCCCCCCCAACGCCCCTGGTGTGCTGTCATGTTCACCCTGTTTATCTATACCACCCAATCTATCCCTCCCTTCCCTTGCTGTGCTGGTGCCTTGTCCCATCTCGTGCCTCCTGTGCTGTGTCGTTTCCCTTTATTCCACCCCGACTGTCCGTCATTGTGACTTCCTGTTGCCCTGCGGGCCGCTCCGTCGGTCAGATTAACACCGTGCCGGGCCGTTACAGGATGGCGACTGGCTGCATTGCCTGGTGTGTCGAGGCCTCTACAAGGACCCGTGGCTGCTGCGCTGCTTGCACACCTTCTGCCAGGCGTGCTTCGACACGCGCGTCGAGACCGAGGGCAAGAACGAGTGTCCCGTCTGCCAGGAGCGCGACGTGTTCGGCCACCTGAAGCTGCGGCCAGACTACGCGGCGCGCTACGCCCTGGAGCATGGCGTGGCCGAGCAGCGGCCTGTGCCGTGCTCTGGTGTGGCCGGCGCCGAGTGCGGTCGGCCGGCCGTCTCGCACTGTCCCACCTGCGCCAAATACATGTGCACAGGCTGCCACAACGGCCACATGGAGCTGAGTCGGGCGCACCGCGTCCAGTCGCTGGGCGAGGCGCGCGCCGACGGCAAGCGGCCCGCCTGCTGGCTGCACCCGCACCAGCCCCTTAAGCAGTACTGCACCGTCTGCGAGGTGCCCACGTGCGAGCTGTGCGCCGAGACGCACCCCGCCGACCACCGGCGCGTGCCGCTCGACGAGGTAGCCTCTGATGAGATCAACATGTTCTGCGCTACCATCGACGGCCAGAAGCGCAAGGTGATGGACATGAAGAAGATCCTGGCGCGCCAGATTCGCCGGCACACGGAGGCGTACGAGCGCTGCCGCCGCATCGTCGACGATGGCCACGACCTGCTGATCGACGTGCTACCGGCCGACAAGGACCAGGTGCTGCTCAAGCTCGAGGAGCGTAACCGGCTGCAGAAGACGCGGCTAGAGAAGTTCGGCGAGAAGGTACTGCTGCTGGCCGGCGACGTGACGCACATCATCAGCGTGATGGAGCGCCAGCTGCAGTTCGGCCTCAACGGCGAGGTGTTGGCGCTCAAGAAGCCCGCCGAGTCGAAGCTGGCCGTGATGAACCGCAAGATCGACGACCACTTCTCTGCCGAGGCGCTGGTTGCGCAGGCACTGCTGCGGTCCGGCTCCGAGCTGGGCCGAGACATGATGCGCTCGCTGTACCGCACGCAGATCAGCACAGACAGCCGCCGCACCTCGCCCGTGCAGGCCACCGAGCTGGGCGCGCTCAACGGCTTCGGCAGCTCGCCGTCCGGCTCGTCGCACGGCTCGTCGCCTGAACTGTCGCTGGAGCAGTCGCTGAGCCGCGGCTCGTCCTACGACCACGAGCTTCTCAGCTCGGACGGACGGCCCGCCGGATCCGACCTGGGAGGCCTCGGCTTCGCGCTGCCTGCCGAGCTGTCGGCCATGCTGAACGGCAACTCGTCCACCGACCTCTTCACGCAGCCGCCCTCGTCGCTCGGCCTCGCCTCCATTAGCAACGGCCATGCGGGCGTCGGTGGCGCCCTCAACGGCCACGGCAAGCTTGGCGCGGTGGGCGGCCTGAACGGCAGTGCCCTTAATGGCAGCGCACTCAACGGTCTGACGTCGCTGACCAACGGGCTTGAACACCACCTGCGTTTGGAGGATCGCGCCCCGTCGTCCCGGCCGTCCACCGCCTTCAGCGGCCTCGGTGACATCAGCTCCCACCACAGTCTGGTCGACTACAGCCCCATACCCGACTTTGGGGGCTCGCGCATGGCCAGCGCGCTGGGCTCTGGGTCTGCTACTAGCTCGGCGCCCTTCTCGGCGGCGAACGGCAACGTCGGTGGCGGAATGGGTCAGAGCATCCTGACTGGCGCCTCCGGCATGGAGCGGTCGTTCAGCGGCAGCTACGACAGCGGCTTTTCTGGCCGCTACTCGCCCTACTCGGCAGTCACCCAGTACGGCCGCTGGTCTAACGGTAACGATTCTGCCGGCGGCGGAGGCGGCGGCAGCGGCGGTGAGCACCGCCCGCCGTCTGCCGCCGCGGGCCAGCTGGGCCAGCGCGGCCCGCCGCCGCCCGCGACTCCGCCGGCGCCGCCGCCGCCGCCGTACCCGCCACGTGGGCAGATCCGTCGCCAGAAGATGATCTACAACGTGAAGCTGGGCGAGTTCGGCGTAATGGAGGGCCAGTTCACCGAGCCGTCCGGAGTGGCCGTCAACGCGCGCAACGAGATCATCGTGGCCGACACAAACAACCACCGCATCCAGGTGTTCGACAAGGAGGGCCGCTTCCAGTTCAGCTTCGGCGAGTGCGGCAAGCGCGAGGGCCAGCTGCTCTACCCGAACCGCGTGTTCGTCAACAAGCAGAGTGGCGATATCGTGGTGACTGAGCGTTCGCCCACCCACCAAATCCAGATCTACAATCAGTACGGCGCGTTCGTGCGCAAGTTCGGCGCCGACATCCTGCAGCACCCGCGCGGCGTCACAGTCGATAACAAGAACCGCATCGTGGTCGTCGAGTGCAAGGTGATGCGCGTGCTCGTGTTCGACTATTTCGGCGACGTACTGAAGCGATTTGGCTGCAGCCGCCACCTCGAGTTTCCCAACGGCGTCGCCGTCAACGACAAGGAAGAGATTTTCATCTCCGACAACCGCGCCCACTGTGTCAAGGTGTTCAGCTACGAGGGACAGTTCCTGCGCAAGATCGGCGGCGAGGGTGTCACCAACTACCCCATCGGCGTCGGCATCAACCTGCTCGGCCAGGTAGTGATCGCCGATAACCACAACAACTTCAACCTGACTGTCTTCACGCAGGAGGGCCAGCTGGTGAGCGCGCTCGAGAGCAAGGTGAAGCACGCGCAGTGCTTCGACATGGCGCTGATGGAGGGCGGCAGCGTAGTCCTGGCCAGCAAGGACTACCGCCTCTACGTGTACCGGTACGCGCCGTCGCAGGTGCAGTACGCGTACCCGTTCTAGGCGCGCGAGCACCGATGGCTGGTCAACGCGGTCGGCCGGCGGCGGCGCCCTGTACAGAGTGTGACCTAGGCTAGCCGAGGCGGCTCCGCCGGCCGCGCCGGGCCGCACCGGGCCTGCCACGCAACACACGTCAAGACAGCACACCGGACCACCCGCCTGTGTTTTGCTCTCGTTGGCCATCGCCCTAGTCAGGTTACGAAGCGTTCGTTGGCGCGTCCCCTTGTCACCGTTGCTACCGGCAGCTTTAACGTGTGTTGTTGGAGAGGTGGGCCCGTTTTGTTTTTTGTTTGTGTTGAAGCGATGATCTAACTTTGTTGCCTATTTAAGTTCCCTTATTTATTCCGTTGGTTGATATTACAGCTGGGTTGAGTTTTTGCATTTTAACCCGTCTCGCCATTTTAGCCTGCCTCCTCATTTTAGCCGTTTTACTGTTGCTGTCTTTCGTGTGGCGGTTGTATGTGTCTGTATAGCTGGTGCTCGGCCATCGCCCGGAGCTGTGTTGCGCTGCTGCACGTGGTGTGGGCCGCCGGCCGACCGCCCAAGCGGCGGCAGGTCGGCCGCGCGCCCCGCCCTCGCCTGCTCCGGCCGCCCCGACACGCCCCACCCTCTTCTCGCCCGCAAACGGCGCCCCAAATCGTGGAAGGCTGTGTGCGGACGCTGTTTGTACCTCATCACGCGGTCGTTCTCCGGTAGTTACAGGTGTGTGTGTATGGGGGGATTTTATAACGTTTTGTACTTTGCTAGCCCTCTCACAGCCCCCGAAAAATTGAAGTGTTGCGGTGGGTGGCGAGGCGTGCGGCGCCTACCGTCGACTCAGTGCCTCCTCCGCCGTTAAAAGTCGATGAGACACCGTATTTTTGCAATGTTTTCTTTTATACATGGTGAGTCGCTGGCACTTGCCACTGTCGCAACGCTCTCTTCGCCGCAGCTCGCGCGTGTCTGACCTCTCGCACAGTCACCCTCTCACAGGCACATAGAGGCGTGCGTCGGCGGCCGTCCGCCGGCCCCACTATCACCTGCACATAGAGACGCGCGCCTCCGATGCGTTCTGTCGGACCGGCGCGCCCAACGGCAACATTTCTTCCGAATGGGACCAGAGTTTCCGGCACGGGCGCCCCGGGGGCCTGTGCTGACGCCCGGCCTCGCGCGCGGCGGGCTCGTCTGGAGTCCGCTGGCGGGGCACGACAAAGGGGGCAGAGGTTGGGTGCCATCCACGCTCTGCCTTTCCAGAGGGGCCGCCCGGGTCGCCATGCGCGGCGGCGGCGGCAGCCCCGCTCGGCTGCTATGTTCGCTTCGCTTGTAGCCGGCGGGCCGAGCGCGCGTGGTGGTGGCGGCGTCGCTCGACTGTCCGGAGTCCGCAGCGCCAGTGTAACCATTATTGTTGAGTATATTTTACTACGTAGTTGATGTGTGTGCGTGTGTTGGCTAGTGTGCCGGGGCCCATCGGGCCCCATTAGTTGAGCTGTGTTCACGTTCTGAGCCGCAGCTGCCAGCGGCGCGGCCGCGCCTCTCGGCAGCGCGCCTCTGGGCAGCGCGCGCGCGCGCGCCTGTTTGTGTTCTCGACATATCGCTGCGGCTAGCGACACCAGCGCCGGCCCTTGTATAAACACGTAGCGGACATTGGTGTGGAGACAACACCGCGGCCGCGGCCCTCCACCTGCCGGCCACCCCCCAACCCACCCCGACCCGTCTGGCCACCGCGCTGACACTATTTGTAATACCGTATTTTGGAGATGTTCTTGTATCGCGGGCTCAACTGTGCTCTTGTTGTGACTTCCCCTCCCCTTTGTGGTCGGTCGGTCGGTCGGAGCGTGAAGACGGCGGCCGGTGCGAATTGTTGTCTGATTTTGGAGCTGTTTTGCGTGTTGCCGTTACCGAGTTTCGTGTTCAGCTGTTCGCCGGCGCCGGGGGCGGAGTGGTCGCATCGGAGACGCCAACATTCCAGCATGGATTTTAAAGTTCAAATCGCTTGGTTCTGTTACTTGTTGCGCCGCCGTCGCCGGACTCGCCGGGCGCCCGTACTTACCATGGTATATGTATGTGTAAGGTTTAAATATATACTCACCGCTCTCTTGTTGGCCGCGGATGCCGTCGGGGCGCGTTTTAAACAGCTTTGTTACCGTGGTGTAGGGGGCGGCCGGTGCGGCGTGCGGGCCCGGGCGACGGTCTCGCTCCGGACCCCGCCCCTTCCAACCCGGGCCCTTGTTGCGCGTTTTTATGATTAGTTGATTTTTATTTTCCTATGTGTAAGTAGAACATTTTACGTCTTTCATTTGGTAATTTGTTAAGCAGTGGTTGTACTACAATGGTATTCAATAAACTGTTTGCTTATGGCGACTGGGTGTTTTTCCGTGAGGGTCTGCCGTTCACGGCCCGGTGGCGGCTGGCAGGCGAGGTGGGCGGCACGACAGTCTCCGCGCGGATCCCGAGATGAGGGCGGGCCGGAGTTGCCCTCCTGTTGGCAGGCTGGCGCCCGTGTCGAGCGCGGTGTGCGGTGACGTGCGACGCGTCCGCCGTTGGCCATGAAGTGTGTGTTCGAGACTCCTCCAATCTGAGATGTTAGCGGGACGGGTGCCGCCCGCTGGTCGGCGCAGAACACTTCCATCGCGGACCGTCGACCATTGCGGCCACCACACCGGTCCAAGTGTGATCACAGAGTTGAACGGGAATTGGCCACCAGCACTGCACCTCCGCGATGGCGCTGTGGCTGTCCGGGCTGGGAAGCGATCTCACACACTGCGATATATTTCCCACGAAGTCCCTGCGCACACTGCCCGTCTCGTTCCCTCGACACAGCCCACGTGATGCTCTCGAGGGAGTGCAATACTCTCGACACTCGATAACGTAGCGGCCAATCACAAGCCAGGGCCGGGGTTGGGCAAGTGGCGGCACCTAGCGCCCGCGGCACTAGACGGCGGGAAGCGGTCACCGGCTAGGCTGTGCCGCCTGTGCGCCCACAGCAGACCACGCTAAGATAGCATGCATGGTGGGGCCAACGCAAATATGCACACTGTGATAACTCGAGGGAAAAACTGGCCATAAATCATAGCAGACAAAGTGTTAGTTACCGGGGCGATTTTGGTCTTAGTCGAAAGAGCTTAAAATTTGGATCATATGGGGAGATTTATTTGTCTTAAATATTGCCTAAGCAAGGAATGTCAGAAGTTATACCTGCTAGAGGGAAGGGAGCATCCCGCTCCACCCATTTTGCTTTTGCTTCCGCGAAATATCTCGGGAATCAATTGATATAGATAGCTCAAATTATGCACACACATACATGAGTATCTAGTCTACCTTGTTTTGAAATATCGACGTCTGATCATCCATGGTGACATCATGATGACGTCATAAGTGAAGTCCGTTGGCGACCATATATTGGATGAGTATTAGTGAGCGTTTGCTATGCGAGTATTCTACAGTGTAAATGTGACCTTGTAATTGCTACGCAGAATAGATCCAAGGTCTTGTCCTAAGTGGCTGAAATTACTCCAAAATACATCGCTAAAATATGCACTCAGGTCCTTCTGAGAGCCCCACGAACCTTGCTGGGCCGATTCGGTGATGACTCCACCTGTCGCAACACAAAAGCTGCGCCCTTCATGCCCTCAACACGAGCACTTTGCCCAGCAACCTCCATGAGCTACAGAGAACTGTGCCGTCGAGTAACTCTTGAGGATGCCCGACGCTGAGAACGGGCGCTGAGGTGATCGTAGATTATAGTTGGTCACCCTCGCGCTCTCTTCACGGTCTCGTCATCAAGGCGGGTCTCGGCTGCATCATCACTCACGACGTGGTCACCACGCTTCAGGGACACAGAAAACACCTCGTCTACGGAAAGATTAGTCGCAAACTGACTTCTGAATTTGTTCTGGGCTCGCATGCACTAGACCCACTTTCCTTTTACGTTCTTGGCGATAAGTCGGTCGCCTTTCTCAAGTCCACAATCAACGACTCACTTCGGAGGAATCCCTGAGGGATTTTCTCCATGCTCAGCTGCAAACTATAATTAAACACATGAGCATAATAATTCCCACGCCCAGACGCTATTGCACTGGTTAGCAAGTCCACAAATTCCTCTGCTGATGCGCACCTCCATGTTCACTGTACGCAAAATCCAACCACAATAGCCCGAACCTTACAGGCAAAGGCAGCTCCCCTGCCGTGGGAGACGCTGTGCGTGACCTATCTCGACTCAGTCGCTTCGTCAGTTAGGGAACTCTTTGGCATAGCAACCACCGGATCAGGTTACCCGGTCAAGACACCCCGCCACCCGACGCATCGCGGCGTCCGACTCGGGCTTCCCCGTGCCGCCCGGGCTGGCCACCGCACCGCACCGCACCCTGTCGGGATACAATTGATCACTATCGGCGTTAGAGCAGTTAGGTGCAGCTGAAACTTGCGGCACATATAGTCAAATGATCGCTGATTTCATTGGGATTGGTCTCTGGCTGTGCGCTGTTGTGTGTTTTTTAAACCTTATTTGAACTTCCAGGAAGTTAAACAGTTTAACGATTATTGCAATTACTGATTGTTTGACAACAAATAGCATATTGTTAATTGGTGCATGCCTTTTTCAATTGCTTAACGAAATGAGAATGTTTTCAGCTATAATTTCATATCTCACTTGTACATGTTTTCAGAATGCAGCTTAACTTTATCAGTCGTCAAACTGCGACAGTCGGTGCGTAGTTTCTTCCACACGTAGTGTTGTTCATGTTCATTGACTTATTTCTATATCAAATCTTGTGAAAATGGTCATAAAAACCGTGACTTCGTCTGCTTCAATCATTTGCTAATACAATGGCACCAGAAATTCGGGACAAAAAATAGTCGAGAAATGCATTTATGGCCAGTTTTTCCCTTGAGATATCACACTGCGACATGGTGTGACAACACTGAGATGATAAAAATGTAACCTACGCGTGACTGCGAAACGACACCTGCACAAAACTTCACAGCTTCATATTTGCCGAAAAGCCCTTAAACTCGACTAACTCTGAGCTACATGAGCAGTACGCAACACTGCGACCCTGGGTTACGACAGCACCCCCTCCACATTGTGACTGGCTGCAGCAGCGGCCCGCAGCATCATGACTCTGGACTACACCCAATGGCCCCACAGCACTGTGACTTGGTGCCACACCAGCAGTTCGTAATACTGAATCGAGGCAACACCAGTGGTCCCCAACAATACGACTCTGGGCTACACCGACAGTCCCCCAACACTGCGACTCTGGGCTACACCGACAGTCCCCAATATTGCGACTCTGGGCTACACCGACAGTCCCCAACACCGCGACTCTGGGCTACACCGGCGGTCCCCAACACTGCGACTCTGGGCTACACCTGCAGTCCCCAACAATGCGACTCTGGGCTACACCGGCGGTCCCCAACACTGCGACTCTGGGCTACACCGACAGTCCCCAACACCGCGGCTCTGGGCTACACCGACAGTCCCCAATATTGCGACTCTGGGCTACACCGACAGTCCCCAACACCGCGACTCTGGGCTACACCGGCGGTTCCCAACACTGCGACTCTGGGCTACACCTGCAGTCCCCAACAATGCGACTCTGGGCTACACCGACAGTCCCCAACACCGCGACTCTGGGCTACACCGACAGTCCCCAACACCGCGACTCTGGGCTACACCTGCAGTCCCCAACACTGCGACTCTGGGCTACACCGACAGTCCCCAACACCGCGACTCTGGGCTACACCTGCAGTCCCCAACACTGCGACTCTTGGCTACACCGACAGTCCCCAATATTGCGACTCTGGGCTACACCGACAGTCCCCAACACCGCGACTCTGGGCTACACCGGCGGTCCCCAACACTGCGACTCTGGGCTACACCTGCAGTCCCCAACAATGCGACTCTGGGCTACACTGACATCCCCAACACGCGACTCTGGGCTACACCGGCGGTCCCCAACACTGCGACTCTGCCCAACATGCACTTGGCTACACGGCGGTCCCAACACTGCGACTCTGGGCTACACCGACAGTCTCCAACAATGCGACTCTGGGCTACACCGACAGTCCCCAACACCGCGACTCTGGGCTACACCGACAGTCCCCAACACCGCGACTCTGGGCTACACCTGCAGTCCCCAACACTGCGACTCTGGGCTACACCGACAGTCCCCAACACCGCGACTCTGGGCTACACCTGCAGTCCCCAACACTGCGACTCTTGGCTACACCGACAGTCCCCAACACCGCGACTCTGGGCTACACCGGCGGTCCCCAACACTGCGACTCTGGGCTACACCTGCAGTCCCCAACAATGCGACTCTGGGCTACACTGACAGTCCCCAACACCGCGACTCTGGGCTACACCGGCGGTCCCCAACACTGCGACTCTGGGCTACACCGACAGTCCCCAACAATGCGACTCTGGGCTACACCGACAGTCCCCAACACCGCGACTCTGGGCTACACCGACAGTCCCCAACATTGCGACTCTGGCAGGGGTGTTTATTTTTTTAAAACATTGGGGGGGGGGGGGCGAAGTGTACCAGACCGTCCCCCCAACTAAAACCTCATCGGATTTCGCCCACTACATTTCCAGACCTTCATAATTCTGATTTTTATTTCACGATGTGTATGTTTATGCTTATTCAGCATCCTCGCCAACAGGAAAAATCGTTCGGTAACAATACAGTGGATTCGGGTCCATCGTCATCGCGAACGTCATCGTCATCGTCATTGTCAACGTCACCGCCACTCTCCCCTCACTCCACACACCAACAAACAAACAACAGCTTAAATAATATATTTCTGCGACGATTCGCAGGCTAAAACACATCGGCGTTGATGGAGCACAGCAGGCTTGAACTGCGATGACGATGGGTGACGTTATTTCCTTGGTGCCTAACATTATGGAGGGATGAAGCCAAAGTTTTGGTGGGACGAATTCAGGATAGGGAAGGAGACACAGCTTCCACAAAGTCATGGAAATCGAAAACGATGTCCTCTGATCAAACATGTGCACTGATGTAGTCATCTTGATCGCCGAATCTAGTCAATCACCACACACGACACCAAGCAAACTAGAATGCACACGGATCAATCAACGCAATCGTCCTACGATTTGTTTTACAACAGTTTAAAAACTCCACCCGTACCCAACGGCGTAGCCAGAAGCAAGAGCAGGAAACACTGCGTGGAGTCCGAAATAAGTTTTTTTCGCTCTGGAGTCCGAAATAAGAAGCACAAAACTTCAGCCAGTAGGAATAATGTCAGAAATCAACAGTGTTCAAATCGTTGGAATTGGAATGGTACACACACCAGGTATGTCGCATTTTTAGCATTTTTGCTGCAGCCCTGTTAGTACTTATAATCCTTTCCCAAGAAAAGGCTAAATGCGGAGTTTTCTATACCTTTGGTGGTGGTTCGACCCACCCTATTTGCCTTCCTGGACTCCTTCACCAATTTGATTTCTAATTGCCTTGACTTTGACTTGGGACGAATCAAGGAGGGTAATATTCCAAAACCTCCAGAATGTCACCATGCTTTCCCAAAATTATAATGAAGGTTAAGGTTACTAAACAGAGGTCAAAGTATCTCTTCTAATCGCAGTACGGGGAAAACTGTTCGTGCAAAGCTTGATAAAATAATGATATGAACATTCTGCTTTGAAATATGTGGCAAGAACAATGGTATTAGGTCAGGTCAAGTATTATTGATATTTTACACTGCCGTCTATTGTGTGAAATTTATATTTTTGTGCGCGTCAGGTGCCTTGGCGACATTGCGCCCGCAATGTCGTCTTATGGCGAATACTTCCTTGTGAATTGAAATTTTAATTTGGTTTTAAAGCCACCGAAGTAGTACGCCAGGACATTGTGTGAACACAAAATGATCCGAGATGACCCGATTTCTTGTGACTGGACCGTATTATATAAAGCAAATATAAAGCATATATAGAGCAAATGCAAAGAGATGCAAATTGTCGGACAATAGAAACACAATGCAGACGTAAGGAGTCTTCATATAGGTGCAGGGGACACGAATAAGGTCACAAGGGTGCGCACCCAAAATATTTTCTCGTCGCGTTGCTGTCAGTACCTGCAATCATTACCCTAGTGGAAGTAAAGTCAGTCTCGCTGCTGGCAGAAATTCCTTTTTTCACGGCATTAATACCCATTGATTGAAATGCCCAACAAGAGCAGCTGTGTCTCAAGCAGATTCAATGGCTCTGAGGAAGTGGGAAACATTAATACATGGATGGCATTGGTACCTATTAATAGTTACCTATTAATATACCTATTAAAGGTGAACGGAAGAATACGTAGAAAGTGAAAACTAATGCATTCAAAATTGCTCGGAAAGATGATGCATAGCCGTGACCACTCCCATACCGTTCACCATGACTGACCCCCTGGACGAAGCACCACCTTTACGCGGTGGGGGGATTGAGTGCACTAAAGACCCGGACCCAGTCCATCGGTGATCCGGCGAGGGGCCAGACTAAGAGTGGCTCACTCGTCCTTCCGTCCGTACGCTCCCATTCCAATGCCCATCTCATCCCAACATCCATGTCCTTCATCTGGCCCTGCAACACCAACTATCCCTACTGTGAGCAGGCAGGGCAACTTCCCCGGTCCTGCCCACCAGATCAGTTTTATCGGGGTAGCAGCGCCCTTCGGCCCGTCCCCCGGGGTTGACGGAGTCGTAGAGGTTGAAGTCCCCCGTCGCACGGTGCTAGTTGTGACGGGGGACCAACACACCTCTTTGGTCCCGATATCCCGGAGGGGCGGGCAGGCCCGTGGGGCCTAACACGGGCCAAGTGGCTAGTCGCCTCGGGCCGGGGAACTGGGATTCTTCCCAGTGTCTGCCGGCACGGCCGGCTGGGGTCAAGGGGTGGGCGGTGCTGGATCCTGGTCGGGGTGGTGAGTCTCTCTCTCTCCCGGCCGGGCGAAGGCGCCGCCTGCCCCGTATAGCTCCTTGGGGGCCTGGTCACCTCCCGTTCGCGGGACCTAGGCGTCCCCTCATTGGGGCCCTATGCGGTGGGGCGCCCGAGGAGCAGAACACAATCACACTGTATGGTATACACAGCACAAAAAAAAATCATCCGGGAACGGGAACTGCATTCCTTTCAAACCAGCTGCAAAGTTTTTAGGCGTGTGGATTGACCGTCGACCTACATATAGAACCCATACCAACGATCTTGCGCAGAAATGCGTAACGAGACTGCAAGTGATGAACACCATCTCCAGGTGTTCGTATGTGGCAGACAGACATGTCTTACTTCTTATGCATCGATATCTAGTGCGCTCTAAACTTGACTATGGATGTTTTATTTATGATGGAGCGTGTGCCACATCCAAGCGTTGTCTTGATGTCATCCACAATTCAGCTCTTCGCATCACTACTGGAGCCTTTCGCACTTCCCCACCTCATAGTGGCATGGCAGAAGTAGACGAACCACCTCTTGCGTTACGCCGTAAGTTATTGGGTGAGAGTCTCAGTGCAAACTGACGTGACTTTATCGTGCTCAAAGAAAGGACATGAAAACCCGGAGGAACTCCGAATACTGGCGTTTAAAAAAAACATGAATATCACGACTTTTCGCAAATTTACGCAGACGGTTCAAAGTCAGTATCTGGTGTTAGATGTGCCTTCGTGAGTCGACACAGTGTAAGATCTTTCTGTTTACCAACGCAAGCATCGATTTTTACCGCCGAATTGTATGCGATTCTCCAAGCCCTCTATTTTATACAGGATAACCGGCCTACCAAGCACGTCGTTTTCACAGACTCCTTGAGCAGTCTCCTCGCATTGACAACCTTTAACCAGGATAACCGACTTGTTCGTAGGATCATCAAACTCGTGAAATCCCTACGTGACATCGGCAGAAATATTGTGTTCTGTTGGATTCCTATCCATATCGGACTTGCGGGAAATGAAGCTGCTGGCATAACCGCCAAACACGCCATCAGCAATGGCCATGTGGTCCATCTACGGCTCCCTCGAAGGGACCTATTCCCTACTATATTGTCAGCTATACGGTCAGAATGGCAACGAGCCTGGAACTCGAAGTGTACTAAGCTCAGGGTTCTAAAACCGACACTAGGAAAGTGGCGATCCTCGTACCGAACCAAACGATAGGAAGAAGTAGTACTCTGCCGATTGAGAATAGGTCATACCTTCAGAACACACAGTTACGTGCTGAATGGTGATGACCGACCTCTATGCCCACGCTGTTCTAATCCGCTTACTGTGTACCATGTTTTAGTATGCTGTACAATGTTAGAACCACTACGACGCCAGATTTTAGGACTGCTGACCGCCGACACTTTTTACGTATGCTAATTAGGAACGACTCTGATGTGGCGTCTGGAAATATCTTTACCTCCCTTCGACAAGCTCGCCTAGAGGTGATATACTCCCACCCGTGAATATTTATAATAAGCTATGATAGTAGCACCGTAGATTGAGCAGTTATGGGCGCAAAATGACCCTGGATTTCAACGCGCCCCTAAGCTCCAATTCATCACCGCCAGGACTGACCAGGATCGTGGAGTACGTACCGTCTACCAGGGTTGGATTTATACTTTGCGATCCTAGATGATAAGAGGACAATTTCTGAGTGATGGAATACGGAGAGAATGTTTTCCTTCAAACATTGGCATCAGAATCCCACTTTGAATTTTCAGGTAAATCTTGAGCACCTTGCCACATGGTACAGGGTACATTGTATAACAACACCATCGGACGTCCAAATTGAAAACACACGGAGGAAACAGCATGGAGGATAATTTTGCGAAGAGGATGATGCTATGAATGGTAAAAATATAGGAAAAGGCCGTTTGTTTCGACACAGATGTCTACTGTGGCGGGCCTATGTTGCAGAGAACACCGTCCACTGTGGCGGACCGGGGCTGTGGAGCACACTGTCCACTGTGGCGGACCGGGGCTGTGGAGCACACTGTCCACTGTGACGGACCAGGGCTGTGGAGCACACTGTCCACTGTGGCGGACCGGGGCCGTGGAGCACACCGCCCACTGTGGCGGACCGGGGCCGTGGAGCACACCGCCCACTGTGGCGGACCGGGGCTGTGAAGCACACCGCCCACTGTGGTGGACCGGGGCTGTGGAGCACACTGTCCACTGTGGCGGACCGGGGCTGTGGAGCACACTGTCCACTGTGGCGAACCGGGGCTGTGGAGCACACCGCCCACTGTGGCGGACCGGGGCTGTGGAGCACACCGCCCACTGTGGCGGACCGGGGCTGTGGAGCACACTGTCCACTGTGGCGGACCGGGGCTGTGAAGCACACCGCCCACTGTGGCGGACCGGGGCTGTGGAGCACACCGCCCACTGTGGCGGACCGGGGCCGTGGAGCACACCGCCCACTGTGGCGGACCGGGGCTGTGGAGCACACTGTCCACTGTGGCGGACCGGGGCTGTGGAGCACACTGTCCACTGTGGCGGACCGGGGCCGTGGAGCACACCGCCCACTGTGGCGGACCGGGGCTGTGGAGCACACTGTCCACTGTGGCGGACCGGGGCTGTGGAGCACACTGTCCACTGTGGCGGACCGGGGCTGTGGAGCACACTGTCCACTGTGGCGGACCGGGGCTGTGGAGCACACTGTCCACTGTGGCGGACCGGGGCTGTGAAGCACACTCCCGGCGACCGTGTGCCACTGTGGCGGACCGGGGCTGGCGTGGAGCACACTGTCCACTGTGGCGGACCGGGGCTGTGGAGCACACTGTCCACTGTGGCGGACCGGGGCTGTGGAGCACACTGTCCACTGTGGCGGACCGGGGCTGTGAAGCACACTGTCCACTGTGGCGGACCGGGGCTGTGGAGCACACTGTCCACTGTGGCGGACCGGGGCTGTGGAGCACACTGTCCACTGTGGCGGACCGGGGCTGTGGAGCACACTGTCCACTGTGGCGGACCGGGGCTGTAGCCACTGTGGCGGACCGGGGCTTGAGCACACTGTCCACTGTGGCGGACCGGGGCTGTGGAGCACACTGTCCACTGTGGCGGACCGGGGCTGTGGAGCACACTGTCCACTGTGGCGGACCGGGGCTGTGGAGCACACTGTCCACTGTGGCGGACCAGGGCGTGGAGCACACTGTCCACTGTGGCGGAGCACACTGTCCACTGTGGCAGACCGGGGCTGTGGAGCACACTGTCCACTATGGCGGACCAGGGCCGCGGAGCACACTGTCCACTGTGGCGGACCGGGGCTGTGGAGCACACTGTCCACTGTGGCGGACCGGGGCTGTGGAGCACACTGTCCACTGTGGCGGACCGGGGCTGTGGAGCACACTGTCCACTGTGGCGGACCGGGGCTGTGGAGCACACTGTCCACTGTGGCGGACCGGGGCTGTGGAGCACACTGTCCACTATGGCGGACCAGGGCCGCGGAGCACACTGTCCACTGTGGCGGACCGGGGCTGTGGAGCACACCGTCCACTATGGCGGACCAGGGCCGCGGAGCACACCGTCCACATGGTCCACCTTAACGGACCAGAGCCGGGGCGTACGGCATCCACTGTGGCAGACCAGGGTCTCGTAGTACACCATCCACCGTGGTGGACCGGGGCCGTGCGACACTCTTACTATGACGGACTAGGCCCGCGAAGCATAGCGTGCACTGCGGCGGATCACGACCGCAGAGTACATTATCAACTGTGGTGGATGAGGGTCGCGAAGCGAACCGTCCACTGTGGCGGATCAGGGCCGTGGACTACACCGTCCATTTTAACTGACCGGGGCCGCGGAGCACAACGTATAATGTGACGGGTCAGGGCCCTGTAGTACACAGTCCATTGCAACGTACCGTCTCCGTTATGCCTTTATTTAGCGCCCCTGGTGTGATTATTTCGAGCTGCAGAGCATATTTTAAGACCCTGTCGCTTTTTGCGAAACTCGATGCGCTTTGGATTACGGTCACTAATTCTTTTCGATTAACGACGGGATTTTTGGCCCTGAACGCGACATTTAGGGGCCCCGTGAACACTTGTTGCGATCCCACGCGTGAGTTGCAGTGGCTAGAACGCGTTTGGGGAGGGGGAGGGGAACAACATGTTTTGTGGGCTTTTAGAGCGGTTATTAGGACCCCAGAGTGATTTTCCACGTCGGGACTGATTTTCGTTCCCTCGGCTTCATTAGTTGGGTGATCACAATGAGACGTTTAGAGCTCCGGTGCGACCTGCCGTGCCCCTAGCGTGATTTTCACGGGCTCGGGGATAATACTTGATACCGATAGTCTCAGCGTGACTTTCCGGGGCCCCGGTCCAACCGTTTGTGGCCTCCGTCGTGATTTTCTTGAACCCCAGCACGACGTTTGAGTCCCCAGTGTGATTTTCAGAGGCTTGTGTTAAAACTTTTGAGGCCCGGGCGTCCTTTTCAGAAGTCCCTGTGCGATTTCTGGCCCCATGTGATTCGGGACCCCGGTGCGATTATTGGGGGCCTACACGGGATTTTTAAGGAGACTGGTGCAATTTTGTTCCGGAGCTCGACGCAATTATTGGCGACCCCACAACCTGTCTGGCAAATGCCCACAATGTCCCCTCCCCATTCGGCATGCCATTATGCCACGCGATTCTGGAATGCAAGCATTGAGGAATTTCATTCGTTTCATCCCTCACACGTAATTTCAGCTCCCAAGTTCTCCAGACAGTTTGAGGAAAGTCAAACACCTCCTACATGGAGATGCAAGGATGGACTATTGGGCAAGAGGGATGCCATGGAATTCAGATCATAGTACTTTTGCTGCCATGCATACCTTTTCCCGCAGGTTGCTTTGGATATTGATGTGCTCCTGAAGTTTGCTCAGGGTTGGAGTTGGAAGTGGACGGAACAGCACTGTGAAGGATATTGCATGTTGTTCAAAGGACTTCTTTCTGTTTGCATTACTAATGCAGGTACTGAAGTAACCATTTCATTAATTGACCTTTTTGGTGTCCTGAGTGAGCAGCAGAATCGATATGGGTTCTTGTGAAATACGTTGTAGAAGTAAGGTTATGATGTAGCTTTTAGACTCCAGTGGCAAAGTGGTATGGATTCACTCATTAGTTAATCCATGCAATAACCTAACAACCATAACCAACATAACATAATCTAACATATCCTAACATTCCTTTGGAGAAAAAAAAATACAAACAAACATTTATGCAATATATTTTCTGAAAATCTTCCAAATGTAAAACTGGACACAATTAAACCAAACCTTAATGAACACAATTCAACCAAACCTTACGTCAGCTGCTTTTGAAGTAAAATTTCCTATTTTTATTTCTTTCGGAAAATTTTCCAGCCTGAAACTAAACTAGCCTAACCTAACCAATCCGGTATTATTGTGCTCTATAGTGGATACAAGAAAATGTTCTACATGCATTTGGCTCCATATAGAAACAAATGGGTTTGGTTTGGTCAAGGTAGGTTAGTTTAGGTTTTTTAAGTTGGAAAACTATTCAATTAAAAAATGGTTCTCCCGAAATTGAACATTATTTGGTAAATTTGCAGTTTATGGCGCTTCTTTATTTCTTGGAGTTTTTCTTCAAAATATCATGTTTGTGCAGGTGACTAAGATGATGGCACCACTTATTTTACGTACAAATGGTTACTTTTCGGGTTATGAGCAAACCAATGTCAAAGAAGGGGTTTTGAGTTAGCATAGCATAAAAATTGGTTTTTAAAAACGCATCAAAACTAACCTAACTTAGCATCACCTATATTTTGAGAACAAAAAGTCCCCACTTTTTTATTGAAGTTCAAGCGATTGATTTTCTGGAAATTATCAACATTAGATAGGAAACCTAACCCAGGCTAACCTAACCTAAGGTGTTTTAAAGCTGTTTTAATAGCTTTTTTGGGGGAAAATGTTTCCAACATTTTTGGTAATCTTCGGTATTATTGTGCTTTAAGGTGGTGACAAAAAAGTTTTATGGGCGCTGGATGACCAACGCAGCCAATTCCCAAACAACCAAGAAAAGTTTTTGCATACATTTGCTTCCATAAAGAAAACAAATTGGTTAGGTTTGTGTAGTGTATATGGTGCAGTGTGCTGTGACGTGTCGACCGGCAGCGCCAGTGTGGGCGGTGGCACCTCCGGGCGGGTGGGCCCGACCGGCAGCGCCAGCGTGGGCGGTGGCACCTCCGGGCGGGTGGGCCGAGCCAGTGTGGGCGGTGGCACCTCCGGGGCGGGTGGGCCCGACCGGCAGCGCCAGTGTGGGCGGTGGCACCTCCGGGCGGGTGGGCCGAGCCAGTGTGGGCGGTGGCACCTCCGGGCGGGCGGGCCCGACCGGCAGCGCCAGTGTGGGCGGTGGCACCTCGGGGCGGGTGGGCCGACGGGGGCGTGATGGCGCACGGGCCAATGAGGCGGCGTGGTGGCGAGCGGACCAATGAGGCGGCGGTGCGAGGTGACGAGAGGGGTGCCCGCAGGCCCTCCTCTGGTTCGCTGGCTCGCGGTGTGCGCGTGATCACCCGTGAATATAAGATTTCGTCATCATGCAACGTCGACTGAATTCGCTACAAGCTATTCCGGCCTTTTCTTATTTCGGGCGCGATGCCGGGACCAGACGGTGAAAAGCCTGGAGAGGTGACTACCCGCGAGTGAGGACACTGGTGCCGGACCATCGCCCGGGCTGCGGAACATTGATACCCGGCATATTTAGCGGGGCAACCGACGTCGCCGAGTGGTTCACCCGAGCGGACAAGCTGTGCCGCCGGCGTGGAGTGCGGCTGATTGACGTGATGCCGGGGAGGCTGACCGGGACAGCCTTCGCCGTTTGAGACCAGCTGACCGACGCGACTCAGGACTCCACTGACGACGTCCGCAACGCACTCTACGATGCGTTCGCGCTAAACCGTCATGCGGCGTACGCGTGCGTACGCGGCACTCCAGGAGCGGGAGCTGCGCTCTGGTGAATCGGTAGACGCCTATCTGGCTGACCTCCGGCGGCTGATCGCGCTCGCCTCCGAGGAAAGGCTGTCAGAAACAATCCTGGAGGAAAGGTTTATCTCGGGCTTGCCAGCGCCGGTGCGGAGCCAACTCAAGGCAGGGGCGTGCGCCCAACGAATGGAGATGCCGTGACTCGTTCGCCTTGCTGGGGAAATCTTGAGCGAGCTGGCGCCTGCGGGACCGACTGTGGCCGCAGCGGTGAACCCAGGTCATCGGGAGGCATCGCGGCCGCGACTACCTCGCCGCTGCTGAACGTGCAGCAACCGTTTCCATATTGCTGCTGACTGCCCAAACGCCACCGGGGGCGCGCCAGCGCGAGCGCCGTCTCCGGAAGAGTAAGCGCGCTACCGATGGTCCGCATGACTGTGAACGGTGCGGCACGTCGGGTGTTGGTCGACACGGGCTGCACCGACGTGCTAGTCTAGTGCACGGGTGCTGCGCGGCCTGGGAGCCGCGGATTGTGCTGATGCACGCAGTGAACGTGGGGATGCTGCGGTGTGCTGATATAACGAGAGTGGTGGTGGTGTGTCAGGGCAAGCGAGTCACGCTCACGGCTCCGGTAGTGCCGAACCGACCGCTGGGTGTGGACATGGTCATGGGGATGACGGGCATCACGGCGTTGGGCGGTGTCTCTCTGCGAACTGCGTCGGACGTGCGGGTGTGCGCGGCGGTGGCGGCGGTCGAGGACCGCCAAAACGTGCGGGTGGATGCCACTGACTTCGTGGCGGGCTTCGAGTCGCAGACTGGGGTCTGGACGGTGGCCTGGAAATGGGTGTCTGGTGACGGGCCGACGCGTTTGCAGAATCGGACCGCTCAGTACGCGATGCCGGTAGCGGTACGGGCGGCGTTTGACGCCGAGTTGGATCTGTGGATCCGAGAGGGCTGGTTGCAGCCGTACGACGAGGGGACGGATGGGCCAGCGCGCGGCCTGATACCACTGATGGCGGTCCACAGGGTAAAGACATGTGCCGAGACACGACGCCCGTGTCGGAGGGCGTTGTGTCTCGGCGAATGTCTGCTGGCGGACTGCTGGCGGACCGACGTCAGTGTCCGTGACCGCGTGGCCAGCTCAGACCGACACGCTCTGGTGTCGACCTGCCTTTGGCGTGTTTATCACTCCCATAGCATATCCGAATCAATGACACATCATCTTTCCACACAAATTAAAGTGTGTCGCACAGCATACTCCCGATCATTGTCACACAGCATGCTCCCGGTCATTGTCACACAGCATGCTCCCGGTCATTGTCACACAGCATGCTCCCGATCATTGTCACACAGCATGCTCCCAGTCATTGTCACACAGCATGCTCCCGGTCATTGTCACACAGCATGCTCCCGGTCATTGTCACACAGCATGTTCCCGGTCATTGTCACACAGCATGCTCCCGGTCATTGTCACACAGCATGCTCCCGGTCATTGTCACACAGCATGCTCCCGGTCATTGTCACACAGCATGCTCCCGGTCATTGTCACACAGCATGCTCCCGGTCATTGTCACACAGCATGCTCCCGGTCATTGTCACACAGCATGTTCCTGGTCATTGTCACACAGAATGCTCCCGGTCATTGTCACACAGCATGTTCCTGGTTACACTATTTCGATGATATCGCTCGAAATCAACACCTAATAACAGGAAATTTCTGCTTCCATCTGACGGTGATCCAGTGCATGCAGCTCATTTTTTTTTATTAGGAAGTTCCCTCCCCTACATATGGGGTATGACGACACATGACTCCTTTATTTGGGTAGAACAAATAGTGCATGAAGCATAAATAATACATTCGAGACGTCTGCCGCGAATGCCAACGGGCACAGGCGAATGGACGGAGAGTGAGGGTGTGATTGTAGCCTGGATTCCCTGCAATGCAGCATAGGCTGTTCAGTGAAAGGCTTCTGTCCCAGAGCTCGGACCCTCTCCCTCTCGCCAGGACGAACAGGGAGGCCGGCATCGATCCGACGATCGCTTCGCCTCCCCCTCACTCCGTCGCCCTCGCCACTATGCACACGCGCGCACACACACATACAAGAGCTTTCAGTCGGCGCGCCCCCATTGGTGCGATTATGACCTTCGCAGGGGTGCCTCAAGGGTAGCCGGCGTTGGCCGGCCCTGCCGACTTGCCTGCCACCTGGTGTCACATCCTGAAAGCGTGACGTTGTCGAGACAGGCAACAGACCGTGCCGTGGTGGGAGTTCACCGGCGCACAATTCTGTCTGAGCGTGTGTGCGTGTGCGTGCCCTGTGCAGTCTCTGCGGCTGGTGTTCTCGCAAATGATGAGCATGCATATGTAGATGTGCCGTTGGACTCGAAGGACGGCTGGCTGTTGGACCCGAAGGACGGCTGGCCGTTGCACTTGGACTCGGGCTGGCGTGGAATCGACAGCGACACACCTCGCCGGTGCACAATGCTCCACCAGCAGCGTCGACAGTAGCACCGACAGCGGCATCAGCAGCAGCATCAGTAACGACGTCGGCAGCAGCACTAGCCACCCGCTCAGTCGGTGCAGGTGGTACTCGGCACGGTGCCGAGATATTCTGCGGTGAAGAGCAGCCTGAAGTGAGTTTCGGCGTTGGTAAAACCTCCTTGAATCTTGTGCCTGTTTGCAGAGCGCACTCCAGTCGGAAGGTACAGATGAAATCGACTCGGATTGATTGACTGTCGAGGCGCTCCGTGCTGGAAAACCATCGTCGTCGACCAGAGAACTCGCATCGATTCGGCGAACTCTCTTGGCCCAGCGCTGGAGCGTTCCATTGAAACCACCCGGGCCCGCCACACAAAGTCACCGCCGCTGGCTCTCCAGGCAGAACGACCGGCCGCAGGCCCGACGGCAGCGTGATTTGGCGGCGTCCTGGGCTGGCGGCTCCATTCACAGGGCTGCTCAGCCGCCTCGTCGCCCCGGGCACTTGGTCGCGAGGTTAGGCGCGTGGTGCGAGAGCGGTAAGTCCGGCTCTGCCGAGAGCCGGCCGCCCAGCCAATGTCAGTCCGAACGCGTGCAAAACGTGGACGATCGAACCGGAATCCGGAATCATCACAGTTCCTGTCTTAGAAAATGCGGCAATGCCACCACTGTTATTCAGTCGATATCATGCATGTGCCCTGGTAGACGGGACCGGTCACAAAACTTGGAACGCTTTCGCATAAAACCAAGCGCTCTGGATACTCCTCCCTGGGAGTTACTGTCACCGACAATAGATGTCATCCTGAGCGAAAACTACTAACTCAATACACTACCTCAGGAGTTTCGAATTAGCACGCGCCCTGGAGGGCCTCTGAAAATAACGCGCACTGGAGGGGGCGGATACCACCCCCCTAAGATATCAGCTCCTATGAAGACTAGAGCAACAAAATTCGCAGGGTGGATGGGCACGATAGTGAACTCTATTGTGTGCAAAGTTCATGACCTTAGGTCAATATGTTCAAGGTCAAATGAGGTCAAAATGACAAAATTTTCTGGTTTTGCGTGGCTTGGCTTGTCATTGTTATGGATCGCCGTGATTGTATTTAAATGCTCCAAAATTGGCATTAATGATGTTTTGGACATTACTAATGATGCAGTACAGATGTCAGATCCGCCATTTGACCTCAGGTCACCTATATAGGAGCACTTTATTACGTCATTACCTGTTCCAGTTACCGGAACCGGGCTCCCAACCAGACTGCTCCGTTGGGCGGCTCGGCACAATCGGCTTTGCAAAGAAAAGAGTGAAATACATGAATGAAGTATGGAAACGCTTAGGCACACACAATGACAAACAGTAGATTTCGGGATGTGTAGGGAGTAACATGCAAAATGACATCAATCGCATCACAGCCATTTGCATTTATGACAACATTCCAGTTGATCAGGTTTGGTTCCATTAGCCTGTCATGAACTTGACCTGACTTGGCCTCGACGACCTAACATGACTTTTAAATAATATAGCATAACAATATGCATCAAACAAGTCGCTAGTGTGGTCATGAACACTTCCCTTTTGCCAATATACGGGAAGCGCATCAGCGCCGATTTTTGTGGTCTGGCGCTGCGAATTGTTTTTACTTTAACGGCCCTTAACATGAAAATCTTTCGACCGATTTTCATTTGTCTTGCTTTAAGCAATGCGCCGATCATTTCTAAGCAGGTACGCAAAAAACTGGCGTATATCGGCTGATACAATATGGAGTTATGTACACAAAATCGGAGGGGTTGGCGGATTTCGCCATCCCCCCTCCAGGGCGTATGTTAACCTGTCATGAACTTGACTTGGTTTGGTTCCATTAGCCTATCATGAACTTGACCTGACTTGACCCCGGTGACTTGACATCACTTTGAAACAATATAGCATGACAATGTACATACAAAGTCGCTAGTTTTGCCAAGAACACTTCCTTTTTGCTAATATACGGGAAGCGCATGAGCACAGTTATTTGTGGTCTGGCGCTGAGAAACTTTTTTGAATTTAGCGACACGTAACTCGAAAAATGGTCGGTCGATTTTCATTTTTCTTACTTTAAACAACGCACCGGTCACCTATTAGCAGGTACACAAAAAATGGCGTATATCAGCCGGTAAAATCTGGAGGTATCTTCGAAAAACCGGAGGGGTGGGCGGATTTCGCCCCGCCCCCTTCCAGGGCGCGTGCTAAACCTCTGAACCTCATTGCGTCCTACGTTGGCTACAAGACAACATATACCGGCGGTGCAAAAACTGAAACTGGTGTTGGATCCGTGTTTGTTAGCGGCTCCGCCACACGATCTTTTACGCTACATGTGCAGTCTTCACATCTGAGTTAGTAGCCATTAACAAAGCTTTATGCAAGTATCTCCTTTATACAAGTATCTGATGAAACATTGCACCTCATCATGCCAGATAGTCTCGGTAGTCTTTTGGCACTGAGATCTTTTAATTCATCACACTCCATTGCCCAGGAAATAGCTTTACGGTTGACGTCACTACGTACAGAGGGCAAGACAGTCGTGTGGTGGATTTCAAGCCACGTCGGTATATTATGGAATGAGGCCTCTGACGCGGGTGCAAAGCGAGCAGGACATAAAACCATGTTCCGCTACATGCCCATTCCTGCTGGAGATATACATCCAATCATCAAGGATTGTTTTTTTTTCGTGAGTGGCAGGTGCTTTCGGACGCGGTCGGTGAAAACAAGATTAGGCCAATTAAACCTAACATCGGCCAGTGGTCCTCGTGTTCGCGTATGACTAGGCGAGACGGGGTGACATTGTAGCGCTTACGTATTGGCGACAGGCAGCTAACGCACATATATATTCCTTGTGGCGATGATGCACCCATGCGTCTCAGAAGCCAAGGACGCCTTTTAGTGCTTTCAGACGCCTTTTACATCTTAACCCGATACCATCAGCTTTCTGATGTTTATAAGCATTATTTTGGTCGATCGCAGCCACTGTCAATTCGTGGCGTTCTGGGAGATGAATCGGCCGCGATCCATTCTGGTCAATTGTTCCACATTATTTTGAGGGTAAGCTTCAATTAGATATATTCTCATGTCTAATTCTTTCTACTGGAGCAAACTAGCACACTGAGATTGTATAGGATTGACACATTAATTTTTTGTGTTATGTTCGCTGCATAACCAATGCAGTTGCTGCGTCCAAAATAGCATAATAATTAACTAGCTAGAACGCTTTCACTGGCTTTAGCGGGCGGAGAGGCTGGCGCTACCTCATGTGGTCATGTGGTGACCCACCGTGGACGAATCACCACATGACTATCACCTAGCCATCAACTGACCACCACTTGGCCACTGCATGTTCATCGCATCGCCTCTTGCGTCAGGTTTGCGGATCAGATGGATGTGTGTACTTCAAATTCCCTTCTATACCTTTAGAAAATGGGAGAATGTGCAGGCGATTATTGGTGTAAACACACCAACACAAATATCGCATGCACCCGGAGAGTTACTTGAATTTCTGCCCGCTGTTCCCGATTTTTCAACGTTGTTATTTAGAATAGGCCGTGATGGTTAATGATTCTTAAAAGTTAAAGCTACTGATAAGAAGCTAAAATATATGGATTCGGTATAACCATCGTGAAATTGTGCTCCCGTGTCAGTTTAGAGACATGTTGACCTTGCATCACCATCCTTATCAGAATACTATAGAACCTCCTAAGAATGTACAAGATGAAGAGCCAAGATCACGCTACAAGTTCAACGCATGCGCGTGGGGAGGGGGTGCTACGAGATAAAATGATATTGTACGGTCTGCATTCACAATTTCCAGGAAATCATTTGCGCTGTTAATTTTAGCACTGCGGTAGTTACCCTCTTTCCAAGTAAGCATTCTATACCAAACACAGCTGCAGGATCGCAAAGGGTTCTGCAGTGCTCAGGAAGAAAATCTATGTACCTCGAGGGATGGTTAAAGATCCGTCAAACTGGAAGGAGTGCACTTGAGCACACTAAAGAGATGCTTTCTCGAGGGTCTTCTTTGGCTGATAAATCTGTTGAAGCCGGGGGGGGGAGTGCACTGAAGCATTCCCGGAGGGAGCCTTTTCCTGGCCAAAGGGACGCCACCTTTCATATGCAGCACATGCCCACAGTCTCTCTTGCATCTTCCCCTGAAATCTTTCACTTAGCATCCGATTCAGCCTGCATATGTCCGTCGCACACCATACCAGCATTGGTCAGGGGACGAGTAGCCTATGGGTAAGTTGCTCGGCTCACAATCGAAAGGTTGTGGGTTCGAGTCTCACCTGTCGCTACTCTTCGCCCGCGACCAATCGGCGTGGGAGATTGGCGACGCTACATGACTCAACGGTCGATGTGTCGTAAAACCAATAACCATCCATCCAGCATTGGTCAGCGCTTCAGTGTGCCCGGCATCAAATAGACGGAGTCTAGCTGTAGCTGCCGACAATCCTCTAATGGAAAATGTAGAGCTGTGAAACTATGAAGGTGCAGACGTGCAGGTGTAAGGAGGTGTACCCGTGCAGGGGGCGGAGGTGTAGAAGTACGGGCATGCAGAGAGTCGGAAGTGTGGAGAGATGCGGGTATCTAGATGGGCGGAGGTATGGTATGCGGGTATCTAGATGGGCGGAGGTATGGTATGCGGGTATCTAGATGGGCGGAGGTATGGTATGCGGGTATCTAGATGGGCGCAGGTATGGATCCGCGAACACGCAGATGAACAGATATGTGGAAGTTCAGTCGTGTAAAGGGGATGCAGAGACGCAGACACACGGATAGCGGAGGTGCGGACACAGACGGGCGGAGATGAGGACAAGCAGACGGGCGGAGATGAGGACACGCAGACGGGCGGAGATGAGGACACGCAGACGGGCGGAGGTGCGGACAAGCAGACGGGCGGAGATGAGGACACGCAGACGGGCGGAGATGAGGACACGCAGACGGGCGAAGGTGTGGACACATAGACGGGCGGAGATGAGGACACGCAGACGGGCGGAAATGAGGACAAGCAGACGGGCGGAGATGAGGACACGCAGACGGGCGGAGATGAGGACACGCAGACGGGCGGAGATGAGGACACGCAGACGGGCGGAGATGAGGACACGCAGACGGGCGGAGATGAGGACACGCAGACGGGTGGAGATGCGGAAAATGCTGATGGACGGAGGTGTGGTGGTGCGAACATGCAGTGCAGCGACGATGCGAATGTGCAGTCACGCAGACATACCGACTGTGGGAGTGCCACTAAGAAGGGCCCTTGTGGCTCGTAGTTGCACTGGTCTTTTTATGCCTGTCTTTTTATGCCTGCACTGGTCTTTTTATGTCTTTATGTGGAGGCGGGCCCGACCAGGAGCCACCAGTTCCGATGTCGCTGGCATGCTGGCTGGATGCTGCGGAAAACGGACTGATTGGCAATCATTTAATGCAATTGGTAGGGCCTATTGGAGTAGTGTTGCAAACGTGCACCTTAGAGCGGAGTAAATTTCGCCTTATCAAATGGTTATTCCGGATGAATATACTCGCCGACGCATAACCTCACAGGCTGCAACAGGCGCAAGCTCGCTGAGAGGAGACTTGATGGTGGTTGACATCCTTCCGCGGCAATATACCGCTATGAATGAACTTGATGGTGGTTGACATCCTTCCGCGGCAATATACCGCTAGGAATGAACTTGATGGTGGTTGACATCCTTCCGCGGCAATATACCGCTAGGAATGAACTCATTTTGTGGGCGAATATAGAATAAGAATCCTTTCAAAAACATGAAAAAGTTGTGCAAATAGCAATAACGATATTCAGGTGGATGAAGAAAATGTTTTCCCTTCACGTTTTCATGGGCTCCAATGTGGACGTTGCAACGCTGTCTTCCTCGACCACTGCCTTTTGAGTCGGAGACAAATGCTGCGCAGTTGTTCCATCAGTTTCAATTATCCCATATAATTATTTAATCCGTCAGCACGCAATATTTTATGATAGCCCGAATGGTGCGTGTGCAACTGCGGCGCAGCAAGTAGTCACTAGATGCACGACATGGATTGAACCATTAGTTATAAGATGCCACCACCGCATGTGGGCCAGAGGTTAAAGTTTTTTTTTTCACTGTCGTTTTTCACCAAGATACGTCAATACGTAAACTTGGAACAAATATGACAGCTCAAAGTTGAGCGACAACCACCCTTTCAATGAGACGTCTGTGCTGACGTGCAGTGAAATATATATCACACAATCTCCCACTTTTTATTCGTACTACTGCTCACTAGGAAACATCATCTCATGGCTATACTACAATTGGACACACTGAAGATCGCCGCCAGGTGTTAGTAGAGGTAGCCCCAGGAGCACCTCAGCTTGGTAGCAAGCTAGCAACATCAAGGAACAACCTGGGGCCACGTTGTGAAATGCGTTATGAGGGTGGAAATGAAAAATAAGGATTCATGCGAAGTACCACATCCACCGGTACTACCACACACCGGCATATGTACACAAATGCCAATACAAACTTGCACGTACAAATCCATTCTATTTGCACACCTATCTATCACATCTATTTGCACACCTATTTGCATACGTACATACACTTGCACAAGCACACATATCTGGACATGCACACACACACACACACACACATATATATATATATATATATATATATATATATATATATATATACACACGCACGCACGCACGCACGCACGCACGCACGCACGCACGCACGCACGCACACACACACACACACACACACACACACACACACACACACACACACACACACATATATATATATATATATACTACAAATACACGCACACATGCATTCACATACACACATGTATGCATGGGTGTAACCACGGATTCTAAATTTGTGGGGGGGGGGGGACAAACCCGAGACGCAATAAGTTTGAACAGGATAGAAGGGCCTAGCCCCGCCTTTCCTCCCCCGAAAAATAATCATTGTATGTCAGCCACTTGTTTTCCAATGTCATCTTCAGACATTTCAATTCAATGTTGAATGCGTTTGAATTTTGTAGATGTACCAGTAAAAAAATGAATAAAAATATAATAAAATATTATCATATAAAAATGTTTTGGAGACTAGAAATTCCGCAAAAAAATTAGCAAGTTTCACCACTTATCACTACCTATGAACATCTAGCTTCATGTCGAATGTGCTAGACCAGATTTTACGATCACCATAGAGCAATGCTGTAAATATGTTTAACGTTGCCCTCTCGTAGCAGGAAAAAACATAAAATATTGGACAATGCTTTTATCGTAGCAAATATGGACATGCAATTACATTTCACATGCTTTCCTGTTTTCCGGGGACACATTTCGTTCCAATGGCAACCAGGGCAGATAAGGGATCTGGTACTGAGTGTATGTAGCCCCACGTGGAAGGTGGCGTTCCTCAGGCCGGGAAAATACGTGTGGAAAAGTTTCAGTGTACCCACTCAATTTCTTTTCAGCCGGAAGCGCCCCTATGAAATAAAAAGGCACCCCGTGAAAGGAAAGACGCCCATTCTGGATGGGCTAAGTGCATCCCGCCCCCCTCGAATTTTGCAGGCAAATGCAAGACCTCGAATAGTCGAGCCAAAGAAATGGCGCCCCTCCAGACAAGTGTTCCCATGACAATTCATATCTCGGGGGAACACATATCTCGCCCTAGATCGTCTGACACCAAATCATCTCCACATCTTTGGATTAATCTCCACATCTTTATATTAATGATCTCCACATCTTTAGATTAATGGTGTTACAAGGTCACCCTTTTTAGTCACATCTAGTCAAGCCGAATCAACTATGTCCTCATTAATTTTACAATGGAACTACACCCGCAGTAGGGTCAGCCTCGTCACACGGCTGGCTAGGGAAATGGCGCTCCCTCGGGTTACCACAGCCGCCCGATAAGGGGCTTGGAAGCACGGAGGTGTTTCCGGGGACTCACGTAGTCCCCACCACCCATCCCCCTCTCCCCTTCCCAGTATTCATCCCGTGGCTACGTCCCTTTGGATGTCCTTCATCCAACCAAGCAACTAACCCTCTCCTGTCACGAGCAGGTAGGCCAGCTTCCCCTGGTCCACCCGTCCGCTCAGTTTTATCGGGGTAGCCGCGCCCCCTCGGCCCATCCCCCGGGGTTGACGGAGTCCTGGAGGTTGAGGTCCCCGTCGCACGGTGCTAGTTGTGACGGGGACCAACACACCTCTTTGGGCCTGATATCCCGGAGGGGCGGGCGGGCCCGTGGGGCTTCAGACGGGTCAGGTGGCTGGTCGCCTCGGGCCGGGGGCCTGTGACTATTCACATCCAATGAGCTACGACGCCTGATATGTGAGCTTCCCCCACCGATCTTAATACTAGGCGATTTCAACGCCCACCACACGGCGTGGGGATGTAATGACATAAATACACGTGGTCAGCAACTAGAATCGTTGATGCATGATGAATCGTTATGTATTTTAAATACCGGAACCCCGACCCATTTTATCCTGCCCTGTGGCCGTACCTTGGCGTTGGACCTAAGTCTATGCAGTCTACAACTCACCCAACTTTTTAACTGGACCATGGCCGACGACCCTCTCGGCAGCGACCATTTTCCATAATAGTTGCACTACCAAGATGGCGTTCTACCTGGGACGCGACCACGCCGGTGGAATCTTAAGAAGGCTGACTGGTCAAAATATGAAACACAACTGGAGGATATTTTTTTCCCGCATCACCTGACGATACACCTGTGTCGGTGGTGGAATTTACGAACGGCCTGGTCAAGACCGCCGCTAACTCCATTCCTCTTACTTTTGGCGCTCCTCGTCGCACACCCGTCCCGTGGTGGACGGAGGAGTGTCGTAAGGCAATTAGGGCAAGACGCCGTGCATTCAGAGCTTTTGACAAGTCGTGTAGCACGACCAACTTCATCGCCTTCCGGCAGGCTGGGGCCTTCGCACGGCGAGCTATTCGAGAGGAAAAGCGTGCCTCGTGGAGGGATTACGTTAGCACGCTGAATCGCACTACGCCCGTCTCTCAGGTCTGGTCCGGGATCAAACGAATCGCCGGCAAATTCAGCTCTGTCCCTCTGCCAGCACCACGGGTTGGCGGTCGTGACGTCACTCATCTGGTCGACGTGGCCAATGAGATGGCCCGCACAATATCCAGTCGATGTCGATGCAACAGTGAAAATTATGTATTCGCACGCCTCAAAGCAGACTGTGAGAGAAAACCATTGAACTTTTCCACCCATGAGAGGCTATGCTATAGCGAACCATTCACCATGGATGAGCTGCTTTCTGCCATTAGAACCCTTCGAAGCGTTTCTGAAGGACCCGACCAAATACATAACGACATACTGAAACACATTTCATCACGTCCACTTACTACTATGTTGAAGACCCTGAACTTCCTCTGGGTCAAAGGCGACTTTCAATCAACATGGCGTGAAGCTACTATGATCTCAATCTTAAAGCCCGGCAAGGATAGCTTAGACCCGACGAGCTACCGACCAATATCATTAATATCATCACTCTGCAAACTGATAGAGAAGATGGTTAATGTGCGTCTGACATGGTTTCTGGAACGACATGACATTTTAAATAACGCACAGTGTGATTTTAGGAAAAACCGCTGTACTGTCGACCATCTTTTAACTCTTGACGCCGTGGTACGAGCAGCCTTCCACCAGAATCATCACGTTGGTGCAGTGCTCTTTGATATTCAAGGAGAATACGACACCACTTGGCGCTGCGGCATTCTCACGAAGGCATTCAGGTATGGAATCCGTGGCTCCATGGGACTTTTCCTCCAGAACTTTTGTCGAGTCGAGTTTTTCGCGTACGTTTTGGAAACCACCTGTCGGAGAAATATCTACAGACGAAAGGAGTACCTTAGGGCAGTGTGCTAAGCGTTGGACTCTTTGGCATCGTGATTAATGATATATGCGAGTACCTTCCTCGACAGATTGGCAGGTCACTTTTCGTGGACGATGTTGAAATTTGGTGCTGCACATCCAGTGCACCATCGATGACCCGGCAGTTGCAGCTAGCAGTATCCCACTTGGAAAACTGGAGCTCAAAGAACGGGCTTCGGTTCTCTGTTGCAAAAACCGTTGGGATACGTTTTTGTCGGCGTCGTCGAAGCTGTCCAGGCCCATCTATCCAGTTGTATGGGAAACACATGATTTGCTGCATGACCACTGCAGTCGATGCGCCCCTAAGCCCCCAAGCTGTATGGGAAACACATTCCCTTTCAGCGCTACCCGGTTTTTAGGAGTAATTTTTGACACTCGTCTTACTTTCAAGGAACATTTCAAAGCACTTCGGGAGAAATGTTTCACATCGGTAAACCTACTGAAGATGGTTGCACGCTCGTTCTATGGAGGATACCAAAAAACCATGCTGCTGTTGTATCGCTACCTCATTCGAGCAAAACTGGACTGTGCATGTTTTGTATATGGAAACATACAATGCGTGTACAACAAGCAAACGCACACAGGACACTGTACACCACTTGTCCCTCCCCATTGTGACCGGCGCTTTCCGTACTTCGCCTTCTGTAAGCCTTCTGGCTGAAGTTCATGAACCGCCACTCTCGCTCAGACGTGAAAGGCTCGGGATGCGCTACGCTTGCAAGCTGCGTTAATCCCCAGACCATCCTACATATGCGCACGTTTTCTCTCGTCGCCTAATCGCATCATTCTGTCGAGGACGCCCTATGCATTCCATCCCCTTTTGCGTTAGGATGCGTATGATCTTTGAGGACAGTGGGATTCGGCTGAAGGGAATCATGCAGTCCAATTTTACGCAGACGCCACCATGGTAAGTGACCAGTCCGAAAATAGACATGTCGCTTTCTTCGGTGAGGAAGGAGGATGCTACGCCACAACGTCTGTCACGTGCCCTTGAACACATAGCCTCATTCGAGGGATATTTCCTGATATATACAGATGGATCTAAGCCTGATTGTAGCCGCCAAGTACACGGCTCGTTGGATTGTGTGCGTATATGACGTTGGGATTCTAAATAGCTTGACCTAAGTAGATCGACCGCCGCGAGCGTGAGTTAATATGTAGTGCGAAACTATATTCTCCGTTACTCCGCGCGCCGCAATACCGAGTTGACCGAGAAGGGCAGTTTTAAGGCGCCCGTTAGTTTTCGATGGAGGCTCCGTGGGTGAGGTGATCGGTGATAGGTGGCAGAACCTCGGTACTTATTATCACGCAGTGCGCAGTGTTAGCATGTACCGGTGTAGTAATATGATGAAGACGAGAATGGACTGCACATACATTCTCACGTTCTGTTTGCTTATCTTGTTCCTTGGGCTGATAGGCTGATTGTGGTTGGTATTTTAATGCGAAATGTGTTTTCAGAAACCGAATACAACCTGGAACAATACACTGTCATGCGCGTTACGACACTGCAGCTGAGCCAACTGGTCGTCGAGATCACGCACCTACACTGATGCAGGTGTGGGCAGTGCATTTGTTTCTAGATCGCTGTTAAGATCTTTTCCCTACCTCCACATGCGACGGTCTACACATCAGAGCTGGTTGCCATAATCAAGGCGCTCAGTTTTATAGAAGTATGTCGTGATACCTCGCATTTCATTTTTACTCGCTCAGCAGTCTTGTGGCGCTACTGCAGTTGATCCTGTTGCCAGCCATCTGACCCTGTTTTGCAGGATGTTCTGCGACGTCTCACATCACTGGCCCAAGCTGGGAAGGCTATTACCGTCTGTTGGATTCCGAGCCATGTCGGCATTGTGGGTAATGAGACAGCTGATGCTGCCACGAAACGTGCCGCGCAAGCCCCATACCGGCGGGCTATGCCGCTCCCTGCGAGGGAATATCACCGCTTAATCACGACTTTTTTAAGGAAAAATGGCAGAATAGCTGGAACAGTTTGCTAGACAACAAACTATGGACTATCAAGCCATGCCCTGCAGAGTGGGCCTCGTCCTATCGCAGGACGAGGCGAGACGAGGTCGTGCTCTGCCGCCTTCGGCTTGAGCACAATCATCCAACACACCACCATCTTCTTTGTAGAGAGAATAGGCCAAACTGCCCTCGATGTCACGCACCACTGTCTGTGCGTTACGTTTTGATATCGTGCCCTCTGCTTACCGATAACCGAAGACGGTTCTTTGGAGTTGCACAGTCGCTGTCACTCCGCGACCTCCTTGGTGACCACTCGCGCGCAGTAACTTCGGGACAACTGTTTCGCTTCTTATCGGATGTTGCCTTCAAAATGATTTACACACCTCACTAACGTGCAGCACTATACGCTCGGAACCATGGCATGTCGCTCCAACTGATTTTCGCTTGCACTTTCTCTTGCTGTTTCACCGTTTCACTGATGTTACTCCCGTTTCGCTGTTCCACTGATGTGTCCTCGCGCTTGCTCTCTCTGTTTCACTGATGTTACTCTCGTTTCACTGTTCCACTGATGTTTGATCGCGCTTGTTCTTTCTGTTTCACTGTTTCACTGGTGTTACTTCCGCTTCACTGTTCTACTGATGTTTGCTCGAGCTTGCTCTTTCTGTTCCACGATTTCACTAATGCTACCCCCGGTTCACTGCTTGACTGATGTATGCTTGCGCTTGCTCTTTTTCTTTCACTGTTTCACTGATATCTGCCCGTATTCTGAATGTTCGTGTACTACTGTTGGCATCAATCATCCTAAGCTGTCAATCCAACATTGCTATGGGCGCTGTATGACCGAAGCAGTCGAAGCGCCCCTAAGCCCAAATAACCAACCAACAATGGAACTACAGTTGGTTGGTTATTGGAATTTAGGGGCGCGTCGACTGCGTTGGTCATGCCGTAGTGCCAAGTTGTGTCATAAGTTCCTTGAATATCGAAAAGCACTGCACCGACATGGCGATTCTCGTGGAAAGCTGTTCGTACCACAGTGTCAAGAGTTAAAAGATGGTGGATGGTGCTGTGGTTTTTCCTGAAACCACACTGCATTTGTTAAAATGTCATACCGTTTCAAAAACCAGGTCAAACGAACATTTACCATTTTCTCCGCCAGTTTACAAAATGACGATGTAAGCGATATTGGTCGGTAGCTCGCCGGGTATGAGCATCCTTGCCGGGTTTCAAAATTGGTATCATCGTAGCATCGCGCCAGGTGGATGGGAAGTCGCCTTTCTTCCAAAGTGTATTTATAGTATCTAACATGGCTTCAAGTGCACGTGTTGGCAAATGCTTGAGCATGTCGTTATGTACAAGGTCGGGGCCCTCGGCTACGCTTCGAAGGCCTCCAACAGCGGAACTAAGCTCAATCATGGTGAATGGCTCGTTATAACATGGCTGTTCAGATGTGGAAAAGTTCAGTGGGTGCTTCTCACCTTCGGCTTTCCGACGCATGAATGATTCGTCTCCACTATTGCAACGGCATCGGTTGGATATCGATCGGGCCATCTCGTTCACCACCTCAACCGGGTGCGTGACGTCTCTGCCATCTATCCGCAGTGCTGGCAAAGGGTGGAGTTGTATTGTCCTGCGATGCGCTTTATCCTCGACCAGATTTGTGATGTAGGTGTGGAACGATTCGGTTTTGTCACATAGGCCCTCCACGAGGTACGCTTTGCCTCCAGGATTGTGCGCCGTGCGATGGCCTAAGCTTGTCGAAAGGCGATGAGGTTGACCGTATTGCTGTTTCGATTGAAGGCTCTGAAGGCCTGTCGTCTTTCCCGGATAGCCTGGCGACACTCCTCTGTCCACCATGGGACGGGAGCGCGACGAGAAGTACCAGAGGTGCGGGGGATGAAGTCAGTGGCAGTCTGCACGAGTACGTTGGTAAATGTCTCGACTGACATAGGTGTCACACCAGTCCGCGCGGAAAAGATCTCCTGTAATCGTGTCTCATACGCTGTCCAGTCCGCTTTCTTGAAATTCCATCGGCGTGGTCTAGTTCCAAGTATTGCGCCGTCCTGATACTCCAGCCGTACAGGGAAATGGTCACTGTTGAGTGGATCATCAGCCACGGACCAGGTAAAAAGTTGTGCAAGTTGTGGGCTGCACAGGCTATGATCCAAACCAGAGGTATGGCCGGAGGGCAGGGCAAAGTGCGTCGGCATGCCGGTATTTAAAATACACAGGGACCCATCATGCATAAAAGACTCCAAGAGCCGACCTCGTCCATTGATGTCCTCGCATCCCCATGCTGTATGGTGAGAATTAAAATCTCCTAATATTCAAACCGGCGGGGCAGCTCTGAAATCAAGTGTCGCAACTCAGTAGTTGGAAACCCAGCACCAGGCGGTATGTACAAAGAACAAATAGACATGAGACGATGGTTGAAATACACTCGTACTGTAACAGCCTCCAGCTTGCAGTGAACCACCAATCTCTCCGCCGCTAAGCTATGGTGGGTGGCCAGCAGCACACCGCCATGCGCAATTGTGTCAGATTTCGTATCCTCCCGAAATACTGAGTAGCATTTTAGGCTGTAGAAGTATCCGGCGCCACCTTGGTCTTCTGGAGGCAAATGACCGCAGGGCAGTGGCGGTTTAAGAGTGTCTGGAGCTCTTCGGTGCTGGTTCTCAGCCCCCTACAGTTCCACTGTAAAATGGATCACGATAGATTCATTTAACATGCGTTACAGTTGCGTGGAAATATCACAAACAGAATCACAGGTAGACACTCTTACTATCTCCACGGTCCATAGTGAAAGTAGATGCATGGATGTATCGGATAAAACTGGGTGACGTAAAACGTAACACCAATACCCTATGAGAGAGATGAGGACGATTTCTGACGAGATCTGGGAGTTCCCCCGCTCGGTGGTGATGGTGTCCACGGGGATGGCCGTTTACGTCCGGCCGCAGGGGAATCCCAGTGCGCCGCCTTCTCAGCACCACGCGGTGGTATAGGAGGCGGACCCATCATCCTCAGAGTCTACTCCGTGGTCGCGCGTGAAGCTAGTGATGGTGGAGGTGTCGCTCTAGGATGCGAGCCTAGCACCTGCCCGATCTCTACGGAGATCGCAGGGCTTACGCGTGACGTTGGTGATGATGGAGGTGTCCTTCTAGGTGACGGTCCTCCTGCTCGTGCGCTGGGCGAGGAGTCCCTGGACATAGTCCTGGCTGCACGGCCAGGCGCCCCCATATCGGGAGCCCTCGGGTGAACCTTGACCGTGAGTTGCGGCCGAGCCGCAGAGGGTGCGGCGACTGGAACCCGTCCGGAGGTAATGTCAGTCTCTCTCGAAAGATTCGGTGGGGACGGGGGAGTAGAGGTGCGTGTGGACTGGGCATGGACGCGATCGGTGGATGTGGAGGATAAAGTCTGCAGGCTAGGTTAGGATAAAGTCTGGCTAGGATAAAGTCTGCAGCCCCTCCCGGGTCTCTTCGTTCGCTGAACAACACTCCACTTTTCCGGAGTTCGCTCGGCGGCCGGCATCGGTAAAGTGACACGTAAGGGTCTGGCATGGGCGATGCGTCGCACTTCGCCGCCTCGGAGCGAGGTTCGGCTGAGCTTGCCTACTTGACGGGGTGACGAGTATTCCGAAAAAGCAAAGTAATTCACTCAATGCTGCAATGATTTCCTCCGTTTTGGATGTTTGCACGCGCTGTGAAGTCGTTGTGATGCCTTTTGCTTTTGTTGCGTATGACGTTCGAGGATGGGAGCGATCGTACAGATCCCTCGCTTCGCAAAATGTTACTTTTTGGGTGTGTTTTATTTATATTATTTCCTTCTCTTTGGAGTAGCTGGGGCAGATGCGGTCGAACGAAGAGTGGGGGTTCTGTCCCCTGCCGCAGTTCACACAGACTGGAACTTCCGACGTACACTCCTCGCTGGGGTGGTCGGGGGAAGCACACTTGCTGCACATGGAACGATTCCGACAATACTGGTTGGTATGCCCATATTTTTGACATTTAAAACAACGCATGGGGTTCGGGAGAAAGACTCGTACCCTAACACGGATGTATCCCATCCGAATCTCAGAAGGTAAGTCAGTTGAATTAAACGTCAATATCACATTGTTCGTCGTAATCAGTTCTCCATCTCGCCTAGTCTTGATCTTCCTCGCTACTATCACGCCAAACTCAGACAACCCTTCCACTATTTCTTCCTGGAACTACAGGGGTGTGAGGAATAGCCTGGAGGAACTCCAAATTATGGTAAATGAGTAATCTCCGATAGCTGTCTGTCTACAGGAGACGAAGCCTTTAAAGCCTTTAGCTGGAACCCCGTTTTATTATTTTTTAAAAACTACCAGGGCTTTCGTCATGACAACCCGACAAACACCATTGCACATGGAGGCGTCCTGTTGGCGGTCCACCACAGTGCTCCTGTCTTTCCACTTATCCTGCGTACCAACCTGCAGGCGGTGGCAGCACAAGTGTCCATCGGACACAGAGACATGGCAGTATGCTCTATGTACTATCTACCTGGCGGATCTCTACCATTAGCAGAACTCGGGCTACTTCTATCCGAGCTCCCTCCTCCCGTCTTACTTTTATATGTCAACGCTCATCATACAACCTGGGAATGCGCCGATAGTAATGCAAGCGGACGACAACTCGACACGTTCGTTCTGCAAGTATCGCTATGCATTTTAAATACGGATGCACATGCATATAACATTCACATTTGGAACCACTTCCATGCTGGATATTAGCCCGGTCAGCCCGCACCTGGTGCAATCTTTCGACTGGGCTGTTGAATCCGATCCTAGAGGCAGCGACCATTTTCCAGTCTGGCTTCTCTGTGTCGAGGGAGCCATTCTGGGTTGAAGACCACGACGTTGGAATTTAAGGAAGGCTGATTGGCCGGACTTTGTGGTAACATTTAGGAAGGCTTGATAATATTTTTAATACAAACGGAAACGATGCTGCAACTTCTATAGATGATTTTACCTCCATAGTCTTAGATTGTTCTGAGGACTGTATTCCATGTACCTCTGGTAAGCCTCGACGTGCGCCTGTGCCGTGGCGGACAGAGCAATGCCGGTATGGTATTCGTGCCCGCCGGTGTGCCTTTCGGGAGTTTGACCGCAATAGCACCTCGGCGAACCTGATCGCCTTCAGGCAAGCTAGGGTGGTCGCCCGGCGAGTCATCCGGGAAGCCAAAAGGGTACCATGGATACAGTATGTGAATAAGCTGAACCGTTTCACCCCTACCACCCAGATTTGGTCTCAAAGAAAACGAATATCCGGACGTTCGCAATCTACACCACTACAAGTCCTGCACATTGCTGGCAATGTAGTCGCACAACCTTGGGACGTTGCGAGTATTATTGCTCGAACCCTAGCGGACCGAAGCTTGAACTGCGACTCAAATGCCGGCATCCGTGAACACAGAGCTCGATGCGAAGCATCTAAGGTCGACTTTACCAGCGCCGAGAAGCTTTCTCTGGCCTCATGCCTATTCAAACTCATGGAAAAGATGGTCAATGTGCGCCTCACGTGGTTTCTTGAACAACACAACTTTTTTTTACTGATGTGCAGTCTGGTTTCAGGAAGAACCGTTCCACTATCGACCATGTATTAACACTGGATAATGCGATTCGTACACGTTTTATAGAAAAGTGACACCTAGGAGCAGTGTTTTTTTTTTTTTACATTGAGGGCGCCTACCATACGACATGGAAACAAGGCATTCTTTTAAAACTTTGGAAGTATGGTGTGCGTGGTTCCATGGGACACTGCGTTCGGAATTTTCTGACTAATAGAACATTCCGTGTCCGCTTAGGAAGCGCAATGTCTGGTTGGTTGACGCAGGTGAACGACGTTCCCCGAAGAAGTGTCCTTATGGTGGCTCTATTTGCGCCAATGATCAATGATATCGGTGATGGTCTCCCACGTAGCGTTGCGTTTCGTTGATGTCCCACGTGGCGTCGCGTTTCGGTAACATCATCAACGATAAGTCCGTTTTCGTTGATGACGTTGCTATTTGGTGATCAGCATCACGTTCATCCTCCATGGAAAGACAGCTGCAACTCGCGACTTCTCACCTTGAGAAATGGAGTAACTTTAACGGTTTCCGATTTTCTACCCACAACACTGTTGCAGTGCATTTTTGTCGTCGCCGTAGCTGCAAGGATCCGAACATTCTGCTCTATAGAGAGCAGATCCCTTTCCAGTCTGCAGCTAAGTTTCTAGGCATCACATTCGATCGTCATCTTACCAGTACCAGGACTACCTAAAACACTGCGTCAGAAGTGTTCCAAGTCTCTCAACATCATGATATGTGTTGCCCGAACTGCCTCCAGAGCAGATAGGTCTACTCTTTTACTTCCATATCGACCGCTCATCCGTTCAAAACTCGACTATGGCTGTTTTGTCTACGGCTGTGCCAGTGATTCCAACAAGCGTATGTTCGACACCGTCCACCACGCCGCCTTGCGTATTACCACAGGGGCATTCCGCACTTTTCCGATTTCGAGCCTTCTCGCGTATGCCGATGAAGGTCCGCTCGCCCTAAGACGACACAAACTTGGATTACGGTATGCATGCAGGGTGAGGAAATTTCCCTGAAATCCAGCATAGCGGGCCTTGTTCGCCCACCGTACGCTTGCGCTGTTTTGTGGCGGACCTGGCAATATACTACCTCCTTTCTGCGTGTAGTTATGGGAGCTGGCAGAGCGGAGTGGTATCCGGATGCGCAGCATTAGAAGGATTGAGCCACTGCCTGTTCCCACTTGGGAACTGATTCAGCTGTCGGTAGACACGACACTGTCGTACACTCGCAAGGACGAAATTACACCCGAAATGTTTCGGATGAAGGCTCTTGAACACGTTCACGCTTATCACTCATGCGCTCTCATCTGCACCGACGGTTCGAACACTGATGATGGCATTGGGTGTGCCTTTGTGAGTTGGGCCACGATCCGATCGTTCACGCTGCCTCCTCACGCAACGGTTTACACGGTGAACTTCTAGCCATCACAAAGGCAACGTGCTGCATCGAAATTGTGAACGATGTCAATCATGTAATACTCTCGGACTCTTTGAGTAGCCTTCTAGCTTTAAATCAGTTGTATCCTCATGATCCTGCCGTGCAGGATGTTTTATTGCGCATCACTATGCTTAAGCGAGGCGGGAAAAATGTGACCCTCTGCTGGATACCAAGTCATGTTGGAATAAGGGGGAATGAGCTGGCTGACCAAGCAGCAAAACGTGCTGCGTAGGGGCAGTACACCCATTCGCTTCCTCTTCCTACGACACACTTCAGCCAGACAATCAATACATTCTTCCAGGACAAGTGGCAACAAGTTTGGGACTCGACCGGCGAAAACAAACTAAGAATCATCAAGTCAACTCTGGGGTGTTGTAAGTCATCATCCAGAACTTCCCGGAAGGAAGAAGTGCTACTCGCCAGGATACGAATAGACCACACTTATGCTACACACGGCTACCTGCTACGAAACGAGGACAGGCCGATGTGTACTCGCTGTGATAGGCCACTGACAGTGAGACCCGTTCTTCTAATGTGCCCCCTATTCTCAGCGCAACGACAACGATTCTTTGGACGAGATGGATCGACGCCAATTATGGCACGCCTTCTGGGCAATGGATTACACATAGTTCATACTGGACGGTTATTCGAGTCTCTCTCGCAAGTGCGTTTTAATGTTTACCCGGAGAGATCTTAACTACGTCGTATTTCGTCCTGTATTTCACCCCACACCCTGGGGTGACATGACACCCTGTGACATGACACTACTAATCGTCGCCTGCTCTCACTACTTCACTGTTTTACTGATGCTTCTTCAATCTCACTGTTTCACTGATGATGTTGCGTGAAATTCACCGTTTCACTGATGATGATACTTCCATTTCACTATTTGACCGATGTTGCTTACTTTTCTCTGTTTGATTGATGATGTTGCTTGCATTTCACTTTTTCACTGACGATGTTATGGGCGCTGCATGACCGATGTAATTGATGCGCCCTTAAACTTCAATAACTAACCGAGGACATCGAAGAGCTCAATCAAACCTCTGATATGGGACATATCAGTTTGAACATATTGGTTTGAAATGTTACTCGAGTGTTCACCACTGGTTATTGCTTGATGCCAGATTTCGATTGGTTTCAGAGAAAACATAAAAAATAACAACTGAAGGATCAGCTCGGCCTTCGTCCTTGAAAAAAATCAATTCCTTAGCTTTCTGGCACTGCATAGCGAGTCACGTCAAAGGACGTCCATTTGATGGAAATTAAAGCGATAACAACCGAACCTCGCGTTCGGTCGACATCGCTTCAATATCGCCATAATAAATCAAGCTAACTTTTGACCTCGAAGTTTGACCTTAACATGTACCGATTTCAAATGTTGCACGACGGTTCACCACAGGCCATCGCTTGATACCATATTTTGGCATGTTTGGGCGAAAACGAAAAAATGGGAGGAGGTCGAAGAAACCGGTTTGCATTGAACCTTGACCGTTAAGGTGGTAAAGTGAGACCTACGAAGTTACTTCCAGCGTGTTCAGCACAGGCAGAAGCATTTGTGGTAATTCATTCGAACGATCATAAACGCGTCGTCGCCTGAATGCCGATGCCAATACGCCTCTGGCGAACTCATCGCTGAATATGAATACGAATACGACGTTAACTTGACATACGGGCTTAAGGCTGCCCATGACTCCCCTCAATAGTCTTGAAGATATCCAAAGACACACAGAGTCCCATTTGTTCAAGAAACGTTAATATACGAGCAGGGGAATGAAACCTAAGACGTATATCCACCCTGCGATAACGCATATGAGTTGCCTAGCAGAGCATTTTTCACCCAAGCGAAAACAGAAAGTGGTCACGGCTCATTTTATTCAACCCCCGACGAGACATCACCTTTTCGTGGTGCGGGGAGGGGGGATTGCGAGCCTCCGGGATCCGGCGGCCAGACCACCAGGAAGCCGGGGAGGGGTTAGACGAAGAGTGTCTCGCTCGTCCTTCCATCCATACGTTCCCATTCCAATGCCCATCTCATCCCAGTATTCTTCACCTGACCCTGCAACACCAACTATGCCTCCTATGCGCAGGCAGGGAAACTTCCCCGGTCAAGCCCACCAGCTCAGTTTTATCGTGGTAGTCACGCCCCTTCGGCCCGTCCCCCGGGGTTGACGGAGTCCTGGAGGTTGAGGTCCCCCGTCGCACGGTGCTAGTTGTGACGGGGGACCAACACACCTCTTTGGTCCCGATATCCCGGAGGGTAGGGCGGGCCCGTGGGGCTTGACACGGGCCAAGTGACTAGTCGCCTCGGGCCGGGGACCTGGGATTCTTCCCAGTGTCTGCCGGCCCGGCCGGCTGGGGTCAAGGGGTGGGCGGTGCTAGATCCCAATCGGGGTGGTGAGTATCTCTCTCCCGCCGGGCGAAGGCGCCGCCTGCCCCGTATAGCTCCTCGGGCGCCTGGCGACCTCCCGTCCGCGGGACCCAGCGTATCTTCAGTAGGGCCCTATGCGATGGGGCGCCCGAGGAGTAGATTACAAGCACACTTCATGGCATCCACAACACACAAACAAATAACCCTAGTCCCTCTCGTAGAGACCAGACCAATAGTTTCTCTGCCCCACGCGAACTTATCTTCCGAGGTAAGACTAGATTCCTCGCCTCGCTATCACCATTTCAGTGGCGAGACAGGTGTGACCGATTTGTCTTAGAGGTAGAGTCTGCACGGGCAGGAGAGGCAGAGAACGCATTCAACTTGTTGGAATTTAGATACAGCGTCCGGAAAAATCAGAGTAGGTCCGACGAGGTTATTCCGATTTATCATTGAACGCCACAAAGCCAAAAATACTTCACGAGACATCATCATCTGCTTCGACTTGAGGGAAGTGCCGGAGGATGAGATTGCAGATGGTTTGTCGAAGTTTGGAGTGACTGAGGCAAGGAAGATGAAAGCAAGGAGGGGCTCTGAAATGATTACAACAAACAACGTTAAATATCTTACGCATCCAAAGTTAAAAATAGCATGTATTCATCACAGCACACACAGCCCGACAGAGCACCTGAGTTTGTCGCAAAAATAACAACCCTACTTCGCTCCTTCGGAATGCCTCCTACGTCACAAGTGAGTCGTCAGCCAAGCCACATTGATGCGACCGAGGTTCCACCGTCCACGAGTAACGGCGTTCAACCATCAGAGACCTACTCCCGACCGACGCCCGAGGATGGGGCGTGGACGCTGGTCCATCGTTCAAAGAGGCCTCCTCGGTCCTCTCCGCCCGGTCCTAGCCCCTCTCCATCTCCATCGAAATCCCCACCTCCCATCTCCCATCCGCCCTCCAACCTACCCTCACCTACAGCACGCCCCACTACCACCGCCAAACCCAGTCTCTACACCTCCTCCCTACCTGACCCTTCTCCCTCTCTCCTCCTCGTGATCCAGGCCTCTCCCCCACACTCGTGTTCCACTTCCGCACCTGCATCGCCGCACCAACACAATCAACGACCAGTCAAAATTCCCGATATTTAGCCTGCACTACCAGGATGCTGAGAAACGAGCCCGCGAGGTGAAACGAGCGCTGATCGCTGAGATGGAAAGGGCCCGCGAGAAGAGCCGCCAGGGAGCCGAGGCGGTTGCACCACGAAGGCCGGCAACCCCATCGGCACGACGGCGAGTAGAGGGACCGGCTCCATCCGTAAAGCAAATGGGTCCTCCCCACCCCCACCCCGGCTGGGGTCTCAGAAGCGAGGTCTGCCACCATCGAGCTCTCCACCTGGGGAGGGATCACCACGTTCCCACCCGAGGACTCAGTCCCTTGGGCCGAGTCGGCCTGAAACTCGCGAGTTACTTCCGGATATGGGGACGGGAACAGGGCAAACCTAACCCGCTTTCGTTTCCTCCGGGTTTTTTTTCTCTCGCAACTTTCACCTTTATATATCTCACGTATGAGCTTTATTCTCCAATGGAACTGTAGATGGTTGAGAACCAGCCTCAACGAATTCCGAATTATTTTACATTTACGAGTACCATTATTAGTTTTTCTCCAAGAGACTAAGCTTTCTCGTGATGCACATTTTCACCTGAATAACTACTCTGTGTTACGTAATGATGCTACTCCTCACGCTGTAGCACATGGCGGATTACTTATTGTTGTGCGCAACTCTGTCCCCTTCCAGGAAATATATATATATATATATATATATATATATATATCTCTTAAAATAAACAGTGTATCGCTGCTCGCATGAAAATAAATCGCTACGCCGTTACCACATGTAGCGGATGCCTCCCGCCTGGCGAGAGTTTCCCACCTTCTGAGTTGTTCCAGATGGTGGGGCAGCTCACTCCACGGATAATGGTGTGCGACGATCTTAACGCCCACCACCCTCTTTGGGGCTCAGCCTCTACGACGAGCCGTGGACGTGCAGCCGAATGTTTTGTACGAGACTTTCCACTCTGTGTACTTAACACAGGAAAGCCAACCCATTTTACGTTGCCAACTGGGCAGACCTCCGTGCTGGATCTTACCCTCTCCAGTCCAGAACTTGCACCTTTGTTTAGAATGGCTCGTGGACGATGATCCACATAACAGTGACCATTTCCCTGTTTGGTCTTGTTTTATTAACCGTGTTTTTGTAAGCCGACGACCTTCGAAGTGGATATTTAACCGAACCGATTGGGGCGCGTTCAAAGCAAATCTTGAGAGTAGACTCAGAGACTCCTCCGATGAACCCGGCGATCCCGTGAAGGCATTCACGACGGCAACCGTGCAAAATGCTCAGAGGCACATCCCTCGTTCTTCAGGAACTTCAGGTCGAGCACCCATTCCGTGGTGGTCAGAGAAGTGCCGAGAGGCGTTGCGTGCCAGGAAGAAGGCTTTTCGTACCTTTAATAGAAATAGTTATACGTCAAACTTAATAGCTTTCCGCAAAGCACGGGCATTCGCTAGGCGTATTTTCACTGAAGCGAAACGAGATTCAAGGAAAGATTTCGTGAACACATTTAAGCGATCCACATCACTGTTATCTGTATAGTCCCGCATTAAACTCTTTTCTGGAAGGTATACTCCACTCCCACTTCCCATCCTACACATGGCCGGTCGGGATATCATTGACCTGGAAGAAGTAGCGGACGAGATGGGACGAGCTTTGTCAGCATGCTCGAAAAAAATAGTATTAGCGTGCGATTCTCGACCTACAAGGTTCGATGCGAAGCACGCTCCCTTGATTTTTCAGGTACAGATGTCCCTGAATACAACATTCCATTTTCTATGTCCAAACTGACTGCAGCAATCAGCACTCTGAGGAGCGTTGCAGATGGTCCGGACACATTACATAATGATATTGTTAGACGTCTACGAAAAACAGCCTTATATATTCTCCTGAATGCGCTAAATGACACATGGACAACGAGCACATTTTCATTTTGCTGGCGGAAAGCAATCGTGGCGCCCATACGCAAGCCAAATGAAACGGGCATGAACCGACTACATTATCGCCCAATCTCGCTCACTTATTCCCTATGTAAGCTATTTGGAAAAATGGTGAACGTCCGACTAATTTGGCTTTTTAGAACGCACAATCTCCTCTCTATGATACAGTGTGGTTTCCGAAAACATCGCAGCACTTTTGAGCACGTTTTAACACTCGACTCTGTTATGCGCTCTAGTTTTAGGAAGAAATGTTACAAAGCTGCGATATTTTTCGATATTGACGGAGCATATGATACTGCATGGCGTCACGGTATGATCATGAAGTTGCACTTGATGGGCATTAGAGGCCCCATGTTTTTCTTTGTTCACAATTGTTTAAGCTGCAAGAACTTTTCGTGTCAAGGTAGGAGGTTTCCTCTCTGGCACACTCCAGCAAGTGGATGGAGTTCCGCAGGGAAGTGTGCTGAGTGTCGCATTGTCCACCATTGCCATCAACGACGTGGGCTCCTTACTGCGAGCTTCCATAGAAAAACACTATTCGTAGATTATTTTGCCGTTTGGTGTTCTTCGCTTACTGTACGCACGGTAGAGAGCCAACTCCAACTGTCTGTCCGGAAGGTGCATAATTGTGGTGATAAAACGGGCTTCGCCATGTCAACATAGAAAACCGTTGCTGTTCACCTCTGACGCAAACCATCTTGCACCGAGCCGGTACTTATGATGAATGGGAGCCGCATTTCTTTCAAACCAGCTGCAAAGTTTTTAGGTGTGTGGATTGACCGTCGACCTACATATAGAACCCATACCAACGATCTTGCGCAGAAATGCGTAACGAGACTGCATGTGATGAACACCGTCTACGGGTGTTCGTATGTGGCAGACAGACATGTCTTATTTCTTATGTATCGACCTCTCGTGCGCTCTAAACGTGACTATGGATGTTTCATTTATGACTGAGCGTGTGCCACATCCAAGCGTTGTCATGATGTCATCCACAATTCAGCTCTTCGCATCACTACTGGAGCCTTTCGCACTTCCGCGGCTCATAGTGTATTGGCAGAAGTAGACGAGCCACCACTTGCGTTACGCCGTAAGGTACTGGGCGCGAGATACGCGTGCAATGTTGCTCAAAACCGGAAACATCCAGCATATCAGTGGATGTTCTCGAGAATATGAAGAACATGTAACAGGGCCCATCAGTGTGGGTTACCGTTTTCCATTCGCATGGCTTCGATCCTTTGTGACTGCAATATGAGGCCGCGTTGTGCAGCACGTGTTACTACGTCGAGCACTCCCCCATGGCATGCTATCTCAGTGCAAACCGACGTGACTCTGTCGTGCTCAAAGAAAGGGCATGTAAACCTGGAGGGACTCCGAATACTGGCATTGGAAAAATACATGAATATCACGGCTTTTCGCGAATTTACATAGACGGTTGAAAGTCAGTCTCTGGTGCTGAACGTGCCTACATCAGTGGACACAGTGGCATATTTTTTTTTGTGTAACAAAGCAAGCATCGGTTTTTACTGCAGAATTGTATGCGGTTCTGCAAGCCCCCTATTTTATGCAGGGAGACCGGTCCACAAAGTACGTGGTTTTCACAGACTCCTTGAGCAATCTCCTGGCATTAGCAACCTTTAACACGCGCACGTCCGGGGGGGGGGAAGATATCTGCCCCCTTCGGTTTTTCTCATTTGCCGCCAAACTAATCAGGCTAGCAAGGCTAAACCGTTCATAGCTGTTCATTGATCATTTCCGCATATACTCGTGCATTTTTAATCCTGGGTCATCTCAGTTCAGGTCACCAGGTCAGGCGAAGTGACCCAACTACACTCGGAGTTCTAGGTGGCATAACTTCCACAATAATTGGGCGATTTATTTCAAGCTTATAACATGTCATGATCTCATCAGGGACCATATGTATGTTATTTTTTTCGTAGCATTGACCTTAGGTCAGGTCGCGGCCATAGCTTCCTCATTATAGGGCTATGGTAAAATATACAAATGTTTCCTGGTTACGTAGTTGCGCTCGGAATGATATCACAACGGTTGTGGAATGTAGATGGAAGCTATGCTCAATGTTACCGCTGACATTTTTGCTCAGTGAACTCACCAAGGTGTCTGAGGTCACCTGAGATCACTACACATTTCTGCGCATTATATCGCACTGCATTAAGCTAGGAGGCTGAAATTACCGTCCTTGTGCTCGTATCGCCAAGACGTGTCGATGGATACATACATGACCTCCCTAGACGACCTCATGACCTTGACCTGAAGTCATGACTTCATGACCTTGATCTGAAGTCATGACTTCATGACCTTGACCTGAGCTTCAATTGACCTTACCTTCAATTACACCGCCTATTGTCGGTAGCGCATTTCACGGACTGCTGAATAGCGTTCGCCGTTTGTTTTTATCTGTTACAGGTCCTGAGACATGGGTAAATATCTGAGTCCCACCGGATCTGGTCGAACTTGACCTATGATGACCCAGTGACGTTAACCTGAGCGAAAAATAACCGAAACACTTTCGATAGAGCCCGCCACCAGCTATCCAATGCCGTTTTCCGTTTCTCGCTAGCTAGCATAGTTCTAGAGATCTTAGGGGGGGGGGGGGCAGACATCGGTCCCATCGGACATGCGAAGTTGACGCGGACCTCCGGACGTGCGAGTGTTAACCAGGATAACTGACTTGTTCGGAGGATCATCAAACTCGTGAAATCCCTACGTGACATCGGCAGAAATATTGTGTTCTGTTGGATTCCTATCCATATCGGACTCGCGGGAAATGAAGCTGCTGGCATAACCTTCAAACACGCCATCAGCAATGGCCGTGTGGTCCATCTACGGCTCCCTCCAAGGGACCTATACCCTACTATAATATCAAATATACGGACAGAATGGCAACGAGCCTGGAACTTGAAGTGCAGTAAGCTCAGGGTTCTAAAACCGACATTAGGAAAGTGGCAATCCTCGCACCGAACCAATCGATAGGAAGAAGTAATACTCTGCCGATTGAGAATAGATCATACCTTCGCAACACAGTTACATGCTGACTGGTGATGACAGACCTCTATGTCCACCCTGTTTTAACCCGCTTACTGTGTACCATATTTTAGTAGGCTGTTCAGTGTTAGAATCTCTACGACGCCTGATTTTAGGACTGCTGGAAGCCGACACTTCTTTACGTATCCTAATTAGGAACGACTCCGAGGTCGTGGCGTCTCGGAATATTTTTGCCTTCCTTCGACAAGCTCGCCTTGAGGTGATATGCTCCCACCCGTGAATATTAATAATAAGCTATGATAGCAGCACCGTAGATTGATTATAATAAAGTTATGGGCGCAAAATGGCCCTGGATATCAACGCGCCCTTAAGCTCCAATTCACCACCATCACATCATTTTGTTCAAGAATGGGCTGGAAGCAGACATTTCTAACATTTGCCGATTTCCTAGTCAAAAATTTTGTGATGACAGATAGTCTGTGAAGCCTATTGATTGGCTACATCGGATTTTAGTATTTTTGGTGATTCTCTCGTATGCATATTTTCACTTTATAAGTGATTAAGCAAACATTTCCGGCAATGATACCCAGGTAACTGGGGCTGGGAGGACACGGAACAAATTGAGGGGGAGAAATAGCCACCCATCAAATATTCTGGGACATGTCCCCTCCCCCGGTGGTTACACCCATGCATGCATGTACATGTAGAGGTGCACATAGATAAAAGAATAGTATGGTGTTGAACGCTAAATTATAGTAAATTGAGTGCAAAATTTGTAATTGGACCGAAAAAAAAACATTTCCAGACATTTGGACTATATTGTCATCATCAGGGAAATAAGATAAGGCAGATACTTTAAACATGCTTAAGCACTTTTCATTAAAATCACCATCAAGTTCACTTTTCACACCTCTGACTCCAGGATCTATCACCAAGTTGTCAAAACAATGCATATTAGGTGCATGGCGCGATACATGGTTCGATGCGCGATATAGGGCTCAAGGTATCAAATGTAAATACAGAAAAAAGCACAGCTTCTTTATTCAGGGTCAGTACATGAGGGAATTTTTTTTTAACGTAAGGAACGAAGAACGGGTCGGCTGAGACTGCTCTTTCCAGCTGACATGGGCATTCCAAGTCTCTTGTCTTCGCAGCCCTTGTCAGTTCTATGGTGACGTCTTCAGGTCTCAAGGGACCTTTCGAAACAAACTATTCGATGCGTTTTAATTTTTTTCTCGGTTATGCTTCGGCCCTCAGGACGGTCGCCTGGAGAACCCCATCTGATTCGCCAGGGGGCGGGGCCCCTGTATACTTTGACAACACCACTGTGATTTAGCAATCCGGAGCTCCCTCATGGGCTTAGTGGTCCTTTACATAGTACAAGGAACCATCCGCTTCGGACCGGATCGTCTACGTAACTCGGCGGCCTCCTTACCTGCCTGAGGCCCGCTGTCAGCTCTGAGTCAAGTCGACCCAGCGGCTTTGCACCTCGGCCCGTGCTCCTCTCCGTCGGCTCAGCAACTGCTCTTTCGCAGCTCAGTACACTCTCCGTCCGGCCGAAATCTCCAAAGCTTGGGCCTCTATTACGCAAGAGGCACCCTATGCGCTTTCAGCCCCCATCTGTCCAGGGACCCTATACACCAGTTCTGGGCCCTCACCGACGGCCAGGGATTCTCTCGCAGCTACAGGTCCTCTCTGTCCAGGCAGGGCCCTCCATAGCGATCCAGTGCCTTCTCCGTCAGGATGGAGGTTCTCTTTCAGAAGCTTGGACCCCCTCCTTCAGGCCAAGGACCTTTGCATGACGTTGGCCCCATCCGTCGGCCTACTGGACCATCTTGACGGCGCGAAGTCCTCACCGGCAACTATGGCCCCCCGTCGTTACAAATGCCTTATTTGAAGATCCAGGGCCTTTTTTCGGCAAGCCCGAGGTCCATTTCCAAACGATTCGGCCCTGTCCATCAGGTCGGGGTCCTTTCATCGGCTTTTGCCATGTCGCCAGACCGGGGGCCCTTAACATGGGCTCATAGCCTTCTCCGACAGCCCGGGGACCTTTCCAACGATCCGAAGTCCCCTCCGTCGATCTAGAAGCCCTTCACGTTAGCCCAGCCAAGTTTCTTCAGCATCTTCCCGATTGCGCTCACCTTTGGCTCTGGCCACTCTTCATCGGCGCGGGATCCCTTTCGTCGGTGCGGGATCCAAGGGTCCGGGGGTCATGTCGAACCAGGGGCCCTTGTGGGCTCCCTGTACCGACGTCTGGTGTGCTCCCTCCGACCATCCATCGGGAGGAACGGCTACCCCCTTCGCCCCTGGCTATGCCATTGAACTAAAGTTGTGGTGAATGATGACGTACGCATAGGTATCCTGGGGAATTCCTGAGCTGTCTGTCTTAACTTTTAGTAACTGGCCAGAGGAAAGCCCAACATATCCAAACCTGCAATTGTGCGTATAGCCAAATAGGACAGGCTGCTGCATACGAAACAGGGGTTGACATTATATGCAAATACGCACTTAAATATGCAAGTGCATAAAAATATGCACTTGCGCGCCCTTGCACCTCGTACACGATTGTCAGTTTATTTGGGTGTGTCATACAAATACACATTCCAGTTATTCACTCACTCTCTCACTAAAACAAACTAAAGCTGTCTTCCAGTGGGTCTCATTGTCTTAACTCCATGAGAGGTAGTGGCCTAGTGAGAAGCGGTGCGGACAAGAAATGGAGAAGAGCGTGAATGGGACAATTTTCCATTCCCCTTTAGGTACGCCTATATCTGTATCAGTTGTCTTATGTTCAATTGAGTGCTAGTTGCACTGTACAGCAGTTGGTATTCTGTCTCCCCGACGAGGCATCACCTTTTCGTGTTCGGGGATTGCGTGCCTCAAGGATCCGGCGGCCAGACCACCAGACAGCCGGGGAGAGGTCACACCAAGGGTGCCTCACTCGTCCTTTCATCCATACGCTCCCATTCCAATCCCCATCTCATCCCAACATCCATGTCCTTCACCTGGCCCTGCAGCACCAACTATATCTACTATGAACAGGCAGGGAAACTTCCCCGGTCCTGCTCACCAGCTCAGTTTCTTCGGGGTAGCCGCGCCCCCTCGGCCCGTCCCCCGGGGTTGACGGAGTCCTGGAGGCTGAGGTTCCCCGTCGCACGGTGCTAGTTATGACGGGGGACGAACACGCCTCTTTGATCCCGATATCCCGGAGGGGCGAGCGGGCCTGTAGGACCCCATACGGGCCAAGTTGCTGGTCGCCTCGGTGCGGGGGCCCGGGCTTCGGCCTGGTGCTCGCCGGACCGGCCGGCCGGGATCAAGGGGTGGGCCGAGCTGTAGTGCGGTCCGGGTGGTGAGTTTCTCTCTCCCGGCCGTGCGAAGGTGCCACCCGCCCCGCATAGCCTCGCGGACGTCTAGCGTCCTCCCGCTGACGGGACACAGGCGTCCCCCCAGTAGGGCCCCACGGTGGTGGGACGTCTGCGGGGCCGAACACAAACACAACTGCATGACAAACATCAACCAAAAAACTGTTCCTGGTCCCTCCTACAGTGTCCAGAATAATCAGTCCCCTAGGCCGGAGTCGTCTCAACACAGCAAATACACATTGTAGTAACTTGTCGAAGCCTCGAGTGTAAATTTTTCGTGGACAAGGGAATGATCTCGCGTCGTTGTCACCATTTCTAATGCGGAACGCTTGCGATAAGTTCGGAGAAATTGTTAGTTGCGACAACCTGAAGGATGGCGGACTAAAAGTTGAGTTTGCGGTACCGGAGCAGGCGGAAAAGGCTCTAACCAGTTCCAAACTGGTGTATAGTGCGCGCAAGGGAAAGGAAACTCAATACGTGAAAGTCCCAATTACAGTTGAGCCCTACAAATCAAAGAACACTTCGCAAGGTATCATAAACTGCTTTGATCTCAAAGACGTGCCGGAGGATGAGATAGTGAATGGGCTATCACAGTTTGGAGTGGCAGCGGCGAAGAAAATAAAGGTTAGGAGAGGCGGATAATTAATTTCAACCAACAATATCATTCTGACATTTAATAGAAAGGATCTCAGATACAGGTAGAGTACATTAGTGCTAAAGTGCGCCTTTTCCTCCCCATCTCCATGAGTTGTTTGAGGTGTCAACGATATGGACACCCAGACAAATTTTGTCGGAACCGTCCCATGTGTTGCAAGTGTGCTTCTCCCGACCACACATGCGAGCAGTGTACCACCGAAATACCCTTTTGTGTAAACTGTAGCAAAGGACAAAATCCACACACTTCCTTCGATCGCAGCTGTCCTAGCTACACCAAAGAAAAGGAAATTGGTTCCATCAAATACTCAAACAAAGTTACGTTCCGTGAAGCTCGGGATTTATATGAGAAATCTCACCCAAAGGTATCGTACACTTCGAAAGTTAAAAACATTTCCACAATTTCACAAGTTCCGGTATGCAATACTGCACAATTGGTCGCACAGCTGAGTGCTCTTTTCCGTTCCATAGAGGTAATTGTCCCCGCTGCAACGAGACAATCTGGGCAGGAACCCCGTTCCGAAAGGTCAGAATGCGGTGTGCCTACATCACTAGTTCAAGAAATGACTCTGATACCAGCCGTTGAGCGGGCTCCGGAAGAATGGAGTCTTTCTCAGCGGCCGAGCTGACCGGCAAGCACTCGAACGTCAACCTGCAATCCTTACCCTCAACATCCACCCGCCCCAACACCACTCATTCCATCTCTGAACCTTCAGAAACCACTCTATTCCCCTCGAGGACGGGGAGTAGACACTAGTCCAATGGTTCAAGAAGCCCCCTCGGTCACTCCCATCCAATTCACGCCCTTCCCCATCTACATCAACACCCTTGAAATCCCCACACATCATTTCTCGTCCCCCCATCAACCTTCCCTCATCTGCACACCCCCACCACCCCATCCAAATCAATCACTTCCACCTCTTACCTGCCAAACCCTTCATCACTTCCGGTGAGCCAGACCCCACGACAACCCTCGACTTCCACTTCCGCGCCTGGATCCCCGTCCCGTAACACTCGACCAATCCCAATACCCAACATCAGCCTCCACTATCAGGAGGCCGAGAGGCTCGCCCGCGAGGCGAAGAGGGCGCGCCTGGCTCAAATTGAGAGGGCTCGGGCGACGAGCCGCCAAGACCCTGACAAGGCCCCTTCACAAAGGCCGGATACCCCATCGCCACGAAGGCGAATTGAGGGACCGGCAGTAGCCCAGGCTACCTACGACATGGGCCCTCCCCGCCTCCTCTCCGGCTGGGGGCACAGAAACGAGGTTTGCCGCTTTCAGGCTCACCACCGGGTCAAGAGTCGCCTAACTCAGCTTTAAACTACTTTTATCCAGTTGCGCCTAGTCATACTCTCTGGTTTTACAATGGACCCCGTTAAGATGGTGATCTGTTAGCAGTTGTGATACTTTTTCTATTTTTATGCTTTAAGTATCTTTTGATCACTTGAATGGGTATCTTAAACACAATATTACAATGGAATTTTAGGGGGATACGATCCAGTGCCCAGGATTTACTGGTGGTGATATGCACCCAAGCCTTCTGGTTGAAGCGCATGAGCCACCCATTGCATGCGGCGTATCATGCCTGGAATGAGATACGCATGTAAACTCTCACAATTTCCAGACCACCCCACACATGATCTGGTGTTTTCGCCACGCATTGTGAACCTATTCCATGGATTATCTAATCAGCGTTCGTCACCTTTCTGTATCAGGCTCCATAATGCACTGCGTCAGAGTGGAATCACTTTCCGTAACGTGATCAAACTGAGCGCTCTGGATACACCTCCCTGGGAGTTACTGGCGCCGACAATTGATGTTACACTGAGCGGAAATTACAAACATGATACCCTACCTCAAGAGTTCCGAATTCAAGCACTGAACCTCATTGCGTCCTACGTCGGCTACAAGACAACATACACAGACGGTTCAAAGATCGAAGCTGGTGTTGGCTCGGTGTTTGTTAGCGGCTCCGCCACACGAGCTTTTACACTACCTGTGCAGGCATTCGTCTTCACGTCGGAATTGGTAGCCATTAACAAAGCATTGTGCTTTATACAAGTATCGGATGAAACATTGCACCTCGTCCTAACAGATAGTCTCAGTAGCCTTATGCCACTGATATCTTTTAATTCATCGCACTCCATTGTCCAGGAAATAGTTTTACGGTTGACGCCACTACGTGCAGAGGGTAAGACCATCGTTATGTGCTGGATTCCAAGCCACGTCGGTATATTGAGGAATAAAGCCGCTGACGCGACTGCAAAGCGAGCAGCCCAGCAACCATGTACACGATATATGGCCATTCCTGCTAGAGATACATATCCAGTCATTAACAATGACGTTTTTTTCGTGAGTGGCAGTTGCTTTCGGACGCGGTCGGTGAAAACAAGCTGAGGAAAATTAAACTTAGCATCGGCCATTGGTCCTCTTGCTCGCGTAGGACTAGGCAAGACGAGGTGACACTGTGCCGCTTACGCATTGGCCATACGTACGCAACTCACAGATATATTATTTGTGGTGATGATGTGCCCATGTGCCCCAGATGCCAGGGACGTCTTTCAGTGCGTCATATCTTAACCTCATGCCCTCGGCTTTCTGATGTTTACAAGTACTACTTTGGTCGATCACAGGTGCTATCAATTCGTGACGTTCTTAGGGATGAATCGATCGCGATCAATTCTGGTAAGTTGTTCACCTTCTCTCGGAGGTAAACTTCATTTCTATATATTCTCCTGTTTAATCCCTTGTATGTGAGCAAGCTCGCACGGTACGATTGTTTAGGATTGACACAGTTTAAATAGTTGAGTTATGGGTGCTGTATAACCACTGCAGTTGATACGCTCTAAAACCCAAATAACTAACTAACTAAGTTGGTATTCTCTATCACAGGTACATGCACACATCAAATATTGCACCAATGCCTTAGGCAAGATTTGCAAGATAAAAAAGCACAGAGAACTAAGGCTCCTGGGAAACGTCATGAAATGGAAATATCGGCTATAGTTAATTTCTGCAATTAAAGCCACATATCGCATTATGCTGCTATAGTGGGGCAGATCCCTTAATACCCACTTAAGGGATCTTGTTGTTGAACCGACTTGTTAGTATAGTGGGGTATAGCTCCCTTAGAGGGGGCCTTAGATGGACCACACGGCCATTACCAATGGCGTGTTTGACGGTTATGTCAGCAGCTTCGTTTCCCGCGAGTCCAGCATGGCTAGGAATCCAGCAGAACACGATATTTCTGCCGATGTCATGTAGGGATTTTAAGACCTTGATAATACTCTGAACAAGTCGGTTATCCTGGTTAAAGGTGTTCAGTGCCAGGACTGTTGAAAGGTCTATGAAAATCACGTGCTTTATGGACCGGTCTTCTTCTATAAAATAGAGGGCTTGCAAAATGACATACAGTTCGGCAGTAAAATCGATGTTTGTATCGATAAACAAAAAGATCGAACACCTTGTCGACTGACGTAAGCCCACCCGACACCAGAGACAGACTTTGTATCATCTGTGTACATGCGCGAAAAGTCGTGATATTCATGTATTTTTTCCAATGCCAATATGCGGAGTTCCTCAGGGCTGACGCGTCCTTTCTTTGAGCAGGACAACGTCACGACAGTTTTCACTGGGACAACATGCCAAGGGGAGTGCTCGGCGTGATGACACGTACTATGGAACGCGGCCTGATATTACATTCTCGAAGGATCGATGCTATACGAATGGAAAACGGTAGTCCACGCTGAGCCATGTGACGTGCTCTTAACGTTCCTGAGAATATCCACCGATAGGCTGGATGGTTCCGGTTCGGGCAACATTGCATGCGGATCTCGCGCCCAATAACTTACGGCGTAGCGCAAGAGGTGGCTCGTCTACTTCTACCATTACACTAGCAGCCGGTGAAGTGTGAAATGCTCCAGTAGCGATGCGAAGAGCTGCATTGTGGATAACATGAAGACAACGCTTGGTTGTGGCACACGGTCCGTCATAAATAAAACATCCAGAGGCAATTTTAGAACGCTCGAGCGACCGGTACATGAGAAGAAAAACTGATCTGTCAGCTCCATATGAACACCTATAAAAGGTACTCATTACCTGAAGACCTTTTGCACATTTGTTGATCAGGTCAGTCATGTGAGTTTTGTATGCAACATGACGACCCATCCACACCCCAAGAAACTTGACTGCCGATCTGAAAGGTATGAGGTGACCGTTCATCCTTATCGTTGGGCCTGTGCAACGGCGTTTGCGGCAGAAATGAACAGCGGTTGTCTTTGAGGTGGAGAAAGTGAAACCAGTTCTATCACACCACCCCATCAATTTCACTACAGTTAATTGAAGCTGTCTTTCCACCATCCGCACCGTACGAGAGGAGAACCACACCGTAAAATAATCCACGAATAGCGCTCGTTCTACCGATGTTGGCAGAGCACCACCCACATCATTTATGGCAATGGCGAATAGAGTCACACCCAATATACTTCCCTGCGAAACCCCAGCAATCTGTTGGAAGGTGTCGGAGAGGTAGCCACCTATTCTGACCCGAAATGTCCTATTAGTTAAAAACATTCGTCAAGAAAACCCCCATCGGGCCTCTTATGCCAATTTGGTGCAACTTCATGAGTACACCATGACGCCACGCGGTATCATAAGCGCCGTCAATATTGAAAAATATGGCAGCGATATGACATCGTTTCATGAAACCCAGACGTACCACGGAGTCAAGAGCTAAAACATGCTCAAATGTGCTACGGTGTCTGCGGAAGCCACTCTGCCTCGAGGTGAGTACATGATTGTGTTTTAAAAACCACATGAGTCGCGAGTTTACCATTTGTTTTCAAACAATTTGCAAAGAGAACATGTCAATGAAATGGGTCGATAATGAAGTGGGTCCTTTCCAGTTTGGTTTGGCTCGCAGATAGGGACGATAAGCGCCCTCCGCCATGTCAATGGAAATGTTTCCCTTTCCCACATTTCGGTGAACACTTGCAGACGTGTTTTTAAAGCTGTTGTCGGGAGATGTTTAATAATGATGTGTAAAGTGTCTGGTCCTTTTGCTACGTTCCTAAGGGTGCTTATGGCAGCAGTCAGTTCGGTAATAGAGCATGGACTGCTGTAGTGGATAGAATATGTTGTTGCAAAGTCAAGGGGTAGTGCTTCGCACCGGGTTTCGTATGCCGAGAAGCGTCGACTGGTTTTATTTTTCGATCGTTCAGAGAACGCCTTTCCAATTTCTTTGGCGACATCCTCGAGATTCGCCATGCAGCTGTCACGATTATAAATACGGAATGCCTTCTTTCTAGCACGCAATGCATCTCGGTACTTATCCGACCACCAAGGGACTGGTACACGACGTGGTGTGCCCGACGAACGATTGGATTGGAATTTAGGGGCGCGTCGACATCAAGGGTCATTTTGCCCGACGAACGAGGAATATATTGCAGGGCACTTTGTAACGTTGCGGTTGTAAACACCTCTACGGAAACCAATCCTTAGGAGCACTCGCCGAGTCTATCCTCGACATCGGACTGGAAGGAACTCCAGTCAGCTTTTGCAAAAATCCACTTGGGGGTCGTCGACCAGCTTCCACTCCATCCATGAAGCGAGCCCAAACGGGGAAATGGTCACTCGTACCTGGATCATCATCAACCGACCAATCTAAACATGGATAAAATTCAGGGCTGCAACGCGTGAGGTTCAGCACGAAAGTCTGTCCTGTTTGCAGTGCAAAGTGTGTTGGAGCTCCAGAGTTGGGAATATGAAGAGGAAAATTCTGCATAATGTGTTCCAACGCACGTCCACGACTAGTACTATTCGCCAAGCCCCAAACTTGGTGATGGGCTTTAAAGTCTCCACATAAAATCTTTCCACTTGCAACAGTTCTGCAAGTGGAAAGATTGTTCCTGGGGGCAAGTATATGGAGCATATGGTAGTAACATGGCGATTGATTATTATCCGAGCGGCGATAGTCTGGACGTATGATCTCAGGTGTACTTGTGGAAGGGGACTGAGTGGTGGACGGCAAGAAGTACACCACCACGTGCCACAGTGCGAGTGACGACGTCCTTGCGTAAAACAGAGGAGTAGTTTCTTAAAAAGGAAGCACCAGGAGAGGGTTTGGTCCCTGACGGTGCTACGGACGGTGCACGACGGTGCAAAATATGTTGTAATTCGTTATTACTAATTTTCAAACCTCTACAGTTCCACTGTATAATATTGTTAATTTGTCAGTAAGTGTAAGAGGAAGTCCTAAGCTAAGAGCGCAAAAGGCCAAGAGTAACTAAGTCATGGTCTTGTAGTCGGGGGGCTTTGATTCGTAGGCGTGAGCGCGGGCTCCCAAACTCACTTGGCGACACCGCACCGGGAACAGCACGCTTCATAGCGCTATTCGGGGATGGGGAGGATATTAGGGGGGGCACGGTTCGACGGGAAGGTGTGTACGGCGGTTCCATGACTGCTGCGGGTAATGGTGTGGAGTGAGGAGCCACTGGCTGGTGAGGGCGCTGGCTCTCAGGCTTGGAAATCGAGAAGGTTGGGATATGTCGGGCGGTGCGACCCTATGCTCCTAAATCCAGGGCTACTGGGCGCACCTGAACTGTAGCATGTCCAATCTTTGGATCTGACATAGTTGGTGGTGGTAGGATTTGGAGGGGGGATTGGCGTGGTTTTAGAAGGCTGGATGGGAGTGGGTTCGGTGGGTATGGCGGGTAAGGATTCGAGGATAGTCGAGGTCTTAGTGGGCTTCTTAGTCCGCTGGACACGATGCCACTCTTCTGGAGCTCGCTCTGTAACGGGTGGGGTAACTGCGACTTCCGGAGGCCTTGGCGACGAAGCAGCATGCTCTCCTGTGTCGGTTGTGTTATGTGCAGGATTTCGTTCACCTATGGTGGGTGGGTTTCGGTGGTCTCAACGCAGTCTTTGGTTAGCTGTCTGTTCCTTGCTGGTAGCGTAAGAGGCACTCCAAAGGAGCGAACCAGGGCTATAATTTGAGAGATGAGCTCAGACGCCTTGTCGGTCTGAGTATGGTGTGGGATTAGGGTATGATTCTTAGCTGTTGATGCGTATATGATTCTGGGGTGAGTGTCCATATATATCTCTGGTCTCCCGGAAGGCTACTTTTTGAGTATGTTTAATTGGAATAATTTCTTTCTCCTTCATGTACATCGGAGAAGTCCTGTCACAAGATGAGTGGGAGTCCTGTTCTGGGCCACAGTTTGCACAACGGGGGTCTCGGAGGAGCAATGTTCACTTCCGTGATCGTGAGAGGCGCAATTGCCATATGCAGGGCGATTGTGACAAAAATCGCTTGTATGACCGAATTTCTGGCATTTAAAACATCAAAACATGGCTGGGAAGGAAAATAGGAACATTAACCCGGACGTATCCCACACGAATCTCAAGAGGAAGATCGTTCGTGGTAAATGTTAGTACGATGTTATTGGTTGCAACCATCTCTGTACCTCTCCTCACCTTAAACTTTCTCGCTCCAATTACTCCTAATTCTGCTAGTCCATCGACAATTTCTTCCTCTGGTACATTCCTCAAGTCAAAACAATTCATGATACCTCTCGACGAGCTCTTGGTTTTATGGGGTTCTACGTATGCTGGAATAATTTCGTCTACCTTCTTCCCACTCTTTCGCACACTGTAAGTAAACTTAGTTATCAACAACACTCTCTCCGCTTCCTCCGCCACCGCAAACTCCACCTCGAACCCGCCATCCTTCAACTTCTCACATCGAACAACTCTTCCAAACCGGTCGCATCCACTACGTCTTTGAAAGGGAGACAAAGAACCAAGAGTATGTGCTTTCCCTCGAAGAATGAGGACCCGCGGGGTAGCGGAAAACGTGTTTGATCCGTCCGAGCATGTGGTCTGGTCCTCACGAGAGGGACCAGGAGTGTTTTTGGTTGCTGTCGGTGCCATGCGCTGTTTCTTGGTTTCGGCTCATCGGGCGCCCCACCCCATAGCGGCCCTACCGGTGGGACGCCTGGGTCCCGCGGATGGGAGGTCGCCAGGCGCCCGAGGAGCTATACGGGGCAGGCAGCGCCTTCGCCGGGCCGGGTGAGAGAGACTCACCAACCCGACCGGGATCCAGCACCGCCCACCCCTTGACCTCGGCCGGTCGGGCCAGGGGACACCGGGAAGAGTCCAAGGCCCCCGGCCCGAGGCGACCAGCCACTTGGCCCGCGTGGGGTACCGCGGGCCCGCCCGCCCCTCCGGGATATCTGGACCAAAGAGGTGTGTAAATCCTCCGTCACAACTAGCACCGTGCGACGGGGACCTCAACCTCCAGGACTCTGTCAACCCAGGGGGACGGGCCGAGTGGGCGCGGTTGCCCCGATAAAACTGAGCTGGTGGGCAGGACCGTGGAAGTTGCCCTACCTGCGCATAGGAGGCATAGTTGGTGTTGTAGGGTCAGGTGAAGAATGTTGGGATGAGATGGGCATTGGAATGGGAACGTATGGATGGAAGGACGAGTGAGGCACTCTTGGTCTCACCCTTCACCGGTATGATGGTCGCCGGGTCTTTAGGGCACTCAATCTCCCACCACGGAAAGGTGGTGCCTCGTCGGGGATACTACTAACTGTAAGTTCGAAGTTTTGAAGCACCAGCAGCTTGAATGTTATATTGATTGATTCATTTTTCAAAAAGCAATCCTCTTCAAGCACTTGTATATGGAAATTGGTGAGAAGCTCTCGGCTCCCGCCAGGTGGTTAAGGTTCAGCACTACCCTGCTCGAGCAAGGGGTGGGGAGGGGGATCTCCGAGCCCCAGAGCTCATAGGCTCCGTCGCCAGTGCGTCCGTGCACAGGAGTGCAGTGCCTTATACTCCTTGGTAGGCAATAATTGCTCACTCCCTGGCTCGCTTCATCCCCTTACATATGATCTGTATTTAGCATGGGACACTATTACATTGCTCTGCCCTACGCCGGGAGCTTCAAAGCTAATGCATGACTTCTTCTCCTCCTGTCGATTTAGTGAAACGTCGCCCTTGCCTGTGCGGCACGCAACAAGGCACCGTGCAGCCAGGCAGGCTGGTCAGAACATGTGGGCTGATTGGTCGGGAGCTCAGCTCAGAGGGATCGAGCTGCTCTCCACAGATGCCTTCTCCCACTGCCAGGCAGGCTGGTCAGAACATGTGGGCTGATTGGTCGGGAGCTCAGCTCAGAGGGATCGAGCTGCTCTCCACAGATGCCTTCTCCCAGCTGCGGCTCTCCACGTCTTCGATGGTTTCCGGTAGCTGTCTTCATCGTGTCTCCGGCAACAACAGCACCGTGTGAAATTAATGCGACATCTTATAGCAGTGCTGTTGCGACTTGCCGCAGAGTTGGAAACATTAACCCGTAACACTGAACTGGGAGGTTGGAGAGATATCAAATTGTGTGTGCACTGATATTTCATAGTGGCGTAAGTCCACAAAATATGAAAATCGAAGTGGGTCAGCTTCAATCTTGTTCTCTTTACACGAACCTGACATGCAATAACTCACCACATGCACAGAATATATTTTTTGGGTAGTGTCTTCTATTCAAACCTTAGCACTTGGTTGCCAGATATTGGAGCAAGGGTTGTCTACCTATGTACACAAACTCAGTTGTTGCGACTGCAAGAGTCAGGAGGTAGAGATGTGGCACCACTCCCAGACGATCGCCGCCGCCACTTCCCTACTTCCAACGTTTTTTTTTCTTCTTCACCGGATGGTGTTCCTCAGGATAGTTAGAAAAGAATGACCTTCGGAGAAATGACACCCCACCAGAAGAAATGTCCCCCGATCAAAATTGTTGGATCCGTCCCTGTTCCGGATCCAAAGTGCCAACACTCACCAATTTTGACTGCAGACATAATGAAATGCATGCCTTTGCGTATCAGCATACACACTTATACTCATATATACCTTGCACGGATACTCAACTCATTAATTAGTTAGCCCTGTCGGTTTGATGATGTTTCGACCAATGGCTAATGCTCGTTAGTGCCCATAAGCGCTACACACAGTGGCGCAGTCAGAATTTTACATGGGGGAAGGGGCGACCAAACTGGAATTATACATAAAAAGCTTGCAGCGTGCTAAGCGCGTCGAAAATTGAGAGTTCTACGTTGTGTACATCTAAAAAATTGTCGCCTGATCTCATGTATTTTCGTTGCAAAGGGGCTCCACCATTGGCTGCGTCTCCGGTTATGTGTGCTATGCATGCATCATTATGGCATAAGCCAACGAGTCAGTTTTATTAGCAGCATATAGGCTGCCAATACAACTACCAATAAAATGATTGACCAAAATTTGGGATTTACCAATGAAGAACCTGCTTTCGATGAAAGGCAATCCTCCATGTTACATGTGGGAGTTACATGAAGACGAGAACATATGCTGCGGTGAAGATGATCGCACATAATTATTAATGCTTTCAGTTAATCGGACTAGAACATGGCTGAGGTGAAAACGATCAGCTGATTTGGCACTCACAGGTCACCGGACAAGAACATATACTGTGTGGCACTTCAGTGACTTACTGATTATCGGGAACATATATCTAATCAAATAACCCCGGTATCGAGACAAAAGTTTCGGCACGATCTCTTGGTCCAAATGTGCTTCCTTGATAGTGGCGTTCTGGTTACTTGCAAAGTTCATTGAGCTTACACAAAGGTCGCATGCATTTTCTTTAAAGGTAAATGCCATTTAAACTTGGAGCTGCGCTAGCTCTTTGGAGAGCCAAGACTTTGTGTTACGTGGCCCTGGTTATCGATGCAGAAATTTATGATGATGCACATATTTATTATTTGACGGGCACTTGATCTTAATCACGTCATCTCCAGCTACGCCTTCGGGACTGGCCACACATGAGCCACTCCTTATTCAGCATCAGGCTACTCTCCTTAACATATACTTGCAGTAAAATACTCAATCTGCAAAGCACACAAGATTCCAGCATTCTTCCTCTTAGAACTGCTTCTGTTTCCTTGAACCGGCCGCCGGGAAAGCTGACCGAGGAATCCCTCCTCTGCCTTATATATTGCCGCCCCAAACGCCTTTGATGGCGATATTCTACCAAAGCGGACATGATGTCACTCTCTTGAGTTACTCTGGCCTCTCCAGCATCATGGAAATTCACCATTACCTCCGTCGCCACAAAATTGATGGCGTTCTGTGGACGAGCCTCTCCAATGGGTTTTAAGTTAATTAGCTTCAGCACTGCTGGGCTCGCCAAATGACGCCCGAAGTTTCAACTATGCATTCTGAGAGCTTGGGAGATTTCTGGTGCCGACTAAGGATCACAGTGTGGCCGGCAGTCGACACCGACTGAGGATCACGGTGTGACCGGCAGTCGACACCGACTGAGGATCACGGTGTGACCGGCAGTCGACACCGACTGAGGATCACGGTGTGACCGGCAGTCGACACCGACTGAGGATCACGGTGTGACCGGCAGCAATCGAACACCGGCGTACACCGGCTGAGGATCACGGTGTGACCGGCAGTCGACACCGACTGAGGATCACGGTGTGACCGGCAGTCGACACCGACTGAGGATCACGGTGTGACCGGCAGTCGACACCGACTGAGAATCACGGTGTGGCCGGCAGTCGACACCGACTGAGAATCACGGTGTGGCCGGGAATCGTCACCGGCGCGGCCGTGGAGCACGGCACGACCATTCGTCACTGACCAGCGCACCGGAGGCGGCGGCGACGCCGAACACGCAGCCGGGCAGCGTCCAGTGCACGTCGGCCAGCAGGTCCACCACGTAGAGAGCGGCTACCGATCCGAACCGGCCGCCGCTGGTGGCCAGGCCGAGGCCGACGTTGCGCAGCGTGATCAGCGTGTACTCGGTCACGTACAGGTACACGATGCTGTACACGGCCGTGATGAACATCTTGCCGGTGATGGCCAGCAGGAGCTTGGGCCAGCTGGTGTTGGCCGGCACCGCCAGGATGGCCAGGATGGCCGCCGCCGTCAGCAGGAACAGGCCGCCCGTGGACGGCCGCCGGCCCAGTTTGACGAAATCAAACAGCGTCACCAACGAACGCCGCAACAACAACTGCAATGTCAACAAATGGCGTCAGCAACGAACGCCACAATAACTGCAATGTGAACAAATGGCGTAACGAACGCCGCAACAAAAACAACAAAGTGAACAAATGGCGTCAGCAACGAACGCCATAGCAAGAACAACAATGAGAAAAACGTCACCAAGCAACCCCCGACGAGGCACCACCTTTCCGTGGTGGTAGGAGGGGGGGATTGAGTGCTCCAAAGACCCGGTGACCATCATACCGGCGAGGGGTGAGACCGAGAGTGACCCACTCGTCCTTCCATCCATACGCTACGATTCCAATCCCAATCTCATCCCAACACCCATGTCCTTCATCTGGCCCTGCAACACCAACTATCCCTACTGTGAGCAGGCAGGACAACTTCCCCGGTCCTGCCCATCAGCTCAGTTTGATATGGGTAGCGGTGCCCCCTCGGCCCGTCCCCCGGGGTTGACGAAGTCCTGGAGATTGAGGTCCCCGTCGAACGGTGCTATTTGTGACGGGGAACCAGCACACCTCTTTGGTCCCGAGATCCCGGAGGAGCGGGCGGACCCGTGGGGCCTCACACCGGCCAAGTGGCTGGTCGCCTCGGTCTGGGGGCCTGGGTTTCCCAGTGTCTGCCGGCCCGGCCGGACGGGGTCGAGGTGTGGGCGGCGCTGGATCCCGGTCGGGGTGGTGAGTCTCTCTCACGGCCGGGCGAAGGCGCCGCCTGCCCCGTATAACTCCTCTGGTGTCTGACGACCTCCCGTGCGCGGGGCACAGACGTCCCTCAGTAGGCCCATCTCTGGCGGGGCTCCGGAGGAGCCGAAACAAAACAAACATCACATGGCATCTACTAAACAAAAACACTCTCCTGGTCCCTCTCTTGAGGGCCAGACCAATTGCTACCGTGGCCGAGATAGGTACACCTCTGCGGAGGGCACGCCGGTGCCTCGTGTGCTTGTGCTCCGAGGGAGGAACAAAAGCCTCGCATCCCTGTCCCCGCTTCAGAGGAGACGGCTGCGACAGCTTTGGAAACATTCTAAGATGCGACAAACTGAAAGATGATGCACTAGAGGTGGAGTTCGTCGAGGTAGAGCAGGCAGCCAGGGCGCTTAAATCATCTGAGTTTGTGTACTATGTGCGGAGAGACGGGAAAAAAGAGAAGGAACCTGTTGCGATCACTGTGGAGCCTCACAAAACAAAATAAAAAACACATCGCGTGGGGTAATAAACTGTTTCGATTTGAGGGAGGTATCGGAAGATGAGATTGCCCACGGACTGACAAATTTCGGAGTCATCACCGCGATAAAAATGGAAGTGAAAAGAGGAGCAAATTTCATTCCAACCAACATTATTTTGACATTTAATAGCACAGACATACCTCCAGATATCCGAGTTGGCTACCTACGAGTGAAAGTAATGCAGTTCTCTTTTCCAAATCCAACGCGCTGCTTCAAATGCCAAAAATTTGGACACACTACCCAATATTGCCGAAAAGGCCCAGCTTGCAACAAGTGTGCCTCCCATGAGCATCCTTTTGAAAATTGCACTCCGGAAAGCCCAATTTGTGCAAATTTTGTGCCAACTGCGGTGACGGACAGGAACCCCACACGTCGTTTGATCGTGCGTGTCCAAACTACATTAGAGATAAGGAGATTATTACACTAAAACACATCAACAAATTAACATCTAGAGAAGCTAGAGAGATATATGAAAGGGCGCATCCCAGATAATTATACGCATAAATGGCCAAGAACACCACGTTGCTTCCATAACATATACAGACCAATAGGGCCGCCGAGCTGATCACCCAGCTCACAGCCCTTCTCGGAGCATTTGGAGTGCCTCCAGATGGCACTCCAAATGGTCCAGGCTCGACACCAGAGAGGCAGGCGCAGCCCCTCTCACAAAACATCGAAACTACCGAGGTCCCACTCCCAAGTGAAGGTACCGATGAACAATTCAAGGCGTCATCTAGATCGGCCTCTGTGGGCGGGGAATGGACCCTGGTCACCCGGTCTAAGAGGCCTACTCGGTACCCATACCCAAGCCTAGTCCCTCCCCTTCTACCACACCATCTGCCTTGAAATCCCCACCTCTTACATCCCGTCCGCCTTCCAGTCCCCACTCCCCTCCCTCGCGCCCCACCACCACCCCTAAGTCAATCCTCTCCACCTCCTCCCTCCATGAATCCTCCCCCTTCCCGAGAGCCTCGCCTCGCCATCGCCCTCGCACTCAACATTTACATCCGCGCCTGCATCGCCATCCAAAAACGCGCACCAACCAATCCAAATTCCAAACGTAAGCTTGCAATTTCCTGAAGCCGAAAGGCATGCCAGCGAAGCCAAACGAGCTCGGCTCGCTCAAATGGAAAAGGCCCGGGTGAAGGGCCGCCAATGTACAGACATGGCGCCTCCCCCCAAATTCAGCCACCCAGTCGCCGCGACGGCGAGTGGAGGGACCGGGGGGAGCATCTGAAATAGGTCCTCCTCCGCCTCCGCCGCAGCTGAGTGTCCCCCAGAGACGGGCGCTTCCTCCGTCCGGATCCCCGCAGTGGGGTGTCTCACAGAGGTCCCGCCCCAGGACAAACTCATTGGGCCCTGGTCGGAGCTGCATCCCTGAGCCCTCGATAGACTCTCCCTCAAGACAGGGTACCGGAACTCAATTTTAAAACCACCTCCTACCTTTTCTAGCAACAATGACCTCCACACGTGACTACCTGGCTTATATTCTTCTTTCCTCATTAACTCACCAAGCTGAAGCTAGGTTTGTGATATGCACAATTCATTTTATGCAGCTATATCTTTTTCACCACGCACATGTCTTACTTTATTAACTTTCGCACATCGCAGTTTTACAGTGGAACTGTAGGGGAATCAAATCCAGCCTCAATGGCCTTCAGCATCTTTTAAGTTCCCGGACGCCGTCGGTTGTATGCATACAGGAAACGAAACTGGCTCCAGGTGCTCCGTTTCAACAAACAAAAAAACGTTTTGCCAAAAATGAACCGTCTAGCACTGTGTCACATGGCGTTGTGCTCATTGCTGTGCACAACTCTGTCCCATTCACATATGCACCTCTCTCTACAAATATTCAGTGCATTGCTGCTCGTGTAGTAATAAACCACCGTGCCGTTTCCATATGCAGCATATACCTACCACCGGGCAGACTGTTTCCACTTTCTGATCTTTCTGAAACTGTGGCTCAACTTACCCCGCCGGTCATGGTGTGTGGCGATTTTTATGCTCACCAATCTCTTTGGGGCTGAATCATGATTTCTAACTGTGGGCGTGCGATGGAGCGCTTCATAAGTGATTTTCCTCGATGCATTCTTAACACGGGAACACCAACACATTTCACATTACCGGACTGGACAGACCTCGGTACTTGACCTCACCCTCTGCAGTCCAGAAATTGCACCTTTATTAGAATGGTCAATAGACGATGATCCACACAACAGCGACCATTTCCCCGTTTACTCCCATTTCATCAGTCATATTACGATAGGCCGACGACCCTCAAAGTGGCTACTTCACCGAGCCGACTGGGAGAGCTTCCAATCGAATCTTGAAAGAACACTTGGTGACCACTCGATTCAATCAGTTATGTCCTTGGAGGAATTCACTACGGCGCCTCTGGAGAGTGCTCGGCGGCACATCCCACGTCACCGGTAACGTCGATTAGAGTACTAGTCCCATGGTAGTCTGATAAGTGTCGAGAGGCAGTCCGTGCTAGGAAGAAGGCGTTTCGTACATTTAATAACAATAGTTGCACATACAATCTAATAGCTTTTCGCAAAGCACGAGCGCTCACTAGACGAACTATTGCCGAAGCGAAACGAAACTCAGGGAGGGCGTACGTCAACACGTTAAATCGCTCAACATCTTTGTCAACTGCATGGTCTCGAATTAAGTGCTGCTCTGGAAAACACGCCGCAGTTCCTCTCCCCGTCTTACACATGGCCGGACAAGATATCATTGTCCCAGAAGAAGTGGCCGACAAAATAGAATGTGCGTTGTCCGCACGCTCGGAAAATACTATTAACGAACGATTTATAAGACATAAGGCTCGGTGCGAGGAACGTCCTCTTGATTTCTCCACTACAGACATCCTCGAGTACAACGTACCATTCTCGGTCTCTGAATTAACTGCAGAAATTAGCACACTCAGGAGTGTGGAAGAGGACACACTGCATAATGCTATGATCAAACATATACCAGCGAATGCCATACAATACTCTTGGAAGCCATTAATGAAATGTGGACAACAGCCACATTTTCATCTTCGTGGCGGGAGAGCAATTGTTGTGCCTGCACGGAAACCAAATGACGCTGGGAAGGATCCACCACGCTACTGACCCATCTCACTTACCTGTTCGTTATGCAAACTGGTTGAGAAAATGGTTAATGTCCGATTGATGTGGTTTTTAGAACATAACAATTTTCTTACTATGATGCAGAGTGGCTTCCGAAAACACCGTAGCACACTTGACTCGATCGTGCGCTCTGGATTTATGAAGCGCCAACATACAGCTGCAATATTTTTCGACATTGTCGGCGCATATAACACGACATGGCGTCACAGTATACTGATGAAGTTACATAGTATGGATGTCAGAGGCTGCACGGCGTTCTTCTAGACCCATTTTTTTTTACCTTCCAGAACGTTTCGTGTGAGAGTGGGCTGCGCAGTCCCTGGCACTTTTCCACAACTTAACGGAGTCCCGCAGGGAAGCGTGGTAAGTGTAGCATTGCTTGCGGTTGCTATAAATGATATGGCTACACCACTGTCGACTTCCGTAGGGAAAGCGCTATTTGTACATGATTTTGCCGTATGGTGTTCTTTGCGCTCTGTTCGCACGATGGAGAGACAACTCCAGCTGGCTGTTCGGAAGGTTCCGGTCTGGTGTGATAAAACAGGCTTCGTCATGTCCATGTCGAAAACAATCGCTGTGCATTTCTGCCGCAAGCGCTCTTGCACCGACACCATTATTATGCTCAATGGGCGCCATATTTCATTCAAACCTGTTGTCAAATTCCTAGGTATATGGATGGACCGCCGACTAACGTACAGCAACCACAACAAAGATCTTGCGCAGAAATGCACTCAGAGACTGCAGGTGATGAATACTGTCTCCAAGTGCTCGCATGGCGCAGACAGATTTATCTTGCTTCTTATGTACCAATCGCTCGTACGCTCTAAAATCGACTATGGATGTTTTATATATGATCGGTCGTGCGTTACAGTGAAACGCCGTCTGGACGTGATCCACAATACAGCCCTTCGCAATTACACTGGATCATTCCGTACTTCACCGGTCGGTAGCTTAATGGCTGAGACTGATGAACTTCCTCTTGCGCTACGCCGCGCATTACTGGGAGCGATACACATGTTAAGGTCGCACAGAACCGAAAGCACCCAGCATATAAATGGATATTTTCAAGGCCATCGCCACCACTCCGCCCACTCAGTAATCAGCGCGTCCTACCTTTTTCTGGACGCATGGCCGTGACCTTTCGTAAGTGCAACTTCAAACCAGGTTCTGTGGCACGCGCTGTCACTCCAAATATCCCATCTTGGCAGGTTGTCCCCGTCCAGACAGACCTTACTCTGTCCTGCTCAAATAAGGGGAGTGTCAACTCCGAAGAATGTCGCATGTTGGCGTTGGAGAAAATACCGTCAAAGTACCTCAACCAGGGAACACATCGCCGCTCATTATGACGACAATGCCAGCAGCACCCGGTCCGGTCTGTCACCCAGCGGTGCCAGGTCACCGGTCCGGTCTGATGTTACCCAACGGTGCCAGGTCACCGGTCTAGTCCGATGTCACCCAACAGTTCCCCGCAGTGGGATCATCCCCGTTACACGGCTGGTTAGGGAAATGGCGCTCCCTCGGGTCACCACAGCCGCCCCTCCTCCTTCCGTCCATACGTTCCCATTCCAATGCCCATCTCATCCCAACATCCATGTACTTCACCTGGCCCTGCAACATCAACTATCCCTACTATGAACAGGCAGGGAAACTTCCCCGGTCCTGCCCACCAGCTCAGTTTTATCGGGGTAGCCGCGCCCCCTCGACTGTCCCACGGGGTTGACAAAGTTCTGGAGGTTGAGGTCCCCCGTCGCACGATGCTAGTTATGACGTGGGACCAACACACCTCTTTGGTCCTGATATTCCGAAGGCGCGGGCCGGACCGTGAGGCCTCACGCGGACCAAGTGGCTGGTCGCCTCGGGCCGGAGGCCTTGGACTCTTCCCGGTGCCTGCCGGCCTGGCCGACCGAGGTCAAGGGATGGGAAGCGCTGGATCCCGGTCGGGGTGGTGAGTGTCTCTCCCGGCCGGGCGAAGGCGCCGCCTGCCCCGTATTCCTCGGGCGCCTGGCAACCTCCCGTCCGCGGGACCCAGGCGTCCCCCCAGTCGGGCCCCTATAGGGTGGGGCGTCCGGGGAGCTGAAACCAAACATACTACATGGATTCCTTCAATACAAACTCATCCTGGACCCAAAGAGATTCACAGTACACTGACTTGCCCAGTGGAAGTTGGACTGACAGCCCGACACCAGCCGAGGAACACCGCCCGATATGTTCTTCCCGCGCAATCCAACTAGCAAAGACCATCATCTTGTTCACACGAGTACCACGTGGACGTGTCAAGGAAATCTTTTATACCACGCATTTTAATATTTAAATCCACTGACCCAGAAAAGCCCCTGTCATCTCTCTCGCCCTTCCAGCGTAAGAGAGGATGTGACCGCTTCGGGACCGTCACGCGCTGTGACGAACTACGGAATGGAGGTGGAGTTTCGAACCCAAGAGGACGCAAGGAGGGATTTTAGGCATTGACAAGTTTATTTATAGCATATGGACTCCAGAAGGCACTAGAGACATCGCGATTCCAATACAAGCAGAACCACAGAATACGAATAACTTTTGGAAGGTAGTGTTAAACTATTATGATCTAAGAGACGTCACGGAGGCCGAGATAGTTGACGAATTGACGGAATATGGTGCCGTGGAGGCACAAAGAATGAAGGTACGAAGGGGAAAGGAACTCCAACCGACGAATAACATCCTCCTCACTTTCAGCTCCACTGACCTGACATTAGCAGTACATTGTTGTGGATGTATTAAAAGCTAAATTGATCTAGATTTAGGAACGACTCAATGTTTGGAACGATTCAATGAACGACTCAGAAAAATGTAAGTATTTACTGTGACGTTTCGGCCATAGGCAATCGTCAAACAATGCATTCGTTGCGATCGGCGAACAGGTCGATACAGCGGTATCAACAGTATCGCGTGGTACAGCGGACCGTCACCCAAATATAATCTGGTTAAGTCAGCCCTCAGCATCTCCACTTGCCCCTAAGGTAACACAAAATGTCACACATGTTGGAATGGTCTGAAAGGAAGATGAACAAAGAATGCGGTGTATAAGGTGACGTGCACCACTTACCCGTCCGCTCTCTATGTTGGGGAAACAATACGCCCAGTAAGGGAAAGATTTAATGAACATTTGGGAGATTCACGTCTCCGGCGTCCTTTCACTCCCCTAGGCGAACATATGACCGAGCATCACTTCAACATAAACCATCTGGAAACCGATCAAAATTTAAATATAGATATCCCAGGCATAGCGAGACGACGAGAATTTAAAAATCTTAGAATCCCTTTTTATTCGTGATCTAAAACCAACTATGAATTCCCATCAATGGTCATGGCATGTATCGTAGTTCATCAATTTTACCGATGTTTTTCGTGTTGTTTACAAATTACCGCGTACACGGGGTCTCAGAGAACTGTCCATAGAAATAGACCAATGAATTGTATATTGACGTGTGCAAACGGTATCACCTTGATGTCACAACTGCGTACCCTCTGCACCAGGTAGACAAGTTTGTGTAGCGACGGCTTTCACCTGCCGTCCCTGTCTATGCATGTGTACGTTGGTTTTTTGGTGCTTGTTAGTGCGTGCGACCACTTTCCTTCTTTTGTCCTTCCATTTTTTTTTCTCGCAGTGTAGGTGGTGAGTAGAATTTGTCGAGTTTTTATGCCTGCAGCAATTTGAATTTTCGACCTGTTCGCCGATCGCAACAAATGCATTGTTTGACAATGGCCTATGGGCGAAACGTCTCAATAAATACTTACATTTTTCTAACAATGAGTAGTTCCTGGATCTAAAGATCAATTGAACTTTTAATATATCCACTACAATGACTGATCAGGAAATACAGGCATATCTGAACTACGTACGTATTGACAGTATAAGTGGGCTACACAAGAGTAAAAGTGTGAGTTTTCGTCCCGAATCCAACAAGGTGTTTCCGATGCCAGCGGTATGGTCATACCACTCGTTACTGCCGCGGCCGCCCTGGGTGTGGAAAATGTGGATCAGTAGAGCACACCCTTGAAAAGTGCGAATCGCAGAACGGGTGGTGTGTCGACTGCGATAGAACACAGGTACCGCACTCCACCTGGGGCATTCCAGCACGATTCAACAGGTGATTAACACCCGACCATCTCGGATTATCTTGAAAATTGGTACCCAGGGTAATCAGGTGCCCATATTCCGAATCTGAAAGCCTTAGGTCAATCGGAACAGTGGTTTTGAGTTATAGCCTCGGGCAGTTTTTAAAGTTTGAATACAAGGTTTCTTTGGGACGCCATAACTCCCATAAAACTCAATGTAACCTAGGAAAATGATACATCGTTAGAGTCATAAAATTACAAGAATTGTTGTAGTGTAACTCATTGTTGAAAATTTCGAAACTTTGTGCTACAAAAGTTGGGTAAAATGTGTTCACATTTGTTATATGTGGCCAGTTAATATAAATGTGTTTTTTGAGCCGAGAATATTGCCTATGGTATTACTAACTTGAATGCCAGAAATTGGAGATAGGTATTTTTTATAAATATTTTTGGACATTTTTAATACTTCTGGATGACCACGAGTTATAGGGGCGCAGGTGTGTATTATAGCTGTTCTAGCAAATTCCTGGTTCAAAGGCCCGTGGTTCATAGGGGTTGGTACCTCATCAGTGGGGTGCGCTATCAGTCCCCCTGGCGCCTCTCGTTATCGGTCAGTTCTCGCCGGATTTCCGTGAATCTGACCATGTCTTGTCGCGGCGAGATAAAAGCGCGGCTAGATACCCGCTTGAATTCTGGCATCATCTTACAGAACTTTGGACTCTCTAGGAAGAGTGGGGGGCGGGGGATGACACTGTCCGCTCCAATAGGGTGACAGGGTGGGCGGAGCTACGCAGATCAGACGTTATCACGCCTATGGTGCGTGTCCTTACTTAGCGGGTCCAGCCACATTGTGGAACTAATTGTTGTGTGATTCTCTTGGAACCAGTAAACTTTGCGTCCCCAGTGGGGTTGGTCATTGTTAAGTGCGGTTTTCATTGTTTGCCCTAGTTCTGGTATCGAGATGTCGCTAAGGTCGACAAGGAATTATTGCAAGAACCCATTCAATTATCATCATCCGAATCGAGTGTTGAAAGGTGTCCAGAAGGCCTCCGAGAAGCTGGTGAATGACGTTAATAACGACAGGGTAGTAAGTGGTACGTCTCTATGTGTGTCCTGCCGACTGCGACTGATAGAAGACCCAAACTGCTTGCCGCCGAAAAAACAGCCATCGCCCCAGCCATCATCGAGCTCTTCAAGTAGCCAGAATCCGGACACTCAAGGGAACTCGCCAGTAAGAGGCGAGATCGACAGAGAAGAGGCGGGCGTGGCTTTGCAAATGCTGGATGAGACGCCACCTCGACCAAGTAAGTCGAAAACCCGACTTTTTGGTCATTTTGTCTGTTTTCGAAAGTATGTATGACTTCGGCGCTCGTATAATCCGGCAACAAATATGCTCGGCAATACGCATGCGTTTTCCAGTATTTTCCAGCGATTTGATGATAGTTATACTTCCCGATGATAGGCATTCCTGATAAAACATCTGCTTCTTTTCACAGGAGGGTTATCGAAGCCGCAAAAGTGAGCACTGGGAAAACGAAAATTGGCCGAAGCGGAAGTCACTGAAGCGGAAGCTGTCGATTTCGCTGGGTGTGGAGACCCCTACGCCGAGTGGCACACTGACAAAGAGAAGCCGCAAAGAAACTGAGGAACTGTTGAATAGATCAGAAAAAATTCCACTGACTGGAAGTCTCGGTGTTTAGAATTTCTGAACAGAAAAGTCAAGATCTATCGGTGCACATTATGAAATAATGATTTTACCAAGCGCTAATGGTCGCCAATCCGGTGTCAATTTAATGGAAATGGCCACCTGTCCAAAAGCATGTACAATTTTAAACTATGGAAAAGGAGATAACTTACCATACTGATAATCGCAATGTGCCGCCAGATAAATTTCCGCATTTTTCAATGTGGCCACATTTTTTTGTGACATTTAAGGAGCTTCATGTGCCATATTTGTTTGTTTGCAGTTTCGATCAGCAGATTGAGGGCTTAAAAGAGGAGTTCGAACGCACATCTGACTACCGACGAATCCAAATACTCACGCTGTCCCCATTTACACACGAGAAGACGGCGGAATTTTTCGACACCAGCGTTTACATGGCGAGGAGAGCCCGGAAGCTGCAGGAGGAGGCTGGTCTGATGAGAGAGCTGGACAAGACGCATCTCGGCAAAATCATCCAGCCAAGCACCAAGGACGCGGTGAGGACATGTTTCATGTCAAACGAGGTGAGCCGCATTTGTCCCGGCGCTAAGGACTATGTCGTCGTCCGTAACGCACACGGTGTGAAGGAAAAAGTACAAAAAGACCGATTCTGGGTACCCTGAAGGAGATTTACCAAAAATACAAGGAGGATTCAATGAACCTAAAAATAGGGTTCTCATCATTATGTGCCCTCCGACCCCGCAACTGTGTCCTTGCGGGTAGCGCGGGAACTCACGCGGTTTGCGTGTGTGTGTATCATCAGAACGTGAAACTCATGACAGATTCACTGGGGGAACGTGGCCTCACCCACTATGACCTGATTGACCACGCTGTATGCGACAGTGAGAGGGAGCTGGTGATGTATGATGTAGTATGATGAACATGTGTGAGAACTGCCCCGGTGAGGAGGGTGTAGATGCCTTCTTACGGCTCATCCTGGGTGAGAACAATGTAGATTCTGAGCATAGATATAAGCAATGAGTTAGCACCGACCGATGTGAGCTGCTGGAGGTGACGAAGGACTGGGACGAGTTCATTCACGACCTATGCCGGTCTGTGGTGAAACTCACCAGCCACAATTACGTAGCCATCCATCAGAGTAGGGCATTTAAAGAGTGCAAGGAAAATGCTGCAGAGGGCGAGGCTATCGTCGTCGGGGGCCTCAGCGAGAACTACACGTTCATCATTCAAGACGAAGTGCAAAGCCACCATTGGGACGCTCCACAGTGTGCTGTGCACCGGTTTGTGGCCTACTGGAGAGAGGACGGACAACAGCGGCACCAGAACTACTGCGTCGTCTCAGATCCCACAAGATCCAAAAAGCTCTGATCCCACGGCTCAAGGAAAACGTCCCAGCAATGACAAAGGCAGGTACTTTTCGGACGGCTCATCAGCCCAATACAAAAACAGATTCAACTTTTTAAACCTCGGCCATCACAAAAATGATTTCGGAGTTGAGTGTGACTGGCAATATTTTGCCACGTCACACGGCAAAGGGGCATGTGACGGCGTGGGAGGCACTGTGAAGACAGCGACCGCTCTCGAGAGTCTCCGCCGTCCCACAAGTTACCAGATCACTGATGCAGCCGGGATGTTTGAATTTTTTAGTGACAAATTCAAGACGACAGTGGTTTTCCTGTTCGTGACCACGGCGGAAGTCGAAGAAACTGCCGCGCGGCTGAGGCAGCGCTTCACCCGAGCCGTGCAGGTCAGGGGCACGCTTGACCTGCACAGCTTCACGCCCGTTGACACTGAGACACTGCTGGTGTCGAAACTGACGGGGGCGCGGGGCAGCTTGGCAAGTCATTCCGCAGACAACTGGGAGCAAAACGAAAGTGAGCCTCTCGCTCGGAGCTGACTGAACGCATGAAGTCTCGCTGAAGTTTCCCATGGCACAGCCTTGCCAGCTTCGATGTGTTCAGTGTGCATGGTGTATCCGTAAGTGTAATGTATGTGTAGTTTTCCCAAAAAACACGCCTAACGAATTTGTCAATTATCAGTATTTTCTGTGTTCTAGAATGTAGCGATGGGTATTGGACTAAAATAAAACATAAAAAATGACCAGGTGAATTTTAGCCACCAGGGGATAGCCAATGACACCAGGTGATGCCATAGACCGCACAGATCCTCGCGTTCTTCAGCTCGGACGCAAGATGCGGGAGGTCGTGAAGGGGAGGGGGAGGTGGGGTGGGGTGGGGTGGGGACAGGGGCGGCGGAAGATAGGGACACGGGGGGAGTTGGCGCCCAATTCTTGGAGGGGACACAGGACCAAGGGGGCATAAAGGCCAAGGGGAGCACTAGCAGAACCATAGCTTCCCACTTCCCCCGGATCGGACATTCGATGTGTACCGGCGGACTTCGGATATCGCTTCCCCTCCCCCAGGATCGGACCTTTGATCGCTACCGGGGCGATACTCCGTCAGAGACATAGCTTCGCCGCCGGCCCAGGGGGGCACCCGACGGTGAGGCACCACGAGAACCCCTTGTCCCCCCAACCCAAAATTAACTTCTGCCGCCACTGGGTGGGGAGGGGTCTTGAAATGTTCGAACGAGGTTTGCATAGATAATGGAACTTGAAGCATTTGAATTTGATGCCATAAGTATGTGCTACGTATGCTATGCGCGGCGGCAGTGCGTGGAAAGCACACATTTTCATGGCATGGCTGAAATAAAAAAAGTAAAATATTTCTAAAAATATATATCTCCAATCTTTTGCATGCCAGTTGGTAATGCCATAGGCAATATCTTCGGCAAAAAAACAATGTTTTTATTACTGGCCACATATAAAAAATTGAGCAAATTTTTGCTCACAAAATGTTTAGAACAAAAATGTAAAATATTAAAGAACGAGTTACACCACAACGATTCTTGTGAATTTACGATTCTAACAATATATAATTTCATTTGGTTACGCTCAGTTCTATGGGAATTATGGCGTCCCAAGGAAACCTTGTATTCGAACTTTTCAAAAACTGCCCGAGGCTGTAACTCAAAACGCATTGCTCCGACAGACCTACGACTTTAAGATTCGGAAACTGGGCACCTGATTACCCTGGGTACCAATTTTAAAGAAAATCCGAGATGGTCGGGTGTTCATTTGCACCAATCACTTGTTGAATCATGCTGGAATGCGCCGACTATGACCGATCATGTCCAATGTATGTAAGGGAAAAAGAGATATTGTCATTGAAATGCACGAAAAATCCGTGAAACATACGACGAGAACCACTCGAAAGTGCCATACGCCGAAATGTCTCGCGGTAGCAGGACCAACTTTGCCCAACAGCGACCCACCAGCGCTACTCAGCTGCTTGCCCAACTTAGCACTTTGTTTCGTTCTTTTGGTATTGTGTGTACACCTTCCACGGGATCGGAGGCGAGAGGGAGACGAATGGACCCTGGTACAACGTGCGAAAAAAAATGCGCCAAACCCTCGAACACCTCATCCACCACGCCCAATATTCCCACATCCAAAGTAACCTATCCCACTCCCACATCACCGCAATCAACCCCTGCTCCTCCGCCTTCCGCTCCTACAATTCCTGTTCTTCTCCTCCTCCCCCTCCCTCTCCAACGCTTCGCGGTTCATCATCGCGACGCATCCCTGTCACACCTCCATCAGTGATACGATATCCAAAGGCCAGTGTGCGCCAGGCAGCCCCAGACCTGGGACCGGTTGGGCGGGCGAGCCGAAGCGTGTCTCCAAGCGTACATCCATGAGCCCATACCTCCCAGCTGACAGTTCAGTTAACATCGGCACCTGGAGGTAAATCAGCACCTGCTGAGGCATCTCATATTCCATCACCCATCCCACGGCGTTGGGGCGATGCTCCGGCATCCCCATCCCCGATCAGAGGCAGGAGCGAGCTCCACCTTGGCAGGCATCCCCTACCGACGGAGCAAGCCCTAGAGGAAGGTCACGGACGAACTCGGGATCTACAATGCCGCAGTGACCGCCCTATTAGTTACTCTTAGCCCTATTATTCTTAACTGACTCCTCTTATAGCCATTCTACAGTGGAATTGCCGGGATCTAAAAACTTCCGTTTTGGATCTTGGGCAGTTTTAAATCGGCACAACCATGCAGTGATCTGTTTCCAAGAGACAAAGCTGGCATAAGAGGATACAATGAAACTCAAATGTTACAAGGTGTACCGTAGAGATGTACACACTACACACATTTCGCATGGAGGCGTGTTACTTGCCGTGCACTACACCATACCAGCACGTGAGCTGGTTCTCCGAACGCCTTTGCAAACAGTCGCAGCACAGGTGACGCTTGACCACCGTTCCATAAACTTGTGTTCTCAGTACCTGCCTCCAGGAACACCATTCCCTATCGCGGAGCTGAAACAGCTACTGACGGAGATTGCACCACCAGTACTACTACTGGGAGACTTCAATGCCCACCACACTGCTTGGAGCTGCTCAGGTATCAGCACACAGGGTCGAATCCTGGGGGCTTTAATCTTGGACGAAACACTCTGCCTCTTAAGCACAGGTGCGCACACCATCTGGCGCTGCCATCGGGGTGGACATCAGCATTGGACTTGAGCATAGCCAGCCCCGAACTGGCTCAGCAGTTCGAATGGTCAGTCCATGACGACTGCCTGGGAAGTGACCACTATCCTATATGGTTGACTTTTCGGAGTTATAGTTCTGTTCGGAGTTATAGTTCGGAAACTATAGTTCTGGGAGTGCGGCCGGCACGATGGAATTTGAGGAATGTAGATTGGACTAGTTTCGAATTCCTGGCACAGATGGCTTCTACAATCGACACTGAACACCACTGTACTAGTGTGGATGATTTTACATCACAACTTCTCCAGTGTGCCAATAAGTGTATTTCACGCACCTCTAGCACCCGGCGCTGTATTCTAGTTCCATGGTGGCCGAAGGAATGCAAACAGATTTTCTGCGCCCGCAAACGGGCTGTTAAGAGAGTTCAGCAAGCACAGCACTATGGCTAATATGCTAGCGTTTAAAAAGGCCAAAGCACCGGCTCGACGAACCATACGTGCCGCAAAACGTTCATCCAGGCGAGCATATATAGGGAAGATTAGCCGAACAACACCAACGTCCGAAGTATCGTCGCGGATAAAAAGGATTTCTGGGGAATTTAGCTCAGTCCCACTACCGGCCCTCAACATCGGAGGAAATATCATAGCTGATACAGGCGAGGAAGCTCACGCTTGCCCACATAGCTCACGCTATTGCGAAGCGCAGCCAACACACTAACCCAATTTTCTTACAACACCGTGCGCGGTGTCAGAAGGATGAGATCAGTTTTACTACAACTGAACTGCACTACAACCTGCCGTTTACTCAGGCTGAGCTGGACTCCGCACTCAGCAATTTGAAAAGTGTATCTGAGGGACCGGACACAGTACACAATGAAATGCTACAGCACCTACCGACCTGCGCAAAACATGCTTTCACTATTTTCAACAGACTGTGAACTAGGTGTTGTTTCCCATCCGCCTGGCGCAAAGCAATAATAATACCGATACTAAAGCTCGGTAAAAGCGGCGATGATCCCTCTCACTACCGACCGATATCACTTACTTCATCATTGTGCAAGATGATTGAAAGAATGGCTAGCCTTCGACTGACTTGGTTGCTAGAAACCCAGAACATCTTATCAGTGAGGCTTTCGTAAAAACCGCAGTACCGTAGACCACGTTTTAAAGTTGGATACAGATACGCTTCGCTTTTGCGAAAAACAAGCATTTGAAGGCAATGTTTTTCGACATTCAGAGCGCACTTGACACCGCCTGGGGACAAGGAACCCTGCTGAAGATCCATCAATATGGACTCCGCGGAACTTTCAGCATGTTTAAAAAACTTCATGACCGACAGGCAGTTTTGTGTGCGTGTAGGTAACCAGCTTTCAGGTTGGATGCACCAAATGGAGGGAGTTCCGCAAGGCAGCGTCCTGAGCACTTATCTCTTTTCACTTATTATGAGCGACATCGGCGACTTACTCCCTCCAAAAATCGGACGGTCTCTTTTTGCTGACAATTTTACCATCTAGTCGCACGGCTCGTCAACTCATCTTATGGAACGACAGTTGCAACTTGCAATTTCCCACCTGGAGAAGTGGGGACATACATATTGATTCAAGTTTTCCATAGCGAAGACAGTCGCAAAACATTTCTTTGACGTAGGAGTAGCTGCCCGGACATGGCGTTGATATTGTACGGGGAAGATGTGCCTACAACACCAGTGGCTCGTTTTCTTGGCGTACAGCTTGATCATCATCTTACACGCAGATAACATATCAAAACACTCAGATAAATGTTTTAAAGCAATTGCAATATTGAAGTGTGCATCTCGCACGTCATACGGTGCTGATAGAAAGACACTACACCTGCTGTATCATAGTCTGATCTGCTCGAAGCTCCCCCCTCGACGAGGCACCACCTTTCTGTGGTGAGGGGGATTGAGTGCCCAATAACCCGACGACCATCTACCGGGGAGGGGTGATACTAAGAGTGCCTCACCTGTCCTTCCATCCATACGCTCCCCTTCCAATGGCCATCTCATCCTACCTCCTTGTAGTAGGGAGAGTACGTGTTGTCGGGCCAGGTGAGGAACATGGATGTTTGAAGGAAGTAGGATAACTTCCCGGTCCTATCCACCAGCTCAGTTTTATCGGGGCAGCCGCGCCCCCTCGGCCCGTCCCCCGGGGTTGACGGAGTCCTGGAGGTTGAGGTCCCCCGTCGCACGATGCTAGTTGTAGCGGGGGACCAACACACCTCTTTGGTCCTGATATCCCAGAGGGGCGGGCGGGCCCGTGGGGCCCATGCGGGCCCAGTGGCAGGTCGCCTGGGGCTGGGGCCTGGGTTTCCCAGTGTCTGCCGGCCCGGCCCGCCACGGTCCTGCCGGCTGGGGTTAAGGGGTGGGCGGCGCTGGATCCTGGTCGGGGTGGCGAGTCTCTTTCCCGGCCGGGTAAAGGTGTCGCCTGCCCCGTATAGTTCCGCGGACGTCTGGCGACCTCCCACTATCAGGACAAAGGCGTCCCCCTGTAGGGCCCCAGCGTGATGGGGCGTTCGCAGAGGACGAAGCACAAACACGCTATATGACAACCACACTAAACAAAAACATCCCTGGCCCCTCTTGTAGGGAACAGACCAATATGTCTTCGGCCCCTCGTATCATAGTATTGCGAGGAAATTCTAGAAGTCTAACCTCACTATCGCCCTTCCAAAGGCGAGACGGCTGCGACAGATTCGGGAAGATTATACGATGCGAGAAACTGCGAGAAAGAACGGCGCCCCGGAGGTGGAATTTGCATTAGTGGGTGAGGCGGAAAACGCCCTCTGAGTTTGTTTAGTGTCCAGAAAGGTCAGATAAAAATCGATGAAAGTATAAAAATCACCATAGAGCCCCACAAGACGAAAACCATGCCACGAGGACAAATAAACTGCTACAATCAAAGAGATGTGCCGGAGGAGGAAATTGTGGATGGCCTATTCGAGTTTGGGGTGACGGAGGCGAGGAAAATGAAGGTGAGGAAATGGTCGGAAATGATTATAACGAACAACATAATTTTAACATTCAACACCCCGGATTTTCCGTCTGAAATCCGTGTGGGCTACGTATGTGTGAAAGTTCGAGTTTATATTCCAAATCCCATGAGATGTTTTGAGTGTCAACAATATGGACACACCAACCAGTTTCTGTCGAAATCGCCTGTGTGCGGCAGGTGCGCATCGGATCAGCATACAAGCGAGTGATGTACGTCTAAGATGCATCATTGTGCGAACTGCGGTAGAGAACAGGACCCTCAAACGTCCTATGACCGGACATGCCCAATTTACGCAAAAGAGAATGAGATAACGTCAATTAGGTACACACAAAAAGTCACGTTTCGTGAGGAAATGGACATTTATGAACAAACTCATCCAAGAACATCATACGCGTCCAAGGCTAAAAATTTCATGCTGATTTCACAGAACACCCAATCTGACAGGTCTACTGAGTTGATCGCAAAGTTGTCGGCCCTTCTCTGAGCCTTTGGAGCGCCTCTCGAGGCGCTAGCGGGGTGAGGGTGGCCAGCCCAAAATGACACCATCACGACAGAGGTCCCACCTACGATGCGCCGTACACTCGGAGGCCTCCCGGTCAACGTTAGAGGGTGGGGAGTGGACTCTGGTCCTACGGTTTAAGAGGCCTCCCCGGTCCTTTCCATCAAATCCCAGCCCATATCCATCCTCCTCATCACCTACCTCGAAATCCCCACCTACCACTTCACTTCTGCCCCCCAACCCACCTTCGCCTCCCACACCACCTCCAAATCTATCCTCTCCACCTCATCCCTGCCTGATCCTTCCGCCTTCCGGCCAGCCAGACCTCAACCCTACCCTCAACTCCAACTTCTGCACCCACATCGCCATCCAAATACACCAGAGTCATCCAAATTCCCGATGTCAACCTGCAATACCAGGAGGCTGAGAGGCGCGCCCGCGAGGCGAAGCGGGTGCGCCTTGCGCAATTGCAGAATGTTCGTGCGACGAGCCGCCATGCTTCTGATAGGGCATCCCATAAATGCCGGCTACCCCCTCGTCGCGCAGGGGAATTGAGGGACCGGCGGTATCCCAGGCTATTCACAAGATGGGCCCTACCCCGCCTCCTCCCCGACTGGGGCCCCAGAAACGAGGCCCGCCGCCTTCCGATTTTCGACCGGGTCAAAAATCGCCCTGACCCAAGAGTTCCTGGCCCAGAGCTCAGTCCCTCGGACCCAGTGAAGGTTCATCGTCCGAACCACCGGCGATCTCTTTCATTCGGCAGACGAGAAAGACCAACTCTTAAAAAACCTGTAACCCGAGCTGAGACACACTTTTAGATCTTACTAGCAATATAGTCCCTCTAAATAAACTACCACAGTGCGCTCGCTAATTTTACAATGGAACATGCGTGGTTTTAGAGCGAATTTTACTGATCTCCAGCGAGTCTTAATTCTGGAAACTCCCATGGCTGTTTGTCTCCAAGAGACAAAGTCAGCGCTCGCTAGTTAGTTATTTGAGTTTAAGGGCGCATCGACCAAAACGTGGTCATTTAGCGCCAATAGAAAAACGTTAGCGCCCGGTATCTATTGCTCCATAAATAGATCTTATCTCCATCTTCCGGAAATATTTAGGCAGTATTGACACTGTGGCACACGGAGGAGCTTTGTTGGCGATACATCACAGCGTGCCAGTGCAGCAGGTACCATTGTGCACCTCGCTCCAGGCAGTTGCGGCACGTGTGGCTGTTCTCCACCGTGCAAAAACAATATGTTATTTTTACCTACCGCCTGGAGCTCCTTTTCCTGGCACAGAACTGATAAGACTAATGGCGGAACTCCCTCATCCAGTCCTACTTGTAGACGATTTTAATAGCCATCACACTGCCTGGGGTTGCAATTCAGTCAACGATCGCGGAAGGAAGGCACTTGGAACGTTGCATCCACGATGAGTCCCTGTTTCTTTTGAACACCGGTTCGGCTATTCATATTACTCTACCGTCCGGGAACACATCAGTTTTAGACCTAAGCCTCTGCAATCCACACCTGGCTCAAAGCTTGGAATGGTCTGTAGTCACTGATCCTCTCGGAAGTGACCATATGCCCATTGGCGGGAGACCTGGGCGGTTGGACATACGCAAAGCCAACTAGATAGAGTTTAACGCCGAACTTAGGGCGAAATTCACGCCTGATGATGAACATCCATCATCAGTTACCGACTGTACGCAACGGCTCGTTCACACTGTCACTACATATGTTCCACTGACGTCCGGGTGCCTCGTCACACTTCACTGCCGTGGTGGACCCCGTAGTGCCGGGACACCATTCTTGACCGCAAGCTGGCTTTTCGAGCCTTTGATCGCAGGAGCACAACGGTCAACTTCATTGCCTTCAGAAAAGCCAGAGCCTTTGCGCGTAAAACAGTACAAGAGGCCAATTGAACGTCCTGGCGTAATTATATTGGAGGCCTCAACACATCCACTCCCTCGGCCAAGGTGTGGGCTCGCATAAAAAAATCAGTGCCAAGTTTTCCTCCGCTTCCTTACCCGTACTACGGATCGGCAGTCGTGATGTGCTTCAGCCATCTGGGGTCGCAAATCAGATTGGCCGAGCATTTTCCAAACGCTGCTCTGCTGGCAAAGTCGATCCGGAGTTCCTGCGGCATCGCTATCGCAGTGAAACATTAGGATAGACTTCTCGACCTAGGCATGATTGGCCTACAACGAACCAAGCTCTAAACCTGAGCGTTTCTCCGCTACCTAGAGCTTGAACAATGTGTCTGAACATGGTCCACAATGGAATGTTGCGGCATCTGCCATCATGTACCCGGGACGTTTTATTATCGTGTTTAACTCGACGTGGACAGAAAGCCACTTTCCTGCTGCCTGGCGAGAGGCTACAATTGTACCACTCATAAAACCAGGCAAAAGTGGCAATGACCCGCTACATTACCGACACATTTCATTGACCTGTTTGTGCAAATTAATGGAGAGAATGGTGAGTGTCCATTTGGGATGGTATCTGGAAGATAAGAATATTTTAACAAACTCTCAGTGTGGGTTTACGAAGAATCACTGCACGATAGACCATCTTGTAACCCTTGACACTGATATTCGTTCTGCTTTTGCAAGGAAACGTCACCTCGGAGCAGTGTTTTTTTTTACATAGAGGGTACCTTTGACACCGCGTGGCGACACGGGATACTTTTGAAAATACATGAATGTGGCCTCCGCGGTCCGATGGCAATGTTTCTCCGAAACTTCTTAGCAGATCGCCGGTTCCATGTTCGCATCGGCAGCGAACTCTCTGACTGGTTCCCACAACTAAATGAAATCCCACAGGGAAGTGTGCTTAGCGTGCCATTATTTGCTCCAATGATTAACGACGTTACCTGTGCACTACAGCCTTCCATTTGCCCCTCACTCTTTGTGGATGACTTCGCTATCTGGACCTCAAGCACATTTGTACCGGCAATACAGCTTGCAGTTCGGTGTCTAGAGAGATGGGAAAATAGGAGTGGTCTCCGGTACTCACAAAGTAAGACTGTAGCCATGCAGTTTTGCAGACGTCACCGACGTCCAGACATGGAATTTCGCTTGTACAATTAGACAATTCCAACAAAACCGACGGTCAGGTTTCTTGCTGTTATATTTGACAGTTGCTTGACGTACAGAGACTATTTTAAGATACTCCGCGATAAATGTTTTAAGACACTGAATATCCTTAAGGTATGGTGAATATCCTTAATTAAGGTATGGTTAAGAACGAACATCGTATGGTGCTGATAGGCGTACGCCGCTTCTCCTGTATATATCTATAATGCGGTCGAAATTAGACTATGCGTGTTTTGCATATGATGGTGCTTGCAGTACAGCTAAACGAATACTAGACACAATTCATCATACCTCGCTGCGTATTACTACTGGCGCTTTTCGCACCTCCACGGTTGCCAGTCTTTTAGCAGATCCAAACGAACCACACCTCGCTTTGCGCCATGAACTGCTCGGGATGCGTGATGCGTGTAAACTACGGCCGTTTCCACAGCATCCAACACATCGGTCAGTATTTTTGCGGAGTGTTCAAAATCTGTTTAGTGGAAGGCAACACAAGTGCCCTACCCTTTTGCATCAGAATTCGCGCGTTATTACAGGAACACATCAGATTACGCGTGGCAATGCGTGTGACATCATTGAAAAGTGCTCCCTGGACAATGGCTTCAGATAATATCGACGTATCGCTGTCATGTATGAGGAAAGGCGACGTCCTTCCAAAGAGTTGAGACTACGGGGACTAAGACATATTTCATCATATCAAAACTATACCCCGACGTACACGAATGGTTCGAAGACAGACACTGGCGTTGGAAGTGAGTTTGTGATGGACACTTTAATTAGAAACTTCTCTCTTCCAATCTACGCATCTGTCTACAGATCGGAACTGGTCGCCATAAACAAAGCACTGAGTTTTATAGAAACAACTGATGCTGAACGACACGTGTTATTCAGCGACCCGCTCAGTTGCCTGCTCGTGCTGGAGGGTTTTACCCACTGAACCATATAGTACAGGAAATTCTGGTCAGACTTAGGTCAGAGTTAGGTCAGACTGGTCAGACTCATTTTCTTTGACCATAAGTGGCAAAGAAGTAGTTTTCTGCTGGATTCCGAGTCATGTTGGAATTTGTGGCAACGAGACCGCTGATGCTGCGGCAAAGCGTGCTGCTCAGGTTCCTTGCACACGAAATCTCACCCTCCCTTCCTCCGACTTCTATCCAAAAATTAAGGGCCTACTCTTCAAGAAGTGGCAGGCCCATTGGGACGCCATGATAGGTAACACACTGAGGAAAATCAAACTATCCCTTGGAAAATGGTATTCGTCATCACATGCAAATAGACGGAACGAGGTTGCACTGTGCCGCTTGCGGATTGGGCACACCTACGAAACACACTGTTACCTTCTGACCGGCAGCGACAGACCGATATGTCCAAGGTGCCACGACGCACTGTCAGTACGGCATGTATGGATTTCCTGCCGCCGACTTAACAATGAGCGAAGACGCCACCTTGGGCGTGTCTCTCTTTCCCTTAGGGAAGCTCTGTGCATCGAGTCACCCATTGTTCAATCGGGACAGCTTTTCCGCTTCATTTCAACAATCAAGTTTTCTGTAACATATGCTACTAATTAACTCTTTTACAACCAACAAAATGACACTCGTAGCATGGCATGGTATCGCATCAGTACTTGACCTCGTACATGTCATTCGGACTGACTTTAGTTTGCATTTTACTGTTTGACTGACGAAGTTATGGACGCTACATGACCGACGTAGTCGATGCGCCCTAAACCCCGACAACCAACCAATCAACTGCTCGAAGCTTGACTACGCGTGCTTTATATACGATGGCGCGTGTGCTACTACAAAGCGTATGCTTGACCCAGTACATCATGCCGCGGTGCGAATAATTACAGGGGGAATTTCGCACTTCTCCCACGGCTAGCGTGCTAGCAGATGCTCGTGAGCCTCCACCATCGATGCGACGAGACATGCCTTCGATTCGCCTGCAAAATGCGACAGTTCCCGACACACCCATCATATCCGGAAGTTCTGTCTTATGACACGCAAGCGGTCCTTCGAAGTCATATTAGGAGAGGATCGCCATACTGGGTGCGAATGAGGGCGCTCCTGGGACAAATGGAAATACGACTACAAGGAATTCGCAATATGAAGAAGTATCTATTCCTACGTGGAAACTGATCTCCCCGTCTATCGACATTTCCCTTGCTGACATGAGAAAGCGAGATGCCACAAAGGAGGAGATGCACTTACACTCGTTAGAACATATATCCACGACGTACCAAAATTATCTCATCACCTACACGGACGACTCGAAGATAAACACCGGAGGGGGTGGTGCCTCGTGAGAGGATCCGTCACAAGATCATTTTCCCTGCCGCTGCACGCCACGGTCTTTACTGCCGAGTTGATCGCCATCAGCAAGGCACTAGCATACATCGAGGTTGATGACGAGGTTTTACATGTTATCTTGGCCGACTCTCTCAGCAGTCGTAGTTTCTATCTCCAAAATGTCATTGTACGAAACATTTTATTGCACCTCACTTCGCTCCATCGTATGGGAAAGCAAGTCTCACTTTGCTAGATTCCAGCACATGTAGGAATCCGCGGAAATGAGCTGGCAGATCAGGCTGCAGGACATCCGGCATATGCCCCATGTCGTCATGCGCTTCCACTTCCTGCAAGTGACTACTACCCAACTATATCATCATTTCTTTACAGGCAGTGTCAGGAAAGCTGGAATCGAATGAAACAAAGCAAATTAAAGTGAGTCAAACCACACTTGGCGCCGTGACACCCGTCATTCAGACGAGCTAAAAGGGACCAAGTAAGTGGCCATTTGTCGTCTCAGAATTGGACACACGCTAAACACATCGATACTTATTGTGCGGGGACGACAGGCCGAAATGGGTGAAGTGTAATGCCGCGCTGACTGTCCATCACGTGGTGGTGACGTGCCCAGCATATGCAGAAGAACGCAGGCGGCACTTTGGATATGCAGTGCATACTCTTAGATAAGTGGATTTACTTGGAAACGACTCCCGATATATATATAACAGAACAGTTTTGGCCTTCCTCGTGGAGATACGATTTCAAGTTATATATGCACCTGCCTAGATGACATCTTAACCCACCAGACATCTTTTATTCGAACGTGACAATCTGACGCGTATCTAAGCTAGTCTAACATGGGTGAGCTAGTCTGACCCTAAAACCACAATAATCATCATCAATCACCACCCAACAGTGCCAGGTCACCGGTCCGGTCTGATGCCACCCAACAGTGTCAGGTCACCGGTCCGGTCTGATGCCACCCAACAGTGCCAGGTCACCGGTCCGGTCTGATGCCACCCAACAGTGCCAGGTCACCGGTCCGGTCTGATGTCACCTAACAGTGGCAGGTATTCAATTTAGTCTAGCATCACCCGTCAGCGGCAGGGTGCCGGTCCAGCCTGAAGTCACCGAGCAGGGACCAGTCTGACGTTAATCAACAGCGGCTGGGTACCGGTCCAGTCTGACGTCAGCCAGCAGCGGCAGGGTACCGGTCCAGTCTGAACCCACCCAGCAGGGTCCAGTCTGAGGTTAATCAACAGCGGCAGGGTACCGGTCCAGTCTGACGTCAGCCAACAGTGGCAGGGTGCTAGCCCAACATGATGTCAACGACCAGCGAGCATCCGTCAGCCTGGTGCGACGTTGGCATGCAGCCTTGGCGGGCGTGACGTAACACATAGCAAGCAGGCCCTTCTTTGCCAGCTCAACGACCACTGCCAATGGTCGGCCACTTGCAGCGAATCTAGGCAGCAGTGCGCCGCGGAGCACCACCGCCGAGCACCACCGTGGAGCACCGCGCGCCAGTGGACGGCGTTGCCGTCAGCGCCATCTGTCGTGCTTTTCTAAGGCATAATCAGAATGTTCAGAATATTGCTGGGGGTGCTCAATGTGTGGCGAGCCCTGTCTGGAAACACTACCTGTCAACGAGAGTTGCCGCGGCCAGGTTTGTCGGAATCTCCACCAGTCCGGACAGGAAGATGGCCAGGTACGGGCTGCGGCTCAGCTGCGCCGCATCGAACTATACGCCGTAGTAGATGGCGTTGGTGACGATGAACACCCACACGCTGGCCAGCATGTGTCGGCGCATGGTGGGCGTCAGCAGCAGCCGGTGCACGGACAGGGTGGCCGTCGTGGCGCGCGGCCGACACAGCTCCAGTCTCGCCAGCATGTCAGCGTCGGACGGCAGCTGACGCCCGTTCACGGCCGCCGCCCCACTGTCTTGAGCCACGCGCAGCGCCTGTCGCAACCGGCCGCGCTCAGCCAGCCAGCGCGGCGACTCGGGCAGTAGCCACACATAACTCAACACGAGCGCGTACCGCAGCGAGATGGCCAGCTGCAGGTGGCGCCAGTCGCGCACCAGGTACACGATGCCCGGCAGCGCCATCAGGCCCAGGCCGTACGGGATGACGAAGAGGATGCCGGTGGCGGCGCGCAGCCGTGGCCCGCTCGCCTCGACCGCCAGCGTGAACAGTGTGCTGTTGATGCCCGTGAGCGAAGCCACCATAAAGCGCAGCGCCAGGAAGACGGCGTAGTGGCGGCTGAGCGCCACGCAGCCGGCCACGACCAGCTGTAGCGCGGAGCCGGCCAGCGACGCGCTGCGCCGGCTAACCGGTCGCTGAGCGCGCCCAGCACTGGGTAACCGAACAGCTTGCCAAGCATGAAGGACGCCTGTACGGCGGAGAGCAGCACCCTGCGGCCGCACACCAGCGACCACTCGCTGACGATGGTGGAGCGCCACTGGCTGGTGTCGAACTGCCACCGCCGACACTCGGCCCAGCTGCTGGCACTGGATTTGGTGGCTGGCTTTGGAGGCTGCCGCCGGCGTCGTACCCCCGGTCACGTTGTCAGCTGGCTGGCACCAGTACTCAGGCGTGGCGCCCAGTAAGATGCTGCCGATGTTGTGGAAGGCGGACAGCGCGCCGACGGCCGAGGTCAGCAGCAGGAAGAGCCACTGCCAGCGGCCGGCGCCGCCGCACAGCGCCAGCACCGCCTCAAAGTGCTCGCCGGCGCTGTCGGGGCCGGGCTCGTCCAGATCCTGGGGCTTCTGCGGAACGGCGGTCGCCGGCTCGGCCTCGCTCGGGCCGAGTTGGTCGCCGACGCCGGCCCGGTCTGACCTTGGCCGGCTGCCATTGGCCTGGACACCGTCAACACGCGATTGTGGTCGTCACCGACGGCCACGGCCGACTCGCACTGCTTCGCTGGGGAACCGGAGAGCAACCGCCATTCTGGCGCGCTCCGCGCGTCTTCTGTTGCAGCACCGCTATGTGGCCAGATGCCGCCTCTAAAAAGTCGTTGGCTTGATTTTTTAAAAGTCCCCAGATGCCATCATCCATTCTGATTCTGATGTGTAACTATGTGGCGAAAATGATTTTCTGGTATATTTTATGCTACGTTAGGCTCCATTAAAAAAAACACACCCTAGCAAAAACACACATAGTGACAGTCAATGAAGCAGGGTGTCACGTAACTGGCACTTATCACAGCTTTGACCATCGGCTTCCAGTTTAACGCATTAAAAGCATGATGCCGACAATCGTAAGTTGGACTCGCAAGTTTTGTCTGCCCGATTGCATGTTATCTATGTTGTTGTTGTTGTTATTGGTGTTTTGGGGCGCATCAACTGCAAAGGTTATATAGCGCCCATAACTTCGTCAGTCAAACCAGTTGTGGACGTATCGACGTGGAGTAAATTGGAGGACTGGGGTTACAATTCGCTAGTGCACTTCCTGATGGCGTGTTAAGAGAAGATAAAAATGTTTGGCGCTTATATCCTACCTTTGTTGGCGTGAGTACACGACGTCAATTCCAATCGCAGAAAGGAATGGGAACAGTTCAGCGACATAGTGTGACCCGTCGCCCAGTAGTTCCACCAGGGTGGGCGATGGGGTTCCAAAGAAGCGACGACGTTCCGCTCGAAGATGACAACATGTGCTGAAAATATGGGCCACAGACAGGTTGTCCCCGCAACGTGGACAGACTGGCCGTTCTTCCGAGCATAGAAGGTAGCGATGTGTAAAATACGTGTGTCCTAACCGAAGGCGGCACAGAATCACTTCCTCACGCCTCGATCGTCGCGAGCAGGACTGCCATGCCCCCCAGATGGGGTTTTAACACCTTCAGTTTGTTGCCCAGGACAGCATCCCAAGAAGACTGCCACTTGGTTTGTAGGTAAACAGATATACTTCGGTAGAAGTCCCTTGCAGGGAGTGGCAACCGACGCGTGCAGTGTGCATTCGCTGAGCGTTTAGCTGCAGCGTCCGCGAGCTCGTTTCCAATAATTCCGACGTGGCTTGGTATCCAACACAGTACCACACTTTTCCCCTCCCGAGCTAGGGAAGAAATGAGCAACAGTATGTCTTGTATCATGGGGTTAGGGGGGTTAAATCGTTTCAGGGCCATAAGACTACTGAGAGAATCAGACAAGATCAGGTGTAGATCTCCGTCGCCTACCTGGATAAAAGAAAGAGCCTTGGCAATAGCCACCAGTTCTGCTGTGAAAACGGATGCATGCTGTGGCAGTGTAAAACCCCGAGTAGTATTACCACATACAAAAGCGCTTCCGACGCCTGTATCAGTTTTAGAGCCATCGGTGTATGTGGCTGTATACCCCTCGTACGACCAGATGGTTTCGAGGGCTCGTGCCTGCAATTCTATGCATGTGGTACTTTGTTTACATGTTTCGGCTACAGAGAGATCAATACTTGGGGAGGTCAATTCCCATGGGGGAGTTCTGATTTGTGTTGTCCGGAGGACACCACGCAGCCTGATCCCACTCTCCTGGAATAGTTCTCGAATTCTTACACAGAACGGATTCATATATGAAGGCCGTCTGTGTTGAAACAGACGGAAGTTACGAGATGAAAAGACCGCTTGATATGTGGGGTGGTCGGGAAACTGTGCCAGCTTGATAGCATACCGCATGCCCAGCATCTGACGGCGCATGGCGAGCGATGGTTCGTTTGCTTCAACAAGGAGACTCGCTGTTGGCGAGGTGCGGAATGCTCCAGTAGCGATGCGCAGTGAAGAGTGGTGTATCGTATTTAAAGTACGCTTGGTGGAATCGCTTGCAGAGTCATACACAAAACTAGCGTAGTCCAGTCTTGAGCGAATTAAGGATCTATACAAGACAAGCAGGGTTCTCCTGTCCGCCCCATATGTAGTACGAGATATGCATTTTAAGATGTTCATAGATCTAAAACATTGCTCACGTATGACCTTAAAATGTTCCTTGTACGAAAGTCGCGTATCAAAGTGAATTCCAAGGAAACGAACCACCGATTTGCAAGGGATGGTCTCTCTATAGAGGCTAAGCGACAGATCCCGGGAACACTGTCGCCGCCGGCAGAAATGAATACAGACAGTTTTAGAAGTTGAAAAGTGGAACCCGTTGGCCGAACTCCATCGCTGTAGTCGTGTTACGGCAGACTGGAGCTGCCTTTCCATGGAGGAGACCTTCGAACCAGGACACCAAATGGCGAAGTCGTCCACAAACAACGATCGCCCGATGGTAGATGGGAGGTTGTCGCCGATGTCATTAATCATAATTCCGAACAGGGGAACGCTCAAAATGCTGCCCTGTGGAACACCATTAGGTTGTGGGTAGCTATCAGAGTACCGATTCCCCACTCGGACACAGAAGGATCGGTCGGCTAGGAAGTTTTGCAAAAATTTCCCCATATGTCCGCGTATACCGTGCCTAAAAACTTTTAGAAGAATGCCACGTCGCCAAGTCGTATCATACGCGCCCTCAATGTCGAAGAAGACAGCGCCAATGTGTCGTTTGCGCTGAAACTCTGTTCGTATCACTGTGTCTAGTGATAAAATATGGTCAACTGTACAGCGGTTCTTTCTAGAACCACACTGCGCGTTTGTAAAAAATTTGGAGTGCTCCAAAAACCACATCAAACGTACGTTCACCATTCTCTCCATGAGTTTGCATAATGATGAGGTGAGGGCGATGGGTCGGTAATGTATTGGATCAGATCCACTCTTGCCAGGCTTCAGAATCAGAATTATTGTTGCTTTTCGCCATGAGGGTGGAAAGCCTCCTCTTTCCCATAGTCCGTTGAAAAGTCCTAAAAGCACGTGGAGCGCATTGGGAGGAAGATGTTTTAGCATGTCGTTGTGCACTTCATTAGGGCCCTCAGATACACTCCGTAGTGCATTCACGGCGGAAAGCAGCTCAGTCGCGGTGAATGGTGCGTTGTATAAAAGTATCTCGGTGGTTGAAAAGTCTATTGGAGGTCGTTCGTGGCGGGTTTGGGGGCGTGCGATTTGTGGCTCAAAGCTTCCCTCTCGGCTGCGTTCCGATAGCGCACGTGCAATTTCATTAGCCACGACGGAAGGATCAGAGATGACCCGACTTCCTACCTGCAGTACAGGCAGTGGTGTGGGCGAGAACTTTCCCGCGATCCTGTTAATACGCGTCCATATTTGGGCGACTGGTGTTCGGTGGGTGAGAGTGTTTAAAAAGGAGCGGAAGTATACCCGTTTGGCTTCCAGGCAAGTTCGACGAGAAGAGGCTCTGGCACGAAGAAACGCTATGCGATTTTCGTCGGTACAGTTGTGGTTGAATGCTCTGAATGCCCGTTTGCGTGCACGAATGGCGCTTCCGCACTCGCCCGTCCACCACGGGACTGCGGAACGTCGGGGGGCACCAGTAGTTCTTGGGATGCAAACAATAGCACAGTTGATGAGTACTAAGGTAAATTCTTCTATGGATTTTGGCAAACAGAGAGAATTGGCAGAAAAATTTGCTTCAAGTCTATTCTCGAAGTCGGTCCATTTGGCCTTTTTTTAAATTCCATCGCCTTGGTCTCGCCCTAAGGACTAATTCATCTTGGTAAGCCAACCATACCGGAAAGTGGTCGCTGCCCAATGGGTCGTCGGCCACCGACCAAGTGAAAGATTGAAACAGCTGAGGGCTGCACAGACTTAGATCTAAAACAGACTTATTTCCGGATGGGAGGGCAATATGTGTCTGGGATCCTGTGTTTAAAAGGCAGAGGGCTTCGTCGTGAATGAAGGATTCTAAGAGGCGGCCACGTAAGTTTGTGGCGAAACATCCCCATACGGTATGGTGTGCGTTAAAATCTCCCAACAGTAAAACTGGGGGAGGGAGTTCCAGCATTAGGAGATGGAGATCTGCAGCAGGAAGAGAGAGTCCTGGCGGCAAGTACACAGAACAAATTGTCAGTGCACGTTGGTTCAAGTTGATGCGAGCAGCAACAGCTTGTAGACAGGTTTGCAAAACTAATTCATGTACAGGTATGGTGTGGTGTACGGCTAAAAGCACGCCGCCGTGCGCAACGGTGTCAGTCTGAATATCCTTTCGAAATACGGAATATCCCTTAATAATGCAACGGGCATCCGATGCCAGCTTCGTCTCTTGGAGACAGATGGCAGCTGGGAGGTACTTGCTGGTCACAGCTTGGAGATCCAATAAACTAGTTTTCAGCCCTCTGCAGTTCCATTGTAAAATTCCAGGCATTCAAATTAAAATTTGAAGAAGTGAAATGTTGGTAAGACGACTAAGATTTCAGATCCAAACTAGTGCTGCTCAGTTGCAGGTTTTGCAACCGGGGATGTTTGATGTCGTGGGCGCGTGCGTGAAATACCCAATTCTGTTGGTGACACCGCCCCAGGTAGGGTCCGCTTTGCAACGCGGCTCGAGGTCGGGGGAGAAATCGGTGTGTGTCCGGCTCGACGCGGGGGGACTTCCGGGGGTCCCATCACGTTCCGGATTGGTGACGAAGGCGGAGGGGTCACGATATGGCGTTGGCTCCCGGGCTCCGGGCTCGAGGTGACCGACTCTCGTCGGGTTGTACGTCCCCGGGTGATGGAGGTGGGCTGACTGGAAGTAGGTGACAAGGGTTTGGGTTCATAGGATGGTGCTGGTGAGGGTGTGGAAGTGGAGTTGGGAGACGAGAGGGAGGGGGGACTTGGGGCCGGTTTGGTATTGGTGGATGGAAGGATTGCTGACGTAGGTGCCAATGTGGAAGCTGAGGGTTTGTTGGGAAGCTTCCTGCGCTGCACCTCACGCCACTCTCCCACCTCTGGCTCCAAAGAGGCAGTGGCGGAGATTTCAGCGGGCAACCCACTTTGCACAAAACTTATTGCATGTGCGCGAGGTACAGAGACGTCGCGGGTCCTTTCATGCGTAGGTCGGGTATCAGTCGAGGTACCGCTACGGGTTGCCCTCTCTTTCGGTGGCAACGTACTTCTTTCAGTCAGTGGTACACACGTCATGCCGAAAGAGCGAAGGAGTTCGCCGAGTTGCGAGAGAAGGTCCGCGGCACTCCCTCTCTGAATTTCTGGTACAGCTAGTGTGGTTCTGTTGGCTTTGGCGATTGCGGCGTAAGATACCCTCGGGTGGGCAGCGTCGTAAGCCTGCCTTGCCTCTCTAAATGATAAGTTTCTAGTGACCTTGATAGACATGATCTCTCTTTCCTTGAGATATGTCGGACACGACCTGTCATACGCAGAGTGTGGTATCTGGTCGCTTCCACAGTTGGAGCACCACGGTTTATCTGCGCTGCACTGTGAGTCATCATGCTCCGGTGATGAGCACCTGCCGCAGAGCTGGCGATTCCTACAGTTTTGTTTGGTATGTCCAAACCTCTGGCATCCGTAGCATCTCATCGGGTTTGGGATAAAACGACGAATCTTCACCTTGGCATAGCCTACGCGAATATCGAGTGGCAAGTCAGGTCGGCTGAAAGTTAAAATGATGTTATTGGTTGGTACCATAGTATTACCCTTACGAATACGAATGCGTCTGGCCTCCACCACTCCAAACTCGTTCAGGCCATCAACGATATCTTCGTCGCTTACACCTAGAAGGTCATAACAATTGATGATACCTTTCACAGAGTTTTTCGTTTTATGCATAGAGACCAGCATTGGGATAGCAACATCGTGACTCCCCTTGTCGCTACGAATCGCAAACTTAAACTCAGTAGCTGCCATTGCCTTTTCTGCGTCCTTACTGTTTCCGAACTCTACTTCAAGTCCACCGTCTCTCAGTCGTTCACACCTCAGGATAGTTCCAAGTCTGTCACAACCATCACGACGCTGGAAGGGTGATAAGGTCGCTAGCGGTCTTGATCCCTCCACTGCTTTGAAAACAAGTGTGCGAAAGCTATGGGTTTGCACACTACAATTGGTCACGCGCCCATGCCCCTCGCGGATTTGGCCAGTCTGGTCCTTCCGAGAAGTCCCAGGATTTGAGTTTAGATTAGGATTTGCCATGTAGTATGATTCTATTCGGCTTCTCGTGACACCCCACCCCCTGGGGGCTCAACTGGGAGGACGCCTTGATCCCGCGAACGGGAGGACGCCAGGTGAACGAGAAACTATACGGGGCAGGCGACACCATCACCCGGTCGGGAGAGAGAAGCTCACCACCCCGACCAGGATCCAGCGCCACCCACCCCTTGACCCCGGCCGGCCGGGCCGGCAGGCACTGGGAAACCCAGGCCCCCAGCCCGAGGCGACCAGCCACTTGGCCCGCGTGAGGCCCCACGGGCCCGCCCGCCCCTCCGGGATATCAGGACCAAAGAGGTGTGTTGGTCCCCCGTCACAACTAGCACCGTGCGACGGGGGACCTCAACCTCCAGGACTCCGTCAACCCCTGGGGACGGGCCGAGGGGGCGCGGCTACCCCGATAAAAACGGAGCTGGTGGGCAGGACCGGGGAAGTTATCCTGCCTGCTCATGGTAGGGACAGTTGGTGTTGCAGGGCCAGATGAAGGACATGGATGCGGGGATGAGATTTGGATTGGACTGGGAACGCATGGATGGAAGGACGAGTGAGGCACTCTTAGTCTGACCTCTCCCCGGCCGCCTGGTGGTCTGGCCGCCGGATCCTTGAGGCACGCAATCCCCCCCACCACGGAAAGGTGATGCCTCATCGGGGGGGGGCCATGTTATCTATGTCTGGAGGTTGGAGACAATCTGTTCTTCATCTATCTAACCTTGTCGTTCAGTAGGAGGAGGTGCCGATTCTCCTCAGCCGACCAAAGTCCGATGGTTGGGGTTGCTCTCATCTGAATTGTGGCATTCAACCCAACTAACGACCACTTTCCGTCACTTTTCTATTGAAAATAAAATCAGAGGTGCCAAAGCAGATCAACTGCACGTGCTCACGTGACGAGGCACCGTACCAGGATGGGTTCTATTTGGTTTGCGGCGAAACCATCCAGCAAAATGAAATTATTGGAATCCAAATGACTAATACATTTATAGAAACTCGAAGGTGCCCAAGCAGGTCAATTGCGCGCACTCACAAGGTTGGTGGAACCGTGCCGGGCTTGTTCTATCTGGTTTGTAGAGGTCATCCAACGAGTACTCACGTACCTGACTTCATTTTTAATTTAATTTCATTTGCAGTGGGCTGTTCTTCAGTAGGCTACGGTGGGGTGTCCGCGCCTGCCTAGGACTGGGCAACTGGGTGTGTCACTCCCAGTCGGGTCCTAAATACAGGCGTATGTAGCGATTCAACTTTTGATTCTCCAGGACGAGGAAGTCGTGTTCAGCTGGTTAGACCGACGCTCAAACCAGCTGAACTATCCGGGCCTCGTAAATGGTAGCTAAGGTCCCCATCACAATTTGTTATATTCCGAATTCAGATGACAAATGTAGGGCAAATTCGGGTGGCATCCGATGCACAACTCTGAGTCCTTATGATTTGCGTGTTGGTGGACTAAAATCAACAAGGACATGCTCTGACGATAGGCTAAAGGTGTATCTTCCATATTCTTCCTGAGGAACATTATATTGGCATCCGTCTGGTTTCACCACTTTTTGTCTCGAAAGTTTCCAATCTGATAGCAAAGGACAATCTCCGCTAATACCGGACTTTATATATTAGTATCAGACGCTGCCCGATACTAAAAATATGGCACCAACGTGAGTGACCTATGATTCTGAACAGTCAGCCATGTTTTACCGTCAAAAACAACTTGGATGAACGAAAAATTAATATATTTATTACATTTTAATGCAAATTCAGACAATTCATCACAATCGAAACTTCAGTAAATGTTTACTCCCATGAAAATGTGAAACTGCTAACGTTAATAAAAGCATCTTCTTTGTTAAAGACAGACCCACCACCGCAGATCCAGGGGGCATCAAACAATGGATTAAGACCGTGACGGTGTTGATAAACGTATGCTTGTGTACCTCGTCAGGGTCGCCTTTGGATAAATATAGGTGCCCGTCACCAGCTGCTGTTCTCTACCACCCGAATCTCCCCTACTGTAGTCATCCTCCATGTCCGTTTTCTCATTCTGAAGAGCGGCATATTCTTTCCCAGGTGGGATTCTCTCGCTTAGGTTCCTCGACCCAAAACATCCCCATCCCAGGAATAAATCTGGCATCCGGCAGCCGCGGTGTTGGCAGCATCCCGTTGGCGATCGGGCGCGGCGCTGCCATATTGACGGATCGCGCTGAACGCCTCTGGTTACGGCGCGGTCTAGTCCTGGAGCTGACTCAGCTCAATAGTCCGTCTGGCACCAAGGGCGGGGTCAGCCAGGTACCAGGGGCGCAGTCGGTCAAGTGCCAGGGGCACTGGCGGATCTGGGGCCGGGCCAGTCTAACACCACGGCTAGCGTCGGTCCGGCTCCAGTGGCGGAGTTAATCTGACACCAAGGGACGGGATCACCCCGGTCCTGGTGTGGGGTCAGTCCGATCCTGGTGTGGGGTCAGTCCAGTCCTGGTGTGGGGTCAGTCCGGTCCTGGTGTGGGGTCAGTCCAGTCCTGGTGCGGGGTCAGTCCAGTCCTGGTGTGGGGTCAGTCCGGTCCTGGTGTGGGGTCAGCCCGGTCCTGGTGTGGGGTCAGTCCGGTCCTGGTGTGGGGTCAGTCCAGTCCTGGTGTGGGGTCAGTCCGGTCCTGGTGTGGGGTCAGTCCGGTCCTGGTGTGGGGTCAGTCCGGTCCTGGTGTGGGGTCAGTCCGGTCCTGGTGTGGGGTCAGTCCAGTCCTGGTGTGGGGTCAGTCCGGTCCTGGTGTGGGGTCAGTCCGGTCCTGGTGTGGGGTCAGTCCGGTCCTGGTGTGGGGTCAGTCCAGTCCTGGTGTGGGGTCAGTCCGGTCCTGGTGTAGGGTCAGTCCGGTCCTGGTGTGGGGTCAGTCCGGTCCTGGTGTGGGGTCAGTCCGGTCCTGGTGTGGGGTCAGTCCGGTCCTGGTGTGGGGTCAGTCCGGTCCTGGTGTGGGGTCAGCCCGGTCCTGGTGTGGGTCAGTCAGTCCGATCCTGGTGTAGGGTCAGTCCGGTCCTGGTGTGGGGTCAGTCCGGTCCTGGTGTGGGGTCAGTCCGGCCCTGGTGTGGAGTCAGTCCGGTCCTGGTGTGGGGTCAGCCCGGTCCTGGCATTGGGTTAGTCCGGTATGTGCGTGGGGATAGTGGCCCATACTAGGCTTAGCGCAGCGTCTTGCACTAAGGAGTTGATTCGGTTGTTCCCAGGCAGCTAATGACTCCAGCGACCAGGGAGCCCCCACTTGGACACAACAATTAACGATATCCTCTTATCGCAACGCTCAGAAAACCAGTGTGGCATGATCTTCTCCCTCCTAGATCCGCCGCTGACGTGAGAGGCAACGTAGCGTTATGCCACGTGACAACGTATCCAATGATTACGTTTTGGGGCGATCATGCGGGAAAGTTGCCACCAGTTGTGGGAGACCAGGTTGTAGCGGTCAGAACGTTATGGTCACACCAATAGTGAGCCAGGGGCGGGTCCAGTTTTTTCTCACGGGGGGGGGGGGGGGGGGAGGAGACGTCAATCGTCTGGAGGGTTGCCATTTCCGCGGAGGTATGCCACTAGATAAGTTACTGGAGGGTCGCTTTCGGCATAAAGTTCATTAAGCGGGGAGGGGAACTTTTCTCTTAAATTGGAGCATTTCCCTGAGAGGAGAAACTTTGGCTGCAAAAATCCGTTGAGCTGGAAGTGGGGTACAATTAAGCCTTCCCCAGAAGGGTGCACATTCCCGGTCAGAGGGGCGCAACCTTCCCATGGGGGAGGGGACGGCGCATGCCCCAAGTGTCCACCTGCATCTGTCCCTGCAGTAAGTGAACAAGTCGAAGTGGTTGGATCGCGACAGTCGCTACCAATATTGGAATACCAGGCGGCGGCTTAGGTTGTGACCCTGTGTTGCGCAATCTGGACCCTGGCTGTGCGATGCACGCACCCTCGTGTGTGTGACTATAGCACAACAATGCCGGCTCAGGTAGCTTCTGCAAGACGGCGGAGTTGAGCTGAATAGTGATCTTCAGTTTCAGTGGTATGGTCAGGAGAGCTGGGTTGGCGGGAAGTCTGCAGCCAATATCACCGCAATAGAGGGAGAGAAAGGGAGAGAGTGGGTGAGGGTGGAATGACAATATCATGTGCTAAATAGGTTTTTTTTCCATCATGTGCTTCATAAGTGTCAAAACTGCGCTCAACCCTAAGCACCCAGCTTCATCAGTGAAACAAATATATTTACAATATAGTTGCAGCGAAAACACTTATCGGAGGAGGAGGGGCACACCTTCCCGAGTTTCCCAGATTGGGTGCAAAGTAACAACCAGACCTCATAAGGAAACAATTGTCCACCATTAGGTACCCATATTCATCACTAGCCTTCCACCCCTTCCTTTCGGTTAATGGAATTGTTAAATGAAAATTACCCGTATCCTTCAATCCAATTCGTTCATTTTTTGCAGTTCATCTTTTATAAATATATGGGAGCATCTTTAAACGACAGGTTGAAGCGTTCGCCTACATTCCCATCACCTTTCACCGAATTTTCAATTCTTGCTTTTCCTATTATATCCGGGAATTTTGACGTGTGGCAAGGAGTAAGACGGACCGACGGGCTGCGCGCCCGAGGTTCAGCATGAGCAGCACTGCACTCTACAGGAGAGGCCGGCGCCGAGGGCACCAGGTCCAGTCAGATCCCATTCCAGAGCGACACGGGAGGCGATGTTGGGGCACATGAGCGGAGGAGACGAAAAGTTTCCCACCAGAAATTAACTGTACCGCTCTCATCTCCGGCTGGCACGAACGTTTTCAGTCCATGTTGATCAGCATAGCTTTTTGCCATTCAGGATATGGCCATCCAGGGTAATGTCTTATCAGTACTTTCACTGCGTTTTATAATTCGAATAAAGTGCAAATGCAAGGCAAGGCATTCAGTGAACATGGTCAACCAGGATGCATCAATGCTGACGTAGGAAACTAAGAAATTATGGACACACGGACCACTCAAATGAGGAGACCAGAGTCTCAGACAATTACCGGTCAGGACGCGAGGACACTGAGCAGAGTGCAGCAGCTGCAGCCGCAGCCGGATCCGCAGCCGGGATTCAGCAGCAGCATTGCTACACCCAGCGAGAGGGAACGGCGCCCACGGCACCAGGTCCAGTAGGGCCCCATTCCAGGCCGGCACGGAAGGCCATCCGGTAGCTGAGTATAAGAAACGAAAGATGTAGCATCATAAATGAACTATAGCTACACATTAAGCTACTAAGCTACACACTAAGCTATTCAGACCATCTTGGAATTTTAAGAGGGGACTGGGCAAAATTGGAGCATCAGGTGGACTTCAGCCTGGCAACTTCAGAGACCGGCAAAGTCGATACAATACTCAGGGCCATCCCATCAACTTCAGAGACCGGCAAAGTCGATACAGTACTCAGGGCCATCAACTTCAGAGACCGGCAAAGTCGATACAATACTCAGGGCCATCCCATCAACTTCAGAGACCGGCAAAGTCGATACAATACTCAGGGCCATCAACTTCAGAGACCGGCAAAGTCGATACAGTACTCAGGGCCATCAACTTCAGAGACCGGCAAAGTCGATACAGTACTCAGGGCCATCAAAGTCAGAGACCGGCAAAGTCGATACAATACTCAGGGCCATCAACTTCAGAGACCGGCAAAGTCGATACAGTACTCAGGGCCATCAACTTCAGAGACCGGCAAAGTCGGGGCCATCAACTCAGCAGGACGTGACTCAGTCCCAAAAAGTAACAAACCTAGGAAAAAGGCACCTACGAAATGGTGGACCAAGGACAAAAAAGGGCAATTGCCACACGGCGCCGCACCCACAAACAACGTAAACGATGCGCGTGGGAAGCACACCTATCAGATACAGACAATCCCAAAAGCACTGCCGGCGCACAATTCGGACAGTACGCGAAAACTGTTGGCAGTCATTTGTGTCTCAATTCAATAGGTTCACCCCTACCGACAGAATATGGGACATGTTGAAGCGTTTCAACGTGAAACATTCACCACCTGACCATTTTCCCCTAGCTGACGGTGGAAGGAGAGCACATTACTGGCCCACAAGTTGCAGACCAGTTTAAGCTACACTAAGCCATTGCCTCTGACCACACCTACTACGCCACCATAGCAAACGCTTTAGACGCGATCGACACCAAAACAAATATTAACTTAACATAAAAGCATACAAAACAAAGAACCTGCATAAAAGCAACATAAAAACATACAACATAAAAACATACAACATAAAAACATACAACATAAACAACCAATAATTCACTAAGCACGAGTTGCACCTTGCCCTCAGCAAGTGTCGAAACCCATCGTTTGAGCCGGACAACCTTCATTACCAGTCTTCCAAACATCCTAGCAAAAATGATTTAATGTATCCACAAGTGGGCATAAACGGCCTGCACCAAAACGACACCTTTCCCGCCTCCTGGCGGGGAAGTGCAGTCATTCCGTTGCCAAAGCCGCACAAAGATCACATCACCCCAAAAGGATATATGCCTACCTAATTTACTAACAAATGGGCTCGTCAAGCATATGCTCAACACACAATTGAGACACTTTCTAGAACACAACGACCTGCTCGATGATGAGATGGCCGCCCTCAATTTCAGCTAATCTAACTAATTTGCATTCATGAGCAAGCTTGATCCATTTTCATTGTCAAATAGCACCATTGAACATACCATCGAGACATTTATGACTAGATGAGTTTCAGTAAAGGATAATGCCCGGGACGGTAAGACCTAGGGGAACATTGTTCTTTTTCCGAACTTGCTCTGCGCTCTTAAGAGACCTGCACACTTATCACAATCAAACATACTGCGCCATTTATATGCACAATCCGCAGGGTTTATATGCGGTTTCTGCAGCATAGTTCATAGCTGGTGGGACGCTTTTAACGACTAATCATGGTTAGTTTTTCAGTCACGCCTCCCCGTCTGAGCTCCTAAAGTTTGAAAGAAGCGGATGAAGCGTTCAGAAGGTATTGGGTACCCTCTGGGCTCCCCTCAGTCCGGCGTCGTGGTAGCTGGTCAATGGCCACTCACCGACCTGAACACCAACAGTTTCAAAGGCCTACCCTCTCCAGTTGTTCCCCAGTTTACAATATTTAATTCCTACGCTAATTATTCTCAGCAACTCACTCTGTTTATGAGCATCCGTGGTGTTATCCTGATAATCATACCACCAGCCTTACCTAGGGAGCGGACACCGTGCATGGGCACCAATGATACGCCAAATTGACCGCGACTCACCTCTGCTTCAAATTCAATACTGTCAGCAAGTGGGCATGCGACCGAGGCGGAATCATTGGCGTAACCAGGGGGGAGGGGGGGAAGCGACGAACAAATGTGATCAAACAGAGAAAGTTTCCGGCGTGCCGAAAATTTAGGGCTTGCGTGGTGAATCTAAAAATGCATCGCTTGATCTGATGTACTATTGGGTGCTAAGGGCGAGGATGCGACCCCCGCTACCCGTTGCCTGCGCCTCTGCGCGGAATTGTCGAAGAGTAGTGTGCGAGGTGAATGTGACCTCGGCGTGTAGTCATTGGTAGACGAGCCGGCTAAGGTACAGCATTACGAGTGTCATCGTGCGCCCCATATTCGACACTCACGGCAGCTATTATAATGTGACGTAACAGCTGCACATTTGGCATGCAGATCTCATCTGAATCGTCTGTAGTGGCACGTGACTTCATAGTGACATGTGTTTGCATGTTTTCATGCCGCCGTAACAAGCATCCGGTAGCTTGGCATCTGCAACGAATATACGTAGTAGCAGCGTGGTGTGCTCACTACTACGCACACATACACACACACCGAATACAGACGACGTGATCACCAATAAGAACAGACACCACGTCGCCAAATACCAATCGATGCCCTCAATCGTTACTGTGCTGTCGCAGCGCTGTGGAGCGATCGACATAAATATGTGACGTAACTTAGTAAAGCATATATATTCGTCAAAACAATGTGAAACATTCCGCACCTGCAACAGAACAAAAAAACACCCAGAAATAATTCGACTTCTGTGCTACACCTGACCTATGTCCCTCATCAGCTTCCGCCAGCTCCTCTGCTTACAACCGAACAGCATGCAAGACATTGGATACCATCGGTACTAACATCCCTTTACCTAAAACCTGCTGCTGTCGGTGGGCCTAATCACATATGTCCAGAGCCATATGTCGCGTAGTGGCGCCGGTCTGCCGGTGAAACAACTCGGCAGGGCAATGAGTTTGTCAGGACTCATTGCTCATTGCGGGTAGCTTGGCCAGAGCCACGCTATCCGACCATAATCCCCGTCGTGACGCACGTAAGGAGCACAGAATCAGAGCCACAATCGCGGTTGAAAGAATAGGCTATTGCTAGATGTTTGCCATCCGGAGCATTCTCATCTCCAGATAACTGTCCTCTCATTTTTCTCATTTCGAGGTTGAATGGTGCTATTTCACAATGGACTGCTCCGTGACATAGTGCTCAAGATTCCCTGCAAAGTGCAAACTGCAATTCTGATGTCACATGTTTGAAAAAACGCCCTCCGTACTCGACTATCCAAGCATGTTCCTCTCCATATTCAGGATTACGAAGTACAAATCGAACCCAGTCCGGGCCCTGCCCTGAACACAACAGGAGCCACGGTTGTGTCCTACCATGACTAAGACACGAGCCACAGCCGTGTCCTACCCTGACTAAGAGGGAAGCCACAGTTTCGGCCCTACCCTGATCACGACAGGAGCCACGGTCGTGTCCTACTATGATTATGACAGGAGCCACGGTCGTGTCCTGCCATGATTATGACAGGAGCCACGGTCGTGTCCTACCATGATTATGACAGGAGCCACGGTCGTGTCCTACCATGATTATGACAGGAGCCACGGTCGTGTCCTACCATGATTATGACAGGAGCCACGGTCGTGTCCTACCATGATTATGACAGGAGCCACAGTCGCGGTCATATCTTGACTAAGACAGGAGCCATGACCCTATCCTGATCCTTTCTGCCACTCTATCATCCGCCACAAGGAGCCGTTTCCGGGGCACGTCCTTCCTCCATCGGCACAATGGCGGGCCCAAGGACTAGGAAGCCAGCTCCGAGCACACGGTCGCGATGAAGCCCTGAGGGCACGGCCACTCTCCAAACCTCTCACTGGGATGGGCGAGTGGTTAAGGTGTTGAGCTTCTTGATATCAAGGTCCCGGGTTCAACGCTCGCACCGCTCGGGATATCTCCCAATCCGGCGGCCCACCGGCGGAACAGTGGGTGGCATCATTAGCCGTGATTCTGCATAATGTGTGGTGATCCACCCAATAAACAACAAACTACAAAACATCGCAGCGCCCGCGCAGCTCATCTAGCGGTCAGCTGCGTATGGTCCTGGTCAGCCGAAGCTGGTATCGCCCATCTGGGGCTCCCAGACCACCGTCAGCTAGGACTACCTCGGTTAGCTGGGGGTGCCCTCGGTCAGCTGAGGATGAGCCCAGCCGGCTGGAGGTGACCACAACCAGCTGGAAATGACCTCGGTGGGTCGGACTGGTCACCGCTCCGACGAGCCGTCCTTGGAGCCGTAGATGCGGTAGAGCTGTTTGCAGAGCTGGTGCATGGGCAGGCCCATCACATTGTAGAAGTCGCCATCGATGCGGGACACCAGCGTACTGCCGAGCCCCTGTATTCCGTAGCCGCCGGCCTTGTCCCTGCAGACACGCTCACTAGTCAGCAGCAGCGGCCGCGTGAACACGCACTAACTCCAACACACCCTTCCTGTGGAGGCAAGACGGCACTGAGCAGACTGCAGATGTCAAACGATCGAATCGGATGTTCACAAGTTTGACACCAGGGGGCGAGAAGTTGGACGCGACCGTTCCGATCTGTCTTCGATTCTCTCCGGTGTCCGGTGTGTACGTTCTCAGCATCAAGTAGTATGAGGGTCTATTCAGCGACCGGACCAAACCAACTCGCGCATCCTCCGAGTAATTCCGTGCTCTAGACGCTGTTGCGACCGAGATGAAAGGTCGAAACTTGTCACAGGATGCAAGAGCCCAGACAGCTGTTTACGCCGAGTCTGATCACTTCCTCACCACACTGACTACTTCAAAGCTGTTTACACGTCTATCTTATCTGAGCCGTCCGTCGCGCAAACACTGCCGGTTCTGTCGATTACCGGACGACTCCACAGCTCATACACCATCTGTCGAGAGGCGCACCGTGCGAGCGCACGCAAACACATCATACGCAGATAGCGCCGCCGGGCGTGCGTGTCCGCTTGGATGCAGGGGCAGACCGCCCCCTCGGACGTCTGGGTCTAAGTCGGAGCCACATCGGCATGGCCAGCGGGCACGGCACAACCGACGGCCACCTGTCCCCGGTCGCCATGGCGACGAGAACTCACATGGGCTCGCCGGTGTCCACGTATGCGCTCATCACGTCCGTGCTGAGTGTGTCCATGGTGACTGCCGTCACCTCGCAGAACCGCTCCGTCGACCAGTGTCGGTGGTCCAGCCGCCGCATGATCGCCACACCGGTGTACACCTCGTGCGTGCGCCCGCTGAACCTGGTCAGGACAGGGGAGAGGTCAGCCGCCCGCTGAACCTGGTCAGGGCAGGGGAGAGGTCAGCCGCCCACTGAACCTGGTCAGGGCAGGGGAGAGGTCAGCCGCCCGCTGAACCTGGTCAGGGCAGAGGAGAGGTCAGCCGCCCGCTGAACCTGGTCAGGGCAGGGGAGAGGTCAGCCGCCCGCTGAACCTGGTCAGGGCAGAGGAGAGGTCAGCCGCCCGCTGAACCTGGTCAGGGCAGGGGAGAGGTCAGCCGCCCGCTGAACCTGGTCAGGGCAGAGGAGAGGTCAGCCGCCCGCTGAACCTGGTCAGGGCAGAGGAGAGGTCAGCCGCCCGCTGAACCTGGTCAGGGCAGGGGAGAGGTCAGCCGCCCGCTGAACCTGGTCAGGGCAGGGAGAGGTCAGCCGCCCGCTGAACCTGGTCAGGGCAGGGGAGAGGTCAGCCGCCCGCTGAACCTGGTCAGGGCAGGAAGAGGTCAGCCGCCCGCTGAACCTGGTCAGGGCAGAGGAGAGGTCAGCCGCCCGCTGAACCTGGTCAGGGCAGGGGAGAGGTCAGCCGCCCGCTGAACCTGGTCAGGGCAGGGGAGAGGTCAGCCGCCCGCTGAACCTGGTCAGGGCAGGGGAGAGGTCAGCCGCCCGCTGAACCTGGTCAGGGCAGGGGAGAGGTCAGCCGCCCGCTGAACCTGGTCAGGGCAGGGGAGAGGTCAGCCGCCCGCTGAACCTGGTCAGGGCAGGTCAGAGGTCAGCCGCCGCGAACCTGGTCAGGGCAGGTAACCTGGGGCAGGGGAGAGGTCAGCCGCCCGCTGAACCTGGTCAGGGCAGAGGAGAGGTCAGCCGCCCGCTGAACCTGGTCAGGGCAGGGGAGAAGTCAGCCGCCCACTGAACCTGGTCAGGGCAGGGGAGAGGTCAGTACCTCGCATTGGCTAGACTCGGCCAGGGCAGGGTATAGCCAAGGTTAGTCATCTGTTGAACCCAGTCGTGCTTTCCGGGACAAGGAGGGGAGGGGTCAGCGTCACTAAGTCAATGACATCTCCCACAGCTACCAGCCCGTACTCGCCATCCTGCCGAACACCACCCTGGCCAGTCATATGCAGGGATGTGATTGGCGCCAGGCCGCTCCATCACGTCCCTACCTGGTGCCGTACAGCCGGATGAAGTCAGTGGTACGGCAACTGTCCCGCACAGGCGGATATGGACAGTGCGACGGCAGCTTCCCCAAAGTTGGTGAGGGAGGGAGGGTCACTTTGAAGTCAATTATTTCGCTACAGCGCCAATACCATAGGATCAACGCTACACTCGTTCAACATTTGGGGCGATGCCCACTTCCGGTTCATGCGTCCTCAGATGTAGTGCTTTTATTTGGAAAAGATGTGGCGCAGTTACTTACAATACTGTTTGGTTGCGTAAACTGATGCATGCAAAGGCATGAGAAAATCATTGAACCCTTGTTAGTGAGGTACAAGTTGCATGTACGCTCGGTATAGATTTACTATGTTTGACGGCACCCATGACTCGTGGGGCTGGAAGTAAGTCCTTTTTAAAGTCCATCTGGCTGTTTATCGACCACGCCACTGCAAGATGAGCTAAAAGATATTTCGGATTCTATAACTAACAAACCTTTCATCTCACAACACTGGGATCCGAATAGGTGGTTTCAGCATATCAATAAAATAAAATCAGTGCCGTGTGTGAGGCCAGGTGGTCTAAAGATCTAACCCATCCTTGGACGGAAGCGATGCTGGAGTCGCGAGTTCGGACCCGCGCATCTCCAAGATTATTCTCGGTGGGCAGTTAGTTGCACGCACACCGCCGGGAGGACCCCGACAAGCAGTGCTTTGGTGGTATTACGCCTAAGAAGCGATGGTCAATAAACCTTTTGGCCGGCTGAAGTACAAATTTACCCCCAAAAATTAGTTGATCAAATATCAGCATCCATTGTTAAAATATAGAACACGGGAGGGGCAGGCAATCTGTCTTGTTGATATGGTTGGTTATTTGTTTTACGACACATCGACCGTTGAGTCATGTAGCGTCGCCGATCTCTCACGCCGATTGGCCGCGGGCGAAGAGTAGCGACAGGTGAGACCCGAATCCACAATCTTTCGATTGTGAGACGAGCAACTACTTGTTGCTCTACTACTGTTTACTTGTTACGAGACTACTTGTCACCGCAATCGATCCTGGGTCTGCCTGACTTATATATAGTACTTCACGTGGGCTTTGTTTTGCAGAAATGGGACGACTTTTCAGCCGGACTGTGTCGCTGGCAGATACCGCCGGCGGTGACGTTGAGTACAACGATCTGCAGGGAATGGACGACTGAGGTGGTCCAAGGATATAGCACTCGCATTCGCACTAGACATGACACTCGCATCGCGGTCCGTACAAAAGCCAAGACTTGGAAGCATTGATTCGTTGTATTGTGTAGGCTTCGCATGCAAAGTTCGTTCACAAAGGATGACATCACATAAGGCTGTCATAGGACGGTATATGTAATACTATGCTACGTGTGACAACGACCTTCCATTACAAAACACCTGCACTCTACGAGAACATCATGCAGCAGAAGTATCTGTTTTGTCAACATCTCTTTACGATCCTGTTCTCGGGTGAGTAGCCATGGCGTACATGGAGGCCTTGGGTGCCAAACCCAATCACCAGTCCAATCAGCTACGCAGCGCCACACCGATCACACAGCTAGCAGGCGCAGTGGCACACTCCACCGACCACCGGAAACTCGCATAACCCTGGTCTCGCGCATCTGTTTTGGCGCCATTGCTACGCGGAAGCGCACGGGTGGTGTGTGGGGAGCGACAGGGGACGCGGACCGGCTCGCATGAGTGACATTTGGCGCCATTGCTACGCGGAGAGCACGGGTGGTGTGGGGGGAGGGCGGACCGGCGCAAGTGAATTTGCGCCATACGCGGAAGCGCACGGGTGGTGGGGAGCGACAGGGGACGCGGACCGGCTCGCATGAGTGAGATTTGGCGCCATTGCTACGCGGAAGCGCACGGGTGGTGTGTGGGAGCGACAGGGGACGCGGACCGGCTCGCATGAGTGATATTTGGTGCCATTGCTACGCGGAAGCGCACGGGTGGTGTGTGGGGAGCGACAGGGGACGCGGACCGGCTCGCATGAGTGAGATTTGGCGCCATTGCTACGCGGAAGCGCACGGGTGGTGTGTGGGGAGCGACAGGGGACGCGGACCGGCTCGCATGAGTGATATTTGGCGCCATTGCTGCGCGGAAGCGCACGGGTGGTGTGTGGGGAGCGACAGGGGACGCGGACCGGCTCGCATGAGTGAGATTTGGCGCCTTTGCTACGCGGAAGCGCACGGGTGGTGTGGGGAGCGACAGGGGACGCGGACCGGCTCGCATGAGTGATATTTGGCGCCATTGCTACGCGGAAGCGCACGGGTGGTGTGTGGGGAGCGACAGGGGACGCGGACCGGCTCGCATGAGTGAGATTTCGAAAAGTCACAGTTCGATTACCCAGCGGGATGGCGCAAACAAATCGTAACGAAACCTCCCAACCAAGTTCAAGTCATCTGAATAATAACAGGAACGCACTCAGAAGCACACAAAGGAAGCAAACATTTCCTTTTCTCCTCTGGCACCTCGTTGCATCCTTTCGGCTTTAGTACACGGTTGCCTGAACTATTCCCAAATGTGCGTACTTCCTATTACTACGTATGCATGTCATTTGCGTATTCTAGAGTATGGGCGTAGTTGGTGCGAAGATATACTGGTTTTGAGCGTCTATACGACAGTCAGGTGATATTCTGTGACCACTGAAGCATATTTCACTTAAATTCGGGACACAGTGTCGGTTTGCAAAGTGACAAGGACGGGTACAGGCACACAAACTTAGGTGTTTCGGGATTAGCTTCTTTAAGAGCACATCAAAACTTTAGACAAACAAAACAATTGTATGTTCATGTATATTATGCGTACAAAATCTCCTCAAACAGGACAGAGGCGGTTCTAACGATGAGGTAAAGGAGGCATAACTTCGGTTCCCGACGAAATGCCGAAAGCGCACGTCCAGGATGATTTTTGTTTGCCAATCTGAACCATGTACATGCCAGTACGTAGTTCCTTTTTTCCCAATCGAGCAGTGAAGCACACAATCTGGGGAGCATATTTTGCAAAAAACATTTCAACGCCTTCACAGCTTGGCATACTTACGTACAGTCCCGTGCATGCGAGTTCTCTAACCCCAACTTGCCTCGCTAGAATAGCCACCTATCAATAACTATTCACGATAGCTTCATTTCACTGATTCAGTTTCTACCTGTACGATAAATCGTCTGTCTGCAGCCGTCACCTTCGATGACAGGGGGAAGGATGCTGCTCCCACACCCACCCTATGCCGTACACAAATACGCCACTAGCTTTCGTCATACGAATTCTATCAAGCTAGATATTCCAGATGATATCTAGCGGAATTATATATTCCCTAATCCTAGCTATCACTGCCTTTTTTCCATTGTGCCAATTATCTTTTTTTCGCGCTTATATATTGACTTATGCAACTTTCGTCAGCCGCTTAATTACGCATGTCTGGTGATTTTCTGAAAATGAAACATTCATCGACCGCAAGTGTCTAAGCATGACATCAGTACCAACCACAGATTGTGCATCGCACTTCCGAACATACGGATCATACTACGGATATGCAAATGAAAAACATCATTAAACAGAAACGGTAAAACCGACAGAACATGCCTTTCTAAATACCCCCCCCCCTTCTGAAGCGCCTTTGCATAACTATGACGCATTGCGTTTAAGAGGATGCCCTGCAAAAACAGTAACCAAGTCACCCAGTTCCATAGCTCCAGCTCACACGATTCGGAAATGGCATGTGAAAGCCTAACGACGAAGGCGGCGAGATCCGCCCCCTTTGCACGGGAACTTAGTCCAAGACAGTTACAATTCCGGCCACCTTCCGACTCAAGTGTCCAAATCCAACCAATATTCCCGATCAAAACGCGGCCTCCGTCGGCCACCGAATTGCCACGGGAGCCGAGTCGAGGCCGTCCGGGCGGTCGTAAAGTGGCGAGTCTGCGCGTCGGCCGCCGTGACGGTCAAAGTTGTGGCTGGCCGGCGCCGACGGCCAGCCAGATGCCACTGGCCGGCGGAGGTGGCGACGGCACGAGACACACCATCAGTCGTCAGCGTCCCACCTGGCCCGAGAGGTGTCTCTCGATAGCTTGCGATGGCTGGTGGCTGTTGGTCTTACGACGCGTGGTCTGGTCGTGTCAGAAGCGTCGCCAACCAAAGCCACAACCTTCTCGGCTGGGAGATGGGCACCTGACCCATAGACTTTATCGCCCATTTCTCGATATTTTATACATACTGGGGTGCCAATGGGTCGCGACAGACATAGTCTACAGCCCACTACTCCGGACTCCCTTCACGCATCCCTGCCCGCTGTATGGTGAGCAATGAACCATACGTATGGAATGCGAATATTGGAACAGCGCAGATCATGCTGCTCATGAGGGAACTTCTTTGCAGCCCTAAACACTGTCATTACAGGTTTGCAATTAAGAAGGAAAATGCGTTGCTCGTGCATCACACCGAAATACTCGTGCTGTTATTATGCGCCTTAAAACAACATAACCTATTTAACGTAAGCATTATATTCCTCAGTAATTGATCGCTAAGTTGATGTGGGATTTACACAAGCCTTAACTATTGTATTGATTTGAATCAACGGTACATGCTGAATAAAATGCAACAATTGTACAGATCACATGTTCAGACGCAATATATTCGAGAGTTGCAAATATGAACTAATACAGTCGGCAAAAGGAACAGCGGACGCAAGGCAAAGCTATCTCATGTTACTAAATAATTTAGCTACTGACATACATTCATTCTCCAAATCACGCAAACTTCGAAGGCTTTGAGGAAGGAGTGCCACATGTTTGACAATTGATTTCCTCTGCCCGTTCCAATCCCCGTACGACATGCACTTACGCTGTTGCCATCACATAAAGAAGGGAAACTCTCAAACATGTTAGCCAGGACTTTCAGCCGGACGGACTAGCCAAGGCCTAGTAACCAGGCCCCCTGTGGGGAGGGCGCGCAAGCAGCGCTGACCTTTCCCAGCCAAGTCATCCAGACCGCATGAATGTTCGCCATCAATATGTACCAGTCTACCAGCGTCTGAAGATACACGGACGAATGGGACGGATCGGAATGGGAACAGACAGACATACAGACAGACAGACATATATATATACAGACAGACAGACAGACAGATACAACCACAATCACAGTCATAGCCACAGCCACAGCCAGGGCTACATCCACGGCTACAGTCGCATACCATTGGATTGCGAGTGTGCCGTCACACACTGTGATAACTCTAGGGAAAACTGGCAATACATCGTTGCGGACAAAGTATGCTGGTTACAGGGACGATTTTGGTCTTAATCAAGAAAAATCCCTCAAAGACGGACGAGACCCTCGACGAGACCCGTGATTTCACTGAACGCAGCTGGATCTCTGAAGGCACGTCAAACTGTGTTCCCGTCGCCATACGTACCCGAACCGCCCGCACGCGACTGATCCACAAGACCCAGTCTCTGCCAGGACTGCTGCTGTGATTTCTACTTCCACTCCTTCCCATGCATCTTTTTTCTTTGGCAGACACTGCCCATACCCTGATTTCCAGGCAGTAGGAAATATGGAGAAGGCACTCAAAGCATCGAATTCAGGCACCGAGCTAACCGAGCTGGCATGCACCCTCGAGGGCAGGAGATTGTACGCCACGACACTGGTGCCATCTGTTGCGGTGGCGTAGGTATGCATTAGCGGCGCACATCCGATTCAACACTGTCGCGTTCTTTCTGAGAGGCCTTGGCCGTCTCGCGCTTGTACTGGAGCTGTAACGGCAGGCAGAAGCGGGTTGAAGCCGGCGTTTGGTTGGTCTAGACGCAATTACCACCTACCGTCAGTTACAAAGGCACCAGAATGGTACAGGACAAATTTGGTCTGCAGCTTCACCGCCGCCTCTCATATGTTTGTAAATATATAGATTGTTCTGTGGCCCCGTCAAATCACCACTCGACGTGAAGCACCGCCGAAGTGCAGGAGCTGGACGACGTATACGGCTGGTCGGGAGGTGAACCTGGGTTGGCGGGTGACAGACGGCAGACATGCCACCAGCCGCTGCGTGGTATGACTCAGGGGAGCCTGTAGAGTCGCCTCAGCTGACGTCTCGGTAAATTGCATGCTGCTGACTGCCGGATGACACTCTACCTTGGCCTCATGCACCATTCCATAATCGAGCCGGCTGTCTGTCTTCGCCCCATCATTCGTCACTAGGCGAACCGTACTATAGTCATACACAGACAAGTCAGCTGGCACACATTGCCAGCACCCGATCTCCTGACAAGTATTCAGGTTGGCTCAACTTATGGCTTCTGAGAGCCCGGCGAATTTTGCTCGCACGATTCGGTGATACCCCCACCTGCCGCAGTACGAAAGCCGCATCCTTCATCCCCTCAGCACAAGCACTTTACCTGGCAGCCTCCACGAGCTGCAGATAACTGTGCTGCTGAGTAACACTTGATGTTGCCCGACGCTGAGAACGGGAACTGAGCTGATCATACATTTTAGCAGGTCGTTCTCGCGCTCCCTCCACGGTCTCGTCATCAAGGGTGGCCTTGGCTTCATCGTCACTCACGACGTGGTCGCCACGCTTCAGGAACATGGTGAATACCTGGTCCACCGAAATGTAAGCCGCACACTGACTTCTGACTTTGTCCTGGATTCGCTTACACACTTAACCTACTTAACCTACTTTCATTTTAAGTTGTTGGCGATAAAGTCCGTCAACTTTTTCATGTCCACAATCGACGACTGACTGTGGAGTCGTCGACCCTGAGAGAATTTCGCCTGAACCAACGAAAGTCTATAAATAAACACATGTTAATAATAGTAGTTCGCCCAGACACATTTGCACTGGCTCACACGCTTACTAATTCCTCTCTGCTGACACACTCCTCCATGTTCACTGTACACAAAATCCAACCGCCCTGACCCGACCCTTACAGGCAAAGACAGCTCCCCTGACACGGGAACCTCTGGATCAAGTTGTCAGCTCAATCAGAAAGTTTCAGCCGACGCGTCGCGGCGTCCAGCTCGGGCTTCCCGTGCTGCCCGTGCCGGCCACCGCGCCGCACCGAGGCCTGCCGGGATACAATTGATCACTACCGGTGTTGGGGAGGCTAGATTTAGCTGAAACTTACGGTACGTACAGTCAAAATATCGCTGATTTCATTGACATCGACACTGGCCTCTTGTTGTGCGCTGTTGTGCGTTTTTAAAGCTTATTGGAATTTGGATGTATTCAAAAGTTGAACGACTGTTGTACTGACTTATTGTTTGATCAATGTTAGTATATTGTGAACCGTTCTGCGCGTATTCAATTTCTTAACGTAATGGTAATGTTTCCAGATATCCCAGGTATTCATATATCACTTATCCAGGTTTTTAAAATACGTCTTCTCTTTATAAGTCGTCAAACTCCGACAACACTTACATCGGTTTTTTTTTCTGCACGTAGTGTTGTTCATGTTCGTGGACTACATCATCAAAGCGTGTGCTACATGTGACTACATCAAATTATGTGCAAATTGCCCAAAAACGCGATCTAGTTTGTTTCAGGCATTTGCTGATCCAAGGGCGTCACAAATACCGCGCCAAAACAGTCGATATATACCTTTCTGGCTAGTTTTCTCCTTGGGATCCCGCTCTGCGTGTCGGTGTCCTCACTTCAGCTGCAGGACGATATACACACAACACAACAGTCGACAATGTTGGCGCAGTACCTGGCGCGGTCTCATGCGATCACCGAAGGGGCCGACCGACACTGAATTATTCAGCCGAACGCACCCGTACCAATCAGAATAGAAAATCCGCCAGTCGAGGGATACTCAAGTGCAACCCCGTTGATACTTTCTCAATCAGTGACGCTCCTCCGATACAAATTACACCCCTCCAGAAGAGTGACCTTCAACCGCGATGAAAGTTCCTGTATCCGCCCCCGGAATCCGGGTCACGTGCCCATAAAGTGCTGTGTGTCCAATCCAGTGCTTTGTCACAACTGTGCGCATCCAAGTTGTGATCACAGAAAAATTGACATGAAACAAATTCGGAGTATGCACACCCCTCTTCTTGGTCAACATGTTTTCTTTTCTAGAAGAGACGCAAGGGACATCTTGAAGATCAGTGATGTCACCCAGGATATCGATTCAGCCTTCATTAAAAAAATACTTGATGTGTTCAACAATTTTGTTCATATTTTCATATTTCAATTTTTCATAAGCCTATCACTATAAAATGACACCATATCCCCTCTTCCGCCCCACAAGCCATATGCACAAAATTGTACAGCCAGTTCAAAGTTGTAGATTACACTAAGCCCTAAAAAAAGGGAAGATGCCGCCCAAATTTTTAATGGTTCATTGTCTACCTCTAATGCACTTTTCATCAACCTATATCCCTGACCAGTGTCCCGAAATATATATTTTTTTTCGTAGAGTGGAGGAGAGGAGGGTGGTGTCAAAAAGGCCAAACGATGTCCCCAAAAATGTGAAAATGTACATGGATACAGCCTATTTATGAGTTGCTTCCTATCGCCTTTCTTGATTCTTTGATGATGGTGATACAAGTGGTGTATCTGCTGCCTTTATCAGTCGACAGTGCTGCTCCCAGATGCCACACGCGGTTTTAAACACCCAAATCTCACTCATAGTCTGCAGCAAAAAGCCACTTAATGATGCTAAAAAGAAGTGATGTCAAAAGCAGATCCCATTAAATGTGTGTCCTCAATTCAATTTCAGAATTTCTGGGCACTGTCCCTCTATGACCTTCTCACCCTTCCTCGAAGCCTGTCTACGAATGACCGACTCCGTGCACTACTGGCTCCCTTCTCCCCCCATCCTGCTGACGACCCCGAGCCATACAAGCTTCGAATGCGTCTCTAATTGTTATTAATATTGCTGCTTTTGTGTTCACAAGAGTTTAGATGCAGCATTTCCTTGCTCGCGTTGAAGCAGTCAATGAACATACACTGCATACGGGAACAAATTGATCAACCATGACTAAAAGAAGAAACCAGATCCACGCAGTCAGTAAAAAAAAGTATGTTTGGAGATACTTCCGGTGTGGAAACGAGAAAATATGCGATACGACTCTTAATAATACCAGTTTGACTTTTCAATGTATCAACACATAGCAAACAACCATTTCCACTGTTTGTCATCGATTGCGACCACCACGCATGCAGGTACGAACGATAAAAAGAAGAGAAAAACAGCATAACCATCTGCAGGCAAGTTCTGGAATTAGTCTATTCAGGATATCCCCACGAAGAGTAGATAGGGAAATATAAAGCCGTCGAGTTCATTTGATTTCGTGATTAAGCCTATGCTTTCCTTACTCGGCGAATTAAAACGACGTCAATATTCGGGAAGCCCTCTCCGCTCTGCTGCCATTCACTCCTCGTCTTTCAGAGATAGAAGTTAGGTCTGTGGTGTTTTGCGTGGGTAGCCTGTGATAGAGCACGATACTTGTCCTGGGCTTCATCGGCGATTTGTAATCCGTTTTATTCGTCATGCTGTTGGAACCATGCTAACCCGAAGAACCTGACTGACTTGGGTTCGAGGCTGTCGGTGATAATTTTTCCATTTTAGTTTTAATTTTGTTCACCGTACTGCTGAAATATTGACTCAGAGGTGCATGAATGTAACGTTAGCCGGTACAAGGGAGACATGTCCACAGTTCTGGACAAGCCGAATTTGTCCCTCCCAGCTTTGGGACTTTTATAACAGTTGTTTAGGAAAGACTTGGATCATCTTCCATTTCCTCATAGGCATTTGTGATATAGAAAGTGTCTTTTCATTCTCACTATTTGTTCTTGAAGTATGCAGACTAAATATGTCGTTTATAATACATTCTAAGTCAGAAGCAATAGTCAAAGCCCTGTTTCGCAGACTGTGTTCCTCACACGGTGCATAGGGCCCCAATCTCTTAAGTTTGTACGCGCAATAGAGTAGCGTTTGGTGCAAACACGATTGTTGGATACATGTTGGAACGGCAACCATCGGTTTTGATCACTATTCCTTGCTTAGATGCAGCATTTTCTTCTCTATTGAGGCAATCAGTGAACAAGCACTGCAGATGTGAACAAATTGGTCAACTAAAAGAAGAAACCAGGTCCCTGCCGTTAGTAAAAAAAAAGGCGATTGGAGATATACCCAGTATGGAAACGAGGGAATATGCGATACGACTCTTAAATCAGATCAGTTTGACGTTCGGTCAAACATCAGTTTTGATCACTGTTCCTTGCTTAGATGCGGGCACGATTGATGAGTCAGTTGGCACTTTGAAGTGTAATCAATGTAACCACGTGTTGCCATTCGTTTTATTTTCATCACACAAAACCAACATTTTTATCGCACAAAGCAAGCTGAAAGAGGTTTCGTTCCAGATCAATGGAAGGATCTTGAGTGTTTTTGAATCCCAGCTGAAAACAATAGGGGCCCCTGGGAGCTAGAAGCATCTTGAAGCTGGAGGAGCCTTTGACACTGGAAAGGCCATCCAACGGTGGGTGGACCCTTCAGTCTGGTGGGACAGTTCGAATTAAAGCTGGAGGGGCCCTTGAGGAACGAGGGTCCTTGAAACTGGAGGGACCCTCTGTATGGTCCCATTGAGCCTAATTACCTCTGCAGGAGTTGGATGGCCTCTGGAAAATAGCCCCAGGAGCCTCGCTACCAACTCGGAGCCGAGGGGGCGGTGAAGCCGACAATGGAGTCGGCGGGCCGGGGGAATACTGCAACGAATAAGCTGGCGGCGATGAAGAGTAACCATGGACAAGGGACAGCAGCTGTGAGTGCAACACGTGATGCAATTGAAGATGTGTCACGTGATGTCAAGGGTGGATATAAGGGCATCGAGGAATGTGTCACCACATGGAAAGGTGGGGACACATCGCCACCTTCAAGATTCCCCACATTCGAACCTTCGAGAAGGCTCGAGTGCACGCCTCCCCAGAGGAAAAAGTTTTCCTCGGAGGCGTGCCGACTGTACGCCTCTGAGGAAATCCGCGGAGGCGTGCCCCTCGCCAATGAACATCCCTGGACCTGCCCCTGCGTTATCTTGAATCTGTAGCATTGACGTATACCCTTCGCAATCCTCAATATATGAGTAATCCATATGTGACAATGTGTACTCTTCGACACGACGATACGAGAGGATAGGGAGCAGAGGTGTCGATTTTTTAAAAACATCGGGGGGCAAGTGTACTAGATAGTTCCCCAAAAACTCATCGGATTTCGCCCCCTATATTTTGAGACCTTAATAATTCGGATTTCTATTTCACGATGTGTATGTTATACTTATTCAGCATCCTCGCCAACAGGAAAAATCGTCCGGTAGCAGGTGAAGTCACATAACCAAGAGAGCAGTGCACAGTGCATGTCAATACAAACTGTGAGTCATAGCATGCTACTACAGTGCCATACAGTGGACTCGGGTCCATCATCATCGCGAACGTCATCGTCATCGTCATCGTCAATGTCACCGTCACTCTCCCCTTACTACACACACCAACAAACACACAACGGCTTAAATAAAATATTTCTGCGTAGACACATCGGCATTGATGGAGCATTGGAGCACAGCAAGCCTGAACTGTGATGACGATGGGTGACGTTATTTCCTTGGAACCTAACATTAGCGAGGGATGAAGCCAAAGTTTTGGTGGGGCGAATTTATGGTAGGGAAGGGGGCACAGCTTCCACAAAATCATGGGAATCGAAAACGATATCCTCTGATCAAACATGTGCACTGATGTAGTCATCGTGATCGCCGAGTCTAGTCAGTCACCACACACGACACCAAGCAAACTAAAATGCACACGGATCAATCAACGCAATCGTCCTACGATTTGTTTTACAACAGTTTAAAAACTCCACCCGTACCCAATGGCGCAGCAAAAAGCAAGAGTAGGAAACACTGGGTACATGCCTCTTCGTTCACGGCCAAAGAGTCCGAAAAGATCAACCTAGGAGATTCCCAGAAGTGTCATCTGACGGTTTTGAAATAGATATGTCGGGTCGAATGACTTTCTTGTTTTGCTCTGGAGTCGGAAATAAAAAGCACACAACTTCAGAAAGTAGGAATAATGTCACAAATCAAAACAGTGTTCAAATCCTTGGAATTAGAATGGTCCACGCGCCAGGCGTGTCGCAACAGGAGCATATTTACTCCAGCCCTGTTAGTACCTGTAACCCTTTGTCTCCAAAAGGTTAAGTGCGGAGTGTTCTATACCTTTGGTGGTGGTTCCACCCACCATATTTGCCTTCTTGGCCTGTCACCAATTTGATTTCCAATTGCCTTGAAATTGACTTGGGACGGATCAAGGAGGATAATATTCCCAAATCTCCAAAATGCCACCATTCGCAGTAGTTGCAGCATAGCAACACCAAATACCGATCATATTGTTCTTTCATCAAATCAAACAACTCTGCCTTACCAAATTTTAACCAAGGTCAAGATTATTAAACAGAGGTCAGGTCAAAGTATCTCTTCTTACCGCAGTACGGGGAAGGTTTTTCGTGCAGAACTTGATAAAATAATGATATGGACATTCTGCTTTGAAATATGTGGCAGGGTCAATGGTATTAGGTCAGGTCAATTATTATGCATATTTTATACTGCCATCTATTGTGTGGAGTTGATGTTTTTGTGCGCGTCAGCTGCCTTGGCGACATTGCGCCAGCTACGTCGTTTTATGGCGAATACTTCCTTGTGAATTGAAATATTAAGTCGGTTTTAGAGCCACCGAAGTATTATACCAGGACATTGTGTGAACAAAGGATGATCCGAGATGACTCAATTTCGTGTGACTGGACGAAGTTCTAGAGATCTAGAGATCCAGAGTTCTAGAGATCAATCATAGTTCTAGAGATCTTAGGGGGGCAGACATCTGCCCCCCGGACATGCGAAGTTGGCGCGGACCTCCGGACGTATGAGTGTTAACACTCGCACGTCCGGCGGTCCGCCCCAACTTCGCATGTCCGGGGGGGGGGGGCAGATGTCTGCCCCATAAGATCTCTGGAACTATGCTAGCTAGCGACAAACGGAAAACGGCGTTGGATAGCTGACGACGGGCTCTATCGGAAGTGTTTCGGTCATTTTTTCGCTCAGGTCAACATTCAGGTCACTGGGCCATCATAAGTCAAATTCGACCAGATCAGGTGGGACTCAGATATTGACACATATCTCAGGACCTGTAACAGATAGAAAAAACGGCGAGTGCTATTCGACAGTCCTTGAAATGCGCTACCGACAATATGCGGTGTAATTTAAGGTCAGGTCAACCGAACCTCAGGTCAAGGCCATGAAGTCATGACCTCAGGCCAAGGTCAAAGTCGCCTAGGGAGGTCATGTAATGTATCAATCGACACGTCTTGGCGATACAAGCACAATGACGGTAATTTCAGCCCTCTAGCTCAATGCAGTGCGATATAATACGCAGAAATGTGTAGTGATCTCAGGTGACCTGAGACCTTGGTGAGGTTACTGAGCAAAAATGTCAGCGGTAACATTGAGCATAGCTACCATATACATGACACAACCATTGTGAGGTCATTCCGAGCGAAAATATGTAACCAGGAAACATTTGTATATTTTACCATAGCCCTATAGTGTGGAAGCCATGACCACGACATTACCTAATGTCAACGCAACGCAAAAAAACGGTATGAATATTATGGTCCCTGATGAGATCATGGCATGTTATAAGTTTGAAATCAATCGCCCAATTATTGTAGAAGTTATGCCACCTGGAACTCCGAGTGTAGTTGGGTCACTTCGCCTGACTTGGTGACCTGACCTGAGATGACCCAGGATTAAAAATGTATGAGGATATGCGGAAAATACCAATAAACAACTATGCGAGGTTTGGTTTGGCCTTGCTAACCCGATTAGTTCGGCGGCAAATGAGGAAAAACCGGAGGGGGGCAGATATCTGCCCCCGGACGTGCGCGTGTTAAAGCCCTGTCGCTTTTTTGGAACCTCAATGCGCTTTGCCGTCACTAATTTGTTGGATTACAGACGGAATATTTGGTCCCAAATGCGATATTTAAGGGCCCCGTGGTCACTTGTTGCGATCCCAAGGGCGAGTTTCAGTGGCTAGAACACGTTTTGAGGAGAGGGGAACAACATGGTTTGTGGGCTTTTTGGAGCGGTTATTAGGACCCCAGAGTGATTTTCCATGTCGGAACTGATTTTCGTTCCCTCGGCTTCATTAGTTGGGTGATCACAATGAGACCTTTGGAGTTCCGGTGCGACCTGTCGTGCCCCTAGCGTGATTTTCACGGACTCGGGAATAACACTTGATACCCCTAGTCTCAGCGTGGCTTTCCGGGGTCCCGGCCCGACCGTTTGTGGCCTCCATCGGGATTTTCTTGAAACCCAGCACGACTTTTGAGCCTCAACATGACTTTCAGACGCCTAGGTGAAAACCTTTGAGGCCCAGCGTCCTTTTCAGAAGTCCCTGCGCGATTTTTGGGCCCATGCGATTCTGGACCCCGGTGCGATTATTGGGGGCCTAAACGGGATTTTTAAGGAGACTGGCGCAATTTCTTTCTGGAGCTCGACGCGATTCCTGGTGACCCTCAGGGTCAGGGTGGCAACTGCCCACAATGTCCCCTCCCCACTTGGTATGCCATTGTGATACGCGATTTTTAAACGCAAGCATAGCGCATTTGTTTCATCACTCACACGTGATTTCAGCTCCCAAGTCCTCCAGACAGTTCGAGGAAGTCAAACACATCCTACATGGTTAAGCAAGGATGGACTATTGGGCCAGAGGGATGCCATGTAATTCAGATGATATTACTTTTGTTGCAATACATACCTTATTCCTCAGGCTGCTTTGGATATTGTTTGAGCTCTTGAAGTTTGGTCAGGGTTGGTGTTGGAGGTGGATGGAGCATCACTGTGAAGGACATTACAGACAAAGGACTTCCTTCTGTTTACTTTAACAATGCAGGCAATGAAGTAAACATTTCATTAATTGACCTCTATGGTGTCCTGAGTGAGCAGTAGAATCGAGATGGGTTCTTGTGAAATACGTTGTAGAAGTTAGGTTATGATGTACCTTTTAGTCTCCAGTGGCAATGTGGTATGGATTCACTCATTAGTTAATCCATGCAATAACCTAACAACCATAACCAACATAACATAACCTAGTATATCCCAACATTACCTTGGAGAAAACAGTAGAACAAACATTTATGCAATATATTTCTGAATATACCAAATTAAAAAAACTGAACACAGTCAAGTCTAATCTAATGTCAGCTGCTTTTGAAGTAAAAATTTCTGATTTCTATTTCTTTTGGAAAATTTTCCGACCTAAAACACTAAACTAGCCTAACCAAACCCAACCGGTATTATTGTGCTCTATGGTAGAAACAAGAAAATGTTCTACATACATTTCGCCACATATAGCAAACACATGGGTTAGATTTGGTCAAGTTAGGTTAGTTTAGGCTTTTCAAGTTGGAAAACTTTCTTAAATAAAAAATGTTTCTAAAAAATTGAACATTATCTGGTAAACTTACGGTTTATGGCGCATTTTATTTCTTGGAGTTCTTCGTCAGAATATCATGTTATGCAGGTGACTAAGATGAAGGGACCACTTATTTTAGGTGCAAATGGTTAGTTTTCAGGCTATGAGCAAACTAATTTCAAACAAGGGGTTTTTAGTTGGGCATAATAGCATAAAAGTTTTTCATCCAATCCATCAAAACCTAGCCTAACACCTACCTTTGGAGAACAAAAAGTCCGCCTTTTTAAATGTCAAGCGATTTATTGTCTGAAAATTACCAACATTAAAAAAAGAAACCTAACCCAGCCTAACCTAACATAAGCTGTCTTAAAACTGTTGAACAGTTTTTTGTGAAAACGGTTGCTTTTTTGTGGTAATCTTTTCGGTATTATTGTGCTTGAAGGTGGTGAGAAAAAAGCGTTATGGGCGCTGTATGACCAACGCAGCCAATGCGTCCCAAAAACCCAAGAACATGTTTGCACACATTTTCCTCCATAAAGCAAACAAATGTGTTAGGTTTGATTACGTTAGGTTAGTTTATATTTCTTGACTTGGAAAAATTGTTAAGTTTTTTTTCCAATAAAAATTAATTTGTACCGATAATAGGTGGTCCCATCAGCTTAGTTACCGTCATGAACATGGTGTCCTGAACAAAAATTCACCTCCCGAAAAAATCACCTCGAACTAGAAATTTCGTGATAATTTTTCTTCAACAGCATTTCAGGTTAGGCTAGGTTGGCTGAGGCTTTTAAATTTGGAAAATTTTCAGAAAATAAAATGCTTTAACTTTTTTTTTAAATATATGTGTATCATTCTGGTGCCATTCTGATCGATCTGGCGGTGTTATGCTGTTGTTGTGGCATTTGTATGAGTATTTGTATTTGTTTTGTAGCATTCGGCGTAATCATAGCCTCGATAACTGAAGTTGAGACGTGATCTCGTTGCGGCGGTGCTGTCCGTGAAATGTGATGTCATGCGGGCAGAACCTGCCTGACCGATAGATGTACAAATGTAGGCACTGTTGGAGTGTGCATGCCGTGAGCTGAATATGAAGTTCTGTTTCGCATGATAGCGCTAGGTGGCGGTGCTACGAGATGACCTCACCGGCCCATTAGGTGCTGTCGCCTGCGGCGGAAATGTGAACTGGGAAGACAGTGAGGGCGTGGTGGCATTTGTCGTTTGGAGCTGGAGGAGTGAGCAGGGCCAAATAATAAATCACGGAACAGGCACCATGATTGTACAGTTCAAACGGGAATGTCATCTGATCAGCTTATGTACATTTTGGTTTGTCCATAGAATACGAGTACATGACCCAACGTTAAAATGGGATGACAAAGATCGCGATCTGGTCGAACTTTGCCATCCCATTTTAAATCTCCACTAGAAAGAACGGAAACAAATTTATAACTAACCTGGTGAGCGGAATACAAAAATATTTGCTTGTAGAAAAAGGGAACATAAAAATGACAATCGCGTATGATTTGAGAAGTTTTCCGCAACCAAATTGTTCATACATTTAAAAAAAAAAACCTTCGGCGGACGTTGGCTGTGGACTTAAAGGAAAACTTCGAACTATCCTCTGATAAAGGTACCTTTTGTTTATTATTTGTCACACGCGCGTCTGATACGATATCAGATATCAGACGCGCGTGTGGTAAATAACAAACTAACGCAGTTTTATTCAATGGAGGTGCCTATTGCAGTGCAGGGTCGTTTCGGTTCCATATTCTTTTTCACAATCACAACCCATTTATGTGTGTTGTGTTCCTGGCACTAGAATTGACTCATGCATGATATTGATTATGAATATCAAGCTTAACATTAATGGGTACCTATTTATAGTTACTGACATTGATTTTTGGTAAATAACTTCAGTACCCCTGACTCTTTACTCACTGACAGCTGTCAATTTGACAATTGTAATGCCAAGCATGAATGTGTTGAGCATGTTGTGTTTTGCTCTCTACTTTGTGTCATGGCATGCTATTCACAAAGACATGCTTTATATCATTTTGCATAGCTTGCATTTCTGTTTACTTGACTCATTGTGATTTGAATGATTGACTCATGATTCAACTCATTGTATAGAAAGATGTGATTCAACTCACAACTGAAGATGCATTTTGTGGAAAAGAATTGCCTCAACTCATGACCAGCGTTGGAAGTGGCCCTTTTTGGAACTTTTGCAATCCAAAGAATTATACACTCCGGAAAAAATACACTCCTTGCATTGCTGGATGAAGACAACTTAACTAGCAAGACAGCTACATGTCATTATACAATAGTGATAACTTGGATGGAGAGGAAAATTCAGTCATACTGGGTCCCCTACCACATGAAGTTTCCAGTATAATTGAGGATAATACACATTTGTTATTTCGGGTCATCTGTAGGCACATTCCAAGAGGAGGGAGGAGTGGAGCCGAAAATGAGATGCCAGCCAGATTGGAAGAATATCAGTTTGCTAGCATGCATAAGTACAACATATGTCAATGGATGGCAAAATATGGATCACTGCTGTCTGAATATGATCTTAATGCCACTGAACATTCCATATTTCACAACATTCCATCTTCCATATTTCACAACATTCCATCTTCCATATCATTCCATAACATTCCATTTTTGCATGTGTGATTTCTGGTGAGGTGCAGGTGAATTAATAAACAGCCACCAATGCATTCATGTGTATGTTCTCCATTTGTGGACAAACCTCAGAACAGAGTCCAGATGTGCCCAGAAGAATGTATGGATGAACACCAAGAGGTAGAGTGGCATCCACACAACTGGTAAGCTACAAAGTGTAGCACTTCTCCCAAATCTCCAAAATACTGGTGGATATGAGCCATGTTTTGCTACAGCATAGGAATTGTCATGGGCACTATTACTTTTCCACACATGTTTTACACACATTTTGCCTCCATAAAGCATACAAAGGTATTAGGTTTGGCTAAGTTATGCTAGATAATTTTTTTTGTAAGTTATCCATTTATCAAATTCCTTTTGGAAGCATTCAGGATTATAAAAAAAGTTTTTGAATTTTAAAAAACACTCGGGCTAGCATAGGCTGTTTGGTTAGAATAGGCCATTTACTTTTAATTTGTTAAAGGAAAAAATTGCTTATAAAATTTTTATGAAAAAAGGCCTTCTTGCATCCAGTTAGGCTGCAGCTTTTTCTTCATTTTTAACATCACATTTCATGGTATATTTCCCAACGAAACCCGAGCCACCTTTTTTGGTGTCATTTTGCTACCCAACTGCACTTGCCAAAAAAATGTGCAGTCACATCATGTAAGTACCTACATTATGAACACATTCATAATCATTGCACGAAAAATAAATTTCAAGAAATCAATTCACCTTAAACTGCAAATTTGTCCATTCAGAAAGTCACAGACCAGAAATGTTAAAAGTATAATGGTATTCAATGGAGAATGGGGACAGGATGCACCTAATAATTCCTGAACATTTCATGAATGCACAAATAATGCTTGAATGCATGCATATCTATAATATCTCCATTCAATGTGCACTGAAGAGGCCCAGCCCCCATTTTGAAAGAAAAACATTCACGCTTCAAAATGTGGTAAGTGAAAACAAAATTTTCCAGACAAAAGCAAAGCAATCAGTTTTGTTCATTTCTACGCTTGTCGGCAAAACATCGCAGCAATTCATATTATCATGTCCTGCTCCTTGTATTATCTGAAGATATCCCGTCACACACACAAGCTTACAGCTTTGGTTTATCCAAATCAATAACTCGAATTACCGCGAAGATATTTGATATAGGTAAGTAGGTAGGTACCTACATAGTCAGATAATACAGCCTCTAATACCTCGAGCCAAACACGCAGTCAATTCCTTCCAGATAGCAGCGAAGAGCTTTAAAGAAAATCCTTCGTTGAATAAAAAACCACTCCGTTCCGCTAACCAAATATAGGAATTCACCTTCACCAGCCCGACCGCGTTCTTGGATTCAATGAGTTCACCGCTCTCCATCTCCCACTCCGGCCGGAGCTATTTGAACCATTGCCACGAAAAGCCATGGATAATGCATTTCTTCTTGGTTCCTTGGAGAATGATATGTTCTGCATCAATTGGGATGGATAAAACCGTTAATATTTATATTATTAAGCAGTCAGGAGCGATATACATAAAAGATATCGGAAGGAATTTCCCCATGAAAATTGCCTGAATGGTACCAAAACGTTCCTAAAACCTGCTAACACTTTGCTCCAAAATGAAGACCCATAGAACCATAAATTTCACCTTCTTTCGATTTCATGACTTATATTGTTTCCGAATTTCATCAACAAGCGGGAATAGTTGTATTCATGCCACTCCGACCGCGAGGATTCACCACTCCGGAGAAATTCAGATTTACGTGTGTTGACCTAATCCTCTACACTCTTATAAGCCTCATTCTGATCCAAGGATTAATTTCTTCCCACAGTCCTGATTATTAATTGAGAAAAAGTTCCCTGTAATTCTCTTGGCAGTTTTCTCTAACTTATTTTCATTTTTGGTATTTCATAGCAATCATGGCGCGAAATCAGACGCTAATTTCCGCTCGTCCGTGACGATAGTCTGTTTTACAGCAGCAATTTGCCCGCCCGTCTAGTCGCTCTTCATCCTTCTAAGGCATTCCTTGCTTCTACTAAACATTCCCGACATGAACTAAAAAGTGCATTGGAATACATTTGATATTAATAAGGATTGACTTCAATATTTTTTCAGCTTTCTCATTTGAAAAAAGAAAATTTCATCGTGGAGAGAATAAAATTTTTTAGACGGATTGTTTTAGTATAACTTTCCTTCAACCATTATATATTCCGAAACCTATATCTCGAAGTAACATTTTATACCCTCCCATTTTAGACCCAGCGGTGCACGAACGTTCTGCTCTCGAGGTATGTTGTGAATTTGTGTTAGTTATGCGGTGTTGGTACCTATACTAGGAGTGGCAGGTATTGATATATAAACTTGGTTGACATCGATTAAGTATACTTTTGTGATCATTTTCTCTACCATTGCTCAGGAAGTTGCCTTATAAGTCATTCACGTAACGTGGATGACTTCAGACGACGATGTGTGGTGGACTCCATCTGGTTGTCTGTGAGACACTAGGATAAGAACCTAACAAATGACTTAAAGGCGTTTTATTCTTGAGGAAGAATAATTATCGGGTTATTTTACGACGCATTCAACCGCAAGGTTGCATAGAGCCGCCACCCTATATCACACCGATTGGTCGTGGGTGGACTCTGCAAATGCAGCCGGCCGTGAGATTCGAGTCCCACGCTCCACCATCTAAGCTACCGAGGCCCCTGGGTTTTTATTCTTCATTCCAGGAGACATCACTGCATTTTCAAAATTTATACACTTCGTTATATATAAAATGTATATACTCCGTTACTTGGTGCTTCAACATACACCCCATAATTTGGCAAACTGGGAAATTATACACCCCATAACATAGTGCTTCTCAAGATTATACACTCCATACTTGGGCGAGCCAAAAAATTATACACTCCGAATCAGGGTGGGAATTTTGGGCCTCTCCTGGAGTATGGAGACCTAAGGACATTTTATTCTCCAGGATTGTGACTGCAAATGTTGAACTTTTTTTATTCTCCGAATGAAACGTGCCAATTTATGGATGACATTTTGCTTCCAGGATCTCAGTACAGCTCCAACAATGCAGTTGCAGTTTCCAGTCCATCATACAAATTAGAAGCCTGGACAACAGAACAGAAGAGTATGGCATAGCAGGTCATAAGGCATGAAATGCAGGTTGCAGTCAATTGCCCAGGAATCATATCATGTTATATCAGAATACCTACAAGTTTGTGGTGGTTGTTTCGATTGCATTGTGCATGTGTCAAACAAACTATGTCCTGGCTCAGTCTAAGCCCCAATCAAGGCCGAACTCGCGGGGGTTACTCAGGTAATCGTTGGTGTGCACGATGCCTCCAAATCCGAACGAAACAAAAGCATCGACATAGCATAGAAACAATAGAGAACAAAATAATGTAAATTTCGGAACTAGTTATTACCTCAGCCAATTACTCTCCAGGATATTTTCACACTGGCAGGACGGCGGCCCAGCACAATCACTATGTAACCACAGATGAATCGTCATTCGGCTTGCGCCAATCTCGTCTCATTCTAAATAACAAAGATATGAGGGATTAGGTTTTCGTATGTCTTCAGAATTCTGTCGAAATGACGCTTCAGAAGGAAATATTGGAATATACCACGATTCTTCTTCATAATTCCGGGAAATACTGGCGTTACACCAAAAAATCTCCATTACGAAACCTCTCGTCTTGCTGCCATATCTTGCGACCATAGTGGAACTCGAAATATGCACAACGACGTCATATACTCGCATATCGGACCCGAGGTCCTGTTCTCCAGCCGCATTCCAATCGGAGACTACCGGAGAACGTAATTCTGGACATCTCAGACAGTTTTAAGTAATTCTGTTAATTTCATGAAATAGAGCATTCAATTTCTAATTGAAATGCATAAAATAGCACCAGCTAGCGAACTTCATTGATGGCAGAAGACCTATTTTTGGGAGCCATGTAAATGCTTTAAAAAATGCAAAAGACCTTGGGTTACTTTGGTATGAATTCCACCTCAATTCGCAAAACTACAGTAACCCATCAAGAGAAAAGCATCTGAATAGTAGTTTTATCACTTCAGCAACTGCAGTAACTGTGCATGTACGGAGTTATTACGTTCTCCGGGCCATTTATGGTCACAATTAGACGTCATTTAAAATAGTTACGAAAAATCTATCATTTCATCATTTGACCACCCTTGGATACGGCGCCGTTAGGACAGGACAATATCCGTACTAGAGTAGGAGAATTAACAGATTATTGGGACGGTCTCGCCCGATTCATGTTTTGATCTAGGATAAAGACAACGTAATTTCATGATTAGGAACATATATCTTCAGTGTATTGATTCCTATATAACTGAAGAAAAAAGGTAACACCGTATTGACGTATGAATTCCTATTAAAGGCGACAGGAATTGAGGTCAAGCAGCGGTCTTGAAATTGTGTAAATATTGCAGTCATGTTTACACAGCGACCACACTTTGACCGCGCGTTTCGCCTCGCTGCTTTGTCCCCTTCCCTTTGCGCGAAGATCTTTGTCTCGATTGGTTGGGTATACTCGGGTTGAGACAAAGTTTTGAGAGCTTTCCGGAGAAAAACCTAGTAAGTGCGAGTGAATTAAGTGGGCGTAATTGAAGTGACTTAGGGTCCAGTAAAGGGGTGTAAGTATGCTTGTAAGTAAGCGGCTTGTACGCTTTTCAGCAATCATCTTTTTTTTTTGGGGGGGGGGGGCTCCGACACCAGTAGCTTTCTGTTTTTTTTTAGGGGGGGTGGGGTCTGAGGCCATTTTTTTTATTCTCCGACTCCATGGGCAGGAATATCTTCTTTTTCTTGGAGGGCTCCGATACAAATTTTTATTCTCCGACTCCAGGTCAGCGAACCACTTTTCCCACGCTGCCTCCGAATCCAAGACCGAGAAGTGAAAATCCAACACTGCTCATGACTCATCCCAAAACTATTGATTCATACGTTGATTCTCAATTCAAATCAAGTTGAGCACAAGTCTGATTCATGGTGTGTACAAACATCAGTATGACAATGCAATTGTTGTTCAGTGGCTTAGCAATTTTCTAAAGACAATCTGGTTTAAAACCCATCAGCACCTGCGAATCTCAGCATTGCATGATGCAAGTTGTACTTCCACAGTGGAGGGAAATCCAGTTATCGGGTGGTTTTTTTAAAAATTTCAAATTTGTGGTTGTAGTTGGAGAATTTCCAGTTGTTTTTTTGTTTTGCAAAAATTTCCATTTTTGCAGCAAAGGTGGAGAGTCAGTCCACTATCTAAACCAAATCTGTTTCTTTGCAGTACAAAATATGCTGGTTAACAAACAACTAAGTTTTCTATGCAGCATGGTGATTTTCTTCTTTTTTCCTTTAGCTTTCTTATGAGCGTAAAAATAGCATGGATTATTGGGGGGCCCAAATCAACATTGGGGGGCCAAGATCAACATTGGTGAGGCCATGGCCACCACAGAAGGATACAAACCGACGCCACTGATAGGAAGGGTGGGAGAAGGGGATGAGGAAGGAAGGTGAGTGAATGAGAGAGGGAGGGATAGGAGAGGGATAAACGGTGAGAGGGGAACAGCACACATATTAATGGTTGAATTACAATAAGCCAACCAACATATTAAACATGGAATAGGTGTTTATGGAGGAACGCCACCCTCGATGGAAGTGATTGTGCGAAAAGCGAAAAAAAAACTTCGCGAACCTTCATGACTTTAAGGCGGGTGAGCGGGCAAAGAAAGCTCGATTTTTGTGACGAAAATGACATATTCGACGGGGACATAATTCGACATATTCGAAGGGTTCGACGACAAATCGACAAGGGCATAACATCAAATATTTTTGTATTTGAATGAAAATATTGGTGTGGAATTATTTAATACGCCAAATCCAGCTGCGCCGTTTTTAGAAAGATTAGGTCAACGTTCAAGGAGCTATAACCTCTGGCATCTCCGAGATGCCACGAAACAAATGCACTGACGGATCCAGGGGAGGGGGGGGGGGGGCATTCCGGCCATGCCCCCCGAAGCCAACAGAAGTAAACTAAATTAAAATAAGGGAAATGAAAATACCGCTCCGGGCGAAAGAATCTAAAATTTTAAAGGTATTTTAATAATTGTTTGGAAGCCCACTATGGTAGCATAGTACATTCTGACGCATATCGAGGGTTCTATGCTGCTTAAGTTCTGCTTACAGTAGAGGTGCGCTATAAAATTCAAACACATGTGACCAAAGAGTTCATACCTGCGATCGATTGATTAGAACACAATATGAAGAAATCAAACAAAAAATTATGATTTTTCCTGAAACCCATCAATAGTGCTCAATTTTTATTTTTCCAACCCATGACAATGGAGTATTTTGCCAATATTTGTACATTGGCCCCTAGATGAGCTATGGCCGCGAAAAAACGAGCATATTGCTCGTTATAAGAGAAAACGTATGATGCCCGGTTTTACAGTTTTCGGTCAACCAGTGACCTTCCAGCTCAGACCAATGACCCGGAATTGGCGAATATCGCAAAACTTTTTGTTTTGGAGGGCCACAAAACAAAAAGTTTTACAGATAGACACCGGGAAATAAGAGCAGGACTCAATGAAGCCCTGCGAATCTGATGATGCCCTTCGTCGTCACTCCCTGTCAATTACACAGGTCAGGTCAAGCCAAAACTCGTGACCGGCCGTAACGACATAGCATATAGAGCTCACTGACCATCATGAAATGAACCTGAATTAGTCGGAATGGTGCATGAAGTATTAAATGTGTTTCAATGACATTGAATAATCTTGAATTCAATAATATTGCAACACATTTAATATCAATAATAATAGCAAGGAGGTATGTAGGTAATTAGATCCTGAATAAGAGATAACTGGTGGGTTTGCAGGTCAGGGAGATTCGGGCGGTAGGACCGGGCTATAAAACTTTAAGGGTTTCATTGTAGTTTAAGGCAGTGATAAATTATTCGTGAAATAGGGTGGAATGTACCACCTATTGAACAATGAGAAGACATCCTTCCCGAACAACTGTCGACAACTTGCTTCTTGATGTGTTTGTGAAGTCTTCATGTCTCGTTTCTAACCGTGGTTTGTGTGTAAGTATCATGCTTATGCTTACAATTATAGATTGTGATGTATCTTGTACCGAACGCGATTTCAAGTAGAGATTACTCATGATACTGTCTACTCTTCAAGATAATTTGCTGATAGTATGCCATTCGTATCCTTGTCATTAACATAAGTATCCCTATAACAGGTGTCCAACAAAATATACGAAACAGATGCACATATGACAGGGTTTCAGACTCTGGACTGGTTTCGCGGACAAAACCAGCCCCAAATCATTGTTCCTGCTTCAATGCGTAAACCAACCTATCCGGACCAGTATTTTATCAGGAATTCGAATCTGCAATCAAAAATAGCAAGGAACACACCATTTGACCTGAAAGTGACCCTTTAACCTGATATGACTAAATGTCAGGTCCTTACACAACCCAAAATCAATGCTCATGTTTCAATGCAAAACCAACCTATCGGGACCAGTTTTTTTATGAGGAATTCGAATCTGCAATCAAAAATAGCAAGGCACCCACCACTTGACCTGAAAGTGACCTGTTGACCTGTTATTACTAAATGTTAGGTAATTGGACAACCCAAAATCAGTCTTCCTGTTTCAATGAATAAACCAACCAATCCGGACCAGTTTTTATGAGGAATTCGAATCTGCGATCGAAAATACCAAGGCACCAACCATTTGACCTGAAAGCGACCTGTTGACCTGATATGACTAAATGTCAAGTCATTGCACAGCCCAAAATCAGTGTTTCTGTTTCAATGCATAAGCCAACCTATCCGGACCCGTTTTTTTATGAGGAATTCGAATATGCAATCAAAAATATCAAGGCACCCACCATTTGACCTGAAAGTGACCTTTCGACCTCATATGACTAAATGCCAGGTCTATGCATTGCCCAACCACCACGACCACTCGTCTTCTGCGAAAAAAAATGCTGACGAATCGGTTAGCCCTATCGGTCCGAATGAAACACTTGCACCCAAATCACCCAAATCGTCCACTATATTTTGCTGTCACTTAAACGAGAGACAGACAAGACAAACCAGTTCAATATTAAATAGTCAAACGTACGCATAAAAACATGATAAAACAATACTACTCAGTGCCGTCGGGAAACGCCCGAAATAATGCGGAAGCTCGTCGACACGCACAACCGGCCGATTGAACCCCGCAGGCCACTACAGTCAGCGTCACCAACCACCATAGACCCTGCGCTAAGCGTAGGTACCTACGTGCCACTGCCGCCGGGACGGACTGCCATTTTTTTCGGATCGATCGGATCGATATCGGAATCCATATCGGAGTCTGTGGCAGCGGGGCAGTAGTTCAGAAGACAGAAGGCTGTGATCAAAATATCATGGAGACAAACTAACCTATCATAGGTATTAAAAATCTATCATAGGTAATACAAATGTATCGTATGTATTAAAAATGTATCGTAGGTATCAAAAAAGTATATTAGGTAGGGTTAGGTTAGGTCAGGTTAGGCTTTTTCAAAGGGAGGGCCATCTTCCGAACCATGGGCCACACGCACTTTTTTCCAATCGGGGCATAAATGACCCATTGCGAAAAAAATTGGCGCAGAATCCAGCATAACTGGTGAGTGCCGAAATTCGGTGCGTGAATGAGGGAGAAGTTTTGCCGCAAGCGGCACCAATAAAAAGTTTCAGCACACTGGGGAGCAATTTTACTTTCCATCTCGCTTTTTCTCCTCACTTCTACCAGCTAGGTAGCTAGCTTTTCCTGGTGGAACGGTGGCAGATGACCATTTTTCTCAAGCAGCTGCCAACCCTCCAGCAAATGGCTATTAAAGAGGTATAACAGGCATTTCGCCGAGCCCAGAACCAACATAAGTTAAGTCTACAGCAGGGGCGTAACTTTTTGAAAATCGTTGGGATTGCGCTTAGTTGTTAAGAACACCCATTGATCCATATCGCGTCATAGGCATAATGTAAAGTTTTCAAAATCTTGGGGTTGCACCTACAAGCCCATGTCTACGGAAAGTTATACCCAATGGTCTACAGCTCCAACAAATTCCAACCAAGGCTCCAACAACTCAACTGACTCGTTAAAATGCGCGGTAATAATGGCTGGGGCAAGGGAGGAACCAGGGGTGGGGGAGGGGGACCCCCTCCATGATAACGATTTTTTCACGAAAAATCGCACTAAAGTGCGATTTACTCGAAATCTAAACACATTTTATTCGGAACATATATGCTTAAACGATCTCTTACATCATACGAGGCCAAAATCCGATGACGCGTGCATATTTTTTTCCACCATGTCAGCCAAACGGGTCCAGAGTCTGAAACCCTGTCATATACAAGCTACTGGCTCAAAATTGAGTTTGAAGGACTTAAAGAATACCGTAAAAGACATCACTTCCATGGACAAGATCGACATCTTCGTGGACTCCTTTCGACATCTCACACGTCACAAAAAACAACAACAATATTTTGCCGCTGGCTTAATGTAGGCATCTATGAGACAAGTTTTGCACATAAACCCTCATGAATCAAACAAATAGGTTAGGCTTCGTTAGGTTGGATTAGGATAGGCTTCGTTAGGTTGGGCTAGGCTAGGCTTCTGTTTTAAGTGAGAAAAGTTAGTATTTAAAAAAACAATTTTTGGGCATATTTTTCCAAGAACTTGATCCTTCAAAAATGGGTCAGGCTAGTTTAGGTTAGGTTAAGCTTTTTTAGTTGAATATTTTTATGCAGCTGTTTGAAAATTTTTAATTTATTAAAAACAATTTTTCTTGCATGGAACGTAGGCTAGGTTAGATTAAGTAAGGCTACATTTTTTGTTACTTTGAACATCACTTAATACTATCTTACCCAAATCCAAGCCTCTTTTTTGGTGTTACTTTGCCTCCCAACTGAAAAAAAGTATGCACTTCCAGAAGAAATGAGTGGTTGCATCGTGTTGACAATAATTATAAGCATTGCATCAGAAAAAGAAATTCCAAGAACTCAAAAAATACCTTCCACTGCAAGTTTGGCAATATGGTGATGCAACTGTACACTTGGATGATGATTTGGATGGCCATCCTCAACAAGGAAATACTATGATAATAGGTCAGTATTTTCTTTCAAGCCCGTTGGATGGAAAACATATTGGCCTTTGGTAAGCTTCATCGCCGCTTGCTCTGAAAAGTTTAAAATCTGATAACACCAGACAAGCTTTACCTATTACTTAGAACATACCTAGGTCGGTGCCTTCTTAGAATCTTGTGATTACTTCCTTGCTTTGGGTATTATTGCACTTTAACAGGCGCCGTGGAGGGATGGGGTGGGGCGATATCCACCCATCCCTCCGGTTTTTCGCACGTATCTCCAGATTTTACCGACCGATATACGCCATTGTTTGCGTACCTGCTTAAAAATGACCGGTGCGTTGCTGAAAGCACGAAAACGAAACCGGCCGATTTTTTTTAGAGTTAGGGGACGTTAAAGTTAAAAAACAATTATCCGCGCCAGACTACAAAAATCGGCTCCTCAGTGCCTCCCGTATATTGGCAAAAAGGAAGTGTTCTTGGCAACACTAGCGAATTGTTTCATGCATATGGTTATGGTATATAGTTTCAAAGTCATGTTAGGTAACCGAGGTCAAACCAGGTCAAATTCATGACAGGTTAATGGAACCAAACTTGGTCAACTGGAATGTTGTCATAAATGCAAATGGCTGTCATGCGATTGATGTCACTTTGCATGTTACTCCCTACACATCCTGAAACTACTGTTTGTCATTGTACACCTAAACGATTCCATATTTTATTCATGTACTTCACTCCTTCTTTTGCGAAGCCGATTGCGCGGAGCTCCCCAACGGAGCAGTCGGGCGGGCGGCCAGGTTCCGTTAACTGGAGCAGGTAATGGCCTAATAAAGTGCTGGTATATAGGTGACCCGAGGTCAAATGCGGGATTAGCATCTGTATTGCATCATTAGTAATGTCCAAAACATCATCGATGCCGATTTCGGAGCATGTAAACACAATCACAGCGATCCAGAACGATAACAAGCCAAGCCACGCAAAACCAGAAAATTTGACATGTTGACGTCATTTGACCTTGAATGTATTGATCTAAGGTCATTAAATTTGTACACAATAGAGATCACTGCCGTACCCATACACCCTGTGAATTTCGTTGCCCTAGCTTCAATAGGAGCCGAGATCTTAGGGGGACGGAGGCGGAGTCCGCCACCGTCCAGTGCGGGTAATCTTCAGAGGTCCTCCAGAGCGCGTGATAAAGTATCCACAAAACAAGTTTTACATATTTTAACTCCATGAAGCAAGCATATAGGACTAGGTTTGGTTCAGCTTGGTTAGATTAGGTTAGGTTAGGTTTTAATTTTTAGTTGAAAAAATTTATCAAAAGCTTTTAAAAATATATTTTCCACATAAATTTATTTTCTGCAAGAACATATTAGGTTTGGCTAGGCTTTGGCCCATTTTTATTTGCATTTTGGGATTAAAGCAAAAAGAATCCTTTCAACAAATTCTGACATAGAAGGTTGGGTAGTAAATGCATGCTTGACGGCGTTTTATGAATCATTGGAATCAGGGATGCGGAGCCGGGAAAATTTTGGACGGCTCCGGCTCCGGCTCCGGCTCCGACTCCGGCTCCGGGGAAGTATCCCGGCTCCGGCTCCGACTCCGGGCAAAATGTACCGACTCCGGCGGCTCCGGCTCCGTACATCCCAAACGTGAGCCGCCCCGCTTTTGATGGCTCCGGCTACGACTCCGGCTCCGAGTAAAATGTCCCGGCGGCTCCGGCTCCGGCTCCGGCTCCGCATCCCTGATTGGAATACACCTTTCCAATTCAAGGCTTATGAATATGACTGACACCAATTAGGACCACTAATTTTCTGTGCAATTGTTTAATTTTCAGTTTGTGTGCAGAGTAACACCAAAAAGGGGCTTTGAGTTTGATAAAAAGCAATGTTTATTTTAAAAAAATGCAACAGATCGTAACATGCGCCCTGAAGGGCCTTTGAAAATTGCGTGCACTGGAGGGGGCGGATTCCGCCCCCTAAGATCTTGGATCCTATTAACGTTGGAGCAGCGAGAATTTCGCAACAATTCGCAGGGTGGATGGGTACGGTAGTGAACTTTATTGTGGGCAAATTTCATGACCGTAGGTCAATATCTTCGTGGTCAAATGAGGTCAAAATGTCAACATTTTCCGGTTGTGCGTGGATTGGCTTGTCATTGTTAAGGCTCGCGGTGATTGCGTTTAAATGCTCCAAAATGGGCATGAATGACGTTTTGGACATTACTAATGATGCAATACAAATGTTAGACCATTGCATGCCAGAGGCATTTAACCTCAAGTCACCTATATAGCAGAACTTTATCGGGTCATTACTTGCTCCAGTTACCGGAACCGGGCAGCCCGTCCGACTTGCTCCGTTGGGCGGCTCGGCGCAGTCGGCTTCGCAAAGGAAGGAGTGAAGTACCTACATAAGCACAGTATTGAAACGCTTAGGTACACAGTGACAAGCAGTAGTTTTCAAGATGTGTTGGGAGTAACATGCAAAGTGAGATCAATAGCATGACGGTCATTTTCATTTACAACAACATTCCAGTTGGCCAAGTTTGGTTCCATTAACCTGTCATGGACTTGACCTGACTTGACCTCGGTGGCAAAACATGACTTTGGAACTATATAGCATAACAATACACATACAAAAATCGCTAGTGTGGCGAAGAACACTTCCATTTTGCCAATATTTGGGAAGCGCATCAGCGCCGATTTTTGTTGTCTGGCGCTGCGATTTCTTCAACTTTAACGGCTCCCAACTCGAAAAATGTTCAGTTGCTTTCCGTTTTCTAGCTTTAAACAACGCGCCGGTCACTTCTAAGCAGGTACGCAAGGAACGGCGTAAATCGGGCGATAAAATCTTGAGTTATGTGCGAAAAACCGGAGGGGTGGGCAGATTTCACCCCCTCCAGGGCGCGTGCTAAGCTAGCCTAACCTCCCATTGGAGATATAATCATGGATTGATAATCAAATGGGGTATTTTGATAGATGAAGTACTTTGTTGTTCTTGTTGTGGCAAGATCATTTTCTAAGCTAAGATGTCTAGGAATAAAATGTTGTAAACTCAAAAATACATATTGAAGTATGTGTCTGTCCTAATTTTCAGTCTGGATTCTCCATCTCAAGCATCCCGTGAGGCGGTAGTTTCTGCCTCCAACCTCTCCTGTCTCGATCTTCTGCCTGCACCAGAAGTCGGCCCCAGCTCAGCCTCTGCCTGCTGAGATCCAGAGTTGCACCACCCTAATGAGATTGAGATCAGCCTGCTTGCTGTTACTCCAAGTAAGAAGTTTACATTAACAATGTTATTAATGACGAGCATCTTGGAGACAGCTGCTAATGTGGCCATGTAAACAGCAGGTCAGGATTTTTGCACTGTGGAAAGAGTGGGGTTACAACAAATATGCAACCGGTTTAATGGTTCTAGCTTACCATGCAAAAGATTGACAACTTTTAGATACTTTTTACATTTTTTTCCTTGAACAAATGTTAGCCTGTTGTTGATGCCAAAATAATTTTGCATAAGTCAACATAATGCTGCAATAGTGCATTTGCCAGCATTGCCATTAAACCAAAAATAATGACACGATGGGCACCCTCCAAATCCATCACAACCTTCATGTAAATGCTAAGCACGCCATTGGGTGGGGTTGGGGGAGGGGCTGGCGCCAAAATCCGAAAGTTGGCCCCCCAAACCGGTGGGCTAGATCCGCCAGTGAACAAGGGTGTCCTTTGAGGTCTTTAAGACAATGAAGAAGAGTTTGAATTGTGCAAAGGTATATATCGGTGAACTCACAATGACCCAGGGCATCTTTTGGCTATTTCTGAACTTTCGTTTACGGCTATTTGAAATTGTGGCATGGTGACCAATGGTCACGTGACCTACTTTAACTTTCGGGACAGTCACAATGCGATTTGAAAAAGTGCAAAAATGAAGTTCGATGTCTTATTCTCAGAAGAAAAATAAGTTTAAAAAAACATGGTTTGCCGCTAAACATATACCTATCCATTGAAAATTAGGCAGGCAATTTTTTGCCTTAGTTTATCATGGCCTGTTTAATCCTTGTTTAGAACAGTATATTACTGAAAATTCACGCCTGTTGATGTTCGTAGCACTTGAAGGGATGATAATGCTAGACATCTGATCTTGAGTGCTGTGTTGCACAAATGTTCTAACTCGTTGTAATGTCAAGGATTAAACAAATGGCAGAAAGGTTTCAGAATTGTGGTAGGCAGCCCATTCGACGACAATTCGACAAGTGAAAGGGCCAAATTACACTTTATCGAACATTTTATAGGTATATAATGTATTAAATCAATTTTCATCAAGGTTCTTATCACCACCAATCACTGTAATATCAACCTCCTGACGTTTCAAACCAAGCATTTTGGAAACGAGAAGATGAACCTCATTGACTGAGTTCTTAAGCATTCATCTCAAACTGCTTAAGAACAAATTTGGCGCGGACGCATCCATTGACACATGCTGAGCCAGGAATGAATCGCATTGGATCATGAGCTGTTTACATCCGTGTAACAAAATATAGCAACATAATTACACATTGCAATGCAGTACAATACAATAATGTGTTGCAGTACCTTATTATAATGCAATGATCTACAGATCAACAGATCATCCCATACCTTGTCAGAATTCCAGTTCAGACTGAAGATCTATCGCTGCGATAACATAAACCAACACGATCTATATCAGCGCGCACACTAATACGTCTCACTTCACTCAACTACTATTAACACGCGCCCCGCATCGGCAAGCAGTTCCTGTTCTGTTACGGTGCTGTGGGTTACTGATGCGGACTTGTACCCTTGTGCTTCCTTCACCATGATGACTTTCGAGAACCGCCCGGTGAGGTGGGTCGTGACGTCCATTTCCTCCTGCCTTGATACAAAAACGAACTTGATGGATCTGACTAGCTTGTGCGACACATACTCAAGCATGCCCCTCGCTGTCAGTATCTGGTTGTTCAGCGGGCACTTGAGGCTCTCTTGGTCCGCGGCACGTTTGGCTGTGCCCCCGAGGCCGCCGCAAGCGCCCTTGTCATCAGATGTGGCAAAAAGCCACCCACGGGATACACCAAAATACGTCTAATGGTGACACACATTGGCGAAGTCATGTTCATTTGCATACTGCCGTGTGCGAAATAAATATGTTTTGAGCTCAGGTACTGCGGTCCGAATTTCTGGGATAAGCCGTTGCAGGAACGCATACACCATGGCGGTGATGTGCTTTGCACCGTCAGAGATACAGCAATAGGTCTGATGGCACAATACTTTGTCTTGTAACAAGCCGCGTGGTTCGCTGTGCTGAGGCTGCTGCCGATGAGCTGTCGATCCTGATGAAGCGGTTGATCGTTGGCCGCAATCGTCCATCAAACACAGCGATAATTCGGGACCTCGCGTTGTAGTTTCACTTCAAGACAGTCCTCCAGCACGAACGAGACACGACGAATTCTCCACGAGATTCGCACAACAAACGATGCGAATTGTCCACGAAATTCGCACAACAAACGATGCGAATCGTCCACGAGATTCGCACAATTGTCCGCTCGGTCCGTCCCCAGCCAGGTCAGGTGCAGTGGAGGTAGAGTGTTGGCCGGCCTGGTGGTGTGCGGCGGCAGCGATGAGCGCAGTTCGGCGTCTGGTGATGGTCTGCCCTCCAGAGGGTTCCGTGCCGTGGTATTTATACTGGTATCTTTATATAGTGGTGGAAAACTACTGTCGTCTGACCTCCGGTTGGGTGCTCGGTGCAGAGGTGGGTAGCTTCCGAGTGGGCGATGCACAAATCTAAGTTATTATCCCGGAGCCTGTGTATGCATATAAATTGAAAATGACCAGCGGGCGTCTGGTTTATGTTGCTGTCAGTGGTTGGCGCGTCGGATGTACAGGTCGTGTAACGTGTGCATGTAGCGTTTGATGGATGCTTGAGCTACTAGCTCGTCGAAGCGCGTCTGTATATTCCGAGCTGACGTTTGGTGGCAAAGCGGGCGTGTGAGGAATTACTGCTGCAATGCGTGTTCGGCCGTAATGCATACTTAAGGTCGGTGCAGCGCTACGCCTGGGCCGATGCGTGCGGAATGCTCATGCAATGCGAGGTCGGCCGTAATATGTATGCAAACTGACGTCCGACTGTCGGTGGCCGACCGCGTGCGCGTGTCGGGGTGGCTGATGCAATAGGCAGCGGCTGAGGTGGTGCGTTCCTGGCTTGGGTAGGGAATATAGCTGTTACAGTCCTCACGCCAGTACACCTTAGACGGGTGTGCATTGGAACGAATTCTAGGGGAAGCATTGAGCTGCATCCTGCACCACAAATTAATAAATTCGTAATCAGCGAAATCGTGTCCTAGACGATCACTTCGCCCTCCTTGGCAGCAACCTTTGCGCAGATGAAGTGTTTGTCAGCCACAAAGTGGTGTCTAGTCAGGATCATAGTTTGCTGGCTCAAATTTCGCATACATTCCTCCTTGGTGTATACTATTTCTGTGAGTGTACAGCGATGCGTGCTCATCCTCTGCTTGCGCCTTATCTCATTATCCATGTCATCATCTAGGGCTAAATCACCTTCACCTTCTTCCCTGATTTATCCGCGAGAATAATCCTCAGAAAGTTTGTCACCCCGTCTTCACGAGGACAGTCCTCACAGGTATGCATCGTGCAATCACGGTTTTCCATTCCACGTAAAACGTGATCAAGGAGGTTACAGTATTTGAGATCGGGAAGGCTGAGAGCGAATAAGAGCAGTTTTGGGTTTTGATAATAAGTTCACGTACACACTGATGGTGGATTTATCCTTTAGGGTGCATCGATTGCCTTGGTCTTTTTGCGGCCATTGCGTACAAACCGAGTGCGTTCCACTGCTGCCTGCCAAGACGCAATGCTTCGGACGAAGGGCAGGAAAGGTGCAAGGGTTTTCAGAGTTTTGCTTGTATAGATCATATATCTCTCAAATTTCCTAAAGCAAGCCTTTTCTTAATTATACTTTTGGTTCAATCAATCTATCGCGTCATGGCACGATCGGCCTTGCCGAGACACATCCAGCTGATCTGGTCCGACCCATAAAATAGCTTTAATTTCAGCTTGACTGCGTCCGATACCCTCATAAGTTTCCTCGCTTCACAGGCAGCACGGTCAGCGAGTGAGCAGTGGGCACTGGGCACCCAAACACGGTGCCACTCCTTGTTTGTGCCCTTCCTGATATTTCGCATATTTTTATTTTCGCAAGCCAATAAATGATTGTGTGAATGGTTTATCGGCTATCAGACTGTGATGGCTATGTCGTGGAATGTTCTCACTCCTTGTAAGGTATAATTCATAAATCATCTACCACCACAATTTGGAGACCTTTGTGCCATTTTGTTCAACCCTGGACCTCCCAACGAGTTAGAGCACTTGCGCAACACAACATTCAAGCTCAGGTGACTAAGATTATTATCCCATCACATACCTCGAAAATCAATAGCCTTGCATTTCGTTAATACACCGTTCTAAATAAATATTCATACAGGCCACGTATTAATACATATTCATATTAATACATATCCATTCATACATTCACAATTTTGAAATGATATGTAGAGTTTTAGGAGCAAAACCCTAATTTTGATGTTTTGCTTAGAAATACAAGATATTGAACTTCAATTCTGTACTTTTTAACATCGCATTGTGGCTGTCCCGCATGTTAAAACAGGATACGTGACGTTATGTCACGATGTACGATGTGCGACATTTAGAGCGGGTATTCTGTAAAGGTAGGAGGGACAGGAGGTGCATCACCAGGCCTGGTGCCAAGGTGAAGGACCTGGTACCTGTGGTGGCACAGGTCACCAGTGATCACCAGTTCAGCACAGTCATAGTGCATGTATGGGTAAATAACATAGGTACTTCTAGGGGTGAGGAGCTTCTGCGGGAGTACAGGGCCCTTCTGGCCACCCTGAAGGGTACCAATAGAGTCCTTGTAACAGCAATTTTGCCTAGGGCTAGAGCCTCCCCTGAGTGGAGCTCTAGGGCACTGGCAGCTAACGCCAGGGTAGGAAAGCTCTGCCATGAGCTAGGTTTCACATTTGTAGACGAGTGGAGCAGGTTTTATGCATCGTGGGACCTCTATCAGAAGGATGGCCTGCATTTCTCTGAGAAGGGGGTCCATGTGTTAGGCAAAGTGTACGAGCATGTCCTTCAGGGAAACTAGGAAATGGGGTGGGGAGGGATGAAATTGCATTGCCAACTCAGAAATATTCCAATAGTGTCCGCCAAGGCAATAGAACCTCAAAGTCTGCAACGAGGGACAGCAGCAGTTCAAGGGGACAGAGTGATAGTTCATCTAGCGATAAAAGAACTCCTCAGTATGAAAAAGCCAAAGGTGGTTATGGAACATTTGTTAAGTGTATGATGTTTAATGCTCAGAGTATCCGTTCCAAATTTGATGAGTTCAAGTGTTATGTTGCTGAGGAGGAACCAGATTTTGTTTGCATTACGAAGGCATGGGTCAGTGAAGGGTATTTTGGAGATAACTTACAGGACTATGAGATCCAGGGATACAATATGCTTTCATGCAATAGGGGTCCAGCAATGAAAGGGGGTGGTGTAATGCTCTATATGAATAGTTTATTCAGTTCTCAAAAAGTAGCAGGTGGGGATAAAAATGTGTCTGTGGAGTCCATTTGGCTTGATGTCACTGTGGGAAAAGGCAACAGCAATACTCTTAGGATAGGAGCTTTCTACCGGTCAGGAACCCTGCCACATTCTCAGCAACTGGAGCTTGACAAGGTGATTTGTGAGGAAATCAGTAGAAACTTTAAGAGGAAGTGCCTTATTCTAGGTGACTAATTTAAAAGGATATGAAAATGCTGGCGTTGGCTCCCCATCATGCAAAATGTTTAGGAAATGCCTTGGAGAGGACCTGTTCTTACACCAGTATGTATCGGAACCTACCAGGCATGGTTCATTCTTGGACCTTGTATTCTCGGATTTAAGTGACTTGGTTCAAGACTTGACTGTAGGCGAAACTCTGGGAAGAAGTGACCATAACATAGTTAGATTCAAGGCACATGTAGGGGAAATTATCAAGGATAATTTGGTAAAGGTTCCAAATTTCAACAGAGCAGACTTTGACTGCATGAGAGTGGCTTTAAGTGCCATCAGATGGAAAGACGAATTCTCCAGTTTAAATGCCTGTGAAATGTGGGAAAAGTTCAAATCTTACTTGAAGGAAATTCACATTAGACATGTCCCCCAAAAGCAAAGACGCAAAAGAAGGGTAGGAAAGCCAGCATGGCTTACACCAGACTTGATAAAAGCAATTAAGGCTAAGAAAACTGCATTTAGAGTCTTTAAAGAAGCCTCAAATGTCGTTAATCTAAAGGCGTATCGAAAAGCTAGAGACACTGTGAAGCAAAAAACCAGAGCAGCAAAGCGAGCAAAAGAACTGGATTTAGCTAGAAACTGTAATGGGGACAGTAAAAAGTTATTTAGTTTCTACAAGCTGAGTAAAGTTTCTAGCACAATTGGTCCACTGGAAGTAAACGGGACTACATTGGGTGAGGATAGTGAGATGGTTGAGGAGCTGAGCAAGCAGTTTAAATCAGTGCTTACATTGGAAGATATGACCAATCTGCCGACCGTACACCATAGTTCAGTGACATGGGATCTGACAAATGATGTTGATTTCATTGATAGTGATGTTGTTTACAATCATATCAGAAAAATACAGCCAAACAAGGCAGCAGGACCTGATGATATTTATGCTAGGGTGTTGCGGGAAACTGAAAATGAACTGGCATTTCCACTTAGTATAATATTTTGTAGATCAGTTTCACAAAATGAAATTCCAACCGATTGGAAAAGGACAAATGTAGTTCCTATATTCAAGAAAGGAGAAAGAGGGAAAGTTGAAAACTATAGGCCAGTAAGTCTCACATCCCTAGTCTGCAAGGTACTCGAATCAATTATCAAGGATAGAATAGTTAGTTATCTGGAAGGTAGCAGATTGATTCAAGATATTCAACATGGGTTTAGAAAAGGACGATCGTGTCTCACAAACCTCTTGGACTTTTTTTAAACTTCGCCACATACAATTTGATCATGGAAATCAGGTTGATGTAGCATATCTCGACTTTAGTAAGGCCTTTGACAAGGTACCCCATAAACGGTTAATGATACAGCTTCAGTCCCATGGTATTGCAGGTAGCATCTTAAAATGGATAGAGTTGTGGCTTTCAGATAGACAGCAGAGTGATGCTAAATGGCACAGTCATCATGACAAAATGTTCTTAGTAGGGTCCCCCAGGGGTCAGTACTGGGGCCACTACTGTTCATTATATTTGTAAATAACATTGAAAGTGGCCTAAGCAGCAACGTTTTGAAATTTGCGGATGATTTGAAGGTCTTTAGGGCAATAACAGGTCAAGATGAGCATATCTCGCTGCAAAAAGACTTAGACGAACTTGTGAAGTGGTCCGAAGAATGGCAAATGAAATTTTACTTTGATAAGTGCAAAATCATGCATGTAGGTAAGCAGCATATGAAGGCTCCATACTTGATGGGTGGCCAAGTGCTATCAGTAACTCAACAGGATAAGGATTTAGGTGTTATTCTAAACACAAAACTGGGGGCATCAGAACAGACCAAGGAAGCCAGGAAGAAGGCACTGAGAATGCTCGGGGCAATAAATAGGAATGTATCATACAGAAGTGAGGAAGTGATCAGGAAGCTTTACTGTGCATACGTCAGGCCACATTTGGAATACTGCATCCAAGCTTGGTCTCCTAGCTATGATAAAGATTGTTGGCTTTTAGAGAGAGTACAAAAGAGGGCTACAAAAATGGTTAATGGCATAAGCAACCTGGCATATGAGGAAAGATTGAAGAAATTGAATATGTTTTCACTTATATATAGAAGGCTAAGAGGAGATCTCATCGAGGTCTTTAAATTTGTCCATGGTCTGTAGAGGGGATACCTTGGGGAAATGTTTGAATTGAACAGAAATGATGCAATTAGGGGTCATGAATTCAAAATTAAAGTTAACCACAGCAGAACAAGGTTAAGGAAAAGTTTCTTCACCAACAGGGTAGTAGAACACTGGAACCAGCTGCCAGAAAACATTGTCAGTAGCAGCACATTGAACATCTTTAAAAACAGCATAGACAATCATTATAAGAATAAAGGGCTTGCTTTTCAGTATGACAGGGAGGGCTGATTGACAGATTTGGTGGGCAACTGGTTCAGTGTACAGAGTGCAACCACGAAGGGCCCTTGTGGCTCATAGTTGCACTAATCTTTTATGTCTTTATGTCTTTATGTCACGATTGGAAATATCCCGTAAACTGGAATTTCGAAATAACCAATACATGCAGTGGGCCATTGTGAGTTCACCGATATATACGTTTGCACAATTCAGATTGTTCCTCATTGAGTTAAAAACCTCAAAAGACACGCTTGTTAGGTGACAGCTAAAGATGTCAGAGGCTGTAGCTCCTTGACCGTTGACCTGATGTTTTTACAAATGGCACAGCTGGATTCGGCGCATCGGATTACCCTAGACAATTATTTGCATCAAAATATAAAATATTTGCTGTTATTTTCGCCCTTTCCCTTGTCGATTTGTCACGGAATGGGCCATATTTGAACTCGCCATGAAAACGCATATCGAATGATGCCGGAAATCGAAGATCGGAAACAAAAATGCAAAATGGTGTCACTCTAGTGTACCATAGCATCAACCGTAAACCAATAAAACGACCGTCCACTGCGAAATACGCATCGGAAATGAAAACAAACCACTCCTATCGACCTCGGCAATACCTAAAGATATGAAGGTGAACTACAGAAGGAACCTAGCATTCTCAGTCTTGATTCTGAATATCAAATAGTTTGGGAGCTTGTGGCGCTAAATTGTTACAAAGATAAGAAATATATGCTGAAAAGATATTTTCAGGTGGCGTGATTTTACAGAAGCACAATATGCAAACGTGGATTTCTAATAAATACAACGGGGCGGAAAGAAACACTGCAAATTTGAAAACTGTCGCGCGCAACTGAATCAGTTAAGCTAAGAGGATATAAATAAAGAAGGAAATATAACAGGAAGAGCGCAAAATGCCATCATAGTGCCCATTGGAAGCCCCAAACGAACAGTGACATACAATCCCTGTCGTTATGCTGGCTTTAAAACTACAAGTGGTCTACTGTCCATGTCGAACTGTGCTGGCGTTAGTCACCCTCAAGTAGGTACGCATACAGTATACACAGCATACACAGCTTCGGGGGAAACTACTGGTAGCCTAGTCATCTGCATAGATATTATCAGTACACTCTGTAGAGCGTCTTGGGCTAGGTGTGTGAGTGCAGATTACAGTCCGCAGATCACACACCATGCGTGAGAAGCCCTAGCTGGTGATGTCCAGCACCAACAGTGCTGCAGGCCCAAGTTTGTCTGAGTACCACTTGCGTGATACGAATACGAAGATGGGCGACACGAACGCATTCCCCCGTTGAGTGGTTGCAATCAGCCCATACATGTCGAATCCTTTCATCGTCATTTATGTCAAATGTGAATAGTTCATTTGTATAGAAAACGAGAAGTCAACCATCAGTGTGCAATGAACGATCCGTATAAAATGAACGATGTGACGTGCATAGTCTGAAAACACACATACGTGTATGTGTGAGTGCGCGGTACGTGCCTGGCAACAACACATCAACATGCCTGGCAGCACACACCGACAAATGCGCATATCGCGAACGTATATTTTTGCAAATGTTTGCATCGCAAATCTCCGTATCAGAAAATGCTCGCGAGCCATATGTTGGCATTCGCAATGTGTTGGAATCCCAAATGATGGCATACCCAAATGCTTGTGTATACAAATAATTGTATCCACACATGTTCGCTTATACAAGCGCTCCCAAGCGCGTCAGACTGAGTAAGGGTGGACTAGGTTATCATAGGCTAGGTCGTGCTCCACACAGGAGCATCTACCTATACGAACAGGTGCGTATAAACAACTGCGCTTATGAACATCCGCATGCGAACATTTGTACTAGAACTTTGTGGCATGGCATGATCCAACCTTTCCGAGTACATTTCTTGGCGTCAGCCCTATAGCAATGTTTCCTAGAAGGCAGCCTTGGTCCAATGTCGAGGCTAATTACAACTGGCCGGAGTACTGGCAACTATCCAGACGGAAAACAATTGACCAAGGTGAATTGCATCGCAAAATAGAAATGATGTACCTTGTCAATGACGCACGATCCGAAGAGAATCAATGGGGCATCACAGCACAGTAATGACCGCGGACAGAAATGGCACAAAGCACCCACTGGATGGGAACACATAAGACGCAGCATTCGCAAACGAGCCTGTTACATTCCACCGCTTTATTACGCATTGGAAGGCTTAAAAATTTGTGGCTCACACGGCTCGAATGCTTAGCAGTAACAAATACAGCCGGCTCCAATACTCAGCAATAGCAAATACAGTCGACTCCAATAATCAGCAGAAGCAAATACAGCCGGCTCAAACACTCAGCAGCAGCAAAGACAGCCGGCTCCAATATTCAGCATTAACAAATACAGTCGGCTCCAAAACTCAGCAGTAGAAGATGACGACACGCCGCGGAAAGTGTCCAACGCGCGGTGGGCCCAGCCAACACATCCTCGAAAGAGTTTCATGGTTAGTGTTATGAAGAGTTTAGTAGGAATTTTTAGGTAACTTCCGGAACTTTAGCAGGCATTGTTACTAGTTTCCTGTGGAGATATATACAGCCTGACCAGAAATGAAGACGTGTTAAGAGGTAGATTTTGTGCTGTTCGCAGTTGGATAGTCGTGGCTTTTCTTGCGTAAGGGTGGCGGGCAGCGGGCTCTCGCCGTCCTGTTTTTTTTTTCTTAGCCCGTAGTCTATTGATAGTGCCAGTCGGGGTCGGTGATGGCAGGTGGGTACCTTGGTCAGTTGCGGCCATTGTTCTCAGTTTGCGCTTTAGATGCCTCTATAGGTAAGACGTGCACCAGTGTGAAACCAGATAACAATGAACGCACCAAACTAGGTCCTAGGTAGGCAAAAAGGTATATATATACATATATATATATATATAACCTACAACATATGAATCCCAGGCATGGGAGGAGACATTTTCTATCACATGGTGTTCCTAAATAGCTCTGGAATTAACACAGAAGGGACGCTGGTACATCGCAGGACCCTATACGAATATGGAGGATACTTTAAGAACATTGGCTTCATTTATGGTTATGTGACTGTGGGTTCGTCCATGCAATGACGGGTGCAATTACACTCACTCACACTCACACTCACACTCACGCACACGTGGCTATCCAAGTATCAACGGGAAACATAAATCCATCTCTCATGTCTTAATTTCCGGTCACACTGTATATATATATATCAGCATGTCATATATATATATATACATATCTTCATAGGAAACTTTAACAACAATGCCTACTACAGTTCCGGAAATTTAGTAGAAAGTCCTACGAAATTCATTTCCGCTCTTCAGAACAATACCTATGAAACTCTTTTGAGGACGTGTTGGCCCAGCTAATAGTCGCCGGATGCCCCGGCCCGAGATAACTAGGGACGACAGGTACTCCAAAGTTGGCTGTTCTAGCAGTTAGTTTAAACTGGACAAAACCTACGCCAGGTGACGTCATATACCAGAAGCGCTTTTTTATTCCAGAATACTGACGAATTGTATTCTAACTTTGGACTATACCAATAAATCTACTAAATATGGTGCTTTCATTTTAGCACAACTATGGCGCTTTTCTCACGATTAGTTTCCCCGTTGGTTGTAAAACATATCAGTCATTCATTGAAGCATCTAGCATAGTTAGTTTAAACTGGACAAAACCTATGCCAAGTGACGTCATATACCAGAACGTTTTTTTATTCCAGAATACTGCTGAATTATACTCTAGTTTTGGACTATACCAATAAATCTACTAAATATGGTGCTTTCATTTTAGCACAATTATGGCGCCTTTCTCACGATTAGTTTCCCCGTTGGTTGTAAAGCTTACCAGTCATTCATTGAAGCTTGAATCTTATCTTGCTAGCGTGCCGGTGGCGTTGAACCGAAAGGTACCATCCCCAGAATTAACTTATCCATGGCGTGGTTGATATTGAGAACACACACCTCAGACAATTTATGCGAATTAAGGTCTTATACCAACAATGTCAACTTGGTCAGCATGTCATTGGTGCAATCTGGTGATTAATGTTAGCATGTGGGGCGGGGATGGCCGAGTGGTTAAGGTGTCGGGCTATGGGTACCAAAGGTCCCGAGTTCGACACTAGCGCCGCTCAGGACATTTCCCAATCCCGCGGCCCACCGACGAAACAGTGTGGGCGGCGCCATTAGCCGTAAATGTGCATAAAGTGCGTCGTGAACCACCCAATAAACAACAATGTTAGCATGTGCGTTGGTCCCCTGTCAGTTATCATATTGTTCCTGTTTGCTATAGTAATCATGCCATACTGTGCCATTCACCAACTGGTGGACAATTTGGTGATTGCATGCCCATTGCATCATGGCTGGGAGTAGTGGTAGCAGGGTAAGAGGGAGTTTCCAAACACTTAATTCATGCAACAAATTGCTCTACTGCTGCTTTTGTGTGGCCAAACCAGTAATTATACTGTTTACTAAATTTAAAAAAATGAACAAGGTATCTATATTCAGATGGTTCTCTCTATCAAAGTCATCCAACCACTCACATAGAGCTACTTTAAAAAATATAATTGTTTTGTAGTGTTGTGCCATATTCTGAACATAAAGCGGTTGTGCAGGATTACTTCACTGTAGCTGTTGTGGTACCAATTATTAGTACCCACTAAAAACACTAGTGTAATTGCAAAAAAATATCAGACCTTAAAATACATCTTCAGGGATTGATTGATTATTTGGGCTTAAGGGCGCATCGACTACTAAGGTGGACATCGACTTCTAAGGCGCCCAAAATGTTCAGGGAAATCTGTGCTTTTAGTTAATATTTGAATTATTGACACGCCCTTTCAACGCAAAGTTGATTGATGGGGTTAAAATGTGACCACTCTCACCTATACTGTGTGAGATGTGATTAAAGGGTTCATTATTGCAGTTTTGAATGTTTACAAGTGAGGATATGCACATATTTACGTAGGCAAAGCTAAAATGAGGTTCGCATAAGTTAGGCATTTCTTTACCTTCCTCAATTTTCAGATGAAATTGTTCATGAATGTGATTTTTTTTTAAATTTGTAAACTAAGTTTATGTTCTCTTCTGAAAAAAGGCCAGGTTGGAGCTGTGTGAGGTTTTACAATTGCACCTGCAGAAGATTTGGATTTTAGTCGAGGTGGCATTTCAAGAAAAAATTGTAAATACACCTTTCTGAATGTAAATAAGATGATAAAAAGACATTACGCTAAGCCACTTTCAATGTTATTTACAATATATCTTGGCCCTTCCGCTTTGACCATCTATCAATACCATGGACTCAAGCTTATATTAACCGTTGCATGTTTCTACATCAACCTGTGTGTGTTGTTGGCGCAAGTCGACCATGTTTCACAGTACATCAAGCCAAATGACTCCAAACACATTTTTATCCCACTGCTATTTTTAAACTGAATAACTATTCATATACATTACAACTTTCTTCTGGACCTATTCACAACTATTGTTCCTGGATCTCATATCTTAAGTTATCTCAAATATTCACTACTCTTAATAAAAAAATCGGTTCTCTACAACATAACACTAACTCATAAATTTACTACTTACATTAAACATTACAAACAATCCATAACACTTCTTTTATATAATTTTTATACAATAACAAACTTCTACTTCCATTCAACTACTATTATATAATATTCTATTAAAATTCTCACCTTATTAATGATAAATTTGTTGCTTTGAGTGGGGTCCTGACCCCTAAACCGAACTTATGCCTAGATTTAGATTTAAATTAAACTTGCTAAACACCGACAAAAAGCTTTTTTTTTTTTTTTTTTTTTTTTTTTTTTTTTTTTTTTTTTTTTTTTTTTTTTTTTAAAAAAAATTTTTTTTTTTTTTTTTTTTTTTTTTTTTTTTTTTTTAAATTATTTTTTTTTTTTTTTTTTTTTTTTTTTTTTTTTTTTTTTTATTTTTTTATTTTTTTTTTTTTTTTTTTTTTTTTTTTTTTTTTTTAAAAAAAAAAAAAATATAATTATTTATTATTTATTAATTTTTTTTTTTTTTTATTATTTTTTATATTTTAAAATATAAAATATAAAAATTTTTAAAATATATTTTAATTTTTTTTTTTTTTTTTTTTTTTTTTATTTATTTTTTTATTTTTTATATTTTATATAAAAAAAAAAAAAAAAAAAAAACCTTTTTTTAAAAAAATTTTTTTTATTTTATTTTTTTTTAAAATTTTTTATAAAAAAATTTTAAAATTATATAAATTTTTTTTTAATTTATTTTATCCTTCTTAAATAAAAAAATTTTATTTTTTTAAAAAAATTTTTTTGGGTAATTGGTAATGAAGGATAATGTTAAATGTAAGAAAAGTGCATCCAAACCAATGTCATCCATTGAATATCTTTGATATCATATATGCAACAATGCCGGTTGAGTTATCACCACCAGGGAGGCGGAGCCGGAGCCGCCGGAGCCAGAACATTTCACCCGGGGCCGGAGCCGGAGCCGCCGGGACATTTTACTCGGAGCCGGAGTCGGAGCCGGAGCCGTCAAAAGCGGGGCGGCTCACGTTTGGGATGTACGGAGCCGGAGCCGGGATACTTCTCCCGGAGCCGGAGTCGGAGCCGTCCAAAATTTTCCCAGCTCCGCATACCTGGTCACCACAATCCTTCACCCAGTCTACACCTAACCTACCTCTTTTTCAGGAAAAACATTGTGTTGTTTCTATTCTATTCTGCAAGTTAAAAAAAAACCTTGGCATTCATATATAAGAAGCCCCAAGGAAGACAATTTTTTAGACAAATGTATGGACTGAACTTCTTGAAGCTTACTAGCAACTTCTTCCCAGGTCCTAAAAATAATTTTCCATAAACTGTGTTGAATGAAGTACAAGGCTACATGGGAGTAGTCAAAGATTAGAAGAAGACAGGATAGACAGTCATGCACGAGAAGCCAAAACTAGGTTTAAGTATACCAAAAAATGAATACATATATTTGCATATAGCTATTTCTAACATTTTCATCATGATATTCCAGCAGAATAATGGCCAGCCCTTTCTACATGGGGTAAGGATAACAGATTCGGCTTAGGATCCAAGATGTATGCTTCCATTATGAGTTTCCATGTCACGCGGTTAATTAATATACGGTGCACAATTGATGCGAGTGTGTAATTAAGGTACAATGAATCTACCATTTTCTTCGTGAATCACGTTCAACATCCAGCATACAATATCAGTAGGTTTTAGATGACCGAACATGAGTATGTTTTAGGAGGTCCAACATCAGTTGGTTAGGTTAGATTCAGCTAGGATATTTTTGTAATTTGACATCAGTGCCACCAAAAACCCCATTTCCCCGCACTTTCCATATTTCTATGGTGTGGGGGATAGCATGTACTGTCATTGTCAAAATTGGTGCTTTTTCCTAGTGTTTGAAAAATCTAAGTTCAACGATATTAATATTATTTTTTAGTGAACTTATTTTTGTTCTAGATATCAGCACATGAACTTGAACTGCCGATTTGCTGAGTTTCCATTTCCCATAGAAATGAATATCAGCTTCCTTCAAATCACATCAGATAATGATGTGAATTGAAGGAATGTTAAATCCTAAGCGTGGCGGTAGGGGGGGGGGGATGATGTGTGGCCTGGTCCATGGCCAGAAAGAAACCAGCGGACCGATCGCTGGGCACCCATTTGCGTATCCCGAAGATGAACCACGATAAGCGTTCTGGACTCGCCTCCTAAGCCTTAGCGGCCTGACGGTTCCCACCGAGGAATTCTTCCACACATTCAGGTAGATGGATGCAGCGTTTTGTGTTCACCATGCCCAAGAACCCAACAATCTCAGCAGACATCCAAAGGTCATTGGAAGTTTCCGCCAGGTGTTGGAAATCAGATTGAATTACACAGATAAAATATAATTAAGCGCTTTGCGAGGATCCGGACATTTATTCATCTCCGGCTGGTGAACAAGGTGAACGTCGCCAAGCTCGCAAAGCGGTAGCAGCGGAACGCCGAGCAGTTTGCTCAGTAACTGCGAAATATGGGCCGCACTTGGGCGACACTTCACATTCAGATCAGTGTTTGAATCCTTCATTGTTTGGACGTATAGGTGCATCACCTGCCGTTGATCATATAGCGGCATATCAGGACTTTCTACACAAATATTACACGAGAATAAACATACATGTTGCAATTGCACAGAGTGCATGTCAAGCTAGGCAACTGATATGTACCTGTGTTTGTGAAGTCGGTAGAGCGTAGCCTGTAAGTTTACGCGTACTCATCGTCCCACTACGGTGCTCGTGAGTAGTCTGTGTATGTATGCATGTCGAGCTGTTCTCAGCCACAGATGTCACGATGAGGACGTTCCATCTATTTTGCCAGTTCGTCCGATTTTATAAGGTACCAAATATGTACGTACTGTAATGTTAGGTATTGTAATGTATTGACGCAATGTAATCTCATGAAGTAACGTGGCTTATCTGCACCTGCTACCGATAACCTCTTATGTCTCGCGTTTGGTGGAGCCGCGGTAGCTTAGTCGGTAGGGTGTTGGGCTCTTGACCGCAAGATTATGGGTTCGAGTCCCGCAACCAGCGGAATTACCGAGCCCACCCGCGACCAATCGGTTTGACAAGTTGGCGACGCTATATGACCTAGCAGTTAATTGCGTTGTAAAGGAACCAAAGGTTCTTTTTCTGCTTCATGTGTTTGCTTCTCCAAATATATGTCTTGCGTTGTGCTTCCTCGATATATCGTTTTAATACGCACTCTGTTGGGCACCAGAATATATATATATATATATATATATATATATATATATATATATATATATATATATATATATATATATATATATTCATGCGCCCAAAATGCACATTCACTTCCACCATAGAGTATACAACCGAAAAACAATCGGCAGTGGGAGTGAGGTGAGGGCCATCCTCAATCTTGGCAGTCTCGTCTTCCCCAGATGTATGCCCCTCGTATTAAAGTCTGATTGATAAACAACTTTTGTTGCCGTATTTATGTCGTGCTGTACTGCAAAATGCGTGATATTTCAGGTTACACGATGCGAATAAAGAAATCATATTTTAAAAGGAAATTATTTTCTTTAGTTAAAAATAGAAGACATTTAATTAAAAAGATGTATGGTATTACGTGGTAATTTTCCATTCCAACCACAAATTAAGCTGTTATTAAAGTTCCTTCCGAGCTGGTCTGGCATTGAAATTGCTGTTACCCCTGCATTATTGCATGCATGGCAGAAGTTTGATTCACATGGCGCCAGCGACGCAACCAATTCATTTCGACTGAAAATGCCGAGTAATAGTGTGCGAACATGGGCAAAGCCACGGTGGGGAATGGACGGGGATGCTTCCCCAATCTTGCCAAGTTTCGCGTTAAGCCTTTGACAATGCATGATAATCGAACCGAAATCCTCATGCGGGCATCTAAAATCCGTCTTAGCGCTTACGGGTTCCACAAAGTTGTTGCGGAATCTAAATCGAGCCTTCATGGTGCGAAAAGCGTGATTTTTTATTTAGCGCCGGCACTCCAGAAAGTTCAGGATTGTCACCGAAATATTTTAGCCAACGTCTGCTCCTGTCAAAGCAATGTTTGGCGCAGTCCTGGTGGCGTGTGTTCGCCGTGTATCGTAAGAGGCGTGGAGCCGAGCTTAGAACTGGCATCCCTCTGACTCCAGCACTGGTCCAATCATTTGACTGTTCGGCAGCGTGCACAATTGTTGGTTTTGTCACCTTGATAATAATGTACTGTTATTAGATGCACACCTCGAGGAGCAGGGACTAATGTTGGTCGGTGTGTACTGGTGGGAGGGGAAAGGGCAACCGTTAGTTTTTTAGCTCAATATTTGCGACGCACTGCCGTAGTGCCACAAATGATTAAATTCAGGGGGTCCTGTCTCCTGTCCCACCCCCGATGGTCCCCGCCCGTGCCAGGAAAGGACTGTGGGCCTGGACAGTGCCATAAGCGGTGACGTGTTCCGTACTTCCTATGCCTGGCTGTTTAGAAGAAGTGCCCAACCATCAATTTAAGGTGGCCGAACCCCAGCCTTGCAGAATATCTGCGTATTTTCCTTCTCTTTATGAGATAGATCGTCTCATGTGAACACTGTCTTAATTCACTGTCACTTATTAGAAGGACATCCCACGACGCGCACAAAAAGATGCCGGCCTCCAGGCTCGAACCGCCTACCTCCGAGTCGGCAAACTGACGCGCTACCAACTGCGCTACCCACACCGAGTCGCACGGGTCGCTTAAGTTAAATAGTGTCGATGGATACGGCATGGGTCTATATAACACCATTTTACACAATAACTAAACGTTCATGTGAAAGCCTCCCATGATTATCGAAATACCATGAAACAAGCTTTCAGATGACGTATAATTTATACCACTCACGTATACTTGTTAGGCAGGAACGTACGCGGAAAAGTACCATTTCTTGCTGTCGTGATAACCTGCCGAACCCAAGTCAGCGCCCAGGTGACGTCCCGGCTGCCAATGGACATTGACAGGGGCCGCCCCCGGGCGGCCGGTGGGATCTTCGGACCGGACTGAGCATGGGTGGGTCCCAGTGGACACACGGTGCGGGCTAATTAAACGCCCGTGATAGTATCCAGTTCACACGGTCCGGTTCCATTGTTCTGTTCGGCCAGAGGGTCATCGAAGTCGCCAGTGGGCTAACTCTAATCCCGGAAAGGTATTCTCGGAACCGGCTTAAATTGCGCCATTGCTACCAGGCATATACCAGAGGTATCATGCCATCGTTCTCGCTTGGATTCCTGCTACCTAATTGTGATATTTCACATCGGAGTAAATCGCAAAATAACACCACGAATGAAATCCGGAGTCATGCACTAGTGAATCACTGCTGCGCCTAACAAACAACGCGACCTCCAGCTACCTGTTTTGTGGTGTAGGCTAGTCCAGCGTGTTCAGCAGGCTTAAAATGAAACATACAGAGTTGCGGCCCGGCGCAAGTCTCATGATCCGACACAATAACATGATCTCCACACTCATATCTCAAACACAGGCTATCGCTCTCATCATGGCACATAATACACCGTCATGTTGGACGCAGTAAATTCGCCTCCATCACTGACACGTTCTCGTTCGCATCCAATTAGCACAATCACAGCCCATTCACAACGGCTTACTCGCAGGTCTTCACCGTATCGGACCTTCGCAAGTACTCTCCACTGAGCCGTCTTGACGAATGGCTGTTCATTTTGAATACAGATGCCGAGTATTGCGATAGCAGTTCGGCGTGTGGTGGTCGCATGCGCTCTCACCGCTATCCATGGTTGGCTATAATGCGCTCCCACCGTCCACTATGGTTGACTATAATGCGCTCCCACCGTCCACTATGGTTGACTATAATGCGCTCCCACCGTCCACTATGGTTGACTATAATGCGCTCCCACCGTCCACTATGGTTGACTATAATTCGCTTCCACCGTCCACTATGGTTGACTATAATGCGCTCCCACCGTCCACTATGGTTGACTATAATTCGCTTCCACCGTCCACTATGGTTGACAATAATGCGCTCCTACCGTCCGCTATGGTTGACTATAATGCGCTCCCACCGCCAGCCTTTACGTGCAACACTTGCCGATTCGCTTGCTGTGTTCCGAAATGTGTTTAGCCAATTCATGAACGTTGCTACATGGCAACCTGGAGTTGTGGTTTCTTGTCATTGTTTCTGGAAAAGTTAATACCGTACAGAGTCGCGTCGACAGCGGTCAACTCAGATTATCGGTCGTCCTGACTGGTCGAAGTCGGTCCGCCGAAAATACGGAAGGAAAAGAGAATGAGAAGGATGACAAAAATTCGAACAACCAACTGGATTTGAATGTCAACCACGTAAATGTATGACATTATCTCCAGTAAAGTAAAACATAGGAAACTCGTGCAGTCAGTGCGCTTAATTCTTAAATCTGAGAGGAAACTCACTTTGTGACAATTGTTTTGACATCACATTTTCTTTTTCATATCACAAAGTACCACTTTTGCATTCTTAGTCCAGGTTATGAGTAGGTTTTGGTTCTTCAAAAGCGTTCAAGGCCTCTGACATCAGCCCTGTCCATTGGCAAAGGTAGCAGGTACACTACTGCCATCATCATCAAACAATCAACAAAGGTCATTGAACATCACTCAGTAATAGGCATTATCTATACATGTTTACACTTTTCCTTTACATCAGTTGGGCTTTTGACAACACCACTCTCCCCATCCGCCCTACAAAAAGTCAATTTCAGGACACAGTATACAGAGGAGTCAGATTCTAGTGCTACATCTAACCACAATGATATGGCTTCCGGCCGCATCAGTAACCACTTTAACCCGCGCCGTCTCTCCGGTCAGATCCTCACACCCCGTTTCGGGGGGAGGGGGAGATAGTAACTCCCACTCTAAAATACAAACTAAGCGTCGCACGAAAAAGAAATAGGTGTCTTCGGAAAGCGCTCGGCGAGTAGGGTCCGGATCTACCTCCCAAAACAATTTCTCCCCGAAAGTGACGTCACTAGGGGGATAGATCTTCACGATTTTTCACGACTTGCATTATGTTTTGGCTCTGGGGAGTTCATTTTGGGGGATATTTGAGAAAAAAATATTAGGAATCAGAAAAGGACAGCGAAATCGACCAGGAACATAACATTATTTCATTTTGCCCCCGAAATAAAAATTTTTAACCTCCAAAATTTCAAAACTTTGAGTTTTGACTTCTTTAATTTTCCTTTTCTAATGGGTAGAGCAGACCGAGAAACGTTGTTGGAAGTCAACTTGCCTAATAAAAAATGCTTACTTTAGCCAGAATCCTCGATTTCAACTGCAGCAGGCAAATATGCAAAATTTATATGTAGTCAAAAACGGGGAAAATGGCAAATTCCTCTCGTAAGTTTTGTTGCATCGTTAAAGATAAGCAAACGCTGAAAGTTTGATTACAATATCTGTATCCGTTAAAGCGTGACAACTGGTTGAACTATTTGGAGGTGACCTCACCTGACCTTGACTAACTCGTTGACCCTAGATGACCTGACTTCAAAATTTTAAACAGCATGCCAAATTGATGTGGGAAAGGGTGCGCCAAATTTTGGCGCGCTGCCGCGCGCCGTTCGTTCACTATCCACGAAAAACCTGAGGCGGGGGATTGAAGACCCCCGCCCCGAGACGGGACGGGTTAATGGATTCATTAATCAAAATCATCAGAATGAACACCGTGTGATCGTTTATGGGCGTGTTCCAGAACGACCCAGTAATCAATGGAACAATGAGGATGGAAAAAATTGCATATATTTATTTTCTAGGTGGGGGTTGGGGAAGAGACTATTCACACCTTTTCTTGTTGAACAATTCCTTATCGACGTGCTACCATTTCCTCATTTTTCACTGACTTGCGCACTCAGTGTCACCATGCACACAATGTCTGTGTGGACATAGTATTGAGTCCTCCCATGGTATTGAGTGGTCACGACGCGGACAGGGTGTGGACATAGCATTGAATGGCTGGTCAAATCTACGTATTCTTCGGGCGCAATCATTGAAAAAGACATCCAGTGTTTCTGAGACTTCACCAGACCAAGATCATCAATTGGACCATGTCGCCAACTGTACGTCCGTACTGCAACTGGTGTGACTTTGGAGGTGGCGTCTACGAACATTATCCACCCCCAGCAATTATTACTTAAGGAAATTATCACGGTAGCCATTTCAACAATGTAACCTGCATAATTATCATAGCGTAAAATTTTCATGGTCATGAATTGTTGCTCAAGTCAGCTCAAAATTGGTCATTGTAATCAGTTCGGATCAAAATATGCCAGTAGTGAACGGTTGTAACCAGAGACACGACGAATTTTATCCAGCTGAAATACCAACCCTAGTACACAGGAGAAATAACTTAACCTTACCAGCACTACTCTGGAATTCTGATTAGTTCACTTCTTTTGTTTACGAAATCACCCAATAACATATTGGTCTCCATCCAGCTCACCCCCTACCCCACTGCTCGTCTCACATCTCACCACACACCCTTCTTTCCAATTGTCAACCTTCTCACATATATTTATATCCTCACCTCTCTATCTCTCTATCTCTCTATCTCTCCCTCCCTCGCCTCCCCCCTCTTCTCTTCTTCTGTCTCTCTGTCTGTCTCTGTCTGTCTGTCTGTCTCTGTCTGTCTGTCTCTCCCTCACCTTTTTTTTTTTTTTTTTTCTCCATATATCTATATATCATCTATCTCTATCTATCTATCTATCATCTATTCATCTATCTATCTATCTATCTATCTATCTATCTATCTATCTATCTATCTATCTATCTATCTATCTATCTATCTATCTATCTATCTATCTATCTATCTATCTATCTATCTATCTATCTATCTCATCTATCTATCTATCTCTCTCTATCTATCTCTCTCTCTCTCTCTCTCTCTCTCTCTCTCTCTCTCTCTCTCTCTCTCTCTCTCTCTCTCTCTCTCCCCTCTCTCTCCCCGCCGTACCTATATGACATAACCTTTTGTTTCTTCATCCTCTTTTTCACATGTAAACCTCTTGTCCCACACCATCATTATTCTTGCCCTCTTCACCTCCCCTGTCTCAACCCACTTCGAGATCATGGAGAAGGCATCGCTCTTGTTGGTGGGCTTGCCGTAGACGGTGCCGTCCAAGGTGACGACCGTGTCAGCTCCCAGCACCAGGTCCGGCGCGTCCACACAGCGGTCCAGCCGCCGCGCCACCTGCCGAACACCACCGTGACAGTAGGGCGCGTCGGTTGCTCAGTGGTAACACGAGCCACCTGCCGAACACCACCGTGACAGTAGGGCGCGTCGGTTGCTCAGTGGTAACACGAGCCACCTGCCGAACACTACCGTGACAGTAGGGCGCGTCGGTTGCTCAGTGGTAACACGAGCCACCTCGGGGGATCTTTTCTGCCTCCCAGTTTTGCGTGGATATAAAACAAAACAACGGCGCGCGGGAAGCGCATCGAAATGTGGCATACTTTTCCCACATCTAGGCCATCCACTAGGCTAGGCCATCCAGCGTCAACGAGTTGGTCACAAGTAAGGTCACCTACAAAAATCAACCAGTCGAAACGCTCCAATGGGTGAAGGTAGCTAAATGAAACTTTCAGTGTTTACTTATCTTTAGGGACGAAACGAAACGCACAAGAAGCATTAATGAATTTGTTTTCTCTTCTCGTGACTTATTTGCTTTGCATATTTACCCATAAGGGCTAAAATCGAAGATTCCGGTAAAAATAAACACCTTTTATCCGAAGTTTACTAAAAAGAACGTTTCTTGGTGCGCTCTACCCGAAAATCATCAAATCTACAACTCGACATTTTGTGTATTCGGGACCATGGCCGATTTTACCTTCCCTTTCTGATACCAAATAAGTTATAAAAATATATCCCAAAATGAACTCTCCAAAGCCAAAACATGACAGCAATCTTGACCTCATACCCCCTAGTAATACTACTTTTTGAGGTTATAAAATGTTGGGGGTGCTTTCGGGCCCTACCCGTCGAGCACTTTTGGATGACATCACTATATGTTGTGGGTCTTTTCCTGCGAGGCTGCTTTACGATTCGAGGGGCATATAATGAACCCCAGACGTAGTGCAAGACACCCGAGACGTAGTGCAAGGATCTGACCAGGAAGATGGCTTTAAGCTGACCGTCCGGCATTCCAGAGGTACGGGGTTCGAATCCCCGCGGTATCCGTCTTTCCTTCCAGAGTGAAAGCCAGGCGGAAGCATTATGGCCTGAACTGCCGAGTGCGTCGCAAAGCCACGAGTGGTCCCACCACAACAGTGGCGCCACCTGCCACAGAGCCGCGGGACGGGATGGCGCCACTGACCGTCACAGCCCACAACAGTGGGGGCCACCTGTTACAGGGCTGCCGGCCAGACGTCGCCACTGATCGTCGGAAACAGTACTTCCGTTGAGCAATTTCGGCAGAAATACGCACTTCAAAGAAAAACATTTCGATCCGAAGTCTGCCAACTTGTATCAAACTGTGATCTGATTTTCATCTCCAATGGCAAATATTCCAAGCTATATAAGCTTGGAATGTCCACACAACTACGAATTTGGACACACCGACAGGAAGCCGCGGTGGTAGCGCCACCTACTAGTCTACACCAATCGCAGATGTTGCCACTGGCCACTTCCAGAGCCCTGGTAAAACACGGACGCTCGGACATCGAAATTGTGAACAGAGTATGATTAACCAACCGGCACGCCCGACACCTGCTAAGCCACCCAACAATGACAATCTCAATCATTTAATAAATTGTTGAATGAGCTAGCAATCCAACTGAGGATCGGCTGGAGTTCAGGTGGTCCCATGCGGAGCCAGTTGTACCCCGGTGGCGGCGGCTCTTACCTCAGCCGCCTTCTCGTTGGCCAGCGTCTCCACAAAAGCAACGGGCGACGCAAACATCTTAGGGTCCAGCAGGCTTTCGTCGTATGTGGATGGCTCCACCTCAAAATCGAGCCCCTGGAAGTAGAGATGTTACACATCTCCGGCTAGATCATCTGGACACTGGGTGGACGAGCTTATGATTGTAGAAAGCAAAATTATAATTATCTAGTGGGATTGGAACTAGGGGCCGCAGCAGCTCAGGCGGTAGGGAGTTGTACTCTTGGTCGCAAGATAGTGGGTGCGAATCCCACGACCGGCGAGACTACATACTCCACCCACGACCAACCGGTGAGAGGTTGGTAACGCTATATGACCAAGCAGTCGAATGCGTCGTAAAAGAACCCAAGTATCTACCATAAGATTGAAAACACAATTGGACTGTTCGGGTGAAATCAAATTATCGAATTATTAAATCTGCCGGGCCAGGTACCGATGAAACGTCATAGGTCAATAACCTGACCTGACCTGACCGCAGTGTCCTAAAATTACTTCATCATTAACTGTGTGGATGAAGGAAAAAGTTGCTTGGGAATAGTGAAAGATTGGAAGAAAATAAAGGATTGCCACTTAACGATTAAAAAGCGGAATGCCTTTCACTTCAGTCACACGCATTTTACATTATTTAGCAGTTGCGTGCATGATGGGTGCCCATACATCATGTGGGAAAATGGCAAAAACTTAAGACGAGGATGAAATAGCACAAATCCATGAACTGTGAATTTTCAGGGCACATGGTGAAGTATTTTGCACTGCCTGACCGAAGCTTGACACCAAACTTTCCGCTATGAATGGCAGCACGTCTGGACACAATTTGGACCCGCCAGTCCATTCCATTTACGTGCTATTTTCTCAAATACGAGTGAAGCGTTGAGCAAACATCCTCCGCCGTCTGGGCCATCAAAGGTGGCAAAATGTGAAAGCCCTGCACCAGTTAGCCACCGCCAGAGGACATTTCACCTCCTTCGCCACTACGAGGTGGTATACGGTGTTGGCCATAGAGTATTTCCAAACGGAGAATACTAGCAAAATGCGAGGCCAGCCAGCTATTCTCTCCTACTACGTCTTAACCCGCGCCGTCTTTCCGGTCAAATCCTCACACCCCGTCTCGGGGGGTTTAAGACCCCCTCTAAAATCCAAACTAAGCATCGCACAAAAACGAAAGAGGTGTCATCGGAAAGCGCTCGACGAGTAGGGTCCGAGTCCACCCTCCAAAACAATTTCCCCCCAAAAGTGACGTCACCAGGGGGCTAGATTTTCACGACTTACATCATATTTCTGACTCTGGTGGGGAGTTAAGTTTGGGGATATGATTTTTTTATTATTTGGAATGAGAAAAGGGCTGCGAACTCGACCAGGGTTATATTTTTTTGCCCCCCAAAGTTTGAAATTTCAAAATTTTGAGTTTTCAAGTTTTCTTTAATTTTCCTCTTCCAATGGGTAGAGCAGACCGAGAAACGTTGCTGGAAATCAACTTTCCCTAAAAAAACATGCTTACTTTAGCCAGAATCCTGTATTTGAACTGCAATTTGGCAAATACGCAAAATTTATATGCAGTCAAAAACGAAAAAAGAGAAAAATTCCACTCGTACGTTTTGTTGCAACCGTAAAGATAAGCAAACGCTGAAAGTTTCATTAAAATATCTGTATGCGTTAAAGCGTGACGACTGGTTGAACTTCTTTGGAGGTGACCTCACTTGACCTTGACTAACTCGTTGACCGTAGATGACCTGACCTAAAAATGTTGAATCAAATTACTGTGGGAAGGTATGCCAAATTTGGGCGCGCTGCCGCGCGCCGTTCGTCCGCTATCCGCGAAAAACCTGAGGGGGGCGGGGGCGGTTGAAGATCCCCCCCCCCGAGACGAGACGGGTTAAATCAGTGACCTCACAGGATATCTTCGATTTTTCACACAACGGCAAAGGACGAGTCATATTCTATGCCAAGCTGCGCCCCTGCTTTAATGGTTTAAGGGAACATTGGAGTGAACAATATTTGATGCCAAGTCCCCTGATGTCACTCATGGATGGTGGCCTGGGTCAATGGGCGTACCGGGACCAATCTCGATTAGATTTTGAGAAGAACTCCAACCTTGACTACCAGGGCGCTATCCTATCACGGGGCGATAATCTGACCTTCTGCCAGTCTTCAACACGCATGTCCCGGGTAGTAGTGCGCTTTCGACAATAGGCGCACTAGGGATACATATGGGTAAATACACTCATACCCCGACAAGACATATGAGGCATTTGGATGCTTTAAGAATACAATGCCTATTTTCGAGCCGGATGAGGCCTTCATTAACAATAAAGACCCTGTTTCCGATAGCTAGCACACCTAGCGCAAATTTAGGCACTCTATCAGGAACATTAGTGCCTCTCTTGGCAGCACTAGTACAGGCGTCCTTCTGGGCGTCACTCTTAACGTAAGCGCCCTCCTGGGCAAAGCGGTCCTGATAATGTAGGCACACTCTTTGCAACATGGTGCAACAGTCGGCTCAGCGTGACCAAATTTGCATTGGGAAAGTTAGGCGTGTCTTTTGAAGGCGAAGCCGCCTTCGTGGACCATTTGGCAGCCTTACTTTCCAATATAGGCATCCTGTTGGGGGAAATGTACGCCAAAACGACATATCTTACTAACTTAGCCAACATTTTGTTTGAATATAGAAGCGATGATTGGAGGGACAAGCACAGTCACCCTAGTTAATGTGCTTACCAAGTTGCGCGTTCATGTCGATTTGTACGTATTCCTGTTGCACAAAAGTAGCGAGTCATTATCCGACAATAATGCAAAACGTATACCATACTTTCATTTAACCCTTTCTGGTCGGATCCTCACGGTCTGTCTCGGGGGAGGGCGGCGGTTATTTGATACGTTCTCCACAATATACAAACAAAGCATTGCACGATAAGAAAAGAGGTGTCATCGGAAAGCGTTCGACGAGTATGGTCCGAAACCACCCCCGAAAGTTTCACCCAAAAAGGAACGTTACTTAGTAGGGGATGGGGGTATATGGGACAAAAACTCACTTGTTTTGGCCCTGAGGTGTATATTTTGAAGAGTTGAGAAAAAAATTGAAATCAGAAAAGGAAGGCGAAATGGACCATGGCGCAAACATTTTTACTCAACCAAGAAGCAACGTAATTTATTGAAGTTTCCAAAAGTTTGCGTTTTCAACTTCCTTGAATTTTGCATTTCAGATGGGTATAGCGGACTAAGAAACATTGTTGCCCTTAGTCAACTTGTTTAGTCAACTCTTAAAAGTCAACTTGTCCTCGTAAAATGAGTTTGCTTTAACGAGAATCCTCGATTTCATCCATAACGGGAAGCATGCAAAACTTATATATCATCAAAGAGGAAAACTAAAAAAATTATCTGGTGCGTTTTGTTGGATCACTAAAGACAACTAAAAGCTGGAAGTTTCATTCAAATACCTTTATTCATTAAAGCATGACGACTGGCTGAACTTATTTAGGTGACATCACTCGACCTTGACTAACTAGTTTATCGTAGGCGACCTGACCTCAAAATTATCGGACAAGATGCCAAATTGATGTGAGAAAGTGTGCCAAATTTCGGTGCTGCCGCACTATCATGGAAAACATTAGTGCGGGGGGGGGGGTGCGTAAAGACCCCCAGGACTGGGCTGGTTAATTTCTGTCATACTAGAAATAACTCCATCAGACCATTGCCATCAAATAATTCACAGGTCCAGCTAGAAAACGGGCCGTATCATCTATCATTCGTGAAGGAACACAAAGCAATTAGTTCCAAATTATGGTTCCAAGGAACAAACATGCAAAACCTTCCAGCATAACATTAAAATGGACAACAAAAAATTTAAGAATTACCTAGCACACTGAAGCATCGGATTAGAATTCTCCAGGTAGCAGGGCATTCGTCTAGCTGGTGGGAACCATTCCCCCGGGGAGGGGAGGGAGAGGCACCAACTGAGAAAAGCAATTGAGTGAACTCAGACCTCACAGATGCCCATATGACTTTAGTGACAGGTAGGGGAGACCAGCAAGGCCTTTAGCAAGGCGACGTTAGCTAGACAGGTAGGAAGACCAGAGGCTGCAGTCGGCCGTTCCTGGAGGTACGCTGTTCTGGGGCCATAGTCGTGTTGGTCCCCAATGGATCTAGGGAATGTTCTAAGACATTCTACCAGGGAGACGAAGGCAATAAAATACGCCGAAATTGATGACTTTAGTGTGGATTTGCGAAGTTACTACTACAATTATGAAACAAGAAGATGACTGGTTAAATTTCCTCCCTAGCTTACATGATATGATGGGATAAAGACATAAATACATAAAAGATCAGTGCAACCATGAGACACAAGGGCCCTTCTTGGTTGCACTATAGACACTCAACCAGTTGCCCACCAAATCCGTCGACCAGCCCTCCATGGGATACTGAAAAGCAAGCCCTCTATTCATACAATGATTACATATGCTGCTATTAAAGACGTTCAGTGTGTTGCTACTGACAATGGTTTCTGGCATCTGCTTCCAGTGTTCTATTACCCTGTTGGTGAAGAAAGACTGTCTTAACCTTGTCATGCTGTGGTTAACTTTAATTTTGAATTGATGGCCTCTAATTGCTTCATTTCTGTTAAATTCAAACATTTCCCCGAGATATCCGTTTTCCTGACCATGAACAAATCCAGAGACCTCGACGAGATCTCCTCTCCGTTTTCTATGTCTAAATGAAAACATTCAATTTCTTCAATGATAAAACAGGATCCCTGGATCCGCTAATTGGATCAATGGTCCTGACTTCAGCTTCCAATACCGTAAACAAGATGGCGTTTGGACAATCTCTAGCGGTGGTGGAGAGCAGATCATGCCTTGCGACCGGGACAACACGCTCCTTTCATTCATTAGTAGTACAAAGTGCAACTATGAGCCACAAGAGCCCTTCTTGATTGCACTCCAAGTAACACAGATAATATTTGTTTTGTTATATTAATTCGGAAATAAATATGAACGCATGCTCTAGCTGTACCTACATAACTTATCTGTCGGTTGGTTATTGGCTTTACGACACATCGACCAGTCTTGTAGCGTCGCCATCTCTCACGCCGATTGGTCGCGGGCGCAGAGTAGCGACAGGTGAGACTCGAACCCACAACCTTTCGATTGTGAGACGAGCAACTTACCTCTAAGCTACTCGTCCCCTAACTTATCTGTCAGAATACCGCGCTTAGCTTTTGAGGTTTCTTCTCTTAAGAAGCATAGTATCCGGAGAAAGTACACAGTTTTCGTGAGTTCACCGAAGTGGTGCCATGTCCCCTTAGTGGTGGTGGTGTTTTGGGGACGGCGACTAGGTTGGTCATTTTGCGTCCCTAACACAACCTGTCATATTAAGGCTTGATGAGGAGCCTTAGCGCATTTAAAGCGACGCCCTCTTGCTTGCGCAAGGGGTGGGATGGGGTAGGTTGGTGGGAGCGAGGGGCATACATTGCTCCACCCCTGTGTACATGCAAGAATACGAAAATGCCGGAACATCAAAAATCGCATATGCAAATATCCGTATACGTTATCGATGCCAGCCTTCATGCCACCAGCATAAGGCCCAAGAGACACTGCACGAACGATGATAAACGTTCATGCACAGTATAGTCGAATAAGATTCTGTATATAATATGGTATCACCATCATGGTAGCAATCAGACGTGACTTCGAAGCCGAAGCCCCAATAAGGTTACTAAGCCAAAGAAACCCAAAGTCAAATACATGAGATTTAAGTATCAAAAAGTCGAAACCGACATCGAAGCCAACGGTTAAAAAGGGATGGGAGGGGGAGGGGAAGGGGAGGAGGGGAGGGAGATAGAGATAGAGACAGAGACAGAGACAGAGACAAACTGAGACAGATATTGAGGCAGAGACAGATACCAAGATACAGGCAAAGATAGAGACGAGACCGGAGAGTCTGTAACATAGGTGATTAAGCCAACTTACAAGCTTATGAAGAAGCTCCCTTCTTCTTGGTGATCCACTTGCAAGAACAATTCGTTTTGAAGTCAGAATGTGCATCACTGGTTGCAGCATGATTCAAATTGCCCTGGGAATGGGTAATTGAAAATATTCAAACTAAGTGACATATTGGCAGCAAATCATTGTTGACATATAGAATAGCAAAGTACCTGTGAAGCAACAATATGGAAACTTTGGGCAACCAGGTTAGCACACAGCCAGGACGAGATCCAGGAGTTGCTGTGGAATCCAGTTCATGCTGCTTCCCACTTCTCAGAAAATGTTTTCTCTACCTTCATGCAGTGTCCCTAAGGCTCCTCTTTTTAAAATAACTTTTTGCTGTATGAAACAAAATATGAACTCTTCTATACCAAAAGACCACCCTCCCCCAACCCCCAAAAAAAAAATGCAAGACGTGCCTCCATACCTCATTCTTCTTTAGAGCACAAACAGTGTTTCTAGCTCATACAATACTGTGACTATATTGCCAAAAGTGGAATCATTGGACAATATGAAGGGAAGGGAAAACATGGTATGGCTAAATTCGTCTAATTTGGCTATAAAGTATGGCCGCTACATTAGGCGATAAAGATGCCAATAATATCTGTACTGAATGCTCCCAAAAGTGGATGAGGCTGTCTATGATTGAGACTGAGAAATGAGCAGAATATTTGTATTAATGTTGCACTATTAGGGCAATAGGCATGGTGGTGAGGACGGCGTACCTCTGTAGAATATGGTATGTGTAGTGAGGAAAGTGCTGGCTCGCTGTCGCCACAGCTCGGGGGAGCCATCACAGTTACCCAGTGTGGCAGCACATCGTCCCCAGCCTTCCCCATGCTTGACAATGTGCCAGAGCCAGCTTGAGCAGCATTTTGTCAGCACTCAGTAAATTAACAGTCATTGCCAAACAGCACCAATCAACTGACTGTGAGGAAAAGGTTGAAGGTAATCATCAGGATGACAAAAAATGATCAGAAACAGGTTATTTTTAACCATCTGTGTGGAAGATTACAAACTAAATGGCTTCCTGACTTGATGTAGAACCACATTTACATTTTTTCAACAAGGGGCCTGCCCCTTAGCTAGAATGCACCTGCATTATGATATGATTCCACTCTCTGCAGACCACAGATGTATTCTTACAACTGCTGTGGCAACCCTCTGCAGATTACAGAGGTATTCCCACAATGACTGGGGTTCCCCTCTGTATAGACTGCAGCCATGCCCATATAATGGCTGGAATGTTCACTCTCTGCAGAATGCAGTGGTGTTCCCACAATGACTCCCACAATTTTGACATTCAGAACACAGGAAAACCACTGAAACTATACAAATTTAAGTGGTTTCCCTACACTATATTTACAAATAAAGTGCATCTGCAGAATGTATGGAGGCCTATACAACAGCTTGCATTCTCCTATAAATCATACTGCAGAGCTTCTTTAGCAAAATTACTTGTTTTTTCGTCTTGGGGTGGGGTCAGCATCCCATAACTCACATGTCTTTCATGTATGCATTAAAGGAGACAAAATAGGCACATTACACAGGGAGATATGTGCATACCAAAGCATGCCACACATTATATGATGAAATAGATATGCATATAAAAATACATCATGCCACGGAAAATTTAACCAAAATACAGCACCTCGCATACTCATGGCATGTATTGAAGCTACACATATCATTGTACCTATCTATACACCTACAGGCTCAATTCATGTGAACATGGAAATACCTATTGAGTTACCTAATCAGATAGGGTTGTCACTGTTAAACTGGTTGTGGGAAGGCATTTGTTTCCAGATATTGCCACTGGGAAGCAGGGCTGGAAAAATTGAATGCACTTGGGTTTTGACATTCAGAACATCATCCTCTCCAGATAATTGCCCTCCCATTTTTCAATTCTGATCCTGTTTGGCAATATATTGTTTTGTGATCAAGTGCTCAAGGTTCACTGGGAAATGAAAACTGATATTCTGAGGTCACAGTTTGAAGGAAAACATCCTTTTCAATTGTTAATTGCCCATCTTACAATTTCGTTGTTATTGGGGTTTTGGGGAGCATCAACTGCAAAGGTTATGCAGTGCCCCCCATCTTACAATTTCCACCTTGTATCAATGATTGTGAAGAACAAATCTAACCCTGGCAGCAGGTTACAACAGCCTCTAACCACAGCATGAGACATGGTCATGGACCAATCACCATGTGCTCATTGTGGTTCACAGGGTAACACACATCAAATAGACCATTGCAGACATTCCAGGAACATATTGATCATGTTTGTTCAGTTCAGCATCAATTCTATGTGGATCACAAATATTGCATAACTTCCTAACATGCATAGGTTATCATTTTGGAAAAGTTGAAGGAAAGTTGGCTGTATATGCCATTATTTTATTGTGTTTGAATCTCTTCACAAGATGTATTTTGTAGGATGGCCTGCAGTGGTATTAGTTTTTTAACATCAAGGTGCAAATATTTATTTATTACAATACCTTGCTTTGGTGTCATACCTTCTTTAAGAGCAAGACAGTGCTACCACTCTTTTCTTGACCTTGAAGAAGCTATGGCACTGAAATGTTTATATTTGGCACTGCAATAAAGAAATATTTTCACCTAAATGTTAAAAACTAATGTTGTTACAGGCCATCCTATATTACTCTCAAACTGTGACATTCAGCAAGATGTCTTGTCAAAAAATGTCCAAAAAGCAAAACAAGGGGTTAAGCTTGGTTATGCTATTTCAATTTTAATTTTAAAAAGGAAATTTGTATTTTAAAAACAAGCAGATTAGGCTAGGTAAGGTTGGTTTAGTACTGATTTGGAAATTTTTAAAAAAAAATCTTGATTTATTTCCCAACTTATGCTATGCATTTTTTGTTAATGTGAAGACTGGCTAGGTTAGGGTGGTACATTTTCTATATTTTACCAGTTTTCATGCTATATGACCTTACTCAGACCCCTTTTTGGTGTGATTTTGCTTTCCAACTGAAGTCAGCATTTGCAGAGGAACTAAGTTGTCACATTATGTAACAAATATATAGAGAAAGCCCACAGGACAATTTTTTGTCTAAAAAACTTTGCTGGCACTGTCTAGTGTGATTCAAATGAATGTCACATTCATGCATTGGGAAATTACAACTTTTAAATACATAAGCAGTTCAAGTTGAAGTACTTATTACTCAATAAATAGTCAGTTCAACAAGAACAGAAAATTAAATTCCTTCAAATAATACTCAAGACATCAGAAAATGCCTGGCACAGCACAGATGCATGCTATTCACTTTTCCAAAAACAGAATGTTTTACAAGTATACAGAGGGATTATGTGGTTTAGGTGGGGTGACATTTGATGGTGTAAAATTGCAAAATGAAAACCTATCACAACCTAACCTAACATACTGATGTTTGGTTGCCTAGAACCTACTGATGTTGGAATCTTACATAACCTACTGATGTTGGATCTCATATAACCTGCTAATGTTGGATCAGTTAGTTATTTAGGCTTCTAGGGTGCCTGAACCAGATTTGATCATTTGTGCCCAATGATGTTGGACCTCACAGCATTGTCACCAAAGGAATCTGTTTGTTTATTGGTTGGTTCACAACACACTTTATGCACATTCACAGCTAATGGCACCACCCACACTGTTTCGCTGGTGGGCCACAGGATTGGGAAATGTTCTGAGTGGCACTAGAGTCAAACCCAGGACTGTTGGTAGCCATAACCTGACACCTTAACCACTCTGCCACCCCACCCCTCACCAAGTGTCCACACAATCCACTATGCCAATGCTAATTGGCACAATTGTAAATAGTGAAAATCTTGCTGATGTGATTTGCCGGAGAAATGGCAAATTAAAATATTTGCTTCAATAAATCAGGTCCATATACTCTTTCTCAAACTTCATAATAAGGGAGTAAAGCTGTAATATGTTGAATGCAAACAGAAAATAAACATCCCAAAGAGCAAACCATATTTGTATTCCTGTCATCGACTGACGCTTGCTTTATTTATCATTCTTAACATGCCATACATTAGCTCTAAAGGGTAGACAAAAGTTAAAGACGAGTCGATCCAGGTTCAGTCATGTGACGCGCTAAATACATCACGCCGTTCAATATAATTTTATTAGAAGACGATGAGAAATGAAATGCGACCGGGTTGTAGCACCGTAGCCCACATACTTTCCATCTAATTTAATCGCAACACGTTTCTACAAATACCCCCAAGCTTCAACAGCAAATTAGAGGGAAGAACCTCCCAAACGTATCAACTGCACGGGGACATTGAAAAACGCACCCAAAACTACGTAGAATTTAATGACATCACAGCTGCCACATGTGGAACAAAATTGCTTAATCTAGCTTACACTTAGTGTTATCCGACTTATGACACCATATATAATTTAGTGCACACATTTAGCTAGCTTAATGCGATTCACATATATAAAACGCAGATAAATTGCTCCACTACCTCAGTGGCACAACTGGCTAATGAGCTTGCTTCGGAGTGGGAGGTCATTGGCTAGAATGATCCCAGGTAGCATCAGTGTAAAAAAAATCAATAAATCTTTAAATTTTTAATTTTTTATTTTTTATTATTTTTTTTTTTTTTTTTTTTTTTTTTTTTTTTTTTTTTTTTTTGGTTGGGGTGGGTGGTGGGGGGTTTGGTTTTTTTTTTTTTTTTTTTATTTTTTTTGTTTTTAACCAAAAAAACTTGTGGTTGAAAACAAAAAAAAAAAAAAAAAAAAAAAAAAAAAAAGAAAGGGCGAAAAAAAAAAAAATTTTGCGGGGGGCCGGGTGTTGAGTTTTCTGGGGTGGGGGTTTGTTTTGGTTTTGGTATTAAACCCCGCGGCCCGGCGGCCGGGGGGCCCCCGCCGCGCTGGGGAGGAAAAAGGGGGGGGTGGGTGCTCTGGATGACTTATGAATGGATTCTGGTAATTCAAAAACAGATTAAGGGAGCCGGGATATATCTGATTGTAAAGATCAAACTTCACTGAAGGACTGAACGCTCCCCTTTCCTTTGTCTGTGCTCCACCTTTCACAGTGCTATGAATCATCATTCGAATAAATTGCGTACGCACTAACGACACAAAATAGCTTCGCATGCCATACATCCCTGTTTTATTACTCAATCCAAGTCTCCTGTTACTTTTCGTTACTCAAGTTTCAAGGGAAACTGGGATTATCAGCAGTAGGGACAACCTATTAACGAGGGCGACACGAGCCGGCGGCGATCGTGGCATGGCGCGGGGGAGGGGCTGGGATGGGACGGGAGACGGCCGGCGCACGGTGAGGGTAGAGAACACAAAGCGAGACAGGGCAGGGGAGGAGAGGGGGAGACAGGGGAGGGGATGGCCGCCTAGACAAGGCAGTCGGCGCCGGAGACCCGGCGGGACGGCCCGAAAAAGAGTGGTTTGGTGCCTGCAAGTTGTGCCCACTGTCTGTGAAGTGTGATATTACCTGCGTCGGTGTGATCGGGGTAAGAGTTCGAACATGAAGACCCGCGCTTCCACCAAAGGGCTTTTGGTTCCTTCTGAACTAAAAACAAACCGACTGCCCACGATAATTGACGTTCTGAATTACTTGAGTAAAGTGAATAGAGACTCATGCGTTGCGAACAAAGGGTTGAAAGAGAGGCTAGCACCCCATATAAAGTTTGTCGCGGAAAGTGTGATGAAAATGTGGTGCTGCGAAGGAATACCAATTGTTGGGAGGGCCCGAGTCGAACATATGGTTCGAGAATGCCGCGATCGCTACTTGCGATACACGAAAACTGCTGGAAAGAAGTCGGCATCACCAGGTGTACGTCCGTCCGGTGATGAGTGGTTTGGAAAATTGTTTGATATAGCCCGCTGCAAATGTGCTGATATCGATAGCTGCAAATGTGCGATGGCCGACAAAGTGCCACGAATGGAGTTTCCCTTTGTCCAAGACCAGAGAGGACCTTGCCAAATGCACATGGGCACCGCAGATATCCGTGAAACCACTCGTCGACGCGCCATGGACGAAAAGAGGCGTCTGACCGCCGAGAGAGTCACGTCACCACAACCGGGACCTTCTGGAATGGCCCAGCTAGATGCTAATTCACACCAAGATTCCGCCACAGATTCATCATCGCTCACATCTGTAGTCAATGAGTCAGAGTATATGGTGAACAGTAACACAGACGAAATGCTAAATACGGCTCTAGCAGCAGATCGGTACGAGTTTTTTTTTTTTGGGTTGGGTGGGAAAAAAAAGGTTTTTAAAGGGGATTTTTGGGATTATTTTTTAGAAATGGGGTGTATAAGGGGAAAAAAAAAAATATGGGGAGGAAGGGGTCGGATAAGAAGAGAGGTAGTAGCCCAGAGCCATGAGGATCATGCAGGTCGTGTATCTGGTCTCTACTTCGACGGTAGAAAAGTCGACACGCTTATGACAGCCAGTTAAAAGAAGACGGAAGAGCACATTGTGGTTGTATCCGAGCCAGACAGTGCATATTTAGGACATTTTACCCCACAGACTGGGAAAGCGGAGGACATTTCTCAAGACCTGAACGCCGTGGCATATGAGTTTGGTGCGGATGTTTCTGTGCTTGGCTGTGACGGCACGAGAGTTAATACTGGCCAAAAACGTGGTGTTATCCGTTTGTTTGAGCTCGGACAAAAACGCCCGGCCACTGGTTTGTGTGCCAACTTCATGCAAATGAACTTAATCTTCGTGCAGTATTTAGCCAGTTAGATGGACTCACAACAGGACCTAAGTCGTTTAGTGGGCTGATTGGCCGGGCTGCTGCAGGCGCAGTAGAAACCTTGCCAGTGGTCGATTTTGAGCCAATCGATGGCGGAAATATTTCAGAAATGACGCAGGAGATTCTCAGTGATCTAAGTTCAGAGCAGGCTATTCTGTACAGTCTGGCGCGTAGTATCTGAGATAGAACTGCGAAAATGAAGATCGGTCCACTAAACCACTCCAGGTGGCTGACTCTGGCGGCGCGAATTCTCCGGCTCTACGTATCAACCGAACAGCCATCAGACAGTCTGAGAATGCTAGCGGAGTTCATCGTGTGCCACTATACTCGTGACTCGTGGTGTTAGATGCCAATCGCAACGGAGCGCCATCACTGGAGACTTCAACGCCGGGCGCCCGGCAAATTTGTTTCTTTATCGGCCTGTCGCATATTTTGTTTATTGTTTGATTTCGATTTGGTTTCGACCACAGGTTTTTTTAAAGGTGATCTGCACGATAATTTCACTAAGCAAAGTGCAGTTTCCAAAAAAAGGTCCTTCGTGACACACCCTAATGTGCAGTCATCATGCACATGACTGCTACATACTGTAAAATGCATCTGAGTGAAGTGAAAGGCATTCCGCTTTTTTAATCCTTAAGTGGTGATCTTCCAATGATCTTCCAAATTTATTTTCTTCCAATCTTTCACTATTCCCAAGCAACTTCTTTCTTCATCCACACAGTTAATGGTGAAGTAATTTTTGGACGCTGGGTAGCATCGCATGAAGATCCCGGGCGAGTCGCCGTCAGGATTTCGGACTCTCTGGTTTGGTACCCTGCTAATGTAAGGCTGTCAGTCCCGGTACGAAATATTAAAGTATGCTATGAAAATGACTTTCTGACTTGGCGAGATATTTCCAGTCTTGTCGGACAGAGTTCTTATCTGTCGGCTTTTATGCAAATGACAGGAACTGGGAAGCGTTCTGACAATTGGCAACAATTGGCTATCAGGCTTCCACCTGCCATGTGTTTTCAGTAACATGAATACATCTTAAACATAGAAACAGAAGCCAACAATTGCGAAAATAATTTTGTTTGGGATTCACATCCAAACAGCCAAAGTCCGAGCGGAAAGACCGGGGAATTAGTACACCTTCCAAGCACAATTTTTAAAATACTGAATCCGCCCGTGGCGGTTGCGACGGGTATTTTTGAAATCGTGCTGTGCCAAGGACGAATTCCACGCGCACGTAAAAACCTCGGAATCATCATAGGAGCGCCCTGCAAGCTAATGCAAGCACTTATTCGTGACATCCACTAAAGGGCGGAGAAGCGGACAGAGCGCGTAGCAATACCTGGATCGTGGGAGCCGTACCCTTCCTCCTGCTTGACGGCAATTTGTGATGCCGCGTTTCCGTCAGTGGTGGCAGGGAGCCAATCGCGAATACGGCTAGGTAATACTAAACCTGTGAATTCAACTATTATCATCAATTAAGGCTCCAAGAATATTTAGGAATTTGACATTATTCTTCGACATAAGCATTATTGACTGTATTTTTGTGTGTTAATCAAGGGCCTGGATACACTAGATCAGTGTTTTGCGCGTAGGTCTCGTGTCATAAGTTTCAGCGTACCGATGAGCAGCGTCGACCCGCCTCTTTGTGGCACACCAACGAGCGTCAGCACACACCCACTCCTATTGTGACAGTATATTGCCAGCTTACTACGTCCATCATTGAACGCATGTCGCCTCTCGACAACTCACTGAGCGCGTCTATTCTACGAAGACCAGTCAGGTTCCAGCACGAGCGCACCGGGTCCTGGGCACGCCATTAACAGCACCCCCTGTGATGTCCACACATTGTACAAAACGTCCAGCCGAGGCGGCGGCATGATTACCAGGTCAGGACACGAGCCTCTCCTCCCCACACCACAGTCGGCATCACGCTGCACAGTGGCCACAAGGCCAATGACAGACGTGCTAGAGCCCACCATTATGCAAGCAGGGACGAGGTGAATGACAAGTGTGTGGCAGACAACAGGTGAAACAAGTGCATACTAAAAATCAGCAGCCATAGATTGGATACAGTGCACTGCATTTCCTGCGGTGAAGGTAGGTAGGTACAACGCAGATTGGCCAGTCTAAGAAAAAGTGGAGATACCTCCGAACAACCCACACACGTTTCCCCACAAAGGTTATCGTCCTACTGTCGCATGTCACATATGGTCAAATATAATCTCTGTTCAATCTTCCAAGTCAATCGCAAAACACCAGCAAATGAAGCCTAAGTTTAGAACGGCAGAATCTACGAAATAAAAACGATCAACAAACACGCGTGCCTGGCGAACACACATTAAACATGGTTCAGGCGCGATTCGTCACGCAATTAGTCACCGAACGTAAGTATCTCCTATATACGCCTGAGACCCAGAGTAAAAGTGAAGTGGAGAACATTCGTACCTCGTAGTGTACCATTGAACCTGCTCTTTGGCAACACAAAGCACGTCAACGGACACGACAATTTCTGTCGTGTGCGTTGTCACCGCCCGCCGAAATCCGTGTCTCAAGTATCGGCATTCATCATCGCTAAGACTCCTAACTTTTATCACTTTGCATTGGTTGCTGCACGACTCCAACTGACCATCCACACACGCACGGCCTCGGCCGACAATGATGGGGCACGGCCGGCTGTGAGCCGGCTCCTACCGTGTACCGTCCAAGGTGTTGGACGTCAACTGTGCGCGCCAACAGCACGCTCCTCTCGCTACATCTAGGCTCGCCTCTGCTTTGATTAGAGCTATCACCCGCCACGAGCCGTCGCGGCTATCCCGCCAGTGAACGGCGCCAATGTGCCCGTGCGCCGAGGGTGGAGCCGGCGAAGTGAAGTGGCTTCAACATAACGTCATGATGCACTAGCACAGGCCGCACCGGTCTGCGGCAGAAGACATGACGACCTCGCCCCAGCCACCGAGCAGCGCCGATTGCCACTGGGGCAGGTCAGACGGGTCACCGGACCAGGCCAGCCGAGCCGGCGGCGTCAGGTCACAAGGGATACCGGGTCAGGTCAGCCGAGCCGGCGGCGTCAGGTCACAAGTGTCACCGGGTCGGGTCAGCCGAGCCGGCGGTGTCGGGTCAGCTGGACCGGCAGCGGCGTCAGCTGGGCGATTTGAGCACGGCACGCACGTCGTCGGGCAGACTGCGCGTCACGTCATGCAGCTTGAGGCGCAGCTTGGCCAAAGTGGTGGCGTGTACTGGCAGCCGGTCGGCGTCGGCTTCGGCTAGCTTGCGACGCAGTCGAAGCACCAGGTCCACCACCTCCACCTCCTGCTTGTCCTTCACCCAGGTCAGCATGTCCTGCCGGCCCGATCCAGTCACATGCAGTAGCAGTCAGGACATTTTAAGAGGTCAATCAGGCCAAAATACCGTGCCACCTCAAGCCAAGCCAGCCCAGGTCCGGCCACGGCAACCTATCGTCAAGGTTTGACAATCGACAATGTCGACAAATCAGACAGGTCTCGTCACGAAGCCTCTGGTAAGATAAAGTCACGAGGTCACGTCGCAAGAAGAACATTGTGTTCTTCTATGACGCATTCAACCGCTAGGTCATGCAGCGTCGCCAACCCCTCACGCCAATTGGTAGCGGGAGGACTCAGTAAATGCCGTCGGTTGTGAGATTCGAACCCACGATCTTCTGACCAACAGTCCGACGCTCTACCAACTGAGCTACTGCGGCCACTATCACGTCGCAAGGAAGTATTGATCAAGGCAGGAAGCATCACATGAGGGTGCCTCGGTGCAGCACAGAGCGAAGAGCTACAGCTGAGACAGTTTGGTGACTGGCTTCCACACATAGAAATACCAATCGGCCCGGAATTCAGACCTCCAATTCAATACTAGTTTCAGAGCTTTCAGGATGTGCTTCCGAGACTTCCAAAGCATGGCGCCAACAGGCATATACACGGGGCTAAAGACATGCTGTAGACACCCATCGTGATAAAATCATGAGCACATGGGTCATGAGGGGATTTAAAACCAAATCCGCCGATGCCACCTGAGTACATACAGAACCAAAACACAACGGACCAACCCAAACTGATTCAACGACAGACCACACCAAGTGGACGCAGAGCAGACCGGACTTGACCAGTGGGGACCAGACGCACGACCGACCGGTACACGAGACCGGACCAGTGGACCAATCAGAACACACCTGCGCGTACCTGACCAAACAGACCAACCGACATACAGGGGACTATGCGGTCAGAGCGCGCAGACGGCACAGTAAAGAACGCCGCCACCAGCCGTGCCGTGCGCCACCGCACCTACGTGGGGGCCGGCCTCCAGCGACCACAGGCACACTGTGGCGTCACGATCAGGTGACCTGCCGTGCTCAACAGGGCCTTTTACGTGTGCTTTGTGTGATACGTGTGCTTTTAGAGTGACCTCCCTTGAAATGACGCAAAGGTTGGAGGAATAGTAATGTATTTGGCTGCAGCACGTGGCCACGTGCATTACAACAGACGCGCGCATGCTGTTCTTTAAACGCATGAAGACGGTCAATTCGGCTCCAGGTAACGTATTTAGCTGCCAGTGGAGGGTGCCTTGGGCGAGACTGAACCCGAGCGACACTGGTGCGGAACACACCACGCAGGGATGATCAGTGGTAAAATAGTGTTGTTTCATTAGGGGTATGATATGTCCAAACGACCACAATAGGATGCCGAAATTCGCTATGAGGATCATGTTATTTCGTTACTATGTACACTTTATGTCTTTCCTGCTTAGTGTTGGACGAATATCGTAAATATTTATACCTGTTTAATAATTTACTGCACAGTTGCATTGCATACATTTATGATAGCGATACAGATACCTATACCATAAGCTGGTGTACAACAGATCAGACCATAAGTAATAATTTTATCCGGAATTGTGCTGCAGGATGCTTTCTTATCATGATTCGTTATCATGAGCGTGAACATGCTACAAAGGGGATACTGTTCAATCACAAAAACATTTGTTCCAATACTACAAACAGCAGTGTATCAGTAACCACTTTGAAGCGAGTGATGACCTAAATGGAACATATTTAGTTGGTGAGTATGGAAAATATGTGCCAGTGAGTTACTTTTTCTTTTCTTGTTTTTCCTGCCGATGTATATTCCGACTACAGAATACGACTTCGAAAACCCTCAGCCGGCGTCACAGTGATGGAATAGGTGGTAACTTTTGCTTGGACTTGACTGGCAGGCAAAAGTAGTGGCACATGGCAGGTACTGCTACAGACTCAAGTACATGGCGGGTACTACTACAGACCCAAGTACATGGTGGGTACTGCTACATACTCAAGTACATGGCGGGTACTGCTACAGACACAAGTACATGACGGGTACTGCTACAGACTCAAGTACATGGGGTACTGCTACATACTCAAGTACATGGCGGGTACTGCTACAGACACAAGTACTGTATTGTATTCCTTGTATTGGTACCAAGAGACACTCAGCATCAAATGTCAAAAACGCTTAAAAAAAGGGGTGGGACAGGAGGCTACTGAAACATTAAGAAACGCACGCATACAATACTCAAACATTCTCACGTACAGCTCTTCTCAGCGCCTCCTTCAGCTTAAACTTAAAAGCCCGTCGCATATTCTCGGCCCTAACTTCCTCGGGGAGACTGTTCCAAAGAACTACATGGCGGGTACTGCTACATACTCAAGTACATGGGGGTACTGCTACAGACTCAAGTACATGGCGGGTACTGCTACAGTCTCAAGTACATGGCAGGTACTGCTACATACTCAAGTACACGGCAGGTACTGCTACAGCACAGGCACAAGCACGTAACAGGTGCTGTTCAGCCGGTCCAACAGGCGGAGAGAGACGGCACTCACCGCGTTGCTGAGCGCCTCGAGATGAAGTGCCTGCAGCTTGCGCGAGATGTCGGTGTGTCGCTCATTAAACCAGCAGCTGAAATTGACCGACCGGAAGAACCGCCTGTACAGACCCACCTGAAGTGTCAACGCCGGTCAGAATCGGCACAGCGCATGCGCACTGCGACCGTATTCAATGCGTGGGAGGTACGCCTGCGGCTGGCAGCCAGTGGAGCACACGGGACAGGCAATCAGTCTTAGACAATCAGTGTGCCATAGGCCCGTCCCAGCTGGTAAGTACAGGAGCGTGTTCGTTGCAGGAAAACAGGCGCGTATAGCACCGTGTTAGTCAGAAAACCCAATATAAACCAGAACGGAAACTCATGTATCCAAACTCGTCAACGGGGTCGGTATCCCGGGCTCATTGATCAATTACTCAGGTACCATTTCACATACATGAAATTCCTATCCACCATTTTTAACATGCTGGGTGTCAAGTAATAATGACTGATGAGAGCATGCCAGTGCTGTCACAGCGGAGTGGCACGGTCACAACCCTCCACTCGCCGTGTTCCAGTCGTGTGCGACCCCGCCTGTCTGGGCGACTCACCCAGTCCCCCTTGATCCCGGTGGTGAGCTGAGGACCGGAGTCGCCCAGACGCTGACAAAAGTCGTCTGGGTTGAATGGCCGCATCACTGGCGCCGCCTAGTGGACGAATAGGAATTAAGCCAGCAACAGACCGCGCAGTTCAACAACTGTCGTCCAAGTGTTCATGCTTACTTTAAGCAGACTCAAACATGTTCCAAACAGACCTAACACTAAATGACACTTGCTCCCATCGCATTGAACAGTATAATAATTGACAAAAAAGAAACACAATGCACAATGGTGAGATATTCTGAGACAAAGGACAACACAGCTGCTGCAAACTGCATTGTTGAATATGAATAGCCTTATTGGATACAATTAGAAAATATCCATATAGTCGTTTGATTATTTGGGCTTACAAGCGCCTCGACTGCATTGGTCATACAGTGCCCTTGAAAACGTCCATATAGCATGACCCACGACAAGAGGCGAATAGGAGAACACTTTTGCGTCATTGCAAGGAAGGCTATTCTAAAAGCACATACACTATACACCTGGTATTGGACATACCAATGACCAAAAGTAGACAAACTGGATAAACATGTGCTTAAATAACAAAAATTGGCTTTGTGTTCCTCTGAAACGGGCGAATCGCATGACAATACGCCCATTTGGAGCGGACGTATACTTTGTAGGCCGACACGTTCCTTTAGGATGGGATACCTTGTATGACAATATGCTCCTCTGGAGCTGAAACTTTTCACGGAGATATGCTCCTCTAGAGCTGAAACTTTTCACGGATATATTCATCTAGAATGGATACTTTGCACGGTCTCATGCTCCTCTGGAGAGGATACCTTGTACGGTGATATGCTCCTCTGGAGTGGCATCAGAGTGGCAATGTAGCGCTCCAGCGGCAGGACGAAGCTCTGTGTCAGCTCCAGCAGGTAGCGGCGCAGCAGAGCGCTCTGCACCTCCTGCGGCCGCTCCATCTCCAAGCCTCGCAACAGCTTCTTGTCGATGCCCTTATCTGCCGGTGAATACACGTACGGGCTGCTACTTAAGACACCGCGTATGAAGGAGACGAATGGGCTACCATTTGGACGCGACGTGTGAGGAGACACATGAGCTGCTATTTAGATGTGACCTGTGAGGCGACACAAGGACTGCCATTTGGACGTGACTTGTGGAAACATGGTCTAAGGCAACACATAGGCTACTATATGAACGTGACGTGCGAGGATAAATATGGTGTGAGGCGACACATGGGCTACAAATTGGACGTGACCTGTGAGGAGACGCGTACACCGCCATGCATGACGTGATGCGTACGGGGTGCCATGCATACTTGTGCATGAGGAGACGCTTAAGTTCAGCCTGCACGCAGAACCACTGCAATTCAGGCACTGAAGCAATAATGGCCTGTAACATGAGACCGAGACAGTTTATAATGCTCCCAACAAGATAACCAATATATGTGAAATTAATATTCAGAGGAAAACTGCTGTTCCGAGGAAGTAAAAAACGTAACTCCCCGTTTGGGTTAATGCAATGTTCGACTCACTACTTCTGACCGATCTAAATTCACGTAGGCGATGATCAGGGCATTTCTTAGTTGAATTGCACCTTTATGCAATACAACAGTACATGGGCATAGATGAGTAGGTTGCAATGAATGCACATGGGATTTACGCCTTTCTTCCCTACGACGGCAGAAAGGCTCACCATGCTAAACAAACGCGATGATACAATCTACATCTCCATGGTTGTAGAAAAAACCTGTTCGATCTTCCGCTTGTAACAACGAGATTAGGCCAGCATTTTTCACGCGACGTCTGTTGGCTTCATTCGTGTAATGGTATATTTCTTCGAATGCATAAAACATTATCCGAGTTACCTCGGCATTCGGGGCTTCCACAATGAATGAGCAGACCATGAATCCACAATGAATCCAGAGCAGACCTTCAGCTACGATCAACAACCTGAAGGCATTTGATGGCCTTGCAGACACTGCTGCGCTTACTAACTAATGAAAATACTAGCACATGCCCACAGTGTAAAATAATCCACCATGTGGCCTGGAAATTCACAGTTAATGGAGTTGTGCTATTTCATCCTCGTCTTAGGGTTTTACCATTTTGCCACATGATGTATGGGCAGTCATCATGCACACGACTGCTAAATAATGTAAAATGCATGCGACTGAAGTGAAAGGCATTCCGCTTTTCAATCCTTAAGTGACATTCTTTTATTTTCTTCCAATATTTCACTATTCCAAAGCAACTTCTTCCTTCATCCACACAGTTAATGGTGAAGTAATTTTAGGACACTGCATGCCCATTCCTAAATTCGCTGCATTTCGATAAAACCTTCAGTGCCTAGAGCTTTTCTCTGCTGAAAAAAAATGAATTGCACCAGGATCACACGGACACATGCACAGACCCTTACTAAATGACACCTTAACCGTTGCACACTCACAATACTATGGCTGACGACCAGACGTTGATTTCCGGCTAAAATGCACGCAACAATATACCTTTTTGTAGAAAAGCTTTGTACTGCGTATACAGGCCAGGCTTCGTGTCCAAGGTTTTCAAGTTTCCGCCCTTCTTGATCTTGTTCTTCGGCTGCTTCCCAGTCGCTCCTGCAACCCGTCAACTTGCATTGAACCGGACGCGCAGCCGGGTGGTTGCGACGGAATAGTTTGGCAGCCGGCGGTAGGTTCAAAGCACGCAGACCATTCGAACATACGGCCACCGGCTTAAATGCGGAACTGGCTTCGAACCTTCTCCATCTCATAAACTCGAGAGGACGGGTCGAGTAGTCTATGGGTAGGTTGCCCATCTCACAATCCAAAGATTGTGGGTTCGAGTCTCACCTGTCGCCACTCTTCGCCCACGACCGATCAGCGTGAGAGATTGGCGACGCTACATGACTCAACGGTCGATGTGCCGCAAAACCAATAACAACCACCAAATTCAAGAGGAGTTATAACACTGCCAGTGCTATAATCTAATGTGTCCACACACCAGCAGCAAAGCTCCGGCATCGCACGGATGAAAAAAACACCCGCACACGTGCCACTACAATTCAGGCGGCGGATGCAGACAAGGCTCAAACAGATTCATCAACCTCGATAGACCAGCCGTGACTATTGACAACTACTTCATAGTCGCGTCCTTTGCTCCCACGTCATCCACCGATGCAGAGTTGCAATGCCATTGTGATTCAGTCATCAGTGTCATCACTTCCATATTTAACGCACGCAACCGCCATCCAGCTCAGCATATCAACACATGCGGTCCTCTGCCGAATCAGCATGCTTTTGTGCAGCACACACTTCAATGCCCACTCACATCAAAATGTCTCGCGAGCTAGACAACCAAGTAGCCCCAGCTGGTCATCGCACACTCTTATCCCATGATCGTTGTGCCTACTTGTCCTAATCCAACGAACACGAGCTATTCGGCATTCACGCCCTGCACCTTCACACCAACACCACTCCTCTCTTGGAGCTTCTCCCACGCATGGAAAACCCCATCCCGACCCGCCACCCACACTGCCCTCACACTGGCGACATGCATCCCACCAGTCCCAGTCTCATCCCACCACCCACACTGCCCATACACTGACGATACACATCCCCACCAGTCCCAGTCCTGTCGCACCACCCATATTGTCCTCACACATCCCACCAGTACCAGTCCCGTCCCACCATCCATACTGCCCTCACACCAATGGCATACATCTCACCAGTCTCAGTCCCATCCCACAACCCACACTGCCTTCTCACTAATGGCATACATCCCACCAGTACCAGTCCTGTCCTACCATCCATACTGCCCTCACACCAATGGCATACATCCCACCAGTCTTAGTCCCATCCCACAACCCACACTGCCTTCTCACTAATGGCATACATCCCACCAGTACTAGTCCTGTCCCACCATCCATGCTGCCCTCACACCAATGGCATACATCTCACCAGTCTCAGTCCCATCCCACAACCCACACTGCCTTCTCACTAATGGCATACATCCCACCAGTACCAGTCCCGTCCCACCATCCATACTGCCCTCACACCAATGGCATACATCCCACCAGTCCCAGTCCCATCCCACACCCCACACTGCCTTCTCACTAATGGCATACATCCCACCAGTACCAGTCCTGTCCCACTACCCACACTGGCCTCACAATGATGCAGTGTTGGAAAATGGCCTTTTTTATACATTTGCTAGTCCAAAGAATTATATACTCCTCCAAAAATCCACTCCTTGCATTGCCCAATATGAGATGAAGAGGTAATGCAAAACAAACAAGCCCAGCTAGTTCTGCCACTATGAAATCGTGATAATTGCATGTAAATGATAAAAGCATATAGAATGGAACCAAAAGCTGGGATTTCCATGCTGCCTTAACAACAATGGATATGTTTAATATAATGATGCCAGACATGTGGGTACAATATAATTGTCACATCTGGTACAAGTAATTAAATAAATATCCATGCCTTCACTCCTACATTTCCAATTCATGCAAAATGCTCTGACCAGAAGAAAAGTGTTCAGAAGAATAAAAGGTCAGAACCAGAAGGCAGTACAGTCCAAACACAACTTGTGATTAGAGAGGCAGGAAGGGAATAATTTTCTTAATAGCTTGGGAGGTGCAAGTCATGCATGGTCACTGCATGTCTTAAAAAAGTGGGAGGGCAAGAAACATGGTACCTACTCAGTGTGGGATGAACACTGAAAAGTGATCATTTCTGTAGAAACTGAGTTGTCACAGTCTCAATCACGTTGAAATACATAGCATTCACAAATCCAAAGAATGAAATGAACACACATAAAACAAAAGCAATCAATGAATCCAAAATCCAAAAAATGAACTAAAAAATAGGAAATATAAAAAATCAAAGGAAAAAGTAGTGCCTAGGTAGGTACCTAGGTAATACCTAGGAAGGTACGTAGGTAGGTAGGTGCGTAGTAAGTACCTACCTAGCTACCCACATCAATGCAATGCATCTATATGTAAGGCATGATACCTTACCTATAGACATAGGTATATATCGATATGGGTAAGGCATCATGCTTTGATCATGATTGATCCTTACGCACCAACGGCAATAACAGGCATTCAACTTCAACAACCCAATCGAGCCCAATTGCCTACGTCGGCCGACACCACACCACAGCAGTTACCAGTCATTTACGGGTAGGTCTACTCTGTTACCCAGGGCTGTTGCCGTGCTCACGCTCAGAAACTACCGAACCAAACTCCACCAAACCTTCATCAATCGATTTAGTGGAGTCGATTTACTTGGAACTTTTGAATATGGGAACCCTTACCATTACACAAAGCTATTAAATTATCCGTTAAACTTGGGGACGAGTAGTCGTAAGTTGCTCGTCTCACAATCGAAAGGATGTGGGCTCGAGTCTCACCTGTCGCTACTCTTCGCCCACGACCAATCGGCGTGAGAGATTGGTGACGCTATATGACCCAACTTGGATTGGATCCAGGCAATGGATGACTGCCCCCAGGATATTAGTAGTAAGGAGTCAGTTCTGGTCCTAGGACTCTCGTGTGCGACATTTAGAGCGGGTATTTTGTAAAGGTAGGAGGGACAGGAGGTGCATCACCAGGCCTGGTGCCAAGGTGAAGGACCTGGTACCTGTGGTTCCCAGGTCACCAGTGATCACCAGTTTAGCACAGTCATAGTGCATGTAGGGGTAAATAACATAGGTCCTGCTAGGAGTGAGGAGCTTCTGCGGGAGTACAGGGCCCTTCTGGCCACCCTGAAGGGTACCAATAGTCATTGTAACAGCAATTTTGCCTAGGGCTAGAGCCTCACCTGAGTGGAGCTCTAGGGCACTGGCAGCTAACGCCAGGGTAGGAAAGCTCTGCCATGAGCTAGGTTTTACATTTGTAGACGAGTGGAGCAGGTTTTATGCATCGTGGGACCTTTATCAGAGGGATGGCCTGCACTTCTCTGAGAAGGGGGTCCATGTGTTAGGCAAAGTGTACGAACATGTCCTTCAGGGAAACTAGGAAATGGGGTGGGGAGGGATGAAATTGCATTGCCAACCCATAAATATTCCAATAGTGTCAGCCAAGGCAATAGAACCTCAAAGTCTGCAAATAGGGACAGCAGCAGTTCAAGGGGACAGAGTGATAGTTCATCTAGTGATACAAAAACTCCTCAGTATGAAAAAGCCAAAGGTGGTTATGGAGCATTTGTTAAGTGTATGATGTTTAATGCTCAGAGTATCCGTTCCAAATTTGATGAGTTCAAGTGTTATGTAGCTGAGGAGGAACCAGATTTTGTTTGCATTACGGAGGCATGGGTCAGTGAAGGGTATTTTGGAGATAACTTGCAGGACTATGAGATCCAGGGATACAATATGTTTTCGTGCAATAGGGGTCCAGCAATGAAAGGGGGTGGTGTAATGCTCTATATGAATAGCTTATTCAGTTCTCAAAAAGTAGCAGGTGGGGATAAAAATGTGTCTGTGGAGTCCATTTGGCTTGATGTCACTGTGGGAAGAGGCAACAGTAATACTCTTAGGATCGGAGCTTTCTACCGATCAGGAACCCTGCCACATTCTCAGCAACTGGAGCTTGACAAGGTGATTTGTGAGGAAATCAGTAGAAACTTTAAGAGGAAGTGCCTTATTCATGGTGACTTTAATCTAAAATGTTATGAAAATGCTGGTGTTGGCTCCCCATCATGCAAAATGTTTAGGAAATGCCTTGAGAAGGACCTGTTCTTACACCAGTTTGTATCGGAACCTACCAGGCATGGTTCATTCTTGGACCTTGTATTCTCGGATTTAAGTGACTTGGTTCAAGACTTGACTGTAGGCGAAACTCTGGGAAGAAGTGACCATAACATAGTTAGATTCAAGGCACATGTAGGGGAAATTATCAAGGATAATTTGGTAAAGGTTCCAAATTTCAACAGAGCAGACTTTGACTGCATGAGAGCGGCTTTAAGTGCCATCAGATGGGAAGACGAATTCTCCAATTTAAATGCCTGTGAAATGTGTGAAAAGTTCAAATCTTACTTCAAGGAAATTCAGATTAGACATGTCCCCCAAAAGCAAAGACGCAAAAGAAGGGTAGGAAACCAGCATGGCTTACACCAGACTTGATAAAAGCAATTAAGGCTAAGAAAACTGCATTTAGAGTCTTTAAAGAAGCCTCAAATGTCGTTAATCTAAAGGCGTATCGAAAAGCTAGAGACACTGTGAAGCAAAAAAAAACCAGAGTTGCAAAGCGAGCAAAAGAACTGGATTTAGCTAGAAACTGTAATGGGGACAGTAAAAAGTTTTTTAGTTTCTACAAGCTGAGTAATGTTTCTGGCACAATTGAGCCACTGGAAGTAAACAGGACTACATTGGGTGAGGATAGTGAGATGGTTGAGGAACTGGCAAGCAGTTTAAATCAGTGTTTACATTGGAAGATATGACCAATCTGCCGACCGTACACCATAGTTCAGTGACATGGGATCTGACAAATGATGTTGATTTCATTGATAGGGATGTTGTTTACAATCATATCAGTAAAATAAAGCCAAACAAGGCAGCAGGACCTGATGATATTTATGCTAGGGTGTTGCGGGAAACTGAAAATGAAATGGCATTTGCACTTAGTATAATATTTTGTAGATCAGTTTCACAAAATGAAATTCCAACAGATTGGAAAAGGGCAAATGTAGTTCCTATATTCAAGAAAGGAGACAGAGGGAAAGTTGAAAACTATAGGTCAGTAAGTCTCACATCCCTAGTCTGCAAGGTACTCGAATCAATTATCAAGGATAGAATAGTTAGTTATCTGGAAGGTAGCAGATTGATTCAAGATACTCAACATGGGTTTAGAAAAGGACGATCGTGTCTCACAAACCTCTTGGACTTTTTGAACTTCGCCACAGAACAATTTGATCATGGAAATCAGGTTGATGTAGCATATCTTGACTTTAGTAAGGCCTTTGACAAGGTACCCCATAAACGGTTAATGATACAGCTTCAGTCCCATGGTATTGCAGGTAGCATCTTAAAATGGATAGAGTTGTGGCTTTCCGATAGACAACAAAGAGTGACCCTAAATGGTACAAAGTCATCATGGCAAAATGTTCTTAGTGGAGTCCCCTAGGGGTCAGTACTGGGGCCACTACTGTTTATTATATTTGTAAATAACATTGAAAGTGGCGTAAGCAGTAAAGTTTTGAAATTTGCGGATGATTTGAAGGTCTTTAGGGCAATAACAGATCAAGATGAGCATATCTCGCTGCAAAAAGATTTAGACGAACTTGTGAAGTGGTCCGAAGAATGGCAAATGAAATTTAATTTTGATAAGTGCAAAACCATGCATGTAGGTAAGCAGCATATGAAGGCTCCACACTTGATGGGTGGCCAAGTGCTATCAGTAACTCAAAAGGAGAAGGATTTAGGTGTTATTCTACACACAAAACTGGGGGCACCAGAACAGACCAAGGAAGCCAGGAAGAAGGCACTGAGGATGCTCGGGACAATAAATAGGAATGTATCATACAGAAGTGAGGAAGTGATCAGGAAGCTTTACTGTGCATACGTCAGGCCACATTTGGAATACTGCATCCAAGCTTGGTCTCCTAGCTATGAAAAAGATTGTTGGCTTTTAGAGAGAGTACAAAAGAGGGCTACAAAAATGGTTAATGGCATAAGCAACCTGGCATATGAGGAAAGATTGTAGAGATTGAATGCTTTCACTTAGACATAGAAGGCTGAGAGGAGATCTCATCGAGGTCTTTAAATTTGTCCATGGTCTGGAGAGGGGATACCTTGGGGAAATGTATGAATTGAACAGAAATGATGCAATTAGAGGTCATAAATTCAAAATTAAAGTTAACCACAGCAGAGCAAGGTTAAGGCAAACTTTCTTCACCAACAGGGTAGTAGAACACTGGAACCAGCTGCCAGAAAACATTGTCAGTAGCAGCACATTGAACATCTTTAAAAACAGCATAGACAATCATTATAAGAATAGAGGGCTTGCTTTTCAGTATTACAGGGAGGGCTGATTGACAGATTTGGTGGGCAACTGGTTCAGTGTACAGAGTGCAACCAAGAAGGGCCCTTGTGGCTCATAGTTGCACTAATCTTTTGTCTTTATGTCTAACTGTCGATGTGTCGTAAAACCAAGAACCAACCAAGACCTTAAACATGGAGCGGCCATTTTCAAATAGTTTTCAACGTGGTGCGTTGCCCATCCTCGTAAACTGCCCTACCGAATTCAACGAAACCTTCACCAATCGATGCAGCATAGTCCATTTCCTTGGGACTTTCCAATATGGTGACCTTGACCTTGACATAAGGTCGCAAACTAAGCACATCTTTATTTTGAATTATTGCGTTGCCCATGCTCCTAAACTACTGAACCAAATTTCGTGAATCCTTTACCAATAGACGTAACATGGTCGATATACTTGGGACTTTTGAATGTGGTGACCTTGGCCTTAGGTCAAGGTCATCAAAAAAACACAAAACCATTTTTAATGCTTTTAAGCACGCCCATACCCCGAAACTACGCAATACAATTTCATAAACTTGCACCAATCGACGTAACGTGATCGACATACGTGGAACTTTTAATATCGTGACCTTGGCTTTAGGTCAAGGTCACCAAAACACATAAAATCGGTTTCGTGGCTATTTGATCGTGTATCGTGGCTATTATTTGACACGCCCATACTCCGAAAGTACTGAACCGAATTTGATGAAAAATTCACTAATCGACGTGGAATTGCCAACATACTCCAACGTTTAAACGTGGTGACCATGGCCTCCAGTCAAGGTCATCAAAAATGTTTAAACTCATTTTAAGGGTTGTTGCGCCGCACATACTCCGAAAGTACGAAACTGAATTTCATGAAACCTTCACCAATTGACGTGCTGTGGTCGATATACCTGGAACTTTTCAATACGGTGACCTCTGTCTTAGGTCAAGGTCATAGAAAATGCATAAAACCTTTTTTAGGATTGTTGCGCCGCCCATGCTCCGAGTACGAAACCGAATTCCATGAAACCTTCGCCTATCGACGAGACGTGGTCGATATACATGGGACTTTCCAAAATTGTGACCTAGGCCTCACGTCAAGGTCATCAATAAGGGTTTCATGCATTTTTGATGCCCTCGACCTAAGGCTGAGGTCACCATATTGAAAAGTCCCCAAATACATTGACCACGTCACGTCGACTGGTGAAGGTTTCATGAAATTCGGTTTTGCACTTTCGGAGCATGGGCAGCGCAGCAATCGTTAAAAAGAGCTTCATGCATTTTTGATGACCTTGACCTAAAGCCAAGGTCACCATATTGAAAATTCACAAGTAAATCGACCACGTCACGTCGATTGGTGAATGTTTCATGAAATTCGGTTCCCAACCTTTAAAAAGTTTTATGCACTATTTGATGACCTTGACCTAAGGCTGAGGTCACCATATTGAAAAATCCCAAGTATACCGACCATGTCACGTCGATTGGTGAAGGTTGCATAAAATTCGTTTTCGTACTTTAGGAGCAGGGGCGGCGCAACAACCCCTAAACTGTGTTTTATACATTTTGGATGACGTTGGCCGAAGGCCAAGGTCACCATGTTTAAACGTCGGAATATATCAGCCATTCCACGTCGATTGGTGAATGTTTCATCAAATTCGGTTAAGCGCTTTCGGAGTATGGACGTGTCAAATAGCCACGAAAACTATTTTGTATTTTGGTGACCTTGACCTAAGGCCAAGGTCACGATATTCAAAGCCCCACGCATACCGATCATGTTACGTCGATGGGTGAAGGTTTCTTGAAAATGTATTGCGTAGTTTCGGAGTATGGGAGTGGTTAAGTCTTAAAAATGTTTTTTGTGCTTTTTTGATGACCTTGACCTAAGGCCAAAGTCACCATATTAAAAAGTAAATATAAAGTAAATCTACAATGTCACGTTTATTGGTGAATGTTTCACGAAATTATGTTCAGTAGTATAGGAGCATGGGCCAAAATAAAGATGTACATAATCTGTGACCTTAGGCCAAGGTTAATGTCACCAAATTGTAAAGTCTCAAGTAAATCGAATCTGCTGCATCGATTAGTGAAGGTTTCGTTTAATTCGGTGGAGCAGTGTACGAGCATGGGCACCGCAACACTTTGAAAACTATTTCAAAATGGCCGCTCCAAGTTTAAGGGGTAATTTAATAGCTTTGCGTAACGGTAAGGGTTCCGATATTCAAACGTCCCAAGCAAATCGACCACACTGAATCGATTGGTGAAGGTTTGCTGGTATTTGGTTCGGTAGTTTGAGCATGGGCACGGCAACAGCCCTGGGAAACAGAGTAGAACCACCCGTCACTTACTGCCTCCGGGTCCATTAATCATCCAAATACAGACATCCTAACATGAAGGTACCGCACAAACTTGCACACAACTTACATTTGCCAAAAGATACCATCTCCGGCCTTCAAAATTCAAAACACGAAGTAATCCCTTCTGAAATGAAGGCACCTCCATGCGCCTCACGGCTAATAAGGGAAACCATCACACCCGGAGAAGGCTTAAAAATTTACCAGCTCTTGGCCGGAGGAGAATCGTGGTTCTACAGCTGACACTCTTTTGGGAGCTTTTTAAACGACTGCAAAGAAAGACTATAAATATTTAAATTTTTAATGCTTCCTGAAAGGTTGGGATGTGTTACATTGATTGATGGACAACGAGCGGTTTACTTATGAAGTTTGAAGCAATCCTATGCCATATACACAAAAGATATGGACTAAAATTTACGTGTGAAAATTATCCACAACTGTCCAAAACGTTCTCCAAGCCTGCTACGACTTTGTGGCGAAATGGATAACCAGATAACCAGAAATTTCAATGTATTTTGATTTCACGGCACACATTGGTTCAGAACGCCACGCATTTGTAACATACATACTGTTTTTCCCACTCAGTCACGGAGGTCTTTCCCACATCGCAGAAAAACAAATTGACTGTGCGAATTTAATCCGGTTGGCCTACAGATATTTTTCTTAACGAGAATTGGGCTCAAATATTACCCAATTAATTTTTCCGGGATTTGTTTTTACCAAATTTAAAGTTTAAGCATTTTTTAGGTCATAGTTTCCCGCCGTGGTGTGCATATTTTACATAATTTCCGACGCCATCTCTGCCGTTGAGAGCAGTCGGTTTTACTCTCTTGCCTAGTCGATTTTTGACCCTTCCAAGTCATTCCTAGCTTCAACTAAAACATTTCAAACATGAACTAAAAAAGTACTTCGGATAGCATGTAATATTACTCAAAATTGATGTCAATAATATTTTTTAGCTTTACACAATACACAATTTATACTTGGTGGTGGGAATAAAAGATTTTAGACAGATTATTTTATCATTATTTTCCAAAAACCATTTTATATTCCGAAACCCATATCCCAATAGATGGGAAGTAACAAATCGGTCTGTGCACTAGCGCCCTACTAGTAGGGTGTGTTGTGAATAATTATTAGTCGTGCTGTGTGAGCATGGTGGGAGTATCAGGTATGGATGTATACACTTGGTTCACAAAGATCAAGCATGCTTTTGAAATCATTTTCTGTACTGTTGCTCAGTAAGTTGGCTTAGAACAGCATCCTTCGCTAATATCGCCATAGAGCCATTTTGTCATCTGGCAGTCATTTGTCAGCTGCCAGATACCGTGGAGCTGATTGCAGTCTCAACTACTCACTACAGTCCGAAGGAAACCGTGTACTCTTTTAATGCTTGGAAAAAATTGTATGTGACTTAGCTGTGCTATTTATTCACTATTATATCGGCAAATTTGTTCACTCCTTTGTTTACATAAATTTTTACCCTAGTATATGGCTTGTCGAGGTTATACACTCCGATATTTTACCGAGCCCAATCATCATACACTCCCAATCCAAGACTCAGAAGCGAAAATCCAACACTGTACTGACTGGATACATCCCCACCAGTCCCAGTCCCATCCCGCCACCAACACTGCCCTCATACATCCCCACTAATCCCAGTCCCGTCCCGCCACCCACACTGCCCTCTTACTGACGACACACATCCCCACCAGTCCCAGTCCCAGTCCCGTCCCGCCACCCACACTGCCCTCTCACTGACGACACACATCCCCACCAGTCCCAGTCCCAGTCCCGTCCTGCCACCCACACTGCCCTCTCACTGACGACACACATCCCCACCAGTCCCAGTCCCAGTCCCGTCCCGACACCCACACTGCCCTCTTACTGACGACACACATCCCCACCAGTCCCAGTCCCGTCCCGCCACCCACACTGCCCTCTCACTGACGACACACATCCCCACCAGTCCCAGTCCCAGTCCCGTCCCGCCACCCACACTGCCCTCTCACTGACGACACACATCCCCACCAGTCCCAGTCCAGTCCCGTCCCGTCCTGCCACCGAGCCCCACTGACGTCCTGCCGGCTGTTCGCCGATGCGCAGTATGTGCGGCCACTGCTGCAATGTCTTGGCGAAGAACGGGTTGGTGACGCCCAGGATGACGGGCGGCGGCGCCTGGCCGCCTCCCAGCTGCGTCAACTCGCGGAAGTCCGTGTCGTGGATGGTGAAGAACGGCCGGTAGTCGCCGCAGTAGCGCAGCGGCCACACCATGCTGCCGGACGCCGGTCACCGTGAAGGCCAAGGTCAGGGCCAGGGTCACCACACAGGTCACTATCACCAACTATATTGTCGCTTCTTCTCATAGGTACCCTTAACGTTAAATACATGCAAAAGTAGCACGAGCTGGATGCATTCCACTGCTCTTTCAATTTCCAGTCATCATCGAACTTCCACGCAATTCAGATTACTACAATCACACTGTTAGCAATGTATATATTATCTATGATCAGGGATGCGGAGCTGGGCAAATTTTGGACGGTTCCGGCTGCGACTCCGGCTCCGGGGAAGTATCCCGGCCCAGGCTCCGGCTCCGGGTAAAATGTATCGGCTCCGGCGGCTCAGGCTCCGGCTCCGTACGTCCCAAACGTGAGCCGCTCCGCTTTTGACGGCTCCAGCTCCGACTCCGGCTCCGAGTAAAATGTCCCGGCGGTTCCGGCTCCGGCTCCGGCTCCGCATCCCTGTCTATGATAGCTAGTGGATATAACATACGCAATCATATTCAGCAACTCATCCATCCGCCTGTAGCCTCATTCTTACCCAGATGCCTGGGTAGATACATACAGACCCATGATGTAGGTATACACGGCGCACAATATTTCCAGCATAACGTAACCCAAAAAGAGCTATTAACTGATGATTCGAGAAGAAAATGCATCCTGCAATACAATGCACGCACTGTTGTTATTTAATACGCTGCTAATACGCAAATTAATACACTGCTCTTCAAAAACTAATACCTTCCTGCCTAGTCATTCAAATTGCAAAATTGCACTTACACACTACTACAGCAAGGTAGTGCATCGATCCTGGTAGATACTCAAACCTGATTGGCTGCAGTAATCAGTAGCGCGTTGACTATGGGCCTTATGCAATATTTAAGCTGACAAAGCAAATATATATATATATATATATATATATATATATATATATATATATATATATATATATATATATATATATATAATAAATTAGCCTGAATACCCGGTAAAAGCGCTCGATGGCTTCAGACTTGCACTCAGCCCACCACTCACCGACGCATCCACCGATTTATAATTAGCCATTGGAAATAAGAGGCGCATCGACTACACCCACCCACATCTAGGGCGGGTGCAACAAAGCTGAAGACCGCCTGGACAACATGACAGGCTCACTGACCTAACGAGTGCTTGAACCACATGACTGCAGACCGCCGGCGTGGTTGCCATGACGACCAACGGCTCAGCTGTGATGACCAGCTCCCAGAGCAGCTGCGTGTGGGTCAACAGCGGCCGCAGAGCCGAGAAAAGGTCGGGCTCGTGTACACTGGCCACCAGAATAGTCTGTTGCTGCCGCGCCGGCGACGCCGGCAGCGGCAGGCAGGCCAGCGCCTGGTCCTGGACGCAGGACAGCCTCACCTGTCGGCACGGTAACCAGCACGGTAACTACCACGGTAACAATCACCGCGGCGGTACCTGCTCTGGACACAGGACAGCGTCACCTGTCGGCACGGTAACCACCAGGGGATAAACTCGGATCAAGTGCTCATCACCACAGTACACACCAAGATCAGGTAACCATTACCATCATTGTGCACACCAAGATCAGGTAACCATTATCATCATGGTACACACCAAGATCAGGTGACCACCACCACCACCACCACGACCCACAACAGGACCAGGTGACCACCACCATAACGGTACACACAACATCACCAGGTGACCACCACCACAACCACGACACACAACATGACCAGGTGACCACCACCACCACGACGACCCACAACAGGACCAGATGACCACCAAGATAACGGTACACACAACAGCACGAGGTGACCACCACCATAACGGTACACACATCACCAGGTGACCACCACCACCACCACCACGACACACAACAGGACCAGATGACCACCACCATAACGGTACACACATCATCAGGTGACCACCACCACCACCATGACATACCAACAGGACCAGGTGACCACCACCATAACGGTACACACATCACCAGGTGACCACCACCACCACCACCACGGTACACAACATGACAAGATGACCACCGTCGGCACACAACATGACCAGATGACCATCACCACGGCACACAACATGACCAGATGACCACCGTCGGCACACACCTGGAACTGGTGGCCGCACACAGAGAGCTCCAGTGTCCGGCCGGGCACAGGGCCGGGCCACTTGTCCATGTCGGAGCAGGCGGTCTCCAATGCCGAGGCGTTACCGTCAAAAAAGTCCGGCGCCACAAGACCGACCAGCTTGCCGAACAGGTTCACGAACGGATACTTGGTGAGAAGCACGACCGACTGTGGACACGACAAGCCGCGTGTCATCAGTCGACACCAGTCGACACAGCCTCGCCCTGACGGGCCGCGACTCGGCGGCGGCTGTGACGTCAAGACGCACTCGGCAGCTGAGGCCACCTGGCGTCGCCTGCCTCTCATCCTGGCAGGAAGGGCGAGCACCGCGGGGAATCGAACCCCATACCTCTGGCGCGCCAGACGTTCATCTTAACCACAGCTGCCGACGTCCGACATGCCGAAACTCAACATGAGCTCGGCTCAAGCCGCAAATGCATAGGAGCATCAACAAAAGTGGCAGACGGCGGCACCCTCCTTCTTAAGTCAAGTGCAATGCCAATAAGACTAATGTTAGCATATCTAAAAGCAGAGAACATGGACACTATGCCACCCCGTTTCGTATTCCACCCACGAACGTGCGACCCATGTTCAGAGGGCAGCAAGAATAAGTGACAGGATAGTCTATGCAGCATGCACCTCGAATTATCTGCGTAGACTATTACGGGGCCAAGTTAGTTAGTTATTTTGGCTTTAGGGCGCATCGATCGTGTTGATCATATAGCGCCCATAACAATGCTTTCTACCTAGGCTTCAAGTCCTGATCAGGTTTGCTTTCAATGAAAGTAGCACTAACTACACGCAATATCTTTACCTCCCTGGATATATGGCAGCAAATCGTACTCGTGAGAGAAACTCTAACAGTCGTTCGCTCCTTTTCTGCCGTCAACCAGGTCTTGTATGCATTTTCATCTCTTGGAAACATAAGCATGTTGGTTGACAATCTCTTCTTTCCACATCTTCATTCCAGATGATAAAAACACACCACAACAGAACACTATACAATAAAACTACAACCAAAACGCACGTACAAGGTGTGACAGACATAAAACCAAGCATAAAACAACCTACGAGGAAGCTATGTAAACAGCTGCGCTATTTATGACTCAACTGCGCCATCTAAGAATTTGAGAAAATGTGTGCCCCTAAAACGCTGCATTCGTGACGGTCGTCCCCTAATTCGCAGCCTAACTGGGGATGATAAAATAACAGCTCAACACGATTCCAAATGCACAGACGTGATATTATAGGATTTAGAAAGTGTGTTGAATTGAAAATATTTTCATTTTAAAATGCATAAAGCCATTAAAACGGCCAAAAAGTGGTACCCCAGATGACGTCATTTGTACCATTCGAGTCGACACGCATGAAGGCATGGGGATGACAGGGGCCTGCATCTGGCCCCTACTAGAGGGGCCAGGGTGGGTTCTTGTTTTGAGGATGCTATGCATTAAGTTGGCGTTCGGCTCCCCTGGCGCCCCACCGCAAACGGGCCCTACGTAGGGGACGCCTGTGCCCCGCAGACAGGAGAACGTCAGGCATCAGAACAGCTATATGGGGCAGGCGACGCCGTCACCCGGCCATAAGAGACTCAGCACACTGACCTTGGTCCCCTGTCACAACTAGCACCGTGCGACGGGGGACCTCAACCTCCAGGACTCCGTCAACCCCGGGGCGGGTCGAGGGGGCGCGGCTACCCCAACAAAACTGAACTGGTGGGTAGGACCGGGAAAGTTGTCCTGCCTGCTCATAGTACGGATAGTTGGCGTTGTAGGGCCAGGTGAAGGACATGGATGCTGAAATTGGATGGACATTGGAACGGGAGCGTATGGACGGAAGGAGGAGTGAGGCACTCTTAGCCTCACCCCTCACCAGTATGATAGTTGCCGGGTTATTGGGGCACTAAATCCCCCACCCCACCACGGAAATGTGGTCCCTCGTCGGGGGTGGGGTGGGTGGGGGGTGGGGTGGGTGGGGGGGGGTGGTGGTATACGAGGCCAAGTGATGAAAGTTGCAGAAATGCACGCTATGCAGATATAGCTTACCGCAGGACAAACTATCACTGCTTAGCCATCAACCAGGTGGGATAGACTCCTCCATCCAGTGGAAGAGATAAGGCAGCCGATTTGGGCCCGCTCTGCCATTTATTGCTCCCCAATAACCTTCCGAAATCAACATCCCTGATCCTGGCCCAGCACAAAAAGCCTGTTCACGACAACCAGTGGTCAGTGTGCAATACATAAGCCTCTGTACATGTTGCCATTCTATTCAGCAATACTTAGCCCACCGTGGCTTTCACAGCGACAATTCGCATATTCACATTCATAACATTAGCTGGCAGTCGGCTGCTGTATCGAATCGGATTAAGGAGGGGACAAGTAGTCTAGGGGTAAGTTTCCCGTCTCACAATCGAAAGATTGTGGGTTCGAATCTCACCTGTCACTACCCTTCGTCCGCGGCCAATCGGCGTGAGAGGTTGGCGACGCTACATGACTCAACGTTCGACGTGTCGTAAAACCAATAATCAACCAATCGGATCAAGGCGGCCGACACGAATTGTTCTGTGTGGGCTGGGTTCAACGCTGTGCACTGGCTCCATTCCACTCACGGAACAAATGACAACCAGCCTTTGGCCACCTGCATACCAACGGACCCATCCAGCTGCTGATCCGACGTTGCCATAGCGAACTTGCCAGCCTATCCGTGCCCAAAGCTGCGGTGTGTGGTAAGTAACTTGTCAACCCATCCGTTACCACATCTATGGTGTGGGGTAAACAACTTGCCAACCCATCCATTACCACAGCTGCGGTGTGGAGTAAGTAACTTGCCAACCCATCCATTACCAAAGCTGCGGTGTGGGGTAAGTGACTGCCAACCCATCTGTGCCCACAGCTGCGGTGTGGGGTAAATAACTTGTCATCCCATCCATTACCACAGCTGCGGTGTGGGGTAAGTGACTGCCAACCCATCCGTGACCACACCAGCGGCCTGAGGTAAACAACTCGCCAGCCCATCCATTACTACAGCTGCGGTGTGGGGTAAGTACCTAGTGGGAAAAGTAACTTGCCGGCCCGTTCATTACCACCGCTGCGGTGTGAGGAAAACAGCATATTCCAGTAGTGATATTGGACAAAAACCCACACACGAGCCGTATGCACACAAGGCAACAACCAACCACAATCCGCGGACACACCGGTGGGTTTACAGCTAAGTTCCGATATATAATTCCCAATTTACTACTACTACCAAGGGCAGCGACCTATTCACGGAGGGCACATGGCAGCGATCTCATCAATGTGTACAGGACACAGGGCAGGGGCCTCGCCAAGGTGTACAGGACGAGGGCAGCGGCCCGGCAGGGGTGTACAGGACAAGGACAGCGGCCTCGCCAAGGTGTACAGGACGAGGGCAGCGGCCCGGCAGGGGTGTACAGGACAAGGACAGCGACCTCGCCAAGGTGTACAGGACACAGGACAGGGACCTCGTCAATGTGTACAGGACGAGGGCAGCGGCCCGGCAGGGGTGTACAGGACAAGGACAGCGGCCTCGCCAAGGTGTACAGGACACAGGACAGCGGCCTCGCCAAGGTGTACAGGACACAGGGCAGGGGCCTCGCCAAGGTGTACAGGACACAGGGCAGGGGCCTCGCCAAGGTGTACAGGACGAGGGCAGCGGCCCGGCAGGGGTGTACAGGACAAGGACAGCGGCCTCGCCAAGGTGTACAGGACACAGGACAGCGGCCTCGCCAAGGTGTACAGGACACAGGGCAGGGGCCTCGCCAAGGTGTACAGGACGAGGGCAGCGGCCCGGCAGGGGTGTACAGGACAAGGACAGCGGCCTCGCCAAGGTGTACAGGACGAGGGCAGCGGCCTTGCCAAGGTGTACAGGACACAGGACAGGGACCTCGTCAAGGTGTCAATGTATACAGGACGAGGGCACCGACCTCGCCAAGGTGTACAGGACACAGGACAGGGACCTCGTCAATGTGTACAGGACGAGGGCAGCGGCCCGGCAGGGGTGTACAGGACAAGGACAGCGGCCTCGCCAAGGTGTACAGGACACAGGGCAGGGGCCTCGTCAAGGTGTCAATGTATACAGGACGAGGGCACCGACCTCGCAAAGGTGTACAGGACACAGGACAGGGACCTCGTCAATGTGTACAGGACGAGGGCAGCGGCCCGGCAGGGGTGTACAGGACAAGGACAGCGGCCTCGCCAAGGTGTACAGGACGAGGGCACCGACCTCGCCAAGGTGTACAGGACACAGGACAGGGACCTCGTCAATGTGTACAGGACGAGGGCAGCGGCCTTGCCAAGGTGTACAGGACCGAGCAAGGGCCTCGTCAAGGTATACAGGATGAGGGCACCGACCTCGCCAAAGTGTACAGTACACGGGGCAGGGGCCTTGCCAAGGTGTACAGGACGAGGGCAGCGGCCTCGCCAAGGTGTACAGGACGAGGCCAGCGGCCCGGCAGGGGTGCACAGGACACAGGGCAGGGGTCTCGCCGAGGTGTACAGGACGCAGGGCAGCGGCCCGGCAGGGGTGTACAGGACACAGGGCAGGGGCCTCGTCCAGGTGTACAGGACGAGGCCAGCGGCCCGGCAGGGGTGCACAGGACACAGGGCAGGGGTCTCGCCGAGGTGTACAGGACGCAGGGCAGCGGCCCGGCAGGGGTGTACAGGACACAGGGCAGGGGCCTCGCCAAGGTGTACAGGACGCAGGGCAGCGGCCCGGCAGGGGTGTACAGGACACAGGGCAGGGGCCTCGCCATGGTGTACAGGACGCAGGGCAGCGGCCCGGCAGGGGTGTACAGGACACAGGGCAGGGGTCTCGCCATGGTGTACAGGACGCGGGGCAGCGGCCCGGCAGGGGTGTACAGGACACAGGGCAGGGGCCTCGCCATGGTGTACAGGACGCAGGGCAGCGGCCCGGCAGGGGTGGAGACGACAGGGCTCCTAGCCATCGCAATCTGGTGTGTGCTTATATGATAAAATATATCCTCATACGGTGTGTGTGCGGATCGAACGATGGCTTTAGTACGTATGAGTGTTTATATGTGGCACGTGTATGTAGTAAGTATGCATGAGGTATGTGGTACCGGAGATGGTAACGACATAGTGGAGACGTGGTAGCGGCATTAATTTTTTACCGACACCAAATGCTCACGAAGGTTGACTCTGCCACTCCTAGCAGCTCATAGCAGCTGCCAAATAGCAGGCACCCACATAGCAGGCAGTTGCACAAGCATGTGTGCGCCGCACACTGTACCTTATATTTCAGGTATGAAGCTTTCAGCTCTTCCGGAAGAAACCTACGGATTGCATATTTGTTCCTACAGCTGCCCTAGCCGTCCAGTCTGCATATTTCTGTCCCACTGGCCGCGGCAGCGACATCTGGAGACCGGAAACCGCGCCTGCACACCTAAACTCCACCAATTCGCCGGCACAGACGCTCCCTCCCGCTGGACCAGTTCAGGTGTTGGTGGTAAAGTTCCAAGATAGCTTACGATATGACTGGCGCCGGGGTCATACCGTGCAGCTGTAGCGGCCACATAACGACCCTGGCGCCACCGAACTGGCGGCCACCTGGAGATCCCGCCGGCACACGCTCCGAGCGCCGGGGCCAACATCACCACAATCCTCCCCCGCCGTCGCCGACGAGGCACCCACCTTCTGGAAGTAGCCGCGGCGGAGACTGCGGTCCTTCACCTGACGGAAGTAGGCGAAGCCGTACAGGAACACGTCATCGATCTGCAGACTGGGCGGACACTCCTGGTTGTATCTGCAACTCAGGAGTAGCAAGTGGAACAAGTGGCATCACCCAACAACATGGCCAACAACATGACCAACAACATGACAAACAACATGACCAACCACATGGCCAGCAACAGGGCCAACAACATAATGAACAGCATGGCAACTCCTCTAGCAAATGATTTGCTACTAGCCATACGTTATCCGTCGTCAAGGAATTGGAGGTCGGGCAGATTTTGCACCACATTCAAATGGCCAATACAGGTTCATTTGTTGTTGGCTCTATACATGCAGGTTCTAAATCAGGCACCAAGATGAGTCACTGCCCGGGTCAAGGTCCAGGGCAGTCAATGCCCGGGTCTCCAGTCTGAATCACGTGGTAGGGTCACAATCAGAGCCAGGATAATGATCAGGGCCCCAGTCACAGCCAGGGCCAGGATAATGATCAGAGACATGGTCGCGGTCAAGGCAATGATCATGGACAGGGTAACAATCAGGGTCACGGTAATGACCAGCGTCCGGGTCGCAGTCAATGCCAGGATAATGTTCATGGTCATGGTCGCACTCAGGGCCAGTGTAATGATCAGGGTCAGGGCCAAACTCACGCGGTCTGTGCGGCGGTGAGACGGCTGCCACCAGCACTACGCATCAACCGGAAGTGGAACTGTGTGTCACCCATGCAGCCAGAGTTGGAGTCAGGGAACGCCAGGTAGCACACACCCGACCGCTCCTGGTCGGTCAGCCGACTCGAGCAGGGCAGCACCACCTGTTGGCAGCCAAAGGAAACACTCAGCGCCAGACTGCACCATGGCTGATGAATATCAGATGGTAGATGTGAAGGGATGTGCCTGGAGATGTTCGGCAGACCACTATATGAGCCTGGGATGCAATTCATGATTCATTGACACCAAAAACACTGGTCTGAATGCAAACCAGACCTACATACTTGGCTTCACAGTACTTTTACCCTATTAACTTCCTTGGCAATTACTATAATGATCATGTTATTTGCACATAAAGGTACATAAATACCATATCTGCATTCTCCTTTCTCTTCCTCTCGATATATATATATATATATCTATATATATATATATATGTGTGTGTGTGTGTGTATGTGTATGTGTATGTGTATGTGTATATATGTATATATTATACAATAAGTGGCACAGTGAGAGAGACTATATTGTCACCACAAAACACATCACCAACGTTTCGGCCGCAGGCCTTCTTCAAGGTGACACAGTTACAAAATAATTTTTTTTTAAACTTCAAGCACACAATCATGCACTCGAATTTTTGTGTTCAAAACCTGAACCTGACGTATTGCAACCTCACGCTGCGTTGGCAACGAAATATTTCGACATACAGCGTTAATGGCGAAAGGCAACAAAACAGAATGCAAACACCATGGCTGGTTTTCAAGAATGTCACATCCAATATCATTCACATCATGTGAGTATGAGTATGAGTCTGCGTGTGCGTGTGCGTGTGCGTGTGTGTGTGTGTGTGTGTGTGTGTGTGTGTGTGTGTGTGTGTGTGTGTGTGTGTGTGTGTGTGTGTGTGTGTGTGTGTGTGTGTGTGTTTGTGTGTGTGTAGGTGTGGGACAAACTCTCTAGCCCGGGTCAGATTCCCCCTGCACCTCCACAACATCGTCCCGCTCCAAGTACACTATCATGCTAGCAAGCTTGACAAATCTCATCGGATTGCATCAACAGTTCACCTGGATTTGTCGAGCTTGCTAGCATGATAGCGTACTTGGTGCGGGACGATGTGGAGGTGCAGCAGGAATCTGACCCGGACTAGATGGTGGTGGTGGATTGCAGTTTAGGGGCGCGTCGACATCTAGAGTCATTTTGTACCCATAACTCAATTGTAATCAATCTACGGTGCTGCTATCATAGCTCACTATCCACTTTCACGGGTGGGGGTATATCACGTCAAGGCGAGCTTGTCGAATGAACATGAAAATCTTCCCAGACGACACGGCTTCAGAGTCGTTCCCTATAAGCATACGTGGTGGTGGTGGATTGGAGTTTAGGGGCGCGTCGACATCTAGGGTCATCTTGCGCCCATAACTGAATTGTAATCAATTTACGGTGCTGCTACCATAGCTTGCTATTCATCCTCACGGGTGAGGGTATATCACGTCAAGGCGAGCTTGACGAATGAAGATAAAAATATTCCCAGACGCCACGCCTCAGAGCCGTTCCCTATTAGTATACGTAAAGAGGAGTCGGTGTTCAACCGTCCTAGGATCTGGCGTCGTAGAGGATCTAGCAGTGTACAGCCAACTAAAACATGGTACACGGTAAGCGGGTTAGAACGGCGCGGACATAGAGGTCGGTCACCACCGGTCAACATATAACTATGTGTTGCAAAGGTATGGCCTATTCTCAATCGGCAGAGTATTACTTCTTCCCGGCGTTTGGTTCGGTGAGAGGACAGCCATTTTCCTCGTGTCGGTTTTAAAACCCCGAGCTTACTACACTTCGAATTCCAGGATCGTTGCCATTCTGACTGCATACTTGACAATATAGTAGGGTATATATCTCTTGGAGGGAGCCGTAGATGGACCACACGGGCCTTGCTAATGGCGTGCTTGGCGGTCATGTCAGCAGCTTCGTTTCCGGCGAGTCCAACATGGCTAGGAATCCAGCAGAACACTAAAATTCTTCCGATGTCATGCAGGGATTTTGCTACTTTCATAATCCTCCGAACAAGTCGGTTATCCTGGCTAAAGATGTTCAGTGCCTGGAGACTGCTCAGAGAGTCTGTGAAAATCACGTACTTTGTGGACAGGTCTTTCTGTATAAAATAGAGGGCTTGTAGAATGGCATACAGTTCGGCAGTAAAAATCCAGGTTTGCATCGGTAAACAAAAAGATCGAGCACCTTGTCGACTTACGTAAGCACACCCGACACCAGAGACCGACTTTGAGCCGTCTGTGTAAATGCATGAAAAGTCGTGATATTCATGTATCTTTTCCAATGCTAACACGCGGAGTTCTTCCGGGTTTACCTGTCCTTTCTTTGAGCACGTCAAAGTCACGTAGTTTTTACTGGGACAGCATGCCAAGGGGGAGTGCTCGGTGTGATTACACGTGCTATGGCACGCGGTCGGATATTACATTATCGAAAAAATCGAGGACATACGAGTGGAAAACGGTAATCCACGCTGAGCCTTGTGACGTACTCTTGATGTCCCTGAAAATATCCACCGATAGGCAGGATTTTTCCGGTTTTGTGCGACATTACATGCGTATCTAGCGCCCAATAATTTACGGCGTAGCGCAAGAGGTGGCTCGTCAACTTCTACCATTATACTAGCAGCCGATGAAGTGCGAAAGGCTCCAGTAAAGATGCGAAGGGCTGAATTGTGGATCACATCAAGACAGCGCCTGGATGTGGTACTCGCTCCGTCATAAATAAAACATCCATAGTCAATTTTAGAACGCACGAGCGATCGATACATAAGAAGCAAGATAGATCTATCTGCCCCATACGAACATCTCTTCCAACCCACATGTAAGATTTTTTATCAGATGAACACAGATGCGCTTTTGAGGATCTTCATGTCCCTCCATTTTCAATAGAAGGACCATTAGTCGTTTCACTGCTGCAGGTACATTCTTGTCAAAAAAAAGCTAATCCAATCAATTCCTCTGGTATATACCACCAATTGCCGGTTAGTTGTGTGGTTGCTGCCTTTGAAACAGCTTGGTTTCTCTCTTCATACCCCACCAGAGACCTCAAGAGAAGTCGATTATGGTTTGGGACAGAGGCTGCACGAGGAGCTGTTATCCACGCTCTGAAGTAAAATTGAATGGTGAAGACGACCATCCCCTGCAGACCTGTATATAATCCACCGGTGAGCTTGAACTAACCTCTGAATAGCCGAACTTTCACAGTGTAAATGACTTTCGACATCCAGCATGCACGGTGGATGCGTCCCCAGGGCATTGCACTGAATTCCTCTTGCAGAAGGTTTACCCAAAACAGTCAGACAATTCCGACAATTCACGGCAATCGTCTTTTGGTTGGGTTTCAGCAAGTTGTTTCTGAATGAAATCCAGGACATCATCCTTCATGTCAGAAATGGCTTCATGAACAAATTCATATGTGGATACATCCCCAAAATCTGCCAAATTCAAACCTTTCCACTGACCCTGGAATCGCTTGAAGAGTAAAACATCTGGTCCAGAAGAGGGTCCCATGCATGTCATGAACACAACACCAATAATAATTTCTAGAATGTGGTGGCGACAAGCAAGAAACAGAATATTGGTGCCAATTTCTTGCTTAATTAATGCACATGCTCCTCCTAACCTGCCTGTGTTGGAACTTGTATCAAAACTTAAAGCTCAAACAGAATCCTTGATGCCCCATTCACCCAAGGCATTTATCACAGCATCTACTCGCGCTTGACTAGTTCCTTATAGTAATTTTTCAACAGTCAGAATTTGAGATACTCCATCTCCACACATAATTATTGGAAGGCAGTCAACTAATTGCTTGCCAATCAGGTCGGAGATCAATCTCCCGTCCCAGTGGACTGATAGTGGCACATCAGACCTCAATTCAGCCTTCAAATATTGTGCATGCTCTTGTCGAATTGAGTACCTACTCAATGCTAGCTCCTCCCCTTCATGCCCAATACTCTGGGCAGTTGCAGTGAAAACCATCATAGCATTCCCGTCAGCCAATTTCGTTTTGTCCAAAGCAAAACTTAAAGATGGTGTCACAATGGTCATCCTTTTCTGCTTTTTACAAGGCAGAGTTCCTCCAGATGTTTGCCCATACTTATTCCATTCAAACTTAGATACAGATGAGAATCTACAGATAGATTCAGAACTGCTGTCAGAACTGGAAATTTATACATCAGTGGTGACCTTAGGCTTGCTTCTGGTGTCTTATGTTCGCAGTGTGCACTTGCTGGGCCATTCTTCTTGATTTTCGCTTTTCCTTCCCAGCAAGATTGGTGTGTACACCAGCCATGTTGCCACGTCTCCCCTTCTCACGTTGAGCAAGTAATAAATATATATATCCTCTTGTATTGTGATCGTATTAAAAGCATTTGCATGAGCAATATCAAACAAATCTCCAAAGCGAGCACAATTTTTTTTTTTTTTCAACTGATATTCCAACTTTCTTTTCTGATTCTTCTTCAGTAGTCGCCATTTTTCAAATACTTTCACAATTTTGGATTGACAATGATGTCTTCCTCTCACTGCAATTTTTGCCTTCTGATTGATTATTTGGGCTTAAGGGGGCACCAACTACAAGGTCATTTAGCGCCCATAATGTTTGCTCTCTGACAAAATACTTCAATTCACACATATATATATATATATATATACACATATATTGCTTCCAATGGAACCATTCAAGCAAAATAATTATAGCTGATTGATATACAAAAATTATAAGGTCAGGTCAGGCCATTCTATATCTAGTCAAGTGCATGCCTAAATACCTACGGCACATCATTTTTGGGGAATAAACTATGTTCCAAGAAAATATGGCATGATACTGGAATATCTATGCAAACTGTCCACCTTCTGACATCATCACTTAACCACAGGTGATGCTGGGACAATGCACAAATTGATAAACCAATCTTTTTAGCTCTCTGCTGTGCACACTACTTGGGGAGGAATTCCAAATCAAGGCCAAATCAGGTCATATCAGGTCAGCTTGCACAAGGTCAGCTTATCTCAGGCCATTCGCTTATCATCCAGTCTCATGTTGCATGACTTAGGTAGTGCTGAAACCGATTCCAGGCATCACTTGGCAAGGAACTGCAACATTATGCATAGACATTGTGTAGAATGTACATACGTGACACAACCTTCCGTCATTGACCTTTGCCACACAAATGAATCCAGAATGTTTGTCATGCTCCGTATCGTCCTTGACATAAAGACATAAAGACATAAAAGATGAGTGCAACCATGAGCCACAAAGGCCTTCCTTGGTTGCACTCTGTACACTCAACCAGTTGCCCACCAAATCCGTCGATCAGCCCTCCCTGGAATACTGAAAAGCCAGCCCTCTATACTTATGATTGTCCATGCTGCTTTTAAAGATGTTCAATGTGCTGCTACTGACAATGGTTTATGGCAGCTGGTTCCAGTGTTCTCCTACCCTGTTGTTGAAGAAAGACTGTCTTGCTGCTGTGGTTAACTTTTGCTGTGGTTAACCTTGTCCTGCTGTGGTTAACTTCAATTTTGAATTGATGACCAATTCAAATTCTTCAAACTTTCCTCATATGCCAGGTTGCTTATACCATTAACCCGCGCCGTCTTTCCGGTCAAATCCTCACACCCCGTCTCGGGGGGGGGGGGGAGGTTGAAGACCCCTCTCTAAAATCCAAACTAAGCATCACACGAAAACGAAAGAGGTGTCATCGGAAAGCACTCGACGAGTAAGATCCGGGTCCACCCTCCAGAACAATTTTCCCCCGAAAGTGACGTCACTAGGGGGGGGGGGGCAAGAGTTTCATGACTTTTCATGACTTACATGTTTTTAACTCTGTTGAGTTCATTTTGGGGATATATGAAAAAAAAACAAGACGTATTTCAAATGAGAAAAGGACAGCGAAATCGACGAGGTCTATATTTTCTTTTGGGCCCCAAAAAGAAATTTTTGTTTTTTTTGAAATTTCAAGATTGAGTTTTCAAGTTTTCTTTAAAGGAATAATGGAAGGACAGCATTCTCTAAGTAAGTTGGTGGTTACATGTTACAGCTACTCTGACTCCTGGCATTTGACATTTTTAAACATTATATCTTTTGACCCATTTCAGGTCAATGGCTTTTGATGATCTAAAGCTGAAATTTTGACAAAATTTGCAATTCAGGTGCATATATATATATAAGGCACTGAAACTAATATGATGTTTGTGTACTCATTTGGATACTATCAACGAAAATACCTGATGGTGTGAGAGGTGGGGTTGGGTTCGAGGGTCCTCCCTAGCACTGAGGGTTAACTGCCACCCAGCACCCACATGCACTAGCTTCTACATGTATTTGATCAGAAGCGTGGGGAAATTGCATGGCTGCAAACTACTTCAAATTTGGTACCTCACCATGTTGCTGAGGAAGCATTCCATGCTAGCTCAACCGGTGGGTGCCGTCAGACCATTTTGTATTTTCTTGAAAAGTTGTGTACCGGGGCTTTCCAGGGCGAACAATTCATTTATGATGGCAAAAAAAAATCCCCCAAAAATATTTCCCAAGATACAGACTTGGCAAATTTCCCAAGGTTAGCAAGGTGGCCTAACTTTGACGACCTATAACTCCGAGGCTAAGACAGCTATTTCAGTGAACTTAATTTTTGGTTGCATTGGGATGAATCAAGGAACAACTTGGCTATCTCGAATGTTTGATTTTCAATTTATTAGGTCACGTGACCTCGTGACCTATCATTTGCGGCGTGACCTTGACCTTTTGGCTGCTGAAATTAGAAATTTCAACTGATGACAATTTGAACCTCATTCAGACCATTTCATATAAATAAATAAAAAGCGTGGGGTTCGACATGTAAAAAGTGGCTTTGGGCATCGCAATGCTGACTCAACACGCTGGTTGGGCCCCTGTCTGTCGATAACTTCGAATATATTTGGCATACGGTTCCGAAATGGTCCAGAGTGGCTCCCGACGACGAAACCTATCGGCTGCTGCCTGTTATACTGCCATCAGGTCATAAGGTGACATTAACATTAGGTGTTCAAGGTCATGGGATCTGCGGTCACGAATGTATTTCTGGCTAAAACTGTATCACTAAATTAGTTAAACAGCTGACCTCAATGCTATTGTGTTCGTCACATCGAGCCGGTTACAGTGATACATGGGATGGCCCAGATGGGTCAAGTTAGGTCACGTGACCTGATGTCAGGTCACCGATACAATTACAGGTGCCAATTAGCATATGCATATACCTATCGATAGAACAACACGACACCAGTGCACCAACATATCACTTCAACACCTTGACATGCTCGCCAGTCTTGTCTACCGAGAGGACGTGGATCCGCATTATTTTCTGACTCACAGGGCAGAGCCTGTGGTGCTTTCTTGTTCCCTTGATCGCCACGGCTTTGGTGAAGCGGCCATTCAGCTCCTGTTCAGCCTTCTGCACTTCCTCTTTTGTGACATACAAAAACTTGATCTTTGTCATAAGCTGTACGGCGAGAGATCGGTGCATGTCCTGTGGTGTGAGGATTGAGATCTTTTGCCGGGCCCCGCAGGCTCTCGAGGTACGTGGCGCGTTTCACGGTGCCGCCTATGCCATCGCACGCTCCCTTCCCGTGGGACGTGGCGAAAAAGTGTCACTTACATGTCACACCGGGAAGTCGATGTCATGATAGCATTCATTCGCGAAGCTGTACTTGTTTTTGTATTGCGCAGCGCATCCGTCCGTGAAGTAATAAATTTTCATGAGCCCGGGAACCTCTTCCTTTGTTGCTAGTACCAGTTGGCGCAGGAAGGCTTGCACAGTGATAGTTGTATGCTTTGTGGCGTCAGATATCACGCAGAAGCTTTGGTGTCGTTGCTCTCCGTCTTGGCGCCAGTACACCACGAACGGGTGCACGGTGCTCTGCGCTGTGTCCCAGTGAAAACGTTGGGCGGCACCCTGCACCACGAAGGAGAAGTTCTCGGCAAAGTCTCCTTGGACAATAACTTCGCCACCTGTAACAGTCTCCTTCAGATGCTTAAAGTGCGTTGACTGAGCCTTCGCCTCTAAGTGAAGACTTGTCAGCTTCACTATGGCGGAGCCCAGTCTTCCGATGCACTCGCCTTGGCTTGCGACGATTTCTTGGAGCGTGCAGCGGTCAGTGCTGTCCCACCGCTTGTAGTGGACCTCCTCACTGTCAACGTCGTCATTGTCTCGCTCTTCGACTGGTATGTTTAACATGTTCATCACACCTTCCTCGCAGGGACACTCATCCAGGGCTAAAATATTGGTTTTTCGTTAGGTGTGAGATGTCGAAATGGGCAGGGAAGGATGTCGAAATTTGCCATGGAATTAGTGTCAATTAATGCGCTTTTGATGTTTTTCAGACTCAAATTTGGGCCAATGGTGTAGGCACTTATGACTGAACATTTGTCATTTGCTTTGACATTCATGATCTAGGAAGAAATATCCCTGTCCTGTATCAGGACAGGGAGAAAATTACCTATGCTATAATTTGATACCGTACGCCTTATCACATAGTTAATCCCTTTACCCAAAATTACGTTGCCACATGTCAGTGTGTCACTATTCCTTATTAGGAGCATTGACATGATACGTATAAGCTAGATACTGCTTGAAAGGAGATACAAAGAATTCATAAGCACGCATCACGGAGCAAGATGTTGATACTTCTTGGAGGATGTCGATTGAGTGTCCAGAAAGTGGTATTTTCCAACCTATTTGACGAATAATTTATCACTGCACTCATCACACTCACCCATTATGCAGTCGCGATTTTCTGAATCACACACAGCAGTGTCGATTGCAAAGTTATTAGGGGCAAAGTTATAGCCATAAACGTGTTCGTGACCTCAGATGACCTTGAACGCTCAATGTCATGTGACCTTGTGACCTGATGTCAGTGTAGCAGAAGCCAACTGACAGGTTTCGTCGTCAGGGGCAACTCTGGACCATTTCGACACCGTAAGCCAACTAGATGCGAAGTTATCGGCGAGCAGGGGTCCCAAACAGAGGGCTGTGTGAACATTGTGAGTTCCAAAAATGCTTTTTGTGGGTGGAACCACACGTTTTTATTTATATATGAAAAGACATGCATGGGGCTCAAATGATCATCACACGAAAGTTTTAATTTCAGCATCCAAAGGGTCGAGGTCACGCCGCAAAAGATTGGTCACGAGGTCGTGACCTAATAAATTGAAAATCGGAAATCTGAGATAGCCAACTTGTTCCTTGATTCATCCCAATTCAACCAAAAGAAAGTTCAATAGAATAGCTCTCTTAGCCTTGGAGTTATGGGTCATCGAAGTTAGGCCTCCTCACTGACCTTTGGAAATTTGCAAGGACTGTGTCTTGGAAAACATTTTGGGAGGGATTTTTTGTTCACCATAAATCAATTGTTCACCCTTGAAACCCTGGCACACAACTTTTCAAGAAAATCAAAAATGGTCGGACTTCAAATTGGAAAATATTTGGTTGAGTTACTGTAGAATGCCTCTGAATTGACATGCTATTCCTACAGCATCTATATATTTATCCCAAGCCGAGTTGTGAGCTTACCTCCATTGCCTGCCCCAGCTCTAGGTCAAATGTCACCACACATATGGCATATACCCAGTTGTCAAATGCATTCCATGGGTGCATCTTCACCATGTCTGGACAGCTGATGGAACTCAGTCTCTGCCCTGGCTCACTCATAGTATCTCCTGCCTGCAAAACCAGTGTCATCAGCTGCACAACATGCCTGCAGAACCAGTCCTATGAGATGCACAACACAGTACAACATTACACCAATGTTCACATTTGGAAAGCTCCGTTTGTTAGTTGTTTGGGCTTTAGGGCACCTCAACCAGAATTGATTGTTCACATCAGAAAGCTCTGTAACAGTGTGTCCATGTACTACATCATATTTTTGTCATGGGGTTCATTCTTATTTGGAATGGGCTAACCTATGACCATATAACACAAATGACCCATTTGGAACTGCAGCATGCCTCAAAGGCTCACTGGCTTATACAAATTTTGGATAATGACTAGAAATTTGATAATGCATCCACTGGATATGGAAGTGCTAAAACTGATCAAAGCATGGCAATCATGCATCTAGGAATGCCAAAACTGACAGCATAAGTGAAGAACATAAATCAAGCACATTGTTTGTTGTGTTAAAACTATGCAATATTGCTGGCACCAGATTTGAAAGGATTTGCAGACCAATTTGTGCCCTTAAGCCCAAATAATCAATCAGAAAGGAGCAATATCTTGCTCCTACATATTTTATTCATGCCCAATTGAAAGAAAGCATTGACTGATACTCCAAAGAAGCCTTTGATAGCACAGTACACATATCCTATTCTTGACCAAAAACATGCAACCAACTAGAATTGGCAGCGTCAGCACCATTCCAACTGTACTCAGGAAAAGAGCATCTGCATGGCAAAAATGGCAAAATATTATTGTGCTTATATGGCCAGATACTATCAACTCCTAACAGATTCTAAAAAAAAATTGGCAAGATCCCATTACAAGGAACAAGCATCCACCATGATCCTACCACACAATTCAACATCCATAGTTCTTAACTGTTCCATCCTACATAGGCTATATTTGATCCAACATCAATAGGTTTATGCACTCAAATATCTATCCACTGCTGACTTTAAAAAAAAACATGAAGCTTGTGAGGTCCAAATTGCAGACCAAATATTGGTGTTTCTAGCATATAACCATTGACAAAACTGGGCTTTAAACAGGAAAAAAATGTGTTGCACTTACCATGTTGTTTCCTATTTCCTAAATACAACAAAAATGGTATACATTGAGCCACCTCTAATGTACCATGTAATTTTAGGTAACAGCAGGGCACATGCATTCTATCAGCACAGAACTTCCCTAGGATGCTACCCAATGCTATCTTTCCATTTGCCACCATAAAAAAACACCAGTAGCAGGAAGGCATTGGCTCATGGAAGTCATCAGCACAATGTTCCTTTAATCTAATTTAGATATGCTCAGGCATGCATGCAGTGTGAGGCCAAGGTTGTACATACCATTCAAACTATTTCAAGTGACCCAAATGCCTACTACTCATAGACTTTGAGGTAGGTACATAGGTAGGTGCATGAATATCAATTATTGTGCCTTAAAGTGTGCACAGGACAATCTTTACACATTTTGTCTATAAAGCACAGAAATGGGCTAGGTTTGTCTTTTTTCTTGTTGTTGGGTGTGATTTCCACCTAAAACATGATTTGTCATCTTCAGTTCATACTAGCCTAGGTTATGGTATGTAGGTTAGGTTAATTTTCATTTTTTAGACAAAAAATGTTTGAAGGCTTTCCAATAAAAAAAGCCTCCTTGCATGCAACAATAGGCTAGGTTGGGTTAAGTTATTCTGAGGGAAGAGGGGGTTTCAAAACATGTAGCATAGCAACAGCGACATTCAAGTAGCGACAGGCAAGATTCACACACAACCTTTTGATTGTGAGATGAACAACTTACCCCTAGGCTACTTGTCCCCTATGAGCAACTTAACCCTAGGCTTCTTGTGCCCTAAATATGAAACATAATTATTTTGTAGAGGCGTGCCATATTCTGAACACAGAAGTCTGGCTATGCAGGATTAGGCACTTCATGTATGTGGTACATTATTATTAGCCAGTAAAAATACTGGTGCAATTAACAAAAAATATCAGAGATCACTTCCATATTATTTTCCTTAGCCAACTGCTCTCAGGAGCCAAAAAGAAGCAGATGCCAACTTTGCTACCTCTGTACATATAGGTAATATAACTATGCAATTGGACAATCATATGGTGATAGAGAAAAGTTGATAATTTATGGGCACCACCATTCACCATCTTCTCACTATTCATGAGTTGAACATGATGCAGGAGATTCCCAAAGGTAGGTGTTCAGGAAATGGAACATGCTCAAAAACTACCATTCCCCTTTCTTTTCCCGATTTATATCATTACATTTCATATCCTGCCAAATATAAGCTGCATTTTAGGTGTGTTGTCTCCCAACTGAAAAGCACACATTTGCAGAGGCAATTGGTCATAGTATATTCATCACATTTATAAACATTGCATTGGGAAAAGAAATTCGACGAATACAGAAATTGCCTTCAGCTAAAAAATTTACCAATTATTCTCTACTGGACAGCCTTCATAAAAAGCGGTTACCCCCGGCCCCTGTCAATGTTCGTTGGCAGCCGGCGACGTCATCTGGGCGCCGATTTGGGTTCAGCAGGTTATCACGACCAAGATAACTGGAGACAACAGGTACTCCAAAGTTGGCTGTTCTAGTATAGTTAGTTTAAACTAGACAAAACCTACGCCAAGTGACGTCATATACTAGAAGCGCTTTTTTATTCCAGAATACTGCTGAATTATATTCTAGTTTTGGACTATACCAATACATCTACTAAATATGGTGCTTTCATTTTAGCACAATTATGGCGCTTTTCTCACGATTAGTTTCCCCGTTGATTGTAAAGTATATCAGTCATTCATTGAAGCTTGAATATTCTATCTTATTCTGCTAGCGTGCCGGTGGCTTTGAACCGAAAGGCACCACCCCCAGAATTAATTTATCCATGGCGTGGTTGATATTGAGAACACACACCTCAGACAATTTTTGCGAATTAAAGCCTTATACCAGCAATGTCAACTTGGTCAGCATGTCATTGATGCAATCTGGTGATTATTGTTAGCATGTGCGTTTGTCCCCTGTCAATTATCACATTGTTTCTGTGTGCTACATGTAATCATGCCATACTGTGCCATTCACAAACTTGTGGACAATTTAGTAATTGCTTGCCCATTGTATCATGGCTGGGAAGTAGTGGTAGTAGGGTAAGAGGGAGTTTCCAAACACTTAATGCATGGAACAAATTGCTCTACTACAGCCTTTGTGTGGCCAAACCAGTAATTATACTGTTTACTGAATTTAAAAAAAATGAAGATGGTATCCATATTCAGATGGTTCCCTCTATCAAAGTCATCTAACCACTCACATAGATCTACTTTAAAACATATAATTGTTTTGTAGTGTTGTGCCATATTCTGAACATAAAGTCAAAGACATAAAGACATAAAAGATTAGTGCAACTATGAGCCGCAAGGGCCCTTCTTGGTTGCACTCTGTACACTGAACCAGTTGCCCACCAAATCAGCCCTCCCTGTAATACTGAAAAGCAAGCCCTCTATTCTTATAATGATTGTCTATGCTGTTTTTAAAGATGTTCAATGTGCTGCTACTGACGATGTTTTCTGGCAGCTGGTTCCAGTGTTCCACTACCCTGTTGGTGAAGAAAGTTTGCCTTAACCTTGTTCTGCTGTGGTTAACTTTAATTTTGAATTTATGACCTCTAATTGCATCATTTCTGTTAAATTCAAACATTTCCCCAAGGTATCCCCTCTCCAGACCATTGACAAATTTAAAGACCTCGATGAGATCTCCTCTCAGCCTTCTATATCTAAGTGAAAACATATTTAATTTCTTCAATCTTTCCTCATATGCCAGGTTGCTTATGCCATTAACCATTTTTGTAGCCCTCTTTTGTACTCTCTCCAAAAGCCAACAATCTTTTTCATAGCTAGGAGACCAGGCTTGGATGCAGTATTCCAAATGTGGCCTGACGTATGCACAGTAAAGCTTCCTGATCACTTCCTCACTTCTGTATGATACATTCCTATTTATTGCCCCGTGCATTCTCAGTGCCTTCTTCCTGGCTTCCTTGGTCTGTTCTGATGCCCCCAGTTTTGTGTTTAGAATAACACCTAAATCCTTCTCCTGTTGAGTCACTGATAGCACTTGGCCACCCATCAAGTATGGAGCCTTCATATGCTGCTTACCTACATGCTTGATTTTGCACTTATCAAAGTTAAGTTTCATTTGCCATTCTTCGGACCACTTCACAAGTTCGTCTAAGTCTTTTTGCAGCGAGATATGCTAATCCTGACCTATTATTGCCCTAAAGACCTTCAAATCATCCGCAAATTTCAAAACTTTACTGCTTAGGCCACTTTCAATGTTATTTACAAATATAATGAACAGTAATGGCCCTAGTACTGACCCCTGGGGGACTCCACTAAGAACATTTTGCCATGATGACTTTGTACCATTTAGCATCACTCTTTGCTGTCTATCTGAAAGCCACAACTCTATCCATTTTAAGATGCTACCTGCAATACCATGGGACTGAAGCTGTATCATTAACCGTTTATGGGGTACCTTGTCAAAGGCCTTACTAAAGTCAAGATATGCTACATCAACCTGATTTCCCTGATCAAATTGTTCTGTGGCGAAGTTCAAAAAGTCCAAGAGATTTGTGAGACACGATCGTCCTTTTCTAAACCCATGTTGAGTATTTTGAATCAATCTGCTACCTTCCAGATAACTAACTATTCGATCTATTGTGTCCTGTGCACAGCCCACCTAGCGGCCGAGTGAGAAACTCGGGATTTCACGCCCAGCCGGCAGACGGGTCATCCGGTGACCCCTGCCGGCCGGCGGAGTGATGTGGCGTGAGGAGCCGAGAGCGGACTGTTGTCGGAGCGTTGGATCGTGCTTCGCGTGGATGTAATACTAAGTGTCTTGCCCGCCGCTGGTGCGTGTCTGTGACCGATCGGAAGAGGAAGGAAGGGATAGAACACTATCCTTGATAATTGATTCGAGTACCTTGCAGACTAGGGATGTGAGACTTATTGGCCTATAGTTTTCAACTTTCCCTCTTTCTCCTTTCTTGAAAATAGGAACTACGTTTGCCCTTTTCCAATCGGTTGGAATTTCATTATGCGAAACTGATCTACAAAATATTATACTAAGTGGAAATGCCAGTTCCTTTTCAGTTTCTCGCAACACCCTAGCATAAATTTCATCAGGTCCTGCTGCCTTATTTGGCTTTATTTTCCTGATATGATTGTAAACAACATCACTGTCAATGAAATCAACATCATTTGTCAGATACCATGTCACCGAACTATGGAACTATGAACATGAAAGTGGTTGTGCAGGATTACTTCACTGTAGCTGTTGTGGTACCAATTATTAGTAGCCACTAAAAAATACTGGTGTAATTGCAAAATATATGAGACCTTAAAATACATTTTCAGGGAAATATGTACTTTTTAGTTGATATTTGAATTCTTGATATGCCTTTCCAATGCAAAGTTGATTGATGTGGTTAAAATGTGACCACTCTCACCTGTACTGTGTGAGATGTGATTTAAGGGTTCATTATTGCAGTTTTGGGTGTTTACAAGTGACGTTTTGCATATTTTTACCTAGGCAAAGCTAAAATGAGGTTGTGATAAGTTAGGCATTTCTTTAGCTTCCTCAATTTTCACATCGAGTTGCTCATGAATGTGATTTTTTTAAAAATTGGAAGCTAATTTGTGTTCTCTTCTGAAGAGAGGCAAGGCTGGAGCTGTGTGAGGTTTTTACAATTGCACCTGCAGAAGAATATTTGCATTTTAGTTGAGGTGGCATTTCAATTGTAAAAAATTGTAAATGCATGTTTCTGAATGTCATTAAGATGATATGACCATTGTATTCCAGCGCAAGTGCATGTTTTTCAGTTCGTAAGTGAAGTAATGCGAAATGTGCTGCTTTGAGTGGGGTAATTGGTAATGAAGGATAATGTTAAATGTACAAACAGTGCATCCAAACCAATGTCATCCATTGAATATATTTGGCATCACATATGCAACAATGCTGGCTGAGGTATTACCAAAATCCTCCCACAGCCCAAACCTAACCTACCTCTTTTTCAGGAAAAACACTGTTGTTTCTATTCTATCCTCCAAATTCCAAAAACCTTGGTATTTATATATGAGGCCCCAATGAAGACAATTTTTTAGACAGATGTATTGAATAACTTCTTTAAGCTGACTAGCAACTTCTTCCCAGTATCCTAAAAATAATTTTCCATAAGCAGGATACGCAGACAGGATAGGCCGTCATGCACGGAAAGCCAAAACCAGGTTTAATTATACCAACAAAAATGAATACATATATTTGCATGTGGCTATTTCTAACATTTTTATCATGATATTCCAGCAGAATAATGGCCAGTCTTTTCTACATGGAGTAATGAGAACAGATTCAGCCTAGGATACACAATGTATGCGTCCATTTACTGAGTTTCCATGTCACGAAGTTAATTAATATACGGTGCACAATTGATGCGAGTGTGTAATTAAGGTACAATGGATCTACCATTTCCTTCGTAAATCACGTTCAACATCCAGCATACAATATCAGTAGGGTTTAGATGACCGAACATGAGTATGTTTTAGGAGGTCCAACATCAGTTGTTTAGGTTAGATTCAGTTAGGATATTTTTGTAATTTGTCATCAGTGTTCTTTGTTAGTCACCAAAAATCCCATTTCCACACACTCCATATTTTCCATATTATTCAATATTCTCCCCACACTTTACATAACCTCTTATGTCTTGTGGCGTGGGGGATAGCATGTACTGTCATTGTCAACATTAATGTTTTTCCTAGTGTTTGAAAAATCTTAGTTGAATGATATTAATATTATTTTTTAGTGAAATTACTTTTTTCTCGATATCAGCACATGAACTTGAACTGCCGATTTGCTGAGATTTCATTTCCCATAGAATATCAGCTTCCTTCAAATCACATCAGATAATGATGTGAATTGAAGGAATGTTAAATGCTAAGCGTGGCGGTGGGGGGGGGGGGGGATTATGTGTGGCCTGGTCCATGGCCAGAAAGAAACCAGCGGACCGATCGTTGGGCACCCATTTGCGTATCCCGAAGATGAACCACGAGAAGCGTTCTGGACTCGCCTCCTAAGCATTAGCGGCCTGACGGTTCCCACAGAGGAATTCTTCCACACATTCAGAGAGATGGATGCAGCGTTTTGTGTTCACCATGCCCAAGAACCCAACGATCTCAGCAGACATCCAAAGGTCATTGAAAGTTTCAAAGAATTCAAATAATTCAAAAAAAACTATTACACGAGACTAAACGTGCGTGTTGCAGTCGCACCGAGTGAATGTCAAGCTGAACATCTGACATGTGCCTGTGTTTGTGAAGTCGGTAGAGCGTAGCTTGTAGGTTTACACGTACTCATCGTCCCACTACGGTGCTCGTGAGTAGTCTGTGTATGTATGCATGTCGAGTTGTTCTCAGCCACAGATGTCACGATGAGGATGTTCCTTCTATTCTTGCCAGTTCGTCCGATTTTATAAGGTGCCAGATATGTACATACTGTAATGTTAGGTATTGTAATGTATTGCCGCAATGCAATCTCATTAAGTACCGTGGCTTATCTGCACCTGCTACCGATAACCTCTTATGTCACGCGTTTGGTGGAGCCGCGGTAGCTTAGTCCGTAGGGTGTTGGGCTCTTGACCGCAAGATTATGGGTTCAGTCCCGCAACCAGCGGAATTACCGAGCCCACCGGCGACCAATCGGATTGAGAAGTTGGCGACGCTATATGGCCTAGCAGTTAATTGCGTCGTAAAGAAACCCAAGGTTATTTTTCTGCTTCATGTGTTTGCTTCTCCCAATATATGTCTTGCGTTGTGCTTCCTCAATATATCGTTTTAATACGCACCCTGTTGGGCGCCGGAATATATATATTCATGTGCGCAAAATGACGAACGCAGTCCATGCGCCCAAAATGCACATTCACTTCCACCACAGAGTACACAACCGAGGAACAATCGGCAGTGGGAGTGAGGGCCTTTCTCAATCTTGGCAGTCTCGTCTTCTCCAGATGCATGCTCCTCGTATTAAAGTCTGATTGATAAACAACTTTTGTTGCCGTATTTATGTCGTCCTGTACTGCAAAATGCGTAATTTTTTTTTCTTTAAAATTTGGTCCCAGTTGTTGCTGGGGTGGCTTTAGGAACCAGGGTTATATTGCTAAACAGAGCTTGTTGCGTGAACCCTCGCCCCACCACCCGATCCACGAATTCCTTTTCAACGGGAGAATTTTGATCGAAAGTTTAACGTGCCGTCAATACACCGACACGGCCGCCCGGTAGCTCGTCCCCGGCCTTATCGGGCCAGTTGCCAACTCACACTCCCGGCCGGGGGTTAAACGCGAGCGCGCGAAGCGACTCGAACCCTGTGTTGCCAGGACAGGGGAGACCAGCACAGGCCAGCGCTCTAACCAACTGAGCTACCGGGGTGGCATTTCAGGTTGCACGACGCGAATAAAGAAATCATATTTTGAAAGGAAAATATTTTCTTTAGTCAATCATAGAACACACTTAATTAAAAAGATGTTTGGTATTACATGGTAATTTTCCATTCCAACCCCAAATTAAACTGTTATTAAAGTTGCTTCCGAGCTGGTCTGGCATAGAAATTGCTGTTACCCCTGCAATATTGCATGCATGACAGAAGTTTGATTCACATGGCGTCAGCGACGCAGCCAATTCATTTCGACTGAAAATGCCGAATAACGGTGTACGAACATGGGCAAAGCCACGGTGGGAATGAACGAGGATGCTTCCCCAATCTTGCCAAGTTCCGCGCTAAGCCTTTGACAATGCATGATAATGGAACCGAAATCCTCATGCGGGCATCTAAAATCCGTCTTAGCGCTTACGGGTTCCACAAAGTTGTTTCCGAATCTAAATCGAGCGTTCATGGTACGAAAAGCGTTATTTTTTATTTAGCGCCGGCACTCCAGAGAGTTCAGAATTGTCACCGAAATATTTTAGCAAACGTCTGCTCCTGTCAAAGCAATGCTTGTTGCAGTCCTGGTGGCGTGTGTTCGCCGTGTATCGTAAAAGGCGTGGAGCTGAGCTTAGAACTGGCATCGCTCTGACTCCAGCTCGGGTCCGGTCATTTGACTGTTCGGCAGCATGCATAATTGTTGGTTTTGTCACCTTGATAATCATGTACTGTTATTATATGCACACTAGGGTGTGTCGCCTCAACGGGTTTTCTTATGCTTAGTGAAATTATCGTGCAGATCACCTAAAAAACCCCTGTGGTCGAAACCGAATCGAAATCAAACAATAAACAAAATATCCGACAGGCCGATAAAAAACAAATTTGCCGGCGCCCGGCGTTGAAGTCTCCAGTGATGGCGATCCGTTGCGATTGGCATCTAACACCACGCGTCGGCCGCCGTCGGAGCGCCGCCGCGGCGCTGTGACGAAAAAGGCGGCAGTCGGCAGTGTGATGAAAATGTGGTGCTGCGAAGGAATACCAATTGTTGGGAGGGCCCGAGTCGAACATATGGTTCGAGAATGCCGCGATCGCTTCTTGCGATACATGAAAACCGCTGGAAAGAAGTCGGCATCACCAGGTGTACGTCCGTCCGGTGATGACTGGTTTGGAAAATTGTTTGATCTAGCCCGCTGCAAATGTGCTGATATCGATAGCTGCAAATGTGCGATGGCCGACGAAGTGCCACGAATGGAGTTTCCCTTTGTCCAAGACCAGAGAGGACCTCGCCAAATGCAAATCGGCACCGCAGATATCCGTGAAACCACTCGTCGACGCGCCATGGACGAAAGGAGGCGTCTGACCGCCGAGAGAGTCACATCACCACAACCGGGACCTTCTGGAATGGCCCAGCTAGAATCTAATTCAGACCAAGATTCCGCCACAGATTCATCATCGCTCACATCTGTAGTCAATGAGTCAGAGTATATGGTGAACAGTAACACAGACGAAATGCTAAATACGGCTCTAGCAGCAGATCGGTACGGAGTGTCTAATCGTGCGTGTGCTGCGATCATAAACGGTTTCCAAGTGGACATTCGTCGGATCACTTCTGACGATATGGACTGCATAGTGGATAGCAAAAAAGTATGGCGAGCAAGGGATCGGATTAGAAGAGAGGTAGTAGCCCAGAGCCATGAGGATCATGCAGGTCGTGTATCTGGTCTCTACTTCGACGGTAGAAAAGTCGACACGCTTATGACAGCCAGTTAAAAGAAGACGGAAGAGCACATTGTGGTTGTATCCGAGCCAGACAGTGCATATTTAGGACATTTTACCCCACAGACTGGGAAAGCGGAGGACATTTCTCAGGACCTGAACGCCGTGGCATATGAGTTTGGTGCGGATGTTTCTGTGCTTGGCTGTGACGGCACGAGAGTTAATACTGGCCAAAAACGTGGTGTTATCCGTTTGTTTGAGCTCGGACAAAAACGCCCCGTCAACTGGTTTGTGTGCCAACTTCATGCAAATGAACCTAATTTTCGTGCAGTATTTAGCCAGTTAGATGGAGTCACAACAGGACCTAAGTCGTTTAGTGGGCTGATTGGCCGGGCTGCTGCAGGCGCAGTAGAAACCTTGCCAGTGGTCGATTTTGAGCCAATCGATGGCGGAAATGTTTCAGAAATGACGCAGGAGATTCTCAGTGACCTAAGTTCAGATCAGGCTATTCTGTACAGTCTGGCGCGTAGTGTCCAGACGGGCTGTATCTCAGATAGAACTGCGAAAATGAAGATCGGTCCACTAAACCACTCCAGGTGGCTGACTCTGGCGGCGCGAATTCTCCGGCTCTACATATCAACCGAACAGCCATCAGACAGTCTGAGAATGCTAGCGGAGTTCATCGTGTGCCACTATACTCCCATGTGGTTCTGCATCAAGAAGAACTGGAAATGTTCTGACGGTCCTGGCAATGCGCTGCACAGCGTGCAACTTCTCAAAAGTTTGCGACCTGAGATAGCGGCCATGGTGCAGCCGGTAATACAGCGCAACAGCTACCGGTGTCACCCTGAGGCAGTACTGCTAGCAATGGCAGCGGGACAAGATCAAGCCACACGGGAAAGGGCGGTCACTCAAATCCAGCAGTGTCGCAGAACTTAAGTCGATAGAGATACTGACGAAATGCGGAAGTTCAAGCTTCCAAAAGTGAATATGGGGGCAAACAGCATCATGGAGCTGATTGATTGGTGTAATGAGGCGATAACCGAGCCGCCCTTGACGCAACAACTGTCCGATGATGACTTACTAGACATCATCGCGAGTCCTCTCGAAGTACCGCCATACCTCGTGCACAGTCAGACGGTGGAACGGATGGTGAAAGGGGTGGCCGAGGCGTCTTTGAAGGTAATTGGTGAAGAGGCCCGCCACGGTTACATTGTGGCGAAGTTGAAACACAGGTCAGCAATGCCAGTGCTCAGCAGCAAAAAGGATTTCATGTCGGGTTTTCTGTCGAGCATGTAGACAAGTAGTACAGTTATAAAATGATAGTTCGTACAAAAAATGTCGCCGCTCGTACAAAAGGTGACGTCGCTGTAGGCCCGTCTCCTTCGGTTGTAGTGGAACGGAGCATGATGCCGATTTCGCCTATTTGGTCTATTTGTCATAACAATAAGATATCAAGTGTCTCAGAATGATTTAATTGGTCTTCGATGTAAACAGACGAGGAATTTTGAAGATGTTCAAGCTTCCCAAATGAAAATATTAGCGTTATACGCCGATAGATCTACTGATTGAAAATGGAACGAACAAGCGACGTAAAGGGAACCTTTCTTTCATGCGTCAGATATCCAGGCAACTTATTAAGCGACTGGTGCTTATCAAAAGCCTTTTACCCCACTAAACACTTTCATTGAGTTTTATTAATGAGCTTCATCACCAGAATCCATTCATCAGTCATCCACAGCACATACTGCCGCCTTTTTCGTCACAGCGCCGCGGCGGCGCTCCGACGGTGGCCGGACGCGTGGTGTTAGATGCCAATCGCAACGCAGCGCTATCACTGGAGACTTCAACGCCGGGCGCCCGGCAAATTTGTTTCTTTATCGGCCTGTCACATATTTTGTTTATTGTTTGATTTCGATTTGGTTTCGACCACAGGTTTTTTTAAGGTGATCTGCACGATAATTCCACTAAGCAAAGTGCAATTTCCAAAAAAGGTCCTTCGTGACACACCCTAATGCACACCTCTAAGAGCAGGGACTAATGTCGGTCGGCGTGTACTGGTGGGAGGGGAAAGGGCAACCGTTAGTGTTTAGCTCAATATTTGTAATGCGCTGCCGTAGTGCCACGAATGATTAAATTCAGGGGATCCTGTCTCCTGTCCCACCCCCGATGGTCCGCCGCCCGCGTCAGGAAGGGACTGTGGGCCTGGACACTGCCATAAGTGGTGACGTGTTCCGTATTTCCTATGCCTGGCTGATTAGAAGAAGTGCCCAACCATAAATTTAAGGAGGCAGAACCCCAGCCTTGCAGAATATCTGAATATTGAATGTTGCAAAATATTTCCCTTCTCTTTATGAAAAAGATCGTCCCATGTGAGCAGTGTCTTAATTCACTGTCGCTTATTAGAAGGACTTGCCACGACGCGCACCAAAAGCTGCCGGCCTCCAGGCTCGAACCGGCTACCTCCCAGTCGGCAAACCGACGCGCTACCAACTGCGCTACCAAGACCGGGTCCCTCCGCCCGCTTAAGTTAAATAGTGTCGATGGATATGACATGGGTCTAAATAACACCATTTTACAGAATAACTAACATATTCATGTGAAAGTCTCCCATGATTATCGAAATACCATGAAACAACCTTTCAGATGACGTATAATTTGCACCACTCACGTATACTTGTTAGTCAGGAACGTACGCGGAAAAGTACCATTTCTTGCTGTCGTGATAATCTGCTGAACCCAAATCAGCGCCCCGATGACGTCCCCGGCTGCCAATAAACATTGACAGGGGCCGATCACGACAGCATGAAATGGTACCTCGCCGCGTACGTTCCTGACTAACAAGTACACGTGATAGGTATAAATCATACGTCATCAGAAAGCTTATTTCATGGTATTTCGGTACTCATGGTAAGTTTTTACATGGGTGTGTTAGTTACCGTGTAAAATGGTGTTATTTAGGCCCATGCCATATCGACACTATTTAACTTGCGATGGTGTGGCTCCAGGTATGGGTAGCGCAGTTGGTAGCGTGTCAGTTTGCCGACTCCTAGGTAGCCGGTTCGAGCCTGGAGGCCGGTAACTCTTTGTGCGCGTCGTGGGATGTCATTCTAATAAGCGAAAGTGAGGTAAGACACTGTTCACATGAGACGATCAATCTTATAAAGAGAAGGAAAATATGCGGATATTCTGCAAGGCTGGGTTTCGGCCGCCTTAAATTGATGGTTGGGCACTTTCTATTCAGCCAGGCATAGGAAGTACGTAACCACCGCTCATGGCAGTGTCCAGGCCCCCCAGTCCCTTCCTGGCATGGGCAGTGGGCCATCAGGGGTGGGATCCGCCTAAATTTAATCACTTTGGCCCTACGGCAGTGCGTCGCAAATATTGAGCTTAATATAAATCATAGTTATTAATAGTTAATAGTTATTGTGTAAAATGGTGTTATTTAGACCCATGTCATATCCATCGACACTATTTAACTTAAGCGGGCGGAGCGACTCGGTCTTGGTAGCGCAGTTGGTAGCGCGTCGGTTTGCCGACTCGGAGGTAGCCGGTTCGAGCCTGGAGGCCGGCAGCTTTTGGTGCGCGTCGTGGCAAGTCCTTCTAATAAGCGACAGTGAATTAAGACACTGCTCACATGGGACGATCTTTTTCATAAAGAGAAGGGAAATATTCTGCAATATTCAATATTCAGATATTCTGCAAGGCTGGGGTTCTGCCACCTTAAATTTATGGTTGGGCACTTCTTCTAATCAGCCAGGCATAGGAAATACGGAACACGTCACCACTTATGGCAGTGTCCAGGCCCACAGTCCCTTCCTGACGCGGGCGGCGGACCATCGGGGGTGGGACAGGAGACAGGATCCCCTGAATTTAATCATTTGTGGCACTACGGCAGTGCATTACAAATATTGAGCTAAAAACTAACGGTTGCCCTTTCCCCTCCCACCAGTACACGCCGACCGACATTAGTCCCTGCTCGTAGAGGTGTGCATATAATAACAGTACATGATTATCAAGGTGACAAAACCAACAATTGTGCATGCTGCCGAACAGTCAAATGACTGGACCCGAGCTGGAGTCAGAGCGATGCCAGTTCTGAGCTCGGCTCCACGCCTTTTACGATACACGGCGAACACACGCCACCAGGACTGCGACAAGCATTGCTTTGACAGGAGCAGACGTTTGCTAAAATATCTCGGTGACAATCCTGAAATTTCTGGAGTGCCGGCGTAAAATAAAAAAAAATCATGCTTTTCGTACCATGAACGCTCGATTTAGATTCGGCAACAACTTTGTGGAACCCGTAAGCGCTAAGACGGATTTTAGATGCCCGCATGAGGATTTCGGTTCGATTATCATGCATTTTCAAAGGCTTAACGCGGAACTTGGCAAGATTGGGGAAGCATCCCCGTCCATTCCCCACCGTGGCTTTGCCCATGTTCGCACACCGTTATTCGGCATTTTCAGTCGAAATGAATTGGCTGCGTCGCTGACGCCATGTGAATCAAACTTCTGTCATGCATGCAATATTGCAGGGGTAACAGCAATTCCTATGCCAGACCAGCTCGGAAGCAACTTTAATAACAGTTTAATTTGGGGTTGGAATGGAAAATTACCATGTAATACCATACATCTTTTTAATTAAGTGTGTTCTATTATTAACTAAAGAAAATATTTTCCTTTCAAAATATGATTTCTTTATTCGCGTCGTGCAACCTGAAATGCCACCCCGGTAGCTCAGTTGGTTAGAGCGCTGGCTTGTGCTGGTCTCCCCTGTCCTGGCAACACAGGGTTCGAGTCGCTTCGCGCGCTCGCGTTTAACCCCCGGCCGGGAGTGTGAGTTGGCAACTGGCCCGATAAGGCCGGGGACGAGCTACCGGGCGGCCGTGTCGGTGTATTGACGGCACGTTAAACTTTCGATCAAAATTCTCCCGTTGAAAAGGAATTCGTGGATCGGGTGGTGGGGCGAGGGTTCACGCAACAAGCTCTGTTTAGCAATATAACCCTGGTTCCTAAAGCCACCCCAGCAACAACTGTGACTAAATTTTAAAGAAAAAAAATAACGCATTTTGCAGTACAGGACGACATAAATACGGCAACAAAAGTTGTTTAGCAATCAGACTTTAATACGAGGAGCATGCATCTGGAGAAGACGAGACTGCCAAGATTGAGAAAGGCCCTCACTCCCACTGCCGATTGTTTCTCGGTTGTGTACTCTCTGGTGGAAGTGAATGTGCATTTTGGGCGCATGGACTGCGTTCGTCATTTTGCGCACATGAATATATATATTCCGGCGCCCAACAGAGTGCGTATTAAAACGATATATTGAGGAAGCACAACGCAAGACATATATTGGGAGAAGCAAACACATGAAGCAGAAAAATAACCTTGGGTTTCTTTACGACGCAATTAACTGCTAGGCCATATAGCGTCGCCAACTTCTCAAACCGATTGGTCGCGGGTGGACTCGGTAATTCCGCTGGTTGCGGGACTGAACCCATAATCTTGCGGTCAAGAGCCCAACACCCTACGGACTAAGCTACCGCGGCTCCACCAAGCGCGTGACATAAGAGGTTATCGGTAGCAGGTGCAGATAAGCCACGGTACTTAATGAGATTGCATTGCGGCAATACATTACAAAACCTAACATTATAGTATGTACATATCTGGCACCTTATAAAATCGGACGAACTGGCAAGAATAGATGGAACATCCTCATCGTGACATCTGTGGTTGAGAACAACTCGACATGCATACATACACAGACTACTCACGAGCACCGTAGTGGGACGATGAGTACGTGTAAACCTACAAGCTACGCTCTACCGACTTCACAAACACAGGCACATGTCAGTTGTTCAGCTTGACATTCACTCGGTGCGACTGCAACACGCACGTTTAGTCTCGTGTAATAGTTTTTAAAAAATTGAATTATTTGAAACTTTCAATGACCTTTGGATGGCTGCTGAGATCGTTGGGTTCTTGGGCATGGTGAACACAAAACGCTGCATCCATCTCCCTGAATGTGTGGAAGAATTCCTCTGTGGGAACCGTCAGGCCGCTAATGCTTAGGAGGCGAGTCCAGAACGCTTCTCGTGGTTCATCTTCGGGATACGCAAATGGGTGCCCAACGATCGGTCCGCTGGTTTCTTTCTGGCCATGGACCAGGCCACACATAATCCCCCCCCCCCACCGCCACGCTTAGCATTTAACATTCCTTCAATTCACATCATTATCTGATGTGATTTGTAGGAAGCTGATATTCATTTCTATGGGAAATGAAATCTCAGCAAATCGGCAGTTCAAGTTCATGTGCTGATATCTAGAAAAAGTAATTTCACTAAAAAATAATATTAATATCATTCAACTAAGATTTTTCAAACACTAGGAAAAACATTAATGTTGACAATGACAGTACATGCTATCCCCCACGCCATAAGACATAAGAGGTTATGTAAAGTGTGGGGAGAATATGGAATAATATGGAAAATATGGAGTGTGTGGAAATGGGATTTTTGGTGACTAACAAAGAACACTGATGACAAATTACAAAAATATCCTAACTGAATCTAACCTAAACAACTGATGTTGGACCTCCTAAAACATACTCATGTTCGGTCATCTAAAACCTACTGATATTGTATGCTGGATGTTGAACGTGATTCACGAAGGAAATGGTAGATCCATTGTACCTTAATTACACACTCGCATCAATTGTGCACCGTATATTAATTAACTTCGTGACATGGAAACTCAGTTAATGGAAGCATACATTTTGTATCCTAGGCTGAATCTGTTATCATTACTCCATGTAGAAAAGACTGGCCATTATTCTGCTGGAATATCATGATAAAAATGTTAGAAATAGCCACATGCAAATATATGTATTCATTTTTGTTGGTATAATTAAACCTGGTTTTGGCTTTCCGTGCATGACTGCCTATCCTGTCTTCTTCTGATCTTTCACTACTCCCAAGTAGCCTTGTTCTTCATTCAACACAGTTTATGGAAAATTATTTTTAGGAAACTGGGAAGAAGTTGCTAGTAAACTTCAAGAGGTTCAGTCCATACATCTGTCCAAAAAAATTGTCTTCATTGGGGCTTGTTATATATAAATACCAAGGTTTTTGGAATTTGGAGGATAGAATAGAAACAACAGTGTCTTTCCTGAAAAAGAGGTAGGTTAGGTTTGGACTGGGGAAGGATGATAAGGATGATAAGGATGAAGGGGAAGGATGATGGTGATAACTCAACCAGCATTTTTGCATATGTGATATCAAAGATATTCAATGGATGACATTGGTTTGGATGCGCTGTTTATACATTTACCATTATCGTTCATTACCAATTACCACACTCAAAGCAACACATCTCCAATTACTTCACTTACAAACTGAAATGCATGCATTTGCGCTGGAAGACAATGGTCATATCATCTGAATGACTTTCAGAAACATGCATTTATAATTTTTTCTTGAAATGCCACCTCAACTAAAATGCAAATCTTTTTCTGCAGGTGCAATTGTAAAAACCTCACACATCTCCAGCCTTGCCTCTTTTCAGAAGAGAACACAAATTAGCTTGAAATAAAAAACATTCATGAACAATTCGATCTGAAAATTGAGGAAGCTAAAGAAATGCCTAACTTATCCCAACCCCATTTTAGCTCTGCCCAATAAAAAATGTGCAAAACGTCAAAACTGCAATAATGAACCCTTAAATCACATCTCACACAGTACAGGTGAGAGTGGTCACATTTGAACCACATCAATCAACTTTGCATTGGAAAGGCATATCAAGAATTCAAATATCAACTAAAAAGTACATATTTCCCTGAAAATTTATTTTAAGGTCTGATATCTTTTTTTTTGCAATTACACCAGTATTTTTAGTGGCTACTAATAATTGGTACCACAAAAGCTACAGTGAAGTAATCCTGCACCACCACTTTCATGTTCAGAATATGGCACAACACTACAAAACAATTATATGTTTTAAAGTAGCTCTATGTGAGTGGTTAGATGACTTAGATAGAGATAACTATCTGAATATGGATACCATCTTCATTGTTTGAAATTCAGTAAACAGTATAATTACTGGTTTGGCCAAACAAAATCAGCAGTACAGCAATTTGTTCCATGCATTAAGCGTTTGGAAACTCCCTCTTACCCTACTACCACTACTGCCAAGCCATGATACAATGGGCAAGCAATTACCAAATTGTCCACAAGTTGGTGAATGGCACAGTATGGCATGATTACATATAGCACACAGAAACAATATGATAACTGGCAGGGGGCCAACGCACATGCTAACATTAATCACCAGGTTGCATCAATGACATGCTGACCAAGTTGACATTGTGGGTATAAGGCCTTAATTCGCATAAATTGTCTGAGGTGTGTTCTGAATATTAACCACGCCATGGATAAATTAATTATGGGTATGGTGCCTTTCGGTTCAAAGCCACCAACACGCTAGCAGGATAAGACAAAAAATATTAAAGCTTCAATGAATGACTAATATGCTTTACAACCAACGGGGAAACTAATCGTGAGAAAAGCGCCATAATTGTGCTAAGATGAAAGCACCATATGTAGTAGATTTATTGGTATAGTCCAAAACTAGAATATAATTCAGCAGTATTCTGGAATAAAAAAGCGCTTCTGGTATATGACGTCAGTTGGCGTAGGGTTTGTCTAGTTTCAACTAACTATACTAGAACAGCCAACTTTGGAGTACCTATGTGTGTGTGGGTGTGAATTTTGCCAGCCTGCCACCGCTTGGTGATATCGGCTGGTTCCGGTTGTGAAAAGATGTGTAAGACAGTAGCGTAGGGTAGGAGGATCAATCCGAGGTGGAGGTTTAGTAGAGTAGTCGAGCAGTGGTGGAGTAACGATGAGATGGTCTTGAAGAGTAGAGTAATCCGGATCGATTGAAGATGTAGAGCTGGTGCTGTAGAGTTGTGTGAGAGCCGGAGATGATGAAGTCGAGAAAGAGATAGTTAGTCCGACGGTGCCACATTGGGGTATGGGGTGTAGTGGGGGGGGGGAGCAAAAGAGTGGGGATTTAGCTAGATGTAGTGGGGTAAGCGAGCAAAAGAACTGGATTTAGCTAGAAACTGTAATGGGGACAGTAAAAAGTTCTTTAGTTTCTACAAGCTGAGTAAAGTTTCTAGCACAATTGGTCCACTGGAAGTAAACGGGACTACATTGGGTGAGGATAGTGAGATGGTTGAGGAGCTGAGCAAGCAGTTCAAATCAGTGTTTACATTGGAAGATATGACCAATCTGCCGACCGTACACCATAGTTCAGTTACATGGGATCTGACAAATGATGTTGATTTCATTGATAGTGATGTTGTTTACAATCATATCAGGAAAATAAAGCCAAATAAGGCAGCAGGACCTGATGATATTTATGCTAGGGTGTTGCGGGAAACTGAAAAGGAACTGGCATTTCCACTTAGTATAATATTTTGTAGATCAGTTTCACATAATGAAATTCCAACCGATTGGAAAAGGGCAAATGTAGTTCCTATTTTCAAGAAAGGAGAAAGAGGGAAAGTTGAAAACTATAGGCCAATAAGTCTCACATCCTTAGTCTGCAAGGTACTCGAATCAATTATCAAGGATAGAATAGTTAGTTATCTGGAAGGTAGCAGATTGATTCAAGATACTCAACATGGATTTAGAAAAGCACGATCGTGTCTCACAAGCCTCTTGGACTTTTTGAACTTCGCCACAGAACAATTTGATCAGGGAAATCAGGTTGATGTAGCATATCTTGACTTTAGTAAGGCCTTTGACAAGGTACCCCATAAACGGTTAATGATACAGCTTCAGTCCCATGGTATTGCAGGTAGCATCTTAAAATGGATAGAGTTGTGGCTTTCAGATAGACAGCAAAGAGTGATGCTAAATGTTACAAAGTCATCATGGCAAAATGTTCTTTGTGGAGTCCCCCAGGGGTCAGTACTAGGGCCATTACTGTTCATTTTATTTGTAAATAGCATTGAAAGTGGCCTAAGCAGTAAAGTTTTGAAATTTGCGGATGATTTGAAGGTCTTTAGGGCAATAACAGGTCAGGGTGAGCATATCTCGCTGCAAAAAGACTTAGACGAACTTGTGAAGTGGTCCGAAGAATGGCAAATGAAATTTAACTTTGATAAGTGCAAAATCATGCATGTAGGTAAGCAGCATATGAAGGCTCCATACTTGATGGGTGGCCAAGTGCTATCAGTGACTCAACAGGAGAAGGATTTAGGTGTTATTCTAAACACAAAACTGGGGGCATCAGAACAGACCAAGGAAGCCAGGAAGAAGGCACTGAGAATGCTCGGGGCAATAAATAGGAATGTATCATACGGAAGTGAGGAAGTGATCAGGAAGCTTTACTGTGCATACGTTGGGCCACATTTGGAATACTGCATCCAAGCTTGGTCTCCTAGCTATGAAAAAGATTGTTGGCTTTTAGAGAGAGTACAAAAGAGGGCTACAAAAATGGTTAATGGCATAAGCAACCTGGCATATGAGGAAAGATTGAAGAAATTGAATATGGTTTCACTTAGATATAGAAGGCTGAGAGGAGATCTCACCGAGGTCTTTAAATTTGTCAATGGTCTGGAGAGGGGTACCTTGGGGAAATGTTTGAATTTAACAGAAATGATGCAATTAGAGGTCATAAATTCAAAATTAAAATTAACCACAGCAGAACAAGGTTAAGGCAAACTTTCTTCACCAACAGGGTAGTGGAACACTGGAACCAGCTGCCAGAAAACATCATCAGTAGCAGCACATTGAACATCTTTAAAAACAGCATAGACAATCATTATAAGAATAGAGGGCTTGCTTTTCAATATTACAGGGAGGGCTGATTGGCAGATTTGGTGGGCAACTGGTTCAGTGTACAGAGTGCAACCAAGAAGGGCCCTTGTGGCTCATAGTTGCACTAATCTTTTATGTCTTTATGTCTTTACTTCAGATACGTACTTACTGCATTTCGCCGCGGTAAGATGCTAATTCTCTGCCATATTTGACCTGTCCTACTTCGCTTTATACGTTCTTCCGGGTATAATATGTGTATAAAAGGTATTGGAGATCCATTCCGGGACTATGTCGCTCTAAGTTTTGCACCTGCACCTCTTAAATCCTCATTTTATCCCCCGTACTATGCATACGCTGCGTATATTCGACAGCGTGTTAGCGGCTTGGCCCGTATTAAGTGTTACCCTAGATTACGTCATATAAGGACCTGCGCAGAAAGCTGCGCAATAGGGATGACGCCACCTCGTTATACATCGCCTTGGTCCAGCCAATAAGATCAGTGGTACAGAGTTTTCCCAATGGTTGTATCCTGGGAGGGGTATCCTGATATTAATCAGAGTTTAAGCTCCCAGATTAATTTTTCCCCTGCTCTTATCATCGAGTTACCTCCTTTCGTGTTCACAGAGAGATGTCGATTATCAAAAAACATGGATGTGATATTGCGAGAATGCCAGGGACGAAGCCTTCTCTGCACTCTGGCCAAACAATCATATCCTCTGGAATACCTTCTCTTGATCACATCCTGGGTATGTAGCACCCCTCGTGATATTTCATCTTATTCAGGTATCTAGGAATGATGTATTGCCATATTTCAAATTATAGTGTGAATTTTGCTTCTTACATAAATAAATTTTGGATCATTTGTCTTCTTGTTCATGTAAGGTTCTTGATAATATGTGTTCATGCTCATTACAGTGTGGAAGCATTTCACTCAGACTGGTATCAAGGTCACCATAGGTCACTAAGGAATGAAATTTTAATCATAAGATGGTGGGTTTGAATTATAGATACCACTGGGTTTAAATACTAAATCTGAATATATAAGTAATAAAAAACATGAAAAAATACTCTGGTGCATTTTATTGCATCCTTAAAGATGATGCAACACTGAAAGTTCCCTTCAAATATATTCATCTGTTGAAGTGTGACAACTGGTTTAACTTTTTTTGGAGGTGACCTCACTTGGACATTGATTAACTAGTTGACCTTAGATAACCTTGTTTCACAATTTTGACAACATGTAAAATTGATGTGGGAGAAGGTATGTCAAATTTTGGCTTGCTGCCACACATTGTTCTTTCAGTCTGTGGAAAACCTTAGGGAGGTTATCAATGACCCCCCACCCTGGATGGCACAGGTTAAGAATGTAAGGCTATACATCTGTGGTCTGGAGGTGAGACCAGTGTTGGATTTTCACCAGTGTTGGCTTGCCAAAGTATGGAGTGTATAATCTTGAGCACTATGTTATGGGGTGTATAATTTCCGAGTTTGCCAAATTATGGGGTGTATGTTGAAGCACCAAGTAATGGAGTATATACATTTTATATATAATGAAGTGTATAAATTTTGAAAAATGCAGAGATGTCTCCTGGAATGAAGAATAAAAACCTAGGGGCCTCGGTAGCCTAGATGGTGGAGCATGGGACTCGAATCTCGTGGCCGGCAGCATTTGCAGAGTCCAGCCACGACCAATCGGTGTGATATAGGGTCGCGGCGCTATGCAATCTTGCAGTTGAATGAGTCATAAAATAATCGATAATTCTTCTTCCTCAAGAATAAAATGCCTTTAAGTCATTTGTTAGGTTCTTATCCTAGTGTCTCACAGACAACTAGATGGGGTCCACCACACATCGTCGTCAAGTCATCCACGTTACGTGAATGACTTATAAGACAACTTCCTGAGCAATGGTAGAGAAAATGATCACAAAAGCATACTTAATCGATGTCAACCAAGTTTATCTATCAATACCTGCCACTCCTAGCATAGGTACCAACACCGCACAACTAATACAAATTCACAACATACCTCGAGAGCAGGACGTTTGTGCACAGCTGAGTCTAAAATTGGAGGGTCTAAAATGTTACTTCGGGATATGGGTTTCAGAATATATAATGGTTCAAGGAAAGTTATACTAAAACAATCTGTCTAAAATATTTTATTCTCTCCACAATGCATTTTTTTTTCAAATGAGAGCTGAAAAAAAATATCTAAGTCAATCCTTATTAATATTAAATGTATTTCAATGCACTTTGTAGTTCATGTCTGGAATGTTTAGTAGAAGCAAGGAATGCCTTGTAGAAGCAAGGAAAGAAAGTCATCACGGCCAAAAGTGACCGCTATCAGGATGGTATCATTTGCTACTAAGTTGTGGAAAGTGTTAAGCACAGATTCGCTGACTTCGGCGAGCACCATCATTAAGACGAGGAGGTAACGCTTTTCTTAAAAAACGCCGTCGCACCAGGACGTTGAACATACGCGGCGCTCCCTGACGTGCACCGGATACGTCGGCTGCTGGCATATTCGCCATTTCTGAATCAATTTGAGAATGTTTTCAGCGAGCTGAAGTCGATGGTAAAGCCCAGCATCTGGCCGTCAGCCAACACCGGATGGACGACGGGGAGTGACAGCTCGCGTCACACTGACGACAGGTGGCGGCAGCTCGTGCCGGCGTCACACTGACGACAGGGGGCGGCAGCTCGTGCCGGCGTCACACTGACGACAGGGGGCGGCAGCTCGTGCCGGCGTCACACTGACGACAAGGTGCGGCAGCTCGTGCCGGCGTCACACTGACGATAGGGGGCGGCAGCTCGTGCCGGCGTCACACTGACGACAGGGGGCGGCAGCTCGTGCCGGCGTCACACTGACGACAGGGGGCGGCAGCTCGTGCCGGCGTCACACTGACGACAGGGTGCGGCAGGTCGTGTCATTCGTTGTACGTCGCTTCATGGGAAATTAATGGACTTTTCAGGTGCAAGGTATTTATATATCTGGGCCATTTTAATGCACAGTTTTACAGCGCATACATTTTTAGGATAGTATGCAATGCTTTTTACCTAGCAGATAAATGCTATTGCCCAATAAAGGGCCCAGTTGTAACGTTCTAGATATATGATGCGACAGCGGCCGGCAGGGTGCTCCCTTAGACATAATCTATTGATGTGGAATGAGGGGAGGGTTGTGAAAACACTGGCCAGTAGTGTTTGGTTCAAGAACACATTACCTGAATTATGAGTCTACGTATCAGAATATGTGGAGGTAAGCCATTATCATAAAAAACTGACTACCATTGAGGATATACACATATATTGACACACTTATTTTACAGCATACTAACAACATTTTTCAGTTTTAAATCATAATTTTGAGTCAAATTTGGTCGCACACTGCTAAAATCTGTTGTTGCTGTGCTGAATTATGCCTGCATGCTGAATATCATGCTCATACCATTGAATTTGGATGCACTATGACAGAATTGATAGCACACTATATTTGAAATACACACTGCCAGGCCGACTCTTGTGCCATAGCCTGGTGTAACATGCTGACATGCCGAAATTGGATGCACTTGGTGCTGAAGCTCACTCTGTAAGCTGAATAATGATGCAAAATAGCAAAATAAAAAGACGTAGACTACCGATGTTTGATCGCCTAGAACCTACTGATCAGGGGTGTCGATTTGCATCCTTTTGTGAAGGCCATGGCCCCACCAGTGTTGATCTTGGCCCCCTCAATGCTGATTTGGGCCCCCCAGTAACCTATGCTGTTTTATGCTGATAAGAAGGCTAAAGGAAAAAAAAACACTATGCTACATAGGAAACTTAGTTGATGTTAACCAGCATATTGTGTACTGCAAAGAAACAGATTAGGTTTATATAGTGGACTGACTCTCCACCTTCTGCTGCAAAACTGAAACTTGCATGCAAAAAAGTAACAGAATAATTGGATTTCCCTGCACTGTGGAAGTAAAACTTGCATCATACAATGTTGACATTAGCGGATGATGATGCATTTTAAACCAGGTTGTCTTAAAAAATTTGCCAAGCCACTAGACAACAACTGCATTATCCTACTGACGTTTGTACACACCACCAATGGGAAAACCACATGCATATGGAGTTTGAACTTCCATACAATCGAGTCCAGTGAACAACAATTATCGTCATTGAGATTGTGGATACACAAACTATAATTATCTTCAGCAGACCACCCATCACCCGGTGCACTGCTGTTTTGCTTCCGTGGCTTCACCTGTTACCGGTCGATTTTTCCCGTTGGCGAGGATGCTGAATAAACATAAACATACACATCGTCAGATAAAAATGAATTAGTTAGGACTGAAAATATAGTGGGCTAAATCCGATGAGTTTTTGGTTGGATGTTGGGGGAGGGGTTCCATACACTTCGGCCCCCCAATGTTTTTTTTTTAATCGACACCCCTACTACTGATGTTGGATTGCCTGTAGCCTATGTATGTTGGATCTCCTTAAACATAGCCGTAAAGCCCACATGTATTGGGTTGCATGGCTGTTCGATTGCCTAAAGCCCATGGGTATTGGGTTGTCTAAACCCTTTTACAGTTGGATTGTGTGGTATGATTACGTCACCAAATGAGTCTACATCATCCACTGTGGCAATGCCAAGTCAGTGTCCTAAAATTACTTCACCATTAACTGTGTGGATGAAGAAAGAAGTTGCTTGGGAGTAGTGAAAGATTGGAAGAAAATAAAGTCTTGCCAATTAAGGATTAAAAAAGCGGAATGCATTTCACTTCAGTCACATGCATTTTACATTTTTTAGCAGTTGTGTGTATAATGACTGCCTATACATGTAGCAAAATGGTAAAAACCTAAGACAAGGATGAAATAACACAATTATATTAACTCTGAGTTTCCAGGCCACATGGTCAATTATTTTACACTGTGCTAAGTGGTGTGATTTGAAATAGTGAACATCTTGCTTACCTGCGATTTTGCAAAGAAATGGTAGATGAAGAAGTCACCAGGGAAGTTTTAGCAAGTTCAATCCATACATTTTTCCTCCAATTTGGGCTCAGGGGCATACATCTGCATGCGTGTCATGATATGGTATGTGACTCTATGATGTTTCCACAGATGGAGGTATACCTTTGGGTTCCTTGGTTATTATTGGTAAGTATTTTCGAAACGTTTCAGTGCTTCCACAAGTATTCGTAGATGTAGGAAACTAACGGTTCTATTTTGCTTCACCAACAATGTCATTCTTATCTCTGTATTTAATGAAGACAAGCATCAATGGTATTGTACTGCTTTGTGGTCAGTGCAAAAGTTATGTTGGTGCACTGCAATACACTACTGTTAAATTGATTTGAATCTCATGGGAAAATTCATCATTATTTATTCCTTACCTCTAAAGTTAGGAATTACTAATGTGGAATACCATCTTTTTGTCGTTGGCCTGTCAACGGTTTTATTTGATACCGGCGCTTGTTCAAACTAGGCTTTTCTTTGTGAGAACATTGCCTCTTGGAGCTCAAATGTAATCTGTTGCTACAGTGTTAAGATAATGGTTTTTCGTTAGGTGCGAGATGTTGAAACGCATATGGTAGGATGTCGAAATTCGTCACGAACACGATATCATTTAACATAGCTGACAATTTCTACCAATACAATTCTGATACATTGGCATACTCATATATGCACATTTTTCTTTGTTTTGAGGTACCTAACTTATGGGTGACTATTTTGGCGATAAGGATACAACGTACCCATCCTTATGAAATGTGATTGTATAGCAGGCGACATCAGGCAATCATACCTGGGACTGTGCTAAACGATTTTCTGGCATCACAATCCGCAGTGGTTGGTATCAGCATGATACTTACAAACAAGACACTGTTAGAAATTAGATATGAAGGCTTCATGCCAACTCATCATGAAGCGCGGTGCCGATATTCCATTTGGAGGGATGTCAATTCAGCATTCAGACGGTGGTATATTCCATCTTGTTTGGCCAACAATTTATCATTGGTTAGCTGGTTGTGGTTACCATGAAGCACCGGTAAGTTGCTCGTCTCACAATAGAGAGGTTGTGGGTTCGAGTCTCATCTGTCGCTACTCTTCGCCCGCGACCAATCGGCGTGAGAGATTGGCGGCGCTACATGAGTCAACGGTCGATGTGTCGTAAAACTAGTAACCAACCTGCCATTAAGCACCTGCACGATTCAGTACATTTACACTGGATATAATGACTTGGAAATATATGAAATGTTGTGAATCATTTGGTTGCTTCTTGATAATTTTGGGCGCGGCTTGTCTATGGTGGTCAATGAATAGGAGCTAAAATGATGCTTGATGTTCAAGTGAAGTATTATAAGATGTGGATGTGAACGTATGACATTTCCACAATACGACCTGTTGGGAACCGATGAGTTTCAAAACCTGCAGTCACCACGGCAGCATACCACATTGGAAGATATATTGCACATGAAAGGAAATATTGTTGTGAGACCTAGGCATGTTGCATTCTCGTACACTTACCGACCTCACCAATGGTAGCAACGTTTGAGATCAGCTAGACAACTGTCGTTGGGTGGCACATGGCGTCAGCCTCGCCGTCGTGGCTGACCACCCGCCGGTCGCTGTGCCGGACAGAGGAGGACAGGTTCGGCGACTACGCCAAGCTGATGCTCAGCTACTTCATGTCGGAGGCCGTCTGCAATGGGCACAGCCTGCTCGTGGCCAGTCGGGACACGCACCCCAGCAGACTGGTGAGCTGTGCCACACTCGGCGCGCCTCACTCCCGGCGGACGTCAGTGACGTGGTGCGTGTCAGCTTTGTGTATTCATAGGTGCGGTAGTCTTGTATTCAGAACACTGAACTGATCGCGCTGCGCGGTGATGGGTTCCAAACTCATTAACCAATTTGTGACCAATTTGTGCCACCGATTGACTGCGCTGTGCGATTTTGAATTGGAACGCGTGGCAAAATGTGATGGTGAAGTCGTTTTTTTTTCATTTCTGTTCATCTTCGTTAACACTTTTTACCCCCCACATATTTGTGGCAAATAAGCAATCCGGGAGTAACATACCGCCCCGGTAGACCAGTTGGTTAGAACCCTGGCCTGCACTGGTCTCCTGTCCTGGCAACACAGGGTTCGAGTCGCTTTGCGCGCTCGCATTTTGCCCCCGGCCGGGAGTGTCAGTTGGCGGATGACCCGATACGGCCCGGGACTAGCTACCGAGCGGCGTGTCGATGCATTGACGACACGTTAAACTTCCGATCAAAATTCTGCCGTTGAACTGGAATTCATGGATCGGGTGATGGGGCTAGGGTTCACGCAACAAGTTCTGCTTAGCAATAGAACCCTGGCTCCTAAAGCCACCCCAGCAACAACTCGGATTAAATTTATTTCTTTAAAAAAAAAAAGCATGTAGCTACTTTTGAAAACCAGCAATGTTACGACGAGCCATTATTCACGTTGTTTGATCTATCGATACATTGGTCAGTAGTGGCATTGCGCACTTATGTGTAATTATTTGGATGCTAACTGGTGTGGAAAGATGCTTTCAAGAATGTAAGTAACCCCACAGAAAGATCCTGTGCCACGTTTTCAAGATCTACGTACACATGGTGGCATTTGGCGGGTACATCTAGTCTAGGGGTAAGTTTGCCGTCTTACAACCGAAAGATTGTGTGTTCGGGTCTCACCTGTTGATACTCTTCGCCCGCGACCAATCGGCGTGAGTGATTGGCGGTGCTATATGACTCAACGGTCGATGTATCGTAAAGCCAATAAGAACTACCGCCACCACCACCACCACCACCACCACCACCACCACCACCACCACCACCACCACCACCACCACCACCACCACCACCCGAATATTTCCCGATATTGAAGTCACCGTGCAGCTTTTCTGTCGAGTCCATCGTTCGAGACCTGATCTAACCTGGCCTGATCTGACCTGTGCGGCCAGACGCGTGAACTGCCAGCACCTGCTGACCCTGTCGTGACGCCTGGGGCCCCCTCGTCCGCCGGCTCCGATCAGAAGATGACGATCGCCTGGCGGTACCAGGGCCTGCCGCAGGCCACCACTCCTACCTCGGGCAGGTGAGATGACGCTCATTCAGCAGCGGATCCAGAAGCCTGACTTGGGGAGGGTATTTTAACACAAAACTCCAATTGTTCTTAGATTTCGAAAGCATGCCATTTTGGTGCGGAATATAGACCAAAATCGACTTCTGGAGATTCATGACCCAATTCATCCCCTGAATCAGCCCCGACACCAATTCCCCTTCTCCTGACTGAGGCGTCCCAAACTGTAAAACGAAGCCCAACTGACCTTCAGCAATAACGTGCGGCGCAAGGTGAGGTCACACGACATTCACGAAAAAGGAAACTGTCCCGGTTTTGGCGCATGTTGAAGTCGAGTCGAAATTGCAGTCAAACGCCCTCGGAAAGATTATGTGTTTTCGGGAGGTAACACATACATGTGTTTGTGTTTTTGTCATCTTAGGTGACGGGAAAAGCATTTTTGAGTTATTCTGCGAGTTTTGCACTGGGTCCTGGCTATGCCACAGCACTAATGCCGTGACGCCAACATCTGACGATGCCACGTTGACCAGCACTGATATCACCATGTTGATCGGCACTGATAACGCCACGTTGGTCAGCGCTGATGACGTCACGTTTATCAGAACTGATAGCACCACGTTGGTCAGCGCTGATGACGTCACGTTGGTCAGAACTGATAGCACCATGTTGGTCAGCGCTGATAACGTCACGTTGGTCAGCGCTGATAATATGTTGGTCAGCACTTACGACGCTACATGGGCTTGGTTCTGTCGACTGTTGAAATCATGTGTTCCAGGTTCGGCCAGCATTATGACCTGAGTCGGTTCATCGAGCAGGCCACTATCGACGCGGCCGGCATCGCCACCTGGGCCGGACCGCCGCCGGCCCAGGCAGACTCGTGCCGTGAGTGGTCGTCGTCCCAGGGCCTTGTCTGAGCCGGTGGAGGTGCTGGAGCATCAGTAGCGGGTGCTCGTCGCCTGCCGGGAGCACCAGTGGCTGATTTGCCGCAGCCACGTATTTCCCCCGCACGGGACAGTCCATTAATTGTCCACTCTAAGCCAGAATTTCCCTCAATTCTGAGTGAAATGAAGTCCTTGAATTCGGCAGTCTGCTAAGGAACCGGATTGTGCCGCGTCTACCACACGCTGCGACTGTTCCGGTGTACTTGCAATTAGCCCCCTGGGACGCGCGCCTGTTCCCGTGACTGGTGTCCTGTCTGTGTGTGATAGGCATATGACTGACGTGCTCGATGCCCTCACCCAGCTCCGATTATACGGATGCCGGACTGGCACCCCCATGGATAGGCCCATTTTTGTTGTCGCAGATGCTTGTGTCAGCTTTCATGGCGTCATCTGTGAGCAGAGTCCTCTGCTCCTCCGCTAAGAATCCTAGTATCCCCTGCCCAGTATCCCCAGTATCGTATGATCAGTATCCCCGGTGTCCTCTGCTCGGAATCCCCGATATCTTCTGCTCAGTATCTCCAGTATCTTCTGCTCAGTATCCCTGTATCCTCTGCTCAGAATCTCCAGTATCCTCTGCGCGGTGAGACGTGTGATCTGTGACTGAGACACTGTGACCTGTGTTCCGGTCGACGTGTTGCCGGTGTGTACACAGCGATGTTTTATCGGGCTCATCCAAAGCTGCGCGTGGACATACGGTAGGCGGGTGTTGGACTCGCAGGTCTGTCCACGCAACTGGTGGCCGCCGGTACACGCTGGTACCCGCACTGACCCGGCCGCCGCCGTTGCTCGTCGCCAGTGACCTCTGTTACCGACGCCGGCTGGTGTCTGCACTGACCCGACCTCCGCAGTTGCTCGTCGCCAGTGACTTCTGTTACCGCCGCCCGCTGGTGTCCGCACTGACCCGGCCCCCCAGAGGCGCGTCGCCATTGACCTCTGTTACCGCCGCCCGCTGGTACCGTGAAGTGACGCGGTCTGTGCGCCACCAGGGGCAGCCGATCCACTGACCTCCATGCTGCTGTGGTGTGACAAGGTCACCCGCCGGCCTAAGCCTGCCCTCCACCGACTGGCCATTGCCTCGCTCGGCTCGCCGCTTTGGGGCGCCACGCCGGCAGAGGTGGGCCGCGCCTGCCACCTGCTGCGGGCGCTGGCGCGCGTCACCTCGGGTGTTGCCATGGTGACAGTGCCCACCCATCTTTGGTCGGTAGGTGGTCGTGGTGACGGCGTCCACTCATCACGGACAATGCGCTTGTAGCGTCTGTGGGGTTGCGTGCGGATGTGCGGATAGGCGTAAAGGATCTGGGAAATCCACAGGGAGACGTCTTTGCCAAATAACACCTGGAAGGTGCACAGCTGGGCTCTACCCTTCCCTCAGTGCGGTCTAGACGTCTCCCTTAGGACAGAAGGAGGGGACGGCAATATAATCCACATGGATTGACGCACCCTAAAACCCCAATAATCATCATCATCGGAAGGAGGGGACGAGTAGCCTAGGGGTAAGCTGCTCGTCTCACGACCGAAATGTTGTGGGTCCGAGTCTCACCTGTCGCTACTCTTCGCCCGCGACCAATCGGCGCGAGAGATTGGCGACGATACATGACTCAACGGTCGATGTGTCGTAAAACCAATAATCGACAACTAGGACAGAAGGAGAAAGAAGCAGGACTCCGCGGGGGCGGTGACGTGGTCACGGCCTTCCCCCCAAACGACTCGCGGAAGTGGGGCACGAAGACTCATGGGGCAATTCATGCTGACTGGAACACACAGTATGTCCTAGTTAAGACACTAAGGTGCGCAGCTATGGAAAAGCAAACGCAAGCGAGTTGAGTATGCAGGTAAGTCGGCTCAGTGAAGTGGAAGGCTATTATGTCAGATGGCTACTGGACACAGAGCATCGGAGATGAGCGGAGAAACGAAATGAAGCAGACCTGGACACGTAACTCACTGCACTGACATCTGGCTTCAAAAGAGCGAAGGATAAATTATCAGATGCTGGATGGCGGGCGGGTGCTCAGCAATGACTGAGTCTTCAGCCGGCCGCTAGATGGCTAGCGGACGCGCTCCCCTACACGCTCTACTTCGGTTTGTTTATACAGTCGGTATATTACGGTTGTTCCCTGTCGGTTTGATTGCATTGCAATGGACAGTTCAGGGGTGATATTCTCATGATTACTTTTGTGGTCACTATGCGTTTGTTTGTAACTCCAATGTATTCATGTAGTAGAGAAACACGACGGCTGCTTACGATTTAACGGCTACGAAGTACCTTCAACTGACCTGAACTTCTAAAGTTCTAAAGTGAAACAATATGTCTCAAAGAAGCCTGTCTTAACACACTGCAACTTAATTTTTACCTCGTGAATTCGCCCCCCTCCCACGATAAATATCGCAGCATTCAACCGCAATAGCTTCAATGCACGCCATTTCGATGTTGGCATCACGAAACTTCTGCTCCGCAATTTGAATTTTTATCATTGGAGCATAATACCTGGTGTTATATCGTCAGCTTATTTCAACCATGTTTGCACTCGGACTTCTGACATCCAGAGTGTGTCAAGTCGAATATAGCGCTCAACAGTTCTTTTCTGTTATCGTAGTCGGGTGCGGTCGGTCGGGACGCTGTGTTCTGTCAAGCACCCTTGACGAGTACGGTTGCTCTGACATTATTAACATTGTATGCACAAATAATTCGCCACTAACATTTAAACACTTTCAACGTGAAAATGGCATTTGACATCGCAGTCTGGTGCTGTCTGCTTTGCGAAAGGCGGACTTCAGGATTATGTGTGCTCTTGGGTTGTTTTACGACGCATGCAGCTTTGAGGAGTGTGTCTCCGCCACTTATGCTGAATGAACGCGGGGAACCCAACTTCCGAGCAGCCGACGAGAAGTCACTCTAAGACAGGGTTAAAATATTGGTTTTTCATTAGGTGTGAGATGTCGGAACAAGCACAGTAGGATGTCGAAATTTGGCGTAGAATTGGTGTCATTTAAAATTATTTTGACACCTTCCAGACTCAAATTTGAGCAAATGGTTTAGGCATTTATGACTACCTATTATTTGTTTTCAGATTCATGATTTAGGAAGAGCTATATTCTGGATAGAGAAAACTATACCCATGCTATAAACTGGTATTATATGCCATATCGCATCACATAATCACCTGAAATTGTGTTGCGAAATGTTTGTGTATCATCATTCCTTATCGATAGCAAAAGGAAACACAAGGACTTCATAAGCACTCATCGAGGATCAGGATGTCGATTGGACGTTCAGAAAGTGATATATTCCACCCTATTTCACGAATAATTTATCCCTGCTCTAAGACCTCATGGTCTTGAGGCGAACGTACTATCCGCTGAACTGTTGGCGTACTTGTTGCGTGAAATTGTTGCACATAGCGCTAAAGGGCTGGTGGCCAGACAGCAGGCAATGACTAGGTGGAAGATGCTGGACTGCTGACGTTCTATATTTCATGCTGATATTATATATCAGCATCAAATGCAGTTTGCGTATTGTGTGATTGCGGAATGTGACTACATTCACTTGGCATTGCAATATAGCATGTATGTGCTCTGAACGACTTTCAAAATCTGAATGTTCGTGAGGAACGACAATAACGGGAACCATACCTTTGTCAAATATCCCGTTTTTCGTGACATCCTTTGCCGACCCACATCAGTTGCATCCTATTGATCCACCATGCATACGATCCAATAACAATGCTTTTCTTCACCCTCAGTTTGGTTAGTATTGTTAGCAGGGTTAGATTTGTGCTTCATAATCGTGAATGTGGAGATAAAAAAATTGAGGCAACCAAATACGGAGATGATGTTTATCTCCCAATCTGTGACATCAATGTCTCTACTTGCATTTTATAGTGAAGCTTGATCACTTTATCACAGAGATTCATTGTCAAGCAGCACCATTTAACCTCCAAATGAGAGGGCGCTAAATGACCTAGTAGTCGGCGCGCCCTTAAACCCAAATAATCAATCAAACCTCCAAATGAGAAAAATGAGAGGATATTTCCTGGAAAACATAATGTTCAGGATGTAAAAAATCCAGTAGCAGCCTATTTCGCCAACCCGGGTTGCTTGGCACATCATGGATCAAAATTTGTATCAAGTCATTTCAATTGGATACACGCAATTCACGTCTTATTTGCACCTTCTAAGAGATCCTGTATATTGGAAGACTTATCCGCATACAAAAGTTCACGTCTTATTTGCATCTTCTGAGATAAATATTGGAAGACTTATCCATACGCGACTTATCCACATACGACTTATCCTCATACGATTTATTCACATACCACTTATCCTCATACGACTTCACATACGACTTATCCACATCTCGTATATCGCCTAGCTGAACAAGAATTTAGATACACTGGTGCTACAAGTGTATGCTTGTTTCGCCGGCCTTTAATGTATCTGGCAATTTAAATGTTTGAATGAATGCCGATTCGTGAAAGCTGTTTGCAGCCTTGCTCTGACAACCCGCAGCCGGCTCGCTTACCTAGTCCACCCGCGAATCGCGACAATATTCTGACATTCGTCTATCGTGCGTTGGAGAAAATCGGACAGAGGTATGACAACCGGACACCGGAAAAAGTCAGCAATACGGCGAATATATAATGCCATCCAGCGTGAAAAAGTTGGCACATTTTATCACATCAGCCATTCATTGTAGTAAAGGTGGTATGAACGCCTGCTGTCGAATGCTGTCGGACTTCACAGAAATAGATTCGGGACGTCAAAACTATGTTTCCAGACACTGGCGGATCCAGCCCACCGGTTTTTTTTTTGGGGGGGGGGGGCCTGCAACTTTCGGGTTTTGTGTCAGCCAAACCCTCCGGTTTTTCGCAAATAACTCCAGATTTTGCCGGCCGATTTTCGCCATTATTTGCATACCAGCTCAGAAATGACCGGCGCGTTGCTTAAAGCCAGTAAACGGAAATGGAACGTAAATTTTTCGAGTTAGGGGCCGTTAAAGGAAAAAAATCATCGCCAATGTAAAAAAAAACGGCGCTGATGAGCTTCCCGTATATTGGCAAAAGGGAAGTGTTCTTGGCGACGTTGGCGATTTATTTGATGTGTATTGTTATGCTAAATAGTTTCAAAGTCATGTTTGGTCAGCGAGGTCAAGTCAGATCAAGTTCATGACAGGTTAATGGAACCAAACTTGGTCAACTGGAATGTTGTCGTCAATGCAAATGACCGTCATGCGATTAATGTCACTTTGCATGCTACTCCCTGAACATCTTGACAACTACTGCTTGTCATTGTGTGCCTAAGCATTTCAATACTGTATTCATGTACTTCACTCCTTTCTTTGCGAAGCCGATTACACCGAGCCGCCCAATGGAGCAGTCAGACGGGCGGCCCGGTTCCGGTAACTGGAGCAAGTAATGACCCGATAAAGTGCCGCCATATAGGTGACTTGAGGTTAAATGCCTCTGACATGCAATGGTCTAGCATCTGTATTGCATCATTAGTAATGTCCGAAACATCATTGGTGTCCATTTTGGAGCATTTAAAGACAATCACAGCGATCCATAACAATGACAAGCCAATCCACGCAAAACCAGATAATTTCAACATTTTACCTCATTTGACCTTGAAAATATTGACCTAAGGTCATGCAATTTGCGCACAATAGAGTTAACTACCGTATCCATCCATCTCTAGAATTTAGCTGCCCTAGCTGTAATAGGAGCCGATATCGTAAGGGGGAGGGGGTGCGGAATCCGACCCTCCAGTGCACGTCATTTTCTGAGGCCTTCAAAGGCGCTTGTTAGGTTCTGTTCCGTTTTTAGTTTATTTTTAAACATTGCTTGTAACAAACTCAAAGCCTCTTTTTGATGTTACTTTGCTCACATACTGAAAAGTAAACGACTGCACAAGGCGCTGCATGACCAACGCAGTCGACGCGCCCCTAAATTCCAATAGCCAACCAAACAATTGCACAGAAAGTGAGTGGTCCTAATCGGCGTCAGTCGCATTGCATTGGAAAGGCATATTCAAAGGATTCATAAAACGCCTTCAAGCATGAATTTACTACCTAACCTTCCATGTCAGAGTTTGTTGAAAGGATTTTTTTAAATCTAAAGAACCAACAAAAAAAGGACCAAAACCTAGCCACACCTAGTCTGCTCTTGCAGAAAATAAATTTATTGGGACATTTATTTTATAAAGTTAATATTTGTTTTAAACTAAAAAGGAAAACCTGACCTCACCTAATCTAACCGAGCTGAACCAAACCTAACCCTATATGTTTGCTTCATGGAGGTAAAATGTGTAAAATGTATTTTACAGATACCTTAATCCACCCCCTCAGGTTTTTGTTTTGCTGATAGTGAACGAACAGCGCTGGGCAGCGCGCCGAAATTTAATATACCCTTTCCCACATCAATTTGGCATGTTATGACAAAGTTTTGAAGTCAGGTCATCTAGGGTCAACGAGTTAATCTAGGTCAAGTGACGTCACCTCCAAAAACGTTCAGCCAGTCGTCACGCTTTAACGGATGCAGACATTTTAATAAAACTTTCAGCGTTTGCTTATCTTTAAGGATGCAACAAAACGTACGAGAGGAATTTTTCATTTTTCCGTTTTTGACTACCTATAGCATAACTTTGCATATTTGCCTATTAGAGTTCAAATAAAAGATTCTGTCTGAAGTAAACATTTTTTTATAAGAGCAAGTTGACTTCCAACAACGTTTATCGGTCTGCTCTACCTATTACAAAAGGATGATTAATGAAAACTTGAAAACTCAAAGTTTATAAATTTATACAATTTTTTTGGTAGCGGGGGAAATGTTATAGCATTGGTCGATTTCGCTCTCCCTTTCTGATTCCAAATATTTTTATTTCTCAAATATCCCCAAAAATGAACTCCCGAGAGCCGAAAGCATAATGTAAGTCGTGAAAAGTCGTGAAAATCTAGCCCCCTAGTGACGTCATTTGGGGGGGGGGGAAGTTCTTTGTAGTGTGGATCCAGGCCTTACTCGTCGAGCGTTTTTCCGATGACACCTCTCGTTTTCGTGCGACGCTAGTGTGGATTTTAGAGAGGTTACTACCCCCAGAGACGGGGTGTGAGGATCTGACCGGAGAGTCTCTGGGGTTAACACGTGTTAACACGGTTAGCACGGGGTCAACACGCGCCCCGGGTGGCCTCTGAATGTTACGCGCACTGCAGGGTGGCGGATCCCTCCCCCACCCCATAAGATGTCGGATCCTATTAAAGCTGGAGCAACGAAATTCGCAGGGTGGATGGTACGGTAGAGAACTCTATTGTGTGCAAATTTCATGACCTTAGATCAATATCTTCAAGGTCAAATGAGGTTAAAGTTACAAAATTGTCTGGTTTTGCGTGGCTTAGCTTGCCATTGTTCTGGATCGCTTTTATTGTATTTTAATGCTCCGAAATGGGTGTCAATGATGTTTTTGACATTACTAATGATGCAATGCAGATGCTAGAACTGGCATTTGATCTCAGGTCACCTATATAACAGCACTTTGAGGCCATTACCTGCTTCAGTTACGGTAACCGGGCCCCCTGCCCCATTGCTCCGTTGGGCGGCTCGGCGCAATCGGCTTCACAAAAAAGGAGTGAAGTACATGAATGAAGTATGGAATAAAGTGAAGTACGTGAATAAAGTATGGACTCCTTTGTGTACAAAATGACAAACAGTAGTTTTCAGGATGTGTATGGGGTAATATGGAAAGTGACATAATTCGCATGACAGTCATTTGCATTCATGACAACATTCCAGTTGACCAAGTTTGGTTCCATTAACCTGTCATTAACTTGATCTGACTTGACCTCGGTGACCTAACATGACTTTGTAACTACATATCATAACCATATACATGAAACAAGTGGCTAGTGTTGCCAAGAACACTTCCATTTCCCCAGTATATAGGAAGCGCATCAGCGCCGATTTTTGTAGCCTGGCGTTTTTTTTTTAACTTCAACTGTCCCGAACTCGAAAAATATTCGGACGATTTTCGTTTTTCGTACAACGCGCCGCTCATTTGTGAGCGTGAACGCAAACTATGGGGTAAATCTGCCGGTAACATCTGGAGTTATGTACGAAAAACCGGAGTGATGGGCTAATTTCGCCCCCCCCCCCCCTTCAGGGCGTGTGTTAAAGTGCAATAATACCTAAAACATCAGGCAATAATCACAAGATTATAGAAAGGTACCTATATACCTATCTAGGTATGTACTAAGTAATAGGCAAAGCTTGTCTGATGTTGTCAGATTTGAATCTTTTCCGAACAAAAGGGTGATGAAGCTTACCAAAGGGCAATACATTTTTCATCCAACAAACTTCAAAGAAAAGGCTAACATATTATCAGAGTATTTCCTTGTTGAGCATGGTCATCCAGATCATCGTCCGAACGTACAATGGTATCGCCTTAGTGGTAAACGTGCAGTGTAAGGTAATTTTTGTGTTCTTGAAAGTTATTTTTCTGATGCAATGCTTATAAATATTTTAATGATGAGGCAACCACTCATTTCCTCTCGAAGTGCATATTTTTTCAGTTAGGAGGCAAAGTTACACCAAAAAAGGGGCTTGGACTTGGGTAAGATAGCATTAAAAGTGATGTTCAAAGTAACAAACAAACAAAAAATGCAGCCTAACTTAACCTAACCTAGCGTAACCTTCCATGCAAGAAAACAAATTGTTTAAAAATGGAAAATTTTCAAACAACTTTTTGCACAAAAGATTCAATTTAAAAAACTTCACCATACCAACCTAGCCTACCCCATTTTTGAAGGATCAATTTCTTTGAAAAATATCCAGAAGTTGTTTATTTAATGAATAATTTTTCCAACTTAAAACAGAAGTCTAGCATAACCAAGCCTAACTAAACCTAACCTATTTGTTCGACTCATGAGGGTATATGTGCAAAACGTGTTTCATAGATCCCTGCCTTAAACTGCAATGAAGTTTGATAGCCCGGTCCTACCACCAGAGTTTTCCTTACCTGCGAACCCACCACTTACCTCTTATTCAGGATCCAAATATCTACACACCTCTTGTTATTCTTCCTGACAAAAAAAAATCAGCCAACGTAGTCTGTCTCTCATCCTAGCGACCCACATCGACATAACATAACATAACATTAACATAAGATAGCATGCTGTTCAACTGGGCTTAACTGGACACATGCGCAAAGCATCCTGTTCGAATTTCGCTTTCTGAATCTGGCTCACTGGATTTGCTTGCCCGTTACCGGGTAAACTAAGCGCATGAAGCTATCTGACGAAGGAATAATGAAACTGCTCATTTTGTCAACTCTTGCTGTAAGCAGAACTTCAGCAGCATAGAACCTTCGATATGCGTCAGAATCTACTGTGCTACCATATTGGGCTTCAAAATAATTATTAAAATACCTGTAAAATTTGGGACTCACCCGGAGCGCTATTTTCAAAGTTACCGTATTTTAATTTAGTTTACTCCTGTTGGTTTCGGGGGGGGGGGCAAAAGACATGATGGCTCCCCCTTTGAGGCGTTTCTGGGGGCATGCCCGGAATGCTTACCTCCCCCCGCCCTTGGATCCGCGAGTGTTTCCAGAGGTCAAACATGACCATATTACCCAGTTATATTTTTTCGAAAGGTTTTTAACTGCTAAGGAATACAAAGATGTGAACTTTGTCATGCATGTTTCCACACCTTCATTTCATTTCCAAGCATCTGCACAGTGTCAGTTTCGGAACACAACCACCACTGGTACCTGTGTCAGTGAATCAACGGCGGTGTTCCATACTGAATGACATGACTCCGCCACCGCCCGGCAAGCTTCCACTTGTTCCAGTAGAGGCCACGGAAGTCAGCTCGTGCCATGCTGCCTTCATAAGACTGCGAGCAAGTCGTCTCGAAGCGTTGAATGCCCGAACGGCACGTTTTCTTTCACCGCAGGATGGCGCCAGCGTCAGCCGGATACGTCGTGCCAGCGACATTTGTCTCGGCCTCGAGTCGTTCCAGGGCACTCGGACTGCGAGCGACCCGGCGTTCAGCGAGTACCACGGCCTGCTGCGGGTACATCGGCTGAGCACCTGCAACGTGCTGGCCGCCCGTTACCCTCGCTCCGCCGACCTCGCGTTCAAAGTGCGGCGGAAAAAGTTTGTCGTAGAGGTGAGCTGTTTTGGCGTAGGTGTGTAGCATTTGAGAGACATGGCAATAATCATTGGTGCAGTTTTATTTGGTAGCCATTGGTGCATATTTAGTTGTTCTGTGGCAAAAGTAATGTTAATTGGTGCATTTTCACCATGATACCATTTCTATACTGGCTCATTGTAGTCCAATTTCAACACGACTTCGGTTGTGATTTCTTTGAAGTTTATTTTCTTGTGCAATGGTGTGAGTGCCATGGTTGCTTTGTTTGGAGAAAGTGGGACTTGGCATTTGGAACTTAAATATGTCTTGATTATAAGGGTTGACTGGTATGGCAATGGGAGTTGTTTAATACACAAATGCGTCACCTAGGGTTTTTTCACCATGACCGTCCAGTAAAGACGTTTAAATTGTTCGTAGCAATAACAGTGTAAAGGAACGTATCTGGGGGGGGGGGGCATCTTTGCTGTCTACTAAAACCAAGAAGTACAATGCCCATTGTTCCTTTTAATTGCAGTGCCAGCAAAAAACATATGAAATCATGGATTGCAGCAGTAATATATGTGCATTGTTATCTGGATTGCATCGATGCGCCCTAAAGCCCTAATAGCTAACTCTCTGGATTGCATAGCTATCGAATGTTCTAAAGCTAAAATTTTTGTTTCGTCGTCACGGGTTTGGCATGTCAGGTTTGAGCCAGTATGCCCATCGTGCGGGTTACCATGGCGGCTGGAACCGCCCTGTTGCACTGCAGATGCCTCGGCGGTGCGCCACACCTGCCCCGTTGGTCGTCGTCGAGCGCTACAGATGGCACCGACTGGATGTGACGTCACATCTGTTGTGTCGGCCGCTTTCAGACGCTGCACTTGCCGCCCGAGCCGTCTGAGACGGTCAGCCGGACACAGGAAGAGGGAGAGGTGCCGCGACGGCCGGCCGCCGCCGCCTGCCAGTCAGCCCGGCCCGGTGACGTGCTGGACTTCTGACCACCGCCGCCGGAGCTGCTGCTCGGATGGACCGGCGAGCTGCGGGGCGCTGCGGACGACTTCGGCTTGTGCGGCTGTCTGGCGAACCAGGGTCGCCCACCCGTCTGCGGCTAACCTAATCGTCTGGGTGACCGGGTTATCCGGCGGCGGGTGACTGCCACCTGTCGGCCATCACCTGCCGGCCATCACCTATCGGTCATCACCTATCGGTCATTACCTATCGGTCATCACCTATCGGTCATCACCTGTCGGCCATCACCTGCCGGCCATCACCTATCGGTCATCACCTGCCGGCCATCACCTATCGGTCATCACCTATCGGTCATTACCTATCGATCATCACCTATCGGTCATCACCTATCGGTCATCACCTGTCGGCCATCACCTATCGGCCATCACCTGTCGGCCATCACATATCGGCCATCACCTATCGGCCATCACCTGTCGGTCATCACCTGTCGGCCATCACCTGTCGGCCATCACATATCGGCCATCACCTATCGGCCATCACCTGTCGGTCATCACCTGTCGGCCATCACCTGTCGGTCATCACCTATCGGTCATCACCTATCGGTCATCACCTATCGGCCATCACCTATCGGCCATCACCTATCGGCCATCACCTGTCGGTTATCACCTGTCGGTCATCACCTGTCGGCCATCACCTATCGGCCATCGAGCGGTTTGTGCTGGGTTCTGAGGCCGTGCTCTTTGGGCGCTACATGCCCAATGTAGTCGATGCGCCCTAAAGCCCTAATAACTAACTGAGGCCGTGCTCGTCAGTGCATGCGTCCCACTGTGACATCGCCCTGCGCCGAATACACGGTAGTTCCAGTACACGGTCGTTCCACTCGGCCTATCCAACGGAGGTGAAGGATGGCGTCAGCGGGAGCCGCGCCGTATTGGTCGCGTATGTGCTGTTTACCCAAATTGCCTAGAGTTTGCACCTACCCTGAGCCTCATATATGCGAAAAGATTACCACGCTTTTATAGCCGGCACACTTCGGATGCAGTTAGTTCGTAATATCACGTAATGTCTTATGGGACACCACTTATCATCCCATAACATCAATTGTATCCAGCAGACCCTCGCTTCACAAGTGCAACCAACATGGGATGGGACGCAAATATCACCGCACACCGCGTTGAATGCGTGCGCTTTATTGCACTAACCAAGGTCAGTAAGGTCATTCTATGTCGGTGTGATGTCAAAGTTTGAGGAGCTGAGACGAATACGGGTGGCGGTCCAACGGTGGCTGACACGGTCTGTTAAGAAGTTGGAAAGCTGCTGGAGTCAGAAGGATATACAGCCAAGTGAGGTACAAGATTATGGTTCTGAATTTCACAAACGTTTGCCATATCGGGATGAACCAGAAGCGACTGTTGAGATAAAACTACCAGAGAAAGAAATCCTACAAGAGATCAGTCGTGCTGGGGATGTGAGAAATTAAGAGACTGCATTGAAGCAAGGAGCAGGCCATTTGACCGAGGGCTTAAAAGATGATGTAGCGACTGCTTCCTTGTCTCGGTCGCGCAAGCCGTCGGCTCGGCTTTGTAAGCTGCACTTGCCGACATTCGGAGCCGTCTGCGAGTGGACCAAATTTTGGGATTCATTCTAGGCTAGCATTGATTCAGCTGACTTTCCTATCATTACCAAACTGACTTGCCATGGTTGAAATCACTTTTGTAAGGTGAAGCAAAACAGCATGGAAGGTTTGGCTCTGAGCAAGACAAACTGCAAGGCCACATGCGAGATCCTGACAGATTTGGAAAGGACGAGCAGATTGTCTTCGCACATTCAAGCCCTGCTGCAGGTCAGTTACAAAAGATAGCAAGTTTGTGCATGCCAAGAATCTACATCTTTAAGGTGATCTGTTAGTTCATGTTCGGAGACTTGAAAACTCTGATGTCGGTGGTGAGAAGTGGGGTGCGGTGCTGACACCACTGACGCTTTCCCGACTCCCTGAAGATATTGGTTGAAGCGGGCAAGACGTAGTTTTGAGAAAGGAGGAGAATTGGGGTGGCTTATCAATTTTGTTTTCAAACAAGAAGTACAGTGCAGAGAAAGATCGCAAACATTCCACTAGTCTGTTGCTTCTCGTGCAGAGACTGGATGCAGTGCCGAGACGACACGACATCGTGACCCGGAGTCAAAAAGACATGGACCGAGGATAGCGACGGTTTCGGCACTTCCCGCAATGTCAAGATCGGGCTGTGGATTCTGCGAGCAGAACCTCCAGCATCCAGGTGTCCTGACATGCTGGCTGGAGGCGATCGTCCGATGCAAGACCGACGAAGTCGATGCACCCTTAAGCTCCCAGGCGGTGATCCAATGCAGGTTAGAGGCTGCACTGTGCTTCAGATGTCTTAAGAGTGAACGTAAAGGTTTTTTTTTTCTCACGTAGTGCAGATGTGACGGATGCAAAGGGAAGCATCATGTGGTGTCGTGCTTCAGGGCAGATAAGCTTACTCGAGGTCAGGATAGCGCATTGCTGCCCGGCTGTCGGATAGCTGATTGGTCCAATTTAACAGCTTCCGGAGATGTGTTTGGTGTTTACTTCTCTCGCACGTCACGGGTATGTGGTATAGCATTGTTGTGCCTGCGGCTAGTGTCATTGGCAAGTTTCAGAGGTGATATTAGAGAAACAGTGCTGTTCGATGCTGGCTCGAACAGATATCACGTGCCGTCATCTGCTGGTGTGAAGATGTGCTCCCGAGTGGGTGGAGCCTAAGGAGATCAGCTACTCTGCATTTGGTGAGAACGAATGTGGAGGAAGTCCCGGAAACACGTATCGTCTTGAATTGTTCGGTGCCTGTGTGTCAGAGCCTGCAGTTGTAGATGTTGAGGCTGTCGATGTGTCAGCCAGTCACTCTCCACTGGATCGTCCTCCATCCCGACAAACCTGCTGACTCGTCCTTTCATCCAGACAAGCCTGCTGACTTGTTTTTCCATCTCGACAAGCCTGCTGACACGTTCATCCATCCCGACAAGCCTGCTGACTCGTCTTTCCATTCAGACAAGCCTGCCGACTCGTCCTTCCATCCAGAAAAGCCTGCCGACTCGTCCTTCAATCCCAACAATCCTGCTGACCCACAGTTTATAATTTAGAGCTGGCTGACCAACCGCTGGATGGAAGGTTGTTGACGATCGACATTTTACTTAAATCGGACGACTACTGGCAGCTGTTGGACACTGGCTATCTGCGCTCTGGTGGTGGCTCTGTGGCCCAGCATACCGTTTGGATGGATTTTGTCAGGCCCATCTGGACTTCCCTCAGACAAAGTAGTGTCAGCCATCAGTTGTTGGTAGTGACTGATGTGCATGAGTCCATACTCACAGTTCTGGGGTCTTGATTTTCTGTGGGTATTGGTCCTGAAGATGAAAGTTAGGAAACCAATTATGTGCTGAAAGACTGAAGCTTCTGTCTGCTTCATATATAGAATATATAAAGTGGAACTTACCTGGAAGCAGAAAAATAAGTGCACATCACCCTCCCCTAAGTTCTGTCGTTTTGCAACGTATTAGTGTTATTCATGCGAACAAGAAGCCAATCTATGCCGCAAATGTCGCAGCAAATGTCCAGGTGGGCCCCAAGTATGAACTCAGGCTTTTCGCTTATTGGGTTCATGATTATGCATCGGCTAATATCAACGGCGCTGAGAGGAAAGAGTGTGACGAGACTATTCACGCACATAGCGCGCATATCTGCTAATACCAACAGTGTGGGGAGATAAGAGTGTGACGGGGATATTCACATGCACAGCGCGCATATCGGCTAATACCAAGGGTGTGGACAGGGAAGAGTGTGACGGGGCTATTCACATGCACAGCGCGCATATCGGCTAATACCAAGGGTGTGGACAGGGAAGAGTGTGACGGGGATATTCACATGCACAGCGCGCATATCGGCTAATACCAAGGGTGTGGACAGGGAAGAGTGTGACGGGGCTATCACATGCACAGCGCATATCGGCTTTCAGGGTGTGATCACTGCACAGCGCCATATCGGCTAATACCAAGGGTGTGGACAGGGAAGAGTGTGACGGGGCTATTCACATGCACAGCGCGCATATCGGCTAATACCAAGGGTGTGGACAGGGAAGAGTGTGACGGGGCTATTCACATGCACAGCGCGCATATCGGCTAATACCAAGGGTGTGGACAGGGAAGAGTGTGACGGGGCTATTCACATGCACAGCGCGCATATCGTGTGGCGTCCAAGGTCGGCCCCATCGCTGCTGAAATACTGGCGTGCGGAATTCCAGTTACTTCAGAAGCAGAAGCTGGAGCAAAATCCACGCCGATGAATCTGAGTACTTCGAGACAGGCAGCCCAGCTGGGGTGACCACAACTTTATGCTTTTTTTTCGTTGGCGGTGAGCCCAACGCTGTCCTTCAATTTTGAGACCTCACCTGAGGATACCAGTGATAGTCGAGGAGACTGTTGGCCAAAACTACCGGGTGGTGGCTAACTGAGGCTTCCAAGCCTGACTGGCAAGCCCATTAAGCAGGTGAGCCGTCTGGTAGATCTAAAACTAGAATCTGCACATGCGAAACATTTCAAACAAAAACCGCGGAGCGTTGTCCGGAAGACTCAGGTTGTCCCAACGGCTAAAAGTACACCACGCAGTTATCGCTAGAAACCTGTTGGATGGTTCAGGAAGTGGGCAAAGGGCCAGCTGGGGGAGGAGGCGGAGGAAGATTGGCTGGTGGCGGAGGCGGAGGATAGGCTGCGGGCGGAGGCAGATGCGGAGGTGGCTATCTGTGGTCTCAAGTCGATGCGACATTCACGTGTCTGCCGGATCAGGTGGCAGCACTCGCAGGCGTGACAATTAAAAACAAACCGCAAACAGAGCAAACAAAGTATATAAACGTTAGGCATGTATGCCGAAAAAGGGGCGTGTTTGCCGAACTAGCTACATGCAAGGTGTTTGCCAAACCAGATTTGCCGATGCCTATGAACAGCCAGTAGAGGACTAGGGTCTATAGACACTCGCCTCCGTGCGGGACGAAAACGAGTTCTTGTCACGTCTGAGCAGTGTTGCAGCGGCTGCCGCAGGCGAGTCTCAAGGTGAGACCAGACAAATGCCGGTCCACGGCTTCCCGTCCCAGTAATTGGGCCATGTCGACAAAGATTGGGTTCACATCTATTCTCTACTACTTCGGCTAAAGTTAAAGCCATAACCGTACCACCGCCTTCAATGAATTGCGCTGAGCTGAAATACTTAAGAATTATCAGCTATTTGTGCTCTTCATCTCCACAGTTCTCTACGCACTATTTTGTCTATTTGTGCTTTTTGTCTACCACTCTATGGTATTTGGTGTATATTTTGTCGGAGACCCACATTTTCAAGGCCGTAGCTTTCACACAGAGCATCTACGTTCTATCCCACAGCCACACAAAATGTAAATCTAGAAAAGTAACTCGGGGCGATGAAAGGATAAGGTATATGCCAAAGTCAATTTTACATAAAATCACCGGATGTGTATTTTATCAATACTTTGGCATCTTCTTACAAATTCGCTGACCATTTGGCGTCAGCTGTGTAGCTGCCGTGCATGGTCGTCTTCAGTCTTGACAGCGCTTGTTTGGAAGGCGGCGGCGACGACGCGCCGAAGCCGACGGATCACCGTCTCCATGGCGACGTAAGAGCCGCCGCAGGCGTCACGGGCAATGTACCTGGGTCGACCTCAGAGGGGGCCGGCCGACGCCGGAAGGAGCGAGGGCAAGAGAGCGAGAGCGAGAGAAGAGGAGGGACGACAACTGATGTGCAGTGCTACGGGTTAGTTTCATCCGTACGTAACCAGTCGTGCGCTATTCTGAGCCTGCTTAGCTGCGGATATGTAGTACGCACTGAAATGAGTCCTAAAACGTGTTTATGAAACCGGCCCCCGGGGTTTTCGGCAATTGCATGTTTCGTGAAGGGGTTTCGCGTGAAAATAGTTGAAGAAAACTAGTGGACCGAGAACTGCGGAAGGAGAGGTAGAGGCTTTTTAAAGAGATTTCGTGTGGTTCCTTGTACATATTGTTCTTCAGGGGATGAGGTGGCTTTTAGGAATGCTAGGGGTGTTCGTCGGTGACCATATAAAAAAATGAGGTGGCAAATTGTGTCCCTGGGGAGAAATGCTCGACGTGACACCGGCCAAGGTGAAAATGACACCGGGACCTTGACACCAGCAAAATTGCGTTCGTTCTCGTCACATGCAGAAATAGAACGCTGTTCTGCCACGTTGCAATGTATTAATTACGCTAAGCACAGCAACGATAACAAATCAACAGTTCGCCGGGGAAATACGGCTGGTTGCGCCGGCGCCCACCAGCCTGAACACCTGTCCTGTCTGGCGGACACCAGCTGACAGCACACTCGATCGCCACCCCTTTCCTCGCGCTCCCGGCGACCGCTGGACGGTCGCCGACAAGACCCACGCCGCAGTCCTTCACAGCGCCAGTCAAGCGCGTCCGGTCCAACGCGTTCACACGAGGCTGCGCCGTTGCGGATTCGCACAGTTCAGTCTCCCGCGTCGGACACCTATCACGAGACGTTAAGGTCCGCACGTGTGACCCCCCGGTGTGGCTACATGTCCGCCGCCGCAGACTGTTTCTACATTTCAGCGGCGGTCGGCGTGTATTGCTTCCGCTTCGATGCCGTATCTCTGGCGCATCGGCCGACCGTGCCGCCCACGCACGACTGCGTTGACATATCACGTGAAGGTGGCACCGAGACTGCCAACACAGTCAGCTATACACAGGACCTACACGAAGGGTGGTCCGCTCGCCACAGTCCGGTAGCACCTGAATTTGACTGCACGCTGTTTATCGTGTACATCACAGTACGGGCCGATCATTCCTATCGATCCTAACGTCACAAGAAAACATTGCAGTCAATAGACAAGCTAGATCATTTGCTTATGTTAATCGCCTCACGTTATATACTCCTTACCGTAATATTCTTAATCTGGGCGACATCCGAGAAACTGAGTCTAATGCGCCCAGCCAATTCGTACTCAGGGAGCCGGAGTCGACAAAGCCACAAACTACGCCAAGGTATACAGGTTATGTAGTGATTCGGAGCCCCTCCACTGCTTCTGCTGAAATGTGTCCATTATTCCGGCGTGCAATGACAGAGCGGGCGGTGAGGTGTACCGCAGTAATGCTGACGTTCTCACCAAATGGGTGGCGGCACCGTCACTACCCGGCCTGTCTGTACAGACCTCGACATCACAAACCGGGTCAGCTCACCGCTCAGCCTGTCTATACTGACCTGGACATCACACACCGTGTCAGCTTACCGCTCAGCCTGTCTATACTGACCTCGACATCACACACCGTGTCAGCTTACCGCTCAGCCTGTCTATACTGACCTCGACATCACACACCGTGTCAGCTTACCGCTCAGCCTGTCTATACTGACCTCGACATCACACACCGAGTCAGCTTACCACTCAGCCTGTCTGTACTGACCTCGACATCACACACCGTGTCAGCTTACCACTCAGCCTGTCTGTACTGACCTCGACATCACACACCGGGTCAGCTTACCGCTCAGCCTGTCTATACTGACCTCGACATCACACACCGGGTCAGCTCATCGCTCAGCCTGTCTACACTAACCTCGACATCACACACCGAGTCAGCTTACAACACAGCCTGTCTACAATGACCTCGACATCACACACCGGGTCAGCTTACAACTCAGCCTGTCTACAATGACCTCGACATCACACACCGGGTCAGCTTACAACTCAGCCTGTCTACACTGACATCGACATCACACACCGGGACCGTCGGGTCAACTCACAGGCTGCTTCACATATTAAGCGTCCCTTCGTCAAGAATCACACAGCACAGTGTGCCATACTGGGCCCAGTCTCAGCTAAAACACCACTGTTCCTGGATCGGTAAGCTATCGGCGAATGACCTGACAGAAGATCATAGCGACCCGCCATCGCCCTGAGGCAGATTCCGCGGAACATGTGTCTCACCGTCCTGCTGGTGAACAGAGTCATCCCAGTCCACTACCGTGTCGCAGGGCATCTCCGACAGGTGTTGTAGCTGACAAGGCCAGACGTGTCGCAGGTCAACTCCGACAGAAGTCGCAGCTGACCAGGCCAGACTCGTCACACGCGCAGCAGCGCAGCACCACCCACTCGGAGGTGAAGTAGTTGCGGTGACACGATTTCTTGGAGCCGTTGCACGTGGTGCATGGCAGCATCCCGAACCCGCCGCACTTGCCACATGACGAGGTCGGCACAGTGCTCTGGAAGAGGAGATGCAACTCAGCGACGGAACGATATCCGATGCAGCTTCATCGTGGAATGAACTAAAACTATGCTATATTTATATAAGACTATATGCGCGATTCCTGACGAAATCGTACCGATGCCCGAAGTGGAGATGCTTTCGGTTCTGATGCTCAGTTCCGTATATTTTGCTGCTGAATTTTAGCTTTTTCCCAGCTGGTAATGCTGCGAGCCTCTAATGCAATCCTTCGGTTTACAGCTCGACCACAGGACCAACGCACTAACCATTCGCCAACAATTGAGTGTGAGCTAGCCAGAGCGAGCGTGAGAGCCAGATGTATACACAAAATTAACGGGTAAGAATGGAAGGGAGGCAGACGGAGAGAGGGAAAGAGGGAGATGGAGGGGTAGAAGCATGGAGAGAGAGAGAGAGAGAGAGAGAGAGAGAGAGAGAGGCGGAAAGCAATATGGAAAGCATAATTCGGAACTCTGAAGCCCATTGCGCTTCGTACATAGCCCGAAGCACCTTATGTCTTATCGCGTCAGTTCATAAAGTATATATATATATATATATATATATATATATATATATATATATATATATATATATATATATATATATATATATATTGACAAATTATCGTGATGATGCAACATGGTCAAGAATAACTCCCAGCATCTTCTTCATAGCGAGTCATTCAATTAACGCGCGCAACATTTGGCATTCCCTTCCGTACCTCCGTGATGAAGTCTGAACACACTGTATTATGACAAACATTCGGCATTTCGGCACTAATACATAACCAGGAGTGAACTCAATCTTCACCAACAGCCTCCATTGATGACAGTCTGATGGCGAAACAAAGCACTTTGCCTTGAACACAGTTGTATCACACGTCATCACTACTCTAACTATCCTTGTGGAAGTTCGCGTTTGGCTTGCATTGATTGTCGCACTATACGTTAACTGATTTCAGATATTGGTTTATTGTTATTGCGGGTTCACCTCGATATTTTATAGGGGCTAATTTTCACCCATGTAATACCGGACGGGTGCTAGTGTAATATCGAACGCGTACCTGCCTCTCTTCAAGATGTGCCCTATGCAGCAAACATCTCACTCAATTACCACAAGAAGTACTGCACCTGGACATATACTTGAACCACGCTCTTCCAGAAATATATGAAGGCCGGTTTGTTCGCGCGCTTGGTCCTCCATCAGAAACTTCCTCATGGTAGACTATCATGTGCAAAACAGTTTCAGCGCCACTCTTAAGAACGTGTCTGATATTACCAATTCTTCCATATTCATGTGCTTCCCTACTCATACCAACATCAACGATATATTGAAGAACAATTAGATTTTCTCGCAAAAAAAGTATCTTCGGTCAGATCCTCACACACCGGCTCGGGGGGTGGGGGCGGATAGTAACCCCCGTCTAAAATACGAACTAAGCGTCGCACGAAAACGGAAGAGGTGCTATCGGAAAGCGCTCGATGAGTAGGGCCCGGGTTCATCCCCAAAACAATTTTCACCGAAAAGCGACGTCACTAGGGAGATATATTTTCACGACTTTCCACGACTTGCATTATGTTTTTGGATCTGGGAAGTTCATTTTGGGGATATTTGAAGATAAAAATATTTGGAACCAGAAAATGACAGCGATATCAGCCAGGGCCATACAATTTTTTGCTCCCACCCCCCAATTAAAAAAAATCAAAATGTTCAGTCAAGTTTTTTCCTTTTCTAATGGGTCAGTTTTTTCCTCTTCTAAGACCGAGAAACGCTGTTGGAAGTCAAGATGTCCAAATAAATGCTTATTTTAGGCAGAATCTTCGATTTGAACTCTAATAGGCAAATATGCAAACATTTTAAGTAGTCAAAAAAGGGAAAAAGAAGAATTCCTCTCGTACGTTTTGTTGCATCCCTAGAGATAAACAAACGCTGAAAGTTTCATTATAATATATGTATCTGTTAAAGCGGGACGACTGGTTGAACTGTTTTGGAGGTGTCCTCACTGACCTAGATTAACTCGTTGACCTTAGAAGCTGAGACTTCAAAAGTTTGACATAACATGCCAAATTGATGTTGGAAAAGGTATGCCAAATTTCGGCGCGCTGCCGTGCGCCGTTCGATCACTATCCGCGAAAACCCTGAGAGGGGCGGTTGAAGACCCCCCAGGTACGGCGCGGGTTAATCCAAGGGCAAAGGAATCGGGTTCCATTGGATTCTCCTCATGTTAGGCCACACGGTAATATTTATTTATCCCCAGGACTACTTCAATTACGGGCGAAAAAGCGAGAAGGTTGGAGTCATCCCCATCCGATGGGCAGGCCGTCGAAATGTGTTGTGATGGATGAAAGTCAAGGACACTAGTGCGGTTAAGTCCCCCGCGATGCTCGCCCTTCCTGCCAGGGTGAGAAGCAGGCGACGCCATATGGCCTCAAATACTGAGTGAATCATAAAGTCACAACTACCATCAAGGGCAGGAGTGCAGCGCCCCAGCACCCAGCAGCTTACACTGGGCTGCGCTGCAGTTGTGATGCACTGCTTGCATCTCCATTAGCATAAAATAACCGGGCAGAAGATGCACGCACGATTGTACGAAGAGAAATTGTCAGCGCCATGCACTGGCGAATAATGTGCATTCGCGGTCATTGACCTCCTCTCACCTGCGCCGCCTCTGTGGTCCAGCAGGGGCGAATGCCAGTCAAGCGATGATCATGGAGCGACGGAGTGCTACCAACTTTGGTAACGAGCACAGCTGCACGGAGGCTCCCGTGCAGCCAGAGACTAGGCACCAAGTGCAGACTGGGTCACACATTCAACTTGGAATCCTCTCAGTGTAGGCTCGCCCAGAGAATTTAAGGTGAAACTTGAGATGTTGATTCGATTATTACCTAGTCTCCCGTCTGAGATACGTTTGGGAGCGTTTTTGTCAATGTGCAAAATGGGGCTCGACACTTTTGAATGACTTCTCTTCGGACTCAATCATCGGTTCAGAATGAAGGTGCACAAGGGACGAAAAAGAGGCAGCGTCACCTGACATCACCCACCCTCATTTCTTTGCTTGGAAATCAGGCGTTCACCAAAATGTAACGCCACATGATTGTAAAATGTTTCGTCACCTTAAATGATTAAAATGTTCGGCTTTACATCTTGAGGAACTTGTGGATGCACGGTTGGTCTAATGCTATATCATTTTTACGTGCATCGAAGTTCTCAAAGTCGGTTTATGTTCGTGGAAAGATGCGAATGATCTGGATGAAAATAAAAACGGCCTTTTGGATGAAAATACTTCGTGGATAGAGGAATTGAGATGGGGGGCTGCAGAGGCGTCTGCCCTTCCTCATCTCCAAGGTTGGAGGGGCAATGTCCCCGAAATTTTTGGTAACAATGCAGCCAGCTGAACGTTTCTGATCAGGAAATCCTTTTCTAAAATATTGGACGTTTCTTGATAATAAGCAAATCCTTCCAAAGGCTCGATAAACCCATCGGTCCGTATTACATTCGGTGGCACGACTGTCGACGGTCTGACGACAGCGTATCATAACCCCTACAGCTCATCACCTCCAGAGCTCATAACCTCCAGAGCTCATAACCTCTACAGGTCATAACTCCCACAGACCACAACCTACACAACTCCGAAGCGCTCATAACCTCCACAGCTCACAACTTTCACAAGTCCGAAGCGCTCATTCTGACGCATAATTATGGTCGCGATAACGACAAAAATGTCTGACTTCTATCTTCTCTTCTGTTTATGCGGTAGCCTGAAAATTATCGGCAATATTTGTATACTTTCTTCTCACATATGAAGGGAATTTGTACAACTTCTACTCACATATGAAGGGAATTGATTCGCTTCATCGTCAGCTATTGTGCAGTTTTTATGGCTGCTAAAATACAGTAGACATAGAGTCTTTTTACGGTCTTTGGCGTTTCATATTTGCTTTGGCTTATTGCTACCGATTGATGACGTGTGGATGGTTGGTAAAATCAGGTAGTGCTTGACTCCCGGGATCTTAACACGCGCACGTCCGAGGGGGGGCAGATATCTGCCCACCTCCGGTTTTTCCTCATTTTCCGCCAAACTAATCGGGTTAGCAAGGCAAAACCTCCCACAGCTATTCATGGGTCTTTTCCGCATATCCTCACACATTTTTAATTCTGGGTCATCTCAGGTCAGATCACCAGGTCAGGCGAAGTGACCCAACTACACTCGGAGTTCTAGGTGGTATAACTTCAACAATAATTGGGCGATTGATTTCAAACTTATAACATGTCATGATCTCATCAGGGACCATAATATGTGTCTCAGTTTATTTCGTAGCATTGACCTTAGGTCAGGTCGCGGCCACGGCTTCCCCATTATAGGGCTATGGTAAAATACACAAATGTTTCCTGGTCACATATTTGCGCTCGGAATGATCTCACAACGGTTGTGGCATGTAGATGGAAGCTATGCTCAATGGTACCGCTGACATTTTTGCTCAGTGACCTCACCAAGGTCTCTGGAGGTCACCTGAGATCACTACACATTTCTGCGCATTACATCGCACTGCATTGAGCTAGACGGCTGAAAATACCGTCATTGTGCTTGTATCGCCAAGGCGTGTCGATTCATACATACATGACCTCCATAGGGGACGTCATGACCTTGACCTGAGTTTCGGTTGACCTGACCTTAAATTACACCGCCTATTGTCGGTAGCGCATTTCAAGGACTGTCGAATAGCGTTCGCCGTTTGTTTATCTGTTATAGGTCCTGAGATATGTGTCAATATCTGAGTCCCACCTGATCTGGTCGAATTTGACCTATGATGGCCCAGTGACCTGAATGTTGACCTGAGTGAAAACAATGACCGAAATACTCGATAGAAACCGTCACCAGCTATCCAACGCCGTTTTCCGTTTGTCGCTAGCTAGCATAGTTCCAGAGATCTTAGGGGGCGGACATCTGCCCCCCCCCAGACATGCGAAGTTGGTGCGGACCGCCGGACGTGCGAGTGTTAAAAATGTTCACCGATATTACCGAGGTACGCATTAAGGTGGGTCGGATTTAGGCATATGCTTTGGAGACTCAGAGCCAACATCGATTTGGGGGTAGACTGCAAACTCAAACTGAACTTCAGAGCTAGGGCTCAGAATGAACAGGATGATTGGGACAGGAAACATTTGAATGCTCCGGATAACAGGATGGGAATATGATCTCTTAGGAGCAACGCATCCAATACGATTCTTAAGGACGTTTTACTGCAAATATATGTCAACGAATGCAAGTTAATTCTGTTTTTGCATGGGCCAGTATGTGTCACCAGCGTGAAGGAGATGTTTGGGGCACCTAGGGCCTGAACAGGACAACAGATGCTCAATTTGAGAAGCTTGCCTTGCAACAATGTTATTGCTGTGCTGTGCTCCGGTTTTCACAAACCTCTGAACGGCTTCAAGACATGCCCAAAATTACCATGATTTGCCCAAATCCCTCCAGAATTTGCACCGAGCAAAAGGATTGTTTCTCCAACAGGATGTGCCCAAAATCCGTGACGAAGCCCGTGGGTCCCATGTCGGCGTATGCACTAACGACCTTGGTCAATGGTCAGTCTCGGCCACCGCTTCTGGGAAACGGCCGCAGAGTCATTCGCGAGATACACTCAGGTGCGCAGCACTGTGAGCACGCGACTGTAAAGACAATATTGTTGAAATGATGGTGGATCTGACGACCTTGGACACTCTGGGAAGGTCGGCAGACGAGGCCTGGGAATGTCTGACAGCCGGCATCGACAAGGCGGGAAAGGGCTACAATTGTGGGAAATGCGGATGGAGTGGTGAAGTTTATGGTGGAAGGTTCATCGGGTTCAATCAAGGAACTGCACACAGACGTCGGATAACGAACACTGTTCTCAATCGCTTGTAATGAAACACACTATGCCAATAATTTTCAACCTTTAAGGATACTGATCCGAATCACCGCTGGGATGGTATGTCTGGATCAAGGTAAAACACACGGGGCTCGGAAGCCCTACCACGTCCGGGACCCCATATTGCCATGTCGTGGAACTGAATTTGATAGTATTTACTCTTTACTGGGGGCTTCATGTCAATGCTGCGATAGGATGACCTCGCCGCCAGGACCTCGACCTTGACCTTGACCTTATCGGTCCAGCTGCCGACCGACACCGCCGGTCGGCGGCGCCACGCATGAACGCACGTCCCGGCCCAGCTCATACTGGCAGGACGGGAACGACCACCACAGTCCCAGCGAGTTACCCGGTGGAGCGCCGGGAGGCAACTCGGTGCGACAATTATCACGTCAGACGGAGCCGACGAACGCGCGGCGCAGCCCGCCCACCACTCACTGGCGTGTTCCACCTGCTCACCTTGTACGGCTTGAGCAGGCATCTCAATTCGCCGGTTTCGTTCAGCAGCTCCACTGTGTCGGCTCCCTGTGGGTGGAGGAAGAGGAAATTCGTCAACCACGCGACGCCGTGTCTCTGGTCAACGACTGGCACCGCACGGGGGACACCTGCCAGCGCACAGAAACGTTTCCGCCTTCCATCTGTCGTGTGGCCTTTGTACGATTCGTCTCAAGTCGGCTTGGCACGGCCACAACAGATGGTCGCAGACGGTGCCAGGACCTGAATTTTACACGGTCCACACCTGAACACACGTCGACACCTGAACCACACCGATGTGAACCACGTGATTCGGCGAAGATTCGCCCACACACTTGCAGCTGGCCGCCAGGAGAAAGTGGCGAGTCTGAGTGTCCACCACCGGAAGCCACCGCCGACCGACAGCTGCCGGCAATCGGCTCCGGCACACCCGAACTACCGGCCGACGTGGGTCCGGCCGACGGCGCACAGACCCGTCCACCTCGACTCGGAGTCGGAGTCTGGAAACTGACAAACTTGACCCGAACACATCGGACGGTACGGTTCGCCACGGTCTGGCCTCGGTCTTGCCTCGGTCTTGCCTCGGTCTTGCCTCGGTCTTGTCTCGGTCTTGTCTCGGTCTTGTCTCGGTCTTGTCTCGGTCTTGTCTCGGTCTTGTCTCGGTCTTGTCTCGGTCTTGTCTCGGTCTTGTCTCGGTCTTGTCTCAGGTCTGTCTGGTCTGCCGGTCTGCTCATTGTCTCGGTCTTGTCTCGGTCTTGTCTCGGTCTTGTCTCGGTCTTGTCTCGGTCTGTCTCGGTCTTGTCTGGCTGCTCGGTCTTTCGCCGGTCTTGTCTCGGTCTGTCTGGTCTGTCTCGGTCTGCCGGTCTGTCCGGTCTGCCGGTTGTCCGGTCTGTCTGGTCTGTCTGGTCTGTCTGGTCTTGTCTGGTCTGTCTCGGTCTGTCGTCTTCTCGTCTGTCCGTCTGTCCGTCTTGTCTCGGTCTGTCTCGGTCTTCGTCTTGTCTCGGTCTTGTCTCGTCTTGTCTCGTCTGTCTCGTCTCGTCTTGTCTCGGTCTTGTCTCGGTCTTGTCTCGGTCTTGTTCTCGGTCTTGTCTCGTCTTGTCTCTCTGTCTTGTCTCTGTCTTGTCTCTTGTCTCTGTCTTGTCTCTGTCTTGTCTCTGTCTTGTCTCTGTCTTGTCTCTGTCTTGTCTCTGTCTTGTCTCTGTCTTGTCTCTCTTGTCTCGTCTTGTCTGTCTGTCTCGGTTTGTCTCGCTTCTCGGTCTTGTCTCGGTCTTGTCTCGGTCTTGTCTCGGTCTTGTCTCGGTCTTGTCCGGTCTTGTCCGGTCTTGTCTCGGTCTGTCTCGGTCTTGTCTCGGTCTTTCTCGTCTCTCTGTCGTGTGTCTTTTGTGTGTTTTTTTTTGTCTCGTTTTTGTGGTTTTGTTTTGTTTTGTTTGTTTGTTCGGTGTTGTTGTTTGTTGTTTGTTGGTCTGTGTCTTGTCTGTTGTGTCTTGTCTCTGTCTTGTCTCTGTCTCTGTCTGTCTTGTCCTCTGTCTTGTCTCTGTCTTGTCTCTGTCTTGTCTCTGTCTTGTCTCTGTCTTGTCTCTGTCTTGTCTTGTCTTGTCTGTGTCTTGTCTCGGTCTTGTCTCGGTCTTGTCTCGGTCTTGTCTCGTCTCTTCTGGTCTCGACCAGACTTGACCAGACCCGACAGACCTGGCTTGACATTACTCGATTGTCATCCTGAATTGATCCAGTTGGGCAGCACGATTCGTCCGACTCCGTCCGCCGACCACCATATTAATCCTTCCCTACACCTCTATTTACACCTCTATTCCGATCTTCTCAACCAACGATAATCAAGCTTTAAAAACATCCCAGCAGGATTTGGTCCCCCTGATTGCACCACTAAATAGTGATGTCGGCTGTCACACAATCGCCTGTGCACCACCATCTGACACACAGCACCGTTGGTTGTCACACAGCACAGACGTTCACACAGCACCGTCAGTTGTCACACAGCACCGTCAGTTGTCACACAGTACCGTCAGTTGTCACACAGCACAGTCAGTTGTCACACAGCACAGTCAGTTGTCACACAGCACAGTCAGTTGTCACACAGTACCATCAGTTGTCACACAGCACAGTCAGTTGTCACACAACACAGTCAGTTGTCGCACAGCACAGTCATTTGCCACACAGTACCGTCAGTTGTCACACAACACAGTCAGTTGTCGCACAGCACAGTCATTTGCCACACAGTACCGTCAGTTGCCACACAGTACCGTCAGTTGTCACACAACACAGTCATTTGTTACACAGTACCGTCATTTGCCACACAGTACCGTCATTTGCCACACAGCAGTCGGCTGTCGCACAGTACAGTCATTTGTCACACAGTACCGTCATTTGCCACACAGTACCGTCATTTGCCACACAGTACCGTAATTTGCCACACAGTACCATCAGTTGTCACACAGCACAGTCAGTTGTCGCACAGCACCGTCATTTGCCACACAGTACCATCAGTTGTCACACAGCACAGTCAGTTGTCGCACAGCACAGTCATTTGCCACACAGTACCGTCAGTTGTCACACAGTACAGTCAGTTGTCACACAGTACAGTCAGTTGTCACACAGTACAGTCAGTTGTCACACAGTACCGTCAGTTGTCACACAGCACAGTCAGTTGTCACACAGTACCGTCAGTTGTCACACAGTACAGTCAGTTGTCACACAGTACCGTCAGTTGTCGCACAGTAACGTCAGTTGTCACACAGCACCGTCGGTTGTCACAAAGGTTGCGCGGTGACACAAAGTACTGGCGGTTAATGCAAAGCGCTGTTGGTTGACACACATTAGCGTAAGCTGACACCCAACACAGGCTTCGGTGCACGGGAATCGATCATCAGATACTACGCCTGGGAGAGCTATTGCAACACAGTGGCCATCCTTTCAATACGCATTTGTAATACGGCACTCAATAGCGCAATAACGAAACCAGCCGCACGCAACCTCTGGAAACAAGCCTGTGGTTGTTGGCCGACATTCCCCCGGGCCACATCACAACGAGCCACGTCCTCGATTATTACTTCTGCAATAGCATCCATGCACGAGCGTCCCACTGGCTTCCATGTTAGTATTGTTGACAGCGGCCTTCGATTTGTACAACCGGAGCTCCAGCTGAGTGGTTCAGATGCAACGGCGCAGCCGACATCACTGCTCCGTGTCTGTGTGTGCAGGGGGGGATGCAGACGGCGCCAAGGAGTTGCACCCTCCCCTGGTATGGATCATATTCTTTCCGTCAGGATGTCCCCTATTTAGGAGGCTGCTACATTACGGTATGATCGCGTACCCACCTCTGCAGATTGCAATAGCTCCCATGCAACGATTGGGGCTCTTCTCTGCACATTGGCGTAGCAAGGGGGCCAAGGGTGCACCAGCCATACCTATAAATTTCATGAACATTTCCACTGTGTCGAAAGAGCTCTTCAGTACGATTTTAGGGGCACCACGGACCTTGTAGGGCTCTCCAGCCGTTGGATGGGCGTCCCCTGCAGACTGTAGAGAGGGACACCTCGGCAGTTGTAGGGACACCCATGCAGTCTGCAGGGACACCCAATCCGTAGTGGCATCACTGCAGTCTGTAAAGGGGCACTCTAGCCATTGTAGGGACACCACGGTAGTCTGCAGAGGTCAACTTGACGTGTCACAGGCAACTAGGTAGGGGACATCCCGATGGAGATAAAGAAATATACAAGGGAAAGTACAACCCTTCAGCGATGCTCCGAAGGATAATTCTTGCTTCGCTATCTCCTCTGCAGGCTACAGATGTGCCCTGCAAGAACTGCGCTACGCCTCTTTGCAGACTGCAAGAGTGCCCTACAACGGATAGGGTGCCCTTCTACAGACCATATGGGTGTCCTACAATGGATAGAATGCCCCTCTGCAGACCGCACGGGTGCCCTACGACGGCTGGGGTGCTCCTGAAATCCGTACTACACAACTCCTTGAACACAGCGGAAAATTTTCCGATCATCATTCATTGTTTGCATTTTCGGAGGTGGAAAAGGCAGGATGATGGTGGTGCCTCAGTGACCCCCACTGTGCCACTGTTCAGACAGGTGGCTCACAATGCGCGGCCGGTGTGAATCCGCACGAACCACCTGTCCGCGTTGCCGGCAGCACTCCGAGCCAGCTCCGGGCAGGTGCGCTCTCCTAACGCCCGTGGTGATGCACCTCGGAGCAATTGAGGACAGCGACTGGGGACGGCTCGCCGGACAAGCAAACAAATCCAATTGTGTTGTGCCCACCAGACCGGTCAAAAACGCGCGGCGACCGCGCACGCCCAGGTTCCGAGCGTGCGATCATCCTACTGAACGCGGCTCGACGGAGCGGCGCCGCCATGCGATTCCAATGTTCGTCTTGGACAACCCTCGTGCCGCCGCCGTGTGTATGGGCCGCGCGGGCGGCGGCTCGACGGTCGCCACACGTGTCGCGAGAGACGACACTCACTGTCCGTGACGTCACGTGACTGTCGACCGACCCGGACGCGGAGCCGGCGCGTCATCTGGGTCAGCCCGGCAGCGGCCGTCCGCATCATACGGCAGCCATCTCACAACACTGACACGAGCCTTCAGCAGCCGGAGATCGCCGGACTGGTGCCCAAGGTTGGCGGACTCAGGCCGAAGGTTGGTGGACCCGAGCTGAAGGTTAGTGGACTCGAGCCAACGGTGGGCGCACTGTGCTCAATGATCAGGGCGGACGGTCGAAGGTGAAGGGACTGGAGCCGAATATCGGGGCTTTGGGGACGGTGATTAGGAGGCTTGGGCTGGGGCTAGATGCACGAGGACTGCAAGCATGCATTGGGGAACTGGGTGAGAGATTATTCAACTGTAATTTGAGATCGATAGACTGGAATAGAAGATCAGAAGACTAAAACGGGAGATGAGAGCATCGAGCCGAAATATAGGCGACTGGAGTCGAAGATTAGGGTGTGGACACGGAGATCAGATGATTGGGGTCGGAAATCAGAGGCCTGGGCCTAGGAATCAGGTGCCTTGTCCAAGAAATAGAGGGTCATTAGGGGACTGAAGTCGGAGATTAGGGTGACGGGGCTAAAGATTAGGTGACTGGAGCCAGCTGGCTGACGCATTGCAGCCAGCTGATTTCTCTGGAAAACTGCCGAGGGCGATAGCATGCAGAAGGAGACTGCACATCCGTTTCTTGCAAGATAGAAACATGTCAGAACAATTTGTAGCCAATGACTTTCTATGCAGATTTGAGAGGTGCCAGGTGGGGTTCGTTCAATTAAGAAAGCTGCTAGCGAACAGGAAGTAAGGTGCCGTGCAAGCCGCACGAGAACCTTCACCTTACCGCTGTTGTCGGCATTGAAGGCCAACAAGTTACTCGAGAACGCAGCTACGGCAGGAAGTGTTAATCGCTATATCCATTGTCATTGCAGCTGCCATTGCAGTTCACTGTAACAGTGCATGCACAGGTGCATCAGATTTGGTGTGTGTTCTGCCATGCGTAATGCCCGCACTGCTGACCATGGCAGACATGGGTGGGTGGGTGGGCATGCGCGCGGCAAGGTGTGGGTGTGCTGACACCATATCCCATCCCCCAGTCGTACTGATAGGGAGCCTTAACTGTTTACCCTATGCGCGGTGCACATAATGCATCTTACCTATGAAGTGATTCCCCATACGATCAAATGTGCCCGTATCACATAGGCTAGCATGTGATTGTTACTCCTAGGTCAACGCCATCTGTAACCCTCCTTCTCTCCCCGCGCTATTTTTCGTCAATACGTACTTTTATCTGCGTTCTGCTTCCTGGCGTCACTATAACGTATTTGTGCACGCAAATTTGACATGCAAATAATAGAACGAATATATGCGAGATTAAGAACATTCATGGTCCGGTCTCGTGGTACGACAGCACGAAGCGAAGCGATGACCTGATCCGAGCTGGCGTCACGAGCTACACTCAAACTCAATTATGCAAATTCGCAAATGGTTAGAATTGCTAAGTAAGATAGCGAATGTGTACCGTTGGAAGGTTGGTGCTGCAGGCGCAGAAATTGCTGCAAATGGAACAGGGACCGTATATCCGGGACCGTATATCAGGGTACAGGGTTCAGAGATCGGGATACTGAGAGCGGGGATCAGAATACCGAGGGCGGGGATCAGGATACTGGTGCCCGAGATCAGGATACTGGGCCGGATATCAGGATACTGGGCCGGATATCAGGATACTGGGCCGGATATTAGGACACTGGGCCGGATATCAGGATATCGGGCCGGATATCAGGACGGTGGGCTGGAGATCAGGATACTGGGCCAGAGATCAGGATATTGGGCCGGAGATCAGGATATTGGGCCGGAGATCAGGATATTGGGCCGGAGATCAGGATATTGGGCCGGAGATCAGGATACTTGGTGGAAGATCAGGATACTGGGCCGGAGATCAGGATACTGGGCCGGAGATCAGGATACTGGGACGGAGATCAGGATACTGGGCCGGAGATCAGGATACTGGGCCGGAGATCAGGATACTGGGCCGGAGATCAGGACAGTGGTCCGGAGATCAGGACACTGGTCAGGAGATCAGGACACTGGTCCGGAGATCAGGACACTGGTCCGGAGATCAGGACACTGGTCCGGAGATCAGGATACTGGTCCGGAGATCAGGATACTGGGCCGAAGATCAGGATACTGGGCCGAAGATCAGGATACTGGGCCCGAGATCAGGATACTGGGCCCGAGATCAGGATGCTGGGGCCGGAGATCAGGGTACTGGGGCTGAGACCGGGGTCCTAGAGCCGGAGATCATCGTGCTAGTGACGGAGATCAGAGTACTTTGGCCGGGGATCAGGGCACTGGAGGCGAAGATCGGGGCACTAGAGCTGGAGATCAAGGGATTGGAGCCTGACGGTACTGGAGCTGGATATCAAGCAACTAAAGCCGAATATGTGGGACTGGGGCTGGAGATCAGAGGATTGGAGCTGGAGATCAGGGTGATGGAGCTTGCGATGGGGACTTTAAATTTGTTTTGTGTGTTATGTTATGGGTGAGACACTGTGGTAACTCGTGGATGGGATTTATTCTAAGTTATTTCAGTGTTATTCATTCGGAGCTGAAAATTATGGGCAAATGGGAGAAGTACAGCTCGCTGAGGCTCGGCTAGGGGGGTTGATTTACATGACATTGCCTTGCGATATTTCTAACAAAATGCTTTGCATTTATATATACATTTTTTTGCTTGGTATCATAATATGCAGCCGTCTGAAAGTCTCTGCATACGTACATCCTTCATTTTCATCTGGATCGACGATGCAGCCTGATGGTGATGGTATAAAATGGGCTGCGAGAACAGAGCAGTTGCGTCATACAAGCATACAAATAACAATTTTTTTTTGTAGTTTGCCATAACGTGTATTCCAAGATCATGACCGACTTTGAAAGAAGACATATATACTAATGGGTACCACCTATAGCATCCATATAGCCAGTACCTAGGCACCACCCATGCTAATTAGTGTAGTACATATACTAATTATGCTATGTCATGCCGCATATACCTTAATTCGTCCAATTTCCCATGTAGTCTGTTCGAACATTCCTGCGCTTGTTCTATTTCTATTTCACCTCATTATTTTGAAGTTAACAATGCAAAACAATGCCTAAATGCGTGTCATAAGGATGTTCATTTGTGCACGGATTAGCGAAAAAGCTAATGCTGCACAGCACAACTATTTTGACGTTTCGGCTTGTTCGTTTCGGCTTGTTCGTTCGTTTTGTTCGTTTGCACTGCAAGTTCATCCTTGCAACCGAGCCCACTGTAACTTCGCATAAAATACGCTGAATTGATCCCACTCCAGCCGCATGACCTTTGTTCACGCACGACCGCTCCAGACGGTGTGGGCAGGCGATTTTGGGTTCGGCTGACCTGCAGTTGACCCGTGACCCTCGGGCGGATCACAACTGAACGGCGCCGCACCGCCAAACCTCCCCGTTAGATGCCGGAACACGAGAGGTCACGTGTCTGAGCCAAGTGCCTATCTTCCCACGCCGACTCTCATGGAGGGTCAGCCCAGGGCCGCCAGCTCTCTGCACTGGTTTTCCTGCTATGGCATCAAGGCAGATGCAGTCTTATAAACAGTGTCTATTCCACGATTCTATGACGACTAGCATATGCCTCCGAAGGTATGCTGACGATCTTTATAACAGCCGGATGAGAAAGTCTGCTTTCTGTTGTGGGCGGAGCCATTGGTATGGCCGTCGACGGGTAACAAGTGCTCTGTCAAGTGTACGTCCATGCCATGTCTGAGGTGCTCTCGAAAGCCACAACTCTGGGGTGACTCAGCACGACATTCGGACCTGGAAATTGTACCTGACTGGACCTGATACCATCACAGACTATGCGGAAGAAAAGCACCCTAATATGAACAACTTTACATGGTACGAGCGAACTAAGTATCGACCCAGATGGAGCGCGCCGATTGAGAAGTGTGTACCACGCTTCACCGATCTCGAACTTAGACGTGCAGGAAACAGCAGGCTGCCGTAATGTGAAAATATTGAGGTGGGCATATCATAATTGTGTAAGCAACCTTGAAGTAGAATCACGGTATTCGAAGTACTTACATGTGCTGCCTGAGGCCATATTTTTTTTAGAGCCGGGGCAGCCACGTTCTGAATTCCTCCGACTCGACTTTAAGTTTGAACCTTAGCATTGAACAGATACAATTCGCCGTTAAATGGTCCCGTGCCTAGCCCCCCAAAATATACAACACGACGCCGGTGTTCCGTGCGATATTGGTGACGTACTTGGTGGCAGTTGTACAAGCGACAGCAGCGACACCCATTTCGCACCTGTTCGTGCTATGGAACTCTCATTAGGGTGCCAATATGAGCGGACATTTGTCGCTCACGAAACCCAAAGGGAATTTTTTTCCATAAATGAATGCTGCACGGAGCTCAAATATGGCCTTTTTAGCGGGAAGTCGTCCGATATCGGAAATGCTACAGCGCTCATGTGGCCTTGCTCGAGAAATCGACCTAAATCAACTTGTGTCCTCTTGATTCAAGATTCGTGGCGTCGTTTTGTCATCAGGCATCACAATTGCCAGCTGACTACTACAAGAAAACTAAATTTCTCTTTCAGTGATAACAAATCGTCGCCAACACCAGCCGGTGCGCTCCGAAAAAAGCTCTACTCACCCCCAGCAGTTGACCCTCGAGGAACACCTGCGGCGGCCGGGCGTCGTCGACGCCGAGTCTGTTGCGCAGCTCCTCCTGAGTGGCCACGCTCAGGAACAGGTCGCGCTCGTCGAACCGCACCATCAGCTGCCGCAGGATCTGGCGCACGCGCATGCATTTGGCGTACGTGCCGCGTATGATGCCCATGGTGGTGATGTATACCACCAGTTGGCCCTGCTCGCGCTCCTTGAAATTCTGCCCGGGAAGAATGCGATGGGTTAGCAGAATGGTCCGGGTTAATGAGGGCTGAATGTTTGTTGCACAACATTGGTGCTCGAAGGCAAGCGTCATCTCTGGGACACTGTGCATGTGGCTAAACACGTCTTACAATTGCTTTGTGAAAATGATCCCGACTGGGAAGGGATAAATCAAGTACTTAGGTATGGTCAAATCAGGGCAGAGATCTTGCTGCATCGCCAGAGTGCAGATGTATTGAGCAGAGGCGGGAATCTCTCTGAACTTCAAAGACTATATTTTGAGGTACCATACAATATTGACGGCGGTGGGGGAAATTTAGCATGGCGCGGAAGGTGCCCCTCCAAAAGCATGCAAAACAACACCCCTAAGCACGATTACATAGGTGAAGGGTGGTAAGTGAAGTCTGCGGAAAGGCACGTGCCGACCGCCGCATACCGCACGGTTCGAGCTCAGTTGGCACGAGTTGCGGCAGACATGCAGGCTCGTGTCAGCCGACTGGCACATACCGATCTGGATTCATGTTCAAGGGATAGGGCGAAATGTCGAGGGTATGCATTTCCACTCGGAGACTATGATCCACATAATCGGAGTGTGGAGGGGGTGATTCGAACCTGTCAGAACGGAACCTGCAACGGAAAATTCCGTTGAGCGGCGTAGGGCGATGGTACACTTGAGTTTGGGAGCTCACCATCGGGCGAGTCTTTTCGGCTGTTAAATGGGAGGGGGGGGGATGGAACAGATCACTTCCTTCACCCCTTCGATCAGTCCCCTGCCGGCCGGACCTGAGATGTCGCCAGTGAGCTGTACCCCAGTTGTCACAGGTGGCTTGGCCAGACCAGAGATGTCGCCAGTGAGCCGTATCCCAGTAGGCGGCTTGGCCAGACCAGAGATGTCGCCAGTGAGCCGTATCCCAGTAGGCGGCTTGGCTGGACCTGAGATGTCGCCAGTGAGCCGTATCCCAGTAGGCGGCTTGGCCAGACCAGAGATGTCGCCAGTGAGCCGTATCCCAGTAGGCGGCTTGGCTGGACCTGAGATGTCACCAGTGAGCCGTATCCCAGTAGGCGGCTTGGCTGGACCCTAGATGTCGCCAGTGAGCTGTATCCCAGTCGTCACAGGTGGCTTGGCCGGGGACGACGGGTCGATCAGTCAGCACACGGCGGCTGGCGAGCTTCGCAAAACGTCCCACCACGGCAGTGTCAGCCACCATTGCCACGCTATGGCTGAACGACTCGGCGCATGGCACGCCGAGCCTCCCGAGCAGCCCAAGGTACAGCAGAGCCAGCCTCGCAGTTGTCGCGTACTCTGAGGCCCTCAATCAGGCCGCGCCAGGTTTATTCGCGGGTTCGTTACCTAACCTACTCCCACCTGCGGAGCTCAGCCCACACCGACCCTTTCTCTATGGTTCAACTTCTGAATAACTGGGATGCAAAACTCGTATAGATTGTGGGCTTAATACATACTCTATGGTTCAACGACACGCGAATAGCTTTGCTCAGCCAGATGGTGGCCCGTTGGCAGCACTAATCAGTGGCCCGCACGCAAGCCGTGATGCCGCGGAAAGCTGCGTCCGGTAAGCGCAGCGAACTTCAGCGGCAGATCAGCGTGCCACTGAACCGCCGAACCTTATCAAGTGACTACCAGCTGTGGCGCGGCAGAGTGGCCGCAGCGGCGTCCGCTACCTCCACCAGCAAGGTCACGTGCAGCCAGAGAAACACTGGTCGCCGGCCACCGGCCGGCCGGAACGCCATCTGAGTATGCTACAAGTGAGGTCATTGGCTGCAGATGGCACCGGTGCCAGCTGGTGGAGGTCGACAGAGGGACAGGGAGACAGAGAGACAGAGAGACAGAGAGACAGAGAGACAGAGAGACAGAGAGACAGAGAGAGAGCCAGAGAGAGAGAGAGAGACAGAGAGAAGAGACAGAGATAGAGAGAGCCAGAGAGAGACAGAGAGAGCCAAGAGAGACAGAGAGATGAGAGAGAAGAGAGCCAGAGAGAGAGAGAGAGAAGAGAGCCAGAGAGAGAGAGAGAGAGCCAGAGAGAGCCAGAGAGAGATAGAGAGAGCCAAGAGAGCCAGAGAGAGATAGAGAGAGCCAAGAGAGCCAGAGAGAGATAGAGAGAGCCAAGAGAGAGAGAGAGCCAGAGAGAGAGCAGAGAGCCAGAGAGAGCCAAGAGAGAGCCAAGAGAGCCAGAGAGAGATAGAGAGAGCCAAGAGAGCCAGAGAGAGAGAGCCAGAGAGAGAAGAGAGCCAGAGAGAGATAGAGAGCCAGAGAGAGATAGAGAGCCAGAGAGAGAGAGAGAGCCGAGAGAGCCGAGAGAGCCGAGAGAGCCGAGAGAGCCGAGAGAGCCGAGAGAGCCGAGAGAGCCGAGAGAGCCGAGAGAGCCGAGAGAGCCGAGAGAGCCGAGAGAGCCGAGAGAGCCGAGAGAGCCGAGAGAGCCAGAGAGCCAGAGAGCCAGAGAGCCAGAGAGCCAGAGAGCCAGAGAGCCAGAGAGCCAGAGAGCCAGAGAGCCAGAGAGCCAGAGAGCGAGAGCCAGAGAGCCAGAGAGCCAGAGAGCGAGAGAGCGAGAGAGCGAGAGAGCGAGAGAGCGAGAGAGCGAGAGAGCGAGAGAGCGAGAGAGCGAGAGAGCGAGAGAGCGAGAGAGCGAGAGAGCGAGAGAGAGAGAGCGAGAGAGCGAGAGAGCGAGAGAGCGAGAGAGCGAGAGCGAGAGAGCGAGAGAGCGAGAGAGCGAGAGAGCGAGAGAGCGAGAGAGCGAGAGAGCGAGAGAGCGAGAGAGCGAGAGAGCGAGAGAGCGAGAGAGCGAGAGAGCGAGAGAGCGAGAGAGCGAGAGAGCGAGAGAGCGAGAGAGCGAGAGAGCGAGAGAGCGAGAGAGAGAGAGAGAGAGAGAGAGAGAGAGAGAGAGAGAGAGAGAGAGAGAGAGAGAGAGAGAGAGAGAGAGAGAGAGAGAGAGAGAGAGAGAGAGAGAGAGAGAGAGAGAGAGAGAGAGAGAGAGAGAGAGAGAGAGAGAGAGATAGAGAGAGAGAGAGAGAGAGAGAGAGAGAGAGAGAGAGAGAGAGAGAGAGAGAGAGAGAGAGAGAGAGAGAGAGAGCGAGAGAGAGAGAGAGAGAGCGAGAGAGAGCGAGAGAGAGCGAGAGAGAGAGAGCGAGAGAGTCAGAGCCAGAGAGACACAATGACAAGGAGACGAAGCGACAGCGCGGGATATCACAGGAATGCCGACTACAATCTCAATGCTGCCCAGTGGTAGCCGGTCGCAATGACGACACGTCGTTTCGCACAGCGCCTTTCGAACCGGTGGCTTTCTCTTCCCTCTGAAACTTGTCACGTTTCAATCTGTAGTCAGAACCATTGTGGTCGCATTGAACAAGCGATCAATGTCACCAGACAAACGGATGAAGGAGCGATCGCAAGTCACAAGATGATTACTGATGATTATATTGCGAACGGTCATGGGCGCAATGAATTTCTGACAATGCATGATGTTTGCCATCAGTTGTTGGCAATCGCTCAATAGCTGGACGGACGGCTCTGTTTGGTAATTATGCGGTTTTGTTCTGCTGGATATAATTGATGAGTGGCGGTTTCAGACAGCATAGCTCATATACCATGTTCAAGGTCGTCTCCGGTGTCGGTCTCCGTTCTTTGGACATGCTAATGCTACGCAGCTTACGCGATAACAGCCGCACGTCCGCTCCGAACTCACCGACGGATTTCTCAGACGAAAAAGTGCCACGCGCCGAACACGAGCCTGCTACAGCCAATGAGCACGCAGTGAGCTCGCGTACTAGACAAGGTCACGCCAAGGTGAGACTCGCCGCGAGACATCTCTAGATACCTGCTGCGATGACGTCACTGGTTAAACCGCGGCTCAATGCGACTTGAGTGTTCTGACTATATCTAGCACGCTCCTCTCTTGTGTCTCTCCTCTTGGGTCGTAGCATCGTTCAGCAGTAATTTTTGTTTAGTTACTGACATGGCGCGGGGATGCTTACTCGGTGCTCTCTCGCACGATGACGGGGGCACGGGTTGTTTAGTTACTGACATGGCGCGGGGATGCTTACTCGGTGCTCTCTCGCACGATGACGGGGGCACGGGGAATTCTGAACGCCTTGGGGCTGTGGTGTAGAGCTAACGTAACGTCTCCTCAGCTTGACTGGACAGCAGCAGAACAGCAGGCATACTATTTCCATGCAACTCCATACGACTGAGCTGAATCTTCATACACATTGACGTTGTGATTACACCAACAAAAATACAGAAACCTCCACTAACAGCATACAAAATCATGATGAAAACGAAGTTTTACACCTTTTCACTTGAATGGCAGTGCACTTCTTTTACTTGAAATCTCCTTTAGCAAACTAGGAGGAACACTTCCAGGCTTAGAGGCAATTCGGAGGACTGCTTCAAAGTGGTGTGCACGGCAGCATCAGAACATTGTTCAACGGCGCTGTGCATACAACATGAGACGTACACGGCGCTGTACAGACATGAGACGTACACGGCGCTGTACAGACATGAGACGTACACGACGCTGTACAGACATGAGACGTACACGACGCTGTACAGACATGAGACGTACACGACGCTGTACAAACAACATGAGACGTACACGACGCTGTACAGACATGAGACGTACACGACGCTATACAGACATGAGACGTACACGACGCCACCGCTATGCGAGAGCCGTATAGCGGTCTGAAGAAGGCGGGGAAGGCTCGGGAAGGCAGGGAAGACGGGGAAGGCTCGAGAAGGTTCGAGAAGGTTCGGGAAGGTTCGGGGCGGCTCGGCTCGGGAAAGTTCGGGACGGTTCGGCTCGGGAAGGCGGGACGGTTCGGCTCTGGAAGGTTCGGGACGGTTCGGCTCTGGAAGGTTCGGGACGGGTTCGGCTCGGGAAGGTTCGGGACGGGTTCGGCTCGGGAAGACGGGACGGTTCGGCTCGGGAAGACGGGACGGTTCGGCTCTGGAAGGTTCGGGACGGTTCGGCTCGGGAAGACGGGACGGTTCGGCTCGGGAAGACGGGACGGTTCGGCTCTGGAAGGTTCGGGACGGTTCGGCTCGGGAAGACGGGACGGTTCGGCTCGGGAAGACGGGACGGTTCGGCCCGGGAAGACGGGAAGGTTCGGCCCGGGAAGGAGACACGGTTCGGCCCGGGAAGGCGGGACGATTCGGCTCGGAAATGTGGGACGATTCGGCTCTGGAAGACGGGACGGTTAGGCGGCGCTGTTCGCCACACAACAGTGGCGGTAGTGCCAGCTGGGTCTGGCACAGTGCGCGGCTTCACGCCACGCAGACATGCGGAGGTGGGACGCGGTGTGCTCCAGGCATATTTCAGCCGCACCGTGCCGAAACGAGCGGAACACACGTGGCGTCAGCTCACTCGACGCCCAACCGATCGGGTCGGTTCCGCACCAGAAAAGCACGCTCCCCCGTACATGCACAGTGCTATTCTAGGTGCTCCACCTTTCAGGGGGTGAGGGAGGAATCGGACTTTTGGAGTGGATTCTCACCATGTAGCGTTCGTTGGCGCAATTTTCAGTGCCGAGCATATTGGTGGAGACATGTCCCACCAGCCACCTACTCTGCGGCGGGGGCTTCGGTGCCATAAGCGACGCTACGAACTGCACGCCGGTCGTTTCTCACTACGACCTTGACCCGGGACCGGAAGGGAGGCGGAAGGGAGGCGGATGTGAGCCGCGGAGGTGAGCCGCGGCCGTGCGCGTCAGCAGCAGTACAGCGTGTCGGCGGCATTCCATGGCGGCACAGTGCCGGCCAGACCCCGTCCAGACCGGTCAGCCGGCTCCGGCTCCGGCTCCGGCTCCGGCTCCGGCCACTCAGTGGGGCTCTGACCTCGTCACGGACACGCTGCGAAAGTCGGCGCCGGCGTGTGCCACTAACGGCCGGCACCCAGCCACTCATTACGGCGCCGAGCTCGAACAGCGCGCCGCGGCGACTTGTCATCGCCGCCCGCGACGGTTCGGTTCGGCTCGACTCGACTCAACTAGACTCGACTCGACTCGACTCGACTCGACAAATCCATAATACCACGATCACTAAATCCAGCGGCGTTGCCAAGGAATTCTTCCGGGGGGGGGCAAGATCGAAAGGGGGCCTCCTGCTCCCCGAAAAGGGGCCTCCATTGTGTTAGGGCGTCCTATTGTTTTAGGCCCTTAGTATGGTTCGGGAATGGGATACATGATTTCATATTAATGTACTGTTTGTTCTTGGCATGGTGCATTATTTACTCAACACGCAAAAGCAATGATCATTATTTTTGCTGAAAACTGGGACATACCAAGGTATAAATAAGTAATATTTGGATAACTACCTAAGTGTCTAAACCAACCAACGTCTCAGTGGTTTTTCGAACAGAGGAATATTCCCTCTGACCTCTAGATTTCAATGAGGCTGATGCTAAGCATACCTTTCAGATATCTCCTATTGATCAATCCATCGTTATGTCCTCCAAGAATAACTGAATATAGCTAAATTCATCACTACTGTTGTTTATTACCACCAGCTTGTTGCCCTTAGCAAAGCTTAAGCGATCATTCATCAGTCCTTGGACGATAATTTCGCGAAAGTGACAAGAAGTGGGTTACATTGGTTTTCTGATAGGAATCTTAGGGATTTGCGAATTTTTGCTAACATCTGGTGCTGGCTACAAGGCACCTGTCAAATAACTAATTAAATCAATCAAGTTAAAATAACAAATTCTCATGAATGAATTCACACGCTGGGATTTCGCCCGCAATTTTGTCGAAGGGGACCTATCGAAATTAAACGATTAGTGATCAACTAAATTCTCCTATTGAGGGGCCTAATCTACCACTATCTATCCTGATTCGTCGGATTTCAACCCTAACTCCCCCACCAAATTCTACGGTTTTATGCTGGTATCCCTTGACAAATCAACTCACACTGCTGAAATTACACCCATATCACAACAACCAGATCGGTATCCGAAAATGTCAACCTGGAGCCCTCCAAAAAAGAAGGAATTCCAAAAAAATAAATTTCGGATTCGGTAAAATGGCACTGGAGCACAGAGCATATTACCAGATTGTGTGCGCCGCTGAAATGCCTTTACAAATTGTGTGCGCCGCTGAAAAAAAACGAATCTCGAAAAATCGAGATGGGATACAACTACATGGTGCCAGGGTCTCGAACTGTCAGGCCGGAATTCGGGCTTTTGAGAGAAAAAAGTCAGAAAAGATCCACAATAATAGTATTGAGCTCAGAAAACTAGCGTAGTGTAACCGGAACCACGCGCCAGGGAGCGATAAGTCAGGCAGAAAAATCGCACCAAAGCCCCAAAACTGAACGCCCACAAATGTGCGTTAGAAGCCCCAAATAAACAGCAGGACCCCAAGAGCACACCGGCGGCCGAAAATACAACTGACGCTCTGAAGCACACAATCTCCCAAAAAGCGGCAGGGCCTCAAAACATGCGCTGCAGCCCTAAATAAACATGAATGGAGCTCTGAAAAAATACACTGGACGCTCTCAAGGCACGCAGGGACCATACTAACTTGATGCACCTTCGAAAACGCTCAGACACAAAAATATCCTCGGTGCATAAAAAGCAACAAAACCCTAAAACGAGTAGGAGAAAATGTATTAAAACCCTAACTTCGATTTAAAATATATTACCGGTCACTTTGAAATATAAAAGTTCCAAATTTCAGGCATTCCAGTTCATATCACTCGGTCGCCACGACGCCAACGCCCATGCACGTGCACACTCATCTTGCGCATTCGGCGCATTCGCAACACTTCGTGCCATGATACGGTTTCTGCCTTTTGGTAATTACTGCCACATGATAGACTTGCGCTATATTTGACGCCCTGGAGTGCTTAGTATGGCAGTACGCTGCGAAAAGTCGAGTAATTAAATCCGATCATTAATTCCCTACCTCCCACGTTTTCCGGTAGTTATGAAATGCAGATTCCGCTCAGCTTTGATGCACCTGATATCTTTGCTGCTATCCTCCCAGAATGGCTGTCGAACAGAGGCCCTTCCTCAGTGTTCTTTGTTGGACCCTCTGCGTGTTTCTGCGCTGCGGCCTAAGGCATTTTCGAACCCCTCCTCGTTTTGGTGTGTAGTTGCTGTCCTTGGGCACCGATAATATTTTTACGTGTCGGCGTTTTCGAAGATCCCGATGTGTTCATTTAACGCCCGGTGCTTTTGCTCGTTGTGGAACCATGTTGCCATTTGCGGCCCCAGCCTCTTTTTCAGGCCCTGGTGTGTCCTTATGACCTCTGTATGCCTTAAGAGCTTCTTGTGTATTTTTTAGAGGGCCAGGTATGCTTATTTATGGCTGCAACGCATGTGTTAAGGCCCCGTCACTTTTTGGGAGACTATGTGCGTTTTGGAGGGCCAGTTGTATCGTCGGCCCTCGTTGTGCTCTTAGGTTCCTGTTGTGTTTATTTGGGGCTTCGGACGCACATTTGTGGTGATCCAGTACGATTTTGTGGCTTCGGTGCGGTGCTTCTTAGTCCCAGCGCGATTTATCGCGCCCACGCGCGTGGTTCCGGGGACTCAACACCAGCTTTCTGGGCTCAACGCGATTTTTGTGGATTTTAATCTCTTTTTTTTTAAAAGTCCGATCTCGGCCTTCTTTTTCGACTCCATGGCGCCACGTTTTTGCATCTCATCTCGATTTTTCAAAATACGGTATGTTTTCAGTGTCATACGCAATTTGTAAAGGCATCTGGTAGCATGTTCGGTGCTCCAGAGCCATTTTCTTGAACCGGACATTTTTATTTTGTTGAATCCATTCTCATTTTGGAAAGCTCCAGCTTGATTTTTTTTGCATACCGATTCGGTTTTTCTTGTCACGCTGTTCTTACGTGTTGGCCTAGACGCCAATTTTGTGGAGCTTCGACGGGACTACCGATAGGAATTGTGGGTCCCGAGCGCGACATTTTGGGGGACAGATTCGAGTTTGTGGAAAGTGTTTACTTAACTGTTACCCAATGCGATTTTGGCGGTTCCTATTACAAGTTTTCGAGCCTCGGAACGAGTTTTCGATGGCCCAAAATATTTATTTGGAGACCCCTGCGCGAACTCTGGTGGACCGACGGGAATTTTGGTGGCCCCAGCGCGAGTTTTGGAGCCCCGGCAAGATTCTTGGGAGCTTATGCCTCTCAGGATAGAGGGGGCATTTGCTCTTTTTGTAAAAGAAATTTAATCCGAGTTGTTGCTGGGTTGGCTTTAAGAACCAGGGTTCTATTGCTAAGCAGAGCTTGTTGCGCGAACCCTGTCCCCACCACCCGATCCATGAATTCCAGTTCAACGGCCGAATTTTGATCGAAAGTTTAACGTGCCGTCAATGCCCCGACGCAGTCGCACGGTAGCTCGTCCCCCGGCCGTATCGGGCCAGCTGCCAACTGACACTCCCTGCCGGGGGCTAAATGCCAGCGCGCAAAGCGACTCAAACCCTGCGTTGCCAGGACAGGGGAGACCAGAGACCAGGACAGGTGGCGACGCCCCCGACTAAACCAGTAATACCAGTAATATCACCATTACCAGTCCACCCAAGAAGAATTACGCAGCTGCGCAATATACCGGTAATTTTGTTAGGAGATGAAGTTAATTGAATTGAGCCTAACTGCCCAGTCGGTAATAGAAAATGGGAAGGTGATACTGGACACAGCATAAAAATATATCGTATCGAAGTTCAACACGATCAAGAGGTCGATGAATGCGAAAGATCCTATGTCAGCAATGGTTATTCCAACGTACACTACAGAAGAATGCATCTATAGTTATATCCCGGTAGATGTACGAACAAATGATCACTCCCTTCTGAACAAAGACACTCACCGGGGCTTATGTCCTCAAATCGAGCATGTCATAGCTTTCCAAGCTTGCAATGATCGCCATAAACTTATATCAACGTGCTGTGTTGCATGTATCTACTGATTTGCACCTTTTTACATGCGGGTGTGTGGTGTACACGGTGCAGACAATGGCATGATGCCTTTCCTGTACCCACGTTCGGCCTGAGGCATTGCATCCTGGACAAAAGCGATCCGTGCAGACCCGCATGCAGGTGCGTTCCACAGGTTTGCCGAACGGTCCGCAACCTCGCGTGACCACATCACGGGAGGCTTCCTGGTGACATCACAGACTGTCAGCCACATCAGCACACAGCACCCTCCACTCCCCCACCACGCACAGCGTCCAAACTCGGCCACGTTTCTCCGTGGCACAATCGCGATTTCACGTGTAGCGTCCAATAACAAGTGTGGTTTTTCCGTAGAAGATGATGGCTGAAGGAAAAATTGTGCTCTCTGCGGATTGGCAGTAACGATCACTCAGACAAGAGGCTAGGGCGCGTGTCCATCCACTGGGATCAGTACTTCGAACGCGATATTCGCAGTTGCATGTCAACCCAACGAACAACTCTGCGAATGTCTTCTCCGTGGATAGGTTTGGAACAAAAATAACTCACCTACATTTTTGTCTTGGTCTGTCGGATTGGCGCAATGCTGCACACTTTTCGCTTGCAGCAATAGTGGCAAGCGTTGTTGTAAGCCTTGCTGCTGGCAAGCTTACGGATGATGACAACCCAGGGGCTCGTGTATCTAAAACAATTGAACGAAGAACAAAACACAGCCGTATGCTTCTAAAATTATAATCGACGCGTTGGATACCAGCAACCACCAGTTTCTTCTTCTCCATGCGCCCGCCACCACGCCGTTGGCACATTCTATGAGGCAGTCGCTACTTTTCGTTTCCCTGTTGTCTGTTTCCATAAGTTTTGTTTTTCTGCCGATTTGTTATGCTTATTGTACCTGGCCACATAATGTGATAATTTAGTTACCTAGGCTGGTGAAATAGTCCAACTAATATACTAATATAGTCAGTCCAGAGACCCGGGCTGACATCACCAGCTCAGCTGTCTGGTGGTTTAGGCCTCGGAATGCGCCCTTCGCTAATTCTGGTGGAGGATCGTCCTTACAAAATAGAGTGGAGAGTGATATGACGTAGCTTAATTTGCATCTCACTTGCATATGCTAAAAGAACATTAATGTAGTGAAAGGATATGGGCAAGACATGGTATTCCTGCCCACCAATTAGTGTGGAGGGGTATTCGAAACAAATGCATTTGCACATATTTGAATTTAGAAAATGACACCAATGACAAAGTTTGTCCCGGCTTGGCACGCAGGAAACGAGGAGAGTGTTGGCATTGGTTTAGTAACAGCGGTTGCATGCATCAAAGCTTTTCTACACCCTGGGGGTTGAAACAGCTGGCTCAGTCTCCTCAATGTCAGTGCATTACAGCATAGCGCTTGTTCGTCTGAAGCATATGGAAACAATCACAGAGGGCTAACCACGGCGAACATTGGGTGTTGTATGGTATCGTGTCGACTGTTTGACTTCGGCATTGGGTAAGCTTCCGATTGAGCGTATTGATAGATAGTGCACTGCCTGCACAGACTCACGCACACAACCCGGTGGCCAGATGGCGTGCGTCACGCGACCGGTGCGTGGCGTGCCTCGGCAGGTAACCAGGCAGCTGTGCGCGGGGCGCAGGTAGCCACCGATACCTCCATGGTGGACTAGAGACTGGCCGGTTACGCGTTGGGGTACACACAGCTTCCCAGCAGTCCGACTGGGCACCTGTTTTCGCCACCGAGCCTGGCGCCGCGGGAGCCGACAGGGAGCGCGCACGCCGCAAGCGGACAGCACTAACGATCAATTGCACTGAAGAATGAGCCGGAAATGTCCTAACATTTCCGGCGCATACTCGAGTGTAGCCTCGCCAGCGAGGGAACAACGTGTCGCCGGAAGTGGTCTAGACGGGACTCATGCGGCGAATCCATTCCCTTGCCATCTCCCTTTCCCTTTCCTGCTTCTGTTTCTGCTTCTTCAGAAGAAGAGGTACTTCTCCCCTCCACTTATCTCTCCCACTCCCCTCCATTGATCTCCCTCTCCTTCTATCCATCTCTCTCTCTCTCTCCATTTATACTTCTTCCTCCTATCTTTCTATCTATCCCTTTTATCCAGAGACTCGAAGAGGACGCACAGCCAGCTATTTGCACAGCAGAAAAATCCATTCAATGCACCGGCTGTTAATGTGCAGTCGCGATGTTATAAAGCATGAGTGTTGAACGATGCATTAGGCGTAAGGAATGTGGGAAGGCGTACGGAATGCATCAGGAAGAAATGATGCGGCAGGCGACGGGTTGGTATTGACGTATAAAATACCAAGATTCTAAGGGAGTTGAACATACCCAGTCCGGCTACCTCAAACAGTGGTGCGCTTCGTTGTGTTTGTCGCTGGCTGCGAGAAAACCGCAGGGGGTGGAGTTATGGTTAGTCGCGAGAAAACCTCCACTCCTTGAAGGGCGAAGGCACTGTTTGGTGGGCACTGTTTGACACTGTTTCGTACAGCGATGGGCACTGTTTGGTGGTTTGTGCACGTGTGCTGTTGATGGCAGTACCGCGGGTCTTCCGGAGACTACATTTCGGAACAGACCGCCAGCACGAGCCGGTTAGGTCTACTATTTTGCCGGGCGGTGGGTGGACTTACGAATGGACGCTGCATCCAGCCAGGGACATTGCGCATTGCTGATATGTGATATCACCATAGAGTTGGAAAAAACGGTGGCGGCATCGCCTTGCAGTGTTTCCCGTTGCTTGCAAATCTATGATATGTGATTATACTAGTTTGGTTTTATTGTCGATGTTACTTTCATGATTTAATAACGCGGGGGTAAAAGCCGGCGCAGGTTCAGTCACTGTCCTAGTGAAACGCAGCAGAGGGCGCAACAGAGTCCGTCCCAGTTTCGATAGGGGACGTGCGCAGCCACGCTACTGGTGGTGCTTCGTTTGCACCTAGCGGCGGATCTTCGAACTGTAAGCATGCCATTGGGTCGCATGGTGGCCGCGGCCGCTAGATGCAAAATCTTGAAGATAATTGCCAAAAACAAAGAAAGTATGCTATCTGGAGATTTTGCCCCACCCATGATGAATAATACATTCATAATTTCTGTATCAGCTGATACCACTTAGACCCCAGTATAATGGTCGTTAGTAATCGTCAATTTTGTTCTAAGGCTGTCATGTCGGTGGATCTCCCTATAGCTTAAGCATGGGGAACGCCGGAAGTATGTGGTCGCATGTGAAATTGAATATTTTTATCAAAGGATGGCAGGAACTAAAAATGCCCCCCCCCCCCCTGGAACACCTTCAGAATTGATCGCTCGTTTCAATAAAGGTATTTCTGATCAACTGACACTGCCGCTATACATCGTCAAATTTTATCAAAGATGAAATAGCATCGCAACAATGTCTGTGAGGACAATGTCCATTTGGTGCAGATGATGAGGGTGCTGGTGTACGGGACTTTACTTATTTTTCTTCTTTCATATGAAACAAACCTTGTCTTAAATGCACTATTTACCAAGGAGCATCATATGGATAATGCTAAAGTCATCACACTCAAAGGCAAATGTTTGTCTCCGCCTTCACCGCGAAGTGTGGGTACAGCCAGCCTGTTTTGAGTCGAATCGAGCGGTATACAAATTAATGCCAATTATTATATTACTCATATCTGGATACGTAGGAGCTGAGCATGGTCTTATAAAATACCCGAACCCAAGAATGGGTTTTGTTTTCTTTTATCACCCCTTGGACATGCCACTGCCCTCGTCATTTCCACCCTTACTGAATCCACCGGCATCGGCAAGACGAGTAAACATCACATCATAGGTGTGGAAACAGGGGAGGAGTGGTATGGTCCCCCACTTTTCAAGGTTCAGGAGGGTTTGCCCTCCCCCTTCCACATACACATGCACACTTTTTGAGACGTTCCTATGCCTCTGGTGGACGTAGCCTAGTCGAGAACTTTGACTAAGAGGCAGGCTACGCAGGCTTACCACCAAAGCCCACCATACTTCGACCCAATATAAATTATAAGAGTGGGAGTGTTGAATGACTGATAGCGGGCACGCCTACAAATTCAACCTAACATAGCACATTTGAGTCCTAGGGGCCTGATCGCTCGAAGCTTTAGGTAATTAAAAAATATAAGAATTATTGAGTATTTTGCAGAATTACTTTGCATAAAAAATAACCCAAAAAACCATCTCGTGCCGTCTCTACCCCATCCAAAGTCCGTCACGACTCTCATGCGTGATGTCACTAAGAGTCCATGCAACTGCTAAAAAGTGGGGCACTTGTGCTGTTCATCAATGGAACGTTCACAAGCTCGGCGCCCCGCCACGACTTGAAGGCTGGCGAGATTCCTCAGCCTTTGTATTTACGAAGACACTGAGCCTCCTCGGGAGTGTCGAACTGTTCTGGCTTATTCAGTTATTGTTGGGTAGATGAAACGTTGACACCTCGCTGAATCCACCAGCGTAGTCCGAGAAAATCATTCCGAACTGTCGCGCAGCTGAAGCTCTGATCTAAGGGTACACCAGCGCACTCAAGTGGTGAAAGTTGTATTTGAACCCTTAAGAACCTTTAACATTGAAATGATGTTGACTTTATACTATCGATCATGATTAGGCAGCAAGGGATACAACATTATTAGGGTGGAGGGAATCAAACATGAGCATGGAGCAAATGATCCAGGATCAGTAGGTTAGCTTTATAGGTTTTTCTAACATTTCACTGTAATTTTCAGCATATATTGCAACACACAAAGTTCAATTTTCTGTATTATTTGGTTTGGCAATTAAAGATATGAGATTCATGACAAAAATGAGTGGTCACCTCGTTCTGATTTTGGTAATAAGTGTAGTTTGTATTAACTTTTCTTGGTAAGCTGCAACAGCCTTGAACAACACATTTACCAATATTTGCATTGAACACCAATGCCCGAGGCATTCCAGATTTGGTGAATGGAATTTTGTCAAAAACCAAGGGAACAATATTTCACACTGGTGTTTGGCATCATTAATACTTTCGCCTATTAACACAACCTGTATGTACAGTAGTATTGGGATTTAAGATATTCACAAGACAGGTTTTAGACACATGTCACCTGCAGTAAGCAAATAAAGGGGTTAGGTTAGGTCTAGTCAATCTTTTTAGTTGCAAAAATTGCTCTCTGTTCCCCAAGTTCCCTTGTTCTTCAAAAGCAACTAATGCTGTTAGGTCAGGGTAGGTTTTTAACTTTATGTTTCAGAATAAAAATTGTTCTATTTTTTCCTTCTTCCTAAATTTTATCTTACATTAGAAATTAGTCTGGGTTAGTCTAGACCATGTCTCATTTTTCAGTTTAATTTAACGTTACTGTAAGACAAAAATTCGGTAAATTTGTGTATTAGAATAGTTTCTCCATTCTTTGAATTTTTCCAGTACAATGTTTATCAACATGATGCAGACAATGTGACCAATCATTTCCTCTGGCAATAATTAGTCATCATTTAACAAGCACAATCAAACCAAAAAATGATCCTCCATTCAGATAATAATGTAAAATGTATGGTAAAATGTGATATCATAACATTGCCTGAGAAAACCAACAATGTACAATCTAACAAGCCCAATAATGTAACCTAGGGTAACCTATCCAAGGTTAATATTCCTTTTACAAAAGCAAATTAAGAACATGAAAACTGGAAAACCATTTTTCCCAGCTAACGTAGCCTGAACAGTTCTTTTTAAATAATTTTTTTTTGAATATTAAGAACATTGAAATGTACCCAACATACAGGCCACGTTGCTTAGCTTAACCCTTTGTGTGCCTCATAAAGGTGAAATGTATGCAAAGCTTGTCATGGTTGCCTTAAACTAAAATACCATTTAAGCAACACATTTGAAAGATTATTTGGGCTTTAGGGTACCTTGGCTGCCAATTAGCCATCTAGCTTTTAAGATGACTTGTTTTGACGAGAGGTTAAGCTGGGTTATGTTAATTTATGCTCCATCTTCATTCCTAATGTAATTATTCTTGGAATGTTACCCAACTCAAAGACCCTTTATTGCCTACCTCCTGAAATGTAAACATTTACGGAAGAATGTATTGGTCATACAAAAATGAAAAAGAAAATAATCTCCAAACATTTTGCAGAATAAAAACTGATATAACTGAAGCTAACAAATCATGTCTCCTGTTTTCTTTATGGAGTTAAGATACATGCAAAACATGTGCTGCGAATGCCTTAAAGTACAGCAATACTGGAAGTTATGCACTCTTGTAGCAAATGTTCCATATAAATCTTCATCAGGTATGGTGTGTAGGTACCCATATTGTCACAATCCTGTAAAACAAAGGACAAGCCTAGGCATACCATTTCCATGTGGCATCCAAATCAAACAAATCTGAACACTGCTTCAGAACTTGAGCATGTAGGTATCCAGACAGGGTATGCTTATCTAGCAAACTAACATTCAAATACTGGGATTGTATGATGAATGCTGCCTATCCCCAGTTTGATAATGAGTATTGGTCAATTTTTAATGTTCAGATATTCCTATAATGATTCTGAGTGTTGTGGTATTTGGGGAAATTTCCTACTATATTATTTGCTAGTTGGAAAATTCAATATACCAAAAACAACATGGTCAGGTGCATTTCTCACTCAGGCATCCCTTGCTGTGAAAGCACATGTAATATTATGGCTTCTGTCCCTGTCTTCATTAAAAAAAAATATATTGATACAGCTAATATACAGCTAATATCACCTACTCCCATATCACCTAGTCAACAACAAAATGAATCTGATGCCATCAAGCTTCATTGTAGGACAGAAACGTAAGCAATCTGTCATGCGGCGATGGTTGCGCCAAGAGCGCCAGTATGCGAATAAAATCAAAAGTGTTTTCACAAGAAATTGTGCATGCGCAGAACGGATGTCCGCTTTTAACACTAGTATGTCCCTCACCGTACAAGATCATACCAATTTACGATCCATCCGCGCGAAACACAGAAACCCTCTCGGAATCAACTAAAGCGCTTGACCAAATTCGCACACCTATCATTCTCACATACTCAACACTGAGATTTCAACTCACACCACCCCTTATGGGACACCCGCACAACACAACCTTATCACAGAGCACAGACACTCATCGCAATAGCCACACAGCATAATCTCACCATACTCAACACCGGCTCACCAACCTACCTAGTACCTATCAGCTCCCTCCCCCTACAACCCCAGACGTCACACTTGCCTCCTCACGCATAGCCCTCACTGTCCTGGACATCCGACCCTGACCCCACTTTAGCGACCACGCATCCATCACCATTACCTTTGACCAAATCCCGACCACTGGCCCACCCAACCCCCAGCCAGGCCGGTGGAACCTCAAAAAAGCATCCTGGATCTCATTTTCAGATTCCTTAGCCGCACAAACAGCACACAATCCACAACACACACCAGAACAGTTTGCAGACAATCCTCTAAATCTTCTAAATCGCTCATTTTAAGTCAAAATTGGATCCCTCATGTCAGACACAAAATTCCCCACAACCGGATTGATGCAAAGTTAAGCCCCCTACTCTTTATTTTAGGTCTAAATTCAGTCATCCCAGACAACCTTCCGGCCAAAATTGCAATATACGCCGACGATATAGTTACATGGACATCACACGAAACACCACAAAACGCGCTAGGAATACTACAAGCCACATTAATACAACTGCATAGCAAACTCGCCTCCCTAAACTTACACATTGCACCACACAAATCCAAATGCATGCTTTTCGGCTACCACAAATATCTTAAACATCCAAAAACGCGCATCAAAAAGAATAAATATCCTCCGAGCACTATCCGGCACAAACTGGGGATCCGACAGAAACACACTGTTAGCTCATTACAAATCAATCATACGGCCAATTTTGGAATACGGATCCCACTCTTGCGACTAAATCAACACTGAAAATTCTAGATTCTCGCAGCGCAGCAACGCCAAGCTTTACAAATAGCCACAGGAGCATACACCACTTCGCCTTCTTTCGCTCTTCACATATATAGCCAACCAAATACCAGAACTGAAGCACAGACGCACAGAAACACTATTAAGATATCACTACAAAACAACTCATCGCACAACACCCATGCACCCAGGCATTAAAACTCCGCGCCAAACGCATACACCAACTCATGAACGCAACACGACTCAAAACTACAATAGGCTGCCGCATCCACCAACACGCAAATAGATTACACATCACACTTCCCACAGCTAAAGCACTCCCACCACCCACTGCATGGTGGAAACACCAATCACCCACAACACACCTAATAGACGAGCCAAAGCACACCTGCACAGACGCAGAAATAGACCAACTATTCCTCCACTTCAAAGCTCAACATCCAAAGCACAACATCATCTACACGGACGGCTCAAAATCACACACACAACAGACCGGCACAGCGGCGGTGCTGTACCCCAACGCAGCACCGCCGCGGATCATCCTTCGTGCCCGTCTGCACGACACAGCATCCACATGCACAGCAGAATTATTCGCAACCTTCTCCGCATACTGCCCCATCTACAACACCAAAATTGAGCACATCATAGCCACAGACGCAAAATAAGCATTACAGAGCATAACACCCCACACCAAATACAAACACCCTCTCATACCAAAAATACTACACATCCACAAACAACTCACTCTACCACAACGACCGACACTACTCTGGATCCCAAGTCCCACAAACATACACGGCAACGAACACGCAGACACCGAAGCCAACATAGCCACAACACTACAACAAACCACACCCTGCCCACTTTCACAATCAGACTACTACCCCACAATACGCCAGGGAATCAACAAAGACATACAACAAACATGGGACACAACAATCACGCAACTACACGAAATACACCCAAAACACGAACTCTGGCACACCATCAACAAAAACACTAGACAAAAAGAACGCACACTAACACGATTACGTCTTGGACACACTGCACTCACGCACTCCTACCTCTTACAACAACGCCCACGACCACAATGCACAACATGTCAACGAACACACGCAATTAAACACATAATCATACACTGCACCAAATACAACACAGAAAGAGAACCCATCACGAATTACTGCAACATGAAAAACATCCCACTAAGCATCACGACACTTCTCAACGATGACCATCCCACATTACACGAGCACCTCTTTCACTTTCACACTATCACACGCCTGATCCACGAACTATGAAAAAAATGAAAAGATATGTTAAAAAAGAAAACAGAAAATGAACAAAAAGGGGAAGAAAAGATATGTTAATAAAGAAAAACAGAAAATCAATAAAGAAAAAGAAACAAACAACCAAATCCATGTGATATATACTAACGACTAGCGTTCTTGCAACGCAAAATCAATACTGGCGATGACCCAACCCAACCCTCCAACTACACCCCGCCCCATGGCACCGACCGGACTGGCAAACTCTATTCTCCTGCACCAGCTCAGCTTCGACTACTGCCTCATCTGCCTGCAAGACGTCTCAACTTCTACTCCTTCTACGGGCCATTCTTCAAGTCGTCTCAACTCTCTCACAACTCGCCTCTACAAGACAACCATAATCTTCTTCGCTTCCTCTCATCCCCACCACATTATTCCTCATACCCTTTCACCCCTAAGAAAAAAACAATACAAAATACTGGCACCACAAACGCCCCCCCGGAAACAACCGACATCACCACGCGGCGGCAGGCTGGACACACACACACACACACACACAGCTGTAGGACCAGCAATGGAACCGGCCACCATACTTCTGAGACACCGACCACTGAATGACACGCCGTGAGCCACACACATGCCCCTTGAATGACGTCACCACCAGCTTACCGACAGTCGACTCAACTGCCGACAGGAGCAACCTTCACGCCGCCTTGAATGCGTGGTGCACACCTCCACCGCGTAGTCAAAGCGGCACACGACATCAACGATGTTTCGCATTCGGTGGAAACTGGCGGAAGCGGGACACCTCACACCATTTTCGCTATTTACACGCATGGCTGACTTCAGGCACACGATTCAGAGAGTGAAGCAGTCGCATGCGTCTCATCAGGCTGTGGGACACGTGCTGTTGTCGCTGTACGGCTGACTTTCACGAGCGCTTCGCGTTCGATTTATGCCAGATAGGCGGGATTTGTCGGCCAATGCTGCATCTCTTCCCGTCGTTTGCCATTGCTCGAGGCAAAGTCGGATTGAATATTGGCTGAATTTCAACAATCTGCCAGTTCATCGTGGTTCTACACTGCCGAAATGACAACATGATAATTGTGCCGTACCTCTTGATCACTTCAGAAACCGTCACTGCAATACAATTCCGAAATCGGATTACAAACATATAAATTGTGCTGCTCTAATTCGCACCTAGTTGAGGCTATGTATAATATATGACTTTAGCAAGCTTAAAAATTTAACTAACTTACCCACTTACGATACTACTTATGACTATCAAGCTTGCCAAACTTACCAAACTCGATGACCTACGATTAACACTTGAGTTCAATATTGCAAATACCTCGTCTCCTCCGGTGCGTTCCATGACAGATTGACCGATAATTTTAACATTTTACACCTCATAAAGTTGTATTTCAGTCAAAGTTAGTGTACCAAGTAGTCTTGTGCTCTGAACACGCCTGAACAAGTTTTAGCCCGATCCGATAACGGTTTCGGAAGTATAGCCTCCGGCGATATTTTTAGGTCGCACAACAATGGTACTTTGGCGACAGATACCTCATCAATGATTAAGAAAAAGTAACATGTTATGAATGCTTGAGAAGACAAATGATAAAGGAAAACACATCCGTGATAAAATAGCAACATTTCTCACATTTGACCTCGTGATCCAATAACCTTGTGACCTCGTGACCTTCTGTGACCCCTAGACCATTGAAATCGATAAATTTGATGGCAGAAATACAAACGCGCACGATTTGACAGTCATATAAAAAAGTGTGTTTTGCTTTTAAATATTCCATATAGGCGTTCGTTCTCCATGGTTTTCTTAATTTTCCGATTTTCGGAACGGATGGATTTGGGGTAAGTTGTCTCCAATTGGAAAAATACGTGGGATGGAACAATGAAATAATAAGGGGCGACATAAGAAGTTTCCTTGACAAAATATATTAAACAAAAATTATTGATACAAGTCTTAGAGTTTGGCTTAAACTTCACAAATTCCAAGGTCACCCATCAACGATAGGTTGGGTATTCGAATTTATGGGCACACCGATTGCGTCGATCATGCAGCGCCCATATCATCGTCGGTCAAGCAATGACATATGCACGAAGGTCAGTCGATGAGACAACTGCATGGGAAGAGGTCGATGTACGTGTCACATGCCGTGCTACGATCTTTATTTTATTAGGTGTAAAAGTGAATTCATGGGGGCATAAATCACAAAAAAATTACTTTATTTCTGATAGGAAGCTGAAGAGCCATCCAGAATGAACAATTGATAACTCGTCCCCTAATACTTCCCTAAGAGAGAGAGAGGGGTCGATTTGTCCAAAGTTACGCCTTCGCTCATGGCTAAGTCGGCTGCATGCAATCAGTACGTGACGCACTGACGGTATACCACGGCACCTTGGATACAAAGGACTGCTACCGCCGGTCAGAAGGTGTTACCGGTAGGTCATCCACAGGATCATCTACGGTTGACGACGTAGTTTTACTTCAAAACATCTGGTAATCCTGTAATGGAAATATATGACCATGCTGGCCTCACAACAAAAAGTACAATTATGCCTTCATGCTACTTGTAGGCATCATTTGCAAGGATGTACAGTCGAATCCCTATCGTAATGCAAACACGCTTTTTGTCACGGTATACATAACGTATCCGGAAAACATCTAACTTCTTACAAAATTCCTGTAGTTTTATTGTTCGTTTTGGGCACTCCCTGTATATTTCACATTATTGCACATTACTGCGCTGTACTAAGCAGGGCACAATCTAACAACGATTGGATAGAACAACGAAGTAAACATCAGATGACATGTTTTTCAACCATACACATTTGTAGTTATCCAATGCAGCTCTTTTGCTGCGACAGTGCACATAGGCTGTGCCCGGAAACATCATTTTCACAATCTTCATGCGACTTCATTATTCACGTCTTTGAGACACTGCGCATGTGGACATTCCGCATGAGACGCCGTGCTTCACTGTACATTTGTTGTGCTTATGCTAGGAAAATGAAAGCAGATCAAATGGCGTCGATTTGCCTCGATTAACCAAATCGTTACAAGCGGCGTCGATTTCGAAGTTCGCGGAAACCGAATTTTGTGGGTGAACATGGAACCTGTAGGCCATCACATTTCGCAATAAAAGTGGGGCAAACAGCCTGGATTTCCGGAAATGGCTTTTTAAGATAGCAAATATCAATTGACAGATTCTTTAAAGGTTACATATGAAACAGCACGTCCTTACGCATCGCTTTGGTCCGGATATTTAAAAAAATGCAAAAGGTTTTTGACGAGTTAGCTTTCAAATGGCATGTACATTCAGAAATTTGAAAAGCTTGGAATGATGGATATTTCTGGGACTTCAACATGTACAGATAGCCAGCAGCCAACGGATTCTATTTTTTATGGAAAGTCGGTTTTGAGCTTAAAAATTCCGCAAAACGAGTTTTACATATTTGTCGATTTTCCCATATTTTGTTCCTCTAAGCTTCCCATAGTTCAGCATTTTGCTCGCACCAAGTTTCCCATCGGTGAATCCTTTTCGGTCATTTCACTGATTCACACGCTGATTATGAAAACAATCTGTAAAAGTCGGAGATATTTTTTAAAGTTCGACAAAAAACTCCACCTTAGAAACTTCACACATCCAGCCACACCTCTGCAGAGGTGTGGCTGGATGTGCGCTCAAAGCTCTGGTAATGCGATAATGCTCTCGTTTTCCACTGGGCTTACTGATACTCCAGCAACATTTTACTTTTGATATTCGCTGTGTATGGCGACGACAAGAATGGGCACGGCGACTATCACACTTGCCTGTGGCTTTCATGTGCGTCGAAAACAAACTAACCACACCCACCAGGGGTTTTCGAAAACTGATTCGCACACTGCTCCGGCTCTGCCAAGCCTGTTATCGTTTTCTTCTAGATGTCAATCCATTTGCTGTCAGCTGGCATCACCGTCGACGGAGATGACCTACAAATAATTCCGGAGGCTTTAGCTCAAAAACAGCTTGCCGAATCGGACTGAAATTTGCACAGCCGTACTAAGAGCCGAAGACTACCCTGAGAGCGTACTTTGGTCTCAATAAAAAACGAGGTAAAGTGCATTGGTCGATATGTCGTGGAACGCACCACCTATCTTATTTGCTCATGGAGGCTTCCTTCTTATAATTGGAGTCGGATGTATTTAGAATTGGAGACTTAGCACAACTAGCTTGGAAAGAGCCAAAATTCGCGGTACGTATTGCTGATGGAAAAAGGTGACGCAAATGAAACATTCCGTTTGCAAAAGGTAAATCTCATTAGATCATTTAACTATCTGATCGTGATATCATAGCAGAGATGCCTGTAGATGGAGAACTTGATTCCTGCAGGATTTGAAGATTCACATCCACTCCATATCAGAGCGAATAATGACCACATATCACCCAGGTAACTTTCCTGTAACTCAAAATACTGCGCAGTCTGAAGCCACCATCGACTCCTATGTAATCAATAACTCTGGCCGATGAAGATGCCCGACCACTGCTGTTTACTGGCTCCCCGACCATTGTAGCTTTCTCAGATTGCAACACCGTCGGCAATCCAGCGTCCACGGGATGTGACACTACCCCTCGGAAAATTGAGCGCCCACGGGAGGTAACACTACCTGTTGGCTATTGAGCGTCCACGGGATGTTACACCAGGCGGTTATGGAGCGTCCACGGGAGGTAACACTACCAGTCGGTAATGGAGCGCCCACGGGATTCTACAACACCCGTCGGTTGTTAAGCGTTCACGGGATCCAGGACCACCCGTCGGCTATTGAGTGATCACGGGATGCCGCTGCGATTTGCTTCTCCCGATCTCCGGCCGCCGCTGCGCGTGGCGCAGCACCGGACACGCGTGGCGACAATAGTGGCGCGGCGACGTTGGTAATTCGCCGGTGGCAAGCGTGAACGCGGTCACTGAACGAGGCAGCGTCCAGCATGCAAGCAATCCTGTTGCAGCACGACTGCTTATCAGCAACTGCCGCCAGGCCACTCCCGGCGGCGAGCATGCAATTCATGTGGAGGTCACCGGACGCCCACGACGACGGCCGCACTGCCCAGAGGCGGGGCGGATCAATCGACCGACAATCCACGCCTCCGTCCGGCGTCCACATTCGGGCAAAGCAAGCGGCTCGTGATTAGAAACCGGCACCGACATGGCTCGCATGGCTCGGTAAATGGCACAAAAGGCCGCCGGCAACCCGGCGGCCTTCGCCCGCCCCGCTCTCGTCGGGCCGAGCACGGGCCGGAGAAGGGCCGAGCATGGGCTGGAGATAGGCCGGAGATGGGCCGGAGATGGGCCGGAGATGGGCCGGAGATGGGCCGGAGATGGGCCGGAGATGGGCCAGAGATGGGCCGGAGATGGGCCGGGGATCGTCTCCAGATTAGCCAAGGATGAACCGGAGGTGAGTCTGAGGCGAGTCTGAGGCGAGTCTGAGGCGAGTCTGAGGCGAGTCTGAGGCGAGTCTGAGGCGAGTCTGAGGCGAGTCTGAGGCGAGTCTGAGGCGAGTCTGAGGCGAGTCTGAGGCGAGTCTGAGGCGAGTCTGAGGCGAGTCTGAGGCGAGTCTGAGGCGAGTCTGAGGCGAGTCTGAGGCGAGCTGATCTGAGGCGAGTCTGAGGCGAGTCTGAGGCGAGTCTAGGCAGGCGAGTCTGAGGCGAGTCTGAGGCGAGTCTGAGGCGAGTCTGAGGCGAGTCTGAGGCGAGTCTGAGGCGAGTCTGAGGCGAGTCTGAGGCGAGTCTGAGGCGAGTCTGAGGCGAGTCTGAGGCGAGTCTGAGGCGAGTCTGAGGCGAGTCTGAGGCGAGTCTGAGGCGAGTCTGAGGCGAGTCTGAGGCGAGTCTGAGGCGAGTCTGAGGCGAGTCTGAGGCGAGTCTGATGCGAGTCTGAGCGAGTCTGAGGCGAGTCTGATGCGAGTCTGATGCGAGTCTGATGCGAGTCTGATGCGAGTCTGATGCGAGTCTGATGCGAGTCTGATGCGAGTCTGATGCGAGTCTGATGCGAGTCTGATGCGAGTCTGATGCGAGTCTGATGCGAGTCTGAGGCGAGTCTGAGGCGAGTCTGAGGCGAGTCTGAGGCGAGTCTGAGGCGAGTCTGAGGCGAGTCTGAGGCGAGTCTGAGGCGAGTCTGAGGCGAGTCTGAGGCGAGTCTGAGGCGAGTCTGAGGCGAGTCTGAGGCGAGTCTGAGGCGAGTCTGAGGCGAGTCTGAGGCGAGTCTGAGGCGAGTCTGAGGCGAGTCTGAGGCGAGTCTGAGGCGAGTCTGAGGCGAGTCTGAGGCGAGTCTGAGGCGAGTCTGAGGCGAGTCTGAGGCGAGTCTGAGGCGAGTCTGAGGCGAGTCTGAGGCGAGTCTGAGGCGAGTCCGAGGTGAGTCCGAGGTGAGTCCGAGGTGAGTCCGAGGTGAGTCCGAGGTGAGTCCGAGGTGAGTCCGAGATGGGCTTGAGGTGAGCCGGAAATGGGTCTGATGTGAGCCGGGGTTGGGCCGGAAATGGGTCGGAAATGGGCCGGAAATGGGCCGGAAATGGGCCGGAAATGGGCTGGAAATGGGCTGGAAATGGGCGGAGTTCGTCCATAGATGTGCAACAAATACACAAGAAATCAACCGAAGATAGGTTGGGTCGGAGTTGGGTCGGAGTTGGGTCGGAGTTGGGTCGGAGTTGGGTCGGAGTTGGGTCGGAGTTGGGTCGGAGTTGGGTCGGAGTTGGGTCGGAGTTGGGTCGGAGTTGGGTCGGAGTTGGGTCGGAGTTGGGTCGGAGTTGGGTCGGAGTTGGGTCGGAGTTGGGTCGGAGTTGGGTCGGAGTTGGGTCGGAGTTGGGTCGGAGTTGGGTCGGAGTTGGGTCGGAGTTGGGTCCGCGACGGGCCGTAGATAAGCTAGAAGTGATTAGAGGCGGCGTGGATTCACGCCAGTAGACGGCGAAGACTAATGCCAGCCTGTGGGTGCAGTGGTTGGATTTTCCAAGCGTGTTCCGTGAAAACTCCGGTAGTTACAACAGGATATCGATTGCCAAGGATACCCGAACAGAGCTATCGAGTTATTTTGCGCTTTCTCACCCTTAATTATTACGCTTATATCGACATGAAATGGCCAGCGGTGGAATTTTTAAAATGAATACTTATAAATAAACAAGGGAGTACCCGAAGCAAATGAACAATACAGAACACGCGAATCAACTGCCAAAGCACTCTTGAAAGCATCAACCAAGGAGACAGAGCCACGCTTCGTCATAGGCATGTTGTTCAGCCTTCACAGAAGACGGAAGTGATAATGTGCAAACCGTGCACTGAACGCTTCCACTCCGTGACCACAGTGCACACGACCACGCTCTCAAGACCTCAGGGAGGGACAAGGACCTTAGGGCGAGGGACAAGGACGCATCCGGCGCCATACTTCTAAACAAGCCGTTCTGGTCGCTCCCATTGCTCGCTGCACGACCGAGGAGCTGCACGATCATTTCATCGCATCGGAGGATCAGCTGCGTGCTATCGGGTGGCGATGAAAATGGTGATGATTTCTCGCCAATGTCACCAAGGCCGTACCACTCGGAATGCAAGCATGTAGATTTATGAACATTGCCATATTGGCGGCAGCAATATTTGATGGCAAGCTGTGTTTTTTCCACAGGCTTTCCCTCGACTGCGCCAGCATGCATCTGCCGCACAGCAGCATTGACCCACCCCGTCACGAAGATGCCGGCATGGATTAATGGTTCTCCTCCTAGACACCTTTCTTGAGCATTTTTTTTGCATGCCCCAACACTCCAACTCAAGGCCTCTTTTTTGGTGATATTTTGGCTGCCAGTAAAAAAAGTATGCATTTGCAAAGGAAGTGAGTGGTTACATTGTGTTAACCACAGTCATAAACATTGTGTTGGGAAAGGGAATTCCAAGAAGGCAATGGTCTTAAACTTCAAATTTACTGCTGGATGTTTCATTTTTAAATCCTCAAAATTCACATTTTTTAAAATTTCACAACAAAACTAACCTAGGTAGCGTACACTCTTCTTGCTTGACAACCTTAAAAATAGGTGCAGAACCTCTCTAGTGAGCACCCTAAATTGCCATGATACTGAAAAGGATTGTGCATTCATAGATGCAATCATAGGTAATGACATTTGGAGATGGTCCATCCCTCAAATGTATTTACCAACGAAGCCTCTTCAGTACTTACCTGCCTACTAGGGGGGGGGGGGAGGGGAGCGGGAGGGGGAATATAAAACATGATCCTGAAAACCAGCTTGAGGGTGAAGGTCATCTGGCCAGGTCAACCCCAATTTTGAACCTAGCATCATGTCAAAAGACCAGTACAAATTGTGCATGTTAACATATCCAAAAAGCTGTCTTTGAATACTTTGGTAGGGCCAAGCAAAGGATAAGCGTGCAATTTCCAACTCCTTTGATTGGGAAACCTCAATACTTAACCATAAGCTTAGAGCAACATTGTCCTATAAAATGCCTGTATTTCTGACAAGTTGTTAGTGAAGACCAATTTACTCCCCAACAGACTACCTTGGGGAGCCGTAGCTACAATGCACACCGCCCCCTCCGCCAGTGAATGCATGGCAATTACAAAGCTGCATAAGCGCATCAAAGCCCAGCTTAAGTACAAACAGATGCTCAATATACCCTCAGTTGGGTTCTCACTCATCGCATTTCCTAAAGCCGCATTTCCCACCTCTCGCACCTCACATAGGGCTTTGAGCAGTTTTGAATACAAAGCTGGTTGTGAACAAACGCGCTAGATATGGATACACATTGGCCGAGGCATGCCTTAAGAGTTCCTCAGGCCAGTTGTACACCGGTTCATTTGGGCTTTAGGGCGCATCGACCATGTTGATCATATAGCTTTTACACCGGTTCAAAATTTAGCATGGAAATCTGAATATTATTTCCCTCGGTTAATACAAATCACCTATTAACTTGTGTCCCTCCAATTCTTACATTTTGATATTTTCCAGAAGACAATGTATGTTTTTCACGAAAATCATACATACAAAATTAATTATATTTCTACTCAGGTGAGGCACTGTCTTAAGTGCCTCAATGGGCGAACCGCCCCTGCACCTTCCAGGAGTCAAGGCTGGTCGTAGGCCGACCATCGACTCGGCGGCAGAGATAGAAACCACCCGTCGGTTCGCTTGTTGTGGTGTAAGGCATGGTGCGTAGAAGTGTTCTGTGTTGGTCTTCGGTTCGGTGGTGGGGCAGGAGAGAAAGGAGAACAATTTACAAATATCGGCGGTATGGGGGGGGGGGGGGGTTGGCGGCACCGCCGGATCAACCTGGTGTCGAGCTGATATGTGCAGAGTAGTAGAAGTAGTCGGAAGTGTAGAACTAACTTGAAAATGAAGAATTGGAGTCCAGTTGGTGGCAGGCTGGTCTGGTGGCTTGTGGTCGAGTTCGGTGCGCGTCTTCGAACGGCCGGCACTGGCGCGGCTTTTGGTGCACGCCTAAGGCGCAGCCTGGCTTTTTATGTTGTACTTCGGCAATGGCCGTTGTGCTGCGCCTGCGGCGTCGAAGCCTTCTTGGTGGCGTTTTGGCTTCGCGTCGTCGTATGCGGCTGGCTGTTCTCTATTGTTGCGATTGGGAGAGGGTGAGTGGGCGAAATAGATTCGTTTCTCGGTCTCGTGAGCGTGTCTGAGGGTTGTTTCCGAGGTGAGAAAAACCGCGAAGTCGACCAGCGCGTGCAGACGACTGCGCATGCGCGCATTACAATGCAAAAGACTACTTGGTTTCGTTTTCCTGCCGTGTGGCAGCTATTACTATGGTTCATGTCTTTCCCATGACTCCCCTACCGGTGGTTGTTGGTGGCCACATGAGCTTTCGGGTTACACTTTGTAACCTATGCTTAGGTCAAGGCTGTTTTCAGGGGGTGGTTCATTTTAATGGTATATTTTCAGCGGGACTCGAGAACAGATTTTGCGCCTGAACATAGATTGCACAGCGACAACCTTTTTAACTGTTTCTATTCTCCCACATGAACTGGCTTACTTGGAATCGACAGGCGCTTGCTCATCGATGCTATAGTTTCAGCTTCAACGCAATTTCCTATGCACTTTCACGGTTATATTTACCGGCGACACGGAGTCTCTGGAAGGGCCACACCACACTGCCGGCGACACCGGGTCTCTGGAAGGACCACACCGCCCTGCTGGCGACACAGGGTTTCTGGAAGGGCCACATCACCCTGGCGGCGGTACCGGGTCTCTGGAAGGGCCATACCACCCTACTAACGACACCGGGTCTCTGGAAGGGCCACACCACCCTGCCGGCGACACCTTATCTCTGGAAGGGCCACACCACCCTGCCGGCGACACCGGGTCTCTGGAAGGGCCACACCACCCTGCCGGCGACACCGGGTCTCTGGAAGGGCCACACCACCCTGCCGGCGACACCGGGTCTCTGGAAGGGCCACACCACCCTGCTGGCGACACCGGGTCTCTGGAAGGGCCACACCACCCTACTAACGACACCGGGTCTCTGGAAGGGCCACACCACCCTGCCGGCGACACCGGGTCTCTGGAAGGGCCACACCACCCTGCTGGCGACACCGGGTCTCTGGAAGGGCCACACCACCCTGCTGGCGACACCGGGTCTCTGGAAGGGCCACACCACCCTGCTGGCGACAGCGACGACCTTACCTTTGCGGTGGCGTTGTCTAGCAGGAAGGTGGCGATGCCCGCGCGCACGCGATTCTTGACGCCGCGTACGGTGCCGCGGCTGCTGCGGATGTTGTGAGGCGGCTGTCGGAAGTCGCGTACGCCAGCGAACCAGTCCTCCAGCTCTGGCGCCGGCTCGGCCGTCGGCCCGGCCGACGTCGTCTCGCTCAGGTGGAAGCGGAAGCCGCTCTCCGGCAGTGCAGGCAGCGCCGACGCTGACCTAGCCGGCCGCTGGCGCTCAAGGTACGTGCACTGCACGACCGCCGGCGGCGCAGCGGGACTACCGGGAGACTGATGCGAGCCCGGGACCCGGGGCGGGCACGCGTCCACCTCTTGACGGGACGATACAGGCTGCGGCGGCTGCGGCGGTAGCGGAGGTGGCGGCGGAGACTGCGACGGGGACGGGGGCTGTGACGGCGTCAAGTATACGGTTGACAGTCGCTGGGACGAGGACTTCGTTGCGGCTGGAGGCGATGGCGGACTTGCTGTCAATGACGGCGAGTGCCGCCCTGGCGAGGTTGTGACGGGGGACAGGGCTGGTGCAGTTGGAGGGGTACACTGAAGCGGCGAGAGATACACGGAAGAAGCTGCCCGACGAGGCGGCGACTGTTGATGGGACAGCGTGGAGGACTGCGACGACGCGGCGGTGCTCTGCTGCACCTCCGCAGACTGCAGGGGAGATAGGTACACAGAAGTGCAGGTTGCGGCTGGGCTGCGGCCTCGTTGTGGAGTCACCTCTGTCGGAGTCCGTGGTGCTGTTAAGGCTGATCCTGGCAGGGTTGGTGGGGCCACCTCCGTCGTGGTCGGCTGTCGTGGTGAAGCAGATACCGTCGGTGCCGCTGGAGCCATCGCCGTCGTGGTTGTCTGTTGTGGTGAGACTGACCTCGTCTGGGTCGGTGGTGCCACCTCCGTCGGGGTCGGCCGTCGTGGTGAGGTTGGCTCTGCCTGGGTCGGTGGGGCTACCTCAGTCGGGGTCGGCCGTCGTGGTGAGGCTGGCCCTGCCTGGGTCGGTGGGGCTACCTCAGTCGGGGTCGGCCGTCGTGGTGAGGTTGGCCCTGCCTGAGTCGGTGGGGCTACCTCAGTCGGGGTCGGCCGTCGTGGTGAGGCTGGCCCTGCCTGGGTCGGTGGGGCTACTTCAGTCGGGGTCGGCTGTTGTGGTGAGGCTGGCCCTGCCTGGGTCGGTGAGGCTACCTCAGTCGGGGTCGGCTGTTGTGGTGAGGCTGACCCTGCCTGGGTCGGTGAGGATACTTCAGTCGGGGTCGTCTGTCGCGGTGAGGCTGACACAGTCTGAATCGGCGGGGAGGCCTCTTTTGGGGTCGGCTGTCGTGGTGAGGACGATCCTGTCCGGGTCGGTGGGGCGACCAGCGTCGGGGTCGGCTGTTGTGGTGAGGACGATACCGTCGGGATCAGTGAAGCAGCCTTTGCTGGAGTCAGTGAAGCCAGCGCCGGATGCGCAAGCTTGGCCTCATCTGTCGGAGTCTGTCGTCGTGGCGACGGCGTCGCCGAGGACGCCTGCGAGCCATTCTCGACGCGGCGGCGGCTGGTGCGACGCGTCGACGGCGAGCCGACGGCCGAGTCGGACGTGACGAGCGAGTCGTGGCTGACGTCACTCGCAGAGTCGTCGAGGCACACGCCCGCGTCCGTTGAGCTGCCCTCGCTCTCGATGCCGAGCGAGCCGCCGTCTGTCGCGTCGGCGCACGGGGCCGGACTCGGCCGCGCCTCGTACACGCCGAGCACGAAGCGGCCGGCCACGTGGCAGGCGGCACGAGGCGCCACGCCGGTCGCCGGCATCACAGCCTTGTGCTGCGCTGGAGTTGCCGGGGCGGCCGGCGGTGCAGGCGCGCGCCCCTTCTGCCGGGTGTGCGCTCGGCGCGGCGACCTGAGCGCCACTGACGTCGCTGGCGCGCCGTCGTCTCCGACGTCGGCGGCCGTGGGCACGGCCGGCGCCTCGCGCTTGTTCCGCACCATCTCTGTCGGACGCCGGCGGCGGTTGAGCGGGCGACGTCACGGGCGGCGGCCCCTGTCGGTACCCCAGCACCGCAGGCCGCTCCCAGACGCACCGCCGATCAGCGTATGCCGACTTCTCCCGAGCCGCGCCGACCGCTCGGCCGGCCCGGTCCGCTGGCCCGCGGCAGCGCCTCGCGCCGGCCTTGTGCACCGGGGCGCGCAGAGTACATTCGTGGGCGGTGTGGTGGCCGCCGTGGTGCACACTGCGGCTGCGTTATAGCAATGGTAGTGAATGTGTGCCGCTTAACCTTCTGTGTTCGGCCATGTCCTTCCAACGGTGTTATGACGCAGGTGCTCGGAGGTGCTGTGTGCCAAACATGCCGCGGGCGTCATTCATGATGCCATCTGACAGGCCGGTAGGTGGTGGTAGTTTCGGTAGGCACACAACAAATGAAACTCAGGTGGCAATGCTTCTTTCAGTTGAGCTGTAGGCATATTTGATAAAATTGCTGTCTCGATGTTCACTCTTAAAACAAATTACCAAGAAACCACAATTCTGTATCACGGAAGTCATTCGCAAAATGTAAGCCAAAATCCTGAATTCCGGCAGAACCATCCAGCATTTCGATCGTGGATGGTGGAGCGTCCTCCTACAAGGCGTCATCATCCCACATTCATGGGTATATAATCTGAAGACGTCGGCATGCAAATTATCAAGTCGATCAAAGTTGAACACAACTTCTTAAAAGGCAACTCCAAAGAATGTTCGCATCTGTCCATGGGCGTTGCTGCCCCGGGGGGCGGGGCGGTCCGCAAATTTGGTGAGTTTAATCCTTGCCGGGCCTGGGGCGGGGTGGGTTCTGAAGAGCCTCCTGGGGTTCTGTCCATAATAGCGAACGAATAAATAGACACAAATATAAATTTCATGTGCCTTCTTATGCATCCTTTTTGCATATCTCGTGTACAATTCATGTCAAGATTGCAAAAGTGAGAAATTGCGGAGGTGGAATTTTGGGTAATTTCCCATCAAACGATCATGAGATGGGCCAGCGATAGCGCACCCGCTGTCTGGGACGAGGCTCGTGGCGGCCAGCCCACGCCGGTCCTGTGGGACGAGGGCTCGTGGCGACCAGCCCACGCCGGTCCTGTGGGACGAGGGCTCGTGGCGGCCAGCCCACGCCGGTCCTGCGCCGAAAGTCACCCCAGACGCACGGCTGCCACGGCATGCGGGGAAATCGCTGGCAGCCCACAATGAGCCCATGAAGGGCTGGACATGGGCAGCCGGCGCCTGCTCCTATTTAGGCAGACAAGCAGATTCTGCGCCCGAAATCACATCGGCAGTACCGTGGCCTAATGAAGAGGCCATGAAGGGTCACTGTAGGCGACCCGCATTGATGCCGCGACCATAATACGTATGCACAAAACGCAAAGTATTAAACTACTATCAATCACGTCACGACTCCAGCCGTATTTTAGTCAGTAGGCCCCAGGTAGGCAGGAGACAGTCCGTTACGTCCGTGAAGTTGGCATTTCAGCAGAAATCGACGACCCCTTCGATTTCGCACAAACTCAGTGATACGTTAGTCGCAAAGTCCCTGATCAACCATGCAGAGGCATTTCTCGGAGCATCGAATAGTTTGACATCAAGATGTCAACATAGGTCAACCATTAATTAATTCTGGATTATCAACGTTATATAGGCCAGACGATCGTCGACGACAAACTGATTCCGAAACTGCTCTCAGTTATTCCTGGTATAAACGGTTAATGATATATGACCAATTATGTAATTATATTTCCCACAGCATTGCTTCCCACACATTCCCATGCATTGTTAACATTCCCATCCGAGAATGTGCATGAAATACCCGTAGTTGTAACGCCAATAACGTGGGCATTCCAACGGTGACATTAGAATCATTGACGTCCGATTAATTCCGGAAATGTATCAAAAGATGCTCCAATAAAATCAGTTTTCGACCCGATGGTTTATTTGCTATAGGGTTTAGCATGGGACTCATGCGAGACTGGAAATCGCGACCCCTTAAGAAAAATAGAAGGGGTCACGATTTGCAGCCCCGCGTGGTCCCATGCTAAACCCTGTAGCAAGTAAACCATTGGGTCCAAAACTTATTTTATTGAAACATATTTTGATACATCTCCGGAATTAATCGGACGTCAATGATTCTAATGCCACCGTTAGACTGTCCACTAGGGCACAGCGTCCTTGAGAAATTTTGGATTCGAGATTCGGCCATACGATTTTGAGATGTAATCGAGTGTGCTGATTTCAAATTCGAAAGCTGTTTTTGGATCAAAGCATTTTCTGGTCGGAAAATTTACACTTTTCTGCAGGTATGTTTCCTAACTTTATGCTAAATATGGGACTATGGACACAAAGGCATGTCTGAAAGTTGTGTGACTGTTATATTCGTGATGTTCACACGAAAATACCTATGATTGCCACTTTTCAGCGCGCTAAAGCGTATATTGGATATATTTCTGACGGTTTCTCTGGTCCGTCCGACACATCTCTCGCTAACGCCATCTATAGGTGCTATTTTCATTAACTCGCAAAATTGACTCTCATTGAACTAGACATATATAAAAAGCCTGTCCAGTATACATCTAAAATTTACATTAACGAACTGAAAACTGATGCCTAAGTTCCCTCAGGGGCGGATCCAGGGGGAGGCAATAGTAGGTATGTTGAAAAAGGCAAAGGCAGGTTCGTATACAAAATACAAAAAGCGAACACGTTTCTTGAAAACTTCAAATGACATAAACAAGCTTTGAAGTATCATAGTAGTCGTTTGTAATGTAGGAAAAGATTGCATAACACACAGGACTGGCGTTTAGTGATCGGCTGAGGGAAATAATAGATATCTGAAGGACAGAATGCATAAAGTACAGTTTTGTGTGGGCTTTTTACTACTCCACGTCATTGGCCTACTTCATAGCTTCCATTATATCCTTCTTAAACAGGAACACTGGCAACTGTTTTCTGTGGTGGGCGCTGGCGCGGACAGAGCCATCTCGGGCCTCCTGACCTTTCCAGCGGCTGTCGTGACGTGCTGGGCCGCCCGCTCCGTCGACTGGGCATTCGCAGGGAACGGAGGGACATCCAGCGGTATGGATATGATCCTCCTGAGTTCTGTTGTGGCGATTCCGCACGTAAACACAGGTTCCGTGATCTCTGTGTCGTCCCAGTCGATCAGTTGCATAAGTGATGAGGTGGACATGTTGATCTTGGGGTTCTTTCTCGTCCTTGGCGACTTGTCACCGTACTCTGCTCCTCCTCTCACACCGATGATCTTTTCGATGGCAAACTTCCTAGCTTTAGGTTGTTCGCTGGCGAGAAAGGACAGCAGGAGGCTCTCAGGATGGGCGTACCAGGCGGAAGACCGAACACAGCGGGTAACCGCCGCCTGAACCCCTTCTGGTTGCGTACGAAGGATCCGGAGATGGGTTATTATGTGTTCGGGTGCGTCCACGATTTCGGGCTTCGTCTTAATCTCAAAGTAGCACTTGAAATATACGTTGACGCAGAACTCTGCCAGTCGTCTCAGGATTCTCTTGTTTGAGTCGGTGAGGCCGTGCTGCCTGGTCTACAAGTACACTATCCCCTCACCTGTTGTCAACCAGCGCGTGTGGTTCAACTTGCCAGACTTCATTTCTTGTATACTTGCAGGCATGATGTATGATCCAGCGTGTGAACGGCTAGCTGAAGGCGAGGAATATGTGGAGATCCCAGAAGATGTAGTCGACAGCATGTCAACAGACCAGAAGGTCTCTTACGAACTATGTCAGGCGGTGAAAGCTGGAAGTCTGCCTGCAAGTATGCAAGAAATGAAGCCTGGCAGCCGCTGGAAAGGTCAGGAGGCCCGAGATGGCTCTGTCCGCGCCAGCGCCCACCACAGAAAACAGTTCCTCTCTAAGAAGGATATAATGGAAACTATGAAGTAGGCCAATGACGTGGAGTAGTAAAAAGGCCACACAAAACTGTACTTTGTGCATTCTGTTCTTCATATATCTATGTTTTCCCTCAGCTGATCACTAAACGGTAGTCCTGTGTGTTATGCAATGCTTTCCTACATTACAAACGATTGCTATGAAACCTCAAAGCTTGTTTTATGTTATTTGAAGTTTTCAAGAAACGTGTTCGCTTTTTGTATTTTGTATACGAACCTGCCTTTGCCTTTTCAACATACCTATTATTGCCTCCCCTGGATCCGCCCCTGAGGGAACCTAGGCATCAGTTTTCAGCTCGTTAGTGTAAATTTGAGATGTATACTGGACAGGCTTTTGATATATGTCTAGTTCAATGAGTCAATTTTCCGAGTTACTGAAAAAAGCACCTATAAATGGCGTTAGTTAGAGATGAGTCGGACGGACCAGAGAAACCGTCAGAAATATATCCAATATACGCTTTAGCGCGCTGAAAGGTGGTAACCATAGGAATTTTGGTGTGAACATCAGGAATATAACAGTCACACAACTTTCAGACATGCCTTTGTGTCCATAGTCCCATATTTAGCATAAAGTTATGAAACATACCTGCAGAAAAGTGTAAATTTGCGGACCAGAAAATATTTTGATCCAAAAACAGCTTTCGAATTTGAAATCAGCACATTCGATTACATCTCAAAATCGTATGGCCGAATCTCGAATCCAAAATTTCTCAAGGACGCTGTGCCCTACTGTCCACGTTATTGACGCTACAACTATGTGTCTTTTATGCACATGTCATCATGTGAACGTCTTGACCTGACATGACCTCTGACCTGGCAAGGTAGCGTGGCTCATTGACCATTGAAATTTCGCTTCCGATTTGATGCGTTATTTATTTCCTTTTCTCCACTACGCCCTGAGCATGCAAACTAATGGCAGTCGCATGCTCCATCGTCACATGTAGGTCAAAATCGAATATCGAACTGGAACTCGTTGACCTCTGGAGGTCACAGAGGATTTGAGGAGGCTTGAAAAGATCAAGTTGTCTCTGGTGATCGAGCGCAAGGAATTGTCCGCTGTCCCAAGACCCGCTCACCCCCTCCCAGCTCTCTCGTAGGTGTCCTTATTAGGACATCTACGGGAAGCTCCGCCCCCCGGGTGACATCAGCCACCCGGTGCCACTAGTTGGTTGGCAGCCGGATTAGCTGGCCGGCGCCACTAGTCGGTAGCTCGTCGGAATAGCCGGCGTAGCTTCCCCTCCCAACCCCTTTCGGCCCAACGGTGCTCTCGAGCGCCGTCGGGAAACCGAATTGTAGCAGCGGCTAGCTTTGATTGTTTTGCCCCATCCCACCCAATAGGCTAGAATCGGTCCCAGGTAACTTTGTGTTGTAATGGATCGGGCTAGCGCTCACAGAGCGTGACTGCCCCCGCCTCTAACCGATTTTCCCATCCCTCCAAAACTCTATGTCTTCCTTTCCCTTTCGCACGACGGCTCTCTTCACACCTCTCCTTACAGCACTCCTTCAGGGCGCCTTTCTTGTTAGCACCCCTTCAGGGTGCCCTTCTCCAGTTTCCCAAACACTCAAACACAATCCTCCACTCACATAGGACACCACCCCCTCCTCGCCCCGGTATGCCCGGGAGCCCCCCCCCACCACCACCCTCGGAGGACGGAGGGCGCCGATCACGGCCGGGAGCCCGCCTTCCCCCTCCCCACTCCCTCCGGAGGAAGAGTCGTTCGTCCTGGTCACCAGGGCGGACGGCTCCTGGTCCCGATCCTCCCCGTTCGCGATAGCGAGGGAGCTTGACATGTGGACTGGAGGAGTGATTTCGGCGAAAGTCCTCCGCTCCGGGTCGCTGCTCGTTCGAGTGAGGGACGCCACCCAGGCCCGGTGCCTCCTGAACGTGGGGGGTTTCTGGGCGCCGACGCCATGGTCCAGCTGGCGGATCGTCTTAACCTGACCTACACCACGGCGTACGCTCCCGAGCTCTCCGAGGAAGAGCTTCTGGAGGAGATGACCTCCCAGGGGGTATGCGAGGTGGTACGCCTCGGTCGCCGCATAAGACCCGGCCCGGTCGTTAAGCTGGGCTTCCGAACGCTCACCCCGCCCCCTTCATCATGGCGGGATACCTGCGAGTCGCCCTGCACCCATGGACCCCGCCCCCAGCCCACTGCACACTTTGTTAACGGTACGGACATCAAAGCTGGGCGTCCCACGCAAGAGAGCCCACCTGCGGCTACTGCGCAGAGACCCACCCGACGGAGACCTGCGCCTCCGCCGAGAAGCGGTGCGCAGTCTGACAGGGGCCCCACCCCGCATCATCACCAAGATGTCCCGCGTGGATAGAGGCTAAAGAGCGGCAGGCGAAGCGCATAACCCTACAACGCGGGTCACTGCCCTCGCCCTCAGTCCCAGAGGGATGGACCTGGATACGACAGGTCCCCCTGTGGCCAACTCCCACAGAGGCGGCTCAACACCCGCAGGGACCTACTGTGTCTGACCCCTTCCCCTATTACCCGCCTCCCTATCCGCCAACCGCGCACCCTACTCCCATGGGGGCCCTCCACCCTCTGGTCCCCCCTCCGTCGCCGGGCGGCCCCTCCGTCGGCCAAGCGCTGTGCTCCAGAACCAGGCCCCTCTGATCTCAGGACCCCCCGCGTGGGTTCCGCTGACGGTCGACTCTCCTATCAGGACAAGCCGATAGTCAAGAGCCCTGCCCCTCACACGGGCCAATCGGACGGTTGGTCTCGGTCGCGGCATCCGGCCCCAAACTTCGGGTGCTTTGATGCCCGGCGCCCACTCCGCCATCAGGCTTCCTCGCCCAGAGCCCAGGCCTCTTCCACGCCGCCCCCTCAGGGCCGCCCCTGCTCCTCGACCGCTTAGGGTCGCCGCCCCTTCCCGCCCCCGAGGCCACTCACCCCTCCCGCCCTCCGAACCCAGACAAAACCGGGGATCCAGAGCCCCAAACATCACCGGGGTCGTCCGACTGGTACGAGACGGACGACTCCGTCACTCCCTCACCACCTCATTCACGCCTACCAAGGCATGAGCATCACCACCACTAATGCAGACATCCACTACTGAATTCTTGCTCCAATGGAATACGAGGTCACTCATATCCCATTGGACAGAATTCAAGGAATATATCATCAAAAATAAACCATTGATTGCCGACGTTCAGGAGACCCGATGGCGCGACAATGGCCCATATAATTTTAATATCTTTGGTTATTCCCTCTATACCGACAGCAAAAATTCTACGCCCCGCTGCGGCGGGGTCGCCTTATTTATATCAGCCACTCTACTCCATCGTCAGATCAACATTGTTAACAACCTAAATTTTATTGTCGCTTCTGTCCAAATTGCACAACTAGAGCTCACTATCTTTCTTTTTATCTCCCACTTACTCCTACGCTATCCTTATCTTCTGTGACCGACTCTTCGGTCTCCTTCCCCGTCCCTGCCTAGTGCTGGATGACTTTAATGCCCACCACCAGGCATGGGGGTGTCACACCACATCACCTCGCGGACACCACATCGAAACAGTCCTTAATACCCACAACATGGTCTTTTTAAATGACCAAACACCGACACACAACACCGACATTGTCCCGTTCCGCCCATCTGCCATTGAACTGTCTTTGGCTTCGACCTCCATCGCACACCTCTTTTCTTGGCATATACAATAGGGTGTATTGTCGAATAACTGTTTATTTTTATGTGCTGTGTTACTATGAATGTGTTGGTCCCTGGCATGTCTAGACTCAGAAAATACCATTAAAAAAAATATGGATAAAAACCCAGCCTGCGCCGAGCGTGGCAAGTTTGACCCCTTACAGTGACGCCCGGCGTTGAAGTCTCCTCGTTAGTTACGCGCACACTAACACCAGGCGGCGGCTCGAGCCGCGCCGCCGCGCCCAAGGGCAGGTGTGTTTTAGCGTCTGTTAACCAGTGGTGGATCCAGAAGGGGAGCCATGGGACCATGTCCCCTTCCTTGGGCCCTGAAAAAGGGGACCTTGGGCTCCAAAAAATGGTCCCTTGGGCTTCGAAAAAATGGGCCCATTTTGTCCCCAGGGGACTTTCTTGGCTCCAAAAGAGCCATTTTTACTCAATATATTGAGGAAATTCACTAATTTTGAAGGGGCCCTTCTAAGTTACAGGGGGCCCAAAAACCAAAGGAGGGGCCCAAAAGGCTTTCGCTCCCTACTTGCGCAAATCCCGGATCCGCCACTGCTGTTAACGCGACACCCCAGAACGAATTTCTCCTATTTAACGACAGACATACCTTTGATTTATATATCTTCGTTCGTTTTGCACAATTCGTTTTGCATCGCACATGGAAGCTACCGGACCTGTGGGAGGCGGCTGATGGGGTACCCCTGCCCGTAGGAAGAGGTTATGCAAATAGAGGGCCTTCCCTCGGCCGGTAGCGCTCGCGCCCTGTTTGTTTGCTCAGTGGACCGGCGCAGCGCCGCCTGAACCCTCGGGTCTTTTCTCGGCTGGATTACCCTTCGCGTTTCGATATTTTCGTCCCTCGTTCAGTGTGTGTCCGACTACTGAGGCGTCAAGCAGCGGCATCCATTTCCCCAGCATCTTACCGCAGGTCATGTCAGTAAAACGGGAGGGCCTACGTTATGGTTAAGGGTGCGCGAACACCATCCCCCCCCCCCCAGAACCTTTTCAGTGTCATAACATTGTAAAGCTAATATCCTACGAATGCTAAGGAGATTGAAGTTCATATTAACTTTAACCTTGGTAAATCATTGAACAAAGCAAATGTCATGTCCTCAATTTTACCTGACTTTTGTCCCGGAATTGGGAATTTGGTCACGTGTAGAAAAGCTTTTCGGAAACTCACACACATGCCACCTTTCTTAAGATTTAATTTTCCACTCGCAGCCGATCAGCACTCGCATTAACATTTTGCCTCTTTCCTTCACAGGCCAACATCACAACGGAAATGTCTCTTCGCAGTAAGACCAAGCACTTCTCTCTCGGAACGCCCAAGAACCTGCCCGAAAATCAGTTGCCCACCAATAAAGATGTTGTCAACTGCATCAGGCTCATGCACTCCGTGCCTGGAAAATTTCAAAGGGAGATGAGCACCATTTTTAAGCCAGTCGCCGAGATGGTCATCGCCATGTGGAGCAGCGAGGGTATTCCTGTTACTAAAGATTCGGCAGTTTATCGAAAAGTTGCGGATTGTTACAAAAAAGTCCAGGCACTGAACAAAACAAGAACGCAAAATCGGAATGTGAAAAACGTAAAGTCGAAGAAAAACGAAAAGTATTTTGAAAAACTATTCGACATTGCTATGTGCAAGTGCCGAAGTGAACGCTCTTGCAAGTGTCCCTACGAAAACCGGGTTCCACAGATTGAAGTGAAATTCTTGCGCGATCAGAGGGGCTCCCGGAAAATTTTCCTTGGCATGCCGGACCGTCAGGAGATGAGACTACGGCAGGTCGCCGCCGACCGCAGACGCCAGCGGCTGCAACAGCATGATCTGGATACGCTGTCACCGAGAGCCTCCGACAGCGAGCCCGGGCCGTCTGGCCTTCAAAACCCCGAGGCAGGCAGCTCATCGGCCACCAGCAGCGCTGACCCAGCTGACACTGGCGGCTCTGATATGGAGTGGAATGAGGAGGACGATACCCAACCCGAGACCGGCGAGCGAAATTTTGAAAGGCTCACCAACACGGCTCTGGCCGCCGACCGTTGCGGCGTCTCCAACCGCGCTGTGTGCGCCATTATAAACGGCTTCCAACAAGACATCGGTCGGATTTCGGAAACCAGCACAAAATTGATAGTAGACCCCATGAAAATGTACCGGGAAAGGGAGCGTGTGAGAAATATGGCGGCCTCGGCGAGCGCCGAGCAGCACGGCGACATAAAAGCACCATATTTTGATGGCCGCAAAGACGAAACATTCACCGACAAATCGACCACAATGAAAGAAGAACATGTGGCGGTGGTGGTGGAGCCTGGCTCAAAGTACCTCACACACTTCACTCCGGAAAGTGGACGAGCCATCCACCAAGTGAGGAAACTGTCTGACATCGCCATTGACAACGCCGCCGACGTCAGAGTGCTCGGCTGCGACGGCACCGCCGTTAACACCGGCAGGGATGGCGGCGCGTGCCGGCTCTTTGAGCTGAGCCAAGACTCGCCTCGTGCCGTCCACTGGTTCGTCTGCCAGCTCCACGCGAATGAGCTGCTCCTGCGGGCGGTGTTCACCGAACTGGACGGCTCAACCACCGGGCCCAAGTCCTTCTCGGGACCGCTGGGTCGGGCCGCCAGTGGCGACGTCCACCGCCTAGAAGTGGCGTCGTTCCGCGCTGTGGCGGGGCCACTGCCAGACCTCCCGGACCAGCTGGTGGCTGACCTCAGCACGGACCAGCAGCTTCTCTACCGACTCGCCAGAGGGGTGGATGCCGGCAAACTTCTGGACGGCAGCGACGCGCATCGCCAGATCGGACCTGTTAATCACGCCAGGTACGTACGAGCCGTTGTCAACAACCGAAAGTGTCTAAACTGAAATTCAGACACTTAAGCGCGCTAGTCAATTCATGTCAATGGAACGGGGAAGGTGGTGGGGTCATGTCCCAATTATTTCAGTTCTCAAGTATATTAGCTTTATAATATTTGATACTACAATTTTAGATGAGAAGTGTCTTTATAAGACAAGAGTTGCCCAATGAGCCAATGTTCATTTGTCATTCTACATCAACATTAGTTTTCTGTCCGTTTGCCTACGTTTTTTTATTATAAATTTTATATAGCTTGTCTAACGCTGCCTTGGCGGCTGTCGCAGGTGGCTCACACTGGCCGCGCGACTGCTGCGCGTCTACATCGCGTCAGCGTCACCGACGGCCGAGTTGACCCAGCTGGTCGCATTCCTGATGGGTCACTACATCACTATGTGGTTCTACATCAGGGCCAACAGCACCTGCACTAGCGGCACCTTGAACAGCATGCGAAGCGTGGAGCTCCGACGGATGCTGCCCACTCGGCTGCAGGACATTATCAGGCCAGTGATGCAGCGGAACGCCTACTGGGTACATCCGGAGGCCGTTCTGCTGGCGATGGTGGCGGACTCTGACGCTGCGGTGCGCGCCCGGGCCGTGGGTGTGATCCAACGGTGTCGGCAGCAACCGCAAGAGGGAGTCAGACCGTTCAAGCTGCCAACCATCAACTTCGCCGCCACCCACTACACGGAGCTGCTTGACTGGGAGAAGGAGCTGATCACCGAGCCGCCGCTGACAACCGACCTCACGGACGTCGAGCTACAGGGCATCTGCAGCCAGCCACTCCAAGTCGCCTCCTTCCCCGTCCACACTGTGGCGGTGGAGCGGGCGGTGAAGGTGGTGACCGAGGCAGCCGGCGCGGTGATGGGCGAGGAACGCAGGCATGGCTGGATCAGCAGCCGGCTCGCGCACCGCCGGCAGCTGCCAAGCATCCACAGCAAACAATCTTTCGTGAAATCTCTGGCTGAAGATGTATAAATAAACGGTATGTCTGTCGTTGAATAGCAGAAATTCGTTCTGGGGTGTCGTGTTAACAGCAGTGGCGGATCCGGATTTGCTCAAGTAGGGAGCGAAAGACTTTTGGCCCCCCTTTGGTTGTTGGGCCCCCTGTAACTTAGAAGGGCCCCCTTCAAAATTAGTGAATTTCTACAATATTTTGAGTAAAAATGGCTCTTTTGGAGCCAAGAATGGCCCCTGGGGACAAAATGGGCCCATTTTTTCGAAGCCCAAGGGACCATTTTTCGGAGCCCAAGGTCCCCTTTTTCAGGGCCCAAGGGAGGGGACATGGTCCCATGGCCCCCCTTCTGGATCCACCACTGGTTAACAGACGCTAAAACACACCTGCCCTTGGGCGCGGCGGCGCGGCTCGAGCCGCCGCCTGGTGTTAGTGTGCGCGTAACTAACGAGGAGACTTCAACGCCGGGCGTCACTGTAAGGGATCAAACTTGCCACGCTCGGCGCAGGCTGGGTTTTTATCCAGATTTTTTAAAATTACATTTTCTGGCTCCAGACATGACAGGGACCAATAATATCATAGTAACACATCGAGTTTTTCCGGATGATACACCCTAATATACAACCCGATCCCTCTTTAGCGATTACTTCCCCATTCATATAATACTTGAGCGATCAGCCCAGGCTAGAGATTACTCATTTGTACCCCGCTGGGATGTTCGCAAAGCGAAATGGCCATCTTTCTCCCAGTAAATTGACACCGTCTTCCCTGCTCATTCAAACCCCCAATATAAGCTTTTCTTGACACCATATTACTCGCGGCAGGAAGTCATGTCCCCCACACTCGTCTCTCCTCCAGCCGTCACCTCCTGCCGTGGTGTGAACGGCGAATGCCAACGAACCGTCGCTCTGAGGCGGCGGGCTGACCAATATTTTCCCAAATGTCTTATCCCACAAAACATGTTAGAAGCCTGCGAGGCTAAAAAACGTCGTTAGCAGACTATCCTCACGGCCACAAAAGAACGCAGCTGGAAACTCCATTCTAACTAATTCAACCGTTTTGTCCCATCAGCCAAATTTGGACCAAAATTCGCTCTTTTACAAATGGCAGAACCCCACACCGCGGCCTCCCACAACTGACAATTAATCAATAAAACATCACAGAGCCCTGGAACGTCGCGGAACCCTTTGCCTCCTATTATGCTGACATCTCCTCGAATACACAATGCTCGCAACAAATCATCGATTTCCTACAAACCACTCTTGCCACCTGCAACTTTACCTCGGACAACACTGAATCATATAATGCCCCCTTTACTCCCTATGAGCTAAGCTTATCCCTCTCGAAAATAACCAACACTGCGGCTGGCCCTGACAAATTGGCATACCCCTTCTTCCAAAATCTATCCGACCCCGGAAAGGACAGCCTCTTTTCGTTACTCAACCAACTATGGACTGACGGCACATTTCCTCTATCCTGATCTACTAGCATTATCATTCCTATCGCTAAACCCCGCGAACCTCGCGACCTTCCCTCTAGCTATCGACCTATATCTTTCACCAGTTGTGCCTCTAAACTCTTTGAGCGCATGGTCAATGGACGAATCAGAGTCCACAAAAACAATAGAAGCAAACAACGAATTCCCTCGAAAACAACGAAACTCTCTATCCCTTTCGAAGCGACTTTCGACCCAGACACAGCACCACCGACAGCCTCATCCGGTTAGTTTACTCGACACATCGCGGGTTCATGAAAAAAACATGACACCGTCGCATTTTTTATCGACTTAAACTCCGCATTGAATATAGTACACAGATCGGCCATCCTAATCAAATTACATCGTATTGGCATCAGAGGCAGATGGCACAATTTATTACAAACTTTTTATCTAATGGAACATTCGCCGTCCGCTGCGGTAATATCCATTATCGGTCCCAAAGGCTAGATCAAGGCGTGCCACAAGGTAGCGTGTCCGCCTTCTTTTTATCATGATCAACGATGCCCTCGCTGACTTCCACAGCATAGCCCCCTACCTAAAATACTCCATCTTCGCCGATGATTTGTCAATATGGTGCACTTGGTGCACATCGGCTAACAAAGCAAATCATTTAATGCAGCGGGCCATACATCAAATTGATTCTTGGTGCTTCCTTTGGTTACTGCAAATCTCTCCCGCCAAATCTGTCACAATGCTCCTCTCCCGACTCCATCCGTACATCCCACCTCTTCCACCACTCCGTTATCGCAACCAAATTATCCCTCACCAAACCACCTTCACCTGTTTTGGCATCGTACTAGACAAAAGTATTTTCTTCGGCCCTCATATCGCTTATCTAAAACAACGTTTTGCAAAACGTCCAAATATCCTGCGCTGCATCTCCGGTCGCGACTGGGGTGCAGACAGGGCTACCCTCAACGCAATGTCTATTACTCTGATTCGCTCAATCCTGGAATACAATGCGTTTATCTTCGAACATATATCTCCATCATGCATCGCAACACTCGAATGCATACAGAATAATGCACTTCGCCTCATCACCAGAGCACACCGTACCACGCCCATCACTAGTCTCCGGGCTGAGGCCCATCTCCCAGCCTACAACACCGCACAACACTCCAACTAGTCAGATACCACTTTCGGACCACAACACAGCACATCCACCCTGCCAGCCTCGCACTCTCAAACCCCCCGTTCGACGTTCATATAATGGGAACAAATACAATCCTACCATACATTTGAACCATATCCTTACATTCGCACCTAAATTTCCCAAGGTAATTTCCGGCAAGTTTCCTCCCCGAATCCCGTTCTAGCAGACGTATCACACTAATCCCGAATATCTCTTCCACCCAAACAAAAAATTACTTTCCCCCTCGAAGCCCAGCAAACATTTTTTTCGAATGTCAAGAAGCCCACCCCACTCCACTTTCTTCTTCACGGATGGCTCCCGTACCACAGACAGCACGGGAGCTGCCTGGTGCGATGGACCCAACCTCTGCCAAATAAAATTAACACCACACCACTCGGTTTACACTTCAGAGTTAGTCGCAATCGACGCCTGTCAGCATCACATTGTTTAACAATACATCACCACACCAACACATCACACTCATGTTCATCCATCGATGCTCCGCAGCCATACACAACACCACGCACCCCATACTCCACGCTATCCGTCAACTGTATCACACATATCATGCTCCCCTTCAACTCACACTGCTCTGGGTCCCTGGCCACATGGGGATTCCGGGCAACGAGCGGGCAGATGAGCTCGCTCGTCGAGTCATCGACCTCTCACCCACCCCAACCTCTCAGTTCCCCCTGTGAACTTTTGTCCCTCACCAGCCACCTATTTAACACATATCTCCAGACATGCTGGAAACACAACACTACGCATTTACACCACATTAAACCCATTCTCGCCAAATGGTCTTCTTCCCGGCAACACACCCGCTCACATGAGATCCTCCTTGCTCGACTCTAACTCGGGCACACCAAACTCACACATGATTTCCTCTTCAGCCGACCTCGCCGCGCTTCGCCTTGCCAGACATGTCATGTACGTAACTCTGTGGAACATTTCTTACTTATCTGCCCTGCCTACCAGTTACAACGACACCCCCTTCTTTCCTACATTGCCCGACACCACATTTCACTTTCATGGGAAATCCTTCTCGGTGACCAACACCCAGAGCTCATTGATCTACTATTTATATTCTTCCACAGCACCAAACTTGAGGAAGTAATCTGAAGTCAAACGCCATCATCTCCGTCGTTGCAACACACATACATATAGGTTATATCACCCTAGGTAGACAGAGATCGATCCAATTTGGCTATAACGGACGGTTCTCCATATAAATTGTGCTTGGTTTTTTTTACATACGGGTCTTCCAAGCTTCTTGGCTTTTTCACCTGCTCAGGTTTTTCCAAGCTTGAACATCCACATACAAGGTCGGGCCCGACGCCCATAACTCGCACTCTGCGTGAGGCCTCCGCTTCACTCTCCAGGTCGCAGGTGGACAGTGGAGCCTCCTCCCGGAGGTTACGATACTGTCCACCCTCCAAGTGTCCTTCCAAGTGTCGTGTATGTATGTATGTATGTGTGTTTCACCCGTGTATGTATGTATTGGTCCTTACGCCACGTTCCTAGCTTGCTGGAGTATCATCTTTCCTGTCTTTCTTATTTGATGTAGCCGGATGCCACATAAGCCTGACTAAAGGCTCTTTCTTGAACGTAGCATATCTCTAGCAGATGGCACTTTTCCTCAGCTAAAGACAAAAAATGGAGGTCACATCTTTCTATTTCCAGGGAAACGGCGTGAGTTGTCGACGTATTCTGGCATTACATACGGTTGTGGCGATTTTAAGAAAAATCCAAGGCGTCGTGATTTCCAGTCCCGCTTGGTCCCATGCTAAAAACTCTCTTGCAAATGAACCATGAGGTTTAAAACTGGTTTTATCGGAACATATTTTGATATATCTCCGAGATTAATCGGACGTCAATGATTCTAATGCCACCGTTGGATTTCCCACGTTATTGGAGTTATAACTCTGTGTATTTGATACATATCCTCGAATGAGAATGTGAATAATGCATGGGAATGTGTGGGAAACAATGCTATGGGAAATAAAACTACATAATTGGGCATACTTCATTAACCGTTTGTACCATGGAATAACTGCGAGCAATTTCGGAATCAGCGTGTCATTGCTGATCGAACGGTCTATATAACGTTGATATTCCGGTATTATTGAATAGTTGACCTATTTTGACCTCTGCAGTTCAAACCATTCGATGCCCAGTGAAATGCGTCTGCATGATTGATCAGGAACCTTGGGACTAACGTGTCACTGAGTTTGGGTGAGATCGAAGGGGTTGTCGATTTCTGCTGAATATGAATGTCGAACTCCTGCCAACTTCACGAACGTCCGCCCGTTCCATGCAAAGTTGATGTGACGTTCTATGGGGTCCACAACCATAATATTAAATTTGTCAAGGCCATTTTCCGTGCTATTCGTGGGCACTAATAATCTTGCGGTTTCCCGCTGACAGAACACGAGCATGGGCGAATTTTCATTGTAGGAAATTTTATTTTTCCCAAATGGAGGCTACCGTCTTCCAGCGAGTACTCTTCTCGTTTACCTTGTTTGTTTATTGGTTGGTTCACGACACACTTTATGCACATTCACGGCTAATGGTGCTGCCCAGACTGTTTCGTCGGTGGGCCGCGGGATTGGGAAATGTCCTGAGTGGCGCTAGTGTCGAACCCGGGATCTTTGGTACCCATAGCCCGACACCTTAACCACTCGGCCATCCCCGCCCCTCTTCTCGTTTACCATCTCCCAGAGTATGGCACTTCTTACTTACCATCTACCAGAGAATACATTCTTTTCACTTACCATTTGCCAGAGAATTACTTTTTCCTTGCCATCTGTCAAGGGATAAACTTGAAAAAAAAAACATTTTGCCATCATTGTCTTCAACATGCTTGGATTATTTTTTTGTTCAAGTGGGCGTTCCGTGAATTCCCTCCTTGTCCGGTCATCTCCTAGTCGTCAATCCCTTTTTATAATCCAGCTCTCCAGATGCCTTGTACACAATGACAACCGTCATTTCCCATGAGACACCTGTTGGAGGAGGCCCTGTTGAGAATTATGTGCGCGGGGTGCCTGGCCGGTTATTTCCGGCCTACAGGCCGATGCGTACCACCTAGTGGTGGATCTTGTAACCATTGCTTTCTGCTGCGGTCGGTTGTGCGTGCGTGCGACGTGGTGCTCACTGCGCATGCGTAACATGCTTGTCATTTGCCCGAGGGGTTGAAAGAGGAGCATTGTGTGTGACACGGGAGACATCATTGGCCGTGCGTGCCTCGCTCCCGCAGGTCGCTTCCGCTTGTGAGTACCCAGAGTCAGTCAGTTTTTCTTTTTCGTGGGTGACACCCGTCACTCTTTTCTTTCATTTCTGGGGTGACACCCGTCGCTCCTTTCTTTCGTTTCTGGTGGTGACACCCGTCACTCTTTTCTTTCGTTTCTGGGGGTGACACCCGTCACTCCTTTCTTTCGTTTCTGGGGGTGACACCCGTCACTCCGCGCGATTTTTCCCCGTCGTACTTCCTTTGCCTGTGTTTCTGTGTTCTTGTTTGTTTAGATTACATTAGGTAGGGTCTCTTTCCCCCCGATGGGGAAGAAACGCAAAAAGGACACTGACCCCAACTCGCCACCGGATTCCGATTCAGAACCCCCTCCACTGACCATACCTGCTGACCATCGCTCGACCCCGCACTTGGCCCCTGATGCTCCCTCACTTAGCCGACCCGTCGATGACTCGCGCCGAAATATCGCTTTGGACGACGTCATGTAAGCCCTCTGCTCCTCGCCGACCCCTGCCCGTCACAAGACCACGACCTCGCCTCGAAATCCAGACCAGACCATCACTTTTCACGCCGCTGACCCTTGCTCGAACCAGACCACACCCTCTCCACATGAACCCATCCAACCCACCGAACCCTACCTCGACAGTGCTGGCTCGTACGTAGTAGTCAAGCCTGTCGAGGAATCCATCTCCTTTCGTCGTGTCAATGTTTTCTGGCAGACTAAACAGCTCCTTGCCATCTGCTCCTTAGCCAATCCCGACATTGAAGCCTCAGCCAACGGAACCCTCGTTATCAAGACCCAAAACCGAGCCCAGATCAAAGCCCTCCTCCGTACCACCACATTTTGTGGGAAATCCGTCACCGTCACTCTCCATTCAAACCACAACACCTCCAAGGGCACCGTCTTCGCGCCGGAGCTCCGCTTTATGTACGAAAGACATTCAGGCAGAGCTCAGGCCGGAGGGGGTGAACCACGTCCGCCACACCACTTCCTTTAAAGACGGCCAGAAACAAGACACGAGCCTCCTTGTCCTTACCTTTAATTCTACCACTCTTCCCAAAATCCTCATCGCCGGATACCTTCGCTACCAAATCCGTGTCTTTATCCCAAATCCTCTCCGCTGCTTCAATTGCCAGCGCTTTGGGCATGGCAGTAAGAATTGTCGTCAAACAGCCAGCTGCCCAAAGTGTGGTGAACCACCTCATCCTGACCACCTGCTCCAAGCATGCCCAATGCCTCAACTGTCGCACATCCGACCACTTAACCACCACATCACCCCTCTGTCCAGTTTGTCGCAAGAAGATCTGCGCTATCAAGGCCACAACTGGTGTGTCGTACCTCCAGGCCCGTCGGTCAGTCGAGGCCTCCACCCCGTCGAGCAAAACTTATGCCCAGGCTGCCACTGTTGCTCCACCCACACGTCGCGTCATCACTAGTTCTACTTCTATCAAAACTGACATGATCCCCGGCTTAGCTCCACTCAAGAAACTGACACCGCTGACCACACAGACACAAAAAACCAATGCTCCCAACACATAGACCACTCCAGCCTCGCAGTCCCAAACAACTTCATCAAGAAATTCCAGAAACCGCAGCCATTCGGCTACAGGGGAAATGCGTTCCACTTCGGTGGGCCGCCGACCGAGCCCGACGCGTCCAGCGCCGGCCGGCGGCCACGTGACCCGGCCGACTCAACCCAGCCGGCGTACATCCCTCGCGTCAGTGACCGGCCGCCGTGACCTTGCCAAGGTCACCGGTCGACCGGATGGCTCGGGTGGGTCCGCTGGCGCGGATCGCACCAAACCCACATGCCAACTAGAGCTGCACTCCTGGCTCCGACAAGCACCGAAAGGTGCAGACAAACATTAAAACTTTTATTTCCAATGTCCACACTTCTGCAATGGAAATGTCGCAGCCAAATCTCTAAATGGACCGAAATGAAAACTTTTTTAAAAACATCTTGACTCAAATTCTCATCGCGTTTCAAGAAACATGGTTTTTGCCCACCGATCAGTATAATTTCAACACCTCCAATCATTCACGGTACTGCCACGATAACGTCCTTGGACTACACCGGAGTGGAGGCACAGCCCTTTACATCAATAACGATTACACACATACACAACTTCCACTTAATTCTCCATTACAAGCCGTAGCGTGTACCTTGCGCATTCATGGTAAAAACATAAATGTATGTTCGTGATATATTCCACCTTCTACAGACAACCCAAACATTGACACAAGTACACAATCTCGCAGCACATTTCAAACACCCGTTCATTTTACTTGGCGATTTCAACGCCCATAGTCCAGCATGGGATAAAAAACGTACACAGCCAGATACTCGTGGAAGGATTATTAAACATTTTTTAGACATACACAATTTGGTATTGCTGAACACTGGAGAGCCAACTTTTTTTCACCTCGGACACAACACAGAACTGCAATAGATTTAGCGATTTGTTCTCCGGTTCTAGCCAACGATTTTGATTGGACGGTAGACACCGACGTTCACGATAGTGATCATTATCCAATCAAGTTAATACCAACATTTTCGACTACGGCTGATACCACACCCAGTTCCATCCCACACTAGAAAATTTCGAAAGCAGATTGGACCAAATTTCAGGAACTTTCATATACTCAATACAACCCGAATATTTATCCCGTCGAAAACATCAACTTGCTTGCACTTTCAGAAGCAGCCTCCACAACTATTCCACTTACAAAACCATTCACAAAAAGGAAACCAGTACCATGGTGGTGTCAGAAAATCTCCAGAGCCATTGCAGTGAGATAAAGAGCATTTCGGAAGTATTTACGACATCGCGATGAAGAAAATTTAATCACCCGTAACCGTGAACGTGCGAGAACCCGCCGCATCATCCGCAATGCGAAGCGCTGTTCATGGTCCTCATATTTACAGCACCTCACTTTTCAAACACCTTTATGTAAAATATGACAATTAATCCGACGTTTGACCGGACGTTCCCCTTTTAAATCTCTACCGGCCCTCAAAATACACAATCTTACCAGCCACCAGCACAGACCCACAGACCATAGTAAATACCATAGCTGATACAATAGCCTACAATAGCTCCAATGAGAACTACTGTCCACGTTTCCTAGAAAATGCACAACACACTTTTCACATCAACCTCGATCTCTTTAATTCCGACAATACTGAGCAATACAATGCTACTTTTCATCTTTCTGAACTGGAGAATGCTATTTTTCCGCCGGGAGCACTTCAGTAGGGCCTGACAAATTACATTATTTTATCTTTTGACATTTATCTGACCACACCAAACAATGCATCTTAGACACATTTAACTCATTATGGTGAACTCACATATTTCCTGAAACATGGAAAAAAGCTATCATCATCCCCATTCCAAAACCCAGTAAAGACCATAGTAACCCAAATAATTTTCGACCAATTGCACACACTAGTTGTTTAGGAAAACGTTTTGAACGAATGATTACTAAAAGGCTGACTTGGCACCTGGAAACAAATGCTCTACTCTCTCCATTTAAATGTGGTTTTCTAGGAGGACGCAGCACAATAGATCATCTAATTCGATTAAAAACTGACATTTGCCTAGGTTACACAAAACATTAACATAAATTGCAGTATTTTTAGACAAGCAAGGCATGTGATATGGTTTTAAAACCCGCTTTGCTGTTTTGAATTCAACAACTCGGTATAACAGGACATTTAGCACATCATTTAGTATATTTTTATCTGGTTTTCGACAATTTAGCATCAGGTGCCGGTCAGCCATTTCCGATCGACATTTTCTCCAGAACGGCCTACCAGAGGGAAGCTGTCTTTCATCAGTACTATTCAACATTATCATCAATGATCTTTTCGATGACATAACTCCGAAAATATCATATTCACTTTTTGCAGATGATGGTGCAATTTGGTGATACGGAAAATAATTATGACCACATTATTTATTTCGCTTACAAAACGCACTTAACAAAATACACGAATGGTCATTGAAGCACGGTTTCATTTTTTCGGCCATAGAATCAGCAACACTGATATTTGGCAAATCGACTCCCTGCCCAAACTCAGACACACTGCTTCACCTCGGGGACAACCACATACCTTTTGTAACCTCATTTAAACTTCTAGGCATCACTTTAGACCGCAGACTTTCAATGCATAAACAGTTCGAACACATCCGGAACAAGTGTTTTCACCGACTCAATTTATTTCTATGTATCACTTCTTCATCACTTCGAGCCGATCGCCATACACTTCTACTTCTCTACAAATCTTTAGTCCTACCCGTAATAGAATATGGATCCGTAGTATATGCCGGTGCCAGCGTATCATCTTTAAAAAATTATAGATACCATTCAAAACAAATTTCTCCGTACCGCACTTGGCGCAATGACAACTTCTCCAATCAATTCTCTACACATAGAAGCGGGAATTCCATCATTAAATATCCGAAGAATGGAACAAACACTTAGGTATGCCGAAAAAATTCAATTGAAAGAACATCATCCCACACATGCATCATTACAAGTTCTCCCAAATTTACACCACAACTATTTGGGTCTCGCCGAAAGGCGAACCGGCCTTACCATAGTTTCACGCATCAAAACATATTCTACATAACTCCAATACAATATTCCACATATTACTCCTCTTCCTCTAACAACTACACCAACGTGGGAGATGACAGATCGACATATTTTTTTCCAAATCTCACTACGACTCCAAAGTCACAACTTTGTTCTGAATACGTCAAACAAAAATGTCACCAGTTTCGTTCTCGTGATCGCCATTTACCTTTTATTTTTACCGACGGATCAAAAGACGCCAACCTCACTGGTAATGCCATAGTTTCAAACACACACACAAAACAGCATCGCCTAGCAAATGGAACCTCCATTTTCATCGCAGAATTGCACTCCATTCTCGTTGCCCTTCGTCATGCTTGCAACTGTTCAATTAGTCGTCCCATACGTAGTGTCGTCATCTGTTCCGATTCCAAATCTGTCCTTCATTCACTTTCTTCACTTTTTTTCACACCATTGCCATATTTCCATCTACGATAACCTTCCAACTCTATTTGATGGGCGTGAAGGTCAGTTTCCTGTGGGTGCCCAGCCGCTGCGGCATCCCAGGAAATGAAAAAGCCGACAAACTAGCAAAAGAATCATTACAACTCTCGAACATTACAGAAATTGAACCGCATTTTTACGCCATTAAATCGTCAATACAAGATAAAATCAGATATTTATGGACCCAAAACTGAACACAAAACACAAACCACACACAATTACGAATGGTCAAACATACTGTCGAACCGTGGCCATCATCTTTTCAAAAAAACCGACACGAAGAAAACGTTCTATCACGTTTACGCATCGGTCATACTTTTCTCAATCATCGATATATTTACACAGCTTCACCTCGACCTTCATGCTCATCATGCGACACCCATCTTGCAGTCACACATATACTCCTACATTGCCAAAAGTGCCAGGACCCTCGAAGAACACTTACAAACTACTGCCGAACACACAACATTGCCTTTTCTTTACCCATACTACTAGGAGACCAACACCCTTTTCTAATCAAGTTACTTTTCATCTTCCTCCGACAAACAAACCTGCTACAGGAACTATGATATAACTTTTACAGCATAATATTTTCATTTCACGGCACGAAATGACCTGAGTAGGCCGAAGTGCCTATCTTAATAAAACAAAGCACGGGAGACTGCGGTTGGAACTGGCACCATGCTGACGTGTGTCGAGCGATTTGGGCTGCGTACACCGGTGTGGCCTACGGAAGATTGTGGCCAAGTGAGAATAGATTGTGAGCAAGAATTGCATGAATTTGTGGGGACAAATTTACCAACATTGATGCCGAAACCAGGGGACCTTTAGATCTTCAGTTTTGGTGATTTGCGTTGCATTGTTTTGAAATTGCATGGATGTGAAGATTGACCCAGCAAGGCTGAAGAAGCGAAGCACTGCGGCAAGAATATGGGCTTCACGCAGCGGTAACGCACTTGCCGAACTCTTGAACGAGTCTCCGTCGGGTGGAGAAGATTCGCTCGAGGTAATGGAAGCCAAGAGGGATTGTGAAGCCCGACTCTCTTCACTTGATGACGCTCAAGCTGCCCTAGAGGCGGAATTGAACGAAGAGGAGCTTCAGGGTGGCGTAAACACAGCCTGGAGCTTCAGGGATGGAGTCAAGAAGGCTCTTCTTCGTGCGGAGAAGTTCCTTGTAAAGCATCAGCCAGCCGCTAGCGGCCAGCTGAGCAGCTTGGGGTCACCGCAGCATTCTGCAGTGGTGCGTCTCCCTCAACTCGAGCTCCCGCGCTTCGACGGTGACGTAATGAAGTGGACGAACTTTTGGGAAGCTTTTTCAGCTGCGGTAGATGTGAGTGATCTTCCTGAGATAAGCAAACAAAACTATCTCAGGTCTCTTCTGCGAGGGGAGGCGAAGAAGTATGTTGAGGGCCTTCCCTTGTCTGCGCAGAATTACCAGACTACGTGCATCCTGCTGAAAGACCGCTTCGGACGCAACCGTGTTTGCTCAAGTGCAGAAGCTGCTGGAACTTCAAGTCCCTCCAGGACATCCACGGGAGGTTGGTGCCCTGTAGCGTCTTGTGCATAAGCTACTTGTCCACATTAGAAGCTTGGAGTCTCTCGGCATCAAGGGTGAGCAGTACGGCGTAATTCTCACCCCACTGATTCTGTTCCGGCTGCCAGCTGAAGTACGTCTCGAGTGGGCGAGGGGCAGTGTGGGACAAGAGAGCAACCTGGACTTTCTTGTAGACTTCCTTCAGAAGGAGCTTATCCGCCAGGAGTGCTCTGGTGTGTACAACGATCTGACGGCATCTGGAGGCAAACCTGTGTCTTCAACCGGGCGAGCCGCAGCTTCTTCTGAACGCCAACCTGGTGCAGCAAGAAAGGAGTAGCCTCCGCGATCATCTGCTGCTGCGCTGCATGCAGCCACGCCTGGGTGTGCTTTGTGCCGACAGCATCACTACATAGCTAAGTGCCCTGCACTTCTGAAACTCGCATGTGTAGATAGGTTTGGTGCTATCAAAGCCAGCAGGCTGTGCTTTTGTTGTTTTCAGAGCGATCACATGGCAAAAAACTGTGCTATGAGATGTGACCTGTGCAAAGGCAGGCATCACCGTTTGCTTTGTTTCCATGGTGGGAAAGGGAGTGAGATTGCTTCAGATGGATCCGTGAAAGGGGGATATGCTGTTGTGCCTTCTAAACCACCGCCCACTATGCCTGCTCCCAGTGTGCCAGCACCAGGTATACCCCGAAGTGCGGCAGTGAGGCAGCAGAGGGGCAAGTCTGGAGTATCACTCTCGTGCAACACTGGTAGTGTGACATTGCTGCAACTGGGTACTGTTCTGGTGGAGGGCAAACATGGCCCGGTGAAGGCTAACATGATTTTTGACAGTGGTAGTGATAAAACTTTCATGTCTGAGAGGCTCGTGAAGCAAGTCAAGGGGTAATTCAAAGGATCCGTTGAAATGACATGTGCCTCTTTTGGTGGTGGCAAAGCCACAAGAGTATGTGACGTGTATGATGTCATGGTAACTTCTGCCAATGCTTGTCTGCCGACAGCAGTGAAGGTAACAGCCGTGAAAGTGCCAGTGATCTGCGCTCCGCTGGTCTGTCCGTGTGTCCCCGCCCACCTGCTGGATCCATTCAGAGACATCGCCTTGGCTGCCGACTGTGCGTCTGATTCCTCTGGTGGTAGCGTGCTGCATATCTACCTCGTCATTGGACAGGACCAATATTGGTCCCTGGTGAAGTCGGTTTGATGCGGAGCTCAGAGGGTCTTGTCGCCTTTGAGACCGTGTTTGGGTGGGTTCTCTCGGGCTCGGTAGGTGGAGTGGAGGGTTCTCCTGGTGGCACAGGTGTGGGCAGTCTGGGATGTCAGCTGCTGATGATGACTGATATGACATCAGCCGGTATCAGACAAGTGTGGTGTCGGATGATTTTTATGTGCTTGACCTACCTGATGCGTCTGATGCAGTGCTGGCCGAGTTCAACAGAACCATCAAATATGACGAAGGTAGGTATTTGGTTCAGGTACCGTGGAAGCGCAACAAGTCAGTGCTCATGGATAGTCCTGTTTCTGCTGAAAAGCGGTTGATAAGTCTAGAAAAAAAGCTGCACTCCAACCCCCAGCTTCATGCTGTTTATGAGGCAGCTCTGGTGCATATGGAGGATGATGCCGTCATATGTGAAGTCCCCCCTGACGAAGTGACGTCATCAGATGCAACGTATTACATTCCCCACAGGTCAGTGGTGAAAATGAGGAGCACCACTACTAAAGTGAGACCAGTGTTTGATGCTAGCGCGCGGGGCCCAATGGTGTATCACTGAATGATGTGGTGGAGGTTGGGCCTGCATTGATGCCTAACTTGCAGGAAGTTCTGCTCCGTTTCAGGCGCTGGCGATTTGGCCTGTCAGCTGACATTGTCAGAAAGCGTTTGACCAGATCCGTTTGGCGAAAAGTGAGCAGAACACACACCGCTTCTTGTGGAGGCAGGGCGGGCAGATGAGGATCATGCGCTTTCAGCGAGTGACCATGGGCGTGGCCTGCAGCCCCTTCCTGATGGATGCCAGAATCAGGTACCACCTGGCTCAGTACCCTGGCAGTCGCGTAGTGACAGAGCTGAGGTAGTGTCTGTACGCAGATGATTGGCTCACTGGGTGTGACACCGAGGAGGAAGCGGTTTCTATGTTTCAGGAGGCGTGGTCGATCATGCGAGCTGCTGGGATGGAGCTGGCGAAATGCTCCAGCAACTCATCTGTCCTGTTGGGTAAACTTCAGCAGGAACTACAGTATGTGAATGGTGATAGTGTGAAGGTCCCGGGAGTGACCTGGTGCCGCGATGATGACGCCTTCTCTTTCACAGGGAATCGGCTGTCTACTGGCATCGTGCCAACTAAGCGTGTTGTCGGCATGCTTGCCAGGATCTTTGATCCCCTGGGCTTTTGACCCCCTACATGGTGCTGGCTAAGTGTCTTTTCCAGGAATTGTGGGAGATGAACCTAGGATGGGACGAGGTGTTGTCTGGCGATCACGCCGACCTGTTCGACAGATGGCTGAGGGGCTGTGAGGTGCTACAGAAGGTGAAAATTCCGCGGTGCTACGCAGCTCTGTCCGCCACTGATTGGTCGTCCTCTCCAGAGCTGGAGCTACATGTGTTTGCCGACGCTTCCCCCAAGGCGTACGGAGCATGTGCATATATTAGTTTCAGAGAATCGGATGGTTCGAGCAGTGTGTCATTTGTGATGTCGAAGGGACGGGTGGCGTCGCTTAGACCGCGACATACCCTACCTCGTCTAGAACTAATGGCCTGCTTAACAGGAGCTAGACTGGTGGAGTTGGTCAAGGTGAAGGTGAAGGTACGCGATGCGCTGCGGCTGCCTGCTGATACTCCATACACGTGCTGGAGTGACTCAATGATCGCGCTTGGTTGGTTGCGTGGACGACCTCAGCGCTGGAAGCAGTTTGTTTCAAATCGGGTCTCTGAGATCCAGACTTTGACATCTGTCGAAAACTGGTCTCATTGCAGGTCAGCTGAAAATCCGTCAGACCTTTTAACGCGTGGTCTTCTGGCAGACGAGCTGGTGGCGTCATCCATGTGGTTCAATTGGCCAACATGGCTGTCGCAGCCTGATGCTCCAGTGCAGGAAGAGGCACAGGTGCCCAGCTCAATGCCGGAGGAGGTTGGCTGTTGGAGTTCTTGCTTCAGCTGTTGTTGAAGCTGTTGATGACCGTGGCTTCCTGCAGGTGGAGAGATTTAGCACGTTCTCCAAAGCAACCCGTGTGGTCGGTTGGATGCTTCGGTTTGTAGATAACGCGCGGTGTCGTTCGCAGCGTTGCGCAGGCGAGCTTTCTACTGAGGAGCTCACGGCTCCTCGGATTTAAGTGACTTGGTTCAAGACTTGACTGTAGGCAAAACTCTGGGAAGAAGTGACCATAACATAGTTAGATTCAAGGCACATGTAGGGGAAATTATCAAGGATAATTTGGTAAAGGTTCCAAATTTCAACAGAGCAGACTTTGACTGCATGAGAGCGGCTTTAAGTGCCATCAGATGGGAAGAAGAATTCTCCAATTTAAATGCCTGTGAAATGTGGGAAAAGTTCAAATCTTACTTGAAGGAAATTCAGATTAGGCATGTCCCCCAAAAGCAAAGACGCAAAAGAAGGGTAGGAAAGCCAGCATGGCTTACACCAGACTTGATAAAAGCAATTAAGTCTAAGAAAACTGCATTTAGTCTTTAAAGAAGCCTCAAATGTCGTTAATCTAAAGGCGTATCGAAAAGCTAGACACCGTGAAGCAAAAAACCAGAGCAGCAAAGCGAGCAAAAGAACTGGATTTAGCTACAAACTGTAATGGGGACAGTAAAAGGTTCTTTAGTTTCTACAAGCTGAGTAAAGTTTCTAGCACAATTGGTCCACTGGAAGTAAACGGGACTACATTGGGTGAGGATAGTGAGATGGTTGAGGAGCTGAGCAAGCAGTTTAAATCAGTGTTTACATTGGAAGATATGACCAATCTGCCGACCGTACACCATAGTTCAGTGACATGGGATCTGACGAATGATGTTGATTTCATTGATAGTGATGTTGTTTACAATCACATCAGGAAAATAAAGCCAAACAAGGCAGCAGGACCTGATGATATTTATGCTAGGGTGTTGCGGGAAGCTGAAAAGGAACTGGCATTTCCACTTAGTATAATATTTTGTAGATCAGTTTCACAAAATGAAATTCCAACCGATTGGAAAAGGGCGAATGTAGTTCCTATTTTCAAGAAAGGAGTAAGTGGGAAAGTTGAAAACTATAGGCCAGTAAGTCTCACATCCCTAGTCTGCAAGGTACTCGAATCAATTATCAAGGATAGAATAGTTCGTAATCTGGAAGGTAGCAGATTGATTCAAGAGATTCAACATGGGTTTAGAAAGGGACAATCGTGTCTCACAAACCTCTTCGACTTTTTTAACTTCGCCACAGAACAATTTGATCAGGGAAATCAGGTTGATGTAGCATATCTTGACTTTAGTAAGGCCTTTGACAAGATAGCCCATAAACGGTTAATGATACAGCTTCAGTCCCATGGTATTGCAGGTAGCATCTTAAAATTGATAGTTGTGGCTTTCAGATAGACAGCAAAGAGTGATGCTAAATGGTACAAAGTCATCATGGCAAAATGTTCTTAGTGGAGTCCCCCAGGGGTCAGTACTGGGGCCACTACTGTTCATTACATTTGTAAATAACATTGAAAGTGGCATAAGCAGTAAAGTTTTGAAATTTGCGGATGATTTGAAGGTCTTTAGGGCAATAACAGGTCAAGATGAGTATATCTCGCTGCAAAAAGACATGGACGAACTTGTGAAGTGGTCCGAAGAATGGCAAATGAAATTTAATTTTGATAAGTGCAAAATCATGCATGTAGGTAAGCAGCATATGAAGGCTCCATACTTGATGGGTGGCCAAGTGCTATCAGTGACTCAACAGGAGAAGGATTTAGGTGTTATTCTAAACACAAAACTGGGGGCATCAGAACAGACCAAGGAAGCCAGGAAGAAGGCACTGAAAATACTCGGGGCAATAAATAGGAATGTATCATACAGAAGTGAAGAAGTGACCAGGAAGCTTTACTGTGCATACGTCGGGCCACATTTGGAATACTGAATCCAAGCTTGGTCTCCTAGCTATGAAAAAGATTGTTGGCTTTTAGAGAGTACAAAAGAGGGCTACAAAAATGGTTAATGGCATAAGCAACCTGGCATATGAGGAAAGATTGAAGAAATTGAATATGTTTTCACATAGATATAGAAGGCTGAGAGGAGATCTCATCGAGGTCTTTTAGCCCGCAGTGGGGCCGGCCTCGTTACACGGCTGGCTAGGGAACTGGCGCTCCCTCGGGTCACCACAGCCACCCCTCTTCCTTCCGTCCATACGCTCCCATTCCAATAACCATATCATCCCAACATCCATGTCCTTCACCTGGCCCTGCAACACCAACTATCCCTACTACGAGCAGGCAGGGCAACTTCCCCGATCCTGCCCACCAGCTCAGTTTTATCGGGGTAGCCGCGCCCCCTCGGCCCGTCCCCCGGGGTTGACGGAGTCCTGGAGGTTGAGGTCCCCCGTCGCACGGTGCTAGTTGTGACGGGGGACCAACACACCTCTTTGGTCCTGATATCCCGGAGGGGCGGGCGGGCCCGCGGGGCCTCACGCGGGCCAAGTGGCTGGTCGCCTCGGGCCGGGGGCCTGGGAATCTTCCCGGTGCCCGCCGACCCGGCCGGCCGGGGTCAAGGGGTGGGCGGTGCTGGATCCCGGTCGGGGTGGTGAGTATCTCTCTCCCGGCCGGGCGAAGGCGCCGCTTGCCTCGTATAGCTCCTCGGGCGCCTGGCGACCTCCCGTTCGCGGGGCCCAGGCGTCCCCCCAGTAGGGCCCCATGCGGTGGGGCGCCCGAGGAGCAGAAACAAAAACACACTACATGGCAACCAGAATTACCCAAAACTCCCCTGGTCCCTCTCGTAGGGGCCAGACCTGCCCCCCACCCGTCGTGGGTGGGGGCTCCCCCAACACAGACAGCGCAAACGTTCCCCCTACACCTCGGGTCCTCATTTTCAGAGGACTTACGATGAGTCTTGCATCTTTATCTCCACTTCAACGACGGAGAGGATGCGACAGATTCGGAAACATTGCTAGATGTGAGAGGTTGAAGGATGGTGCTTTGGAGGTGGAGTTTGTGGTGGCCAAGGAGGCGGAGATTGCCCTGAGGGTATCTGAGTTCGTGTACAGTGTGCGGAGAGGTGACACGAGAGTGGATGAGAGTATTGCAATAAAAGTAGAACCCCATCGAACAAAGCACGTCTCGGGGAATAATAAACTGCTATGACCTGAGCGGCGTACCTGAGGACGAGATAGTTGATGGATTGTCCGAGTTTGGAGTCACGGAAGCGAGAAGGATGATGGTGAGAAGAGGTGCGGACACAGTCCCGACAAATAACATAATTTTGACTTTTAACAGAACAGACATACCATCAGAAATACGTGTGGGGTACGTGCGTGTGAAGGTGCGTCTCTTCCTCCCCAACCCGATGCGCTGTTTTAGGTGCCAGAGATATGGGCATACGACTCAATTTTGCAGAAATCGCCCAGCATGTGGTAAGTGTGCCTCGAATGACCACACTTTCGAGCACTGCACTTCCTCGACCCCCCAGTGTGTGAACTGTGAGAGAGGACGAAGCCACCACACATCTTCTGACCGAACTTGCCCGTCCTACCTGAGAGAAAAAGAAATCATAGCGATCAAGCACACACAAAAAATAACATTTCGGGAAGCAAGAGACTTATATGACCGATCACATCCCAAAGCGTCTTACGCTTCGAAATTGAAAAATACACCAGTCCATAGTCTGACACCTCCGCAACACATACAGCCCGAAAATGTTTCTGATCTCATCGTTCAGTTGACTGCCCTCCTTCGAGCCTTTGGCGCTCCTCTTGCGTCTCCGGTGAGGCAGGGGCGGCCAATCCAAAGCGTTGCGGAGGAAACCATAGCCCCACCCACCACCAGTGGGGCCGCCAACGAGCCGTCCGAGACCTCACCCAAAACAACATCTAGAGATGGGGAATGGACACAGGTCCACCTGTCAAAGAGACCCGTTCGATCTCCTCCACCCAAGCCCAGCCCCTACCCACCCACCATGAATCCTCCGCCTCCTCCTTCCTCCAATCCCCCTTCACCTCCTTTATGTACCGCCACCACCTCCAAATCCCTCCTTTCCACCTCCTCCCTTCAGGCCTCTCCCCCACCCCCACCCTCGTGTTCCACGTCCGCACCTGCATCGCCGCCCCGACACCAGGAAGCTGGGAGACGCGCCCGCGAGGCGAAACGAGCGCGGCTCGCTGACATGGAAAGGGCCCGCGAGAAGAACCGCCAGGGAGCCGAGGCGGCTGCACCACGGAGGCCGGCAACCCCATCGCCACGACGGCGAATAGAGGGACCGGCTCCGTCCATAAATAAAATGGGTCCTCCTCCACCCCCTTCCCGTCTGGGGCCTCAGAAGCGAGGTCTTCCACCATCGAGCTCTCCACCGGGGGAGGGGTCATCACGTCCCCGTCCGAGGACTCAGTCCCTTGGGCCGAGTCAGCCCGAAACCCGCGGGTTACCTCCGGATTTGAGGGCGGGAACAGGGGAAACCTAACCCGCTCTCGCTTCCCACGTTTTTAGTTCGCAACTTTCATCTTTATATATCTGACGTATGAGTTTTATTCTCCAATGGAATTGTAGAGGGTTGAGAACCAGCCTCAACGACCTCCAAACCATTTCACATTTACGAGTACCATTAGTAGTTTGTCTCCAAGAGACGAAGCTTTCTCCTGATGCACATTTTCACCTCAACAACTACTCTGTGTTACGTAGGGATGTTACTCCGCACACTGTAGCACATGGAGGAGTACTTATCGCTGTGCACAACTCTGTTCCCTTCCAGCAAGTATCTATATCTTCAAATATACAGTGTATCGCTGCCCGTGTGAAAATAAATCGCCACGTCGTTACCGTATGTAGCGTATATCTCCCGCCGGGCGAGAGGTTCCCACTTTCTGAGCTCTCCCAAACGTTGGCGCAGTTCACTCCACCGGTAATGGTATGCGGCGATTTTAACGCCCACCACCCTCTTTGGGGCTCAGCTACCACGACGAGCCGTGGACGTGCAGCCGAATGTTTTGTTCGAGATTTTCCATTATGTGTACTTAATACAGGAAGGCCAACCCACTTTACATTGCCAACTGGGCAGACCTCTGTGCTGGATCTTACCCTCTGCAGTCCGGAACTTGTACCCTTTTTAGAATGGTCCGTGGACGATGATCCACATAACAGTGACCATTTCCCTGTTTGGTCTTTTTTTCATTAGCAGAGTTGTTGTAAGCCGACGACCGTCGAAATGATTATTTAACCGGGCCGATTGGGGTGCGTTCCAAGCAAATATTGAGAGTAGACTCCAAGACTATCCCAATGAATCTGGTGTTTCCGTGGAGGCATTCACGACGGCAACCGTGGAGAGCGCTCGGCGATACATTCCTCGTTCTTCAGGAACTTCAGTTCGAGTACCCGTTCCGTGGTGGTCGGAAGAGTGCCGAGAGGCGTTGCGTGCCAGGAAGAAAGCCTTTCGTACCTTTAATACAAATAGTTGTATGGCAAATTTAATAGCTTTCCGCAAAGCACGGGCATTCGCTAGACGTACTATCGCCCAAGCGAAACGAGATTCATGGAAAGCTTACGTGAACACATTGAATCGATCCACACCACTGTCGTCTGTATGGTCCCGCATTAAACGCTTTTCTGGAAAGTATACTCCACTCCCACTTCCTACCCTACACATGGCCGGTCGAGATATCATTGACCCAGAAGAAGTAGCGAACGAGATGGGACGAGCTTTGTCAGCACGCTCGGAAAACACATATAACGAGCAATTTCTCAGACACAAGGATAGGTGCGAGGCACGTCCTCTCGATTTTTCCACCACAAATGTCCTCCAGTACAACGTACCATTTTCCATTTCCGAATTAACCACAGCAATCAGCACGTTGAAGAGCGTGGCAGAGGGTCCCGACACTATGCATAATGACCTTATAAAGCGCTTACCAGCTGCTGCTTTAGAAGCACTTTTGGAAGCCCTAAATGCAATGTGGGCATCGGGCACATTCCCACCTTCATGGCGGGAGGCAATTGTAGTGCCCATACGTAAACAAAATAAAACTGGCACTGATCCACTGCATTACCGTCCAATCTCACTGACTTGCTCCCTGTGTAAACTTTTCGAAAAAATGGTGAATGTCCGATTGATGTGGTTTCTAGAACATAACAATCTACTTACTGTCATACAGAGTGGGTTTCGTAAACACCGTAGCACAATTGACCATATTTTAACACTCGACTCAGTTGTACGCTCTGGTTTCATGAAACGCCACCACACAGCAGTAATATTTTTTGACATTGACGGCGCATATGACACGGCATGGCGTCACGGTATCCTGATGAAGCTGCACAATATGGGAATTAGAGGTCCCATGGGTGTCTTCTTGTCAAATTTTCTGTCTTCCAGAACGTTTCGCGTTAGAATAGGAAATACCCTATCTGGCACGTTTTCGCAACCTAACGGAGTTCCACAGGGGAGCGTACTGAGCGTTGCATTGTTTGCTATTTCAATTAATGACGTGGGTACATCGCTGCCAAATTCCGTAGGGAGAGCGCTTTTCGTGGACGATTTCGCCATATGGTCCTCTTCACACTCTGTGCATACGGTTGAGAGACAACTCCAGATGGCTGTTCGGAAGGTGCAGGATTGGTGCAACAAAACCGGTTTCGTAATGTCTACGTCGAAAACCACCGCTGTCCACTTCTGTCGCAAACGTTCTTGTACTGACCCCGTGATTATGCTCAATGGATGCCATATACCATTCAAACCAGCTGCCAAGTTTCTGGGTGTGTGGATGGATCGCCGACTGACATACACCACCCATATCAACGATCTTGCACAGAAATGTGCAAAGCGACTACAAGTAATGCGTACAGTCTCTAGATGTTCGTATGGAGCAGATAGATCTATCTTGCTTCTTATGTATCGATCGCTCGTGCGTTCTAAAATTGACTATGGTTGTTTTATTTATGACGGAGCGTGTGCCACATCCAAGCGTCGCCTTGATGTGATCCACAATGTAGCTCTTCGCATCGCTACTGGAGCCTTTCGCACCTCACCGGCTGCTAGTGTAATGGTAGAGGTAGACGAGCCACCTCTTGCACTACGCCGTAAGTTATTGGGCGCGAGATACGCATGCAATGTTGCTCAAAACCGGAACCATCCAGCATATCGGTGGATATTCTCGAGGACATCAAATGCACGCCACATTACCCGGCGTGGATTACCGTTTTCCACTCGTATGTCCACGATTCTTCGAGAATGTAATATCCGGCCGCGTTCCATAGCACACGTAATCACGCCTAGCATTCCCCCTTGGCAGGTTTTCCCAGTGAAAACCGACATGACACTAACCTGCTCAAAGAAAGGGCAGGTAAACCCGGAGGAACTTCGAACGTTAGCATTGGAAAAAATACACGAATATAACGACTTTTCGCGTATTTACACGGACGGCTCAAAGTCAGTTTCTGGTGTCGGGTGTGCTTGCGTAAGTCGACAAAGTGTTCGATCTTTTTGTTTACCGATGCAAACCTCGATTTTTACTGCCGAACTGTATGCCATTCTACAAGCCCTCTATTTTATACAGAAAGACCGGTCCACGAAGTACGTGATTTTCACAGACTCTCTGAGCAGTCTCCAGGCACTGAACATCTTTAATCAGGATAACCGACTAGTTCGGAGGATTATCAAAGTAGTAAAGTCCCTGCATGACATCGGGAAAATTTTAGTGTTTTGCTGGATTCCTAGCCATGTTGGACTCGCCGGAAACGAAGCTGCTGACATAACCGCCAAGCACGCCATTAGCAATGGCCGTGTGGTCCATCTACGGCTCCCTCCAAGAGATATATACCCTACTATATTGTCAAGTATACATTCAGAATGGCAACGATCCTGGAATTCAAAGTGTAGTAAGCTCAAGGTTTTAAAACCGACACTAGGAAAATGGCTATCCTCTCACCGAACCAAACGTCGGGAAGCAGTAATACTCTGTCGATTGAGAATAGGCCATACCTTTGCAACACATATTTATATGTTGACCGGTAATGACCGTCCCGTATGTCCGCGCTGTTCTAACCCGCTTACCGTGTACCATGTTTTAGTTGGCTGTACACTGCTAGAACCTCTACGACGCCAGATTTTAGGACGGTTGAACACCGACTCTTCTTTACGTATGCTTATAGGGAACGACTCTGAGGCCGTTGCGTCTGGGAATATTTTTATGTTCATTCGACAAGCTCGCTTTGACGTGATATACCCCCATCCGTGAAGATGGATAGTGAGCTATGATAGTAGCACCGTATATTGATTCCATTCCAGTTATGGGCGCAAAATGACCCTAGATGTCGACGCGCCCCTAAACTCCAACACACCACCACCACCATCATCGAGGTCTTTAAATTTGTCCATGGTCTTGAGAGGGGATATCTTTGGGAAATGATTGAATTGAACAGAAATGATGCAATTAGAGGTCATAAATTCAAAATTAAAGTTAACCACAGCACAACAAGGTTATGGCAAACTTTCTTCACCAACAGGGTAGTAGAACACTGGAACCAGCTGCCAGAAAACATTGTCAGTAACAGCACATTGAACATCTTTGAAAACAGCATAGACAATTATTATAAGAATAGAGGGCTTGCTTTTCAGTATTACAGGGAGGGCTAATTGACAGATTTGGTGGGCAACTGGTTCAGTGTAAAGAGTGCAACCATGAAGGGCCCTTGTGGCTCATAGTTGCACTAATCGTTTATGTCTTTATGTCTTTACGTTTGTCGTTGTGTGCCTAAGCGTTTCCATACTTCATTCATGTATTTCACTCATTTCTTTGCGAAGCCGATTGTGCCGAGTCGCCCAACGGAGCAGTCGTATGGGCAACTCGGTTCTGGTAACTGGAACAGGTTATGACCTGAAAGTGCTCCCATATAGGTGACCTGAGGTGAAGTCGCGGATCTGGCATCTGTATTTCATCATTAGTAATGTCCAAAACATCATTAATGCCAATATTGGAGCATTTAAACATAATCACAGCGATCCATAACAATGACAAGCCAAGCCACGCAAAACCAGAAAATGTGGCAATTTTGACCTCATTTGACCTTGTAGATATTAACCTAAGGTCATGCAATATGTATACAATAGAGCTCACTATCGTGCCTATCCACGCTGCGAATTTCGTTGTTCTAGCCTTACTATGAGCCGAGATCTTAGGGGGGCCGGAATCGGCCCCCCTTCCAGTGAGCGTAATTTTCAGGCCCTCCGACCCTCCGGGGCGCATGTTAATACTCTCTTGTGGGATGCATTGGATTCTTATCAAGTGTTAATTGCCACAATATGTACTTAACATTCTGCGATCGTGCGGCGTACTTTTCCGCATGCCAAGTATAGACACAGGCGGCATGAAGACCGCTGTCACGGGCCCAATCTTTTTGACCCTCGTTTGATTCGTCCCTCACTTTTGGGAAAAGAAACCACGGCACATGATACGAATTGACATAGCTCCCATCCCTATTAATTACATGTGATGAAGTAGTTCCACCGTGACGAACGGCATACTGCATGGTTACGAAATGACCTCTCGAGATAAAGATGCTGCATGTCAGGGAAGACTGACGACAGATGAAGATAGATTAATAGACGTGAATCTATCTCGAAGTTTTTTTATATCAAATAGCACCAGCTACCGATTGCTAGGTGTTCATTTTTCGAGCGCCAATGATAGTATAAACCAAAAACATACATGATGTGAGACGCTATTATATATGCGGCAAGGGCGACTACATTTTTCGTGTTGCAGCTCTCCAGCATGTGATTGACCTTCGTCAATTTGATCCACCGCCATGCAGTTTCGGTTTGACCTCCTTCTGAAGACCCGCCTCCACATCCGCCACTGTTTCCGGCATGCGCATTCCCATCGTCTCCGGCAGCAGCAGGAACACCAGGCCGGCGATGAGCGATAGCACGCCGAAAACGGCCGTCGGCGCGCTCTGGTGTAGATTGCTGACCAGATCCACCACGAACGGCGACGCGGCGGCGCCTAGTCGCAACATCACTTGACATAGGCCGAACCCGATGCCTCGCACAGACGTCGGCAGGTACTCGGGCGTGTAGGTGTAAATCGAGGTGAACGCCAGCCCGATGAACATCTTGCCGACCAGTCCGAGCGCGATGCGCGCGCTGATGTCCTTGAATGCGATGGTGAGGAACATGGCGACGGCGGTGAAGACGAAGCACGCCGCAATCGGCCGGCGGCGCCCCAGTCGGTTGATGACTGGAAAGGCCATGCTGCATGGCACGTCGGAGAGTCCGATGAAGACGCCGACTAGATGTGGGTCCGGACTGAGCTGCGTTGTGTCAAAAGCGATGCCGAAGTACGCGCCCGACACGACAAACCAAGTGAACGCACTGATGAGAATGTTTTTCCGCATCTGCGGTGTGCGGTACAGCTGCTTGATCTTGTTCATCAGCCTGCTGCACCGAGTGTCACCCTCCTCCCCGGCCACGGCCACCTGACGTGCCAGGTCATTCTCTTGTATACGCGCCATCGCCATAATGACCCTATCTCTGCCTGGCATCTGTTTCCTATTCCAGCGGGCACCACGCTCCAGGACAGCGTATGCTTCGTCAATCCGACCCTGCTGCAGAAGCCAACGAGGCGATTCTGGCATAATGAAGACGTTGGGGAGCAGTGCTAAACACGGCACGGCATAGGCCAGCTGGAGGAGGCGTCTCGTGCGGATCCAGTACGAGCCCGCTGCTACCAGCATGGTACCTACAGCGAAGGGGAGTAGAGAAACGGCAGTTATGCAGGCGCGCGGGCCGAAGCTGCTCAGCTCCATCGTCAGGATGTACTGGCTGCCGATCATGCCGGCCATGGCCAGACCGCTTAGAAAGCGGCACACCACGAACAGTTCGTAGTCTTCGACGGCCGCCGAGGCGAAGGCCACCACCACGAGCAGCAGCATTGCCGGCAGGAACACCGGGCGCCGGCCGATCCGGTCGGCCAGCTGGCCGGCGCAGATGGCGCCCACCAGGCCGCCCATCATCAGGATCGACTGCAGCAGCGACAGCAGCGGTTTCCGTTGGCACACCAGTTCCCACTCGGTCACCGCGGTCGACTGGTAGACGGTGTGGTCCCACACCCAGCGCGTGCACATGACGCTGGCGTTAGCGCTCTGGACGCACTCTGGCGTGTCGTCAGGCAGATCGTGGTAGGTGGCGTTGGCATCGAAACCGTCGGCGCATTTGAACGGCGGCGATCCTCCGATGAACATCATCGACATGGAGAAGAACGGCAGGATCAACCACATGAGCGACATGTATATGATGAGAAGTACCTGCCAGCGACCCATGCCGCAGCAGATAGAAAGTATTTCCTCAAAGTTCTTCGCACGACCGATGTCTGTGACCTCGACATTAGAGACGTCATCGGCAGCGACTGATATTGCTTGTTTCGAATGTACAAACTGCTTCACGGCGGTGACACCTGTTGCCATTCTGTCGTTAGGTGTTGTCGAGTCCATTAAAAACTGCATTTTATGGTGGCCTAGAGGTAGCCCGACGACAAAACACACTGCAAGCCTGAAAGAAGAACGGACTTTGTCAGGAAACGTGGAAAAAAACAATCTGAGAACATTATGCTAACAGTTCACCCGCGTATATTGTGATGGCCTGACCAGTGTCCAAAAAGGACCTTATTGCAGCAATTTCAGTCGAGAACTCAGGGAAGTGACAGAAACAGAGATTCCCTCAACCTCTCTGCTGTTTATTGAGGGGCCCTGGACACCGGGCGGGCCACTTAAGTGTCCCAACACCGGACTGCCACTCTATACGCTGGCAATCACTCTATGGCAGTACATACGTGTTAACACGCGCCCTGGAGGGCCTCTGACGATAACGCGCACTGGAGGGAAGGTGGGGGGAGAGGCGGATTCCGCCCCCTAGGATGTGCTATGAAGGCTAGAGCAACGAAATTTGCAGGGTGCATGGGCACGATAGTAAACTCTATTGCGTGCAAAGTTGATGACCTTATGTCAATATCTTCAAGGCCAAATGAGGTCAAAATAGCAAAATTTTCTGGTTTTGCGTGGCTTGGCTTGTGATTGTTATGGATCACTGTGATTGTGCTTCATTGCTCCAAAATTGGAATTAATGATGCCTTGGACATTACTAATGATGCAATACAGATGTCAGATCCGCCATTTGACTTCAGGTCACCTGTATAGGAGCACTTTATTAGGTCATTACCTGCTCCAGTTACCGGAACCGGGCTCCTAACCCGACTGCTCCGTTGGGCGGCTCGGCACAATCGGCTTCGCAAAGAAAGGAGTGAAATATATTAATAAAGTATGGAAACGCTTAGGCACACAATGACAAACAGTAGATTTCGGGATGTGTAGGGAATAACATTTAAAGTGACATCAATCGCATGACAGTCATTTGCATTTATGACACATTACAGCTGACCAAGTTTGGCTCCATTAGCCTGTCATGAACTTGACCTGACTTGGCCTCGGCGACCTAACATGACCTTTAAATTACATAACATAAGAATATGCATCAAACAAGTCGCTAGTGTTGTCAAGAACATTTCCCTTTTGCCAATATACGGGAAGCGCATCAGCGACGATTTTTGTGGTCTGGCGCTGTGAATTGTTTTTACTTTAACGCCCGTAATTTGAAAACGTTTCTGCCGATTTTCATTTTTCGTGCTTTAAACAATGCGCCGGTCATTTCTAAGCAGGCACGCAAAAATTTTGCGTATATCGGCCGGTACAATATGGAGTTAAATACGAAAAATCGGAGGGGTTGACGGAATTCGCCATCCCCCTCCAGGGCGTGTGTGAGCCTGTCATGAACTTGACCTGACTTGGCCTCGGTGACTTGACATGACTTTGAAACAATGTAGCATGACAATGTACATCAAACAAGTCGCTAGTTTTGCCAAGAACACTTCCTTTTTGCTAATATACGGGAAGCGCATCAGCGCCGATATTTGAGGTCTGGTGCTCAGGAACGTTTTTTTTTTACTTTAGCGACCCCTAACTCGAAAAATGTTCGGTCAATTTTCATTGTTCTTTAAGCAACGCGCCGGTCATTTATTAGCAAGCACACAAATAATGGCGTATAGCTGCCGGTAAAATCTGGAGCTGTCTACGAAAAACCGGAGGGGTGGGCGGATTTCGCCCCCCCCCCCTCTCAAGGGCGCGTACTAAAACTACGCGTGGAACATTCGTTATATAGGTCATATAGGTCTCTGACGCGTCGACTGGTCATGGAGTGATTCAATTGTGGACTGTGTAACACGTAGAGGTCAAGATCAAGGTCAGAGATGACGTGGGATGTGACGTAGGCATGCTCGTGCTTCTGACTCATGTGCAAGTGAAGATAGACTTTCGTTCTAGGCGTATCGATGCAAGTGAGGACTTGGAACACAGGCGTAAAACTGGCATTGGAGAGCTAGGAAGAGATAATGCACAACACCTCATGTTATCGAGTGCCAACACTTGCCTAAAGTGGCCATGAATCGAAGCGCAAGATTTGACGGAGAAAACATTGGAACGAGGAAGCTGATATATTCCGTACGATATTAACTCGTTCTTCACCAGAGTAGGCGAGATGAAGTATATTTCAGGACTTGGATAAATGTCTTTCAAATACATGGTGTACAAAATTTAGAAAGGCTTCAGCATTTAGTGAGGTTTTGTTCTGAGGAAAATCATCCCAGCAAATGTTTGGGTGTCAACTATTCCAGATAATATTTAGATCATCCTGCGTTGGAATCATGGACATGTTCCCAGTATCGGTAGCTTCATTTCGCGACACCCATGTGAAACTTAAGTTCGTCTCGAGGGTGAGAGCGACTTAGAACCTGGAATACTTCATTAATGATTGCTTGCATGCGTATCCATCATAGCCGTTCCATGTACAATGGTCCATGCTCCCGGTTCCATGTCTTATCCATCATGCGCTTTCCGGTAACTAGAGGCATGACAAACAAAGTGAGTCTGCAACCGCGAATGTATTAATTCATGGCGAAATGAATTGTCCTGAAGTCGTGCGTGTCACATAGGCGCTGAAATGCACGACATGGTGGAAAATGGTGTAAGCGATGTGCCAGTATACAACCACGCGAGCCGATCCATCATCCAACCGAGGTTGCTTAAATACACATAGGAATCTGTCCCGACAACCACGGCCATTGACAACAGTCTGACAGTGATCTGACGTGTCTGCAAGCTCACCAGCAAAACTCTGGCGTGCACCAAGAGCTCACGAACCCTGACGCCAGTACCCTGACGTGTTCATCGGCACATGAACAGTACCCCGGCGCGTTTGTGAGCCCATGCACGGTGTCCTGGCGTGTTCATGAGGTCGGTCATGAAGGTCTCTGGCGAGTTTGTAGGACCATGGACAGTAGTCTGGGGCGTTCGTGAGCCAATGACCATTACTCCTGCGTGCTCGTTGGCCCAATAACGTCACTCTGGAAGTGTGTGTGAGCCTACGAACAATACTCTGGCGTGTGGACGAGCTAATGAGCCCACAGTACTCTGGATCGGTGTTTGAAAAATGGCACGATTTCTTAATTTTAGTCCTCTACATAATTATGCACTCCAAATAAAAATCCACCCACTGTGTTGTCACTGCAAGAAGCGTACTGGAAGTTTGATTGACTATGTTGGCTTAAGGGCGCGCCGACTGCGAGGTCATTGAGCGCCCATGCATACTGGAAGCGCGGTCAGTGCCAGTCATGTCATTATCGAACAGAAATATTTGCGACGACGGAGCAGCATGCCTGTAGGCATCCTGACATCTGGCTGGGTGACATCTGGCTGGGTGACATCTGGCTGGGTGACATCTGGCTGGGTGACATCTGGCTGGGTGACATCTGGCTGGGTGACATCTGGCTCGGTGACATCTGGCTGGGTGACATCTGGCTGGGATCGGGATTCACTTCTGGGATGTTCTCGTCTAGCAATATTGAGTCCCTGACACCAAACCCCTATTGAGTCCCTGACACCATATATAATAATGCACATCCGTTACTTCATGTGATGATGTGCACCAGGAGCATTCGAAGACCTTCCAGGAGCAGATATGGACGCACCAAAAATAAGTCCTCCTTTCTTTTGTATGTCTTGAACACATGGCGTGCTATCATGAAGGACACATTGCACCTCACCTCACCTCCTCACCCCACACACCTCACCCCCTCACCCCACACACCTCACCTCACCCCCTCACCCCACACACCTCACCTCCTCACCCCACACACCTCACCCCACACACATCACCCCCTCACCCCACACACCTCACCTCCTCACCCCACACACCTCACCTCCTCACCCCACACACCTCACCTCACCCCCTCCCCCCTCACACCTCACCCCCTCACCCCACACACATCACCCCCTCACCCCACACACCTCACCTCCTCACCCACACACCTCACCCCCTCACCTCACACACCTCACCCCTCACCCCACACACCTCACCTCCTCACCCCAACACATCACCTCCTCACCCCACACACCTCACCTCCTCACCCCACACACCTCACCTCACCCCACACACATCACCTCACCCCACACACCTCACCCCCTCACCCCATACACTTCACCCCTTCACCCCACACACCTCACCTCACCTCACCCCACACACCTCACCTTACCTCCTCACCCCACACACCTCACCTCCTCACCCCACACACCTCACATCACCCCCTCACCCCACACACCTCACCCCCTCACCCCACACACATCACCTCCTCATCCCACACACCTCACATCCTCACCCCACACACCTCACATCCTCACCCCACACACCTCACCTCACCCCACACACATCACCTCACCCCACACACCTCACCCCCTCACCCCATACACTTCACCCCTTCACCCCACACACCTCACCTCACCTCACCCCACACACCTCACCTTACCTCCCTCACCCCACACACCTCACCTCACCTCCTCACCCCACACATCTCACCTCCTCACCCCACACACCTCACCCCCTCACCACACACACCTCACCCCCTCACCCCACACACCTCACCTCACCTCCTCACCCCACACACATCACCTCCTCACCCCACACACTTCACATCCTCACCCCACACACCTCACCTCACCTCCTCACCCCACACACCTCACCTCACCCCACACACCTCACCCCCTCACCCCACACACCTCACCCCCTCACCCCACACACCTCACCCCACCTCACCCCACAGACCTCACCTTACCTCCTCACCCCACACACCTGACCTCACCTCCTCACCCCACACACCTCACCCCCTCATCCCACACACCTCACCTCACCCCACACACACATCACCTCCTCACCCCACACACCTCACCTCACCCCACACACATCACCTCACCCTACACACCTCACCCCACACACCTCACCTCACCCCCTCACCCCACACACCACCTCACCTCCTCACCACACACCTCACCCCCTCACCCCACACACCTCACCCCCTCACCCCACACACCTCACCCACCTCACCCCACACACCTCACCTTACCTCCTCACCCCACACACCTCACCTCACCTCCTCACCCCACACACCTCACCCCCTCACCCCACACACCTCACCTCACCCCACACACATCACCTCCTCACCCCACACACCTCACCTCACCCCACACACATCACCTCACCCTACACACCTCACCCCCTCAACCCACACACCTCACCTCACCCCCTCACCCCACACACCACCTCACCTCCTCACCACACACACCTCACCACCTCACCCCACACACCTCACCCCCTCACCCCACACACCTCACCTCACCCCACACACATCACCTCCTCACTCCACACACCACCTCACCCATTCACCCCACACACCTCACCCCTTCACCCCACACACCTCACCTCACCTCCTCACCCCACACACCTCACCTCACCCCACACACCTCACATCCACCTCGCACACCTCGGTCTCCAGTAGTCACACAATAGATGTCTGTGTGTTACTGCTGTGTCTGATCTTAAAGTGGCAAAGAGACACCTCGTCCGTTCTGGACTGTTTTCCGGCGTAACGGCGGCTAATGCAACTACTGGCTGTTACTATGGACTCAGGAAAGGAAACGGATGGGACATGTTAAGGACTTCGGTCAAACTTAAATCATACCATGCAACGTTCATGAATACATTGTTGAATTTGGAACATATTGCGGCTCACAACGCGACATGCGCATTGCACATAGCATGGAAACATCGTGACCAGTTTGTAAAGTGTGGCATGATAGTCATCAGGGACCAACAGGCTGCTGCATATCACACACCGAAACACACTGCTGACTCTTTGGATGCCAATGTTTGATTTGATTGATTTGAAGAGTCATACATTTCGTTACTTAGGCCTACTAGACAATATATACTTAATGATATCGCGAAGCCAAGGGTTATTCGACCCAACTCCATGACTGATAGGTGAAAGTCCAGCTGACTTGCTTGGGTCCCCACAAGCACTACTCTGGCGCATCTGCAAGCCCATACACGTTCCCATCGTGTGGGCACACGCGAGCCCACAAAGTTCTTGTGCGTTCAACAACTATGAGCTCAAGGACTGTGAACTCTGGAATGCTTGCGAGCCCACAAATAGTACTCTAGGGAATTTGCGAACCCTCAAACAGCGCTTTGGCTTGTTGCCAACCCAAACAGCACTCTGTCGAAACAAGTTCTCATCTAAAAAGAAACAGCTTCAAATACTCGCTTCACCTAGCTGTTAGCTCTCTGTCGTGTTTGTGAACCCACAATCAGTGCACTAGCGTATTCGTGAGCCCAAAACAGAATTCTGACGTATTTGTGAGTTCAAGAGCAGTAATCCAAGCCAACAGTTTGCTTGGACAGAGCTACTTCTTCCTTGGGCACCTCGGACAAGCCGTATTTGAACCAGATCTGAGTGAATGTTTATCCTGATTCTCCTGATAACTATAACCTCCAAAGTTGATTAACATTAAAGTATCACAAAATCTTTGTAAATGTATTTTGGCGTATTGGTGAACCCACAAACAATGTTTGAGCGTGTTTATGAGCCCGTAAACAATACTCTGGTGTGTTCGTAATCCCACAAACAGTACTCTGACGTATTTGCGAACCCACGAACAGTAATCTGGTGATGTAAGTGCACAAACAGTACTCTAGTGTGTTTGTAAGCCCACAATAAGTACCATAGTATGCTCAAAAGGCCACAAACAGTATTCTGGTGTGTTTGTAAGCCCACAATCAGCACTATGGTGTGTTCAGAAGCCCACAAACAGTATTCTGGTGTTCGTAAGCCCACAAACAGTACTCTAGCATGTTTGTCATATCGGTATGACATGGCGGTAAGGAAATGAAGTGTTTTCCAAAGTCACTTAGTGGCTGCTACACGGAGCATATTAGAAGTTAGAAAGCGCGAAGACACAGGAGGGCACTTGTTAGGCGTGTATAAATGCCTTGCATGGCTGTATTTTGTTCCTTTATTTTACCACCCATTAATATTTCAGACACGGCTAAGAAGCAAATGTATTTTACATGGCCTGGGCAGGTTTGGCAAGTCCGCACGTAGGGGCTATCGCTGCAAATGTTACACGCCCCTGCTGCTATTGTATGCCTGAGGCGTGGCAAGACAATGGTGGATGCACCTTTACAATGCACTCGACCTCTGAGTCACATGGTGTCGCCTACCTCTCACGTCAACCCGTTGTGGGATTAGAAGGACGACTGAGATAAAAAGTCGAGAACGCCCTTCCGACAGAGGTGCCGCGATGCATCACACGTTGAGCTCTGGATGTCGAGGTCCCGGGTTCAACACTGCCACCGCACGTGGCATTTCCCAATCCCGCGGCCCAATGGCGAAACAGTGGGGGGCGCCGTTAGCCGTGATCGTTCATAAAGTGCGTCGTGAACCACCCAACAAGTGAACACCTGGCACATGGTAAGCGTCGTTACCAATCATTTGCATCTAAACATCGGGCAGACGAGGCATCAATTAACAATTCAACAGTCCACAGCATTGCGATGCTACACAAGACCGGCAGCGATGCGAGCTTTCTCACCTGGCTGGAACGGCAGGGTGGCCGCGCCCACCAACTGCAGCTGGCGCTGCGGAGCGCGGCCGCAACCAATCGCGCAGTTCCGCTTCTGGCCACCGATCACCAACTATGGCGCGAGCCGATCACAAGAGAGGTGCAAACATCGGGCCGCGTGGTGCCCAACACTTCCCGGCTTTAACCACCAGAGGTTGCGGCTAGCAACGCATCGACCAACAAACATGGTAAGGGTGATGCGGGCAATGAGCATGCGAATCATGACTTGAGTTATTGATTATTAACGGTAAGGCAAATTCCATGATCGCTGAATTTGGCATTACCGTATGTGGGTGTGTGTGTGTGCTTGTGAGTGAGTTTGGCCAGCCTGCCACCGTGTGGTGATGTCGGCTGGTTCCTGTTGGAGAGAAGATGTGTTAGAGAGTGAGTAGCGTTGGGTAGGAGAATGTCTCAGAGGGGAGGCTTAGTTAATCTGTCGAGCAATGTTGAAGTAGATTTGAGATGGTCTTGAAGAGTAGAGTTGAGGTGATCCGGTTCGATTGAAGATGTAGAGATGGTACACTAAAGTTGTTTCAAAGCCAGAGATGATGAAGTCGAGAAAGGGTGTCAGTCCGGTCGGTACCGCATTGGGGTATGGGCTGTAGTGGGGGTGTGGTCTTCGCCATTTGTTGAACATTCCAAGAACGTGTATTTGTCTTTTTGTAACGTATCTTTTACATGTTCCTTTTTTTCTCGTTTTTGTTTCATTCGTTTTTTAAACATATCTTTTCCTCTTTTTCTCTTCTTCTTTCACAATCGTTTCATTATGCGTGTAGTATTGAGAAAGTGGAAGAGGTGTTCGTGTAATGCTGGATGGTCATCGTTGAGGAGCGTGGTGAGGTTCAGTGGGATGTTGTTCGTTGTGCAGTAGTTTGTGATATGTTGTCTTTGGTTGTTGTATTTAGTGCAGTATATGAGTATGTGTTTGACTGGGAGTGCGTGGTGGCATGTGGTGCATTGTGGTCGTTGTTCATTTAGTAAGAGGTAGGAATGTGTGAGCGCTGTGTGTTCTATGCGTAGTCCGTTCTCTGAGTCTAGTGTTTTGGCTGATGGAGTGCCAGTATTCGTGTTTGGGGTGTATTTCGTGGAGCTGTGTTATTGCTGTATCCCATGTTTGTTGCATGTGCTTGTTGATGGCCTGCCGTATTGATGGGTAGTAGTCGGATTGTGAATAGGGACATTGTGTGGCTTGTTGTAGTGTTGTGGCTGTGTTTGCTTCTGTGTCTGCGTGTTCGTTGCCATGTATGTTTGTGTGACTTGGGATCCAGAGAAGTATTGGACGCTGTCGTATGGTTAGTTTTTATGGATGTGTTGTATTTTATGTATAACAGGGTGTTTGTATTTGGTGTAGGGTGCTATGCTCTGTAGTGCTGATTTTGCGCCTATGGCTATGATGTTGTGTTCAATTTTGGTGTTGTAGATGGTGCAGTATGCCGAGAAGATTGCGAATAATTATGCTGTGTGTGGATGCTGTGTCATGCAGACGGGCACGAAGAATGACCCGGGGCAGTGCTGCGTTGGGATACAGCATCGCCGCTGTGCCCGTCTGCTGTGTGTGCGATTTTGATCCGTCCGTGTAGATGATGCTGTGGTTTGGATGTTGAGCTTTGAAGTGGAGGAACAGTTGGTGTATTTCTGCGTCTGTATAGGTGGCTGGTCTATGAGGTGTGTTTTGGGTGATTGGTGTTTCCACCATGCAGTGGGTGGTGGGAGTGCTTTTGTTGTGGGGAGTGTGATGTGTAGTCTATTTGCGCGTTGGTGGATGCGGCAACCTATTGTAGTTTTAAGTCGTGTTGCGTTCATGAGTTGGTGTTTGCGTTTGGTGCGGATTTTTAGTGCCTGGGTGCACGTGTGTTGTGCGATGAGTTGTGTTTTGTAGTGATATCTTAATAGTGCTTCTGTGCGTCTATGCTTCAGTTCTGGTATGTGGTTATAGATGTGGAGAGCAAAAGAAGGCTAAGTAGTGTATGCTCCTGTGACTATTTGTGAAGCTTGGCGTTGCAGAGAATCTATAATTTTCAGGGTTGATTTAGTCGCATTTTCGAAGAGTGAGGATCCGTATTCCAAAATTGGCCAAATTATTGATTTGTAAAGAGCTAACGGCGTGTTCCTGTCGGATACCCAGTTTGTACCGGATAGTGTACGGAGGATGATTATTCTTTTTGATGCGCGTTTTTGGATGTCTGAGATATGTGGCCGGAAAGTGAGTTTTTGGTCTAAAGTGATGCCTATAAATTTTGTTGTGGTGACGAATGGTATGTGAGTGTGGCCTATTTTTAGTTGTGGTAAGTCTGTGTATTTGTGGTAGCCGAAAAGCATGCATTTTGATTTGTGTGGTGCAATGGGTAAGTTTAGGGAGGCGAATTTGCTATGCAGTTGTATTAATGTGGTTTGTAGTATTCCTAGCGCGTTTTGTGGTGTTTCGTGTGATGTCCATATAACTATATCGTCAGCGTATATTGCAATTTTGTCCGGAAGGTTGTCTGGGATGACTGAATAAAGAGTAGGGGGCTTAGTATTGAACCTTGCATGATACCGGTTGTGGGGAATTTTGTATCTGACATGTGGGATCCAATTTTGCCTTGAAATTAGCTATTTAGAAGATAGAAGTGAAGATAGTGTTGTAGTCTACCCTGTATATCTATGTTGTGTAGGTGTGGTAGTAGTGCTGTTATGTTGGTGTCGTAAGCTTGTTTGAGGTCGAGGAAGACGGCGACAGTGGAGCATTTCCCTGCCGCCGCTTCCTGGATGTGTGTGACAAGGTAAGTGAGAGTATCTAGGCATGAGCGATTAGGAAGAAAGCCCGATTGAATAGGAGAGATTAGTTTTTGTGTTTGGATGATATAGAGAAGGCGTTTTTTGACAAGACGTTCGAATAGTTTGTGGAAGCAGCTGGTGAGGGCGATAGGGCGATAGGAAGTGCAGAGAGTTGAGTCCGTGTTTGGTTTCGGTATAGGTATGAGAGAAGCGTGTAACTATGATTGTGGGTAGGAATGTGTGGTCCATGCGGTGTTCTAAGTGTCGAGCAATGTTTGGAGTGCTGAGATTGGTAAGTGTTTGAAGAATGCATAGTGAATGTTGTCTGGTCCTACACTTGTTTCCTGTCTTTGTGATTGCAAATTGTACTTCTGTAAGTGTAAATCTGGCGTTGTATAGGTGTGGGCGTTTGTGTCTGATTACAGGTGGGGTTGTTCGTGGAAGTGTAGACAATCTGAGATGGTAGTGGTGTGCGAAAATGTTTGCTATTGTTTGTTTGTCTGTGGCAGTGTTGTTGTTGTGTCTAAGTGTGATTGCTTTGCATGGCGGTCTTTGTATGTCTTGAAATGTTCTGAATAGTATCCAACTTTCGCTGAGAGGTGGGAATCTGTTAAATTGGGTACAAAATGTATTCCAGGAGGTCTTTTTTGCTTGTTTAATGGTGCGTCTGCATAGTGCTCTCTGACGTTTGTGAGCTGTTAGTGTTTCTGGTGTGTGGTGTCTTTCATGTCTGTGGTTTGCGTGGTTCCTCGCGCGGATCGCCCGGTGGCACTCTTCGTCCCACCAGGGAGCCGCGCGAGGTTTGTGTTGGTGTCTTGGTTTTGTTCGTGGTATGTGTCCGTGTGCTGTGGTGAGGATTATGTCTGCAAACTGTTCTGGTGTGTGTTGTGGATTGCGTGCTGTTTGTGCAGCTAAGGAATCTGAAAATGGGATCCAGGATGCTTTTTTGATTTTCCACCGGCCTGGCTGGGGGTTGGGTGGGCCAGTGGTCGGGATTTGGTCAAAGGTAATGGTGATCGATGCGTGGTCGCTAAAGTGTGGGTCAGGGTCGGATATCCAGGACAGTGTGAGGGCTATGCATGAGGAGGCAAGTGTGACGTCTGGGGTTGTAGGGAGGAGGGAGCTGATAGGCACTAGGTACGTTGGTGAGCCGGTGTTGAGTATGGTGAGATTACGCTGTGTGGCCATTGCGATGAATGTGTGTAACAAAACCTGTGAAAACAAAACCACAACACAACCTGTGATCAGGTTGTGTTGTGCGGGTATCCCATAAGGGGTGGTGTGAGTTGAAGTCTCCTGTGAGAATGATAGGTGTGCGAATTTGGTCAAGTGCTTTATTTAATTTCGAGAGTGTTCTTGTGTTTCGCGACGGTGGGTCGTAAATGTTGATGAGTGTGTAAGCTATGTCGTGTACATTAATTTCAGTTAGTAGTATGTCTGCCGTGGTGTCGAAATGTATCGGGCGGTGGGGGGTAGTTTTCCTAATGTATGTGCATACACCGCCTGATCTGTGTGGGTTGTGTGTGTCGTGTCTGCGTAGTGTGTAGTGGGGATGTGAGTGGTATGGGTCGCTGGGTTTGAAGTGTGTTTCTTGAAGGCAGAGTGCTATAGGATGTGTTTCTAGTGCATAGTGTTTAAATTCTGGCCAGTGTCTGATACGCCCGTGTGTGTTCCATTGTATGATTGTGTTCATTGTCTTTGGGCGTTGGCGCGCGTGTGTGGTCTTTTCGGTGAGTTAGGTCTTTTGGTGCTTTACCTGGCTTTTGTTGTTGGTGGGTGAGGGGTGGCTGTTGATGGGCGGGGTGGTAGTTGGTGTGGGGAGATGGTCCGGTATGTGTCTGTTGATGAGTGTCTGGTGTCAGTGTGCTCCTCTATGTCTGTGTCCCGGTCGGTGTATGTACGGATTGTGTTCATTGGAGATTCCTCTGTTGAGGGGGAGGTCTGTGGCTACCGGGAGGTTGTTGGTTGCTGGGGTGGTGGCGGTGGGGGTTCAGAGGGTGGGAATGGAGTCGGTTGGCGGGTTCGTGGTGGTAGTGGTGGTGGTTTGTGTACCGGTCGCTGGCGTATGTTTGCTGGTGTTGGTGAGTGTGTCCTACATGTGCTGTTGGTGGGAGTTTTGGTATAGGTGTCCGTGTTGTGTTGGTGTCGCGTGGTTGTCGGTGTTGGCAGAGTCGGGTATTCGGTGCAGTCGTGTCGTGGTGCTGTGTTCCCGGCTCTGTCCGGCGTGTCGGCCACGCTGCCGGCAGGCCGGACACCGTCCTCCTGGCCAGGGAGAGGTCCATGCCCTCCAGGTGGACCAGGCGGAGAATTTCCTTCTCCGCCATCCACCGGGGGCAGGTCCTGCCCCGGCCTCGTGCTCTCCCCCGCAGACGGTGCAGCAGGCCTCGCCGCTGTCACACGCTTCGGTGCTATGTGCTTGGGCGCAGCGGCCGCATGTGTGGGTGTTGGCGTGGCACCCCGCACCCCGCGGAGTGGCTGTAGCGCTGACACCGCTTACAGCGCCGCGGGAGGGTTGCGCGTGGTGTAACGGGGTACCGGAGGTACTCCGCTTTTATGTGTGTTGGTGGTGTCCTGGTGTTGAATGTCAATATGATGATGTGAGATGGTTGTCCTGTTCTGGGGGCGGCCGGTATGCGGCGGAGACACCCTGTCTCCCCACCCTCGATACAAGGGTCTCCACCGCGGTATCGGCCAGCTCCCGTGCGTGTATGGTGCCCTGGGAGGTGTTTAGTTTTGTTGCTGGTGTGATCGAAACGGGTGTGTTGTGGATCCTGTGTATAGTGGGTAAGATGAGTCCGTCAATGTGTGAGTGCGCTTGGATTAGGAGTGCCCCCGATCTAAGTTGTTTTGCGATCAGAGGCACTCCCGTGTATTTGGCGAGTTCCTCCCCCACTATCCAGGAGTCCAGGGAGCCCGATAGGCTCCCCGTCCCCCGGCGGCACAGGAAGAACTCGCCAGTTGGTTGTGAGGTGTTCATGTTTTGTGGTGTTGAATACGCTTCGTTTGTTAGTGGTGTTGGTTAAAGGGTGATATGGCAGGTGTGTGGCGTAGTGTTACACAGTGAACAAAGTACAGTGTTTACAGGTTGGCGGAGTGGTTCGGAAGGGCGTGAAGAAAGTCCGACAGGTGTAATATTGGGGGCAGATAAAGACGAAGAATACACAAAGAAATCAGAAACTGTGCTTGAAGGGAGCACGAATAGACAGATCAGATAAAGCTAGTGCAGAGGGCACTAGAGGGAAGATCGGGTGGGGCTTGGCGGGTTCCTGGGTGGGGTAGTGGCAGCACCGCCGGACTGACCTTGTAGTGGTGGCTTGAAGTAGGTGGATGGAGCCGAAGTAAAGACGAAGGCACTGCACTGTATCACTGAAGAGAGGACTTGTGGATGTACATGTAGAGATGTTGTAGAGTACGTAGATGCAGGTAAAAAGCTTGTAGAGGTTGGTGTAGAGTGAGGTGGTAAAGAAGACACTGCGAAGTAGATCCAGAAGCTTGAAGTTGAAGGAAGCTGAAAATAGGTTAGCGGGGCGGGAGGATAGTGTTCGTAGGTGAAGGGTGGGTTTGGAGCGGTGTTTGTGTGCGTTTGTTGTAGGTAGATGTATGTGTGTTGGTTTGGGTGGTGTAGGTAGTGGGTGGCAGGTGGCAGGCGTCGACTACTCCAACTTCGGCCCGAAACTTCGTCCGCGATCTCCGTCTTCCTTCTTCTACTCTTCCGTGAACTCTTGGTTGCCCTCTTGGAGGGGGAGAGGGAGAGGGAGATGGAGGGGGAGATGGAGGGGGAGAGGGAGGGGGAGAGGGAGGGGGAGGGGGAGGGGGTGAGGGAGGGGAGGGGAGGGAGATGCTGTGGCGCAGCCCGGGTTTTCCTAAGGGGCGCTGACCATAAACAACGGAATGAAAGTGTTGGGCTTTACGAGGTGAAAATCTCAAAAACTATGTTGATCTAGTATGATTTTCTGTGTTAACGTGGAGCCGCAGCCCCCACTGAGCCCTCCTTGGCTGCTCTTCTGGATGCCATAACAAGCACAAACATACATACACTGTAGTATGCGCTGTTCCCACCCGCTTTGCGCCCACACCGGTGCGCGCTACGTAAACATTCAGTTCCCAAAACAGCTAATATATGCAGCTGGTACAGCACTGAACCTGCCGGCCATTCGGAGGTGTCAATCAATCGCAATCCGTATCCCGCCAGGCTCGGAATTAGAGGTGAGAATTATTGAAATTGTTTGGTTCGAAGTCCTGGTCCGGTTTTACTGCTGTTACTAGGCGAGGCTTGAGCCAGGCGAAAAGACAGGCATATTTTGTGATGCACATCAGGGAGTGTCATTGCTTTTCTTACTTAAACGAAAGCAACCCATAGCGATAGCAATGCTGTGTTTGAGTTTTTTATCTATGCCCTTGATAAACTGCAGTTTCAAATCTCTTGTCAAATACATGCGCATATTTTTAGAAATAGCTTCGAAATCATCGAATGCCTCTAACAGAAACTTATGTTGCTGGCGGATGTCCGATAAAATATGAAGGTCAGGTGATGTCAATCTATGTGCATCCACCTATCTCAATAAATTTTCACTCCAAGGCGTTCCTGCGGCGATTTCGACGGCAGGCCCCTCCGATAAATGGCCCTCCACCAAACGAGTGCCCCCCCCCCACTTCACTGGTTCCATACCTCCTACCACAATAATAATGCCAAAGTCACTACCTGGATATTTAAGAAAGCATTTTGTCTCCTTAATTTCTCAATTTTCAGCATAATACTACAAACCTAGAATACCCTAAGCAAACGAAATTTGAACAGTGATGTATCGATACGACATCGTATGCTTTTCAGCAACTAAGATTGCTGCCCATGTCAATTACTAACGATGTCCATTGCCCATGTTCTCGTTTGTTTAGTCTTCAGCTGGAAGATTTCCCCCGTCGTAAAGTGTGAGGCTCTTAGCGGAGAAGAGGCACACAGAAATGAAAGGCCTCCACATATAATTAAGCTCCATACAGTGTTTTATGTCGAGGGGATGGATATATCTCTTGTCGGTGACAAGGAAGTATGCTGACAACTGTCAGATGGTGGCACATATCAACTTCAGTCCATTTGCAGGTTTACTTCAACATGCTCCGGTGCATACCCTTCGCTCGTGAAGTGCATCTGAATCGGCATTATCTGTATTCGCGAAATACGGTATGCATCATGCATACGCTACGTTTGGCTGATCCTTCGAATTCGTATGTCCCTATTGTGTGCAAGATGTTCAGTCATGGTTTACTCCAGCTGGCAGTATGTAGTGGTACAGTGACTACACAGAGAGGTGGATTCAGGATGGTACAGTGGCATGTGCCTCCTCGTGGAAAGACGCATACCCAGGCAAGGTCTGGTATGTAAGTCCTGTTGTGCTTTCCATCTGACGGCGCCCCTCCGGGGACACTCGAGTGAGCAACCCGACTTTTGGATTCTTCCAATCAGCGCCGCCCTCATGCAGAAACGGAGTCCCTCCAGGCAAGTTCCTCGGGATGAAATTTCATGGATCCGCCCCTGATTGCACACACTGGCAGTGTACCTCGGCGTTCATGCCCGCGAAGGCAGCCTCGTAGAGCACAATTGATCGCATGACAGTCTAGTCGGCTCTAGAATGCAAAGAAACAGAGTTTGGTGCGAAGTGAATGACATCGCTCCGCGACTGTTGGATACGTTAGGCGTCAGACGCAATGTTAATGCGGACATCAGGGGGACCCCCAGTAAAGAAAGAAAACAGGTAGGTTCCTGATGCCATTCAATAGTTTTGAAACATGCGCCCGCGACAAGCGCGCCCGGATATTCATTAGTGTGTGCGCGAAGAATATAGTTACAATTTATGAGACACTCCATAAAATATTATGCGAATTATCCTTATCCTTAACCCCTACCTGAATGTTACCTGAACTGAACCTTAAACCGGAAAGCGTCCGAAAACCACCGGACCAATTATCATGTGCGCAAGCTGTACTCTTCTCAATCTCCACGTCTACGCTCCCTCCTGTGCCTTTCAGAGAGGCGTTGATTAACAGAAGCGTGGTCAGGATTCCATCCTGGGTATGCCACCAACCAAAAGAGCCATCTGACCGTGGAAAAGGAAAGGTTAAAAGCCTGTCCCAAAAGGTTTTTTTTTTCTTATGCGCAGAACGTGTGCCTTTCTCGATAAGGATTTCACTACAATTTGTAGAACACTCCATATTTTAGTGAATAGTCGTACAGTCGTTTTGACGTAGGGTTTGAACATTTTCAGTAGGATATGCAGGCATGCGATTACGCTTGGCGTGGGATGTGCTGGCCCTCACTCCACGGCGATTGCTATGTCAGGTATGTCGACGCTATTGTTGCGGGCCAGTCGTCCGATGTGAGCTATGTCCTATCCCTGTTTTTATATCCACTTCAGTTACATATAACCGAGACTAATTTAAGCTGATTGTGCTGTGGGAAGCAATGGCCCAAGATTCGCAATGCTAAGTGTCGAGGAAATTATATTAATGCATTTCGAAGTAAAATATATCCTAAACCCTGAGTAGCATCGTGAAGGGATCAGCTACTTGCGGTTCCATTTCAATTGGCTATAACCAAATATTCAGGAATCATTTTCCCTCACATCCTGACGATTAGCTGAGTGAATTCAGTCACACTGGACCAGGGGCGTCGCCACCGGGACGGGCAGCGAGCGAGGGAATTTACCCCATGCCCTGTGGAAGACGGCGTTCCTGACATCCGAGGAGGCCCCGTCCCGGAAGCGCACATAAAAGTTGAAGCGCTCTCTAGAAGAAAGGCTTCACACTGATGACCGCTACCTTCTGCTACCATATTAAAGCAGATATTTCTGTAGGAAGTCCCTCAAAGCTTGTGAGATTTGGACAGCCTTTCAACCCACTTTCGGAGTGAGTGAAACACAATGTATATCGTCACACACACCTTTGCGGAGGTGGCCCATGAGCCTTCGATATCTGGGTCTATCATCGCTTTCCTCATCATCCTCCATTCGACATACGTGCCCGCGGTGTGGAAGGGCTTAAGTCTTCACACATTTCTGATTGCAGGCCAAAGCTGAAAACCTGGAGGCAATCCAATGCGCTTCCTGACTCAACCACCGCGCGTGAGAGGTGGGAAAAGTTTCCTCTTACCGTGAAGTGGTGGGAGGGGACATTTTTCTGACAATGTGAAAGAAGCCATGCGTGGACTTTTGGAATATTGCATGTATTTCAGGGATGCACGGCCCTTACATGCAGGGGTGGGGGGCGCTTCTTCATTTGGTTTCATGTTAACAATCACAGGCCCAAAGGTAGGGGCTCACAAAGATAGGATAGGTACCCGTCTTAAGACGAGTAGCCACCTATTTCAACATTTTATATTTAAGGTCACGATTAGACTGGGACCTATTTGCTGGTAGCACTCAACCCATGTCATGCCAACAAATTAAACCCCACAGCGAGGCTCGTCACAGCAGTTGTCTCGGTAGCAGTTGTCTTAAATAAGTCAACCAGGACAGAGATATTCCGTGATGTGCTTAGTTAATACATGTTAGCCATGTTTCAGGCTAGTTGTTCCATTATTAATTCGTGTTCACGGAAGTCAAGTACCGGGTTCAATGCAGCAAAAACTGAGATGAGAAGTGACAGCATATTTATAAATTTGACGAAATGGATTCATAGAAACCATGTCAATTTTACAAAACTGGCTTTCATACATCCACACATGAACAGACGTGCTGAGCACAAAACAAATGCTGTTCTTCGACACGGCACTGCGGTACCTACTACACATCGAAGATGTGTCATACATCCTGCGGTCACATCACACCATTAGTCTGTTATGATCTAATGGGTGCCCGACATCTGTTCGGACATGATTTAAGCTATTGTTGGCCCGATATAGAAAGCTCCAGAGCGAACACTTTCCGAGCATGAGGTAGCTCAAGCCGGCTTTCTCTGATCGCCCGTGCATGGCAGTCGGACACCGTGGAGATCTACGATCTTTCCACGCAAAATTTCTGGCGCATTTGGTGCTGTCAGGAAGTGGCGCATAAACGCAAGGACATGTCTTACGTACGCTATCAACTCGTCTCCATCCCAACTCTCGCAACACCGGAGTCGCATGCCTAACGTCGGCCTAAGTCACTCACGATACGAGCACTAAAATGGATGGCTTTCGGTTCTTCTGTGCTGCAGTGCAGCTTCTCCAGGCACCGATGCAGTATGAAGCATGCGGAAATATGTTTGCTTCGATGAACATGTGCGTTGTGCCTTTGGGCACATCGTAGCCAGGCCGACTAATAACATGCGACATCGTTCAAAGATTCCGGGGATGTGCTTGTCCCATGTAGATGAGGACCGATGGTGACACCTATGACTTTGACACTGAAATAAATTGAAATTCCGTCGCTTCCGAACTAAACTGAAAAGTTTACTTCGGAAAGCTGGTATCGAATAATGAACAGGGCTGAAGTAGAGGGCAGGACATATCATTATCACTGGATGAGGGAAGGCCCGGTAAATAGCAATGCGTAGTATGGTAGTATGGTATTCACCATCATATCCTTCTCCGATATACACTAGATTTAACGATTGCTATGTGTGGAGGGATATGCAGCCGGGGAAATGCGGAGGGAACGTCCACCCATCCCGTCGACGCATTAGATGAGCTTTTGAGGCCAAGGATATTTTCTGGTTAAAAGGCCAACGTTGAGAGCCAACGTTGAGAGCCGCAGGCACCTGTAACAGTTGGAATGCCGTTAGGCATATTCCTAGAGCAAGGAAGTTCTGCAGTCAGGGATCACGCTGCAATAAGCCATAGGTTCTAGATACCACATGCCAGTGGCGAGATATATGACGTCAATTCTTTGTTAGTTCACTGTTCCAACCTTCCATATTTTGGAACATATCCTCGTGATCAGACCTGACAGCGACGTGAAACTGTGCGCCTTTGTAGAAGACAACGTACCCTGCAACATATTCCAGGGATAACCAGTTTTTATTCTCACCTAATCTCGTGACCTGACTTGTGGTGACCCAGATTATTGTTGCGTTGTCGTTGGAGAAATATTTGCACATAAATGTGCAAAACGGGTAAGTATTTCGAAGCCCTGGTCTGACAGCTCTCAGAAAGCGTAGCCCTCAAATGAGACTTTGATAAGGAGTCTTATTTTAGATGAGAAGTCTAAAATGAGAAGCGCTGCCGACTTTGACCTCGTCTGGCTCATGTGGTGGTCATGATATGTACTGCCCCCCAGGGAATGTATTGTTGTCCTTATCCCCAGGATTAAAAACGCGGCGACAAATGAACACCATAGCTTGCTACCCAGTGCTTTCTTATCCAGTGAGTCCGATAAATTACACGTTTGCCTTGTAGGCACGAATTTGAAGAATGTTCACCGGATCCTTCATCATGCAGCGACGAATATCTAACCCGGTGCACCTTTGGACATAGGAAATTGTTTCCTATTGTACCTTGCAGCTCACTTCCATAATCATTCCAGTTTTGCTATACATACAAAAATTAGCGTATTTAGGGGGCCGTTGGGCCGTGCCCCTCCATCCCTCAGGCGCACAAGGCCGGTTACTGGCTAACAGGGCGCCAAAGGCGCCCTTTTGTCCTGCAAGTGGTGTGCCCAAAGCTTGGATGGGTGTCCCAGATGGATGAAGGATGTCTCAAGTCTGAAAGCAAACATCTGTTGGTGTGCAAGGGTGGGGATGGCCCAGTAGTTACGATGTTGAGCTCTGGATGCAAAGGTCCGTGGTTCAACACTGGCACCGCTCTGGATATTTCCCAATCCCGCGGCCCACTGGCGACACAGTGTGGGTTCCGCTATTAGGCATGATTGTGCATACAGTGCGTCGTGAACCACCCAATAAGCAAAAAGGTACGAAAGTGTGCGCCGTGGATCTACACCACGATCCCAAGGCCTGTAGCTGCTTTCATAAACTGAGGGTGCACACCCATGATTGCATTATTTTTTTCAGGGATTCGGTCGGTCCGAGCACTGCTCTCTCTTCCCATGTGTTTGGTATTGACCAAATGCGATGGATAATTGACATATCTATATTTCAGTGGATTATCTTAAACTAGGTGTGTATGCTTGACTAACGAAATTGCTTCCTTCGTTGTGAGGCTATTGCAAAATCATGTATTTATGAGATGATCATGCCATAAAGTATGTTTTTTTTCTCAAAATTTAATGTGGGGTCTTTGAGTCCAGTGACTCCCTGTGCTGCGAAACACTGACATATGAGACCCGTGGTTCATACTTTGATAAGATGATATGGCATCTGACGTCGGCCGTGGGTGTCGCATTAGGCCGCCGCAGGCTGAGCAGGGTTGTACTGGTAGTGCTAATGTGTTAGGTGTCGTCTGCAGAGCCCTGACCCATGACCCCGAGCGGTAGGGCGACGAGTGGGTTGCTTGTGGGAAACTGAAGGGGGATGCTGGTCTGCCTGAGCCAACAAAGCAACTAATATTATTAATGGCTTGGCTAGTTGTCTGTCGAATCCAGAGTACGTCGGGTGACTATATAGGTATTAGTGCCACCGTCAGTGGCCATAGCCTACATCGGAGGTGGGCTGAACGTAGCAGAAGCCTGAATTCTGAACGGCAGAACATTTGTTCTTTTTTTTTCCAGAAGAGACGACGCACCGAAACGGTCACGGCAACGACGTGCATATAGTGCAGTCAAAAGTGTCATGCACGGCGCACAGGGCCGTTGTTAGGGAGGGGGTCCGGCGTAAGGGGTCAAGTTAGCCTCGCAATAATTCCTGTGGAAATGTGGAAAGTTCCATAATTGGAGTGCAAATATCACCCAGAATACTTCTCGAGGTGAGCATGGGTGAATGAAAAACAGAATACCCCTTGTTAAATACCTATATACTTTTGCCTACTATTTTTGTCTCAAATTTCAAAATGCCCTTGAAGTATGAAGAAGTTCCCTTTAGCATTGTGTACTTTTGGGAGGGCAATTGGTATTATTGTGCTTTAGGTTGTTCACGAGACAAGTTTTTCATACATTTTAAACCTCCGTGAAGAAAAGAAAGGGGTTAGGATTGGCTAGGCTAAGTAAGGTTCTAATTTTTTCCCGAGTTGGGAAATATTATAATCTGTTTGGACTCTTCAAAAAGGGTTCGATTGCATTAGGTTTTTAATTTCATATTTTTAAGAACGATACATTTTTATTTAACCATTTATAAAACAAATCTTTACATGGGATGCTAGGCTAGGTTGGGTTAGGTCATGTTGCAATTTTTTAACCCTTAACATCATTTGTGTATGCTGACCTCACTCGACAGTCTTCAATTCGAAAATTCTGGTTGGCACCCCAGCCTCTTTGCATGATTTCAAATACGCCACTGGACGGAAATAACAAATTGATAGGAACAGGAAGTATGTCAGGGAGATTGGTTGGTACCGCCCCGTCATCGGACTGGTATCCATGATAACGGAAAAGGCTCGTCAGATGTCACTCATTTGATTTCCCTAATCTTGTTCCTATGACTTCTGACATTTGTGTAAAAGCATGACAATCTATGCTTTTCTTTCCTATCCTTCCGTCCCCCCCCCCCTCTCCACCAACCACCATGACCTGCCTAGTCTTCTGACCACGAAAAGCCTCGAAGGAGCTCCTTGCACCTACTATTTAGCAGTAAACACACAGCCAAGTGCAGGCTCGGCTCCATCCCGTCCTTAGTAACAAACAAGTACAATAGATACAAGCAATCTGTACATCTTCACAAGGACAAAACATAATTTTGCGCGCCGGAAGCAGCCTTTGTTTCATGGATGCTTTTTGATTTTGGGTCCCCCTTAACAAAATTACATCTGCATTCCTGCTTATCAGCTCTACTCACTTTCTGTTCAAAGGAAGCCCTCCTAAAGCGGGCATCTACTTTCAACATGCCATAAAATCAAGATAGAAATATACTGGCTACTTAGAAACAAAAGTCATCCGCACAAGTATACAAATATCAACCCCTTTACACAAAGCCTCGCTATCTAATCATAAACAACCCAGGCCATTGAGTACCACTCGGTACTCGCTCCCAACATTGGAGAATTGGATGATTGAAGGCTTGATGTCACCATACTTCTACTCCGAGTGTCAACTATGCTGTCTCTCAGGGTCTTGCATGCTTCTACAGCTTCTTCGACATATCACTGCCTACATCGTTAACATCTACAGTGAATCATACTGTTGCAGCACAAATACTACTACTGTACAATCCGCAACCATTCTAGCCTAACGCTACTACCCTACTCCAGAAACCGGGCTTGGGGAGCAGTAAATAATCTCCGATTTCGAAGAAAAAAATCTTCGTTGGATATGAACATGCGTCGACCCTGTTTAAGACCAGATATATCATATGCTTAAGGCCTGCTATATCAGGAAATGTCCTTACAGAAAGTTACAGAAAATTTCATTTTGGTGCAAATTTTTGGTCTAAATTCACCAGTTGGGGAAGGGACATGTTCCCTTTGGCCTCACTGGATCCGGCCCTAGGGGATCAATTTCCTTAGCTTAGGCCCTTGTGAAATATGCACGAGTCTGACTAGCTGGGTTATTGTTACAAAAGTCACCATCCAAATACCTAACCCTCGAGTCACATCAGTTATTTATATCATCATAATGAGAGAAATAACTGCTAGCAATGGTGCGGCCAGGAACTTCCTAAGGGGCAGTGGGGTGGGGGTACCCCGAAAAATGTGATGAAACACAGGACGCTTCCGGCGCGCGAAGCGTTTCGTAAATTTCTGGTTTTCTGTGGTTAAAATCTCAACATTTCTCAATCCATCGTATTTTTTGGGTGCTAAGGGTGTAGTGGGAGGTAGGCCCCGCCCTGCCCACACTATCGGATAAGCCTTTGACTGCTAACTCTAGCCTGCTCGTTCCTCGAAGCCCCTTCCTCACAGACACTCCTCCAATTATCCTAAGACTTGACATTTATTACTCGTCCAGGATGGGGTTCTTCTCCCTTTAACACGATGACCGCAGAAAAGGCGGAATCCGTGCACTCTACTGTTCTGCTTCGACGATGTCATGCATGAACAGGGATATTGTAATGAAGTCTTCTGATTGTCTCGTAAATTTATAGTACATCCTACGCAAATTTTTTTGGGGGGAGATCGCTCGTAATTATGGACGCTGCGGGCATGGTTGGAGATGCCGGTCAGAGAGAGAGATGGGTCGGACCCCTGGTTTTGCACTGGTTGGGTTTAAGTGTTAGTGCCTCACTTTTCATATTCAGTAGTTTGAACATATGTTCTGAAAATAAGAACCTGGACCACCCGCCACTGGTTTGATCACAGATTTCCAGTCTTGAATGCGAGCTACGAATGCTCCCGAACGTCGGCCAACCGGCCCTCCGCCCAGTTGCCATGTGTTCAAGGTCACAAAAGCTTCGTTGGCATGACGGCTCGACGCGCCGGAGGATCTCGACCTCATTTGATCCCACCGACCCTCCCCCTCCCCCAAACCCCGGTTGGCGTTATGAGAAAGGTTTTCCTGTGCGCGTGTTACCCCAATCTGGTTGCTGAGAGCGAATTTCGCTCTCTTCCCCGGTGTGGTTTTTCGTCTCCCGTCCCCTACCCAATTGTGATGGGGGAGGGGGGAGAGAACTCGGTGACTTTGTCTAACTTTCTTCTATAGTCGCAAAATTTGAATCGCATGACTACATCAGAGGCGGCTCCAGGGCAAATACTTGGAGGCACATCTGACGGATGGTTGCGAAAACGTAGGAACAGCAGTCTAAATATCATAATCGTGTTACTGTTCAGGTGATCGTAATTTGTAATTCAGTTGCTCATATTATCTTGTTTACCCACGAAAATGCCTATTTTGAGCCAAATCGTGTCGGAGGCGAATCCAGGGGAAGACAAAACTGGCTACAATCGACCGGTTTTCTGAAAGCGGCATCATTACGTTGCCGTTATAAAGTTTGGAGGAAGGAGGAAGACAAACGGTAATAATGCGTCACAAGCAGCGACGGAGCCATAAATATTTCCAATAGCAGATCCAGTTGATGACGAGAAGTGTTCAGGATATGCACAAATACGCTAAACGTATCTTCCAGCCAAAGACATCCCATTCAGAGGAAAATTGGAACGAAAAGGCACTCCCCGGTATCCTCGAGATCACCCCCATCCTCACCCAAACCAGCCCAACCAACGAATTTTACTGCTGAATGAAAAGATCGAACTAAGCACCTCCAAGGAAAATATGTCCCCACCTGATAATTCCTGCATCCACCCATAATCAGCGCCTTTTATGATATGATTCCCTGGTGACTACTATGCATGCGTGTTGATTTCAAATACACGAAGGGAATGGGTAGGCCGAAATGGATTGATAGGGGGCACACTCCATAGCGTCCTATGTTAAACGTTGAGAATATTGCGAATATACAGACCCATACGGCTTTCATGTTTTCTCCATGTTTTCCTCCTGACTTTGCTATTGCAAAAAAAAACCATCTTGACATAAAATGTAGATCAGACCCGCAAAATTAGCTTCATCTATTCAGTTTTGAAATCGGCACAATAGATTCCGTGATCTCAGGGGGGACAGTTTTGGAATGCCCTCCCCAAATCTACGGATTCAGGTCTAGCAGAACCATACCGCAAAAGGGTTAAGTTAATTTGGTACCAAGTGTCTTATCACCTTCCATGGGCTGCTATTGTCCCCAGCTCTATTATCTCCTCCACCCACCTACGAAAGTTTACCATACACATTTTTTTTCTCGAAAATTTATGGATGCATATTACTCACTTTCAGTACAAACTCAGAATCAATATGTAATTGTGGCGACCCAGTTCTGATATTCAAACGCTTCCATTATTTGGTAAGAGAACTTACCATACCCATTTGACTTCTATGGGTTCGCCAATGGTATAATACACAAGTTAGCTCGTTGGCTCTGAGGTATAATACACAAGTTAGCTCGCTGGCTATGAGGTATCATATGAATAAGGGCATGCAAAGTACGTCAAGTACTAGAATAAAACCATCCCTTCGATGATAGCGTAATTAATACTACTTTGGCAAAACCAGTAACTTGTTGCACCAATTTTGGCCTGCCTTTGATCCGCCCTTGCCATATTAGGCTCAAAATAAGCATTTAAATAGATCAAGAAGGTAGTATGATCAGTTGAATTTCACGTTATGGTCACCTGAACAATGCAAATATTCAGATGTACGTCCTCTTCCTAAGCTTCCCAATGTATGGAAAAAGTGCCTTCCAGAATTGATTCCTGGAGCCACCTGTGATAGGATTAAGACATGAAAATGTCGGCACGACGTAGAGTAAAAAAGGCAGGAATATTTATGAAATTTCACGCTCTAACCGCATCACGGTAGGGAACGACAGATGGAAAACCACAAGCATGAAGAATCTCCCTAAATGGAAGATGCCTAACAAAGATGCTTGAGGAGCCACAAATGGATATAACTTCGCCGGTACTACTATCATAGAATGTACCGGCATATTGTAGAAACTAAATACATCGATAAATTACGTTAGCTTCACCAAAATAGCACTCGCCTTTGAATTATGTCCGAACCCTCTCCTGACTGGAGCAAACTGCAAACACCATCGAGCCGGACACCACGCTGCAAACATGATCCAGTCGCGCCCTCCAATTCGGTGTACTGGTGGGCAACGATAATTACGTCCAAGCCTGTACTTTGTCCTCGTGAAGGGCGCACAACCCAACTATATATATATTTTGCATGTGTGTGGTAAATGACCTAAACCTAAAAAGAATATAGTGTAGTTTTTCTGGTTGCATGTGGTCAATAATTTCATTCAAGTTATTTGCACTCTCAGATGGCAAGAAGCTAGTACCAAAGGAAGTACTCTCTCGTTCCCCACCATGCATTCGGACATCACTAAATATTTCAGCTTGTATATATACATATACATATATACATATGCATATATACATATACATATATACATATACATATATACACATACATATATACATATACATATATACATATACAAATACATATATACATATACATATATACATATACATATATACATATACATATACATATACATATATACATATACATATATACATAGATACATATATACATAGATACATAGATACATATATACATATATACATATATACATAGATACATATATATATATATATATATATATATATACATATATAGACCTATATATATATATACATATATACATATATACATATACATACACATCACCGCCCGGGGAGCTGGTTCGAGCGCTGGCCTGCTCTGATCTCTCCTGACCCGGCAACACAGGGTTCGAGCTGCTTCACGCGCTCGTATTTAGCCTCGGCTGTAAGGGTCGGTTTAGGGCACGTTAAACTTTTGGGAAAAATTATGACATCGAACTGGAATTCATGGATTGGTGGTGGGGCCAGGGCTCACGCAACGAGCTCTGCTCAGCAATAGGACCCTGGTTCATAAAGCTACCCCAAGAAGAACTCTGAGTTTTTTTTAATGAAGGATAAATACAAAAATAAACGCGTTCGCAAATGGGAATTTTTTCTTCTGCAGTTGAATACAGGTAGCTTCCCAGGTAAGTTCATATAGTTAAATTACTCGAGGCTAAGGCAGGCATCGGGATCACTGGACAACGCCTTATATTTTCCAAGCGTCTACAGGTTAACTTCTCCAAATGCCCTGCTGAAGCAATGGCCATTCTGGCTGCTACCTCGATTCTCATGAAGCGTAAAGCTAGACAAATATTACTTTGCTCAGACTACAAATTCGTCCTTCAGTCAATTAGCAACATCCATGAATGTCCACAACACGTAATTGTCAGAATCCAGCAAGTCGTGGTCGATAATGTAAACATGGACTTTTCCTTCCTCTGGATTCCAGGCCACACTAAAATTCGAGGTAACGGAGAAGCAGACTGGCTCGCATAGCAAGCCTTAGCATTGAACACTTACCCCAGCATGGATATATTCGGTGGATGATTGCAAAGCACTCCTACGTCACATTCGACATCATCGCCAGAACATAGCTCAGCACAACACAAATAATACTATACCCACATCAATCCAACGGTAGGCACATGGAACACATCAAGTAAATCTCAGGGACAAACGCAACTTTTGGGAAAGTGGGAATAATGGCGGAAATCAAAGCAATTTTCAAATCGACGGAATTGGTATGGTCCCCGCCCAGTATGTGTATTGTTTTGTTTCGATCAATTCGCTTTTTGGGGGCCCCAGCCGCATGTTAAGACGTATGGCTGGGGCCTCGGCCCTGCCGCTTTTTGCGAAACTCAGTAAACTTTGGAGGGATCGGTGTATTTTTGGCCTCTCGTTGTGCTCTTAGGGTTCCGCTGTATTTAATTGAGGCGTTTATTTTTCGCACATATGCTGAAACCCCAGCACGACTTTCGCTCCTCCGGTACAATTCATCGGGATCCCAGCGCGACTTTTTTTGGCCCAGGTGTGTAGTTTCGGAGAGCCCAGAGTAGTTTTCTAGATTCAACGCACATTTTCGTGACTGCTGAATTATTTGAACTCCGAGTCCCGACCTGATTTTTTCGGGCACCAGATGCTATATATTTGTGTCTCACCGCGATTTTTCGAGCTCCGGTACGCCATTATTTCGGGACCGTACGCACATTTTGAAGGCATCTGGGGGTACGGTTGGTGCTCTGGATAGATGTTCCTGACTCGGACATATATTTTTCCGAGTATCTCCTTATATTAGAAGGCATCGGCTCACTTTTTATGGAGTTCAGGTGTGTTTTTTGGGGTCATGCTGTGCTTGCAGAGGGTAATTTGTGATGCCCCGATCCAATTTTTTGGTACTACCACCGGAATTCTGGGTCCAGTACGTGATATTTGTGGATACCGTCGCGAGTTCTTGGGGCGTGTTGTAATTAGCTGCGCCCCAGCGTGATTTTGGTAAACCCTGGTGCAAATTTTCGTGTTCCTGGTGTAAGTTTTAAGGCGTTCGGTGTATTCACTTACAGCCCGCTACACGAATTCTGGGGCCCCGACACGATTGTATCGGGCCCAGCGCGATTTCTTGGGAACCGGCGCGATTCTTGGGAGCCTACCCTTTCAGTATGGGGTGGGCGGGATGGCATTTTTCCCTTTGGTACACCACTGCGGCTGCTCGACGTGTTTTTTTTTCTTCGCAGATTGCACCATCGAGAGTAGAAAGGCCCGTCGGATAATTTTATTTCGGGACATATTTTGAATTGTCCGGTGCTCGGGTCAATTCGATAGTCCCCTTGTGATTTTTGGGGTCAAGCCTATTTTTGTAAGCCCCCTCCAGGATATTCTTGCACCCCAGTACGATCCTTCGGGCTCTCTGTTCGTTGGTTTTATTCGGTTCCCCAGCATTTTCTTTTTCGGGGACCGACGCCTTCCTAGTCTGTGGATTGTTGACGCATTTTTTGTGTCCGCAGGGTGACATTCTGAGGAGATATTGGCTCTTGGGAAGCCAGCTGCGACTTGTGGGGCTCCGGCGCGGTGTTTTGACACCCAGTGAGATTTTCAAAGGAAGCGGCGTTAATTTATTTTGGTCGAAGTTCGTTTTGTGGCTCCTTGGTCACTTGTTTGGATCCCTTGCGCGAGCTTTAGTGACTACGACACGTTTTGGGGGCCCAACACGTTTTGTTGGCTTTTGGAGCCATTGTTGGGACCCCAGAGTTAATTTTCGTGTCCGGTCTGTTTTTATTTTCCCGGCTTAATTTTTGTGTGACCCCAACGAGACTTTTAGAGCCCCGGTGCGACCTGTCGTGCCTCTAGAGTGATTTACAGGGCCCCGGGCGATAATTATTACTGTCTTAGACTCATCGTGATTTTCAGGGGGTCCCGGCCCGACCATTTGTGCCACAGTTGTGACTTTCTGGAACCCGGCACGACTTTATTTTTGGGGCCACAGCGTAATTTTCTGGGGCCCAGATGGAAGCTTTTCAGGCCCCAGCGTTGTTATCAGAGGTCCCTGCGCGATTTTTGGGGACACCCAATGTGATTTTTCTGAGACAAAGCGGGATTTTTATGGAGGATGTCGCTTTTTTTTATCGAGTCGGCGGATTATTGGGGGCCCCACAACCCATCAGGAGAATGGAGGGAACTGTCCACAATGCTCTCTCCCATTCGGTATGCCACTGTGCAATGCAATGTTGCAATATAAGAACCCAGGAGTAGTTCATCTGGTTCATCACTCTCGCGTGATTTCAACTCCCAAGTTCTCCAGACAGTTTGAGGAAAGCCAAACATCTGCTACATGGATCGGCAAGAATGGATAATAAGGCAACAGGGATGCAATGTAATTCAGATCACAGTAGTTATGCTGCAATACATGCCTTCTTCCACAGGCTACTTTGGAGATGGATGCGTTCCTGAAGTTTTGTCAGGGTTGGAGTTGGAGGTGGATGGAGCAGCACTGTGAAGGACATAACATATGGTTCAAAGGATTTCTACATTCAAAGAAATACACTTCCTTTATCCGCTTCAAACATGATTCAAGAAAGCACTGTCATCGATTTTAAACATTAAACAAGAGTGAGCCACCTGCTGTTTTTGATGTTATTGAAGTGAATTTGTTGTCTTGTTAGTGAACTGACCACTTATATGATGATATATAAGTATTTTAACTTCGCCTGCTTCTATCATGAAAACTTGTAATTTTCCAATGATATGAATTTAAGATGCATTCAAATTACATTAGAAATCGCTAGAATAACTTATTATCCAGAAATCGGTGTATCGGTGTATGGATGTCGAGGAATTTATCATGTTTCTGAACACAAATGATGTAGATCTGACCTGCAAATTGGCAACTGAGTAAATGTTGTCAGCCGAGGAATCCATTCCTGAAAGATAGCACTTTCAACATGTTATTGTTCTTTGTGAAGCAATAAGTGCAATGCTCTGATCACGTGCACCATGTAGCACACAAAGAGGGATTATTGCGGTCTAAGGTAACAACAAAACAAGTTGTACACCCATTTTACTTCCATGAAACATTAAAAGGGTTCGCCGAGTTAGACTAGGCTTTTGTTGTAAGTTAGTTTTTTCCATTAAAAAAGAAGACTTTTTGTTCAAAAACAGTTCAAGCTAGATTAGGTTAGGAAACATTTTATTTTGAAAATGCTTATGAACAAAAAAAAATGTTAGGAAATTGTCCAGTAGAAAATAAATTTATTTCATGCATCGAAGGCTAGGCTGGGTTAAATAAGGTTATGTTGCATCTTCTTTTTCTTTATTCTGAACATTATATTTCATCATATATTACTCATCATCATATAGGGCACTGGCAGCCAACGACAGTGTAGGCAAGCTCTGCCATGGGTTAGGTTTCACCTTTGTAGACGAGTGGTGCAGGTTTTATGCATCGTGGGACCTCTATCAGAGGGATGGCCTGCACTTCTCCGAGAAGGGGGTCCATGTGTTAGGCAAAGTGTATGAGCAAGTTCTTCAGGGAAACTAGGAAATGGGGTGGGGAGGGATGAAATTGCATTGCGAACTCAGGAATATCCCAATAGTGTCAGCCAAGGCAATAGAACCTCAGTCAGCGAATAGGGACAGCAGCAGTTCAAGGGGGCAGAGTGATAGTTCATCTAGTGATAAAAGAACTCCTCAGTATGAAAAAGCCAAAGATGGTTATGGAGCATTTGTTAAGTGCTCAGAGTATCCGGTCCAAATTTGATGAGTTCAAGTGTTATGTTGCTGAGGAGGAACCAGATTTTGTTTGCATTACGGAGGAATGTGTCAGTAAAGGGTATTTTGGAGATAACTTGCAGGACTATGAGATACATGGATACAATATGCTTTCGTGCAATAGGGGTCCAGCAGTGAAAGGGGGTGATGTAATGCTCTATGTGAATAGCTTATTCAGTTCTCAAAAAGTAGCAGGTAGGAATAAAGATGTGTTTGTGGAGTCCATCCGGCTTGATGTCACTGTGGGAAAAGGCAACAGCAATACACTGAGGATAGGAGCTTTCTACCGATCAGGAACCCTGCCACATTCTCAGCAACTGGAGCTTGAGAAGGTGATTTGTGAGGAAATCAGTAGAAAATTTCGGAGGAAGTGCCTTATTCTTGGTGACTTTAATCTAAAAGGATATGAAAATGCTGGTGTTGGCTCCCCATCATGCAAGATGGTTAGGAAATGCCTTGAAGAGGACCTGTTCTTACACCAGTTTGTATCTCCTTGCAAACTTAGCTTGGTTACAAACTTGGTTACAAACTTAGCTTGGTAGCTTGGTTACCTTATAAACTTAGCTTAAAGCTTGGTCTCCTAGCTATGAAAAAGATTGTTGGCTTTTAGATAGAGTACAAAAGAGGGCTACAAAAATGGTTAATGGTATAAGCAACCTGGCATATGAGGAAAGATTGAGGAAATTGAATATGTTTTCACTTAGATATAGAAGGCTGAAAGGAGATCTCATCGAGGTCTTTAAATTTGTCCATGGTCTGGAGAGGGGATATCTTGGGGAAATGTTTGAATTTAACAGAAATGACGCAATTAGAGGTCATACATTCAAAATTAAAGTTAACCACAGCAGAACAAGATTAAGACAGACTTTCTTCACCAACAGGATAGTAGAACACTGGAACCAGCTGCCAGAAACCATTGTCAGCAGCAGCACATTGGACATCTTTAAAAACAGCATAGACAATCATTATAAGAATAGAGGGCTTGTTTTTCAGTATTGCAGGGAGGTCTGATTGACCGATTTTGTGGGCAACTGGTTGAGTGTACAGAGTGCAACCAAGAAGGGCCCTTGTGGCTCATGGTTGCGCTGAGCTTTTATGTCTTAATATCCAAGCCCCTTTTTGGGAATCATGTTGCCTCCCTGTTGAAAAGTATGCACGTGCAGAGGAAATGAGTGGTTACATCGTGTTCAGCACGCTAATGTGAGATAACCGTAAACAGAAAAAAATACACCTAAAAAGCCAGACATTATTGCAGTTTATGGTAACCACCACACAAGTTCTACGCACATTTTCTTCTCATGAAGCATACAAAGGAGTGAGGGTTGGCTAAGTCAGGTCAGGTTAGGCTTTGTTGTGAGAAAAAAGATCGTTTTTGGAAATATATTTCAAGCATGATAATTTCATTTTAACACTCGCCCGTATAGGGGGCGGGGTTGCAACCCCTTAAGGTTTTTGTGTATTCCTTTCAAGCCAATGAACGGATCGCTCTGAGATTTCCAGTACCCTCTGGGGCAACCTTTTGACGACTTTTGGTGAATTGCTTTTGTGAGGTAATATCAGGTCACGGAGTTATGAGGTCATAAAGGGGAGCACCTCCGATCATTTTTGAACAAATGCGTGGTTATCGCACGTATTTTTTTAACGTACTTAGCGTAGCTAGGGGCATATAATGCAAAATACAGATGCCTAGATTGGTTCACATTAAAGCACAATGTTCCAAAAATCGGCGACCTCCGTTGACCTCGGTTTACGTCGTTTGACCGTTCGACTTTTTTAGCTGACCTACGGCAATTTCTCGTTTTTACACGTTTCGAAAAGTTGGATATTTGGGGTCATGGCTTTGACCTCATTTGGTACCTGATTATTGGTCTGATCACATCGTGTGACATGTCATTATGTTCGCAAGGTCTAACTAAACATATTTCCGGGCAATTCGTGCATATCTATATGGTAGTTTCAATAGAACTGATGATTTCCTTAGGAAAATACAAAAAGATCAATTTTAGACCTTTTACCTGACCTGGAAGGTCAACCATTGACTTTAGGAGATCATACTGAATTCAAATCGCGAGATCGTGGCCAGATCTATAACTTCGGTCTTTGGTTCGTTTTCGTAACATGCACGGTTTCGAATCGCCAGGGAGGTTCGTATCCCCCCATATAGGACCGAAGGTGGTAAAATGTCGTATACTGGCGAGGGTTGAAATAACAGTGCAGGCTAGTTTAGGTTAGGTTAGGTTAGGCTTTTAAGTTGAAAATACTTGAGAAAAATGCCTGGAAAATTTCAATAAAAGCAATTCATTTCTTGCATGGAAAGGTGGGCCGGGTTATGTAAGGTTATCTGACATTTTTTAAAACATTGTTTTTATGCCATATTACCTAACTCCACACCCATTTTGGATGATATTCATACTCCCCATTGAAAAGTATGTGTTTCCAGAGGATAGGATAATAAATTTGCGCTTTTAGGTCTTTTATAAACTTTTGGAACTTATATTTTAAATGCAATGTTTATGAAAGCGACTAAGATGATGGTACCACTCATTTTCCGTGCAAATTCCTACTTTTCATGTTGTGAGCAAAATAACAGAAAAATGGGCCTTGAATTAGGTAACATAACATATAAAAACAAATACATTCAAAGTGTAAGATGACCTAACCTAATTTCAGTCTAACCTGCCTTTGGAGAAAACAATTCTAAAATCAAAACTGGAAAAATATCAGACAATTTATTTCCTTAAAATTTAAAGAATGAAAAACCTAACCAAACCTAGCCTAACCAGAAATATTGTGTTTAAGGTGGTAACAAGACAGGTGTGTACACAATTTGCCTCCATAACGGAAACAATTGGCTATGTTTGGTTAGGTCACGTTAGCTTAGGTGTTTCACTTTTGATTTTTGTTTGCGAAAATCTCCGCGAAATTTAACAGAAAGTGGAGTTTAACTTAATAAGTAGCTTGTTAGATTAGGTTAGGTTTGGTTTCCTTTTTCTATTTTGAAAAAGGAGGAAATATACTGCATGCAATTTGGAAAATGTTGTTTTATTTTTCTGCAAAGAGAGGTAGGTTAGGTTATGGTTACACTTTTGTTCTATTAGAACAGAAACATTTATTTCATCCTGTCACGTTATTCAAAGCCCTTTTTGTGTTCTTTTGTTCACAACCTGAAAAGCAGGTAATTGTGCAGAGCATGAGTGGTCCCATCATCTTAGACACATTCACAAACATTGCTTTCAAATGATAAATTCCCAGAATTCATAAAACACCTTAAAACACAAATTTACCAAAATGATTGGTCGCAGCATGTTCATCACATTCCGAAGCATTGCATTAAACAATATAATACATCAGAAGTTACTTTAAGCTTTACCAACCCCTGACGGAAATACAACATTTGGTGCCCGAATCCTGGGCAGAAAAAGCACGAAGAGCAATGAAATTAGAATATTAATAAAGGAGAAGTAAAACCAGCTCTTCTTGAATACAATTATGGTAGCTATGTTGTATTAACATAGAAACCCTGAGAACAAATCAGAAAAAAGGCATGAACTAGACTTGTTGAAGGTTAACTACCAACTTTTTGATATACTGTTCCTAAACACTGCGCGAAATTGCATCACAAATGTCTTACCTCCTTCATAGTTGTCGACCGCAATCGCAAATTTGAACCTGAGATTTTGTGATTCTGTAACTGAACATATTATCTTTGGATACTACGATTTTGGATGTTCTGAAGAATGCGATTGTGGCATTTCATGCGCGCTAGTGTCTATTAAGTCTCTCCAGATATTTGTTGATGGGGTTTGACCTTGTATAACTACAGGGCTCGTATAGTGTCTTGTAAGCTACGGCTTAGTACCTACCTATTGCTTTCTTCAAGAATAGTGATTATAATACAGTGTGCATGCATCTTCTTGCTGACTTTTTCGTTCATGATATCATAAACTGGTAGATATGTTTTGGCTCACATGTGCCTATTGTTTGTTCAGGTTCAGACTGGATTGCCCCATATTATTATTGAATATATGCACATTACCATTGGGCATTTAGGTGAGTAGGTACCTAGGCAAATATCAAGCTTATGCTGTGATTGGTTGCCTGTTGAATATATATATATATATATATATAAACGTTGTATGTCCACAATCTCAATACCTGACTGCTGTTTACTGACATCGATTGTGTGCATGCTTGACAATGTGCATGTCTGGAAATTAAGAATAGTATGATTCCAGATCAAGCTCCATATGCATGTGCCTTTGCTATTGGACATATGTGCAAGTATCATGACAGTGCAATTGTTATCTAGTGGCTTTACAGATTATGTCAGACAATATGGTGTTAAATGCATCAACATCAGCTCATCTGAACATTCTATGATGGAAGTTGTCATTGCAAAGTGGACGAAAATCCAACTTTTATTTGTGTTTACACACAATTTTGAATATTGCAGCAAGAGGTGTAGAGTCAATCCACTATCCAATCCAAGTCTATCATTTTGGTGCAAAATGTGCTGGTTGGTGTTAACTAAGTTTTCTAAGTAGCATGCCATTTTTAATTTTTCCTTTAGCTTTCCTATCAGCACACAAATGTCATAGGTTATTGGGGGGGGGCAAATCAACATTGAGGGGGCCAAGATCAACATTTGTGGGGCCATGGCCCACGCAAAAAGATACAAATTGACGCCCCTGCCATGATTGTACAGTTCAAACTGGAATGTCATCTGATCCGCTTATGCACATTTGAGGTTTTCCACAGAATACGAGTACTTGACCCCATGCTAAAATGAGATGGCAAAGGTCGCGATCTGGTCGAACTTTGCCATCCAATTTTAAATGTTCACTGGAAAGAACGGGACAAGTTTATAACTAACCTGGTAAGCTGAAGACAAATGTGTTTGCTTGTAGAAAAAGCAACAATGAAAGTGACCATAGCCTATGATTTCAGAACAATTTTCCGCAACCAAGTTGATATCATATTAGAAAAGAACAAAAAACCATCGTCTCACGTCATGCAGACTTGAAGGATAATTTCGATCTACCTTCTGGCAAACGTACCTTTTATTTGTTATTTGTCACAGGCGCGTCACACGCGTGTGTGGTATATAACATGTCAACGCTATTTTATTCAGGCATATGCCCATTTCAGTGCAGGACTGTTTTTGTTCCATATTACTTTTCACAATTACAACCAATTTCTGTGTTTTGTATTCCTGGCACTAGGATTGACACATGCATGATATTTATTATGAATATCAAGCTTAACAGTAACCCGCGCCGTCTTTCCGGTCAAATCCTCCCACCCCGTCTCGAGGGGGGGGGGGCGGTTGAAGACCCACTCTAAAAGCCAAACTAAGCATCGCACGAAAACGAAAGCGGTGTCATCGGAAAGAGCTCGACGAATAGGGTCCGGGTCCCCCCTCCAAAACAATTGTCCCCCAAAAGTGACGTCACCAGGGGGCTAGATTTTCACGTCTTTTCACGACTTGCATTATGCTTTTCACTCTGGGGAGTTCATTTTGGGGGATATGTGAAAAAAAAAACTTATTTGGAATGAGAAAAGGACAGCGAAATTGACCAGGGCTAAAATTATTTTGGCCCCCCGAAAATTAAAATTTTTTCTTGGAAATTTCAAAATTTTGAGTTCAAGTTTTCTTTCCTTTTCTTTTTCCGATGGGTAGAGCAGGCCGAGAAACGTTGGAAGTTAACTTACCCTCATAAAAAATGCTTACTTTAGCCAGAATCCTCTATTTGAACTGCAATTTGGCAAATAAGCAAAATTTATATGTAGTCAAAAACGAAACAAATAAAAATTCAACTCGTACGTTTTGTTGCATCCCTGAATATCAGCAAACGCTGAAAGTTTCATTAAGATATCTCTATCCACCAAATCGTGACGACTGGTTTAACGTTTTTTGGACGTGACCTCACTTGACCTTGACTATCTCGTTGAACCTAGACAACCTGACCTAAAAATTTCGAATCAGGATGTTAAATTGATGTGGGAAAAGGTATGCCAAATTTGGGAGCGCTGTCGCGCGCCTTTCGTACGCTATCCGCGAAAAACCTGAGGGGGGGGGCGGTTGAAGACCTCCGCCCCCCCCCCTAGACGGGACGGATTTATAGGTACTTATTTGTGGTTACTGTCATTGGTTTTTGGTCAACAACTTCAGTACCCCTGATTCTTTACTCACTGGCAGCTGACATTTTGACAATTGTAATGCTAGGCATGAATAATTGTGCTGTGTTTTGCTCCATATTTTGTGTCATGGCATACTATTCATAAAGATACATGCTTTATGTCATTTCTTTATAGCTCGCATTTGAGTCACGTCTGAAGTGACTCATTGTGATTTGAATGATTGACTCATGATGCAACTTTTTTTCTTTTTTTTTCTTGAAAGATGTGATTCAACTCACAACTCAAGATCGATTTTGGGGAAAAGAATTGATTCAACTTGAGTTGAACACAAGTGTGATTGGTGGGGTGTACAAACATCAGTATGACAATGGAATTGTCGTTTGGTGGCATGGCATATTTTTAAAGGCAATCTGATTTATAATCCACCAACATCTGCTAATTTCAGCATTTTATAATGCAAGTTGTACTTCCACAGTGGAGGGAAATCCAGTTATTTTGTTTTTGTTTTTTGCACAGTTTTCAATTTTGCAACAGAAGGTGGAGAGTCAGTCCACTATCTAAACCTAATATGTTTCTTTACAGTGCAAAATACTCTGGTTGACATCAACTAAGTTTTCTATGCAGCATGGTGTTTTTTTTTTCTTTCTTCTTTTTTCCTTTAGCTTTCTTATGAACACAAAACAGCATGGCTTATTGGGGGCCCAAATCAACATGGGGGACAAGATCAACCTTGGTGGCGCCATGGCCCCCACAAAAGGATACAAATCGATGCCCCTGTAACCATATACATTCAAAAAGTCGCTAGTGTTGCTAAGAACAATTACATTTTGCCAGCATACAGGAAGCGCATCAGCGCCGATTTTTTAGTCTGGCGTTTTTTTAAAAACATTAACGGCTCCTAACTATAAAAATGTTAGTGCGATTTTGGTTTTCGTGCTCTAAGCAACGCGCCGGTCATTTTTAAGCATGCAAACAAACTATGGCGTATATCGGCCGCCGGTAAAATCTGGAGTTATGTACGACAAACTTGAGGGATCGGTGGATTTCGCTCCCCTCCAGGGTGCGTGCTAAACTGCAATAATGCCCAAAACATAAAGCAATAATCACAAGATTCTAGCAAGCTACCAATGTACCTATCCAGGTATGTACTAAGTAATAGGCAAAGCTTGTCTGGTGTTCTCAGATTTGAAAGTTTTCTGAACGAAAGGGTGATAAAGCTAACCAAAGGTCAATACATTTTTCATCCAACAGACTTCAAAGAAAAGACTAACCTATCATCAGAGTATTTCCTCGTTGAGCTTGGCCATCCAGATCAGCATCCGAGTGTACAGTGGTATTGTCACAGCGGTAAGCTTGCAGTGTAAGGTAATTTATGAGTTTTTTATTTACTTTTCTGATGCAATGCTTATAAATATTGTCAACATGAGGCAACCACTCATTTCCTCTAGACGTGCGTACTTTTTGGTGGTATTTACGGTTATCTACGGTTCCCTGCAATTATTTACGATTGCCTACAATTATATACGGTTATTTACAGTTATTATATACGGTTGGCTACGGTAATCTACGGTTATCTACGATCATCTACGGTCAACTACGTTCATGTATGGTTATCTGCAATTAGTTGCGGTTATTTACGATTTGCTTCTGATATCTACTGTTGGTTACAGTTATCTACAATTATGTACGGCTATCTACGTCTATCTATGTTTAGCTGCGTACGCGCGAGAATGCCGTAACAAACTCATTCTGTTTGTTTGTTTGTTTATTGGGTGGTTCACGGCGCACTTTTTGCACATTCACGGCTAATGGCGCTGCCCACACTGTTTCGTCGGTAACAGTGTGGGCGGCGCCATTAGCCGTGAATGTGCATAAAGTGTGTCGTGAATTAACCAATAAACAAACAAACAACTGTTTCGTCGGTGGGCCGTGGGATTGGGAAATGTTCCGAGCGGCGCTAGTATCGAACCCGGGACCTTCGGTACCACACGTTAACCACTCGGCCATCCCCGCCCCCTCATTCTGTTTGAACAAATGTTGAGATTAAGTACTTCAGAAGAAATATTGTGAATATTTTTCTGCACATTTTCAATATTTCAAGGAAGTGGGAATAGTGGGAGTGGGAATTGCATTGTCATAAGTGGGCATTTGTCCTTCAGGTTATTTGAATGGCCTCAATGTTATTTTCTTGAAGTTATTGCTTCTTGAAATTTAAGTGTTCTAACCTGAATTGTTTATATCTAGAGGTGTTCTCGTCCACCAAATGGTCATCAAATGCATTGAAAGCACACCAGAAAGCAGAACGAAACACTTTAAGCCAAAAGTTTCCCCAGTAGCGTTCTATACGTTCACCGTAAATGGGCAGAATTGTAGCTAAGCATATAAGGTACCAACCTGCATCACTTCCTGATGGAACCACAGCTTGCGAACCCTTGGCAGGCGCCACCTCCTTCCTCCATACAGCAGCTGACTTTGAGAGAGCTGAAGATCCACAAGATGATTCATGATGCGCCGCCTGCTCCTGCGCAAGTGCCTGAAGGCTCGATAATCCAAGTTTGCAGTTCCTTCCGTCGTACCTTCCATGAATACCGTAAAGCTCTTCGGGCATTCAATTAGGTGCTGACCACAAACCCAAACCATGAATGCAGCTTGGGCCACTTGCAATCCTGCTTCAACATCCATCTCCGCATCAGCTAGATACCTGTCGTTCTCGTCAATGCTCCTGCCACCAAAATCCTTCGAATTCACAGATTCGCTGGCCCCCTACCTTTCCGCCCAACAACCTCTAACTACTTGGATCACTGATGATACTTTTTGCTGTATGCGCCGTTTCTCGAAGCAGGTGCGTCAGAAGCGCAAAAAATGCGCCAAATATTCGAAAGTTTTCACCACATCGAGTCAGCCGACAAATCGCATAAATCCGATTCGGTGGCTGCTTTGCTCTTGTAAACGGGCCGCGCGATCGGAACTTTTGCGAATCGACCGGATCAGAAATTTTCGATTACGGCTGAGCTGCTCATGTAAACGGGGTAATTGACGTTTTTCACATCAAGGTTTGACTTTAAAATTGTGATTTTATCTGCAATTTATGTGAAATCTGCCACGAAATAGAAGTATACTTGTTCCAAAGATGGGAACTGTGACTGTAGTTGTTTAGTTCTAAGAATTTCTTTTTCCGGCGCAATGTTCATGAATGTAGTCAACATGATGAAGCTACTTGTTTTCTCTGCAAATACATACTTCTCAGTAGGTTGGCAAAATAGCACCAAAAGTGCGCTTGGAAATGGGTAATATAGCAAAAAATAGTAGACAAAGAGAAGTGTAGCATCGCTTAACCTAACCTCCCATGGAAAAAAAACATGATCGAAAAAAAATCCTCCACGTTCAAGCACCTTTGTCTATTAAAAAAATTACTCGAAAAACAGCTCAACGTGGCAGAAACTTTATTTAGGACTATTTGTTAATTCATTATAAGAAACCTAACGAAACCTGACATAGTAAAAAATAACCATTTTGCTTCATGCAGTTAAATGTATGCAACATTTATATCGTGAATACACCTGCAGGTAGCGCTGATCATGTCTGCCTACACTGACTGACAATGATTCCATGAACTGCTACACATGCACAATGTATATACCCCTGCAAGCAAGCTACTTAAAATTCCACAACATACCCGGCATTCCATGTAATGATCAATCTGCAAACATGTGTACCTTATCTAAAATCCTTAGCGTATTGCAAAATCAACCCTGCAATTTGTAATTTGACAGCAGTCCTTTTTGCAATATCTCCATAGATATCATCAATATATTGCAGTAATTGGAGCAGAAATCTTACCAACCATGTTCCATCACACTACTGCTTGAAGCTATGCTATGACATCTGCCGAACTATCACAATACACATGTGCATTTCGACTGCATCTTCATGCATTTTGCCATATATTTTACCAATCATGTGATGTAGCATGTGCGATATTCACAAAGGAAAACTTGGCATGGTATTCCTTGATCATTTATGAAGTACTTACATTGGGATACAGCTTGAAGTTTATCCCACAATGGAATGCCAATTATGGAACTAGGTATACACAACTTCTGTTTTGCTGAAGGGAAGCCATGGTGTTTGTTCAGCAAAGCCACACATAGTTTATGTCATTGTCTTTTCGATTACTTTGCTCATTTTACCAATAAACATAGTACATTGTTTTGCTGTTTGTTCTCACTGCATTGCGCCGGATTTCAAACAAAAATGTTATTTTCTGTATTACCACCATAATATATTACCTACCTTTCCAAGCTTCATATTTTCATAAAAATTGATAACATTTTAGCATCACAAGGCCCCACCTTAGTATCCATGACGCGAGTCGGTTCAAAAACGTTGCATGGAACAGTCGAACGTATTCTCTGTGGTTTCCTGTGTGTTTCAGACTTGGCCGCTACGAAACCACGGCATATGTGAAGTCATTGCTGGGAGAATGTTTTTAAATCGATGGCTACCCCTGAGTGAAATGATTCATTTATGCCGTAAATGCAGCTCCTGTGACAAATACATTTCAGTTCTGTATACATTTCAGTTCTGTATACGAAGTATTATTACCGTTCTTTTTCGTAACCAAAGAAAAAAAACATTGCGTAAAACTCGTCCATTGGAGCACCACACCGTGGACCACGGTCGAAAATTGTCTACCAGCAGAATTCCCGCCGCGCATCTTTTTCTTTGAACAACGGTTGTGAGCCCCCACGGATATTATTGCAATGCAACTATGGTATAAATTAAATATAAATTACTAGAAACAAAACAAAATAGAACAAATATATATCAATAGAATACCTCAGATTGGGTGCAGAAATTAGAAAGGTAAGTGGTTTAACAAAACAGCTGTTGCGACGTGAAAGCTTGACGATCGGACCGGACCGGGGGGGGGAGGTCGCTCCGATGAGCTGTTATGACCCCAGTGTAAGCTACCTGACACCTGACACCCGTGACACTTTTCGTGGCGCTGCACGAGCGAGAGCACGTGTAGAAATGCGTGTGAAGTCAGATCTCCTTTGATGTCAGTCATTGGCTGTGTTGAAAATACCGGGGCTTTCGGATTTATACTTCGAAGTGGACGAGTAAATACGCATCTGTGGTAGCCACTTGCATTTAATCTGGAAATGTGATATATAGCGAAGCCGTCGACAATTATATTTAGTCTGTCCGGCTTTCTATGGGAAGCTGGTGTCACCCTAAACAAGGAATGGCCACCATCGAATGTCTTCAAGTGGTGCAATGCTCATGATGCACCGCGCTCTCGTAATTCTCGCACACGGTTTGATTCTGGAATTCCTCGACATACTGGACTGCCAGTTATGGATGTAGCGAAGACGTGATCTCACACCATTTGCATACGGCTATGTTTTGTAAAACGCCGGCGTTTCGGGGTGCAGCAGTTGAATCGCCCTTGTCATAGGTAAGAACGATTTTCCATGTCGATGTGGCATTGCCATATTCTCATATAAGGAGGGGAAGGGTGCCAGTCCTACCTGGGACCAAACATGGGGTGGGACACCAATCCCACCTGGCACCAAGGAGGGGAGAGGGTACCAACCCTACTATGGCACCAATGAGGGGGATATTGGGTATGCGCTGTGCAAAGTACACGGACATCGGTACACCTGCCAACCCGTCCAGTCGATCCGTCCGGGCGGCCGGCGGCGGCGACCGCGACTGTTCCGTTATTTGCGACTGCTCGGCGGCGCGGGCGCAGAGCTGGCCGCCCGCGCGCGGCGCAGCACCAGTGGTGGCGGCGCCGGCGCCTGCTGTGGAGACGATGCGGCTCCTCGGCGTCTGTGCTCTCGTGCTCGCTCTGGGTTTCAGTGATGGCGTGCCGCAAGGTAAGCGGACTCGGCGCGGTAGCGGTGGCGCGCTGACAACCTCCCCTCATGTGGTCCACACTGGGCATCACCAAACGCCACCTCGTATCTACATTTGGGTCATCAGCCGTGTGTTGTCTGCGATAACGAATTGGTCCCCATTCTTTTACTGGAAGAATTTGTCCGCTCCCGTACATCGTGTCCGTACCTGTACGGTCCTAGTTAGTTACTTGGGCTTAGGGGCGCATTGACTGCGTCGGTCATACAGCGCACTGCATATATACCCGTGCAGTCCAGTTGGCCATTCAACGGCAGCGGCTGTTGTCCGTAGTTTGTACCGACTCGAAGGTGCTGCCGCACACGTGCTGGACGATCCATCTACTGTCTTGCTATTGTACATAGCTTACGTCGTACGGTTCAAGATCCGCGTCAGCATTGCGGCGCAACCGCATGCATTTCAGTGCGTTTGACGCGCGTCCGGACACCGCGTTCGAAGTGCGTATGCGCTGAGATATTGGGTTTGATTGGCCTTGGCTGGCTTTGATTGGATTGGTGGCGAGCTGTGCAGTTGATGTTGCGCCAGGAGCCTTGACCGCTCCCTGCCCTGGTGTCGTATCTGCATCGTTTTCGATGGACTGCTACCAATTGCTGGCGGCTGAAGAACCGATCAGTAACGATGGTATTTCAAGGAGGACAGTCTTTTCGTGGTTAGGCATGGCATTTTCTTGAGGAAAAGCTGCGGTTTAAGTGCACCCTGCTAATTCAGGTGGCTCCAAGCTCCATGATTTTACTTCACTGGGTGGCACCGAATAGAAATTGTTTTGCGAGTTATGGTGCCCACTGGCAAATCAACGTGCTGCTGACGGAGACCAAAAAGTAATTATGGGCCGTCCTCTTCACACAGTCTCAGATGAACACATTACGGTTCAATTTGTTCATACAATAGATCATGATACCAGAAATTGAGAGGTCATGAAGCCCATAGGGAAGCCTTCGAATATCCCTTTGACGGTTCACTGTGCAGCTCGGCTGGGCGCTAAATGACCAACCATGGTCGATGCGCCCTAAAACCACAATCACACACACACACACATGTGCAGCTCGGGCAGCTCGGGTTGCCTATTGGGCGGCTAAGCCTTGACTTTGGAATATCGTGAATGCCCATCATAGCTCAGTGTGTTTCAATCAAGTGAAATGACTGCTACTGTATGAAGTGCCCCCGCTCGCAATACAGTACTTTTCTCGTAAGACAAAAATATTTATCCAAGATAGCCTGAATACGACCTGAGCATGTTAAGTTGTCATCAATGGTTACGCTTGTTATACTTTACCTTAGCAAAATGATGTGTGCGCTTCGACACAATCATCCGCAAAACGTTGTGTTTTCTTCAACGCAAGGTGCCCTTTACTGAATTTGGAGTGTCGTTTTGTCGAAATGATCCCAGCGAACTCCCCTCCCCCAACAAAAATACGCTTTGGCTGGGCGTCGTCCTCTGTGAGCTAGCGTGAGGTAGGTGATGCTTGTCTTGACCAGCGTGTTCAACGTGCTCCCCTGTGTCCCAGCTGGGCTGCATCATACGGCTAGGATCACGAAGCAGGTCAGCGATGCGCTCTTATGTAAGGCGCACGCGCCGAACACCAGGCGCTTCCGAGACCACCTTCACTGACCTCGCAGCTGGCTTAGTCACCGCCTGGGCTGACCCTGAGCCCGATGTCGACTCAATCACGGGCACCGTGAGAACTCGCTATGGCCGGTCGTATAGGAGGTCGGTGGGACTTCTGCGTCCGTCGTCACCCGACGCCGGCGTCGGCGACACCCACCGCTACCCAGACCTAGAGCCCATCGTAGGACTTCCGCGGATACGCTGGGAGGTCAGCCAGGAGTCTTCTTCCCGTACTCTGGGGAGCCAAATTTGTCCTCCGTTTGGGACGGAGGTTGTGTGTGTGTGTGTGTGTGTGTGTGTGTGTGTGTGTGTGTGTGTGTGTGTGTGTGTGTGTGTGTGTGTGTGTGTGTGTGTGTGTGTGTGTGTGTGTGTGTGTGTGTGTGTGTGTGTGTGTGGTGGTGGGTGTGTGTGTGTGCTGTGCGTGTGCGTGTGCGTGTGCGTGTGCGTGTCGTGTGTGTGCGTGTGCGTGGGGGTGGTTGGGGGCGTGTGCGTGTGCGTGTGCGTGTGCGTGTGCGTGTGCGTGCGCGTGTGTGTGCGCGCTTGTGCGCGTGGGTGCGTGTGTGGGGGGAGGGCAAAGTGGTGTCCACAAATGACCGAATGTTTTTATTTATTTATTTATTCATTTATTTCACGATACATGCCCTCCGCGTGCAGTGGCTATTATGGACAGTCTAGGTATAATTCACAGATATTTACAAATACAGGATAGATTTGTGGTCAAGAGAGGGGGCAGATGCGTAACAAACATTCGTACACCAACACAATACAATACCCATATCACTATCTGCACTACACACACCGTGCTTGCAACACAAGCTATAAACGAGTAGTTTAGATAAGTGATAGGAAAGCGATGGCCTAAGGGTGAGTTCATAGTGTACACACATCCATTGTGTAAGTTTTTTTTATGTGACTAGTATTTGTGGAGATAAGCTAGTGCATGTTTCTTGAAGTTAGACAACCTCGATGTAAGACAGACGAGGAGAGAAAAGACAACCTCGATGTAAGACAGACGAGGAGAGAAATCTCCTGCAGTCAGCCTCTCTGTGTATGGCTGGCAGGTGCAGGTGGTCGTCTACACGTGTGTGATGGTTTCGCAGGGTATAGTTTGCAGTGATATGACCGGCAATGTGCGTTGGTTCACCCGTCAGAATGATTTTGTGGAGCAAAATAGGGCTGTGAAATAGATGCAAATCAGCTGCGGCGAGGAGACCCAACTCGTTACGGGCATCAGCAATATGATCAATATTTCGTAGACCTGACACGACTCTAGTGGCGAAGTTATTGATCTTGTCTAGTCTGTGGATGTTTGCTGCCAACCCGTTCCCGTAAACAGATATGCAGTAGCGGATATTTGATATAACTAGGCTATTGATTATAGTGAAGAGGGTACTAGTGGGTAGATGATGACGCAGATGGCTCAGGGTCAGAAGGTATCCAGTGCACTTGCGCACCACACAGCTACATGGGAATCCCACAACATGTGGCGATCACCCCAAGGTTCTTACACGAATGGCTCTCATTTGTCATGGCCTCCCTAAAGCACACTCGTATCGGGGTAATATTACGAAGAATTTAACGCGATCCGAACGTAAGAAGTTAAGTTTTGGTCTGGTTCACCTTCAAACCTTTATTCAGGAGGTAGTAGAGTTGGCTCAGACATGTCTCCATCTGACATCAGATTTGGGAGATCAGATTTGCGACCGGAGATGAGGATCTGGGTGTCGTCTGTGAACTGAGTGACGTGTCCTACCGGGACGTGCAGACTGAGGTCGTTCGAAAAGATGCAATATGGGAGTGGACCTAATGATGAGCCTTGAAAAACACCTATGTTGTTTGGGAGAAAGGAGTAGATATGCCTGTTTCCGCGTTGATCTGAGATGCTAAACCAGTCGGTATCGATTCCATGGAACTCTAGTTTAGTGAGCAGTTTGGTGTGGTCTATTACGTCGAAGCATTTACTGACGTCCAGGATGCAAAGGAGAACTACTTCCGAGCGGTCCATTGCTGCTAGGAACTTGTCCGTGACTGAGAATTGCGGTTTCCGTAGAGTGGCGCGGTCTGAAGCCGTGCTGAGTTTGAGCCAGTAGGTGGTTTGAGTTCAGGTAGTGATAAAGTTGTTTCCGCACTACTCTCTCAGTGATCTTGGGGATAACCGGAATCAATGAGATTGGCCTAAAATTAGAGGGATCCGAAGGATCTCCTGATTTGTGAATGGGAGTTACTATCGACTTTTTCCAAGTGGAGGGGATATCATCTGTAGTCAGGCCTGTGTTTAAAATGTAGAGCAGCACTTCGCCGATAAAAAAGAGCAGACATTTGATAACTTTAATACAGATCCCGTGGGGACCGCAAGTACCTGTGCTTCTCATGTCTATGACGATTTTGGCTAGCTGTTCAGTTTCAGTTTCTTTTCCATTTTCATTTCCCCTTATGATTAATATTAATGTTAATCCCAGCAGGAAATGGCTGTTCTTTGGGTGGTGCATGAACAAAGAAGTCGCTGCGCCCTAAAGCTCCAATACAAACGAGGTGGCTGTCCTGCCACTACTGCCGTTCCCATGCCCCTGTCCATAACATCCCGACGTCAACCTTGAAATATACTTCTTCTTTTTTTAATGTCCTCCACCCAAGATCAGGTGACCAGGAGCGCCATCTCTTCTCACCAAACGACTGCAAGGACCTTACATTAACACCATAAAGTAATGCAAGGACCTTACATTAACACCATAAAATAAACAGTACGGTCGCGGCACTCCCAGCTGAGATATGGAAAACAAATAAACAAGCATAGCACCGGGCACTAGAGCAATACAACTAATGATAAAGAATGATGTTAGTAGTCATACCCAAGGGAGGCATATGACTGACCCTGGAATTAATGTCTAAACTATAATGTTAGCAACTGGTTTGTGGCCGGATGGTAGTGAGCACTCCTGATAATGATTTAAAAAAAATTTGGCTCCTCCCACATCTCCATCCAGCTAAGCATGGGCTTGTTGCTGGGTGGAATGTGGGAGGAACCAGTGGTTGGGTGTTGTCAACTTTATGTATAGTTAAGTGCAAACACACACACATACACACACATACACACACATACCCACACACATGCACACACACATACACACACATACACACACACATACACACACACACACACACACACATATATATATATATATATATATATATATATATATATATATATATATATAATATATATATATATACACTCACATGCCAGCATCCCTGTACAAATATACACATACAGAAACACTATATCTGCTAAGTACTTTAATACCTGCTCACAAATTATGTCTTAATGTGATATTTTTAAGAACAGTCTTAGAATTTGGTATCTCTGAATGCACAAAATGCTTTGCTATGATATAATTCCAAAGATTGGGTCCAAAACATTCAATGGTGAAGATACGATAATTTTTGTTTGAATAGCTGTGCTGGAAGTGGTTTTATAATCTTGCGGAATATGGGGTATCAAGCAATTCTGTGAAAAGGAGTCTGATAGAATGAGGTAGGTGGTGAATACTTTTTTGCATAATAAGCGATATTTGAAGTTTTTCTAGATCTTGGACTTTTAAAATTTTGTATTTCTTAACGATAGGGTTTGCACTCTGGGGGGAATACACCCTCAATAATACGCATCATTCTTTTCTGAAGGAAGAATAATTTGTGTATCTGATTAGCATAGTTTGCACCACCAGAGAAAACAGTAATAATTTACATATGGAAGAATTAATGCATTATACAATTTTAGGAGGTTATTTTTCCCTAGGAGATCTTTCATTTTTGATATCATTCCTATGTTGCGACTTATGTTTGAACCACTGCTGACGTGGGATGCAAATTTCAAATTTTCGTCTAAGCATACACCAGTTATTTTACCGGGTTCTGACGTAAAATATAAATCCCATTAAATTAAATCTGGATACCAATATCTGTTTTGTGATTATTACATAGCTGGTATACGGCTTTGGATTCATTTAGCGACAAAATATTTGAATGTAGCCATTGTGAAGTATTTGGCAAGGAATTTGTGATCTTGCGATGAAGCTCTGTACAGTTCGTGCTTTTGAAAAAAATGTCAGTTTCATCAGCATATAGAAATGTCTCACATTCTACATGTAAATTTACAATATCATTTATATATATTATAAAGAGTAAGGGGCCTAAAATTGGGCCTTGTGGCATACCCATTTCAATTATTCTGAAGGTAGAGGTACTGTTGTTTATCGTAGTAGCTTGTGCTGTTCCTGATAAATAAGACTGTATTATTTTGACAGCATTTCCCTTTACACCATACTTTTCCATTTTTGCACACAATATTTTTTTTGTCAACGGTATCAAACGCCTTTCTCAAGACAAGGTAAATTCCTACAACATATCCATTGTTTTGAAGTCCTTTAGTGATCGGGTTCTGCATTAAGAGTAGAAGCATGTATGTGGACCTCTCTTTTCTAAAACCTAATTGCTTATCAGAAAGTAGGTTGTGGAGGGTGAAATGTTCCAAGAGTTGGTTGTAGATCTTTTCTAGTATTTTTTGTATATATGGAGGAATACTAATCGGTCTTTAGTTACTAAGTGCTGGTGGGTCACCTTTTTGTACATGGGCTTTACAACGGCAATTTTGAATGGCTTGGGGAAGATTCCACTACTCAGATATAAGTTCATGATGTGGGTTAAGCGTGGTAATATGGACCTATATGACTGTTTAAACATCCCAGAATTTATTCCATCGATTCGAGACCCAACTTTTTTTTTAAAAGAAGCAATTACAGCATCTAAATTGTTTTCTGTTACTGACAAAAAGACATAAAGACTTAAAGATATAAAATATTAGTGCAACTATGAGCCACAAGGGCCCTTCTTGGTTGAACTCTGTACACTGAACCAGTTGCCCACCAAATCTGTCAATCAGCCCTCCCTGTAATACTGAAAAGCAAGCCCTCTATTCTTATAATGATTGTCTATGCTGTTTTTAAAGATGTTCAATGTGCTGCTTCTGACAATGTTTTCTGGCAGCTGGTTCCAGTGTTCTACTACCCTGTTGGTGAAGAAAGTCTGCCTTAACCTTGTTCTGCTGTGGTTAACTTTAATTTTGAATTTATTACCTTTAATTGCATCATTTCTGTTCAATTCAAACATTTCCCCCAAGATATCCCCTCTCCAGACCATGGACAAATTTAAAGACCTCGATGAGATCTCCTCTCAGCCTACTATATCTAAGTGAAAACATATTCAATTTCTTCAATCTTTCCTCATATGCCAGGTTGCTTATGCCATTAACCATTTTTGTAGCCCTCTTTTGTACTCTCTCTAAAAGCCAACAATCTTTTTCATAGCTAGGAGACCAAGCTTGGATGCAGTATTCCAAATGTGGCCTGACGTATGCACAGTAAAGCTTCCTGATCACTTCCTTACTTCTGTATGATACATTCCTATTTATTGCCCCGAGCATCCTCAGTGCCTTCTTCCTGGCTTCCTTGGTCTGTTCTAATGCCCCCAGTTTTGTGTTTAGAATAACACCTAAATCCTTCTCATGTTGAGTCACTGTTAGCACTTGGCCACCCATCAAGTATGGAGCCTTCATATGCTGCTTACCTACATGCATGATTTTGCACTTATCAAAATTAAATTTCATTTTTCATTCTTCGGACCACTTCACAAGTTCGTCTAAGTCTTTTTGCAGCGAGATGTGCTCATCTTGACCTGTTATTGCCCTAAAGACCTTCAAATCATCCGCAAATTTCAAAACTTTACTGCTTACGCCACTTTCAATCTTGTTTACAAATGTAATGAACAGTAGTGGCCCCAGTGCTGACCCCTGGGGGACTCCACTAAGAACATTTTGTCATGATGACTTAAAGTTTTGGCCTATAGTTTTCAACTTTCCCTCTTTCTACTTTCTTGAAAATAGGAACTACATTTGCCCTTTCCCAATCGGTTGGAATTTCATTTTGTGAAACTGATCTACAATATATTATACTAAGTGGAAATGCCAGCTCTTTTTCAGTTTCCCGCAACATCATAGCATAAATTTCATCAGGTCCTGCTGCCTTGTTTGGCTTTATTTTCCTGATATGATTGTACACAGCATCACTATCAATGAAATCAACATCATTTATCAGATCACATGTCACTGGGCTATGGTGTACGGTCGGCAGATTGGTCATATCTTCCAATGTAAACATTGATTTAAACTGCTTGCTCAGTTCCTCAACCATCTCACTATCCTCACCCAATGTAGTCCCGTTTATTTCCAGTGGACCAATTGTGCTACTTTACCCAGCTTGTAGAAACTAAAGAACGTTTTACTGTCCCCACTACAGTTTCTAGCTAAATCCAGTTCTTTTGCTCGCTTTGCTGCTCTGGTTTTTTTGCTTAACAGTGTCTCTAGCTTTTCGATACGCCTTTAGATTAACAACACTTGAAGCTTCTTTAAAGACTCTAAATGCAGTTTTTTAGCCTTAATTGCTTTTGTCAAGTCTGGTGTAAGCCATGCTGGCTTTCCTACCCTTCTTTTGCGTCTTTGCTTTTGGGGGACATGTCTAATCTGAATTTCCTTCAAGTAAGATTTTAACTTTTCCCGAATTTCACAGGCATTTAATTTGGAGAATTCTTCTTCCCATCTGATGGCACTTAAAGCCGCTCTCATGCAGTCAAAGTCTGCTCTGTTGAAATTTGGAACCTTTACCAGATTATCCTTGATAATTTCCCCTACATGTGCCTTCAATCTAACTACGTTATGGTCACTTCTTCCCAGAGTTTCTCCTACAGTCAAGTCTTGAACCAAGTCACTTAAATCCGAGAATTCAAGGTCCAAGAATGAGCCATGCCTGGTAGGCTCCGATACAAACTGGTGTAAGAACAGGTCCTCTTCAAAGCATTTCCTAAACATTTTGCATGATGGGAGCCAACACCAGCATTTTCATAACCTTTTCGATTAAAGTCACCAAGAATAAGGCACTTCCTCTTAAAGTTTCTACTGATTTCCTTACAAATCACCTTGTCAAGCTCCAGTTGCTGAGAATGTGGCAGGGTTCCTGATCGGTAGAAAGCTCCTATCCTAAGAGTATTGCTGTTGCCTTTTCCCACAGTGACATCAAGCCAAATGGACTCCACAGACACTTTTTTATCCCCACCTGCTACTTTTTGAGAACTGAATAAGCTATTCATATAGAGCATTACACCACCCCTTTCATTGCTGGACCCCTCTTGCACGAAAACATATTGTATCCCTGGATCTCATAGTCCTGCATGTTATCTCCAAAATACCCTTTACTGACGCATGCCTCCGTAATGCAAACAAAATCTGATTCCTCCTCAGCAACATAACACTTGAACTCATCAAATTTGGACCGGATACTCTGAGCACTTAACAAATGCTCCATAACCATCTTTGGCTTTTTCATACTGAGGAGTTCTTTTATCACTAGATGAACTATCACTCTGCCCCCTTGAACTGCTGCTGTCCCTATTCGCTGACTGAGGTTCTATTGCCTAGGCTGACACTATTGGAATATTCCTGAGTTGGCAATGCAATTTCTCTCCCTCCCCACCCCCTTTCCTAGTTTCCCTGAAGGACATGCTCTTACACTTTGCCTAGCACATGGACCCCCTTCTCAGAGAAGTGCAGGCCATCCCTCTGATAGAGGTCCTACGATGCATAAAACCTGCTCCACTCGTCTAAAAATGTGAAACCTAGCTCATGGCAGAGCTTACCTACCCTGGCGTTAGCTGCCAGTGCCCTAGAGCTCCACTCAGGGGAGGCTCTAGCCCTAGGCCAAATTGCTGTTACAATGACTGTATTTTTACCCTTCAGGGTGACCAAAAGGGCCCTGTACTCCCGCAGAAGCTCCTCACTCCTAGCAGGACCTATGTTATTTACCCCTACGTGCACTATAACTGTACTAAACTGGTGATCATTGGTGACCTGTGCCACCACAGGTACCAGGTCCTTCCCCTTGCACCAGGCCTGGTGATGCACCTCCTGTCCCTCCTACCTTTACAGAATACCCGCTCTAAATGTCGCACACGAGAGTCTCCTACGACCAGCACTGACTCCTTACTACTACTGTCCTGGAGGCAGTCATCCAATGCCTGGAACCTATTTGATGTTAATATGCCTGCCGGCTGGGCCGTTCGGCTAGACTTCCTCCCGCTCCTACCACCTGCCACCTGCCACTCGCTGACCCTTTCATTAGGTTCACGTCTCCAAATCCTCCACCCCCTGACCTCATGCCACTTCCCCTCCTGTGACCTACCAGAACTACCCCTCCTCTGTTCACTATTAACACTCCCCTCTCGAGAAATCCCAGCCACCTCCACAGTAGGGGAAGCCTCAGCTACCTGGTGGCCTGCGACCACCTGGGCATATGATGTCCCTGCTACGGAGTGACCCCTTGTTGCTTCATCTTGCCTACCCTGTGCAACAAGGGCAGCCTTGAGCTTGGAAAGCTCTGCCTTAAGGGTCCTAATCTCTTCCTCTAGTGCCTCCATCCTGGTCGAAACCATCCTACACGCTGCAGCTTATGCCTAGATTTAGATTCAAATTAACTCGCTAAACAACCGACAAATATGCCAACTATCATTCACTATAAATCGCTACCTCCTATACTGTCAGTTAATTATCTGAGTACCTCAAGAAAAGCAACACGCTAAGCAGAAACTATTAAACAATTAATTTAAAAAAATGCATAATCTAATTGTCTTCTATACAAGTAGACAACTATATGAATATCTCTTTTGATATCACTTATGGCTGGACAGAAAAATGAACAGTCACACAGCACTTACGAATACCACCAACTTACTACCAATTAAACTATATCTTAAACTTAAACACCAAACACACTATGCACCAGAAAAATAAATAAAGTATGTTAGGATAGTATGAATGTTGTCTAATGTTCTTATGAAATCTACACTCTTGCAATATCCATATAATCGAAGCGACAAGAACGCGCATAAAGCCACGAGGCCTCGCCTAAAAACAAGATGGCGCACGGCAGCGTCGCTAGGTTGATGTATAGTTTGCGTGCTACGAAAATGCTTGTCAGATAAAAACTAATGAAATATAATCACAGAAGTAATTGCTAAACACCTATCCACAGCTTAGACTAGAGTACTGCCCTGTTCTGCAACGACTTATCTGGAAAGCTGTAGCTCCAAACGGACGTCCTTCCATCGTGACGAAAGCACCATTGATATATCTGGGTAGGTGTGCATATATTCCAAAGCATTGATGTTGCTTTCAGGAAATTGTTCTATCAATTTTGGTGCAATTTCTGTGAAGTGTTTATTAAATCCTTCAGCTATAGCTGCATCATTTTATAGAGTGATGTCGACATCCGTGTTCATTTTTCAGGGATATTATGCTTTGAAGGAGTTTGCCTGAGTACCTGGTCAAGCACCATGTCTCTTTCGTATTATTTTGATGTTTGTCGAATTCCACTTCATAATGAAGTATTTTTGCTTTTCTGATTATTGTAATCAGTACATTTTTATACCTCTTATATTTTTCTTGCTTTCAGCATTTCGATATGTAAGTTTTTGATCAAATAATACTTGCTTTTGGTTGATTGGACATAATATTGCAGGTGTAATCCATGGTTTTATGGATGCTGTTCTTCTTGATATGACTTGAGTATATGTAAATATATCAATCCCACTCTTATATGGATTAATTCAACTGCTACATGCTTTCGCAGAATCATTTTCCTCAAAAATACCTTCACGTTCATTGGTTGGATGATCCCTGAACCTGTCAATTTTATGAAAGTAAAATGTAGTTCTTGTTCTTTTTGCAGTGATTGGTTTTAGAACTGAAAATTCTGATGTTCAAAAATGGAGAAGTGATCACAGAAATCAGATTTAATGATGCCAGTTCGTTTCATTTTTTACACATCATTGCATTCAATATTGTCAATTAGTGTGCATGATTTATCAAATACACGAGTAGCCTTTGATATTAGGGGAAGAAAACCATGAGAGGATATAGACATGAAAAAATGAGTCAGCAAAGTGGTTGTTTTGAATTGAAAAAAGGTCAGTGTTTAGATTTCAAATGATGTATGTAGGCATGTTCAGTTTGCTTAGTATTGTAAGACACTCCTTAAATTCAGACAAAAATTGTGCATTATGACCAGGTGCACGATATATCTGGCAGTGTATTAGTGTATCTTTGTATATCTCGCAGTGTATTATATCTGGCAGTGTATTGTATTATATATCTGGCAGTGTATCTTTGTATATTACTCAATTTTATTTGGAGAAAAACACCTTCAGCTTCAGCAGCAACAAAATGAAGTGGATAAAGCTCTTTTGCTTTTAGTTATTTCAAAGAATAGATTGCAGACCCTCCCCCGATTTTATTTTCTCTGCTTTTGCAGAATAGTTCATGATGTTCGTCATCTAAGCTAAATTTGTGTTCATTTTCTTTTGATAGCCAGGATTCAGAAGTACATATAAGGCTCCATTTGCGATTCAGCTGGTTTAGGAAGATATTGAGCTCATCAAAGTTATTTACTATGGACCTTGCATTCAAATGGAAAACATCTATGCTTCTTCCTATTTCATGACCTATTTCAGCTTGTCTACTTATATATTTAGCATCATAGAAGTTACAATTATCTCGAATGCGTTGAAAATGAGAATACGTAAGGCAAGGTCGTCTGAGATTATATTCAAGAATGGATCAAATGTTTTATTTTCCAAGGTAAGTAGGCATTATAACCTAGTTGTAGGACCTATGCAGCACGGTAGTTCAACAATTGTACTACAACAATATACCTACTCTCCTTCTCACCGGACTCAGACGATTATATACCTAAACCGGAGGTTCCTAGCGATAAGTGGAGAATATTTACACGATTGTAGCAGTGATATTAGCGAATTGAGGAAAGTAATGCAATAGGTGTATATAAAAAGAAGGAAAGAAAAAACTTGTTATGAAGGAAGCCATGCACAAATCACATCCAAAAAGCTGCTCGGAAGCAAAACATGAATATATTTATTTTGTGCATAATTGTCTGCGCATTCAAAAACAATTTCACATTACACAACAAAGTTATTTAATTTATTTAATATTTAATTAGATCGCGTTTATCCTGAGCCAATGACTGTGCCGTACCGATGGTAAGTCCCTCGGACCTGCGCTGGAGACCCCTCGGTCACATGCTGGCGACGCTCGGACCCGCGCTGGAGACCCCTCGGTCACATGCTGGCGACGCTCGGACCCGCGCTGGAGACCCCTCGATCACATGCTGGCGACGCTCGGACCCGCGCTGGAGACCCCTCGGTCACATGCTGGCGACGCTCGGACCCGCGCTGGAGACCCCTCGGTCACATGCTGGCGACGCTCGGACCTGCGCTGGAGACCCCTCGATCACATGCTGGCGACGCTCGGACCCGCGCTGGAGACCCCTCGGTCACATGCTGGCGACGCTCGGACCTGCGCTGGAGACCCCTCGGTCACATGCTGGCGACGCTCGGACCTGCGCTGGAGACCCCTCGGTCACATGCTGGCGACGCTCGGACCTGCGCTGGAGACCCCTCGGTCACATGCTGGCGACGCTCGGACCTGCGCTGGAGACCCTTCTGGCCCGCCCTGGAGACACCTTTGACCCGCCCTGCAGACACCTCGGGCCCACCCTGGAGACACCTCGGGCCCACCCTGGAGACCCCCGGATCTCCACTGGAGAACCTTCTGGTCCACCCTGGAGACACCTCGGGCCCACCCTGGATCCCCACGGATCCCCACTGGAGGCCATCGGACATATAGACCCTCTGGGCCGCACTGGAGACTCTTTTGACACTCTAAAAGCCCTTGGACCCGTGCTGGAGACTCCTCGGTTCCGCGCTGGAGACTCTTCGGTCGAGCGCTGGAGATCCCTCCGACCCGCCCTGGAGACACCTCGGGCCCGCCATGGAGACACCTCTCGCCCGCCCTGGAGACACCTCTCCCCGCCCTGGAGAACCTCAGATCGTTACTGGAGACCATCGAATCCGCCCTGGAGACCCCTCTGGTCCGCCCTTGAGACCTTCGGATCCCTACTGGAGACCATCGGACCCGCACTGGAGGCCCTCGGACCCGCACTGGAGGCCTTCGGACCCACACTGGAGACCATTTTGACACGCTCTTAGGACCCTCGGACCCGCGCTGGAGACCCCTCGGTTCCACGCTGGAGACTCTTCGGTCTCGGTCTCGGCCCTATGCACGTTGGTTCGCTCCCCGTGCCCTGCCCTACCGACTTGTCCGCGGTGTGGCCACGACGGAAGGGGCCGGATGCGTGGACCACATCTGACAATCAGCGGCCATCAGCGGCCAACAGCTGACCTTTGCGGCAGACTCCGGAGGGAGTCGAGCGGTGCCGGCCAGCGCCGCGCTGGAAAACACGAAGGCCGCCCGGCTGTGATTCAGACGCAGCGGCGTCGGTGGCAGCGGCAGCGGCAGCGGCAGCGGCGGCGGCGGCGGCGACGGCGGCAGCGGCGGCGTCAGCGTCAGCGTCAGTGTCAGCGTCAGCGTCAGCGTCAGCGTCAGCGTCAGCGGCGGCGGCAGCGTCAGCGTCTCCGTCAGCGTCAGCGTCAGCGTCAGCGTCAGCGTCAGCGTCAGCGTCAGCGTCAGCGTCAGCGTCAGCGGCGGCGGCAGCGTCAGCGGCAGCGGCGGCGGCGGCGGCAGCGTCAGCGACAGCGTCAGCGCAGCGTCAGCGTCAGCGTCAGCGCAGCGCAGCCGGCGGCGGCGGCCCAGCGGCGGCGGCGGCGGCGGCGCAGCGTCAGCGACAGCGGCGGCAGCGTCAGCGTCGCGACAGCGGCGGCGGCAGCGTCAGCGTCAGCGGCAGCGGCGGCGGCGGCGGCAGCGTCAGCGTCAGCGACAGCGGCGGCAGCGTCAGCGTCAGCGGCGCCGGCAGCGTCAGCGTCAGCGGCGGCGGCAGCGTCAGCGTCAGCGTCAGCGACAGCGGCGGCGGCAGCGTCAGCGGCGGCGGCGGCAGCGTCAGCGCAGCGGCGGCAGCGTCAGCGTCAGCGACAGCGGCGGCAGCGTCAGCGTCAGCGACGCGGCGGCGCGTCAGCGACAGCGGCGGCGGCGGCGGCCGCAGCGGCGGCGGCGGCGGCGGCGGCAGCGTCAGCGTCAGCGGCGGCAGCGTCAGCGTCAGCGACAGCGGCGGCGGCGGCGGTGACCAGTTGACAACTTGCCGCGACCAAGCGAGACCGAGCGAGGTCGCGTGATGACGGCCGCCGACCGTGCGGATAATGCGTGCTGACGAGTGAGGACGAAGGAGGCCGAACGAGGTAGGGTGCGTGAGTGGGACCTGAAACGGCGGGCGAAGAGGGCTTCAAGCTCCAAGCAAATAGATAACGACATGGCCTATTTTAAGCGAAAATCACTAGGGATTTTCGCCGCCCAGCAATCCTTAGCCACACCCCATATATAACAGTAAAAAAAAAAATTCGGCCTCTATTTCCCCACCTCTATTAATTCACTTTTTATGTGTGTGGGTGGGGAGGGCATACGGCCATAGCCTCGTTGCACTAGTAGACCGTGTCCTATCCACCGCGAGCACACTGCCACATCATGCGTCCGTCCAGCGTTATATCAATACTGATAAATACACACAAATATGTGTGTATTTACCATTGTGTTATGGCAACATTACACCTGGCATTATTTAACGGTATCTTATGTTTCTCAGTGTGGCTGCAAGGAGCATGATGACATTTCACATATACATTCATTATCACCTTGAATTCGTAAAGATTTTCCCAAAATACTATATTATGTAAAGAGTACGTCTAGTATATAACCTTGCGAAGAGCTGTGTTGAGCATAGTCGAATTGAAGATGATTATTATAAGTAACCGAATGCTCATATTAAATAAAGATAGGATCAGAAAGCGGTCAAATATATTTCGCGCATGATCCATCTTCGTAGACAGAATAATCATACAAAGACATTTTACGCGCATGATTGTGCACACATGCTATATATATATATATATATATATATATATATATATATATATATATATATATATATATATATATAGCATGTGTGCACAATCATGCGCGTAAAATGTCTTTGTATGATTATTCTGTCTACGAAGATGGATCATGCGCGAAATATACTTGACCGCTTTCTGATCCTATCTTTATTTAATATGAGCAGTCGGTTACTTATCATAATCATCTTCAATTCGACTATGCTCAACACAGCTCTTCGCTATATATATAAAACCATTTTAGTAAGCCATCTACCAATATTGATGAAAGCATCATCTGAGTCCAAGTATTTAAATTCCAACACAACAAGGGGCATTGTAACAAGTGCATGTGATGCGATACTAACAGAGTCAAAATGTTCGCCGCTTCCCTAGACACCCTCTCTAAACAACTACCCTATGGGTGTGTTCTTTGTCTCCTTCATTCCACGGATTCCATTGAGTGTGTCGTTGCATATTTCATTGACCGCAGCCAAGAAACGTTGTGTGCAATTTCGTGCCGGATTACTTATGTGAGCCATTTGTGTCATTGCTTGCAACATTCCTCTAAATTTTTATAATTTGCATTCGCTGCATGTTGTTACATAAAGCAATATGGTTGAATTACTTGTTGGCAACACCAGTAATTATGCGAAGCTTCCACCCTATGATCTTATGGTTATTGGCCACCGATGCCTAATTTAATGCTCATGGTGTCAACAATAAAAAGGATAAAAATCCGAAACCATTCGGAGATGGCTCGTGTTCTAGGTAGATGAATGGGCGCTGCATGACCTCTGCAGTCGATGCGCCCCTAAACCCCAATAACTAACTAGGTAGATGAATGTCAGACATGTCTAGGGCAGGCTATGATAGGCATGTCAAGGGCAGGGAAGAATTTACATTGGACATTGCCAGTGATCGTGCCGACAGCGGACAGACGTCGTTCCTCTCTGGACGACAGTGGCTTGCTGTCAGCTGAAGAGTGGAATGTCTGTCAAGCCGACATGAAGCCAACACCCAGCCAAAGTGGGACCGATGTCAGGCCGCTGTCGTAACGCTAGGAGCCCGCTGTCGGCTTTGTAATGGGATGTCCGACAACGGCCCGATGTTAGCTGGCCGCTATTGATATGTCGAATTAAACCCGACATATGTTTATATTCCAGGTCAGTATGCCGATGTTCAAGCTCAGTGCCCACATCGGGCCGCTCTCGGCCCGATATGGGCATCCCATTTACGAGATGTCGAGCTCGCCCCGACACATTTGGACAACGGACCAACATCGGCATGTTTGCTGAGTGGAGATGCGAATAATCAGAAAAAGAAGTTTCTTAAGGTAGTGTCTAGCCTACTGCTGTTTCGCCTCAACAGTTGAGAATTTGACCATGCTGCAACAGAATATCCTCGTCGGTGGGGACATGACATTCACTAGTGACGTCTTCCCATAATTGCATCCACCCGAAAACATTACTTGCGAATTTGCAATGTCTTCCTTGGCCCGGAAATAACTTCCAATGTGCGTCGCCATCTTGGAAAAACCCGCACAGGACAGTTTTTTTCTTCAGTCCGAGCGCTCCCCGCAGAATCCACGAAATCTGTCCGCGGAATCCGTGAGGAATGGACCAAGACGTCAGAGTCCACGGAATTCGTGGACGGAACGTGACAAAGAACGCAGTCTATGCATCTTTCTACACGCATATATCAGTGATGCGTCAACGCTTTCGAAGTGTTTGCGTGTGTGGATGAACGGGTGTGTAAGTGAGGTAATAAAGACGTGAGTGTGTACATGGGTGGGTGAATTATGGGGTGAGTGATTGTGCCGGTGGATGATGGAGTGAATAAGTCGGAGAGTGCAGGTGACGTCTGTACAGTGTCATGCTGTATAGGGAGCGGGTTTTATGAGGGTCCAATGAGTACATAAAAAGCATTTACGCGCCTGTACCCTCATAAAACCAGCTCCCTATACAGCATGACAATGTACAGACCGACACCTGCACTCGCCGACTTATTCACCCCGTCAACCGCCGGCACAATCACTCACCCCATCATTCACCCAGGAAATCACTCACCCATGTACGCACTCACGTCTTTACTAATTCCCTTACACACTCGTTCCTCCACTCACGCGAACACTTCGAAAGCATTGACGTACCACGGGTATATGTGTGTAGAGAGGCGTGTTGGGTTGTTGTTTAGAAAGGGTGTCTAGAGCCCTGTTCGGCAAGCATGAATACGGTGCAGTCGGAGTAAGCGGAACTGTGACGTACCCTAGAACACAATTTTAAGCTTGCAGTCGACAAATGTGACAGACGTTAGACATTTATGGCGCAATTGCGGGCGCGGTGTTTAATTCCCGGTTAAAGTCGTGTTGGGTCGGCCTCCTTTCATTTTTATTTTGTTGCAATTTGTAACTTCATGGTTGTGAGGCATAACTCACGCTTAATCAAGATTTAGAACCTTTGGCTATAACTTATGCTGATGAAGCGGATGAGGGTCATTCCTGCCTTCGTTCAGATTTTGAATGATGCGTTTTGAAACATGGGTAAACGATGAGTTTGGACGATGGGTGAAGATGGGTGGATGATGGATGTTATGCACAGTTCATATATACCTGTAGTTTTCGACATGGACGCCGGACATGGGCGTCCGAGAAAGCAAAATAAGGCGAGCTACCGCGGCACCGTGGCACCTGACGTCTTTAATTCAGGCATCGAACATTTACTCATGTAAATTAGGTAAATTTGCACCTTCAGGTAATTTTGAATTCATGAAATTTCTGTTTTCAATGCAAGTTTTATAATTGCGGTCAGCATGTGACCACTCATTTCCTCTTCAAATACATACTTTTCAGTTGGCAGGAAAAATAATGCGAAAAAGGCAAGTTGGAACCCAGTGCAATGCAAGGTCATTATCAGTGGACTCATGAGTGGACTTGGTAACTTAGAATATGCGGAAAAGCTTACGGCATTATATATTACTCGCTGAAGTATAGGAGATTAAGGAGTGATGTGAGTGAAATGTATAATATTATGAAAGGGCTAGATCAGGTCAATCTTAATGGTCCTCTACTATTTAGCCTATAGTGGTCATAAATCCATGTTAGACAAATCAAGGTGTAGAACAGTTAACACGCGCCCTGGAGGGCCTCTGAACATAACGCGCACTGGAGGGGGGGGGGGCGGATTCCGCCCTCCCTAAGATCTCAGCTCCTATGAAGTCTAGAGCAACGAAATTCGCAGGGTGCATGGGCACGATAGTGAACTCTATTGTGTGCAAAGTTCATGACCTTAGGTCAATATCTTCAAGGTCAAATGAGGTCAAAGTAACAAAATTTTCCGGATTTGCGTGGCTTGGCTTGTCATTGTTATGGATCGCTGTGATTGTGTTTAAATGCTCCAAAATCGGCATTAATGATGTTTTGGACATTACTACTGATGCAATACAGTTGTCAGATCCACCATTTGACCTCAGGTCTCCTATATAGGAGCACTTTATTAGGTCATTACCTGCTCAGGTTACCGGAACCGGGCTCCCAACCTGACTGCTCCGTTGGACGGCTCGGCACAATCGACTTCGCAAAGAAAGGAGTGAAAGGCATGAATAAAGTATGGAAACGCTTAGGCACACAATGACAAACAGTAGATTTCGGGATGTGTAGGAAGTAACATGGAAAGTGAAATCAATCGCATGACAGTCATTTGCATTTATAACATATTCCAGTTCACCAAGTTTGATTCCATTAGCCTGTCATGAACTTGATCTGACTTGACCTCGGCGACCTAACATGACCTTTAAATTATATATCATAACAATATGCATCAAACAAGTCGCTAGCGTTGTCAAGAACACTTCCATTTTGCCAATAGACGAGAAGCGCATCAGCGCCGATTTTTGTGGTCTGACGCTGCGAATTGTTTTACTTTAACCGCCCCTAACATAAAGACGTTTCGGCAGATTTTCATTTTTCTTGCTTTAAACAATGCGCCTGTCATTTCTAAGCAGGTACACAAAAATGTGTCGTATATCTGCCGATACAATATGGAGTTATGTAGGAAAGATCGGAAGGGTTGGCGGGTTTTGCCATCCCCTCCAGGGCGTGTGTTAACCTGTCATGAACTTGACCTGACATGACCTCGGTGACTTGACATGACTTTGAAACAATGTAGCATGACAATGTGCATGAAACAAGTCGCTAGTTTTGCCAAGAACACTTCCTTTTTGCTAATATACGGGAAGCACATCAGCGCCGGTATTTGTGATCTGGCGCTGATAAATTTGTTTGACTTTAGCGACCCCTAACTCGAAAAATCCTCGATCGATTTCCATTTTTCTTACTTTAAACAACGCGCCGGTCATTTATTAGCAGGTATGCAAACAATGGCGTATATCCGCCGGTAAAATCTGGAGTTATCTACGAAAAATCGGAGGGGTGGGCGGATTTCGCCCCTCCCCCCCTCCAGGGCGCGTGTTAAGCTACAACAGGTATTCAGGCAAAGGGTTATTGCTCAGTGGAATAGACTGCTTGCTGGTGCTGTGGGGGTCACTCATTAAATTAATTTCAAAATCGGGTGGACAAATTTTTAGGCTGGACAATGTTTACTGTTCTAATTAGTGGTGGATGACGCGATATTTTTGGTAAGTTGATGTGTACGGTCCAGGCCCCTTTAAGCAAGCAATGGTGGAGTTTGAAAGTTATTGGTAGGGCACTTAGTCCACATGTGTGTTATTCAGGATCCAGTGAATAGGGCTTGATAGGTATGGCAAGTGTGGATGCCTGTGTGGGACATTGGTGGATGATTTCTTGGGAATTTATGATGTGATGTTGGTTGGGATGATTAGTGTCTTTTGTTCAGGCTTATGGTATCGCTCCATTACAGACTTAACCTAGATGGGTCATTGTGGGTCTTGCAAAGTCTGAATGTTCTATGACTATGACTGAAGTGGCTTCGGTTTTGGTGATGTGGCAAAACATTATGAAAAGGGAGAACGATGTAACATAACCTAGCCTAGAAGTTGGAAGCTGTTAGAAATGGCAAAATGCTAGAGGAAAAATCTTGGAAAAAATAGAAAATTTTCCCACCACTTTTGTCTAAAAATAAAAATCAAGAAGCGTAACCAAATCTAGCCTACTTCCATTCGGAAGAAATTGAATAATTTGTATTGTGAAAAATGTCACCCCAAAAATATTGAAATCATCCAACCTTAAAAGAAAAGCTTAGCCTAACCTAACAAAACCTAGCCACTGTTTTGCCTCATGGCGGTAAGATATGTGTAAAACTTGTCTTGGGGATACCTTAAGATGCAATAATACTAATGACTGGAAAGGATCTACTCAGAAACCAGGGGTGTCGCTTTGCATGCACTAAGGGGGAGGGCAACTGACTCCCAATACTTAATTTCCCCCTTCTAAATGAGGCCAAAGATGAACCATTTAACTTTGAACTATAGAGCTTCCATTCCAGGATGCCTGTGTGCACCCTCTGCTCGACAGTTTTTTTTCCAGCTGAATTCAGATCATTGCTATTGACGTTAGTGACAATATTTCCCCTGTGGAGTGTCAGCTTTTATCACCCTTACATTTCAGCACAATGGGCGTGTTGTGATGATTGCCGGTATTGTCAGGCTGATGGGATACCTCATCATTATCACAGGAGTCAACAGCTTCTGATGCATCTGTTCATTAGTGTACGTTTAAACAGTGCATATCTTGCTCATATTTAGTTTCTGAAGAAGCAGTAGACGCTGATGCTAGGAAAGTTTCAACAAGTCAATTCCATGCCATCTTTCTTATTTATGCTCATGGGCTTCTACAAAGAAACAGATAATTACCCCAGTTGTCTTCGAGAAAACTACTCTTACTTTACTTTTCTTAATATTTTCTTTCCATTGCCCTTAGTTTTTTTTCTCCCTAGTATTGTGGCACCAGGTGTCCCTTTTCCTCCATGGGTTGGCACACCTTCTTTTGTACTGCCTGGTGCACTTCATGCACCTCTGGTTGTACGCTTCATGCACCTCTGGTTGTATGATTGTATGCTAGATGAGAGCCTTGTACTTCTGGCTTCACAAGGGACAATAACAGTTTGCAGGTGCAATTTCAAAGTTAACAATTTTCAGTCCAGATCATAAAGACATAAAGACATAAAAAAATTAGTGCAACTATGAGCCACAAGGGCCCTTCTTGGTTGCACTCTGTACACTAAACCAGTTGCCCACCAAATCTGTCAATCAGCCCTCCATGTAATACTGAAAAGCAAACCCTCTATTCTTATAATGATTGTCTATACTGTTTTTTTAGGATGTTCAATGTGCTGCTACTGACAATGTTTCCTGGCAGCTGGTTCATGGCTTCTACAATGGGCGCTGTATGACCAACGCAGTCGATGCGCCCGAAAGCCCAAATAACCAACCAACTGGCAGCTGGTTCCAGTGTTCCACTACCCTGTTGGTGAAGAAAGTCTGCCTTAACCTTGTTCTGCTGTGGTTAACTTTAAATTTAAATTTATGACCTCTAATTGCATCATTTCTGTTCAATTCAAACATCTCCCCAAGATATCCCCTCTCCAGACCATGGTCAAATTTAAGGACCTCGATGAGATCTCCTCTCAGCCTTCTATATCCAAGTGAAAACATATTCAATTTCTTCAATCTTTCCTCATATGCCAGGTTGCTTATGCCATTAACCATTTTTGTAGCCCTCTTTTGTACTCTCTCTCTAAAAGCCAACAATATTTTTCATAGCTAGGAGACCAATCTTGGATGCAGTGTTCCAAACGTTGCCTGACATACGCACAGTACAGTTTTCTGATCACTTCCTCACTTCTGTACAATATATTCCTATTTATTGCCCCGAGGATTCTCAGTGCCTTCTTCCTGGCTTCCTTGGTCTGTTCTGATGCCCCCAATTTTGTGTTCAGAATAAAACCTAAATCCTTCTTCTGTTGAGTCACTGATAGCACTTGGCCACCCATGAAGTATGGAGCCTTCATATGCTGCTTACCTACATGCATGATTTTGCACTTATCAAAATTAAATTTCATTTGCCATTCTTCGGACCACTTCACAAGTTCGTCTAAGTCTTTTTGCAGCGAGATATGCTCATCTTGACCTGTTATTGCCATAAAGACCTTCAAATCATCCGCAAACTTCAAAACTTTACTGCTTAGGCCACTTCCAATGTTATTTACAAATACAATGAACAGTAGTGGCCCAAGTACTGACCCCTGGGGGACTCCACTAAGAACATTTTGCCATGATGACTTTGTACCATTTTGCATCACTCTTTGTTGTCTATCTGAAAGCCACAACTCTATCCATTTTAAGATGTTACCTGCAATACCATGGGACTGAAGCTGTATCATTAACCGTTTATGGGGTACCTTGTCAAAGGCCTTACTAAAGTCAAGATATGCTACATCAACCTGATTTCCCTGATCAAATTGTTCTGTGGCGAAGTTAAAAAAGTCCAAGAGATTTGTGAGACACGATCTTCCTTTTCGAAACCCATGTTGAGTATCTTGAATCAATCTGCTACCTTCCAGATAACTAATTATTTTATCCTTGATAATCGATTCGAGTACCTTGCAGACTAGGGATGTGAGACTTACTGGCCTATAGTTTTCAACTTTCCCTCTTTCTACTTTCTTGAAAATAGGAACTACATTTGCCCTTTCCCAATCGGTTGGAATTTCATTTTCTGAAACTGATCTACAATATATTATACTAAGTGGAAATGCCAGTACCTTTTCAGTTTCCCGCAACATCATAGCATAGATTTAATCAGGTCCTGCTGCCTTGTTTGGCTTTATTTTCCTGATATGATTGCAAACAACATCACTATCAATGAAATCAACATCATTTATCAGATCACATGTCACTGAACTATGGTGTACGGGCGGAAGATTGGTCATATCTTCCAATGTAAACACTGATTTAAACTGCTTGCTCAGTTCCTCAACCATCTCACTATCCTCACCCAATGTAGTCCCGTTTATTTCCAGTGGACCAATTGTGCTAGAAACTTTACTCAGCTTGTAAAAACTAAAAAACTTTTTACTGTCCCCACTACAGTTTCTAGCTAAATCCAGTTCTTTTGCTCGCTTTACTGCTCTGGTTTTTTTGCTTCACAGTGTCTCTAGCTTTTCGATACGCCTTTAGATTAACAACACTTGAAGCTTCTTTAAAGACTCTAAATGCAGTTTTTTTAAACTTTAATTGCTTTTGTCAAGTCTGGTGTAAGCCATGCTGGCTTTCCTACCCTTCTTTTGTGTCTTTGCTTTTGGGGGACATGTCTAATCTGAATTTCCTTCAAGTAAGATTTGAACTTTTCCCGCATTTCACAGGCATTTAAATTGGATAATTCTTCTTCCCATCTGATGGCACTTGAAGCCGCTCTCATGCAGTCAAAATCAGCTCTGTTGAAATTTGGAACCTTTACCAAATTATCCTCCGTGATCAACATCCTCAGTGTCAAGGCTAAGCTAATATAAGGTCATACAACAATTTGCAATAAGAAATATATGCATGATATTTCCTGATGTGATTTCAATGACTTTCCTGTTTATTTTATTGGGAAGAACCAAAATTTCCAGATATATTTGCAAATTAAATTAAAGTACCTATACGTCAATAAGTAGTTCGTTCACCAACAGAATGTTCAATTCACTGAAGTACTATTCAAAACCACAAAAAAACTTTTGTACCAATGATTAGTTGGTTATTTGAGTTTCAGGGCACATGAACCAGGTTTGGTCATTTAGCACCCATGCATAACAATGAAGATACATGTTATTCCCTCTCTCTCCACCTAAAGATGGGAAAGGTATGGGGCTGAACATATGGCTTTGATGGGGATGTATGCATAGAAGAAAAATGCAAACTTGCCAGTGAAAACCTAACCGGGCCTTCCAATGTTTGATCACCAAAAACTGCATAATGTTTGGTTGCCTGTATGCTATAACCTACTGATGTTGGGTACTCTGATGGCCTACTGATGTAAGGCAAATGCAAATGGCAAGTATCTGAGTACAAGCCATTCGATTTCTCAGCAACATTTTGGAAGAACAAGGCTGTGTTGACCAAAAAGTAAGAAACAATCTCATTGATTCATTATTTGGGCTTAACAGTGCATAATTTAACTGGCGGCCATGTAATGCGTGAAATATTCCTGGAAGTATTATCTACGTATGCCCCGGCCGTAACCCGTTCTACTCCAACCTTGTCTCAACTGCGTCAGCCACGCACAAGTTTACTTGCAGTCGGCGATGACGCGAATTTCCGGCTACACCGTCTACAAATGTGTGACGTCATAGCAAGGTGCCTGAGGCCAAACTCTCACGCGTCTGATTGGCTCCTTCCTTTCAGCTTAATCCGACTACACCGTATACATACTTTCTGAACAGGGCTGAGGGAAGCGATGCATATTTTGACTCTGTTAGTGTCGCATGACGTGCATTTGCTATAATGCCCTTGTTATGCTTGAGTTGAAATATTTGGACTCAAATGATGATTTCGTCAATATTGGTAGATGGCTTGATAATTAGCATGTGCATAGAATACTGTGCTTAAAATGTCTCTGTATGTTTATTCTGTCTCAGAAGTTGCGTCATGCCCGAAACATATACCGATTTCTGATCCTATTTTTGCTTAGGATGAAGACTTGGTTACTATTTGTAATCATCTTGAAGGTAGTATATTTGGAAATAACCTTGCAATTTCAAAGGGAATTTCATATTATATTTAACGCAACTTTGATATTGACGTGGGTATGACTACATATGTATATCTATACGCACGTACATGTGAGTACACGTACACTACCGTGAGTGCGCGTATATATATATATATATATATATATATATATATATATATATATATATATATATTACGTTTACGCGCTTGACAGCATGTAGGTACCTATAGTGGCGCAGCCATGATTTTCTCAAGTGGGCCGGACCCCAATACTGTCATGACAGGTAACATGCTTTCGGCGCGCGGTACTCGCCGAAATACCCATCGGTCAGCCTTGCACAGGCATCCATAAGGGACGGGATGTGCCAACACGAGCTTTTGTATCATTAGCTACCAACCGGTCAACCTTGCACAGTCATACATTAGGCAGCAATGACAGCCATTGCAGTGGCAGAGTGATTCACATTGTCTTCTGCCTCCCTTGCCCTACATCCCTGGGTCCATTGTACACGGAGGAGGTACAGTGGTGTTGACTTGATGTGGTGTTATGCCGGTATGTGGACTGACACTAGTATTGCCGCAATTTATTTTGCTAGCCCATTATTCACATAATGTTAATGGTGTGATAAACGTTGAGTAAAAGTTCAGTAGCGTGCCTGTATTTAACCCGCGCCGTCTTTCAGGTCAAATCCTCACACCCCGCCTCGGGGGGGGGGTTGAAGACCTCCATCTAAAATCCAAACTAAGCATCGCACGAAAACGAAAGAGGTGTGGTCGGAAAGCGCTCGACGAGTAGGGTCCGGGTCCACCCTCCAAAACAATTTCCCCCAAAAGTGACGTGACCAGGGGGGCTAGATGTTCACTACTTTTCACGACTTATATTATGTTTTTGACTCTGGGGAGTTCATTTTGGGGATATATGAAAAACAAATTTATTTGGAATGAGAAAAGGACGGCGAAATCGACCAGGGCTATATTTTTTTCACCCCCTCCCCAAACTTTTTCTTTGAAATTTCAAAATTTTGCCTTTTCAAGTTTTCTTTAATTTTCCTTTTCCAATGGGTAGAGTAGACGGATAAACGTTGCCGGAAGTCAACTTGCCCTAATAAAAAATGCTTACTTTAGCCAGAATCCTGTATTTGAACTGCAATTTGGCAAATACGCAAAAATTATATGTAGTCAAAACGAAAAAAAGAGAAACATTGCACTCGTACGTTTTGTTGCATTCGTAAAGATAAGCAAACGCTGAAAGTTCCATTAAAATATCTGTATCCGTTAAAGCGTGACGACTGGTTGAACTTTTTTTGGGACGTGACCTCACTTGACCTTGACTAACTCGTTGAACCTAGATGACCTCACCTAAAAAATTTGAATCAGCATGTCAAATTGATGCGGGAAAAGGTATGCCAAATTTTGGTGCGCTGCCGCCTGCCGTTCGTCCGCTATCCGCGGAAAACCTGAGGGGGGGGGGGCAGTTGAAGACCCTCCGAGACGGGACGGGTTAACATGCAGTATTTAACATTCAACACGGCGTAAAGTCACATTGACGCCTTAACACAGACGCTAACCATAACGACTGAAACGGGATACACATTCGAAATCACATAGGAAGCTCCAGCCATATACATTTTCGGGAAATTTCCGTTCTGGTTCTAGTTAATCACGCTTCGGCCGTACAGACGCTACATTTGTTGCAACAATTTCGGCGACTCACATTGAAACGCTAATGCAAGCCTGTTAGTTTATTATCAGCTAAGACGTTCACGGTTGTTTTCATCAACTGGTTGGCATCCTAAAGGCTATTACCGACCATGACTGGACGCAGGCATGATGCGCCATCATGAAGGTCCACTCCAGAAATGTCAGTCACCTGGGTTGAACAAGACAGACACATACTCCTCTCGACAAGATTGAGTGGGAATTCACGAGTAGAGAAACTACTGCGGAGAAGGAGATGAAATCACACCGGGTTGAATAGGCAGTGTGTTTTAGTTAAGCTAGACTTCGCAGGTAGTGTCGGCCGCCGTCATACGTGAGTACCTGTGACCAAACTGGGGTTGGGGGCGACTACGGAGCATTTCAACATTACACCTAATGCATATGTGATATGCTTTGTCATAGAACTGGCGAAAGCCAGATATCGGAACTTCCAGACATGAATGTAGCTTCCTCAAAATCCAAATATCCGGGGGCAGTGACCCCTGGAAATTCCAGGTGGCTCAGCATTAGCTCCATGACGTTGCTCGTAAAGAGACCACCTAAAATGGTCCTGGACTCCGGAACGTACTGAACACATTTCTGAGAAGGCACGCCGGCGTCTCCAATATTCCCTGTACCATTTCCGCGAAGACCTGCAAGCTAATGAAGCCTGCATCCAGTCTCGAAAAAGAGTAGTAGATACTTCTGGCGTGCAGGTAAACCTAGCTAGCGCATCTTGTAGTAACACTCATACAAGCCCCGGTGTGAAAAAGTATATGTGTATGTCTTTGCAAGCTATGGTGTCAAAGATGGATGGCATTGAACGCATTATTAAAAATGGTACATTTTAAAGTCACATCATCCTTTGCTTTTCTTCCGACGTGTAAACATCACATAAAACAATCTCTGCCTGAGTGAAGTTTTTGTACACATTTGAATTGGGAATAAGGAAAGAATGAGATATGGAGCATATTTGAATTTGGTAATTATTTGGCATGGTGGTATGTTTGCAATGTGGTAATGATTTTGGGTGGTGGTGTGTTTGCAATGCGATATTTATTTTGCCTGGTTTGTGTTTGCTAGCAATCATTTGTCTTTGATTATGTGCAGGAAACGTATTTTGCACGAAATATTTGTTGATTATATTTTTGATCACTTATTTTTCAAACACATGCAATTTCTCGGGATCAGGTGCACACCTCGGAAGGCATTTGCTTTTTGGTGGAGGAGATTCGGAAGCTTTATTTTCATGAATTTAAGTACATCCCATATTGAATGTAGGCAACCTTGAAAGGTGGAGTTTTGGATCGATGGTGGTTTCTGGCGGATATTTTAGGGCTGCGTCAATTTCTAGTCGGGCTGGTACGGCTGGCGGTTCCCATGATGGGATGCTTAGCAGTTGTCGCACATTACATTTGCTTCATTTTTTCTTATAAGTATCAGAGACTGCTAGGGAAGAAAATCTGGGGAAATGTTAAAATTTCCTCATGCTGAGTTTGGGTGTAAGAAACGTACCATGGGAGAAGGGCGGGGCTGAATGCCAACCCGGGAGTGCAAAAATTATGTTGTCAGAACCGAAAATAGAAGTTGCCCGTCTCACAATCGAAATAATGTGGGTTCGAGTCTCACCTGTCGCTACTCTTCGCCCGCGGCCAATCGGCGTGAGGAATATTGAGCATGAGGAATATTTCGCCTGCAATATTCCTCACTCACTCAAGCGTGAGTGAGGAATATTGCAGTGTTGAGACAAAGATTAAAGAAATATGTTAGATGTTGCAAAATACTTCTATATGTTCCAATCAAAATTTTTGTACTAATTTTATCCATACCTCCACCAACAGGGTTTAAAGTCTTAATAATGTCTTCAATTTGAGCATCATTAACAGAAGGAATATTGTTAATGCTTGCCTGGGACTATGCCTTTGTGTCCATAGTCCCATATTTAGCATAAAGTTAGGAAACATACCTGCAGAAAAGTGTAAATTTGCGGACCAGAAAATGGTTTGATCCAAAAACAGCTTTCGAATTTGAAATCAGCACACTCGATTACATCTCAAAATCGTATGGCCGAATCTCGAATCCAAAATTTCTCAAGGACGCTGTGCCCTACCGACCACCGAGAGCTGACGACTGACGACCAATGACTGACGAGTATGACGGACAACCGGCGGCTGACGATTGAAAGCTGACGACCTGGAATTGACGGCTGACGACCAACGAATGACATCTGGCTGCCGCGGAGCGCCAGCGGCCACTGAGCGCCAGCGGCCGCGAGCGCCAGCGGCCGCGGAGCGCCAGCGGCCGCGGAGCGCCAGCGGCCGCGGAGCGCCAGCGGCCGCGGAGCGCCAGCGGCCGCGAGCGCCAGCGGCCGCGGAGCGCCAGCGGCCGCGAGCGCCAGCGGCCGCGGAGCGCCAGCGGCCGCGGAGCGTCAGCGGCCGCGAGCGCCAACGCGGCTTCACGGTCGCTGCACAACCGTGACGCGAAAATCCCACCGCCACTGCAAGCTGCAGTGTGCACACTGCACGGTCCAACAATGACCCGGCTGTGACGGCCGGCGGTCGCAAGGTCATCTGATGGCCCCACTCGGGAACCGAGGAAGCGCTCGTGACTGTGTCCGACTGCACTCTATGCTGCGTCCGCCGTACCCCGGTGGGCAGGCGGCGGCCGATTTGTTACGTTAGCGGTTGAGTTGTGACGTCGCCGGGCGCCACCAGCCACGGACCGACATTCAACGGCGGGAAGGCCCACCGGTCGCTGCAGCAGCCACGGACCGACAGACAGCTGCCGAAAACCCCACCGGCCGCCGTGGCAGCCCTCAGCCACGATGTACCGAGGACTCAGCCGGGTCCCGAGTCCCGGCTCTGGTCCCGGGTCCCGGGTCCCTGGGAGGCTGCGGGGCACGCAAACGTGTCGGCTACTGGCAACCAATAGTGGGTGCCGTGGGTGGGAGTGTTGGGCCTGTCGCGTGACTCCTACAACTACGGCGATTATGACACGAGCTCCACCCTGCGCAGCGACGCAGGCCAAACATGGTGTATCGTAGTGTTGGCGAGGCCGGTCACCATTCATCACCGATAACTCTGCAGCACTGCCACTCGCCCAGGTCACACCTGTGATCTGGACTGATCGGCAGTGTGGTCCGGAGCGGGTGACGACTCCGCGACGTCATGTTCAGCCTGAAAGGATCGTCAGCAATACCGTGTGGTGGCGATCCGCCTCCGCTCACCCCGCAGCAATGGCAGAGCATGGCCGACAAGTGTGCTGTCGTCTGCCGAAGAACACCCTGGGTGTAGAACAGTGTGAAATTTTTCGAGAAAATGGGTGGAAAATACCACCTAATGAAAGTTCAATCGACCTCCCTGTCTATGGCTTTTGTGACATCCTTGCTTACTAGCTGCTGATTATGAAGCCAACATGAACTCAACTGAAGACATCCTGATGCCCTTCAACAATTCAAATATGCCATAGTTGGGGTGCACCAATGACCTATGGTCAGGAAATCTGAAACCGTATCACAGAGCCTCTTCTATTTCAGATAGTCTACCCAGTATCCTGAAACCAGGTATCATCCATCACTCCTTAAGCCCTTATTCAGCAAGTAATGAAGCCCTGCATTGAAAACAATATGCAGATGTATCAAAGTTGCTCAGTTATAAATTATTCCACCTTCTGAATATACCACTTCCTGAACACTCAATCGACATCCTTCTCTAAGAAGTATCAGCATACTGCTCATTGATATGAAGTATTTATATCTCCTTTGTAACAGTATCTCGTTTATAAATAGCATGTGCATGCCCTCAATATGGAACGTTACACGAACATTTTGCAATGCAATTTCGGGTAAAGGGATGACCTATGTGATATGGGATACAATACCAGTTCATCATATGGGCGCTGTATGACCGAAGCAGTCGATGCGCCCCTAAGCCCAAATAACCAACCAACCAGTTCATCATAGTTATTATTATCCTTATCCCGAATACATCTTTTCTTAAATTATGAATCTTAAAACAAATGATAAAGGTCCAGTCATAATCACCTACACCATGAACTCAAATTTTGGTCTGAATGACATCAAAAACATTTTAAATTACACTAATTACATGTCAAATTTCGACATCCTGCTATGCTCATTTCGACATCTCACACCTAATGAAAAACCAATATTTTAACCCTGGTGTAGAACCATCCGAAGACGGAAGCTGAGGGCTGTATACGAGGCATGCTACCACCAAAGGATAGACCGTCAGAATCCGGTGGCATACTTCCGCCTAGGAGAGTCTCGGCAACGCATGTGTCCGTACCCGTTACTGCGGTAGTGCTCCAACCCGAGAGCAGGTGAAGTCATTTGACCACTCGACCGCACACACCACAAAGTTCAGTGTAGACTGCAATTAACCCTTCCCGTCTTTCCGGTCATATCCTCACATCCCGTTTCGGGGGGGGGGGGTGATACACCCCTCTAATATCCAAACTAAGCATGGCACGAAAACGAAAGAGGTGTCATCGGAAAGCGCGCGAAGAGTGGGGCAGAACCTCCTCCAAAATTGTTACCCCCCAAAAAAGTGATGTAATATGAAGCCTAGGTTTTCATAACTTATATCATGTTATTGACTCTGGGAGTTCATTTAGGAACATATTTAAAGAAACAAAAATATATGGAATCAGAAAAGGAATGTGAAATCGACCATGTCCCTAACAACTCTTCCTGCTCAAAAATAAGTTTTTGTTTAAATTTCAAAATGTTTAATTTTACATTTCCCCTATTTTCTCCTTTTCTTTTTAATAGGTAGACATGACCAGGAAACGTTCTGCGAAGTCAACTGGCTCTCATACAAATGCTTACTTTAGCCAGAATCTTCTATTTTAGCCATAATCGGCAAATATGCGAAACTAAGAAGTAGTCAATCCCGAAAAAGTCCTCTGGTGTCCTACGTTTCGTTCCTAAAGATAAGCAAACGCTGAAAGTTTCATTACAATATCTTAATCCGTTAAAGCGTGACGACTGGTTGAACATTTCTGGAAGTGGCCTCACATCACCTCAGCTAACTCGCTGACCCTAAATGACCTGACCTCAAAATTTTGACATCAATTTCAATTTTTAAACATCATCAAATTGATGTGGGAAAAGATATGCCAAATTTCGGCGCGCGGTAGCTCGCCCGTTCATTCACCACCCGCGGGAAACCTTAGGGGAGGGGCGTATCAACACCCGCGGATTAATGATGAGAGATCAGACCCGTATCTAAAGTACGATCGCAGCGTATCCGTGACAGTTTATACCTTCGTCGCAGCGTGCCATGTTTGACCCACACAGCTGTAAATATTTATACAGTTGAAGTTGCGCACTTTCAGGGGCCTGGACTCGACAGCAATCAGCGCCCACGTCGTGCTCCACTTTCGGACCAGTGTCTTCTGTACAACCAATCAAGTGTACCACTCGTCTTTGTAACATCAACCAAGCGTGTCACTCAACTTTGCAGCACCAATCAAGCGTACCACTCATCTTTGCAGCACCAATCAAGCGTACATTCATCTTTGCAGCACCAATGAAGCGTGTCACTCATCTTCGTAATACCTATCAAGCGTGCCATTCATCCTTGTGACATCAATCAAGCGTCCCACTCATCCCTAATGCAGTTCAATCAAGTGTGCTACTCATCTGTATGACATCAAGCAAGCGTGCCACGCATGTTTATAGCACCAATCAAGTGTCTCACTCATCTGTATGACATCAAGCAAGCGTGCCACTTATCTTTGTAGCACCAATCAAGCGTGACACTCAATTTTATAACACCAGTTGAGCGTGCCACTCAACGTTGTCTAAAATACATGTTTTGAAAAGCTGCGGAGTGACGTCGAACTACATTGCAGAAATGTTGTTTTAATGGAACATTTCGCAGAATTGTGCACGTTAATTTCTAGGATTTACTTTACGACACACTTTCAGTTTCACATCGGATGCAGTTCGTCACGAAAGAAAACCTAGAAACGTATCTCATTGATCGAATTCGTGCAGTTGAGTGATAATTGGACTATCAAATTCGTGCAGTTAAGTGATAATTGGACGATCAAATGCGTCCAGTTGAGTGATAATTGGACGCCATTGAGTTCCGTCTTTGCTGGCCGCGTCCAGAGTGCAATTGCAGCCGGTTCGCAACGCTGCCTGTTGGGGTATGATACCCGAGCCAGTGCCTACAGAATGGACGTCCCACTGCCCACCTCTGGCTCTCCCTCATCCAGCGTCCGTGATGGCGTTTTACGTTGGTTTCTCTTCATAGCTGAGCTTGCATGAGATGGTAGCAGCTCTCGCTTCGCGGCGGAAAAGTCCGGGCACTGTCTCACCCCGCCTGGGTCCACCTTTGTGACGATTTTAGCAGCATCACATGATAGGATGGTTCGACTGCTGCACGCAATCACGCGAACTAATACCGGGCCAGAGCGCGAGCGCCACGGCCTCCAACCAGCGCAATTGTGTGGATAATCAGTGGATTACCAGCCGACTGAGATTCAGACTGGGCCGAATACAAACAGCAATGGGTGACATTCTTCCCGCCAGATTCCTTCCTGCCAGAAGTTCACTGTGACCGCATGCGCCCACAGCTGTTTTTCTACCACACAGCAATTGTTTTTATTTGGTCTGTCTGGCCGAAATCCGGCCAGCCACAATGCGCCAGCTTTTAACGGCTCTAACCGTTAAAAGGTATAACGGTTTAACGGTTCACATATCCACTCTTTGTAATTTCGCGTTCTTGTTCCGTCCCGAAGAGAACTCCATCTAGTTGATGAGTGGTGAACATTTCCTCCTGGTGTTGGCATCCGCCCTCTAAACTTTGAAGCCTCACAGCTATTGAAGTGGCGTGTTTTGACATTGAACTTCGGTTTTACACACATCTATATATAATATATCTTCTTAGGATACGGACACAATCGGCGCAACGCCTCACCACGAAAATTGTAACAACTTCTAGAAATATCCCATGAAATGAAAAGCATAGACATAATAACATACGTATATAGCAGAATAAGTTCCAATTTTGCACCTGGTCTCAAAGTATCATGCAATTTGTCCCCCCCCAGCCACAGTTTGTCCTCCACAAGCCACAATTTGTCCTCCCCCAGGCACAGTGTGTCCCCAGCCACAGCTTGTCCTCCCCAGCCACAATTTGTCCTCCCCAGCCACAGCTTGTCCTCCCCAGCCACAGCTTGTCCTCCCCAGCCACAGTGTGTCCTCCCCCAGCCACAGTTTGTCCTCCCCAGCCACAGTATGTCCTCCCCCAGCAGCATGTCCTCCCCAGCCACAGCTTGTCCTTCCCCAGCTACGGGTGTTGTCTTCCAAAACCATCCTCGTGCTTCCATATATTTCATATAAATCATATGATGTAAAAGTATACAGGACACCGGTCGAACGCAACTCACGGCTGAAACGCGTGAGTGTAAATGGGTACCGCATGACCATCCCTACATGGCTGCTGACACACCAGGTGCAGGGCCGTGCACTACGAAATGACTAACTGCACCCTAATCTCCAGTTTCGACAAAATTTGGTTGATTACACCTATTGCTTCGCCGAATGCTACTTGATCGCCAGTGTAAAACGCTGACGAAATGCCAATATATGTAGGTGTAGGTGCAGTAAATATGGTATTAAATATGTAGGTGCTACTCAATAAACGCTGATTCTCACCACCACCATCTCCAAATGGCTCGTTAAGACCTTATACATTATTTCGTATTGTTTACTGTCCTTCATACGCAAGGAATTGCTCCGCAATGTTTTTAGACGACCAGTCCCAACCGTGAAAAATACGCCCATCCGAAGCCGGACATGACCGATTCCTATTCCTCACGAATGTGGGGATTGGGGCTGGAAAAACCCGGAATCTGACGAGCCGGTCTGTCGAGAGCTGGGTGGTTGTGCTACTGTCGCCTGCACATCCCGAACGCCCGGGGCACGGGGTTTTCCGTACGGAGCGGCCGTGTCCTCAGTATGCAGACCACCGCGCCAACAGGTGGCGCGTCGAGCGGCGACAATCGTAACTGGCCATAACCGGCTGCCTCGGCTGTGATCCAACCGGTCCTCTCTATCCCCTCTCCCTCTCCCTCTCTCTCTCCCTCTCCCTCTCCCTCTCCCTCTCTCTCTCCCTCTCCCTTTCCCTCTCCCTCTCCTCTGTCTCTCCCTCTCCCTCTCCCTCTCCCTCTCCCTCTCCCTCTCCCTCTCCCTCTCCCTTTCCCTCTTTCCCTCTTTCCCTCTTTCCCTCTCCCTCTCCCTCCCCCTCTCTCTCTCTTTTTTTTTCTCTCTCTCGACATAGCTAAATGGTTTGACTCAGTGGCGTCTCCACGAAATTCTTCCAGGGGGCGAGATCGAAAAGGGGCCTCCTACTCCCCGAAAAGGGGCCTCCATTGTGTTAGGGCCTCCTATTGTTTTTAGGCCCTTAGCATGGTTCGGGAATGGGAAACTGAGGGCTGGAGACCTCCTTTTCGTCCTGGAGGGCCTCCTTTCCATCCTGGGGCCTCCCTTTCGTCCTGGGGGCCCCCTTTTAGTCCTGGAGGGCCTCCTTTTCGTCCTGGGGGCCTCCTTTTCGTCCTGGGGGCCTCCTTTTCGCCCTGACGTACCTTCTTTTTGTCCTGGGGGCCTCTTTTTCGTCCTGAGGGCCTCATTTTCGTCCTGGGGGTTTCGTTTTCGTCCTGGGGGTCTCCTTTTAGTCCTGGAGGGCCTCTTTTTCGTCATGGGGGCCTCCTTTTCGTCCTGAGGTACCTTCTTTTCGTCCTGGGAGCCTCTTTTTCGTCCTGAGGGCCTCCTTTTCGTCCTGGGGTTTCGCTTTCGTCCTAGGGGCCTCCTTTTCGTCCTGGGGGCCTCCTCAAATTTCAGAGGGGGCGGCGCCCCCAGTCTCACGGCAGGGGGGGGGAATTGCCCCCTCTTTCCCCACCGGTGGCGACGCCCCTGGTTTGACTGAAACAGCCTAAGCTGTACCCACCTTGAAGACGGAAGCGCTCGATCGATCACCTCGGTCTGCAGGCATTGAAGTCGGGGGCCCTTCATGTTTAATAAATGCAGACGTGAAACATTATCACACTCTCTTGCACCTAGTGATCCCCACAGCACCCAGGAGTCCAGTCCATGAACGTGCTTCTTTGAATGCAGACAATTTGCCGCTTGGCAGCTTGTCACCGCGGACCTCCCAGGGAGTAGCAACCAGTTTCATGGCTATACCTGGGTGAACGGTGGCTACACCTTGGTACGCCTCTTCGATGACGAACCTACTCATTTCCATCATCCATCAGGCGCATTCGTAAATCTGCAATGTAGCACAACTGAACACCTAACTGCCATTTTCTATCCCTGTCCGTTGGAACTGTGTGCATTTTCTGGAGCACAGTGTTCTACAGGAGCCGCTCCACACCAATCATGCCTTGGTCGTTGTCCTGTCGACCGGACTGCAAGGCCTTCCCCAACAGCACTCTACCGTCACATGCCACCGCTCCCAGCACCTCACGTGCGCCAGCCGGCGTCCGGTATCAAAACACTCGGCTGGCGGAGCCGATCAGAGCGCAGCCGAGCAGGTCGAGATGTGCGACTCAGGATTTGCATCGAGCCTCGAAGCCTCGGCGGTGATGGCCGGCAGATTATGAGGAACCGGTTTGGAGATTTGGCGAGCCCGGATCGGCTTCATACATGGCCACCCGGCTCCCGTCGGACAGCCAAACGGCAGTTCAGCTTCTATTCTGCGCTAAAATATTGGTATTAATGTCAACATGCATATATATGGTGACGCTTATGTAAGGATAGGACGTGCTATCGATTTCGTGTGCTGTGCTCTCGATTTCGCATCATCAGGCGCCCCTGGGTAGTGCACAACCTCCTGTATCCTTCGTTCTGACGCTGAAACTTATATCAATGACAGTGCATGGCAACAACGAACCAACGACGTTTGGCGGTGCCGTTTGGCGGTGCCGTTTGGCGGTGCCGTTTGGCGGTGCCGTTTGGCGGTGCCGTTTGGCGGTGCCGTTTGGCGGTGCCGTTTGGCGGTGCCGTTTGGCGGTGCCGTTTGGCGGTGACGTTTGGCGGTGGCGTTTTGCGGTGCCGTTTTGAGGTACCGTTCAGTAGCACCGTTTACCAATAGCATTTGGCAATAGCGTTTGGCGGTAGCGTCTGGCGGTAGTGTTTTGTGGTAGCGTCTGGCGGTAGTGTTTTGCGGTAGCGTCTGGCGGTAGTGCTTGACAGTTGCATCTGGCGATAGCGTCTGACGGTAGCGGGACCTGGCGGCTGCCAACTGACTGCCCATTCACCGTGGCCTGGTTTCCAGCGTGTCTGAGTCACGTGTCGGCACCGAGTCGCCACGTCACCAGCTTCATGCAGTGGCTGTAACACGTGACTGAGAGTAACTCCAGAGGAAACAACGGATCTCGCACAAGTGCCGTGCTGGAACTAGGCAGCTGCTGTCAGAAAGGGAGCACCAAAAATGCCCCGATGGAGCGAACACTTGATAGGGGACCTCGAAAGTGACAGAAACTCAATTATTTTGCTACTTCGATTCTGAAATACGCGATTTTAACCCATGTTGATCACGATATAGCCGGTTGGTTAAACGTAGTCTTAGCCACCTGATGGTGTTGATGAGAATTTTCATCAAAATGTCTTTCTTCCTAAATTGTGGGATTGACCCCTCGTTCTCACTTTCCCATTGGTGCTTAAAATGGAAGCGGCTAACTTCGAGGGGTAGTGCCGCATAAGTGTCAACCATGGCTGGAGATCCCCGCTTGGTCGGGGTGGGTGTCTACTCTCGGTTTGGTACCAGCTAATGTTATTTTGCTGTTTTCGCCTGATGCGATCTGAAAATATGCTTTGTAGATTAGAATTTCGAGCCCCAGCTTGAGCCATAGTTGTGAGCAATCTGCAGCGAATTTTGGGTGTGCAATACTCCTTAACACGCGCTCTGGAGGGGGGGCGAAATCCGTCCACCCCTCCGTCTTTTCGTAGAAAACTCCAGCTTTTACCGGCCGATATGCGCCTTTTTTTGTACTTGCTAAAAAGTGACCGGCGCGTTGTTTCAAGTAAGAAAAATGAAAATCGACCGAAAATGTGTCGAGTTAGGGGTAGTTAATGGAAAAAAAACAATTATCAGCGCCCAGCTACAAATATCGGCGCTGATGCGCTTCCCGTATATTGCCAAAATGGAAGTGTTCTTGGCAAAACTAGCGACTTGTTTGATGTACATTGTTATGTTATATTGTTCCAAAGTCATGTCAGGTAACCGAGGTCAAGCCAGGTCAAGGTCATGACAGGTTAACACACGCCTTGGAAGGAGGATGGCCAAATCCGCACACCCCTAAGATTTTTCGTGCATAATTCCATATTGCACCCGCCGATGGACGCCATTTTTTGCGTACCTACTTATAAATGACCGGTGCATTGTTTGAAGTAAGAAAAATGAAAATCAGCCGAACATTGTTCAAGTTAGGGGCCGTCAAAGTAAAAAAAAAAGTTGTAGCGCCAGACCACTAAAATCGACGCTGATGCGCTACCCGTATATTGGCAAAAGGTAAGTGTTCTTCACGACACTAGCGACTTCTTTTATGCATATTGTTATGCTATATAATTTAAAAGCAATGTTAGGTCGCCGAGGTCAAGTCAGGTCAAGCTAATGACAGGCTAATGGAACCAAACTTTGTCAACTGGAATGTTGTCATAAATGCAAATGACTGTCATGCGATTGATGTCACTTTGCATGTTACTCCACACACATCCAGAAATCTACTGGTTGTCATTGTGTGCCTAAACGTTTCCATGCTGTATTCATGTATTTCACTCTTTTTTTTCGCGAAGTCGATTGTGCCGAGCCGCCCAACGGAGCAGTCGGGTAGGCAGCCCGGTTCCAGTAACTGGAGCAGGTAATGACCTGGTAAAGTGGTCCTATATAGGTGACCTGAGGTCAAATGACGGATCTGGCATCTGTATTGCATCATTAGTAATGTCCAAAACATCATTAATGGCAATCTTGGAGCATCTAAACACAATCAAGGCCATCCATAACAATGACAAGCCAAGCCACGCTAAACCAGTACATTTTGTTATTTTGACCTCATGTGACCTTGAAGATATTGACCTAAGGTCATGAAATCTGCATACAATAGTGTTCACCATCGTTCCCATCCACCCTGCGAATTTCGTTGCTCTAGCCTTAATAGGAGCCAAGACCTTAGGGTGGGCGGGATCCGCCCCCCCCCCCCCACCCAGTGCACATAATTTTCAGAGGCCCTCCAGGGCGCGTGTTAAAGAGAACGTCGAACTTATTTATTTGTACAATAGTTGCTGGGTAATACGGTGATATTTGCAGCTAGACGATTCAGATGGTTAATCGGGTGAACTGAAAATAAGAAGCAATCCGGCACTAACAAGTTCAGTAAATAATAAGATTGCCAAACGTTATTATCGAAATCAAATATCGTCATCGTCAATCATTGGTTGATATCAGCCTGATAAATGAGGAATGCTGGCGAATAATGCAGCTGCGGTCTTCTTTCACACTGCATTGACCTTGTGCCGTCGTCATGTCCGCGATGTGACCCTTCCCTGTCACGCCCGGGACCTGCCGTCATCTTTTACATTGCATTGATCCTGTGTCGTTGTTTTGCCCACGATACGACCTGTCTCTGTCACTCCCGGTGCCTCCCGTCAGATTCGACAATGGATTGACCTTATGTCGCTGTCATGTCCTTGATGTGACCTGTGTCTGTCTCGCCTGAGTGTTGTATCGCTAGAATGATGGTCACCATCACCTCGGTGTCGATATATATCTGGTGACTGACGCTGTGCTTTCGGCTTTTCAGGTTTCAATTTCGGATTTCAGCAACCAGGTAGACATCCATATTACCGGTATCCCGGTTACGGTGGCTTTGTCGGTAACTATCCTGGTTCTTTTCTTTCTTCTGTTGTAGTCGTCGGCATGCATTGGTGTTCGCGATGATGCTGTGATGGGACTACCTCAACCATAACCGTGGGATATATTTACATGATTTACATACGTCCCGTGGTCGTTTTGGTAAACTAGGAAAATGTTATGTTCAGCTTCATTGTCATGGTGACCCTGCCACTGGTATGTTCCGCAATATGCATGATGATATCCGTATCGTGGTTCATCGTATCCGTAAATTTTGTGTTTGTTTGTTTAAGGAACACCTGTGAATTGATCATTTATAGAGACACTCTAGGCCGCAAACTGTGACCACCTTTTCTTGATCAGATTCCAATAAGTCACCAAATTACCTGCTATTACCATTATATGTGTTTTTTTATAAGCTACACCACTTTAGTAGATGCACAATTAAAAATATGTTCGACAGACAAGCTATAAATAAATATTTCGGCACTTCAAGCAATTCCTCTGCTCCTAGACATCCTATGTTGAAACACAGAACACTTAAGAGCCATTCTGGCATGTTGTCTTTCATATTCCAGTGGAGACCAAAATGTCTTTGACCGTTTCAAGGTCATTCGAGGCCATTTACCAAAGTTTACCTCAGCATATTGCTTTTAGCTCATAAGGTTTATTAGAACGCCGAAGCTGAATTTGATGTCATTTTTACCCTTAGGTACTAAAAAATGTTGCCAGGATGTTTCGAATTGGGATGAACGCTTCGATCTCTTCCTTGACCTATGGGTAAAAATGTAACAACTTTTGCATTGTCGCATCGTATTCCCAGATTCTGATGAAAACAATGCTGAACGTGTGAAGCATGTATCGATTACGACTTGGACAGATGGAAGGATTGAACGTGCAAATGTTGTTTCCTGTGAAAACACTTGGCATTTAATCTGATCTGAGAGGCAAATCAGTAACGGGAATTTGAATCGCGTGTAAATTGCGTGTAAATACCAAGATATCGTCAAGTGTGTCACAACGGTTTTTGATGCATGTTCGCTCTCTCCCTTTGGAAATGTCAGAGGTGTGGCAACATTCTGCCATCCATGCACTGGAGAAGGTGGCAAAATGTCGTACACCGGCTATGGGCAAAATACAAAGGGAATGCCATTCCATTTTTTCTTCGCGCACCAATTGCACGCTCACAAACAATTGTTCGCTCCACGTGGCACGTTGATGGTGATTCGTGCCATGCACCTGTAGACATATTTAACATGCACTGCGCACAACGCGTGCGATGCCACCATATTGCTGCAGCGCCTGTGCGCATGATAGCTGCCTGGTCGTTAGTTTCAACGCATCCAGCTTCATAGCAGTAGCACAGCACATTGCCAGCACTTTGTCTCTACCGACGACATTGCGCTATTCCAAGTTGTGCTGGCCAAATGTGTCTTGTGCCTCTTTCTTCTCCTGTATGAGATCAACGGCACTGGAGTAGGCATGTCCCTCCTCGAGCTCTGGTTTGCTGTGTTGTTAGCTACAACAATGGTAACTGCTAAGCTATCCATATTAAGCATACTAACGTCTCATTGTGCAAATGTTAGGTTTAATGCACTTTGAATTGCCCCATTATGCATGGAGTCTTACGCCTGTTATCGCGTTGAAAACCGCTTGTATAACTTGTCAATTTCATGTGACAAGTTATTATCCGCCTTTGGTACGCTGACCAATTCTTCGTCCCAGACCCGAATCGCTATGGTCAGCAACAGCAACAACAGCAACAGCAGCAGCAGCACCAACAGCAACAGCACCAGCAGGCCTTCGGCCAGCTGCTTAGCTCGTTCGGCCAAGCGCTGGGAGGCGCTGTGACGCAGAGGCCCGACGGACAGTTCATCATTAACGGCCAGAAAATCCAACAGCAGGCGGGCCAACTGTTCGGCAGCGTGTTTGGCTTCAGACCTCAAGGGCAAGGCCAAGGGCAAGGCCAAGGGCAAGGACAAGGCCAGGAACAAGGACAAGGCCAGGGACAAGGACAAGGCCAGGGGCAAGAACATGGAGGACAAGGCCAGGGGCAAGGAGGACAAGGCCAGGGCCAAGGACAAAATCATGGTGAGTGATAGTCATGTCTGTAAGCCGTTCAACAGTTCAGTTTAACATTTAGTGCAACCACTGGGGATTGCTCTGTTTAGAGAACCGAACTTTTCTTAACCCGCGCCGTCTTTCCGGTCAAATCCTGCCACCCCGTCTCGGGGGGGGGGCGGTTGAAGACCCCCCTCTAAAATCCAAACTAAGCATCGCACGAAAACGAAAGAGGTGTCATCGGAAAGCGCTCGACGAGTATGATCCTGGTCCATCCCCTCTCAAAAATATGTCCCCAAAAGTGGCGTCACCAGGGTGGCTAGATTTTCACGACTTTTCACGACTTACATTATGTTTTTGACTCTGGGGAGTTCATTTTAGGAGATATATGAAAAAAAAAATTTATTTGGAATGAGATTAGGACAGGGAAATCGACCAGGGTTATCATTTTTTTTTGGCCCCCTAAAATATATTTTTTTTCATTCAAAATTTTGAGTTTTCACGTTTTCTTTAATTTTCCTTTTCCAGTGGGTAGAACAGACCGCGAAACGTTGTTGGAAGTCAACGTGGCCTGATCAAAAATGCTTACTTTAGCCAGAATCCAGTATTTGAACTGCAATTTGGCAAATATGCAAAATGTATATGTAGTCAAAAAACGTAAAAATTAAAAATTCAACTCTTACGTTTTGTTGCATCCCTAAAGATAAGCAAACGCTGAAAGTTTCATTAAAATATCTGTATCCGTTAAAGCGTGACGACTGGTTGAACGTTTTTGGTGGTGACCTCACTTGACCTTGACTAACACCTTGACACTAGATGACCTGACCTAAAATTTTAGAATCAGCATGTCAAATTGATATGGGAAAAGGCATGCCAAATTTTGGCGCGCTGCCGCTCGCCGTTCGTCCGCTATCCGCGAAAAAACCTGAGGTGGGGCGGTTGAAGGCCACCCCCGGAGACGGGACGGGTTAAGATCGTTGGACTGGAAGCCATACATTTCCCCTGTGTCTTGCGCATGCCACCACGCCTTCATTTGATTCTGAAACAGCTTTCTTCAGTTGAGAGTGAATGCTGGTTTTAAGACAATATGAACCATATTGACTATCATTTCTGCATTTAGTGGATAAGAAAGTGTACGTGATCAAGAACATGCATTTTCCAAGACAACGCCGTTGCCTTCTTAAGAATCTTAGATGTCTAACAGTGATTCTATCTGTCGCAGCTTTCCGAGTAATATAACGACGGTAAGTGTAGCCAACGTCTTCTAGCTTTGCTATCTCAGCTGACACGGTCCTGACAGCTCTAACAGCTTGGTCCGACTGCGTCGTCTAGTGTTCAACACGTCCTTATCGCAACCGAATGGTTACCGGTTCGAGGGTTGCTTACCGCGGTGTGCCAGTTTTTCCAAGGCCACTCGTTGTGAGGGGTGACGATGTTTTATGGCAATCCATTCACTCGATGGCAAGTCATAGCAATCCAGCCAAGTCCATCATGACACAACGAAAACCAAAGTTTTCCTCTTCTCTCTCCATGCACCTGGAAAGTGTTGAATGCATCTTATCTTCACATGTCCAGTAAATAATAAGTGTAGAGATGAATATGCCCGATGCTCGTATTCATTTTTGCATAACCAACAGATGCTGCAGCCGGCAAGGCCATCTAATTTAACGTTTAGTTGCCCCTGTTCGTTGATTGTAGCTCCGTTGATTTCCCTTCTCCCCTATTTTGTTTTCTGCATGCAACCGCCACTCCGAACTCTAGCAATGTCCTCATGTATATCCGGCCAGAATATATCCTTCAGGTCAAGCAGCTTGAGGCACCTATCGAGGGGCGGGGATGGCCGAGTGGTTAAGGTGTCGGGCTATGGGTACCAAAGGTCCCGGGTTCGACTCTAGCGCCACTCAGGACATTTCCCAATCCCGCGGCCCACCGGCGAAACAGTGTGGGCGGCGCCATTAGCCGTGAATGTGCATAAAGTGTGTCGTGAACCAACCAATAAACAAACAAACAAGGCACCTATCGAGTAGATCTTAGTCTCATGTGGTGCGACTGTGGTACGAACTCCCGCCCTTCTTCGTGTGCTGTACTTCAATTACTAAACTCTCGGTGCCCTTTTCGCCTCCTCCGCCTCTCGGAACTCTAATTCGAGGCCGTCATTCCTCAACTTCTTTCAGTTTCTCCCGCCAGGCGACCACAGTCGCTCTTCCAATGAGAGAGCGAGAACCACTAAAAGGGTTTTCCAGGGCGTCATATTTGAAGTTAAGAGCTCGTGGATGATCGGATGGTTTTTAGTTCTTGACTTGAGCTCCTACTGTGGGAGAAGTTAGGCAGCTCCTGATGGGTATGCCCACATCCAGTTGTGAGAGGCGAGAAGGGGAAAGGATGCATTCATAAACGTGATGATGCCCACGAATATATGTTTAATACAACGAAGAATTGCTCTTAAGTGCTCCTGGGTTTTAGACATTGCGTGAGACGAAATGTACGACCCTCAATATACCAGGAGGTGCTGAGTTTACATCAAAAGTAACTTTAGGGATTATGCTATATTACTCAACGTTTCGGCCAGGGGCCACTTGACTCCTGACGATGGCCCCTGGCCGAAACGTTGAGTAATATAGCATAATCCCTAAAGTTACTTTTGATGTAAACTCAGCACCTCCTGGTTTATTGAGGGTCGTAAATTTCGTCTCACGCACGAATATATGGTCAGAGAGCTCGGGCAGACAGGAGGAGAATGCAGGTAGGAACTTAGATAGAATGGTCTCAGTGTAAGGTTGCTCGTAGAACAACAACATAGATGGAGCTTGCCTGTCCGCAAAGCACTTTGCCGGTCGATTCCAACGCTCTACGGAAGTGGTGAGCGCTGGAAGTGAGAACTGACTGGGAGAAAACGGCCCGGTATTGCCGCAGCCAGACGCGACATATGGCAGGGCCTGCCCGGCACATGTCAAGGAAATGAAGATCGTGTTTTGCACAGTTTCTGATGACAAAATATTTTATTCAAATCAGAGAGACATGCATAAGAAACATGTAAAGTTATTTCTTCAGAGAAGGTGAAAGGCTACCCAAGATTATCGCCCTCCAGACCATCACATCAGAGTTGCCCATTGAGTGGAATGTCGTCAACATCCATTAAATGAGAAATACCATATCACGGAAATTTGTAAGAGATTGTTGCATGCATATTTTACACCGTTGTAAATTTTGCTTTGCATACAATGGAGTTCATATTGCAGCGGCAAAGCACCATGCCAGCTCATCCACCACTGCTACAACTATCCCAGTGTTGTAACGAGCTGCGCGGCCCCCAATTTTCCTTGCATCCCTTAGGCTGAGCGAGGCCCATCACATTCCTGCTGATATGCGATGGATTCCTCTGCTGATGACTACTATGAACGAGCTGGGGGACTTAAGTGGACGGGCGAGGCAGCACCAAAAGCGCCAGCCAAACTGACTGACTTTAATCCAAGTGAGACAGCACTGCTTTAAGCAGTTGTGGAGGTGATGGATGCAAAGACAGCTACGCCAGTCCCAACACATGAAAACGATAACTGCGCCCAAGTCCAGCGTTCCAGGGGACCTGGGAAAACTGTGTCCCCAATCTGCAGACACCTCTCACCTGTCTCGCCTGAGGTGCAGCTCGGGAGCCATTTAGCCGATGAGATTCAGACACGGGTGGTGTTGGGATCTCGTGCGGCGCTGGGTACGTGCCTGCACTTGATCTGGCACTCCAGCGATCTAACACTGGAAGCGCTCTTGCGAATGTAGGTGGGCGTACATTGGGAAGATGAGAAGATCCCTCGCCCCGCCGACGGATGTGGAAAGCGTGGTGTGGCGTGGTGCCAACGGATGTGGAAAGCGTGGTGTAGTGGTCCAACGGATGTGGAAAGCGTGGTGTGGCGTGGTGCCAACGGATGTGGAAAGCGTGGTGTGGCGTGGTGCCGACGGATGTGGAAAGCGTGGTGTGGGGTGGTGCCAACGGATGTGGAAAGCGTGGTGTGGCGTGGTGCCGACGGATGTGGAAAGCGTGGTGTGGCGTGGTGCCAACGGATGTGGAAAGCGTGGTGTGGCGTGGTGCCAACGGATGTGGAAAGCGTGGTGTGGCGTGGTGCCAACGGATGTGGAAAGCGTGGTGTGGCGTGGTGCCAACGGATGTGGAAAGCGTGGTGTGGCGTGGTGCCAACGGATGTGGAAAGCGTGGTGTGGCGTGGTGCCAACGGATGGAAAGCGTGGTGTGGCGTGGTGCCAACGGATGTGGAAAGCGTGGTGTGGCGTGGTGCCAACGGATGGCGATTGAAACGTGGTGTGGCGTGGTGCCAACGGATGTGGAAAGCGTGGTGTGGCGTGGTGCCAACGGATGTGGAAAGCGTGGTGTGGCGTGGTGCCGACGGATGTGGAAAGCGTGGTGTGGCGTGGTGCCAACGGATGTGGAAAGCGTGGTGTGGCGTGGTGCCGACGGATGTGGAAAGCGTGGTGTGGCGTGGTGCCAACGGATGTGGAAAGCGTGGTGTGGCGTGGTGCCAACGGATGTGGAAAGCGTGGTGTGGCGTGGTGCCAACGGATGTGGAAAGCGTGGTGTGGCGTGGTGCCAACGGATGTGGAAAGCGTGGTGTGGCGTGGTGCCAACGGATGTGGAAAGCGTGGTGTGGCGTGGTGCCAACGGATGTGGAAAGCGTGGTGTGGCGTGGTGCCAACGAGTGAAGGCATTCTTCGGCCGAGGAAGTGACGCACCCGAGATGGGTCCTCTTTCTCCGCCAACTTGGATGCATGTTCCTCGGCCCTCGACGCCACACGTGGCGGCGTGTAGCATGCCATGTCGGGGGCATTGCCACCTCTGAAGGCAGGTGGACTTGGCCGTGGTCTCGGGCCCGTTCTCTCAGAATGATGTTCTGTCGCCTGGGGCCCATTATGAACGGTAGTCCAATTAACCTAGACATTGATGTATAATGATGATGAATGAATGACTAGATAATGATAGGCTGTTCTTAGATATACTATGAAAGGAAGGCCAATTTGGAAGTCCTACTCTGTATGTTTTACTACGTATAGCTAACTTTAATGCGTCCGATATTGTATAATGGATATACAGAGCTGTATCTGAGGTGGCTGTTCTTAAGGATTTTGTTCAGCCAATTGCAGCATGTATTCAGGAGACGAAGCTAACACTGCACATCTCATTCGATTTCAAAGACTGCACGGCCCTGAATAGAACCACCACATCGGACATCGTTGCACCTGGTGGGTGCGGCTCTTATGACTGCCAGTCAAACGCGTCCTACCACGACCTGATGCGGAATATGTTTTTCCGAATCATGCCTGCTATTGTTCCCTTCAGTCTCATACCAATGAATGTATACTGCTGTCATCTTTCGCCGGAATTCCGCCTTTTTCCGTTGAAAGGGTGTGTCTGGTGCTGACACTAATTATGGATGCATTGCGTCTTGGGAAGCATAAGACCAAGGACATGACCAACCCCCGGACCTGTCTGTCAATGATTTTTAGGCACAAGGGATCCCTTGGTTCTTTAAGCAGGTGCAGACATTCATTTTATACTCCCATTTTGTTTTGCATCTGCGACTGCCCTCAGGCTTGTACGCTAACGACCGTTTCAGACTAATCTTGTAGGTCCACGCTCGTTGCATACTCTAGCCTTGCTGGCCCATACTTGTTGCATTCTCTAACCTTATAGGCCCACGATAATTGCTTCTCTAACATTGTATGCCCACAACCATTGCAGTCTCTAATCTTGTATGCCCACGATCGTTGCATTCTCTAACCTGGTAGGCCGACAATTGTTGCATTTTCTAAGCTTCTAGTTCCACGATCGCTGAAGTCTCTAACCTGGTAGGCCGACAATCGTTGCATTTTCTAACCTTGTAGGCCTACGATTGTTACATTTTCTAGCCTTGTCGACTGAGATTGTTGCAGTCTCTAACCGTGTTTGTATTCGACAACGCTGTCGCGAGAGACCATTCGCCTCTGTCCAGCCTGCCAGAATGGAGCTGTGTTCGGCTTCAATTGACAGACGCAGAATTGCAGGAAAATAGATTGGGAGAAGTTGGAAACCAGCATGAAAGCCTCCTTTGGCGATCACTTTGATGACACCATGCTGGAAGCTGAGAGCAGAGCGCATGCTGGTCTATTGAGCTGGCATGCGACGTCGGACAATTTGTCATAAGGACATGAAAGGATACATGCTGCTCTATTTAGTTGGCATACAAAGTCGGACAATTTGCTATAAGGACGTGCTACCACGCATGCTGTTCTATTGGGCTGCCATGCGACGTCCGATAGCTTGTTGTGGGGATAGGCTAGGGCGCGTGCTGTTCTATTGAGCTGCCATGCGACGTCCGATAGTTTGTTGTGGGGATAGGCTAGGGCGCGTGCTGTTCTATTGGGCTACCATGCGACGTCCGATAGCTTGTTGTGGGGATAGGCTAGGGCGCGTGCTGTTCTATTGAGCTGCCATGCGACGTCCGATAGTTTGTTGTCGGGATAGGCTAGGGCGCGTGCTGTTCTATTGGGCTGCCATGCGACGTCCGATAGCTTGTTGTGGGGATAGGCTAGGGCGCGTGCTGTTCTATTGAGCTGCCATGCGACGTCCGATAGTTTGTTGTCGGAATAGGCTAGGGCGCGTGCTGTTCTATTGGGCTGCCATGCGACGTCCGATAGTTTGTTGTCGGGATAGGCTAGGGCGCGCGCTGTTCTATTGAGCTGCCATGCGACGTCCGATAGTTTGTTGTCGGGATAGGCTAGGGCGCGTGCTGTTCTATTGGGCTGCTATGCGACGTCCGATAGCTTGTTGTGGGGATAGGCTAGGGCGCGTGCTGTTCTATTGGGCTGCCATGCGACGTCCGATAGTTTGTTGTGGGGATAGGCTAGGGCGCGTGCTGTTCTATTGGGCTGCTATGCGACGTCCGATAGCTTGTTGTGGGGATAGGCTAGGGCGCGTGCTGTTCTATTGGGCTGCCATGCGACGTCCGATAGTTTGTTGTGGGGATAGGCTAGGGCGCGTGCTGTTCTATTGGGCTGCTATGCGACGTCCGATAGCTTGTTGTGGGGATAGGCTAGGGCGCGTGCTGTTCTATTGAGCTGCCATGCGACGTCCGATAGTTTGTTGTCGGGATAGGCTAGGGCGCGTGCTGTTCTATTGGGCTGCTATGCGACGTCCGATAGCTTGTTGTGGGGATAGGCTAGGGCGCGTGCTGTTCTATTGGGCTGCCATGCGACGTCCGATAGTTTGTTGTGGGGATAGGCTAGGGCGCGTGCTGTTCTATTGAGCTGCCATGCGAGGTCGGGCAGCTTACTATGAGGACATGCTAGGATGCTTGCTTCTCAATTGGGGTGCCATACGACGCTGGGCAGTTTGTTATAAGGACATTCTAGGATGCGAATCGGAGCTGGTGCCCTCTGGGAACGTCTTCCGTTACCTGCCGGCGCAGTGGTCGGATTTCAGTCCATGCGCTCACCACTGTCATGTTTTCTATAGGTTCTGACGCACTAAAATGTAAGTCGCGAGTGCAAATCGTTCATATATTCTAAAATCCAACTAGCAAACTAGTGAACCGGCCGTCACGGGAATTCCTGGGCAAATTGCAACTCTTCAGACTTGGAAGTCTCTTGAATGCTGCTCTGCAAGTTCGGTTGGCCTTGCGACATTTCCCAACACAATGCAATAATTTCAATAATTCAGGCATTCGATTACATAGCGTGTGATATCGCACAATGCATCTCCAAAGCGTGCTCTGTAACCAGTACCCATCGATCTCGTCCCAGAGGAGTTGACGGCGGATCGCCACCTATAACACTCACATGCCTTGCTGTGTAGAGGCTGTGTGGTTGAAAACCTCATCCGAATATGTGACCAGAGGTATAATATTGTTTTAAAAAATAAATCGGCTAGAACAACTTTAATTTCAACATCCAACTCTTAATAAGTTGTCGAGACGTCGGCCCGGTGGCTCAGTTGGTTGGAACGCTGATCGGCGTTGGTCTGCTCTTTCCTGGAAAGGCGGGTTCGAGTCGCTCCATGCGCTCACCCCTAGCACCCGGTTGGCGGAGTCAGTTGGAAACTGGCCCGATAAGACCAGGAACCCGGCTACACGGCTCACGTTAAATTATCGGTTGCAACTTTGCCACTGTAGCTGAAATTCACTTATCAGCTGCTGGGGCCAACGTTGACGGAACAGGCCTTGCTTAGCAATAAGAGCTTGGTACGCAAAGCCACCCCAGGAAGAATGCGGACAAAATATCATAAATGAAACTGCCTGTGGTGGTTCCGTAATTCTACGGTTCGTAATTGCAAACATGCGCCTGTAAGAGCGTCGTAGCAGGGCGATTTAAGGTGATGCAGAGTTTCTCGGCTGTCGGCGTCGCTTGTGATAGGTGCCTTGGTGGTTTAAGGTGATGTTAGGGATATATGTAAAATAACATGGATATGTGAAGAACCTAAATATACTGATGTATATATTTATAGATATATGGATATTTGGATACACGAAGTATGTGGAATGTGTGCATATTTGTTTGTGGAATATGTTGAAGGTGGATGTATTACATTTATGGATATATGGAAATTGATGATTTATTCTGGACATGGACGAAGTGTTCACTTACTATGGAAGTTTTATCGTATGGATGAATTTATTGTGTATTATTGACGTTAGACATCGTTGCACTTGCGTGCGGTAGGGCGTCCGAGAAATCATCAGATCGGTTGTCTACCCTCGCCCAATACCAGAGCCGGCATGGTGTGTGGCCAGTTCCACAGCAGCGTGACTTTGATGCCCCATCTCCGTGAAAATGGTGCTCACGGGCGTCCGCACTGTTGGCCAGTACCGTGTATGTAGAGCATGGGTGGCCACCCCTGTGTCCCGAGACGTGCCCGTAGAGCATGGGTGGCCACCCCTGTGTCCCGAGACGTGCCCGTAGAGCATGGGTGGCCACCCCTGTGTCCCGAGACGTGCCCGTACAGCATGGGTGGCCACCCCTGTGTCCCGAGACGTGCCCGTAGAGCATGGGTGGCCACCCCTGTGTCCCGAGACGTGCCCGTAGAGCATGGGTGGCCACCCCTGTGTCCCGAGACGTACCCGTACAGCATGGGTGGCCACCCCTGTGTCCCGAGACGTGCCCGTAGAGCATGGGTGGCCACCCCTGTGCCCCCGAGACGTGCCCGTAGAGCATGGGTGGCCACCCCTGTGTCCCGAGACGTGCCCGTAGAGCATGGGTGGCCACCCCTGTGTCCCGAGACGTGCCCGTAGAGCATGGGTGGCCACCCCTGTGTCCCGAGACGTGCCCGTACCCTGTGTCCCGAGACGTGCCCGTAGAGCATGGGTGGCCACCCCTGTGTCCCTGTGTCCCGAGACGTGCCCGTAGAGCATGGGTGGCCACCCCTGTGTCCCGAGACGTGCCCGTACAGCATGGGTGGCCACCCCTGTGTCCCGAGACGTACCCGTAGAAGGGGCCACCCCTGTGTCCCGTAGAGCATGGGTGGCCACCCCTGTGTCCCGAGACGTGCCCGTAGAGCATGGGTGGCCACCCCTGTGTCCCGAGACGTGCCCGTAGAGCATGGGTGGCCACCCCTGTGTCCCGAGACGTGCCCGTAGAGCATGGGTGGCCACCCTGTGTCCCGAGACGTGCCCGTAGAGCATGGGTGGCCACCCCTGTGTCCCGAGACGTGCCCGTAGAGCATGGGTGGCCACCCCTGTGTCCCGAGACGTGCCGTAGAGCATGGGTGGCCACCCTGTGTCCCGAGACGTGCCCGTAGAGCATGGGTGGCCACCCCTGTGTCCCGAGACGTGCCCGTAGAGCATGGGTGGCCACCCCTGTGTCCCGAGACGTGCCCGTAGAGCATGGGTGGCCACCCCTGTGTCCCGAGACGTGCCCGTAGAGCATGGGTGGCCACCCCTGTGTCCCGAGACGTGCCCGTAGAGCATGGGTGGCCACCCCTGTGTCCCGAGACGTGCCCGTAGAGCATGGGTGGCCACCCCTGTGTCCCGAGACGTGCCCGTAGAGCATGGGTGGCCACCCCTGTGTCCCGAGACGTGCCCGTAGAGCATGGGTGGCCACCCCTGTGTCCCGAGACGTGCCCGTAGAGCATGGGTGGCCACCCCTGTGTCCCGAGACGTGCCCGTAGAGCATGGGTGGCCACCCCTGTGTCCCGAGACGTGCCCGTAGAGCATGGGTGGCCACCCCTGTGTCCCGAGACGTACCCGTAGAGCATGGGTGGCCACCCCTGTGTCCCGAGACGTGCCCGTAGAGCATGGGTGGCCACCCCTGTGTCCCGAGACGTGCCCGTAGAGCATGGGTGGCCACCCCTGTGTCCCGAGACGTACCCGTAGAGCATGGGTGGCCACCCCTGTGTCCCGAGACGTGCCCGTAGAGCATGGGTGGCCACCCCTGTGTCCCGAGACGTGCCCGTAGAGCATGGGTGGCCACCCCTGTGTCCCGAGACGTACCCGTAGAGCATGGGTGGCCACCCCTGTGTCCCGGGACGTGCCCGTACAGCATGGGTGGCCACCCCTGTGTCCCGAGACGTGCCCGTAGAGCATGGGTGGCCACCCCTGTGTCCCGAGACGTGCCCGTAGAGCATGGGTGGCCACCCCTGTGTCCCGAGACGTGCCCGTAGAGCATGGGTGGCCACCCCTGTGTCCCGAAACGTGCACGCGCCCCACAGGTGGCGGCGGCGACGTAGACGTGTTCGACCCAGAGGATCTGGACCAGAGCAATCGGAACCGGCAGACGTGCGTCACCGATGACGGTCTGCGCGGCGTCTGCAAGCCCGAGCAGCGCTGCGCTGACGACCGGCTGGCCTTGACCTCGTTCGTGACCCACTGCGCCGGGGGCCGCGGGCGGCGACGGCGGCGGCGCAGGAAGATCTGCTGCCCCCGGCGGCGGCAAGGTATGACATCCGGCCAGAATGTCACAGTATGTCGGGGTTTCGTCGCGATGCGCGAGGCCCATTCGCACGGGCGTGACGTGACGCTCGACTTGTCATTTCGCGCCAACAAAGGCGACCTGGTCCGTTTCCGAATGACAGCTCCGGTGGATGAGATCACCTTAACTCCTACATCACGGATTAAGTCACCCTGAACTATGACAGAACTACTCTCTGCGACTTCGTATTGTGTGGCTAAGAACACATTTGCATGAAAGCACGCGTTATTAGCCTGCTGCTTTGGCGAGTACACATATGTATGTATGAAATGCAGCCCTGCATTCTTCTGGAACTGTTTACCATCGGAGGAGCGGGAGACAATGAATTAAGATGGTGTGCTAGAACAGCGTCAAAACTGGAACTCATTGAGAGCCCATACGGCTACGCATGCTGTTCGTACTCCCTACCTGCACTCCTCTCTGAGGAAACATTGTGCCCTCATGAATATTTGCTTGCACGCCAAGCCATACCAAATGTCGATGAGTCCATCTTCCCACATTTGCGTTGCAGCATCGACAGGTGGTATGATCTTCAAGATTCTATTAGTTAGGCTTATCCTGTACAGGCATTTACTGACTGCGACCGAGCCTGAGTAACTGGATGCCACTCAAGCCACGTCCACCCCAGCAGCACGCAAACAACCGAGTAGCGTATTTACTGTCTACCGACATAATGGACTCGTTCTTTGACAGGTGGCCAGGGTGGTGGTGGTTTCAACACTGGCAACAGCGGAGGCTTCAATCACGGAGGTGGGGGAGGCTTCAATCACGGAGGTGGGGGAGGCTTCAACCATGGACATGGTGGCGGATACTGGCCGGGAGGCGGCGGCGGCTTCAACCCGGGAGGCGGCGGCAGCACCAATCCAGGCAGCGGTGGCAGTGGCGGCTTCCAGACTACCACACAGAAACCCACAACGAGGCCGCCGTCGCCGCCACCGCCCACTACTACCACCATTACCACCACCACCACTACGACCACGACTACCACCACCAAAGCGCCTGTCCGGCCACCTCCAGAACCGCTGACAGGTAACGCACTGCTTGGAGGCGAGTATCGGGCACTGCTGGCAAAGGCCAGCGCTGGTCTAACTGCTATGCATTATATCACACTGAGATATATAGGATATAATGGGCTCAGAAATGAGCACGTGTCGTCAGCCTTTGTCGAAAGCACAAACATAATCCAACTTATTCTGGAATAATCAAAGAGACCGAACACTGAATATTTAGCTGTACATTATGCTCAGCGGTGTAGCGTGCCCTACTGTGGGCTGAACTATAATGCATGCGGCTTGCATCGTAAAGCTGTCAACTGCTACGAATGTGCAAGATATCAAAGTCTGAATAGGTTGCCATGAGACATAGTGCAAGTTCACACCATAGCTGTCATATTTTATCCAAATACAACGAACCTTGGGAGATAGCTGTCCTCCGCCATCCCGCTCTCAGAGCGCAGGTACGAATGATGGGTGCATTCTGTGGACAGGAGATATCAATCTCCATGGAGATTTCTCACTCTCAAAATTACCGACTGTCGCTTCCGCACCGCCCGCGGCTATGCACCGTTCAGTATCTCTGCACATGTCCGTGTTATGTGCCGTCCAGTATTCCTGTATTTACCACATGAGTAGTCACGTAATTGTTTCGATATCAGACTTTTGGCAGGAACCATTACTCATGGCAATGATTGGGTTTCACAATGATAATGCCTTCTTGTGGGACTCATATACCACCACAAGTGCCCAACCAATCGACAGCTAAGCGAGCAATAGCAAGGCTGCCAAACAAGATGAAAATACGATTTCTAGCAAAATGCTACCAACCTATAGTCCTGTGCGTGACATTGGGCGTTTTGGCATCCGCTATTTTGGCAAAAATAAGATAGAACAGACTTCGTGGTTATGGTATTTTCATCACATTTTCACGGTGTACGAAGGTGGACCAATGCCGACTTCGTTTTTAATTTTCTTCATAACGAACTATGCAAACATTCAGCTCAAGCCAATAACCATGGCACCAATACTTGTAGCACTATGAGTTACCACATACTGTGGCTACAGTGGGCAATAAACACCTTTGTATACCTCCGCTCATCATGGACGCTCCGGGAGAGTCGCCACCGCACTCTCACCTCTGACCTCTGGACCAGCCAAAGTTGAACGCAAAACCAGCTTCACCGGTGCGGGGATTTTTTTCAAGCGTAGTGTCCCATAAAGGTCATTTGCATCGCCTTACGCTTGTCCATTTTGGATGCGGCTTAATATGGACCCCGTGGCGGACAATCTATCAAGACATGACAGCGCCCAGACTGAACAATATACCACTGCATGTGTCGCTTGGAGTGACGTCACGGGCGCTGTATAACCAGATGGGCGCTGTATAACCACTGCAGTTGATGCGCCCGAAAACCCAAATAACTAACGAGTGACGTCACGGAATGATGTGTGGCGCACGTTAATTACTGCACTACCTACCTCCGTAATGTCATTTAATAACTTGAGATAATATATTGCAGTGGGCAAGTTAATAGCAGAGCGGTGAGTTTTACTTTGAGTTTTACTCATGCTACCCTAACACTTGTTTTTTCACCCAAGCTGGGCATGGCCGCGTACTTACCTTCGTTTCTTCTGTGATTTTGCCTCGACTCCTCATAGCGCGTGCCTGAGAGAGAGAGAAAGAGAGAGAGAGAGAGAGAGAGAGAGAGAGAGAGAGAGAGAGAGAGAGAGAGAGAGAGAGAGAGAGAGAGAGAGAGAGAGACAGAGAGAGAGAGAGAGAGAGAGAGAGAGAGAGAGAGAGAGAGACAGAGAGAGAGAACACTACTGGGGAACGACTGGACACTTCCCATCAATCACAATCGGGAAGCCCTTCATCCATTTCGGAGAATGTTTAACTAGTTTGTAGTGTTCAAACTGTTGCATAGATATTGGTCACGAAATGGGGTGTTCGAATAATACGCAAATACTTCATGCACGTTATTTGTGGCCATATATCCCGTTTTTCCTATATATCCCTCTCGCTGACGAGCCCTGACTTGATTCACGGTGACAGCTGATAACGATGTGTGTGGTGAGCTTAGGTAAAGCAGGGCCCCAACGCAAACATGAACTCAAACTTGAAAGCGGCAATCCTTTGCAAATAAGTTTTACTGAACATTAAGCTACATCGTTTGTTTCTGCGTGAACTTTCTTTCTGCTTCTGTCTGGTGGTGCACACAAGCAACACGGTGTTTGATTGACGACTCATCAGGTCTTTCCCTGGGGTTGACATCAACCATCCCCGACTTTCCTTCGACATTTAACCCCTTTACTAACAGCTATCCACGGACGTATTTTCCACTGCACCTATCACATACTTTTATCCGTGGCAAAAGGGTTAACCGAAGCATTCACAAGTCGGTTTAGTTAGGAAAGGTTCATTCTGACATTAGTTTTTAGGGGAAGGGAAGAGAACAACGCATTAGTTTGAGATGTATGTCAGACCTGTCGGCAGTCACCAGGTTCTCTCTTTCAGTCTTCAGTGTTCTGTTTCTCTCTCCCTCCTCCCTTCCCTCACTCCCTTACTCTCTCTCTCTCTCTCTCTCTCTCTCTCTCTCTCTCTCTCTCTCTCTCTCTCTCTCTCTCTCTCTCTCTCTCTCTCTCTCTCTCTCTCTCTCTCTCTCTCTCTCTCTCTCTCTCTCTCTCTCTCTCTCTCTCTCTCTCTCTCTCTCTCTCTCTCTCTCTCTCTCTCTCTCTCTCTCTCTCTCTCTCTCTCTCTCTCTCTCTCTCTCTCTCTCTCTCTCTCTCTCTCTCTCTCTCTCTCTCTCTCTCTCTCTCTCTCTCTCTCTCTCTCTCTCTCTCTCTCTCTCTCTCTCTCTCTCTCTCTCTCCTCTCTCTCTCTCTCTCTCTCTCTCTCTCTCTCTCTCTCTCTCTCTCTCTCTCTCTCTCTCTCTCTCTCTCTCTCTCTCTCTCTCTCTCTCTCTCTCTCTCTCTCTCTCTCTCTCTCTCTCTCTCTCTCTCTCTCTCTCTCTCTCTCTCTCTCTCTCTCTCTCTCTCTCTCTCTCTCTCTCTCTCTCTCTCTCTCTCTCTCTCTCTCTATGTTGTTTAAAACTGCAGTGCATTTCACACCTAACTCTGCTCGTTTGCAAACGTGCATTGTTCCTCGTGACCGGCGGAAGTGCGCGGCCGCTCCCGCACCATCAGACAGCACCGTCACTGTCACCGTCACCGTCACCGACTCAAGCGTGACAATCTGATGTCACACGCACCGTGTCGTGTTTCACGTAATATGAGTCACAGTACATCACCACCGAACGTTATCATTTATCATCACACAAACGTACCCGGCAAACATTTGCCCTTCAGGCCAGCCGGCTAGGACGCAGTGAGCACAGCCGGCCGTGCCGTGATTACCACCGGTCATCCGATGACTAATTACCAATGACCACTACCGGTCACACGGTGACTAATGACCAGTGACCACCACCGGTCACCCGGTGACCAATAGCCAATGACCACCATGGGCCACCCAGTGACCAGTGCCCACAACTGGCCGCTTCGTGACCACTACTGGTCACCCAGTGACTAATGACCAACCGCCACTGGTCATCCGGTGACCAATGATCAATGACTACCGCGGACGACGACAGTGCCCCTGCCGTGACCACTGACTGCTTCAGACCCCCGACAGCCAGTGGTGAGCGCCGCTTGCCGGTCGGGCCAGATCGGCCCGGGTCAGGCCGGGTCGGGTCGGGTCGGGTCGGGTCGGGTCGGGTCGGGTCGGGTCGGGTCGGGTCGGGTCGGGTCGGGTCGGGTCGGGTCGGGTCGGGTCGGGTCGGGTCGGGTCGGGTCGGGCCGGGTCGGGTCGGGTCGGGCCGGGCCGGGTCGGGCCGGGTCGGGTCGGGTCGGGTCGGGCCGGGCCGGGTCGGGTCGGGTCGGGTCGGGTCGGGTCGGGCCGGGCCGGGTCGGGCCGGGTCGGGTCGGGTCGGGTCGCTTGTGTTGACCGGCCGGCGGCTGTCCGACAGAGTGCGGTGAGCCTACACCGGTGACCATCCCGCCGGCGTGGCAGCGCTCCATCACGCGGCGCCGCCGGTCGCCGGCCGAAGTCGGCCCGTTCGTGCCCTTCATCATCGGCGGCAAGGACGCCGAGATCGGCAAGTGGCCCTGGATCGTAAGTGAGGCGCGCCGGCGGCGGTGTGCCTCCGGTACACTACACACTGCCGAGCACGAGGATGTGTTCACATGCAGTCAAATGCTTACACACACACACACACACACACACACACACACACACACACACACACACACACACACACACACACCTACACACACACACGTATGTGCGTATGTGTATGTGTGTATGTGTGTGTGTGTGTATGTATGCATGTGTGTGTATGTGTATGTGTGTGTGTGTGGTATGTGCATGTGTGTGTATGTGTGTGTATGTATGTGTATGTATGGGTATGTGTGCATGTGTGTGTATGTGTATGTGTATGTGTAAGTGTATGTGTATGTATGTATATGTATGTGTATGTGTATGCGTATGCGTATGTATATATGTGTATATATATGTATTTGTGTATGCATGCATGTGCATGTATGTGTGTATGTGTATGTGTATGTGTATGCATGCACACATGCATGTGTATGCATGCATGTATGCATGTATGTATGTATGCATGTATTTATGTTTGTGCATATATGTGTGTATATGTGTGTGTGTATGTATGTATGCGTGTATGTATGCAAGTGTGTATATATGTGTGTATGTGTTTGTATGTGCTTATGTATGTGTGTATGTGTGTGTGTGTGCATGTGTGTGTATGTGTGTATGTATGTATGTGCGTGTATGTGTATGTATGTGTTTATGTATGTATGTATGTGTGTGTGCATGTGTGTATGTGTGTGTGTATGTGTGTGTATGTATGTATGTGCGTGTATGTGTATGTGTATGTGTGTGTGTATGCATGTGTTTATGTATGTGTTTATGTATGTGTGTATGTGTGTGTGCATGTGTGTGTGTGTATGTGTGTGTGTATGTGTGTGTATGTATGTGCTTGTATGTGTATGTGTATGTGTACAGCCACAGCGATAATTAACCCATTAAACCGCCATCCCCTCAGGTTTTTCGGGGATAGTGGACGAACGGCGCGCGGTAGCGCGCCCAAATTTGGAATAGCTTTTCCCACATCAATTTGGCATGCTGTTTCAAAATCTTGAACTCAGGTCATCTAGGGCCAACGAGTTAGTTAAGATCAAGTGAGGTCACATCCAAAAACGTTCAACAAGTCGTCACGCTTTAATGGATACAGATATTTTAATGAAACTTTCAGCGTTTGCTTATCTTTAGGGATGGAAGGAAACGTATGAGTGGAATTTTTCCTTTTTTCCTTTTTTGACTACATATAAATCTTGCATATTTGCCAATTGCAGTTCAAATAGAAGATTCTGGCTAAAGTCAGCATTTTTTATTAGTGCATGTAGACTTCCAGCAACGTTTCTCGGTCTGCTCTACCCACTGGAAAAGGAAAATTAAAGGAAACTTGAAAACTCAACATTTTGAAATTTCAAAAAATAAAATGTGTATTTTGGGGGGCCAAAAAATTGTATGGCCCTGGTCGATTTCGCTGCCCTTTTCTCATTTCAAATAATGTTTTCATATATCCACCAAAACTAACTTCCCAGAGCCAAGAACATAATGTAAGTCGTGAAAAGTCGTGAAAATCTATCCCCCCTGGTGACGTAACTTTTGGGGAGAAGTTGCTTCGGGGGACTGATCCGGACCGTACTCATCGAGCGCTTTCCGATGACACCTCTTTCGTTTTCGTGCGACGCTTAGTTTGGATTTTAGAGGGGGGTTACTATCCGCCCCCCTCCCCGAGACCCGGTGTGAGGATCTGACCGGAGAGAAGTCGCGGTTTAAGATGTAGGGTATTTGCCTGCAGATAGCCGGGTAGATGTCACCACCACCCGCATATAATTATCTCTCTTGCCAGTTAGTAGCACATAGGAATTGTCAACAATTCTGCTAGGAGTGTGTATCAACGGTTGATACCGTTGGAGCAACAACCAATGCGGTAGGCACGCTAGCGATATCAAGCGGTACTTTAATGCCAGTTGATCCCTAATGCGTTGGTATTTTGGCATGGTCGCGAACTTTCTACTTACTTGGCGATATTTCTTGTGACACCGCCACGCATCTACATATTACTAACGTAAGCAACATATTGAATACACGGTGCGGTCCGATGTTTTGACAAATATGGGAATCTGATCTGGCATTCTGAATCTGTGTGTAAAGCTGGATCAGAAAAGTTAGTGCAGCAGAATGTTTCGAGGTAAGTTTAGAAATAGTTACCATATTACTCACATACCCAGTGGCGGCGGATTCAAATCTGACCTGGCGTATTTTATTTAGGGGGGGGGGACTGGGAATACCAGTCCCTCCCCCCCCAATCTTTGTCACTGGGACTCTCTCCAACGATCGCGTGGGTTTCCCAGTACACATGCACAACTGCACCTGCGATATGTGTCACGATAGGCTATTATCACATATTAATATTTTATCTGCTGGCGCTTGGCACTAACACAGAAGGCCACCGACACCCCAGGATGTTTGTGTAGCCTTGCTCCCGCGTGGAATTGCAAACAAGATTAAATTGGCACTGCTCAGTCGCGCTGGCGCATATGGTGATTTGACGACTTGGTGGTTTGTCTTCGAGAGCTGTGTCCTCTCGGGGCTCCCATCCTCTCACTGGTGCTCTCTCCGGGCTCATATCCTCTCACCGGTGTTCTCTCCTGGCTCACATCATCTCACCGGTGATCTCTTCGGGCTCACATCCTCTCACCGGTGTTCTCTCCGGGCTCACATCCTCTCACTTATGTTCTCTCCGGGCTCACATCCTCTCACCGGTGTTCTTTCCGGGCTCACATCCTCTCACTCGTGTTCTCTCCGGGCTCAGATCCTCTCATTGGTGTTCTCTACGGTTCCACTCACCACATCTCCTCCGTTTTACCATCCATTGGATGGCACGATGTTTCGACGCTCCGCAGGCTCTGCTGGGAACCCGGCAGAGCGAGGGCAAGCTATTCTGGTTCTGTGGCGGCACTCTGATCAACCACCAGTTCATCGTCACCGCAGCGCACTGTCTGCGACCGCGCTCCACCGACCAGTGAGTCCACCCCGCCTCACACAGCGCTCCACCGACCAGTGAGTCCACCCCGCCTCACACAGTGCTCCACCGAATAGTGACTCCACCGACCAGTGAGTCCACCCCGCCTCACACAGCGCTTCACCGAACAGTGAGTCCACCCCGCCTCACACAGCGCTCCACCGAACAGTGAGTCCACCCCGCCTCACACAGCGCTCCACCGAACAGTGAGTCCACCGAACAGTGAGTCCACCCCGCCTCACACAGCGCTCCACCGACCAGTGAGTCCACCCCGCCTCACACAGCGCTCCACCGACCAGTGAGTCCACCCGCCTCACACAGTGCTCCACCACCAGTGAGTCCACCCCGCCTCACCACCAGCGCTCCACCGAACAGTGAGTCCCCCGCCCACACAGCGCTCCACCGACCAGTGAGTCCACCCCGCCTCACACAGCGCTCCACCGACAGTGAGTCCACCGACGTGAGTCCACCCCAGTCCACCCCGCCTCACACAGTCGTCCACCGAACAGTGAGTCCACCGAACAGTGAGTCCACCCCGCCTCACACAGCGCTCCACCGACCAGTGAGTCCACCCCGCCTCACACAGTGCTCCACCGACCAGTGAGTCCACCCCGCCTCACACAGCGCTCCACCGAACAGTGAGTCCACCGAACAGTGAGTCCACCCCGCCTCACACAGCGCTCCACCGAACATTGAGTCCACCGAACAGTGAGTCCACCCCGCCTCACACAGCGCTCCACCGAACAGTGACTCCACCGAACAGTGAGTCCACCCCGCCTCATACAGCGCTCCACCGAACAGTGAGTCCACCGAACAGTGAGTCCATCACGCCTCACACAGCGCTCCACCGAACAGTGAGTCCACCCCGCCTCACACAGTGCTCCACCGACCAGTGAGTCCACCCCACCTCACACAGCGCTCCACCGAACAGTGAGTCCACCGAACAATGAGTCCACCCCGCCTCACACAGCGCTCCACCGAACAGTGACTCCACCGAACAGTGAGTCCACCCCGCCTCATACAGCGCTCCATCGAACAGTGACTCCACCGAACAGTGAGTCCACCCTGCCTCATACAGCGCTCCACCGAACAGGGAGTCCACCGAACAACAGTGAGTCCACCCCGCCTCATACAGCGCTCCACCGAACAGTGAGTCCACCGACCAGTGAGTCCACCCCGCCTCACACAGTGCTCCACCGACCAGTGAGTCCACCCCGCCTCACACAGTGTTCCACCGACCAGTGAGTCCACCCCGCCTCACACAGTGCTCCACCGACCAGTGAGTCCACCCCATCTCACACAGTGCTCCACCGACCAGTGAGTCCACCCCGCCTCACACAGTGCTCCACCGACCAGTGAGTCCACCCCATCTCACATGAGTCCACCTTCGCGTGAATGATGGAATTCCCTCCAAAAATGACGGGATATGGTGAACTGTAAAGCAGTTTCCAAGTGGACAAGTGGTTTCAGTTTCAAGCAGTTTACTTCTTTATGGTAGTTATTGATGTACACATGGTTTATTTCATGATGTATCGCCATTTTCAGATTGCTTTATATCGTTCGTTAGGATTTGCTTTGACATCATTGTGTGCTTCAGGAGCAAGATGGTTGTTCGTCTGGGAGAATACGACACATCTAGTGAAAACGACGGCGCCCATCCTGAGGACTTCTCCGTCGAAAGGATCATCAACCACGCAAATTTCAAGGTAGGAGTTCCACTCCTCTCCCCCTCCAGAAGAGGCCAGGAAGCTCGGAGCTCCGAGGCACACCACCACCTTCCAACAATCCGTCAGTTAAGGAAGAAACGTACATTAACTTGAATTGCCTAGCAATTGTATATTGCATAGGTACTGTATGCAGCAGCACTTTGGTCCTGGCGTTGCGATTGTGTATTCGTTCTAGGAAAACGTGTGAAAACTTGTGCAAACTTGTGCAAAAATTGTGAATACTGAAAACTTGCGAAAACGTGAGCAAACTGGATTGCAAATGTCTCGAGTGGTGCGACTGTTGAACCCGGGACTTTTGGCACCCAGAGGTCAGCACCTTAGCCACTATTCCACCCGCCCCGACTCAACAACTGCCGTGCACATGTCGGCAGTTCCCATCACTGCACGACGACATTGCCATGGTGAAGCTGGCGCAGCCCGTGTCGTTCAACGGCCTGATCAAGCCCATCTGCTTACCGGCCGGGCCGACCGGCGACTACCTGGGCAACAGGGTGGACGTGGCCGGCTGGGGCTACACTGAGTTCGGTACGTATCCGGCGACTACCTGGACGGCTGGGTGGACGTGGCCGGTGGGCTACACTGAGTTCGGTACGTATCCGGCGACTACCTGGACGGCTGGGTGGACGTGGCCGGCTGAGGCTACACTGAGTTCGGTACGTATCCGGCGACTACCTGGCGGCTGGGTGGACGTGGCCGGCTGGGGCTACACTGAGTTCGGTACGTATCCGGCGACTACCTGGACGGCTGGGTGGACGTGGCCGGCTGGGGCTACACTAAGTTCGGTACGTATCCGGCGACTACCTGGACGGCTGGGTGGACGTGGCCGGCTGGGGCTACACTGAGTTCGGTACGTATCCGGCGACTACCTGGACGGCTGGGTGGACGTGGCCGGCTGGGGCTACACTGAGTTCGGTACGTATCCGGCGACTACCTGGACGGCTGGGTGGACGTGGCCGGTGGGGCTACACTGAGTTCGGTACGTATCCGGCGACTACCTGGACGGCTGGGTGGACGTGGCCGGCTGGGGCTACACTGAGTTCGGTACGTATCCAGCGACAGTCGGGACCTGTGCCGCGCCGCGGCGTCCCGGATAGCCTGCCAACGGCCGTTGCAGGCAGCAGGAGAGACGTGTGGTAAATGCTGATGTATGGCACGAAATTCTGATATACATTCTATGCCTATGCGCCACAATGGCTCGTCAGTCTTGTCAATGGAAACATGCTTCTCGTTCTAAAGCACATCGAATAATTGTTACCACGAGTACCGTGAAAAAATGGCATGGAACAATAATTCGTAAGGGTCATGCACCAAGAACGAAGAAGCGTCAGTATTCTTCAATGCTCTCCGACCCCGTGTCATATTTGTCTGATGGCATACCTCTTTGTCTAAGGCATGCTCTGTTTTCGGCGTTTGGCTAGCGAAAATAGAATGATTATTTATTGATAAACCATTGCAGTAATCGCAAACATGATCGCCTGTCGGCCGCTCTACCTCAAGTATTGCCCTAGCTGCTCTTCTGCATCCTCATCAGTATTCGTCATGATTGCCAAGTGCTCTGAAGATGACCACGTGATCATCGTTTGAGGCGACCAGCTGGCAAGACGGGATTGTGAAGTGGTGCGCCAGTCACCGTTGGAACGCAACAGCCGACTGCATCGGCACGAGGGTGTACATTGGCGCGCCCTGCTCGCCGGGCCTGTCGGCTGACGTTTGCGTCTGTCGGCCCCCAGGTGGCACGGCCAGTAACACTCTGCAGGAGGTCGCTCTGCCGGTGGTGGGAATCCCAGAGTGTGAGTCCAAGTACAAGGACTCACAGAGCTTCCAGCGCCAGTTCCCTGGCGGCTTCGGCAACACCAAGCTGTGCGCCGCCGAGAAGGAGGGCGGCAAGGATGCGTGTCAGGTGTGTGGTCAGTGTCGGTGTGTGGCAGACGGGCTTGGTTGTAGGGTGACCATGGATGTCAGATGTGTTCTCAGTGTCGGTGTGTGGCAGACGGGCTCGGTTGTAGGGTAGCCATGGATGTCAGATGTGTTCTCAGTGTTGGTGTGTGGCAGACGGGCTCGGTTGTAGGGTGACCATGGGTGTCAGATTTGTTCTCAGTGTCGGTGTGGCAGACGGGCTCGGTTGTAGGGTGGCCATGGATGTCAGATGTGTTCTCAGTGTCGGTGTGTGGCAGACCGGGCTCGGTTGTAGGGTGGCCATGGATGTCAGATGTGTCCTCAGTGTCGGTGTGTGGGAGGCTGGGCTCGGTTGTAGGGTGACCATGGATGTCAGATGTGTTCTCAGTGTCAGTGTGTGGCAGACGGGCTCGGTTGTAGGGTGGCCATGGATGTCAGGTGTGTTCTCAGTGTCGGTGTGTGGCAGACGGGCTCGGTTGTAGGGTGGCCATGGATGTCAGGTGTGTTCTCAGTGTCGGTGTGTGGCAGACGGGCTCGGTTGTAGGGTGACCATGGATGTCAGATGTGTTCTCAGTGTCGGTGTGTGGCAGACGGGCTCGGTTGTAGGGTGACCATGAATGTCAGATGTGTTCTCAGTGTCGGTGTGTGGGAGGCTGGGCTCGGTTGTAGGGTGACCATGGATGTCAGATGTGTTCTCAGTGTCGGTGTGTGGCAGACGGGCTCGGTTGTAGGGTGACCATGAATGTCAGATGTGTTCTCAGTGTCGGTGTGTGAGGCTGGGCTCGGTTGTAAGGTGACCATGAATATCAGATGTGTTCTCAGTGTCAGTGTGTGGCAGACGGGCTCGGTTGTAGGGTGACCATGAATGTCAGATGTGTTCTCAGTGTCAGTGTGTGGCAGACGGGCTCGGTTGTAGGGTGACCATGGGTGTCAGATTTGTTCTCAGTGTCGGTGTGTGGCAGACCGGGCTCGGTTGTAGGGTGGCCATGGATGTCAGATGTGTTCTCAGTGTCGGTGTGTGGCAGACGGGCTTGGTTGTAGGGTGACCATGAATGTCAGATTTGTTCTCAGTGTCGGTGTGTGGCAGACCGGGCTCGGTTGTAGGGTGGCCATGGATGTCAGATTTGTTCTCAGTGTCGGTGTGTGGCAGACCGGGCTCGGTTGTAGGTTGGCCATGGATGTCAGATTTGTTCTCAGTGTCGGTGTGTGGCAGACCGGGCTCGGTTGTAGGGTAGCCATGGATGTCAGATGTGTTCTCAGTGTCGGTGTGTGGGAGGCTGGGCTCGGTTGTAGGGTGACCATGAATGTCAGATGTGTTCTCAGTGTCGGTGTGTGGCAGAGGGCTCGGTTGTAGGGTAGCCATGGATGTCAGATGTGTTCTCAGTGTCGGTGTGTGGGAGGCTGGGCTCGGTTGTAGGGTGACCATGAATGTCAGATGTGTTCTCAGTGTCGGTGTGTGGCAGAGGGCTGGTTGTGGTGATGGATGTCAGTGTTTCTCAGTGTGGTGTGTGGGAGGCTGGGCTCGTGTAAGGTACCATGGGTGTCGATTTTTCTAGTGTGGTGTGGCAAGGGCTGGTAGGGTGACTGATGTCAGATGTTTTAGTGTAGTGTGTGGAGAGGGCTCGGTTGTAGGGTGAGGGTATCAGATGTGTTCTCAGTGTCGGTGTGTGGCAGAGGGCTCGGTTGTAGGGTGACCATGGATGTCAGATGTGTTCTCAGTGTCGGTGTGTGGCAGACGGGCTTGGTTGTAGGGTGACCATGAATGTCAGATGTGTTCTCAGTGTCGGTGTGTGGCAGACGGGCTCGGTTGTAGGGTGACCATGAATGTCAGGTGTGTTCTCAGTGTCGGTGTGTGGCAGACGGGCTCGGTTGTAGGGTGACCATGAATGTCAGGTGTGTTCTCAGTGTTGGTGTGTGGCAGACGGGCTCGGTTGTAGGGTGACCATGGGTGTCAGATGTGTTCTCAGTGTCGGTGTGTGGCAGACGGGCTCGGTTGTAGGGTGACCATGAATGTCAGATGTGTTCTCAGTGTCGGTGTGTGGCAGACGGGCTCGGTTGTAGGGTGACCATGGGTGTCAGATTTGTTCTCAGTGTCGGTGTGTGGCAGACCGGGCTCGGTTGTAGGGTAGCCATGGATGTCAGATGTGTTCTCAGTGTCGGTGTGTGGGAGGCTGGGCTCGGTTGTAGGGTGACCATGAATGTCAGATGTGTTCTCAGTGTCGGTGTGTGGGAGGCTGGGCTCGGTTGTAAGGTGACCATGAATGTCAGATGTGTTCTCAGTGTCGGTGTGTGGCAGACGGGCTCGGTTGTAGGGTGACCATGAATGTCAGATGTGTTCTCAGTGTCAGTGTGTGGCAGACGGGCTCGGTTGTAAGGTGACCATGAATGTCAGATGTGTTCTCAGTGTCGGTGTGTGGCAGACCGGGCTCGGTTGTAGGGTGACCATGAATGTCAGATGTGTTCTCAGTGTCGGTGTGTGGCAGACGGGCTCGGTTATAGGGTGACCATGGGTGTCAGATTTGTTCTCAGTGTCGGTGTGTGGCAGACGGGCTCGGTTGTAAGGTGACCATGAATGTCAGATGTGTTCTCAGTGTCAGTGTGTGGCAGACGGGCTCGGTTGTAGGGTGACCATGAATGTCAGATGTGTTCTCAGTGTCGGTGTGTGGCAGACGGGCTTGGTTGTATGGTGACCATGAATGTCAGATGTGTTCTCAGTGTCGGTGTGTGGCAGACGGGCTCGGTTGTAGGGTGACCATGAATGTCAAATGTGTTCTCAGTGTCGGTGTGTGGGAGGCTGGGCTCGGTTGTAGGGTGACCATGAATGTCAGATGTGTTCTCAGTGTCAGTGTGTGGCAGACGGGCTCGGTTGTAGGGTGACCATGGATGTCAGATGTGTTCTCAGTGTCGGTGTGTGGCAGACGGGCTCGGTTGTAGGGTGACCATGAATGTCAGGTGTGTTCTCAGTGTCGGTGTGTGGCAGACGGGCTCGGTTGTAGGGTGACCATGAATGTCAGGTGTGTTCTCAGTGTCGGTGTGTGGCAGACGGGCTCGGTTGTAGGGTGACCATGGATGTCAGGTGTGTTCTCAGTGTCGGTGTGTGGCAGATCGGGCTCGGTTGTAGGGTGACCATGAATGTCAGGTGTGTTCTCAGTGTCGGTGTGCGGCAGACGGGCTCGGTTGTAGGGTGGCAATGGGTGTCAGATGTGTTCTCAGTGTCGGTGTGTGGCAGACGGGCTCGGTTGTAGGGTGACCATGGATGTCAGATGTGTTCTCAGTGTCGGTGTGTGGCAGACGGGCTCGGTTGTAGGGTGACCATGGATGTCAGATGTGTTCTCAGTGTCGGTGTGTGGGAGGCTGGGCTCGGTTGTAGGGTGACCATGGATGTCAGATGTGTTCTCAGTGTCGGTGTGTGGCAGACGGGCTCGGTTGTAGGGTGACCATGGATGTCAGGTGTGTTCTCAGTGTCGGTGTGTGGCAGGTCGGGCTCGGTTGTAGGGTGACCATGGATGTCAGGTGTGTTCTCAGTGTCGGTGTGCGGCAGACGGGCTCGGTTGTAGGGTGGCAATGGGTGTCTCTGTGTGCATTATGGAGCGACTGTTGACTGGTATTCATCCCGTTGTGAATGCGTCTCCCGAATGTGTCCATTTTATATCCTCACGTTGCTAAAATTATGTATTTAGCCAACTACCACGTGGAGCTGGCGCTCACGGCCGTTCGGAAGTGGAGTGCTACGAGGTTATGGAGTGCAGGGAGTCCTTTTTCAAGAGGAAGGCAAAAATAGATGAACAAAAGATAATTGTACAGGTTATTAGACGCCATGAGAAAGTTGTCGATAAAGAAATATGCATAGTTACCATTTATCTTTCCCAATACTATTCGTGAAATCTTGCTGCCGGCACTGCCTGGAATGGGGCGGTAACGGTGGCCGGCAGTGCCAGTAAAAAAGTAGATACCCGGTACAGGCAGATCATTGGTCATGTAGCAGAATGGTGCGAGCAATATTTCTGCTGCATAATCACGGCCGGGGACGCTCGACAGGCCTTCACTGCAGGCTCTCAGTCGTCTGTCACATCGCATCACATTTGACCGCGTTCATGCTGGAAAATAATTGGGAAACTTTTGTGGTTACGAAGGGTTAGCGCGATTCGACAAGTAAAATGCACTGTCGAAGTCCTCCATGGGGAGGTGTTCATAGTTGGCAAATGGCAGGGAAGCTGTTCCCCTCTGGCGACTCAGGTGCTTCCCACCAAGACTGCTGGCGCCACCTACATAAACTAAAGCTGTGTTTCACCTTGTGGCCGCAGGGCGACTCTGGCGGTCCGATGGTTCTGGAGGATGCCGACGGCCGGTACCAGCTGATCGGCGTGGTGTCGGCCGGCGTCGGCTGCGGCACGCCCGGCTACCCGGGCGTGTACACCCGCGTCAGCGCCTACCTCGACTGGATCCGAGACAACCAGTTCTGAGCGCGGCGCCGTGGTTACAGCTGACATACGTACTTGTGGTATAGGGAGAACCGTTGGCCATGCTCGGTGCTTGCGCGAAGGTAGTGCATCTGTTCGTACTACCGATGCTGCTGTGGATCTTCCGGTTATCCGTTTTCCGTTGCGATAGGCTGAGTCGGACACGCTGCAGCTCACCTGAAGCCAATGGGTCCAGCCTTGATGTGTGATGCAGAAGTGTTCTCACTTAGTTGCTGCGAATGACATGCGGCAAGGTCGTTTGTTGGGAAATAAGTGGGAAGGCTGTTTACAAACTATTCAGTTTTTACGATTGGAAGTGCCACCAAGTAATTTTGATGATACACGTCCGAAGCGTTATTATGATGCCGGGGGTGCGGCGGCAGTGGAGCCCACTGCACCGTGCATCGATGAGCGACATTGTCACCAGCCGTGGCAAGTCATGCCAGTCACAGTTTTTGTGCGTTTCCTACTGTGGCACTGCGCTTTACGCAAAGGTCTGGGACAGTTCGTCTATGGTATGCAATTGCCTAATCAATCAGCATTGCTTTTTAACTTGTTCTGCTCATGGAGTACATATTTAAATGCGCCGCGCAAACATCGTCCACCACATCCCAAACAATAAAGCAATTGAAGCGATGCGTAATGGTGCGTGACTGTGGCTGACAATCAGTGGGAGTCGGGTCCGAGTTAGATGGGCTGGAGTCGAACAGGTGTAGTTCGAAGTGTATGGAAGGAGAATCTGGGGTAAGCCATCGTTGTGAACCCTTTCCTATAAAGAACCAACTGTCATAACGCGCCCTGGGACCAAAATAATACGCAAGCAATATTAAGTGATAAAGAATGCTTGAAAATTGACAACGGCATACCTATGCAATCCAGCCATTTCCCATAGTTAGCCTATTACTGCTTCATACAGGCAAATGAAACGAATGGAAGACGATCAAAGGTGAAAACAAGAAGAGAACATTAGGCGGCGGTCGTACCCCACAGCATGCACCATAGCTCATCGCCCATCGAAAAAGCGAGACCCGCAGCAAGTATGGCCGGAACGCTGAGCAGTGTCGCCGAATAAAATGGGGCTGACGATTGTGCCAATCGTCTTTGCATGCCATGACGTCGCTACCACTGTTTCACTGTTCGGAATGTTGCGGGGCAGCTGGAGTCTGGCAGGCTGCCTGCTAACGTCTATCAGGCTGACTGCTGACGTCTGCCAGGCTGACTACTAACGTCTGCCAGGCTGACTACTAACGTCTGCCAGGCTGACTGCTGACGTCTGTGCCAGGCTGACTACTAACGTCTGCCAGGCTGACTACTAACGTCTGCCAGGCTGACTGCTGACGTCTGCCAGGTGGACAGCTGCCTATGGGTTCTCCTGTCAATTATGTCTGATCCATAACAATCAGTTGGCATTTGAACTTCTAAGTCTAAGGCTCTCCACCAGCTACTTATCAGATCAGCCGTCAGCCACACACAGTCGTCAGCCACACACAGCCGTCAGCCACACACAGCTGTCAGCCATGCGCAATCGTCAGCCACCCAGCCGTCAGCCACACACAGCCGTCAATCACTGAGACATCAGCTGGCCCGAGCTCGGGATGTTCGGTCTCGGTCAAGAGTGCAGTGGACGCTCCAAGAGCATCCTCGACACGACTCGAGTATTTCAGATAACGATCGTCACCGTCCCCACTCCCAGTCGACAATCTGCCCGAGGCGGCGCCGCAGGTCATTACCCAGTCATCGGCTACGCCCCCTGGCCGCGAGCGAGGGTGTGTGTGTGTGTGAGGGCCAGGGGGCATGTTGGCGGCGGGCTCCACGGTGGCGACTGGCGATTGCTTCGCTACGCGGCGACCGTCGGATCGGCCGCGCCCTCAGTCGCGTGCACCGGGCAGACAGTCGACGTTACGTCTGACATAGACGACACCGCAGTCGTACCACTCTGGCGGTACGTGAATGTCTTGCACGCGGGCTCGCAGGTTTGCAGTTTGGGTCTGAGATTGCGCTGCACATTGTGCTGAAGAGGGATAATTATGGTTAGGCAATGCCGAGCCTATTACCGAGTGTCGGTTTCTTCTTGGACTTGCACGGTCGGAAGTATGGAAGTTTTTTCTCACACATTTTCCCCTAAGGCATGCACGCTGTGTGGATTGAGTTAATATCAGATTTTCACAAAAGTTCGCTCTTCGCATTTAAGAGTAGTATTGGTCTAATTTGTTCTTAACTCGACGGACCAAAATACTTCAGTTCGTTGTCGTGGAGAACTGGTTTGGTCAGAGTTGGAGCAGGTTATTGCGAGGCATAATGCTGCTGGTTTCGATGTTTGGATATTGTAGTGGTCTGATCGATATGGATATACAACATGACACAGTAGACGCCTAAACTATGACAGACATATCCTGCTGGAGCTTAATTTAGATAATAAAATAATTATACTGCGTGAACATTGAAGGCAGTGTAAGTGAAAGGCAGTGAAAGACATGACAAGTAATAAACTATTAATGGAATCAAGTGTATGGCTGTTATTCCCAACAAGGATCAGTTAACCCTCTATGGTCTTTCCGGTCAGATCCTCATATCCCGTCTCTCGGGGGGTAATATGAACCTCCTCTAAAATCAAAGCTAAGCGTAGCACGAAAACGAAAGAGATGTCATCGGAAAGCGCTCGACTAGCAGAGGCAGACACTAGCCCTAAACATATTTTTCCACAAAGTGACGTCACTAGGGGGCCTAGATTTTCAAGACTTGCATCATGAGCGACGGGTAGTTCATTGGGGCTCTAGGGAGTTCATTTTGGGGATATTTGAGGAAAAAATAATTTGGAATCAGAGGGCAGCGAAATCGACCAGGAGCATACACAAACAAAATTGGCATCCAAATTCAAATTTTTTAAATCTCATATTTCCGAGTTTTCAAGTTTTCTTTAACTTTCCACTTTCAATGGGTAGAGCGGACCGAATAATGTTGTTCGACCTCAACTTGCTGTAATAAAAATGTTTACTTATCTATTGTTATAATCTTTTATTTGAGCTCTAATAGGCAAATATGCAAAGCTAATAAATAATCAAAAAAGAAAAAGAAGAAAAATCCTCTCCTACGTCTTGTTGCATCCCTAAGGATGAGAAAAGCTGCAGGTTTCATCAAAATATCTGTGTCCGTTAAAGCGTGATGACTGGTTGCACTTTCTTGGAGGTGACATCACTTGACCAAGACTGACTTGTTGACCCCAGACGACCTGACTTCAAATGTTTGACACAACATACCAAATTCACGTGAGAAAATGTGTGCCAAATTTAGGCGCGCTGCCGCGCCGTTTTTTCGCTATCCGCGAGAGACCTGAGCAGGGGGGAGCCGTTGAAGACATCCGCGAGACAGCGCGGGTTAATATGTACTATTCAATCAATAATATGAGCAGCTATACCAAACCAGGTGGATGCATTTCAAGCTATAAACTTCCCACTTTGCAAGTTCGACCTGCGATGAAAGCACGAACGAAAAGCCTGATACTCCGCAAATGATACATCTGTTTAAAACTGCATACAATGTGCAAGAACAATGCTTCTGCTTTCGTCGACCAATGGAAAATAGATGGGTTTCATTCCACGGAACATAGGCACACAACGATTGACACTACTTCATCTGCTTATATATATATATATATATATATATATATATATATATATATATAGTATATATACATATATATGTATATATATATATATATATATATATATATATATATATATATATATATATATATATATATATATATATATGTACACCACATAACGCATGCTGGGTCAGCCTTTTTTATGATCGGTCCTTAGTGATGTGCACGTTTTCATGGAATTGTCAATTTTCGGACATGAAAATCGTCTCTGAGTGGAAGCTTTATGCCCCGAAAACAAAACAAGGTAAATGGATATTTTTCTTCCCACGTTCTTAATTCATTGAAATGGCTGAGAGAGGGATTGTTGTTCGACCAGTCATAGCTGAGCGCAACTTTTCATCTCACCTCTGTAAAAGAGGCCTCGTCTGGGGAAACTGGCACATGCAGCCCATCCATGCAGACTCCAAGAAATCCGTGCAGCTGGTGGCTTTGTTCCTCCATTGCTACTCGCTTATCGTTGATAAAATAATCCCGTATATTGGTAGCTATTGCTGTTATCCTGGGGATAAAATGGATTAGGAAAAATATGCGAAGGAAATCGGAACGTATGGAAACACTTCCAAGTGAGTACAAACAAGCGTAGTTACTCGAATTACTCGTATGTTAAACTTTCTCTCCCTGCACGGAAACTAGCGGATACCCAAAGGCAACATAATTACGGCAGTGTAACGCGCCAGGACTGATGCGGTCAAGATGCTGGCTGTGGGGGGTATATGCGGGGGGGGGGGGGAGGGCTGTGGAGGGGGCCGGCTGGGGGCTGGCTGTGGGGGGCAAGATGCCGGCTGTGGGGGGATGCTGGCTGTGGGGGCAATATGCCGGCTGTGGGGGGGATGCTGGCTGTGGAGGGCAAGATGCCGGCTGTGGGGGGATGCTGGCTGTTGGGGGCAAGATGCCGGCTGTGGGGGATGCTGGCTGTTGGGGGCAATGTGCCGGCTGTGGAGGGGGGGGGAGGGGATGCAGGCCGTGACACTGCAGTATTGCGTGCACCGGATCGAGCATCATGTCGTGTTCGGTAGAGTGATTATGGAAGGAACGCACCTGCCCTCTCTCGGCAACTCGTGAAGATGTACATGGTGGGCCACTATAGATGTCGTGGGTGACGTTCGGCACGCAGCCGTACGAGACCTGAAGTCCCTCCACAGACTCGCTTTCTCGAATAAAGAATGCAAGAGGTACTTCAGAGGTGGTACTTTGATGAAAGCAGGGGGAAATAGGAACCCCAAAGTGCAGTGAGCAGGAGTTGCAACGCTTGTCGATCACCGATAATGACAGCACAGCTGATCATTTAGAAATCAGGCCACCTTCTAAACAAGCAAGGACATCTTGAAGGTCTATCTGTGATGCTTAATTCTGATGCCATTGACATTGAATTATGTAGTTATTTATTAATGTATGCATTATGATGTTATATATTTATGGTGGATAGTTATTCATCCATTCATATAGGTAGTGTTAGCCCGTCCCGTGTCGGGGGTGTCTTAAACCGCCTACCCAGGTTTTTCGCAGATAGCTGACGAATGGCGCGCGGCAGCGCGCCCAAATTCGGCATACATTTTCCCACATCAATTTGACATGATGATTCCAAATTTTTAGGTCAGGTCATCTAGGGTCAACGAGTTAGTCAAGGTCAAGTGAGGCCACCTCCAAAAAAATTCAACCAGTCGTCACGCTTTAACGGATGCAGATATTTTATGGAAACTTTCAGCGTTTGCTTAGCCTTACCACGGGGTTTAAGAAAAGGGGGGGGGAACTCTCGGGCGGCCCTTTGGTGTTTGCGACCACCGACCGATACTAGCGACATCTATCGGACGATCGGAGAAGTAATCCTAGACAGGTGATGCGAAGGCCACCCCATCGAAAAAGCTTGACGGGATGGGGAAATATAGCTGAATCGGCCTTTTACCACGCGTCGTTTGAAAAAACTGCGACTTCGGCGCCAGCCGGGGACGCATACTCCAGTAGCCGCCATCCCTTCGGCCGCCGTATAGAACATTGAAGCTCGTGACCAACTAACCTGTGCCGACTAACTGAAGGAAGCGGAATGTCATGAGAGCCGGCAGAAAAACAAGGAAGAGCACCTGCCCCCCTCCCATTCCAACCGTATATGCCTGGGACTCGTCTGGGGCAGGCCAATTCCATTCCGATTCCTTCCCCCCACAAAAAAAGGTTGCTGATTGGCCAAAGACCGATTAGCTGATTGGCCCTGGCAGTCACATCCCCCCCGAGGTATATTCTTTGACAAACGAGGGGACCCTGAGCAGGCTTAGGAGCACATGATGAACATTGATTGGGCCGAGGGGCCCCGGTAACAGCCATTTGAGCCCTCTGAGGAACTGTCGGGGGCACCCTGCATGACCCTATTGCAGCTGCCACGTCTCCCATGTTAACCCACGCACGCCCGGGTGGGTGGGCAAATACCCCCCCTCTAGGACGTTTCGTATCATACCCAAGAAACGGTTTGCACTAGAGCTCAGAAATTTACAGTACCTTAAGCTACATCAATTTGACACATCCTCCAGAATTATCAGGTCAAGCTCATGTCAGGTCAATAACCTACAACACTTCTAGTGGCAGCATGTCGAACCAAATTGCGGAAAATCTTATATTGTGACAATATAGATACAAGATCGATCAACAGATTGCATATCGTTGTCAATAACCATTGCACACTTTGAAGCATACCTTACCATAATGGCCCTAACAAGGTCATCATAGGTATCCGACCGACTTCACCTGAAAATTGACTTTGACTTTTGAAATCACATGACAAATTTCTCGCAAAAGCTATAAAATTGTCAGTACCATGCGTTGGATACATATTTGGTGTGGCGAATGTCAGGTGCAGGTCATCCTAGGTCAGTGACTCATGCAGTGCCGATAACATGTGTGATAATATGGTAAACTGGCTTCATTTGCCTCCGGTTTATCAAATTTTGAACCGTTACCCCAGGTCATTATAGGTCAAGGACTAAATTGATCTACAAATCAGTTTTGGCCGTGCAGTGGAATAATAATTGTGCACTATAGTTCTTGAAGTCTTTGTGCCGCCTGCGCTATCAATTTGTTTTTGTGACCTGATATGACCTCTACGTTGATCTCGGACCAAAGAATGACTGAACCAACTCCTTCTTAGAATCACGCAATCTATCTGATCCCGTTATGTATATGGGGAAGGGTAGGAAACCTACCCACCTCCACGGCCCGAGGGTAGGTAACCTCCCCTCCCCTGCCGGATGAAGTTTGCGCGGAGCATCGGCCGTGCGAGGGTTATGGTCGTCGGCGGCGGGCTGCTAGTGGGTGAGGCAGCTAATCAGGTGCCGCGACCCATCGGAATAACGACGCCATGCGAGTACTGGTTTACAAATGTTCAATTATAGGCACCCATAATGCGATATTATTGGAAATGATTTCAATAAAAAAACAAGCTATTGACCCATCTCCATAAAAACTCGGAAGTTCTATAATATTTTATTCTTCTGAAATATGTAGCGACGGCAACCCGATGAGAACCGAATCAGACAATCACGGTAAACGCAAATGAGGCGAGAGCTGAATGATCTGTTGAAGAACATCCGATCATATATTGGTGTAACACGATACTTCATGGCACAGACGAAAAAAAAACAGCGATATCGTACACGCATACATGGGCAGATTAAGCAGCCACCTGCCACCACGCTTTTCATATGAGACAATACCTTCGACAAACACACATGATGGCTCTATGACATGATCATTAACATTCTATACACGAAACTCGGTCAACGGATCAGGCTACAGCAGCGTGGGAAAAGTGGTTCGCTGACCTGGAGTCGGAGAATAAAAAATTTGTATCGGAGCCCTCCAAGAAAAAAGAAGATATTCCTGCCCATGGAGTCGGAGAATAAAAAAAATGGCCTCAGACCCCACCCCCCCTAAAAAAACAGAAAGCTACTGGTGTCGGAGCCCCCCCAAAAAAAATGATTGCTGAAAAGCGTACAAGCCGCTTACTTACAAGCATACTTACACCCCTTTACTGGACCCTAAGTCACTTCAATTACGCCCACTTAATTCACTCGCACTTACTAGGTTTTTCTCCGGAAAGCTCTCAAAACTTTGTCTCAACCCGAGTATACCCAACCAATCGAGACAAAGATCTTCGCGCAAAGGGAATGGGACAAAGCAGCGAGGCGAAACGCGCGGTCAAAGTGTGGTCGCTGTGTAAACATGACTGCAATATTTACACAATTTCAAGACCGCTGCTTGACCTCAATTCCTGTCGCCTTTAATAGGAATTCATACGTCAATACGGTGTTACCTTTTTTCTTCAGTTATATAGGAATCAATACACTGAAGATATATGTTCCTAATCATGAAATTACGTTGTCTTTATCCTAGATCAAAACATGAATCGGGCGAGACCGTCCCAATAATTTGTTAATTCTCCTACTCTAGTACGGATATCGTCCTGTCCTAACGGCGCCGTATCCAAGGGTGGTCAAATGATAAAATGATAGATTTTTCGTAACTATTTTAAATGACGTCTAATTGTGACCATAAATGGCCCGGAGAACGTAATAACTCCGTACATGCGCAGTTACTGCAGTTGCTGAAGTGATAAAACTACTATTCAGATGCTTTTCTCTTGATGGGTTCCTGTAGTTTTGCGAATTGAGGTGGAATTCATACCAAAGTAACCCAAGGTCTTTTGCATTTTTAAAGCATTTACATGGCTCCCAAAAATAGGTCTTCTGCCATCAATGAAGTTCGCTAGCTGGTGCTATTTTATGCATTTCAATTCGAAATTGAATGCTCTATTTCATGAAATTAACAGAATTACTTAAAACTGTCTGAGATGTCCAGAATTACGTTCTCCGGTAGTCTCCGATTGGAATGCGGCTGGAGAACAGGACCTCGGGTCCGATATGCGAGTATATGACGTCGTTGTGCATATTTCGAGTTCCACTATGGTCGCAAGATATGGCAGCAAGACGAGAGGTTTCGTAATGGAGATTTTTTGGTGTAACGCCAGTATTTCCCGGAATTATGAAGAAGAATCGTGGTATATTCCAATATTTCCTTCTGAAGCGTCATTTCGACAGAATTCTGAAGACATACGAAAACCTAATCCCTCATATCTTTGTTATTTAGAATGAGACGAGATTGGCGCAAGCCGAAAGACGATTCATCTGTGGTTACAGAGTGATTGTGCTGGGCCGCCGTCCTGCCAGTGTGAAAATATCCTGGAGAGTAATTGGCTGAGGTAATAACTAGTTCCGAAATTTACATTATTTTGTTCTCTATTGTTTCTATGCTATTTCGATGCTTTTGTTTCGTTCGGATTTGGAGGCATCGTGCACCCCAACGATTACCTGAGTAACCCCCGCGAGTTCGGCCTTGATTGGGGCTTAAACTGAGCCAGGACATAGTTTGTTTGACACATGCACAATGCAATCGAAACAACCACCACAAACTTGTAGGTATTCTGATATAACATGATATGATTCCTGGGCAATTGACTGCAACCTGCATTTCATGCCTTATGACCTGCTATGCCATACTCTTCTGTTCTGTTGTCCAGGCTTCTAATTTGTATGATGGACTGGAAACTGCAACTGCATTGTTGGAGCTGTACTGAGATCCTGGAAGCAAAATGTCATCCATAAATTGGCACGTTTCATTCGGAGAATAAAAAAGTTCAACATTTGCAGTCACAATCCTGGAGAATAAAATGTCCTTAGGTCTCCATACTCCAGGAGAGGCCCAAAATTCCCACCCTGGGCTACAGTCCACAGGCCGTCACAATGACGTGCCTTCTGTTCCGCTTGTTGGCACCCCTCCCCCGACTGCAGCTGTCAGCCGTGCACACAGCCGGTGCAGAAGCATACGGATGAACGTTTCCATCATTGAGCGGAGGCAGTTACTCCCGCACAGCTGCGCATGTAGCGCCTCGCACTCTGGCACTTCCGTGACATGTGCCATCATGGTGGCCAGCACACGCCTGTCTCTCAAGGCACCCTCCGCACGACGTTGGGTTATCATGTAAGCAGCGCACACCATACCATACAAGCCCTCTGTTGGAACCTTTAGGCTGCCCACATCGATTTCGTTCAGACCGGTGAAACTTTTTAGGCCGATCAGCGTCTCGCGGTCGCATGCTACATGTTTAGTGCCCTTCGTCAGGGCCATATCACACAGGTCACACTGGTGAACACCGTGACCTTTGTGTACCAGGTACCCACTGATGTAAGTCAAAACATTTTGTGTGATACCATCAAATCGGTAGCCTGCGCTGACCCCGGGGGGTTGGAGAGCACCCTCGCCGAATTCAACGAACGTCTCCGGGTAGGGGCAGCGGTTCCGCACTGACACCGAGGTCAGTGCCGCCAAAATGCAATCTGCATCCGCCTCGCAGTTGCCGTGTTGAGACTGCTGCAACACGCTGTTGACCGCACTCTTACGGAACGCATGACGGAACTGGGTGGGATCAGGCTTATAGTTACCGCCATTAGCCTGCCGCACAACACCGAAGAAGTTCTCAAGAGCATCCTGGCACAGGCGCCGAGTGGGGAGGACAGACAGTCGGTCCTTCACAGTGCTCCACAGCAGCAGCACGGCGCTGATTGTCTGCTGCAGTCCGCGGATGCTGTCAGTTCTTGGAGCAGAGCCTCCGATCTTCCAGTTGGCGAGCCACTCACTCACCTCTGACAAGATCTGAGAATGGCTAGTCTCCGTACGATTAGAGAAGGGTCGTCTGTTGTGACACTTCTCCTTCAGGCTGCTGTTCAGTACGTCGAAGACGTCGTTGAGCTTCTGCAGGCCACCAGCGGTGACCTTGCTCTGCGGGTCTAGAAGCCCTGCCGAAAGAAATAATTAAAATTACAGGATAAATACCAATACCATGATTCCTGTGTAACAGCTCACATGTTACCAGTCCGTAAGACAAATATTTACGAGGAAATTAATCGCATGACGAAGTATCATAAGCAGAAATTCGTAGACAAAGACATCATAAGACAACAGTTTGTTAGCAAAAGGTCGTAAGATAAAGATGACATGGCTATCAGTCGTAGGAGAAATTTGCATGGAAGACATGTTAATAGTATTTAAGCATAAGCATGCAAGATGACCATCGTAGGTATGGAACAAAGGTTTGCATAACACAAACTCATCACCAAAACACTCTGGGTCGTGTGCGTAATAACCCAATTGTACAGTCAAAACCAAAAAACCATGGCGTGCAAAAAGTTCAAGTGGAAACATTTATCCTAGAGGCCAACTCTTAACAGTGCAATTATGGCTGCTTAACTGAGTCATGCACTGTACCCACTCCAACACACTTACCAACGTCAGCATAGAGCAGCATGCCGCAAGCCACAGAGCGACTGAGGACCTGCGTGGCGAATTTCACCTTCATTCTCTTGAAGGCGCCCAGCATGACATGCACCTCCTTCAGCTTTGGTGCTGCGCGTACAGTGCGATGCCGATCCAGCTCGTAGAATGCCTTCACGTGACTCCAGCTCATCACACCTCCATCTACTTCTAAATCATACTTAAACAGACAGTTTCTAAGGCACTTGATCAAGTGAGGCGGGTCAAACATGGCGATGATTTTGTCGCCGTCGACTTCAAAGTATGGGTGCTCCACATCGGCCCTCAACCTTTTTGCATACAGCTCCTGGTTTGTTTTAGCCATATCGCAAACCAGACCAACAACACAGAGTCCAGCCTCCTTTAGTTTCTGGACGCAGATCTTGAGATGTTGCTCCAGGACAGCAGCTGTTGTTGGCCCTGCACTGTAGGAGAAGCCTACTGGCTGCTTCCACTGGCCGCTGATGCCGCGAACCATGAAAGTGAGGGCGTGATCAGCAAGCCTCGTTGTCTTGCCAAGGGTGCCAAAGTCTTCTGTGCCCTCAACATAATCTTCACCCCTCAGGTAGGTCAGCTTTGATGACAATTGCATCTCGTCAAACATCACCATTACCATCTTGTCGGTAACTGGGGCAGTCTTCAGCTTATGCCCCAGGGCATTGATCAGCATGTCTTGGAATCCAGGCATTGTTTGGATGTGTTGGATCCTTTTCCGAAGCGCCCGAGGACTTGGCACGATCAGAATACGGCGGAGCTGCCTGTAGGCGCGTGGACCCATATAATAAACTGCGAGCCACTCCATCAGCGCGCTGTCGCTGTACCTACGACCGCGAGACTGTCTGCTTGCAAGCCCCACCTGCAGCTCGATGGACTGGTACACCTTGTGCGGCAGTGTGTCTTTGAGACATTTCAGAGCATCTTCCGTTGATAGTTCTTTTTTTTTCGACTGAGGCTTTCAGTCTTTTTCTTCAGGCGTCGGATGCTGCATCGGTACTTATTAATCACCGCAGCTTGTGATGCAACTCTTCCCTCCAGTTTTTCTTCCTGCCCGGCCCGTTCCATCTCGGTCACATTCATCATTCGGGCACATTCATCTTCCACTATGGTTGAAGTGGAGACCAATTGCAGAGCAATCCCATCACTAGTCTCACTCTTCAGCTCATCGGCTGGCCTGGCAGATGTAGCTGTGACCTCACAAGGTTGCAAGGCGGCATCAGTTGCGCTCCCCAGGATGGTGCTCATACCACCCCAGTCACAGGCTGGATCAAGGACCTCAGCATATTCTGAAACAGACAATGCAAGTATTTAAGATACATGAAAAACCTTTGTTCTGAGGAATGAGGAAGCGACTCGCAGCCTTGACCAAAAGGGCCCCTGCTGACCTTTACATGGCCCCGTGCTGAAATGCAAACGAGGCCCAGTCTGCAATTATGAATTCGCCAAAGGAGCATTGCAGCTGCGCGGATAGCGCCGTGGCCACGGATTTTGGCCGTGGCCACGGAAATTTGCCATGGAATTAGTGTCATTTAAAATGCTTTTGATGTCTTCAGACTCAAATCAAATCAAATCAAATCAAATCAGACTCAAAGAGGGCAATCAAAATGGTTAATGGTATAGGCAACCTGGCATATGAGGAAAGATTGAAGAAATTGAATATGTTTTCACTTAGATATAGAAGACTGAGAGGAGATCTCATCGAGGTTTTTAAATTTGTTCATGGTCAGGAACAGGGATATCTCAGGGAAATGTTTTAATTTAACAGAAATGATGCAATTAGAGGTCATCAATTCAAAATTAAAGTTAATTACAGCAGGACAAGGTTAAGACAGTCTTTCTTCACCAACAGGGTAGTCGAACACTGGAACCAGCTGCCAGGAACCATTGTCAGTAGCAACACACTGAACATCTTTAAAAATGGCATAGACAATCATTATAAGAATAGGGGGGCTTGTTTACTGTATTCCAGGGAGGGCTGATATACAGATTTGGTGGGCAACTGGTTCAGTGTCCAAAAGTGCAACCAAGAAGGGCCCTTGTCGCTCATAGTTGCACTGATCTTTTATGTCTTTATTTATGTATCAAGGAGCAGGATGTTGATACTTCTTGGAGAAGGATGTCGATTGAGTGTTCAGAAAGTGATATATTCCACCCTATTTCACGAATAATTAATCACTGTGACAGCCCCAGGCGGCTTCACCATACACACTGCCTAAGGGGACGAAACAAAATAACTCCCACCATTCAAGAGGCAGAACCCAATCCGGAGCCCTGGGAGTGGCTGGAAATTAGAAAAGGTGGAGCTACGGAATGGGAGAAAATCTGAGTTTCACACACCCAGCACAGCTGCATTCACACACCCCAACACCCGCCACACCCGCCAAACCACCGAAACCCCCCACCCCCACACCCCACCGACGGCAGAGCCGCCACCCCTACAAAACTATCCAGCTGGATAGTTGGTATTATCCGACTGTCAGCAGGATATTTTCGGCTCAGGTAGTTGGACATTCCGATGCATTTGGGAACACTGAGGAGTGAGGATAGGCCTTCTCGATTATATGTTAAAAGCATCCAGAAGTCGGGCAAAGCTTTTCGAAAATACAAATGTACATGCAATGCCTAATAATTTAAAGCACACAACATGCATGTAGCTATGAGCTATCCACAGGTCCACAGGTATTATTCGTAATTTGCAACAAACGTGAAGCTACGTAAGCAACCAGAAGCCAAACAGCTCACCTTTCTTACTCTCATGTTTCTGGACGATCCGGCGCCTCTTCAGAGTTACAGCTTTTGGTGGATTTGGAACATCAAACAAAGTTGGCTCTGCGTTTCTCTTAAGCTGCTTGCTGTTGTAGTGAAACTGTGATGGCTCAAAATGGGTACAGCACAACTTGATGTTTTTGTTGAGGTATTCAGCAGTCTTCCCCACAAGGTCAGCACGGCGACAAAGCTGGACACACCTCCTGGACCTGTGAAAAATGAAGTGAGCACATGAATAATGGGTTTTTAAGAAAATTGGTGAAAGAAAATGGAAAATAGGGTTTGAAGATATCCTTCAAATCAGTGTCATCAAATTAACCCTCGTACGGCCGGGCCTCGGCTCCAACTTCGCCCGGCTGGGGGTAGGTGCCTAATCCCACCCCATCCCCTGCTATCTTCGGATTGGAGCACGATAGCGAGATGCGGAAAACGGCATCGGGTATATTGGGTGGATTATAAGAAATAAGTGGTTCAGTACTCTTCATTCCAAGGTCAACTTAGACGTAATATCGGGTCATATACATAAAGTGTTGCAGTGCAGGCACAGCCTTCAAGAACTATGGTGCATAAGCATTCTTCCATTACCGGGCCAAAAACAAACAAAAAGAATAATGAGAGGGAAGATAGTAATAGGAGGGCATGTCTAACCATCACGAAGCACTAGGTGCATATGTGTACACATGTATGCGCTTGTGTGCTTTATGTACAGTTTCAGTAAGCTTTGCATTCATTCTTTATGAGTACATCATTTGTGGCCTTCAACTGTCATGTGCACTTGCTCAATGCAAACACCAAATAGCCACTGTCCATGATCATGGAGGTTCAGAACATTCATACATACCACATGTAATAAACGCATTGCTATAGTTTTTAAAAGTTTTCAAAAACAACAAACCTTATAATTATATAATATATGAGTTTATAATGCACCCAGGTAGTAAACTGCCAGACTAACCTTTCAGCCTGAGCAGGGAACCGATGGAAGCTACGATCTGGAGCCGATTGTTTTGAAGCCTGGCAGTTAATTGCACCACACCATGCAGAGCTATTTCTTGCTGCCATTGTTTTCAAGATAGCTCTGGAAATGGAAACAAGATAAGTTGCATGCATGCATTTCATCTTGAAGACCTAAAATGGTAACACAAATTCAAGGCAAAAGAGGACCATATTTGGAGGAAGATGTGATGCAGGCAAACGCCCATTCGCCCATCATGTGCCCAAGCCAAATGCTTGGCTATTGGCATGGGGTCCAAACAACACTTGAAAGTAATATTATTTCACTTGCTGAATAGCCACTGTGCATGATCATGGAGGTTAAGAACATACATACATACCACATGCAATAAACACATTGCTGTAGTTTTAACACGCGCCCTGGAGGGCCTCTGAAAATTACGCGCACTGGAGGGGGGGCGGATTCCGCCCCTACTAAGATCTCGGCTCCTAATAAAGCTAGAGAAACAAAATTCGCAGGGTGGATGGGTACGGTAGTGAACTCTGTTGTGTGCAAATTTCATGACCTTAGGTCAATATATTCAAGGTCAAATGAGGTCACATTTGTCAAAATTTTCTTCTTTTGCGTGGCTTGGCTTGTCATTGTTATGGATCGCTGTGATTGTGTTTAAATACTCGAAAATGGGCACCAATGATGTTTTGGACATTACTAATAATGCAATACAGCTGCTAGACCCGACATTTGACCTCAGGTCACCTATATAGCAGCACTTTATCAGGACAGTTACCTGTTCCAGTTACCGGAACCGGGCCGCCTGCCCGACTGCTCCGTCGGGCAGCTTGGCGCAATCGGCTTCGCGAAAAAAGCAGTGAAGTACATGAATAAAGTATGGAAACACAATGACAAACAGTACAAATGACAAACAGTAGTGCATTTATGACAACATTCCAGTTGACCAAGTTTGGTTCCATTAACCTGTCATGAACTTGACCTGACTTGACCTCGGTGACCTAACATGATCTTGTAACTATATAGCATATCAATATACATCAAACAAGTCGTTAGTGTTGCAAAGAACACTTCCCTTTTGTGGATATACGGGAAGCGCATCAGCGCCGATTTTTGTGGTCTGGCGCTTATTTTTTTTTACTTTAACGGCCTCTAACTCGAAAAAAATTTCAGCGGATTTCCATTTTTCTTCCTTTAAACGACGCGTCGGTCATTTCTAAGCAGGTATACAGAAAATCGCGTATATCAACTCGTAAAATCTGCAGTTATGTACGAAAAACCGGAGGGGTGGGCGGATTTCGCCCCCCCCCCTCCAGTGCGCGTGTTAAATTGTTGTTCTCAAAAACAACAAACCTTAGAATTATCTAATAAATGAGATTATAATACACCCAGGTCTTAAACTGTCAGACTAACCTTTCAGCCTGAGCAAGGAACCGATGGAAGCTACGCTCTGGATCCGATTGTTTTTAAGCCTAGGTACCCGCCCCCTGCCGAGTCCAATGGAGCCCTCCAGGCGACCACCCTGAGAGGCAGAAATATAAACGAGGGCAAGTTTAAATGCATCTAATAGCTTGCGTGGAAACTGCCCTTGAGACTGGAAGACATCCACTCTCAGGGCTAGCAAGGGCCTTGAATTTCTATTTATTGCCCCAAGCATTCTTATTGTCTTCTTCCTGGCTTCTTTGGTCTGTTCTGATGCCCCCAATCCTTCTCCTGCTGAGTCACAGATAGTGCTTGGCCACCCATCGTGTGTGTGTGTGTGTGTGTGTGTGTCATTGTGTTTGTCCAGCCTGCCACCTGTGGGTGATATCGGCTGTTTCCGGTGTGTGAGTGTGAGTAGAGAATGGTAGGAGGATTAGATAGAGGGTGGATAGATTACTTGTTTGTAGAGCGATATCAAGTATAGAGCCTTCATATACTTCCTACCTACATGCATGATTTAGCACTTATCAAAATTAAACTTCATTTGCCATTTTTTGGACCACTTCACAAGTTCGTCCAGTCTTTTTGCAGCAAGACCTGCTCATTTTGTCTGGTTATTGCCCTAAAGACCTTGAAATCCTCTACAAATTTCAAAACCTTACTGCTTAGGCCACTTTCAATGTTATTTACAAATGTAATGAACAATAGTAGCCCCAGTACTGACCCCTGGGGGACTCCACGAAGAACAATTTGCCATGATGACTTTGTACCATTAAGCATCACTCTCTGCCATCTATCTGAAAGCCACAACTCTATCCATTTTACGAGTACCTTGCATACTAGGGATGTGAGGCTGAATGGTCTATAGTTTTCAACTTCCCCTATCTCCCCTTTCTTGAAAACAGAAACTACATTTTCCCTTTTCCAATCTGTTGGAATTTCATTTTGTGAAACTGCATTACAAAATATTATACTAAGTGGAATTGCCAGTTCCCTTTCAGCTTCCCACAACACCCTAGCATAACTTCAATCAGGTTCTGCTGACTTGTTTGTGTTTATTTTCCTGATATTATTTACAACGTCATCACTATCAATGAAATCAACATCGTTTATCCGATTACATGCCACTGAACTGTAGTGTACGGTTAGCAGATTAGTCATCTTCCAATGTAAACACTGATTTAAACTGCTTGCTCAGCTCCTCAACCATCTCACCATTTTTACTCAATGTAGTTCCATATATTTCCAGTGGACCAACTGTGCTAGACTTTACTGAGCTTGCAAAAATTAAATAATTTTTTTTCTGTCCCCTTTACAGTTCCTAGACAAATCCAATTCTTTTGCTCGCTTTGTTGCTCTGGTTTTCTGCTTCAAAGCGTCTCTAGCTGGTTGATACGACCTTAAATTTACAATATTTGAAGCTTCCTTAAACACTAAATGCATCTTTCTTAGCCTTAATTGCTATGATAAAATCTGGTGTAAGCCATGCTGGCTTTCCTGCCTTCTTTAGCACCTCTGCTTTTGGGGGACATGTATAATCTGAATTTCCCGTAAGTAAGATTTGAACTTTTCCCACATTTCACAGGCATTTAAATTGGAGAATTCTTCTCCCCATTCTATGGCACTTAAAGCCACTCTCATGCAGTCAAAGTCTGCCCTGTTAAAATTAGAAACCTTTACCAAATTGTCCTCGATTGTGGCCTTTACTTGTGTTGGAAAAATGGCTATTTTTTGGACATTTGGAAGTCCGAAGAATTATACACTCCCAAAAATATCCACTCCTTGGGCTGCCAACTACCAGATGAAGAGCTAATGCATAACAAGAAATCCCAACTAGTTCTGCCACTATCTGCCACGAAGTTGGGTAATTACTAGTATAGCTTAAAAAGTAATGTTCACAATAACAAAAGAAGATGGGGCATATCCTAACTTCACCTCCCATAACCTTCCATGCATGAAATAATGTTTTTCTCAAAATTTTCAAACAGTCTTGTTTCTCAAATTTCAAAAGGAAAAACCCTACATATGATAGCCTGTAATGTTTTTTGAAGAAAAAAGAAGCTTTTTGACAAATTTCCCCCTACATTTTTATTTCAAACATTACACAAGCCTAACCAAACTTTACCCCTTCTTTGTATGTTTCTTGGAGCATAACCTAACCAAACTTTACCCCTTCTTTGTATGCTTCATGGAGGTAAAATAGGTAAATTTGTGCTTTAAGGTGTTTTTATGAATTCTTGGAATTTACATTCAAATGCAATGTTTATCAATGTGACTAAGATGATGGGAGCATTATTTTTGTGCAAATGCTTACTTTTCAGATTATGAGGAAAATAACACCAAGAAAGGGCTATGAGTTATGCAGCATAGCATAAAAGAAATGTTTAAAAAATAAAATATATGCAACATAACCTAACCTAACCTCCCATTGGAGAAAAAGTATAAAAAAGAAAAATGCCAAGAAATTTGTTCTGGAAAAAAAAATTACAAATGTAAAAACCTTACCAAACTTAACCTAACCTAACATTAGCTGCTTTTGAAGAAAAAATAACTTTCTTTTTCTCAATTCTTAAAAGAATCCAAAGATTTTCCAACTTACAAAACTGAACTAACCTAACCTAACTAAACCTAATTCATTTGCTTGCTTCATGGAGAAAAACGTTTATAAAAACTGGTCTTGTTGCCACCTTAAAGAATAATAATACTAGTAATTGATTTGATTATTTTGGTTTAAGGGCGCATCGACTACAGGGTCATTTGGCACCCATAATACCAGTGAAATGTGTATAAAACTTGCCTTGTTATTAGTTTATAATGCAACAATACCCAAAATTCTCAGCTATGCTGCAGACAAATCTTGCCAAGATTCTTGGCACTGTTGCTAGCAACACCACTACAAAATTATGGGCTTGTAGGTTTGTTTTGTAGTACCATGTTTATGAAGGTGACTTAGATGACGGAACCACTTGTTTTCTGTGCAAATGCTTACTTTTAGGTTGTGAGCAATATAATGCCAAAAAGGCTTTGAGTTATGCAACAGCATGAAATGATTGGAAGGGGTTTTGTTCTGCATTCCAGGATACATCCGTTTTTTAGGAATTTTAGAAAATGTGTACACTCCATTACTTAGTGTTTCAAGGGTGTGCACCATATTTTGGCAAACCCAAAAATGATACCATCCATTACTTGGTGCTTCTCAAGGTTATACACATATTTTGGTTAGCACAAAAATGATACACTCCGAATCCAAGACTAAGAAGTGAAAATCCAACACTGTTTGTGCCTTGAATCTCACTATGTTGTGGTCACTTCTTCCCAGAGTTTCGCCTGCAGTCAAGTCTTGAACTAATTCACTTAAATCTGAGAAGACAAGGTCCAAGAACGAGCCCTGCCTAGTTGGTTCTGTTACAAACTGGTGTAAGAACAGGTTCTCTTCAAGGCATTTGCTAAACATTTTACATGATGGGGAGCCAACACCAACATTTTTATATCCTTGTAAATTAAAATCACCAAGAATAAGGCACTTCCTCCAAAAGTTTCTACTGATTTCCTCACAAATCACCTTATCGACCTCCAGTTGCTGAGAATATGGCAGGGTTCCTGATCAGTATAAAGCTCCTATTCTCATGCTGTTGCCTTTTCCCACAACGACATCAAACCAAATGGACTCCACACACATTTTTTAATCTGATCTGGTACTTTTTGAGAATTGAATAAGATATTCACATAGAGCATTACACCACCCCCTTTCACTGCTGGACCCCTATTGCACAAAAACATATTGTATCCCTGGATCTCATAGTCCTGCAAGCTATCCCCAAAATACCTCTCACTGACCCATGCCTCAGTAATGCAAACAAAATCTGGGTCCTCCTCAGCAACATATCACTTAAACTCATCAAATTTGGATCAAATACTCTGAGCATTAAGCATCATACAATTAACATATGTTCCATCACAAACTTCAGCTTGTTCATGTTGAGTAGCTATGACCTTTCATCTTTGGATGAGCTACCACTCTGCCCCCTTGAACTACTGCTATCCCTATTTGCTGACTGTGAGGTTCTATTGCCTAGGCTGTCACTATTGGCATATCCCTGAGATGGCAGTGCCACTTCATCCCTCCCCACCACATTGCCTAGTTCCCTGAAGGACATGCTCATATACTTTGCTTAACACATGGACCTCCTTCTCGGAGAAGTGCAGGCCATCCCTCTGATAGGTTTCATGAGCCATAAAACCTGCATCACTTGTCAACAAAAGTCAAACCTAACTCATGGCAGAGCCTGCCTACCCTGGCATTGGCTGCCGGTACCCTAGAGCTCCACTCAGGGAGACTGCCTTAGGCAGAATAGCAGTCGCAATGACTCTGCTATTGCTATGCTTCAGGTTGGCCAGAAGGGCCCTGTGGTCCTGTGGCAGCTCCTCACTCCTAGCAGGACCTATGTTATTTACCTGCACCTGCACTATAACTGCCCTATACTGGTGCACACTGGTGGCCTGTCACCACTGGCACCAAGTCTTTGACCTTGGCACCAGGCCTGGTGATGCACCGATCCTTTCACTTACAACCTTTCAAAATATTCCGCCATGTACCTTAGGTAAAGATTGCAATATTTTATGTCAGGCAATTCCTCCTTCGGACTGCTCCACAGCCTCAAATCGGACATCCTCCAGCCAAAACCCTTGGTTTCAGAGCTGCATATGCAGGTGAAAATTTGATACATTTACGGCGCCCCCTTTGACCAATGCTTCAAGCCAAGCAAAAGCTCAAACAGACTAAGTACCACTGATTAAGATTTTCTAGTGATTTATAGTAAATAACTGGGCAATGCAATGGAGAATTACATGCTTCACTTGATCCAAAACACATAAGTTGCTCCCAAGAACACACACAACGCACCATAAACGTAGTACACCACGCCATGCGTTTAGATGTTCCCTGAAACAAAGAAACGAAGGCATATATGTTTTTCATTAATTCCTTACCGCCACAGAGTTCCATGCAGCAGAATCACGGTTCCCCAGCTTCTCCAAAAAAGCGGAAATTGGCCGAAACTAAACCACGCTTTACTCTCCAACGCTTGAATGTGCTGCTGGAATCAAACAATGTCCTATCCAGGATTAGCTTCGGCCTCCAACCGCTAGGTGGCAATAGCTCGTCCTTGGTCGCCGATTCCGGGGAGTTTCCTATCCGTTTACTATAATCCGTGGCCTTACGGATGCAACAAAATGTACGAGTTGAATTTTTCAATTTTTTTCCCGTTTCTGACTACATAAAAATTTTGCGTATTTCCTATATTGCGTTCAAACACAGGATTCTAGCTAAAGTAAGCATATTTTATTAGGGCAACTTGACTCCCATCAACATGTCCCGGTCTGCTCTACTCAATTCTACCCAATAGAGAAGAAAAATTAAAGAAAACTAGAAAACTCAAAATTTTGAAATTTCAAAAAATTTCCCTATCCTTTTCTCATTCCAAATAATTTTTTTTTTCATATATCCCCAAAATGAACTCCCCAGAGTAAAAAACAATGCAAGTCGTGAAAAGTCGTGAAAATCTAGCCCCCTGGTGACGTCACTTTTGGGGAAATTTTTTTTCGAGGGTGGACCCGAACCTTACTCGTCGAGCGCTTTCCGATGAAACCTCTTTCGTTTTCGTGCGATGCTTAGATTGGATTTTAGAGGGGGTCTTCAACCACCCCTCCCCCGAGACGGGGTGGGAGGATTTGACAGGACAGACGGCGCGGGTCAAGCATTTACATTTGTGGTCGTATATTTATTTATGTAGCACTATAATATCAGTTCACACATGAAGACTGTCTACGGGCCATTATCCAGTAAACCAGACTTACATACACACCGCTCCACAAACTCCAAGTCAACAAAGCCATGAAATCGAAGACAAACGAGCGGCACGATAGCGAACAGAAGCTTGCCATGATTTTCGTTAGTGTGTCAAAGAGTCAAACGATCCAACTGTCGCCTGTCAGGATCGATCGAGTCTCGATTTGTGAGAAACAGAACGGCTGAGATTCCAGTCCGTCCGTTCGCAAAAGGTGTGCAGTATGCTTTTTTCCATTCAATGCACAATCTATTTGGAAATGGGAATATTTTGGAAATACAATTTGGTGGAGCTTTGACAAGTTGCCAACACTCTCCGTAAAGCACCGGCTCGGTTTGTCAGCGGCGATTTATCGTGTCGGCAGAGGCAGGTGCGCGTCGCATCCGAAATCAACTCATATTTACTCCGCATGTCCACGAAACGACCTCTTCGCCCAGTGATCCTGTGCGGCGTCAGCATAGCTGACCGCTGTGACGGAGAAGCCGCTGATGCAAGAACGGCATCCTGCGGCACGTGATGTCATATCTCGCCGTGTAGTGAAACAGGTCATGACCCATACACGATGTCTAAAACGTGAAAATGCTCATGTGTTGCGGGCTGGAAAAGGCACTCCCGTATTCTCAAGCGATGAGTGCGAATCCACTCTAGTAGCTTTTGGACCAGCCAGCCAAAATTGAAATATGAATGCGGCGTGATCACTTCAGCAAAACACATTATTTTCAATAGCACAGCAACAATGTATTAATAGCATGGTACCAGGGTCGTCGCCACCGGGGCTGTGTATATTAATAGCATGGTACCAGGCGCTCCCCCCCCCCCTTGTTGTGAAACTGGGGGAGCCTCCTCCTGAAATTTGAGGAGGCCCCCAGGACGAAAAGGAGGCCCTTCAGGATGAGAAGGAGGCCCCCAGAACGAAAAGGAGGCCCACGGGACGAAATGGAGGCCTCCAGGACGAAAAGGAGGCCCCAAGGACGAAATGGAGGTCCCCAGGACGAAATGGAGGCCGCCCAGGACGAAAAGGATGTCCCCAGGACAACAGAATCACTATTTCCACTAAGCCAGAGAAGGTACAGTGATTAATTTCATAACAATAATTATGCATCCTTTTCATTTATTGGGAATGCAACAGAACAATAACGTGCTGACAGTGCTGAATTGCTCACAATCTTCCATCTACCTCACACGATTGGGTAATCCTTGTGGTATCCCCTGGATTGGATTATCCATACGATACCCCCTGGATTGGATAATCCCTGCGGTATCTCCTGATTAAATAATCCCTGCGGTATACCTTGGCCTTGATAATCCCTGCGACATCCCAGAGATTGGATAATCCCTGCGGAATCTCCTGGATTAGATAATACCTGCGATATCCCTGGAATGGATAATCCATGCGGAACTCCTCGATTGGATAATCCCTGCGGTATCCCCGGCACTGCAAGCGAAAAGCTTTTGGCCGGCAACGGCATGCGCTCCACCAACAACTTCCACTACAGTTCTCTTATAAATCCAGCGTGATCACCTACAGCTTCAGCTTTCACATGGATCAAACGGCAGCTCAGCTATACCAGGAGCTGTGGCCCATGAAGCAGTGAATAATTGCAGACTTTTCCCGATGGATCATTGGTGAATTTCGCTAGCACATATTTGCATGATGTTTGAAGAAGGTGCTAGATGATTGCGGTCCGCTTACCGCATATGTTTTATATGTCATTGAAGATGTGATCGCAGTTGTTGCATTAGTGTTCAGTATTGGGACACACCATGATGGGTCTATCAAGACAAATTCAATTTGACATCTTTATATTTAATCCTTTGTCAAAACTTCCTTCTTGGGATTCTTAAATTAATTTTGGCACCCCACGGACACCGGGGTTGGGAATCCCCGGTGTCCGTGGGGTGCAAAACATGCTGGTGACTACCCAGTAGACCCCTAGATGATATCACATACACTTATAGAAAATCATCACACATGGAAATGCGTCACAGAGAGGCAGCATGGCCTCTGGGATCGCGTTAGACCACGGGAGTTACCACACTGTTCTCGAATTAGCATTTTACCTAACGGCAGCAGCATTGGTCACTAGCATCAGCTGACTGCTCGCCAGGACAATCCGTGAAAACCCCACCGCAGGCTCCGAAAAGGCAGGCGGTCATGGCCAGTAGGCGACTTCATCGTTTCATCTAAACAGCGAAATGCATTGGACATTCAGGCACTTGCGCCGCGCGAGTTGATGGGCAGTCGTCGCGGCCATGATCTGCAGACGGCTTTGCGGTTTTCCCGCCGTGTAGGCGCTCCGTTGCTGCTGGAAAGTATCGCTACCGAGTGAGCCGGCACACGCCAACCGAATGTCCTGTGGAGGTAATTCAGGGAAAAGTGCGACATCACGCCGCTGCTGAGCGACCCGGCACAAACCAACCGTACGCCCGGTGGAGGCAATCCGGGTAGCAGTGCGGCATCACACCGTCACGCACACCCGAGACCACTGACCCGAGACCACTGACGTGACCCGAGACCACTAACGTGACCCGAGACCACTAACGTGACCGGAGACCACTGACGTGACCCGAGGCCACTGGCGTGACCCGAGACTACTGACGTGATTCAGCAGTGACGTGTTTGGCGGGCACGGTACCTGCCGTCGCGCCACTGACAGCCCAGAGTTGTCAGTTGTGAAGCGCGGCCTCTGGATGTCCACCGTGCACAGCTGTAGCGGTTGCCAGTCACACAGAAACTGACCATGTGACGGCCACTTGTCCTGCTTCCTTGGTACCCACCACTTCTCACACCCCTTGTTTCGGACCATTCTGGCGACGACGGATAAATGATTTATTGTAATCAGTTGGTAAGTACTTCTTCAACATCGAACACAAATTTTCAACAATTAGGCATTCTACAGTCATTCAGGCCACGATTCAATTTTCTGGGAAACACGAAAGGGAAACAATTCGACGTGTTGCCGGGACCAAGGATCGTGTAGTCCGGTGTCAACAAAGCGAACCGGTTAAAAAGAAAACATATTCACGATCACTGCCCCGCCCTCTGACGCGACCTGACCACACCGTAGAGTGCCGGGACTCTCGGCTGCCGGGGACCAACTGCCGGGACTCTCAGCTGCCGGGAACCAACTGCCGGGACTCTCGGCTGCCGGGAACCAACTGCCGGGACTCTCAGCTGCCGGGAACCAACTGCCGGGACTCTCGGCTGCCGGGAACCAACTGCCGGGACTCTCGGCTGCCGGGAACCAACTGCCGGGACTCTCGGCTGCCGGGGACCAACTGCCGGGACTCTCGGCTGCCGGGGACCAACTGCCGGGACTCTCGGCTGCCGTGCGGTGGTGTGGCGGTGCCGGGCACGGTCACACCACCGCACCACCACATCACCACATCACCACATCACCACACCACCACACCACCACACCACCACACCACCACACCACACCACCACACCACCACACCACAGCACGGCCACACCACCACAACACCACCACACCACCACATTACCGTACCACCACACCACCACATCACCACACCACCATACCACCACACCACCACACCACCGCACGGCCACACCACCACACCACCACACCACCACACCACCACACCACCACACCACCACACCATCACACCACCACACCACCACACCACCACACCACCACACCACCACACCACCACACCACCACACCACCACACCACCACACCACCACACTATCACACCACCACATCACCACACCACCACACCACCGCACGGCCACACCAACACACCACCACACCACCACACAACCACACCACCGTACCACCACACCACCACACCACCGTACCACCACAACACCACACCACCACACCACCACACCACCACACCACCACACCACCACACCACCACACCGCCACACCACCACACGGGCACACCATCACACCACCACATCACCACACCATCACACCACCACACCACCACACCACCACACTATCACACCACCACATCACCACACCACCACATCACCACACCACCACACCACCACACCACCACACCACCACAGCACCGTACGGCCACACCACCACACTATCACACCACCACACCACCACACCACCACACCACCACACTATCACACCACCACACCACCACACCACCACACCACCACACCACCACACCACCACACCACCACACCACCACACCACCACACTATCACACCACCACACCACCACACCACCACACCACCACACCACCACACCACCACACCACCACACTATCACACCACCACACCACCACACCACCATACTACCACACCACCAGACGGCCACACCATCACACCACCACACCACCATACCATCACACCGTCCCACTATCACACCACCACACCACCACGCCACCACACCACCACATCACCGCATGACCACACCACCACAATACCACACCACCACACCATCACACCACCACACCATCACACCACCACACCACCACACCATCACACCACCACACCATCACACCACCACACCACCACACCACCACACCACCACACCACCACACCACCACACCACCGTACCATCACACCATCACACCACCACACCACCACACCACCACACCACCACACCACCACACCATCACACCACCACACCACCACACCACTACACCACCAAACTAATACACTACCACTACAAAACCACTACACATTTCTTGAAGTACTGTTATCCTGAACCGAACACTGAAGCGAACTGTTCAGCCCTGCAAAGAATACAGGGAATCATCAATGCTGATTAGCGCAACAATTTTGAGAAGGATACATTTGTTGATCTCGCGCATGTCCTGCACAATTCTAAAATTGGTTCCTGCAGACATGCCCACGAAAATCACCGGAGAGTTCCAGTCACTGAGTTCATAAAGACATAAAGCATAAAAGAGAAGTGCAACTATGAGCCACAAGGGCCCTTCTCGGTTGCACTGTGTACACTCAACCAGTTGCCCACCAAATCAGTCGATCACCCCTCCCTGCAATACTGAAAAGCAAGCCCTCTATTCTTATAATGATTGTCTATGCTGCTTTTCAAGACGTTCAATGCGCTGCTACTTACAATGGTTTCTGGCAGCTGGTTCCAGTGTTCTACTATCCTGTTGGTGAGGAAAGACTGTCTGAACCTTGTTCTGCTGTGGGTAACTTTAATTTTGAATTGATGACCTCTAATTGCATCATTTCTGTTAAATTCAAGCATTTCCCCAAGACATCCCCTCTCCAGACCATGGACAAATTTAAAAACCTCGATTAGATCTCCTCTCAGCCTTCTATACCTAAGTGAAAACATATTTAATTTCTTCAATCTTTCCTCATATCCCAGATTGCTTATACCAATAACCATTCTTATAGCCCTCTTTTGTACTCTCCCTAAAAGCCAGCAATCTTTTTCATAGCTAGGAGATCAAGATTGGATGCAGTATTTCAAATGTGGCCTGACATATGCACAGTAAAGCCTCCTGATGACTTCCTCACTTATGTATGATACACTCCTATTTTCCCCAAGCATTCTTAGAGCCTTCTTCCTGGCTTCCTTGGTCTGTTCTGATGCCCCAAATTTTGTGATTAGAATAACACCTAAATCCTTTTCCTGTTGAGTCACTGATAGCACTTGGGGCGGGGATGGCCGAGTGGTTAAGGTGTCAGGTTATGGGTACCAAAGGTCCCGGGTTCGACTCTAGCGCCACTCATGACATTTCCCAATCCCGCGGCCCACCGGCGAAACAGTGTGGGTGGCGCCATTAGCCGTGAATGTGCATAAAGTGTGCCGTGAACCAACCAATAAACAACAACACTGATAGCGCTTGGCCACCCATCAAGCATGGAGCCTTCAGATGCTCCTTACCCAAATGCACAATTTTGCACTTATCAAAATTAAATTAAATTTGCCATTCTTCAGACCACTTCACAGGTTCGTCTAAGTCTTTTTTCGAGAGGGATATGCTCATTTTGACCTGTCATTGCTCTAAAGACTTTCAAACCATCCGCAAATTTCAAAACCTTACTGCTTAGGCCACTTTCAATGTTATTTACAAATATAATGAACAGTAGTGGCCCAGTACTGATCCCTGGGGGCTCCACTAAGAACATTTTGCCAGCATGACTTTGCACCATTTAGCATCACTCTTTGTGGTCTATCTGAAAGCCACAACTCTATTCATTTTAAGACACTACCTGCAATGCCATGGGCCTGAAGCTGTATCATTAACCGTGTATGGGGTACCTTGTCAAAGGCCTTACTAAAGTCAAGATATGCTACATCAACCTGATTTCCCTGATCAAATTGTTCTGTCGCGAAGTTCAAAAAGTCCAAGAGATTTGTGAGGCATGATAGCCCTTTCCTAAACCCATGTTGAGTATCTTGAATCAATCTATTTCCTTCCAGGTAACTAACTATTCTATCTTTGATAATTGATTCGAGCATCTTGCAGACTAGAGATGTGAGACTTACTGGCGTATAGTTTTCAACTTTCCTTCTTTGTCCTTTCTTGAAAATAGGAACTACATTTGTCATTTTCCAATCGGTTGGAATTTCATTTTGTGAAACAGATCTACAAAATATTTTACTAAGTGGTAATGCCAGTTCCTTTTTCAGCTTCCCGCAATACCCTAGGATAAATTTCATCAAGTCCTTCTGCCTTGTTTGGCTCTATTTTCCTGATATGATTGAAAACAACATCACTATCAATGAAATCAACATCATTTATCCGATCACATGTCACTGAACTATGGGGTACGGTCGGCAGATTGGTCATATCTTCCAATGTAAACACTGATTTAACTGCTTGATCAGCTCCTCAACCATCCCAATATCCTCACCCAACATAGTCCAATTTACTTCCAGTGGACCAATTGTGCTAGAAACTTTACTCAGATTGTAGAAACCAAAAAAGCGTTTTGCTGTCCCCAGTACAGTTACTAGCTAAATCCAGTTCTTTTGCTCGCTTTGCTGCTCTTGTTTTTTGCTTCACAGTGGCCCTAGCTTTTCGATACGCCTTTAGATTTACGATATTTGAAGCTTCATTAAGCACTCGAAATGAAGCTTTCTTGGCCTTAATTGCTTTTCTCAAGTCTGATGTAAGCCATACTGGCTTTCCTATCCTTCTCTTGCGTCTTTGCTTTTGGGGGACATGTCTAATCTGAATTTCCTTGAAGTAAGATTTGAACTTTTCCCACATTTCACAGGCATTTAAATTGGATAACATTCTTTCCATCTGATGACACATAAACCAGCTCTCATGCAGTCAAAGTCTACTCTGTTGAAATTTGGAACCGTTACCAAGTTATCCTTAACAATTTCCCCTACATGTGCCATGAATCTAACTATATTATGGTCAGTTCTTCCCAGAGTTTCCCCTACAGTCAAGTCTTGAACCAAGTCACTTAAATCTGAGAATACAAGGTCCAAGAATGAGCTATGCCTGGTAGGTTCCGTTAGAAATTAGTGTAAGAACAGGAGCCCTTCAAGACATTTTCTAAACATTTTGCATGATGGGGAGCCAACACCAACATTTTCATATCCTTCTAGATTAAAGTCACTAAGAATAAAGCACTTCCTCCGAATGTTTCTACTGATTTCCTCACAAATCACCTTGTCAAGCTACAGTTTCTGAGAATGTGGCAGGGTTCCTGATTTGTAGAAAGCTCCTATCCTCAGTGTATTGCTGTTGCCTTTTCCCACAGTGACATCAAGCCAAATGGACTCAACAGACACATTTTTATCCCCACCTGCTACTTTTTGAGAACTGAACAAGCAATTCACATAGAGCATTACACCACCACATTTCACTGCCGGACCCCTATTGTATGACAACATATTGTATCCCTGGATCTCATAGTCCTGCAAGTTATCTCCAAAATACCCCTCACTGACCCATTGCTCCGTAATGCAAGCAAAATCTGGTTCCTCCCTTGTTTTTTTTTTTTTTTTTTTTATCCTCTTTTTTTTTGTTTTTTTTCTTCGCCGCGGCCCTCTCGGGCCGGGGCCCCGCCGGGGGGCGGGGCGGGCGGGGGGGGGGCCGGGCGGGGGGGGGGGGCGGGGGGGGGGGGGGGGGGGGGCGGGGCACCCCCCCGCGCGGGCCCCGCCCCGCCGCGGTCCCCCAAAACCCCCTCCCCCAGGGTTACTAGTCCTGTTTAGTTCACTCTACCCGACTTCCACCCCTCCCACTTGCCCTCGGCCGACGACTCCCACCCCCCGGCGGCCTCCCCCCGGCCCACCCCTCCCCCCCAGCCAAGAGGCCACAACCTACAACATAACGCGGAACAAGGGGGGGGGAAGCGTAAGGGGGGGGAGGGGGTGGGGGGGGGGGGGGGAGGGGGGGGGGGGGGGGGGGGGGGGGGGGGGGGGGGGGGGGGGGGGGGGGGGGGGGGGGGGGGGGGGGGGGGGGGGGGGGGGGGGGGGGGGGGGGGGGGGGGGGGGGGGGGGGGGGGGGGGGGGGGGGGGGGGGGGGGGGGGGGGGGGGGGGGGGGGGGGGGGGGGGGGGGGGGGGGGGGGGGGGGGGGGGGGGGGGGGGGGGGGGGGAAGGGGGGGGGGGTAAGGGGGGGGTGGGGGGGGGTTGGGGGGGTAAGGGGGGGGCCCGGGGACGGTACCCCGTGGGGGCGCCGTCCCCGCCCCCCGGCGGCCGGGCGCGGGGGCCTGAGGGGGGGGGGGGGGGGGGGGGGGGGGGGGGGGGGGGGGGCGGGGGGGGGGGGGGGGGGGGGGGGGGGCGGGGGGGGGGGGGGGGGGGGGGGGGGGGGGGGGGGGGGGGGGGGGGGGGTCGGGGGGGGGGGGGGGGGGGGGGGGGGGGGGGGGGGGGGGGGGGGGGGGGGGGGGGGGGGGGGGGGGGGGGTGGGGGGGGGGGGGGGGGGGGGGGGGGGGGGGGGGGGGGGGTTGGGGGGCCCGCGAACACTCCAAGGCCAAGGATCCCCCCACATTCTCCCCCTTTCTGTCCCTCTTCTCCCGGTTGCCGGCCGCGTGTGGGGGGGGGGGGGGGGGGGGGGGGGGGGGGGGGGGGGGGGGTGTTGGTCCGCGCGGCGGGGAGGCCCCGGGGGGGGGAGGGGGGGGGTGGGGGGGGGGCGGGCGGGCCGCGGCCGCGGGGAGCACGGGGGGGGGGGGGGGGGTGTGGGGGGGTGCGGGGGCGAGGGGGGGGGGGGGGGGGGGGGGCGCGGGGGAGGGGGGCGGCCCGCGGCCGCCGGAGATCAACGTACACCAAACAGGGGGGGGCTGGGGGGTGGAAGAAAAGTAAACAGACAAAACCCAGGAGGCGGGGCGGGGGGGGGGGGGGTATTAGGGGGCCGCCCGTGGGGGGGGGGGGCGGTTCACGGGATACCTGGGATGAGCCCAAGGGGTCGGGGACATCGCGGGCGGTGCCGGCCCAGTATACAGACTGGCGTGCGCGGCGCTGTGTGCGTTCGATGCCTTGGTGCGAGTCGTGCAGGCGCTGCAGAGTCTCTGCTCTGAGGCTTCTGGGGATGACCAGCCGGGGACCACATACCAGGATTCCGTCGTCAACGGCCAGGCGATCTCGCACGCCCCAGTATGACCTCAGGGCAGCAGGCAGGTCACGTCTCTGATCAGGAAGCCGTGTGTCACGGCCTCGCACAACGCTATGCACTCGGCGTCGGCGCGGGCGGCGTCGCGGACGCGGGTCATCGTGGCATCCTCGATGGGAGACACCCGGGCTCCGTCTGGATCCAGCTGGGTCACTGAGCGCACGACGAGACTGTGGAGCTGATGAGTCACGTCATCTTCGGCTTCCTCGTCGTCTGGTGTGGGGTCATCCACGGGGGCTCTGGAGAGAGCATCTGACTTGTGCACCAGGGTCTGGTTCGTGCTGATTTGTCGTCGGCGCGGGGTCGCGCCGGCGCCTCCTCTCGCGTCCTCGTAGAGGTGTTGTCATCCAACGGCGGTGACAGCCCCTCTCGTCTGACAGTGCTGCCGCTAGGCGGCACGGCTTCCGTATCCGTTCCACCGGCGGCCACGCTCGCCACCTGACTGGGGAAGTCCGGTGGCAGAATCCCGAGGGCGATGGAGTCGTGCCAGGAGAGCAGGGCGCTGTCCAGGCCCTGTATGACATGCACGGTCACTGTCGCTGTGATTGCACCCAATGTCAGGTCACATTGCACAGTCCCAAAACACTGGAGCTCATGGCCACCAGCTGCATACAGCTTGTCCGCGGGCGGAGACAAACGACTTATGTCCACGTGCATTTCCGCAGCATGTGCCACACCAATGCAGGAAGTTTCCGCTCCGGTGTCGGGTGTCCAGAGCGTTGAGCCGGCACCATTATGGTGGGTCGTAAACAGCCTGATCCTGGGAGAGCGGCGGGACGACAGGCCGTAAACTCGTATGTCGGACACGTTCGCACGATGCTGGCCCGAGTCTCTTTGTCTGGAGCTGTCGCGCTGTGCTGGGGCTGTTCCAGATGTCGCGCCACGTTGACGACACCTTGCCCGAAAATGGCCGCGACGGTGACACAGGTGACACGTGGCCGTTCGGGCAGGGCATGGCTGCCCGTCGGCGTGCGGGTAGCGACCGCAGGCGGGACACCTGTCCAGCGTCGGATGCGAGTCTGTCCGACGGGTGTTTGAGCCGCTGGGATCCCTCCGACGAGTGCCTGGGCGGCCGGAGTCTGACTGACGGGCACGGGCAGTCCTGTTCCGACGATATGCGGACACAGGTTGGACGTGGCCGTTTGTCATGGCAGCCGAGTTCTGACGGGCGTTTTCTTGCCCACGGCAGATGTGGACTGCTGACTGCAGGGTGAGATCACACGCAGGGTGTCCTCATCTCGGATCCCAGTGACGATGCGATCACGAAGCTGTGGGTCCGTGCAATGCGGACAGAAGTCGCAAAACTGGGCGATTTCGCGCAAAGCCATCAAAAACTCATCGAATGTCTCACCGTCCGCTTGCTGACGGCGGAAGAACTCTCGCCGGTCCAGGATAACGGTTCGCTGCCGACGCAGATGGCGCTCCATACCTCGGATGATGGTCTGGATGTCGGACGTGGAGACGTCAATATCCAGACCGTGACGGAGGGTTCGCGTCCACTGGTCGTCGAGCAGGGCGACGAGGGCAGCGGTTTGACTCGCCGGCGGGAGGTCATACAGACCGGTGAGAATGGCGTATCCCTCGAATTTGTCCCGCCAAGAGGCGAATTCGCGCAGGCTGGCACCTTCCATCAGCCTGGGGGCAGGCGTGGCTGTCGCCACCCCCCCCGCGGGGGGGGGGGGGGGGGGGGGGCGGGGGGGGGGGGGGGGGGGGGGGGGGGGGGGGGGGGGGGGGTGGGGGGTGTGGTGGTGTGGTGTGGTGGGGGGGGGGGGGGGGCGGCGCCGGCGCCTCTTTTCTTTTTTGGTGGGGGTGTTTTTTTTTTCTTCGGAAGGTTTGGGGGGGGGGGGGGGGTTTTGGGGGGGGGGGCGTCTTTATTTTTCTCCCGCGCGCTGTTGTGGGGGGGGTGGTTTTTTTTTTCTTTTTTTTTTTTTCTTTTTTTTTTTTTTTTTTTTTTTTTTGCCCCCGCCCCGCCCCGCTGGCTGTTGCCTTTGGCCTTGCGCGGCGGGGGCCGGCCCGGGGGGGCACAGTCGGGGGGGGGGCGCCCGTCCGTGGTGCCATAAACCACGGCCCGCGCTCGGCGCATGCGACACACGCACAACACCTCCTCAGCAACAAAACACTTCAACTCGTCAAATTTGGATCGGATACTCTGAGCATTAAGCATCATACACTGAAGATATGCTCCATAACCACCTTTGGCTTTTTCATGTTGAGGAGTTCTTTTATCACTGGATGAACTACCACTCTGCCTCCTTGAACTACTGCTCTCCCTATTTGCTGACTTTGAGGTTCTATTGCCTTGGCTGACACTATTGGAATACCCCTGAGATGGCAATGCAATTTCATCCTTCTCCACCCCATTTTAGTTTCCCTGAAGGACATGCTCATAGACTTTGTCTAACACATGAACCCCCTTCTCGGATAAGTGCAGGCCATCCCTCTGATAGAGGTCCCAGGATCTATAAAACCTGCACCACTCATCAACAAATGTGAAACCTAATTCATGGCAGAGCTTACCTGCCCTAGCATTGGCTACCTGTGCCCTATAGCTCCAATCAGGGGAGGCTCCAGCCCTAGACAAAATTGGTGAGCATTGCGGTTCACCAACCGCAATAACCACCACTGGCCTGCAATGCTGCTAGCTGTTCCTCCAGCTCATCTTCTTCAGCCTATGACATCTGATGCGGCTTTGCAAATTGTGGCTTAGGTCCTTTCTTAAGTTCCATGTCTGCCTTGGGACCTTTGTAGCGCAGGTATCGGCGTAGACACTAGAGAAAACTTTTGGAAATGACTTGACGATTGATGCTACTTTATCTCGCGTAGCACCCTTCACCTTCTCACCTACTTCAAAGTTTTCAAAAATATTATCCGTACTCACCTCAATGAACTGCTGATCGAAGCGTTCGTCTCATTGATAGTGCAGCCATCCCTAGCGGTAGGCACGACACCTATGCCATCTGATGGCTGCAGATACCCCACCAGGTCACGTCTGTGAAGAGTCATGAATCGATCACTGCCATTTCGTATACGTAATGGTATCTCGTGGGGCGAGTAAGGGCGCAATAGAGCGTTTGTAACCTCAACATGCCCGGAACGAATACCTGTCGGCGCATAGTCACTATCAGCACTTAACTCTTCGGTTGTATTTGTCGGTTCTCACACAAATACAACAGATAGATCTTGGTGGCATTCGTGCAGGCATTCCCAACCGAACCTTATTCTGGCCTGACACAGAGCAGTCCAGCACTGCATCGTTTGCTTGCAGAAAATCTCACCCAGGCACACAACTGTGAGCCAGTCCCTCGACAACAGTGAACATAAACTTCAGCTCCTGGTGACAATCGTATTTAGCAATCTTAACGGGCAGACTGCAACTACCAAGGGCCTTCATGGCGTGGCCGGACGCGGAAATTAACGCAGAAGCACGGCATATGGTTGTGTCGGGAGCGATTATTTGCAATAGCCAACTACCTATCAGGCGTTTTTGACTCCTGGCATCAAGTAAGCAGTCACTGACCAAAAACCTATTGATAAAAGCCTAGTTATTTTGTAGATCTACTGACTTTGCCTATGCATCGCCCACATACTCGTTTTGGCACAGACGTGTTATGTTCCCGTAGCTATAGCATGACCAGCATCTCACAGTACTTTCTCAGCGCTCTCATATCCGGTCCTTACCAGCTCACGATCTATACCAGACCAGACCCGCCTAGGCGACGACGACCACGATAACCCGATGGTGAGGGACTGACATTCCCGCCACACCCCAGAATGGATGGCGGGCTGTCGGTAGCGCCACCTGCTGAGTCTGTTAAGTAGTAGTAGCATTGGGATTCGCCACCAAGAGTCCGGCGACGCTGACCTTTCGCCGCCCATCTGGGCGACGACAATGTGTAGCGCTGGCAGCGTGAGACCGTCCGTCTTCGGCGATCAGGTTATCCAGTGGGAGAGTCCATGCGACCGCCTCTAGGACAGCAGACACGAGAACTGTACGGTTAATCGGAATCCTCCGAAGAGCTTGGCTGTCCACAGCTCCGAGAGTACCTACACTCAAACTCAGCCTGTTTCATTGTTTCCGCCCTGGCCAATCGGATTCGACGGCCGATCATCGGATTGGTTTCGTCGCTTTGTAGAGGCTTCTCCTTTCAGCTGACGAGCACATGTACGTTATAGCTCTCGCAGACGTGAGAAAAGACGTTCTTGAGAAGACGACACGAAGACGACGCCAGCCAAAAATTCCGGTACCAGGCCACTTGGTACGAAGGCGTACATACCTTCTTAATGCGGCCGTATTCACTGAAAAACTCTGGACACGCCTGCCGTGTTTAATCTTCCAGGCATATTGCCACAACATCATGGCGCCCTTCGTGCACGTAGCCAGAGATTGCACAGCGCTCCCCGCGCCACGGCTTCCTCCAAAATGTACATCGACTACGGACTTGATCGTTGTCAAGGAAAAAGTTTTTTTTAAATCATTCCTCCAGGCAGTTGATGACTGCTTGGGCCAATCTTCTGCAACTCGAGGCTGTCACACAGCATAGATAATCTCCAGACGCCAAGAGATGCAAGACGCGAGCACTGCTTGAAGAAATGGTCCGTTTCGTGAAAGCGGTCATACAACGGAAAGTCACTGAAAGCTATCTTCACTGGCTCCATCTTCATAATCTTACCGTTGCTACCATGTCACGAGCCGGTTTTACAGCTGAAATTTGTTCCAGAGTCATGTGGTCTAAGGATCAAGATACAGGGAGAAGACCCGGCATAATGATCTGTATAAATTAAAAGCGACCACGGAATCTAATTCTCACATCAGTTTTAATACAAAGTTGGTTTTACTTTTGACGCTGCTGAATATAAGTAGAATTGAAGTTACGAATTATTATACTATGATTATACTATGATTTCCGATTGTCGTGGAGACTGAACACAGCTCTACGCAATATGGCAGCCAACGAATGACTGACAGACGACAAATTGGCGCTATGGTTAAATTAGCGAAGGATGCGGTTTTAAGCCAACTTCCTGAGCAACGGCAGATAAAATTACAACAGAAGTATACTTAATCAATGTCAGCCAAGTTTGTAAATTCATACCTGATAGTCCAGAAATGCTCACACCGAACAACTAATAAACATTCACAACACACCTTACGAGTAGGACGTTCGTGCACACCAACTGATTTGTTACTTGCAGTCTATTGGGATATTGGTTTCAGAATATAGAATGGTTTAAGGAAAATTATACTGAAGCAGTCCGTCTAAAATCGTTTTAGTTTCACCACCAAGAAGCAATTTTTGTGAATGAAAAAGCTGAAAAAAAATATGATTGAAACCAATTCTTATTACTACAAAATGTTCTTTGATGCAGTTTTTAGTTCGTACCTAGAATGTTTAGTTCAAGCAATGAATGACTTGGAAGGATCAAAAGCGACTAGACGGAAGAGCAAATTGCCGCTGTAAAACCGACTACGGTAACGCAGAAGCTCCGCATCCGTCAGGCGACAGTCAGGCGACAGTCAGACGACAGTCAGGCGACATGATGTGGCGATAGTCAGGCGACAGTCAGGCGACAGTCAGGCGACAGTCAGACGACAGTCAGGCGACATGATGTGGCGATAGTCAGGTGACAGTCAGACAGCTGGTAGACGACAATGAGGTGATGGTCAGGGGACAGTCAAGCGACAGTCAGCTGACAGTTAGGCAACAGTCGGGCGACAATCAGGCGACAATCAAACAGCTGGCAGACGACAATGAGGTGACAGTCAGACGATATACATTTAAATAAAAAAAATTAGTCCGAATTGTTGCTGGGGTGGCTTTAGGAACCATGGTTCTATTGCTAAGCAGAGCTTGTTGCGTGAACCCTGGCCCCACCACCCGATCCACGAATTCCTGTTCAACGGCAGAATTTTGATCGAAAGTTTAACGTGCCGTCAATACACCGACACGGCCGCCCGGTAGCTCGTCCCCGGCCTTATGATGATGATGGTGTGGTGAGAGTCAGGCGACAGTGGGGTGACCACGGCCGGTCTCCGCCAGCCCCACGGTCAGCCTTCACCAGCCCCACGGCCAGACTTCACCAGCCCCACGGTCAGACTTCATCAGCCCCACGGCCAGACTTCACCAGCCCCACGGTCAGACTTCACCAGCCCCACGGCCAGACTTCACCATCCCCACGTCCAGACTTCACCAGCCCCACGGTCGACCACCGCCAGCCCCACGGTCTATCACCGCCAGCCCCACGGTCTACACCCCAGCCCACGGTCGACCACCGCCAGCCCCACGTCCCAACGGTCGACCACCGCCAGCCCCACGGTCTATCACCGCCAGCCCCACGGTCTATCACCGCCAGCCCCACGGTCTATCACCGCCAGCCCCACGGTCGACCACCGCCAGCCCCACGGTCTATCACCGCCAGCCCCACGGTCTATCACCGCCAGCCCCACGGTCGACCACCGCCAGCCCCACGGTCGACCACCGCCAGCCCCACGGTCGACCACCGCCAGCCCCACGGTCGACCACCGCCAGCCCCACGGTCTATCACCGCCAGCCCCACGGTCTATCACCGCCAGCCCGACGGTCTATCACCGCCAGCCCCACGGTCGACCACCGCCAGCCCTACGGTCGACCACCGCCAGGATCATTGACTGGCGGGCACCTTCTCACTCGTAATCCGTTCTGATGGCGCGAGCCACTGACCGGCCCGCCCTGGCCGATGCGATCGGTCCTCAGAGGATGCCGTCGGGGGCGGGCAGCTCCTCTTTCAGACGGCGGTGCATGGCTGGGCAGTGGAGCGTGGGGCGCGTTACTGACAGCAGCGCGAGTGGCCCGCGGGATCCGTCGGCACCATTTGCCAGGCGGGTCGGAAATGCCGGCAGATGGCCGGAAGTGACGCGGGTCCGACGCTGGGGACGCTGCGGTACACTGGTGCCCGTGTGTGCTGCAGACCTTTGGCACCAGTGCGCCGAACTACCGCCACCGTGGTGTGACATTCGTCAGTGACACCACGGTGTTTTTTTCTTCTCAATGAAATGTATCTAAATGTGTTAACAAAATACAGTCAAAATACAGTCAAATCAATGCAAACATTTATTACTGTGTTGCACGTATACAATAAGCAGTCGATATAACATATACCCATGGACGGGCTATGAGTGGTTGGCTGTATCGATCCTGTACTTACTTCTCGATGTGGGAATTCCACTTCAATGGCATAATATGAACACAATGTTCGAGTGGCGTCCGTGAGCCGACACGATCCAGACAGTCGAGACCTGCCCGTTGGGTTCCCATGTCCTGTCGTCAGTAGTTAGTGGTGTACTGTAACCGCCGCTACCACGGCCGGCGCTCCACCTGGTCGCTACCTGGGAGAAACTAGCTCAAGACAATCTATGTAGGGAAGGTCCTAAGGCATACAGGTAAGGCTATGCGACATGTAGGTAAGGTTATCATGCATGTAGGTGAGGCATGTAGGGAAGGCCTGTCAGTCGAGACAGCGGCCCCAATGGCCGCTGCCTCGACTGACCAATCATGGTCCGGCATGCAACATAGCTACTGCGCCGCGCGAGTTCACCAATTAAAACTCTACTTGTTAGAAATGCTGTATGGTCTAAGCTGTGTCGTATATATACCGGTGTTTGAGTGAAAATAAAGGAGAAAAAAAAAAAAAAAAAAAAAAAAAAAAAAAAAAAAAAAGAAGAGAGAGAGAGAGAGAGAGAGAGAGAGAGAAGATCCCAGGCGACGCACAAAGAGTGACGATGGTATTTGCACTGTACTGGGTAACGCCCGGTCGCATCGGTCGACTGCGCTGACAGCTTGAGTTAGGAAGATTCGTGGCCGACTCCCACAGCTGTTTGGTTCTCGGAAGTTTTGAGCCGACGTGGCTAAAGCACGAGCTGTCCTTTACCGAAACCTGGGGTGTATCACAAACGCGCAGGTCCATTCCTACACTACCCACGGCCAGGGTATTAACTACCTGACAACTGGTGTTGCGTGACCCGGATGAGTAATCAAGTCATCACCTCTACCCTGGTGACATCGGACAGCATCGCATTCAACGACGGAAGACGCCAGTGAAACGACGACTTCAACAACGCAGTAAGCCCGGAGAACATTCCTAAATCCCACCAACAATACCTGTTCTAACTTTTTACCACTGCATAACATTGCACTGTAGTATGTTCGCTGCCTGATGCAGTGTGTACGCGTGTGTGTGAACGCGTGTGTGTGTCGCGTATGAACTGTATGTAAGTTACAACATAAATTAGACGCTCACTTCACCGCAAAACCTGTGTGTCGAAATTGATAATTTATCAAAAAATTAAAGCCATGACTGAGATTCTTCTGGATCGTATCTCTGAGAGTTTTAATGAAATTAAGATGGAACTACAAGCTCAAGGTCTAAGTAACAACACTAAACAATATACAGGAGACAGTCATAATCGGTTAGTTTAATGGATAAAGGAGCTGGATATAATTAGCTTTAGTATGAAAAATGAACAAATGCGATTTATATCTCTCAAAACCTTCGGAGGCCAGGCCGCTGAATTTCTCCAACGTATGCTATCGCTACCGGTAAATCTGACGTGGGCAGAGATTAAACAAGTAATGAGGGAACGACATTCAGAACTCGCTGATCAAAAGAACGCGCAAGAAGCATTGAGAAGGCTACGCCATCACCGCACGGAATCGATACAGATTTACTCGGAGAGAATCATTGCACTAGCAAAGGAAGCCTATTCAGATCTCAATAGCCAGACCACACAAGACATTTTAATTGATGAGTTCAATAAAGACATAAAATATTAGGGCAACTATGAGCCACAGGGGCCACAAGGGCTTCTTGGTTACACTTTGTACACTGAACCAGTTTCCCACCAAATCTGTCAATCAGCCATCCCTGTAATACCGAAAAGTGAGCCCTCTATTCTTAGAATGATTGTCTATGCTGTTTTTAAAGATGTTCGATGTGCTGCTACTGATAATGTTTTCTGGCAGCTGGTTCCAGTGTTCTACTATCCTGTTGGTGAGGAAAGACCGTCTCAACCTTGTTCTGCTGTGGTTAACTTTAATTTTGAATTTATGACCTCTAATTGCACAATGTCTGTTAAATACAAGCATCTCCCCAAGATATCCCCTCTCCAGACCATGGACAAATTTAAAAACCACGATGAAATCTCCTCTCACCCTTCTATATCTAAGTGAAAACATATTTAATTTCTTCAATTTTTCCTCATGTGCCAGGTTGCTTATACCATTAACCATTTGTGTAGCCCTCTTTTGTACTCTCTCTAAAAGCCAACAATCTTGTTTATAGCTAGGAGACCAAGCTTGGATGCAGTATTCCAAATGTGGCCTGACATATGCACAGTAAAGCTTCCTGATGACATCCTCACTTATGTATGATGCATTCCTATTTATTTCCCCAAGCATTCTCAGTGCCTTCTTCCTGGCTTCCTTGGTCTGTTTTGACGCCCCAAATTTTGTGATTAGAAAAACACCTAAATCCTTTTCCTGTTGAGTCACTGATAGCACTTGGCCACCCATCATGTATGGAGCCTTCAGATGCTGCTTACCCACATGCATGATTTTGCACTTATCAAAATTAAATTAAATTTGCCATTCTTCAGATGACTTCACAGGTTCGTCTTTTCTTTTTCCAGCGGGATATGCTCATTTTGACCTGTCATTTCCCTAAAGATTTTCAAACCATCCGCAAATTTCAAAACCTTACTGCTTAGGCCAATTTCAATGCTATTTACAAATATAATGAACAGTAGTGGCCCCAGTACTGATCCCTGTGGGACTCCACTAAGAACATTTTGCCATCATGACTTTGTACCATTTAGCATCACTCTTTGTTGTCTATCTGAAAGCCACAACTCTATCCATTTTAAGATGCTACCTGCAATACCATGGCCCTGAAGCTGAATCATTAACCGTGTATGGGGTATCTTGTCAAAGGCCTTACTAAAGTCAAGATATGCTACATCAACCTGATTTCCCTGATCAAATTGTTCTGTGCCGAAGATCTAAAAGTCCAAGAGATTTGTGAGGCATGATAGCCCTTTCCTCCTAAACCCATGTTGAGTATCATGAATCAATCTGTTTCCTTCCAGATAACTAACCATTCTATCCTTGATAATTGATTCGAGCACCTTGCAGACTAGAGATGTGAGACTTATTGGCCTATAGTTTTCAACTTTCCCTCTTTGTCCTTTCTTGAAAATAGGAACTACATTTGCCATTTTCCAATCTGTTGGAATTTCACTTTGTGAAACAGATCTACAAAATATTATACTAAGTGGTAATGCCAGTTCCTTTTCAGCTTCCCGCAATACCCTACGATAAATTTCATCAAGTCCTCTTGCCTTGTTTGGCTTTATTTTCGTGATATGATTGAAAACAACACCACTATCAATGAAATCAACATCATTTATCCGATCACATGTCAATAAACTATGGTGTACGGACGGCAGATTGGTCATATCTTCCAATGTAAACACTGATTTAACTGCTTGCTCGGCTCCTCAACCATCCCAATATCCTCACCCAATGTAGTCCCATTTACTTCCAGTGGACCAATTGTGCTAGAAACTTTGCTCAGCTTGTAGAAACTAAACAAACATTTGCTGTCCCTATTACAGTTCCTAGCTAAATCCAGTTCTTTTGCTGGCTTTGCTGCTCGGGTTTTTTGCTTCAGTGTCTCCAGCCTTTCGATAAGCCTTTAGATTAACGACATTTAGGACTTCTTTAAAGACTCTAAATGCCGTTTTCTGAGTCTTAATTGCTTTTATCAATTCTGGTGTAAGCCATGCCGGCTTTCCTACCCTTCTTTTGCGTCTTTCCTTTTGGGGGACATGTCTAATCTGAATTTCCTTCAAGTAAGATTTGAACTTTTCCCACATTTCACAGGCATTTAAATTGGAGAATTCTTCTTCCCATCTGATGGCACTTACAGCCGCTCTCATGGAGTCAAAGCCTGCTCTGTTGAAATTTGGAACCTTTACCAAATTATCCTTGATAATTTCCCCTACATGTGCCTTGAATCTAACTATGTTATGGTCGCTACTTCCCAGAGTTTACTACTTCCCACTACTACAGTCAAGTCCTGAACCAGGTCACTTAAATCCGAGAATACAAGGTCCAAGAATGAGCCATGCCTGGTAGGTTCCGATACAAACTGGTGTAAGAATAGGTCCTCTTCAAGGCATTTCCTAAACATTTTGCATGATGGTGAGCCAACACAAACATTTTCATATCCTTTAAGAGTAATGTCACCAAAAATAAGGCACTTCCTCTGAAAGTTTCTACTAATTTCCTCACAAATCACCTTGTCAACCTCCAGTTGCTGACAATGTGGCAGGGTTCCTGATCGGTAGAAAGCTCCTATCCTCAGAGTATTGCTGTTGCCTTTTCCCACAGTGACACCAAGCCAAATGGACTCCACAGACACATTTGTATCCCCACCTGCTACTTTTTGAGAACTGAATAAGCTCCAATTTGGATCGGATACTCTGAGCATTAAACATCATACACTTAACAAATGCTGCATAACCACCTTTGGCTTTTTCATACTTAGGAGTTCTTTTACCACTAGATGAACTACCACTCTGTCTCCTTGAAATACTGCTGTCCCTATTTGCTGACTTTGAGGTTCTATCGCCTTGGCTGACACTATTTGGATATTCCTGAGTTGGCAATGCTATTTCATCCCTCTCCACCCCATATCCTAGTTTCCCTGAAGAACATGCACATACACTTTGCCTAACACATGGACCCCCTTCTCGGAGAAGTGCAGGCCATCCCTCTGATAGAGGTCCCACGATGCATAAAACCTACACCACTCGTCTACAAAGGTGAAACCTAACCCATGGCAGAGCTTACCTACCCTGGCGTTGTCTGCCAGTGCCCTAGAGCTCCACTCAGGGGATGCTCTAGCCATAGGCAAAATTGCTGTAACAATGACTCTATTGTTACCCTTCAAGGTGGGCAGAAGGGCCCTATAGTCCCGCAGAAGCTCCTCACTCCTAGCAGGACCTATGTTATTTACCCCTACCTGTACTATAACTGTTCTAAACTGGTGATCACTGGTGACCTGTGCCACCACTGGTACCAGATCCTTCACCTTGGCACCAGGCCTGGTGATGCACTTCCTGTCCCTCCTATCTTTACAGAATACCCGATCTAAATGTTGGACACAAGAGCCGTCTACGACCAGCACTGTCTTCTTACTAATACTATTCTGTGGGCAGTCCTCCAATGCCTGAACCTATTAGATGTTAATATGCCTGCCCGCTGGGCCGTTCGACTAGGCTTCCTCCCGCTCCTACCACCTGTCACCTGCCACTCACTGACACTTTCCTTAGGTTCGCGTCTCCAAACCCTCCCCCCTGACCTCATGTCACTTCCCCTCCTGTGACCTACCAGAACTACCCCTCCTCTGTTCACTATTAACACTCCCCTCTCGAGAAATCCCAGCCACCTTCACAGTAGGGGAAGCCTCAGCTACCTGGTGGCTTGCGACCACCTGGGCATATGATGTCCTGCTACGGAGTGACCCCTTGTTGCTTTTTCTTGCCTACCCTGTGCAACAAGGGCAGCCTTGAGCTTGGAAAGCTCTGCCTTTAAGGTCCTAATCTCTTCCTCTAGTGCCTGCATCCTGGTCGAAACCATCCTACAGGCTGCAGCTTATGCCTATATTTATATTAAATTAACTCGCTAAACGACCGGCGAAAAAGCCAACTATTATTCACTTTAAATCGCTACCTCCTATACTGTCAGTTAATTATCTAAGCACCTCAAGAATACCAACACACTAAGCACAAATTATTAAACGATTGTTTGTTTGTTTCTGTTCTTTAAAAAAAAAATATCTAATCTAATTATCTTCTAGAGAAGTAGACAACTATTTGAATATCCCCTTTGATATCACTTATGGCTAGACAGAAAACTTAGTACCACTTAAACTATATCTTAAACTTAAACACCAAACACACTATGCTCCGCAAAACTAAATAAAGTATGTTTGGAAATTGTTAATGTTTTCTAATGGACTTATGAAATCTACACACTTGTAATATCTCCAACTGAAAAAAAAACTAAATACTAAAATACTCCAAAAATGAAGAAACCCGTATACCTCTACAATTACCCGGTATATGGAGACATACCTAGTGTAATTGAAGCGAACTATTTAAATCTTAACCTAAACTCGCCAAAAAGACCAAAACTTATTTCTCTACACTACAGAAATCGAAGCCACGAGGCCGCGCCTAAAAACAAGATGGCGCTCGGCAGCCTCGCTAGGTTGATATCGTATAATTTGCGTGCTACGAAAGTGCTTATCAGATAAAAACTAATGAAATATAATCACAGAAGTAATTGCTAAACACCTATCCACAGCTTAGACTAGAGTACTGCCCTGTTCTGCAACGACTTATCTGGAACGCTGGAGCTCCAAACGGACGTCCTTCCACCGTGACACCCAGCAGCAAGCTTCCAGGTGTCAATAATGGAGTACAAAGTCAGCAGCTAGCAGAAAAACTATATAGACATACCTTTCAGACTCTTGAGGAGGCAATCCAATTAGCTGTGCATGAGCAGCAACTACTTGAAACGTTCTTATTATGTCGAGGGTCACATAAAGCAGATGAGGAGCCAATAGAAGTGGACGTAGTACAACGTGGAAACGAACGGTTAGACCAAATAGAAAAACTAGTGCTGTCGTAAGGAGAAACAGTATCAAAACTAGCAGCTCAGAAATTAGATCCCCCGAGCAACATCACGTTGGACCACGAGTATTCACATCATCTTATCCGCCCTACCCGCGAACGCCACGGTCTTACGCTCCCCGACCCTATTCTGGACCTCCAATGATGCACCCTCCTCCCGGACCCACAATGTGGAGACCGCGACCGCCGAATCCGCCTGGTCCCTCGTTCCGATGGACTCCGGACGGCCGACCAATTTGCAGCCACTGTACCCAGGTAGGCCATATACGACGACAGTGCCGTTCGTACCCAAATTCCAGACAGCAGGAAAACCAAGACGCGCCATTGTAAATGACCGTGCCCGTCTGCATGACACAGCATCCACATACACAGCAGAATTATACGCAATCTACTCGACATACTGCACCATATACAACACCAAAATTGAACACAACATCATAGCCACAGACTCAAAATCAGCATTACAGAGCATAACACCTCACACCACATACAAACACCCACTCATACCCAAAATACTACAAATCCACACAAAAATCACTATAACACAACGACCAACACTACTCTGGATCCCAAGTCACACAAACATACACGGCAACGAACACGCAGACACCGAAGCCAGCATAGCCACAACACTACAACAAACCACACCCTGCCCACTTTCACAATCAGACTACTACCCCTCAATACGCCAGGCAATCAACAAAGACATTCAACAAACGTGGGACACAACAATCACACAACTACACGAAATACACCCAAAACACGAACTCAGGCACACCATGAACCAAAACACTAGACAAAAGGAACACATACTAACACGATTACGGCTAGGACACACTGCACTCACACACTCCTATATCTTACAACAATTCCCACGACCACAATGCACAACATGTCAACGAACACTCACAATTAAACACATACTCATACATTGCACCAAATACAACACAGAAAGACAACCCATCACAAATTACTGCAACATGAACAACATCCCACTAAACATCACGACACTTCTCAACGAGGAACAGCCAACACTACACGAGCACCCCTTCCACTTTCTCTCTATCACACGCCTGATCCACGAAATGATAAATGAAAAAGATGATGATATGATGATATGATAAAAAAGAAAAAGAAAAATCAAAAAGATATGTTAAAAAAGAAAAAGGAAAATCAACAAAACGGGGAAAAAGGGAAAAAAATGAAAAGATATGTTCAAAAAGAAAAACACAAAATGAACAAAAAAGAAAAAGAAACAAAAACTAACCCCACGTGACATTTACTAACACTAACGGTTCTTGCAATGTTACTTCAATACTGGCGATGACCCGACCCCAACCCCCCAACTACACCCCACCCCATGGTACCGACCGGACTGGCAAACTCTACACTTCTGCACCAGCTCAGCTTCGACTCCTACTTCATCTGCCTGCAAGACGTCTCAACCTCTACCACCTCTACGCGCCATTCTTCAAGTCACCTCAACTGTCTCACAACTCACCTCTACAAGACAACTATAATCTTCTTCGCTTCCTCTCATCCGCACCATATTACTCCTCATACCCTTTCACCCCTAACAAACAGCACCAAAATACTGACACCACAAACGCCCTCCGGAGACAGCCGACATTACCAACGGTGGCAGGCTGGACAAACCCAAAGGCACACACACACACACACATACACACACACACACACACACACACACACACACACACACACACGCACACACACACACCACTTCAGTGGAGCGGAAAATAAACACCGAGTAACCCTGCAGAGAAAGGAAATGAAATATTTCTAAGAAACGGGACTCGAATAAACCAAAATTAAATCCCAAGTGTTTGCATTATGTCCGTGTCAAATCACGATGTACAATATCCAAGTGATTGCTTACGCCGATAAAATAGATGACTCAGATCTGGAACACCTCGTTGACATGCCACAAGACCTTGACTTGGCCCCAAACACCTCACCTACTGACCCAGTCGGGCAAGCACGGCTGGCTCATCTGACAGATGCTGACAGGGACGACCTCGAACAGCTGTTACGAGCAAACGCTGACCTGTTTGCTGCGACTGACGCTGACCTCGGTGCAACTGAACTCGTTGAGATGGAGATCGAGACTGCTGACCATGTTCCCGTCCGCCAACCGCCATACAAAACACCGTTTACTGAACGTAAATATGTGGAAGAGCAAATAAGTATAATGATAAAGGCTGGTATAATAGAAGAATCCAACAGTCCGTAGGCTCCGCCCATCGTCATAGTTCGAAAGCGGGATGGTTCTAATAGGTTTGCGGTTGATTATCGGAAACTGAAGAACATTACACAAAAGAACAGCTGTCCCCTTCCACCAATAGAAGATATCCTTTCGTCCCTCGGTGGAGCAAACTTCTTCTCGTCACTAGACTTGAAATCGGGATACTGGCAAATCCCAATGGAAAAAGATAGTATACTCAAAACCGCGTTCATCTGCTTCATGGGCCTATGGCATTTTAGGAAAATGCTTTTTGGAATCTGCAACGCACCTGGGCTCTTTGCACATTTGATGACCAAGGTCCTATCCGGAATACAGAACCAATTCGCAACAGCATGCATCTACGATATAATTGTATATAAAAACATTGAAGGAACACCTAGCTCATTTAGAGGAAGTCTTTCGGCGCCTGCGAAAAGCACAGTTGAAACTAATGCTATCAAAATGTGAATTTGTTAAAGAAGAAGTACAATACTTAGGACACGTGTTATCAGCCTCTGGCATCAAGCCAAATCCGGAGAAAGTTGAAACCATCTGCCGTATGGCCGCGCCAACTACTGTGAAAGGAGTTCAGTCATTTATTGGCATGTGTTCTTACTATCGACGATTCATTCCTAAATTTAGCCAAATCGCCACACCATTGATTGACGTAACGAAGAAGCGCGCTATATTCAATTGGACAGACGAATGTGAAAACGCCTTTTTTACCCTTAAAAAAACTAGTTGCCGCGCCAGTACTGGCTTATCCAGACGTCACGAAAGGCTATAAACTGCACACAGACGCCTCTCAGATAGCAATAGGAGCAGGCTTAGTACAGGACGTAATGGTCAAGAGAAAGTATTTCAATATTTGTCAAAACAACTTAGTGAAACACACGAAATGGCGCATAGTACAACTTGAGGCCCTTTCTTGCGCGTGGTGTGTGCAGAAATCACGCCAATATTTATTAGGATTTAAATTCACCATTCCGACAAATTATCGACCACTTACATTTTTAAATGTCTGAAAATAAAAATCCCATGATACAGCGATGGGCTATCATGCTCTCGGAGCACAACTGCGAAATTGTTTACGTAAAAGGATCGAAAAATATGGTAGCAGATCATCTCAGCAGAATGAGTGAAATTGATCAGAATATAAATGTAATCAATTCTGACCGCGTTCCCATGGGAGACTTTGAAGGTACAGAGTTCCGAAAACCGGAAGAAGAATTGGGTCGGGAAGAGAAATTCAAGGTGTTAGTGAAATGGGAAAACATCGAGAAACTACAGAAAACAGACGAGGAAATAGAAGAAAATTCGGAACATTATTAACGACAAGAATCACACGGACAATAAAGATGTATTACATTATATAGAACTAGACAAACTAATTTACAAAATCAGCGACGGACCTCGCTGTGGACCGTTCCCTGGGCTACAATTATGTGTCCCAAAATGCTTGGGGCGTGAGTTACTTAAAGAAATGCATGAAGGTTTCTTCGCTGGCCATATGGGACTGACAAAAACGTACGAGAAGCTTAAGTTTAGGTATTACTGAAATGGTATGTAGCGAGATACGGTAGCATACATAAAAACCTGTGTACTGTGTACAGGACGACGAGCCAAGGCAGCTCCGGCCCCAATGCAAGACATGCCTGTGCCACATTACCTGTTGGAGATGATAGGGATTGACACATGTGGTCCATTTCCAGAAACAGAAAACGGTAACAGATATGTCATTACCATTGTTGATCACTTCTCTTCTTGACCAGAGAGCTTTTGCACGGCCAGAAAGGATGCCAAGCCGGTCGCTAAAATTCTGATGGAGGAAATTATCCCGCGTCACTCTTGTCCTCGAATAATTATTTCTGACCGAGGCACGGAATTCCTTAATCCCATAGTTTAGGAACTAGAAACATGCTTGAACATTGAACATATCCGTACCAGCGCATATAGACCGGCTTCGAATGGTAGAGTGGAAAGGTACCATTGGGCGCAAAATAATATTTTAGCCAAATTAACCAGAATCAAAACGAATGGAACACAAAAATACCCGCCACCTTGGCTGCCTACCGAACAGCTAATATTGGAAGTTTGGGCACCACATCACCCTTCTTTACGCTATACGGCCGACACCCAGTCCTCCCTTCAGATAATCTCCCTCAACCTAAAGTTAAATGTTACGGAGATGATTATGTGACGAAAATGTTAGTCAACTTACACGAAGCCTACATTCATGTGAAAAATCATATAGTAGAGAGTCACGAAAAGAATCAAATTTACGGAGACCGGAAAGCAAAACCACACAACTTTAAGATAGGAGATCCGGTGTATTATTATGATACCACAGTATTACCTGGAAATTCGCCCAAATTTGCGTTACCCTGGAAAGCATATTTTATAATCACTAAACACACCAGCACAGTCAACTATGTTATTCGAAATCAAGTTACTGGAAAAACCCGCCTGGTGCACGTGCAAAAATTACGTTTACCTCGACCGCCTGGGAACCCACGAAAGATGTAGATGAACCAATTAATCTAAAATATCTTGAGAAACAGTCCAAAACGAACCGTACCGTCCACGAACGTAGCCAACCACCAAAGTTGGCCAAGCGCGCCGACGCCGATTCGGGCCTCGAGCCAAATTATGACTATGACTTCATGGACACGAACTATCCAGTGCGGTCAGCTGACAACGACGTCGACATGCCTACCCAGGCCCCAGACATAACTGGCACACGGCCAGACCCGCAGGTCGAGACGGGCCGACCAGCTGAATTATCACACACCCAGATAGACGAACCAGGTCAGCTCTCCGGAGCCAGTGAGTCCGAAGACGTGTTACCGCTGGCCGAGTTGGTCCAACGTCTAGCAAACCGTAAATTGCCCACGTCTAGCAAATCAGAAAACGAAAAGTCGCAGCCACGCGAAACAAAATGCATAAAGATACAGGGCAGTGACTCGGAAGACAGCTTACCCATAGCGGAACTAGTCAGTCGTTTAAGAGAATCAGCGGAGAGCCCACCAGGTGTTACCTCAGAAAAACGACCATTAGAATCATCTTCAGATGATGATTGCCCACCAGAAAAAACTGCAGATATATGATGACACATCCTCTACAGAGTATGATGCAGACGTGGAGTCCGTGAATCTAAAGATTCAGAAAACTAAGGAATTTACAGCCTTTGGGAGAAGCTGAATGCAATGATGTTAACTCAGATGAAATCGCAGATAGAAATGTTCACATCGATGTGGAAATAGGCAATTATGATAGTTAATAAGTACCAATGAATTGCAGTAATTAGCAAGACGATTATTAAGAGGTTCAGTGTAGCCACACCTACGATGACGCAGTGACGTCATCTATAACGGAATGCGCTGCGCCGGTATGAAGCGCATCATGTGAGACGCTGTGGCGTTCACTCAACTGCTGTCGCCTGTAACACCAGTGTTACTCTGTTACCGAATGTCAACGGTGGTCAAAATGTTCCCTATCCTATTAATCCTCATGTGTAAAACCTCCCACGGAGCTTTGTTCTTACCGCGCGTAATGTTGTACGCAACGCACGAAACATTGAGAGTGCATGTGCCTATTGCCGAAAGATAAGTACCAGTCTAAACTGACTCACTCGACACTGGTAGTCCCGGTGGCCTTGGTGATGGCTGCGACGTGCTGCCTCGTGTACTGGATTGTGCAACATCAACGAAGCTCCGTTCCCGCAGCCGAAACATCACCCTTCAATCGCGTCCCCCTGATGCACCCGGTGAAGCTGTCGTCATTGTTCGACCCTGAACCGAGTTGACCACTGAAGCCGATCTGACGAACAAATCAGACTGCTCCAGCCCGTCGCCCTGACAGTACGAGATTGCCCAAGTCCTCCCCGTCGTCGTGGCCTGCGAGACGAGGAGTACCTGTGCTCCCGGGAGGGCTTCAACAGGAGCCAATATTCGTGGGTACAGCTGTCGCTCATACCCACGGACCTCTATCCGCGCATGAGAAACCTAAGGACGCCCCTGCCGTTCGACCGATACGGACCGCAAGGTAAACCGGGACCCCGGTCCACCCGACCAGACAGCTACTGAGATGTGGCTGATTGGTGCATCTGCTGCGAGGCGGGGATGTGGGATTGTGTCACCCACTTTCCTCGCCAGCAGCAACCGGACGGTTCCACCAACGTAGCGGAAGCCGACGGGGCCAACGCTGCCCCGGGAGCAATGGCCGCCGCTACGGCCGCTGACATCTCAAGTTCGGTCGACCCTCCAGCACAGCAACTGGCGTCTGCTGACCTGTCGGTGCCTGATACTCCGGTCGCTATCATCACGGGCGCCCGCCTGAGGCGTCAGCAAATACTGGCACGTTACGCTCGCGTACAGGCCTGGCGTCAAGCCACCTCCGCCGCGCCTATCGAGATGTCGCCATTGGTGTTTCCAGGCGACACACCAGATCACAACGCACCATAAACGCATTTCCGAGTGATGGAGTGAACCTGTCGACGGAAATGGTCAACCGTCGTCCGCGAACGAACTGGAGTGCCACAATGTAGTGCGTGCCATGTTCGAAACTAACTATGTATAAATTGTAGCCTATTTATTTAGGGGAGCTTATATAGCGTGTTCCGTTAAGGAATTTTGTAGGTGTGTTTAATTAGGGAATTGTATGTAATGCGTATATCTAGGGATTTGTGCACAACTAGTTAATAAAAAATGGCCAGGAACAACTGGAACCCTACGAATATTCATCTCGAATCAATAGTATGGCAAGCGCGTGCTCAAGCCAAATAAGTAGTGTACAACTTCGTGGCCGTGATTCATCTAGCGGATCGCAGAAATTAATTGGTAAATTAATATTCCCCATGTCAAATCTCGACGCTCTAGTTGTAACAGAGTCCGGAATCTCAGGAATGCCCATCCTGCATCCGGCCGATAAACGTACCACACACGCCGGAATTGACCTATCTGTGAACTCGTCGGAGAATGTGGCCCTGTCAAAAAGTGGCATTCCCAACATACCCAGACGACCGCCCCCGGCCGGAAGGGCTCCGTAACCTGGCGGGTTGCTACGCCGCCAGCCGCCACGCCCCCCCCCCCCCAACTCTCATCTGCACGAAAGCCAGTGCCGTCGCCCGCCTGGTGCAGGCACATGTCACTTTTCACCCCGTCACGCCCCCAGAGCAATGGCCGCTGCCTCGACTGACCAATCATGGCCCGGCATACAATATAGCTACTGCGCCGCGCGAGTTCACCAATCAAAACGCTGCTTGTTAGAAATCCTGTATATTCTAGGCTGTGTCGTATATATACTGGTGTTTGAGTGAAAATAAAAGAGAGAGAGAGGATCCCAGGAGACGCACAGAGAGGGACGCTGGTCTTTGCACTGTACTGGGTAACGCCCGGTCGCATCGGTCGACTGCGCTGGCAGCTTGAGTCAGGAAGATTCGTGGCCGACTCCCACAGCTGTTTGGTTCTCGGAACTTTTGAGTCGATGTGGCTAAAGCACGAGCTGTCCTTTACCGAAGCCTGGGGTGTATCATAAATGCGCAGGTCCATTTCTAGGCTACCCACGACCAGGGTATTAACTACCTGACATTTATTTGTTTGCTATCGTAATCATGTGTTCATCATGTGCTTACCGTCATTCATCACTTGCTTACTATGCGTGCTAACTGTGGTTTTCGGCCATTGGATAATGACGTAGTCTGAGACGAGGCCGTGCGTTTCCCGAATACGCAGTTTGTGTCTGTCGTAAAACAATAAATGATCGATATTCATGATACAAATGTTGTCATCATTCAGTGTAATTGTCCAAGAGCACTGATATCTCTTTTGGGTAATAGCATGAAGCAAGGACGACATTGTTTAACCTTGGAATTCCTGTTGCAAGGCGCCTTGGACACCTTACACCGACCTTGAATGTGGCAACCATCATTGGCTTCGGTGGTTTGTTGACTGTTGGGGCCGGGCTTAAAACCCACTTGGGTGATTGCCCGCCAACTGATACCGCAGCGAACTGGTCACCAGTAGGCGACGGCCTCGATTTCTTTGCATTCGTTTATAGGAGGCTCCTTGCAGTACTCGCGCATTGCGCCCGTTTATAAGAGACGTTTATACTTCTTGCCGTACTCGTACATTTCGCTCGTTAAAAGGAAACGCTTACACTATTTTTGGTACTCGTACAGAAGCAGATGTAGGGATATCTGGTCACGTCGGCACCAGACGTGCAGTCACATCACCAAATGAATCCGACCACGTACGTACCAGATGTAGGGAAGTTCCGCTCCTTGGCAATGATAAGTGTATAGGACCGTCGAGTTGCGATCCACACAGTCGAAGGTCCAGCGCTACTTTGCACTAAATATGCAATGGCGACTCGGCAAATTCAGCGACGACTCAAAGCGTGTGAGAACAAGATAAGTGTGGCCAAATGATAATGGATGCCGACAGCAATTTAGAAGCGGGTCTGCGCGCACCACAATTAACAAGCCTCGTTACAACGTCCGCTCGCATACGAATCTTATTCCTAGCCCTTTTCGTTCGCTACTGACGGACCCTCATGCGAGATTGTTTAGCGTCTTACACAGCAACAACATATCTTCACGCTTATTGGCTAACAGGCGTCAGCCATGACACATCCATGATGGTCACGAGGGTGGATGAACTCCACCGAGGCGCATGACCCACGTGTCAAACCTTAGACTTAACGGGACCCCGCCGGAAGCCGGGCCACCGTTGCTCGGCAGCTGTCAGCTCCGGAAGCGTTGGTAATCTCACCACAGGTTAAATGTCTCATCCTGTTTTACAGACAACAATGCAGGTGATTCACTGAACTACATTCTTCGGCGCAAAACCGAAAGGGTAAACTTTTACATAGAATTTCTACACATTGCACACGTTTATAGGAGACGTTTACATTCTTTGCTGTACTCGTACATTGCACCTGTTTATAGGAGACGTTTATACTCTTTGTCGTACTAGTACACTACACCCGTGTATAGGAGGCGTTTGCACTCTGGCGTATTCGTACATTGCACCCATTTATGGGATAAATGCATACTCTTTGCCGTACTCGCACATTGCACCCATTAATAGGAGACGTTTATGGTCTTTGCCGTACTCGTACATAGCGCTCGTTTAACACGCGCCCTGGAAGGCCTCTGAAAATTACGCGCACTGGAGGGGGGGGGGGGGCGGATTCCGCCCCCTAAGATCTCGGCTCCCATTAAGGCTAGAGCAACGAAATTCACAGGGTAGATGGCCACGATGATTAACTCTATTGTGGGCAAATTTCGTGATCTTAGGTCAATATCTTCAAGGCCAAATGAGGTCAAAATGGCAAAATTTTCCGGTCTTGCGTGATTTGGCTTGCCTTTGTTATCGATCGCTCTGATGGTGTTTAAATGCTCCAAAATTGTCATTAATGATGTATTGGACATTACTAGTGATGCAATGCATATGCCAGATCCGCCATTTGACCTCAGGTAACCTATATAGGGGCACTTTATCAGGCCATTACCTGCTCCAGTTACCGGAACCGGGCTGCTCACCTGACTGCTCCGTTGGGCGGCTCGCCATAATTGGCTTCGCAAAGAAAGGAGTGAAATACTTGCATGAAGTATAGAAACGCTTAGGTACGCAATGACAAACAGTAGATTTCCGGATGTTTAGGGAGAAACATGCAAAGTGACATCAATCGCATGACAGTTATTTCCCATTTATGACAACAATCCAGTTGACCAAGTTTGGTTCCATTAGCCTGTCATGATGACCTCGGCGACCTAACATGACTTTTAAGTTATATAGCATAACAATAAGCATCAAACAAGTCGCTAGTGTTGTAAAGAAGTCTTCCCTTTTGTCAATATACGGGAAGCTCATCAGCGCCGATTTCTGTTCTGGAGCTGCGATTTTTAAAAACTTTAACGGCCCATAACTTAAAAACTGTTCAGCCGATTTTCATGTTTGCTTTAAACAATGCGCCGGTCATTTCTAAGTAGGTACGGACAAAATGTCTTGTATCGGCAAGTATAATGTAGTTGTGTACGAAAAATCGGAGGGATGGGCGGATTTCGCCCTCCATCCCTCCAGGGCGTGTGTTAGCCTGTCATGAACTTGACCTGACTTGACCTCCGTGACCTGACATGACTTTGAAACAATGTAGCGTAACAATATACATCAAACAAGTCGCTAGTGTTGCCAAGAACACTTCCTTTTTGCCAATATTCTGGAAGCGCACCAGTGCCGATATTTCTGGTCTGACGCTGATAATATTTTTTGACTTTACCGATCCGTAACTCGAAAAAATATTTGGTCGATTTTCGTTTTTCATACTTTAAACAACGTGCCGTTCATTTCGAAGCAGGTACACAAACAATGGCACATATCGGCCAGTAAAATCGGGAGTTACCTACGAGAAACCAGGGGGTGGGCGGAATTCGCCCCCCCCCAGGGCGCGTGTTAAAGGTTGGTGCTCCGACTCCCGCCGGTGCTTTTGACGACCACGGTCTTCCAATCTGTAAGCAGAGCGCGGTCGGCACTAGCCGAAGTCGAGCGCCGACGACGACCACGGTATTCGCCCGGCACAGATAGAGAGCAGCATTTGCAGTAGCCAACGAAAGACTGTTTAAGTAACGTCACAACAGCATTGATGCAAGTGATAGCACTTTGAAATCAGGGCGTAATATGCGTTTAGTTTCGGAATGGGAGCTTTAGGCTGCCATTACATTGGCGTCACATTTTCTGATTGCAGAAAGGGGCGGCTGGATAGTGCTATTTTTGGCTCCTGAATTGGCTGGGATACTCTTCGGCATCTCGAACTTTGAGACACCTAGAATGAATACGATTGAAGTGAAAAGGACAAAGGAGAGTACATTAATATCGGATGTAGTGTGGAGCAGGAAGAGCATCGCCCGGTGCACATTGGTTGCTTAAGTTAGCCCGTAATCAGGCACTCTCAAAAGTACCTGACATGTGCTAAGCACCTGCGTTGATACTCAGCATATTTTAAGGATCACGTATGCACACGACCAGGTCACATTGTATGTCAACAAAGTTAGTATGTACTGGCTACATTGGCACTTATATAAAGGATTTTTCCTGGTACTTTCAGGAAGTGCTCTGTTAACTCTCGCATTGCGGAGTAATTCCGTACTCACCACAGTGCGGAGGGTTGTTCATTTTACTCACCCCTTACTTAACTTCCGTTCGCAGAAATCAGTACAGATATAAAACGGCATGCATGCTTCGGTGTGAAACGGACATCAGGCGGTAAATGGCATGACGTAGCTTCATCTTTGAATATTCATAGTGTCTTGTAGCATTTTTACTTGCCCCTTTTGGATGGCCTCTCAGATAAAGCCAAGCAAGTCAATTTCGTGGTACAATCAGTATTGGGCTTGATAGCCATCTTCCACACTATGCATGTTTAAGACACAGTGAAAACGTCATTGCTAAGCCAATATAGCCCACAGCTCATATCACATCTTATGTCTCCATTTTCGGTCATGCTAAGATCGCTAAAGGTCAAAATAGGTCACCCGAGTGACATTACTTGGGAAATATGAATATATATATATATATATATATATATATATATATATATATATATATATATATATATATATGTGTGTGTGTGTGTGTGTGTGTGTGTGTGTGTGTGTGTGTGTGTGTGTGTGTGTGTGTATTATGTGTGAGTGTCTCGGATCCCTCCAACAACCATTGAAGCAAAATATTTGAATCCGACCGACATCGAAAAATTATAAATTCAGGTCACGCTGGAACAATGTACACATTGGTAATCCGATCTCGTCACACTTTGCACGTGTGTGCACTGTTTGGGACGTACATCAACAGAAAAGTCAAATCCGATCAGATCAGGTCAGCTTGCACGAGGCTAGATCATCTCACGTCATTTGTTTGTCATCCAATCTTATGCCGCACGACTTAGGCAGCGCTGAAACCGAATTCATTTATCACTTTGCGAGGAACAACATTATGCATAAGATAGCATTGTGCGGAATATACATAACAAGTGACCTGGCGGTATGACCTTTGACACATAACTTAAACCAGAGATTGAATTTTCCTAAAATACGCGGAAGTTGACCTGACTTCACGCCAAAATCTTTGACCTTAAGGAACATTTCCAGCTTGAAGTCTGTTCGTCTTGATGAAAGGACTGCATTCACTGATATTTGTGCTTATATATTGCAATTACTCCGGTCGATGGCACTTCAAATATTTTGCAATATCACTTTGTTTCATGTCAATGACATGTGATAACGTGAAGCTGAAATTTTTCAAACTATACAAATCAGATGCATAATAATGTACAGAAAATGTGGTGACTGTGCCTACTCATTCAGCAGCTAAAAAGGCTGAAGGATTCTCTCGAGAGCCCCGGCCCAATGAAGAGTAAGCGTCATTCCTTCTCCCCTCCTGTAGCATCAAGTCTTCGATCACACCCAGGAAATGTATAGTAAAGCGAGTTGTTTTTAAATGAAGAAACCGTACACTCGCCGTACCGGAGCCACGCTGCCAAACCGTACACTCGCCGTACCGGAGCCACGCTGCCAAACCATACACTCGCCTTACCGGAGCCACGCTGCCAAACTAATTTAAAATATTTGTAAATGCAACAGGCTACTTTTACTTGCTTGCGTGAAGTTACAACGACGCACGTGAAGCAGCCGTCACCACCTGTGGGAAAGGTATCCTGCGACGCCGACCGGGACCGCCCGGCCTGTTTTGGCTATGGTCGGTATGACGCAAATCCGCTGTACGCACGGCACGAACCTGTCAGATGTGTTGGGACGGACCCCTGACTGGCGCCAGACCGGTGCGTCGCGTGAACACCGGACGGGCCGGACGGCCGTGGCGATGCTCATCAAGAGGACCTTGGCACCAGTTCCGACCGCCCGCTGTCCCACTGACCACCTGCAACTCGCTGGACTACACCACCAACCGGATCCCCGCCCACTAGTGTCGCTCCGTACCACCAATCGGATCCCCACCCACTAGTGTCGCCCCGTACCACCAGCCGGATCCCCGCCCACTAGTGTCGCTCCGTACCACCAACCGGATCTCCGCTCATTACTGCCTGCTGTACTACCAACCGGATCCACTCTCACTTCTGCCGGCCGTACTACTAACTGGATCCTCTCTCAGTATTGCGAGTCGCACCAATAACATTATGTAGCCATTATCTTGTTCCAGTCTGGTAGATTTGTCGCCAATGTGTGTTCTATCGAATCGTCTTCTCTCGAATATTGCCTGTGTTCCTCTAACAACGCGATACGGTGGTGTAAACCCGGACTATTGGGCATGGCAGCTGCAATCCACTTTGCCTGCTCTCTTGGATACATTCTGCTAATAAATCCCGCTGGACCATCTACCTTAAAATCTGATGGGAATGACTTACATGATCGCTACTCCTGGCATGTGGTGTATGAGGTGTGTACGTAACGTTGTGAAGTACTGGAGTTTGCTTGCATTACCATCACATGCCGCCACTGAATGATGAAACGTGGAATGTCGGTCATTACGGCACATGTCACAGACATTCAACTTGTACAATGCATGATCTTGTAACTGCATACCACCATACCTGAATCCAATTTATAACAGCCTGGTTTTCCCAGTTTCCTCGTCATACATTTCCGAGTGTAGATAGTGCAGGGCTCAAAGCTCAACAAAGTTTCAGCGTTACTATTATATTGGATACCTTAGCGATATTCGGCATGACCAGAACGTGACATTCATCTGGTAAAACTCGGATTATATCGGATGGATACCCCCGCCGGGACAGCCGTGCACATTATGCAGTGTGAGCTTCGAAAGGAGGATTAGAGACAAAGGTCATGTGTGGAAGGAAATTAAAGAAGAAGACACCAGGAATTTTCTCGAACACTTGTTGAATAATATGATTGGTAATTGTTGCAAGCTTCCACCTATTCATTTCCAATTTGCATGCGTGTAGTACGGGCGTGAGTAGAAACGCTTCCGACATTGCAGCTCCACGTCAGTCACTATCACATTGCAGTTCCACGTCAGTCACCACCACATTGCAGCTCCACGTCAGTCACTACCACATTGCAGCTCCACGTCAGTCACTACCACATTGCAGCTCCACGTCAGTCACTACCACATTGCAGCTCCACGTCAGTCACTACCACATTGCAGCTCCACGTCAGTCACTACCACATTGCAGCTCCATGTCAGTCACTACACATTTTTGTCGTATATACACGGGAGTAGCCTTACTAGATCTGCACCCTCGCTGGAAGCAAAACCTTCACCACTCGACTAATTGCATAAACTATGCACGACATTCTTGAAGCTTTTATTAAGCGGTACCGCATGCTGAAGCTTGAACTCTTCGTCACAGATACAAACAGTCAAGTCAGACAAAGATTTTCCTCGCGATTTCAAAACATTTCAACCAATAATATTCGTGGGTCCAGATGAGAAAAAGTACGTGAGCTAGAGGGAGGTGTAGAGTGAACTTCCTTGACTACAGCTGAGAGAAAAATTGCATATAGGATATGTTTCTACATACCATCTAGTATTTGCTGCAATTAAACCAGGACATGCTCACCATTTAGTACGCTTGTTTCCGTTTCCCTGTCATTAATTATGTTTGTAGTTTAAAAAAAGTTATTATATTACATTGGATTTGCTGGAGAATGGAATGGATGTCCATTGTTTCTACTGTTTCAAATATGTCTACCATGAAGCAAGCGCTTTTACTTCCCTTACGCATTGTACATGAATACGATAAGGATGTGTGAATAAAGTAGTGTATCAGTGATCTGAGTATTCCTGCTGATTATAATCGAAGTGCTCTGTCATAAAACCGTACTTATAAACGATAAATCATATTTATCCGCTTTCAACAAATGCAACACATGCGGTTCATGTGGTAAAAACCAAAAATGCTTTCCTGAGTGAAGTTAGTGTCCGTCCGCAGATAGCATGAGATGTTCTTATATGTTATTTGTCTGAAACTGCAATGACCTGATATTCACAGCTTCGTCATATGCATGCAAATGATGTGCCGATTGATGAGGGAACTCACGCCGTATATGCGTTGCCTTCTTCGTGATAGGTATGCAAATTCGGAGCTGAGCTCGTGGTCAGGTGTTTCAGAAGCGTATTCGACGGGTTGGTTGAGGATCTCAAGTTAGCGACTCAAGAAGTGGGAAGCCTATACACATTTGGATAAACAATCCCTGCTTATTGTTGGGTGATCTCATATTCCCCCTTACCAGACTGATATTTGTGCTATTTACTTATCCGTCGTGACCTGCATGGCGGACCGGATTACGATGTCGACCTACATTGCCGTGCTCAGATGCCCAATGCCAATGCCAGTTCGGCTCAAGGGACCAACAAGAAAAAAGCGACTGCGGCGGCATGCGCCGCAGACTTTCCCAGTGGTGAGTCACACAGCACCGTGTGCCGACGGAACCCAGCGTAAATCCGCGCCCTGCCGTCGTCTGCCCGTCGGCTACCAGGGTCAAGGTCAGCCAGCTGGGCACCCTTGTCCCAGATCGCGCGACGCGGCCACATAAGAGGCGCCGGTCACCGCAGCCTCCAGTCGTGACCGCGCCAGCTAAGCCCCAGAGCGCCAGGTCGTGTCGTTGCGCGCGCTGAGCTCAGCGCTGCTGCCTTCCGAGAGCCCGCTGACTAGTGGTCGCCGGAGCGTGTGCTTCTCGTCGGCGCGCCGCCTATTGAGACGCGTGCGACGCTTCGACAGAGGTGCAGCCCGCGTCCGGCAACGGCGTGCCTTCGGATGCGACAGCCGCTCGTGATGATCTCCCACGCTGGTCGCGCAGCGCTCGTGGCGGCCCTTCTGGTGGTGGTGTGCCTTCGAGATGTGTCAGGTAAGATGATGTGCCGGAGCGGCTTTGGTATACGAGAGGGAGGGATGTGGTCATAGCCAGTGGCGTATAAGCGCCAGGAAAACTGAGGGCGATTGTGAGGTGGCGCCATTTCACAGGAGGGGAAATGTTCACCCACACCCACATTCCTGACACCCACAAATTCACCCTGGTCAGTCGGGAAGAATCACGCAAGTACGTATTCGATAGGTATTCCGTTCCAAAACCACAATTCATAATATGTTCCACGGTGATCACTTATATTGCTGCACATCGAGTATCCTGACTCTTGGTCCACGATCTAGTCGTTGTGTGTGCTATTACGTAAAAGTGGATTTATTTGTATTCGCTGCAAGTACATCCACAAACCATGGCGGATATTCTCCTGTGAGATGAGATGATTGCGATAACGAGGGGAGGGGATCTGACAGGCAATGGGAAGTGGGAAGGATGCGACGTTAGGGATTGTGACCGTGCAAGCTGGCACGGTTCTAAGCGTCGCACGATGCCGGCACCTCTCTCAGCAGATCTTGGGCGAAAGGACAGGGATTAACAACAATTAAGCAAACGACCACAATGCAGTGGAAGCTGAATGAATGTGATCTCTCGAGATTCGCTTGGTGCTGAATGGTTCTTTAAACTCACTAGATACGGATGGCACTGCACCAGTGCCTATTTTGCATGCGTCACATTACACGATGTCTTTGGCTTCCCGTTTTCACGAAATGATCAGAACTGTTAAACATATTGATGCAGACGGCGGCCACCGACATCTAGTCAGAAAGGGGTGCTTAGCCATCTTGAGCTGTGCGAGGGTAAGTACAGGGGACCGGGGAGCGCTCACCTGGTTTCATCACGGGAAACGTTTGGGGACGAGTTCCACCATCTGTTCTGGGATAGCGGCGGCAGGGGAGCATGGAGAGCCGGTGTCGCCTGTACGGAACCGACCCTCCCGTCGTGCGGCGCAAAATATGATCCGCCCATTCGCTTCTGATACGTCCGACTTTAGCGTTGCAACTGATGGTTGGAAGCGGAGCAGCGAGGGCGTTCTGTGCCCTTGTTGTCCGAGACATGTGGTGATGTTGATAGCGCGGGCCTCACTGTGCGTAGTTGGCGACCTCATGCACCGACCACCCACACCGTGAACCATGCGCTATGCACGCCTCCGCACTGAATTAGCTCTGATGCCTTCAATATTGATCTGAGTTAACAAACGCCAAAGGTGCCTTGCTATGTTTGTCACTGTTCCAGGGTGCATTTGCTTTTTATGCGGTACCTGATGTAGAGATCTGGAAGGCCAGGTTTCCATCAATCTTGTGGAAACCCGACGAAGTGGGATAGCAGGTTGAACGGGCGAGAACCAAATGAAATTAGTAAATGCATCTTCATTAAGAGAAGGCCATACAAATCACAACTAAGCATATTACCACGTAATGCACTCTGCTAAGCACTACACATGTATATTGGTAGCATCCATAAAGACATAATGAAACAAAAATGTCAGTGCAACTATGAGCCAGAAGGGCCCTTCTTGGTTGCACTCTGGACACTCAGCCAGTTACCCACCAAATCCGTCGATCAGCCCTCCCTCGAATATCGAAAAAAGCAAGCCCTCTATTCCTGTAATGATTGTCTATACTGTTTTTTAAGATGTTCAGTGTGCTGCTACTGACAATGGTTTCTGGCAGCTGGTTCCAGTGTTCTACTACCCTGTTGGTGAAGAAAATCTGTCTTAACCTTGTCCTGCTGTGGTTAACTTTAATTTTGGATCGATGGCCTCCAATTGCATCATTTCTTTTAAATTCAAACATTACCATGAAACATCCCTTCTTCTGGCCATGAGCAAATTGAAGTACTTCCATGAGATCTCCTCTTAGCCTTCTATATATGAGTGAAAACATATTCAATTTCTTCAATATTTCCTCTTATGCCAGGTGGCTTACACCATTAACCATTTTTGTAGTCCTCTTTCGTACTCTCTCTAAAAGCCAACAATCTTCTTCATAATTAGGAGGCAAGTCATGCACATAGTATTCCAAATGTGGTCTGACATATGCACAGTAAATATTACTGTTTAATTCCTGAATTCTGTATGATACATCCTATTCATTGCCCAAAAAATTATAAGTATCTTCTCCCTGGCTTCTTTGGTCTGTTCTGATGCCCCCAATTTGTGTTCAGAATAACACCTAAGTCCTTTTCCTGCTAAGTCACAGATAGTAATTGGCCACCCATCAAGTATGGAGCTTTCATATGCTGCCTACCTACGTCCATGACTTTGCACTTGGTTCCTCTAAGTCCTCTAAGTTCCTCTAAGTCTTTCTGCAACGAGATATGCTCATTGTGTCCTGTTATTGCCCTAAAGACCTTGGAATCATCTGCAAATTTCAAAACCTTACTGCTTAGGCTACTTTCAATGTTATTTACAAATATAATGAACAATAGTGGCCCCAGTACTCACCCCTGGGGGACCACTAAGAACCACTACGAACATTCTACCATGGTGACTTTGTACCATTTACCATCACTCTCTGCTGTCTATCTGAAAGCCGCAACTCTATCCATTTTATGATGCTACCTGCAATACCATAGACCTGAACCTGTATTATTAACTGTTTATGGGGTTCCTTGTCAAAGGCCTTACTAAAGTCAAGATATGCTACATCAAACTGATTTCCCTCATCAAATTGCGAAATTCTGTAGCGAAATTAAAAAAGTCCAAGAGATTTGTGAGACACGATGGCCATTTTCTAAACCCATGTTGGGTACCTTGAATCAATTTGTTTCCTTCCAGGTAACTAAACTATTTTATCCTCGATAATTGCTTCGAGTATCTTGCAGACTAGGGATGTGAGGCTTACTGGCCTATCGTTGTCAACGTTCCATCGTTCTCCCTTCTTGAAAATAGGAACTAAATTTCCCCATTCCAATCTGTTAGAACTTCAGTTTGTGAAACTGATCTACAAAATATTATACTAAGTGGAGATGCCATTTCATTTTCAGCTTCCCCAATACCTTAGCATACATTTCATCAGGTCCTGCTGCCTTGCTTGGCTTATTTTCCTGATACGATTGAAAACAACATCACTATCAATGAAATCAACATCGTTTATCCTACCACATGCCACTGAACTATGGTTTACGGTTGACAGATTAGTCATATCTTCCCATGTAAACATTCATTTAAACTGCTTGCTCAGCTCCTCAACCATCTGACCATCTCACTCAATATAATCACATTTACTTCCAGTGGACGAATTGTGCTAGAAACTTTACACAGCTTGAAGAAGATAAAGAACGTCTTGCTGTTCACATTACCGTTCCTAGCCAAATCCAATTCTTTTGCTCGCTTTGCTGCTCTAGTTTTCTGCTTGACAGCGTTTCTAGCTTGTTTATGCGACCTTAGATTTAGCATTTGTGAAGCTTCTTTAAACACTCTAAATGCTCATAGCATAGCCTTAATTGCTATTATCAAATCTAGTTAGCTAAGCCATGATGTCTTTCCATCCATTCTGGTGCGCTTTTGCTTTTGGGGGACATATGTAATCTGTATTTCGTTCAAGTAGGATTTGAACTTAATCCACATTTCACAGACATTTAAATTGGAGAATTCTTCTTTCAATTTTATGGCATTTAAACCAAGGAGTGTCTCGAGGAGGGTCATTGACGACCTCCTACGGTTTTCCGAGGATAGTGAAAGAACGGCACACAACAGCGCAACGCGCGTTGGCATACCTTTTTCCACATGAATTTGGCATGTTGTGTCAAAATTTGGAAGTCTAGTCATACAGGGTCAACGAGTTAGGTAAGGTCAAATGAGGTCACGTCCAAACAACTTTAACGCTTCACGCTTTAACGGATGAATATTTGTGTTAATCAAACTTTCAGCGTTTGCTTATCTTCAGAGATGTAATACAACTTACGAGAGTAACTTGTCATTTTATCGTTTTTGATTACTTATTAATTTTGCATATTTGCCTATTATAGTTGAAATCGAAGATTCTGGCTTGAGTAAGCATTCTGTATTATTGCAAGTTGACTTCCAAGAACGTTTTTCGGTCCGGTCTATCGATTAGAAAAAGGAAATTAAAGAAAACTTAAAAACTCAAAATATTGAAATTTCAAAAACTAAAATTTAGACTTATATATGGTCGTGGTCGAAGACAAAAATTATATGGTCGTGGTCGATCTGGCTTTTCTATTCTGATTCAAAATGATTTTTTCTTCTTCAAATCTCCCTCAAAATGAACCCCCAGAGCCACAAACGTAATGTAAGTCGTGAAATTTTCTAGGGCACCTAGTGACGTTACCTTGGAGGGACATTTTTTGTTCTGGGGTGGGGGTGTCTGGCCCTACTCGTCGAGTGCTTTCCGATGACAACTGTTTCGTTTCCGTGCGATGCTTAGTTTTGGATTAGAGGGTGTCTGTATCGACCCCCCCCCCGAGACGGAGTGTGAGGATCTGACGGAAGAGCCTGCATGAGCAGCGGGTTAAGGCCGCTCTCAAGCAGTCAAATTCTGCTCTGTTCAGATTAGGAACCTTTGCCAAATTATCCTTGATTATGCCCACTACATGTGCCTTGAATTCAACTATGTTTGTGGTCACTTCTTCCCAGAGTTTCTTCTACAGTCAAGTCTTGAACAAAATCACTTAGATTCGAGATGACAAGGTCCAAGAATGAGCCCTGCCTAGTTGGTTTCGTTACAAATTGGTATAACAACAGGTCCTCTGCAAGGCATTTGGTAAACATTTTGCATGATGGAGAGCCACCAGCAACATTTGTATATCCTTCTAGATTAAAGTCACCAAGAATAAGGCATTTTCTCAGAATGTATCTACTGATTTCCTCCCAAATCACCTTATCGAACTCCAGTTGCTGAGAATGTGGAAGTGTTCCTGATGGGTACAATTCACCTACACATATTTGTTTTATCAGTTGCTTCAAAGAGTATTGCGCTCTAAGTAAGATAAAGCGATTACGTATCTGGCAGACCATGCTAACACAGTAAATCCTCGTCGCTTAGAGAGCTCCACTGACGTCATTGACACTGATCTGCCTGCTTATAGTTCGCCTGACCTTCAGATATTGCTCCGCCGTCTAGGAATCTCACTGACCTTGACACAGATCGATCGGCTGGTCATCGGCCTTGCCTCCATATGGTACCGCTCATCCTGACCTTCACACAGCACTGGTGTGCTTGATGGAAATACCCTGCCCGTCCGGATCAGTGAAGCGTCTGAAAAGGGGCGAAGCATGCTCCGCCTGCCCGTCCGGATCAGTGAAGCGTCTGAAGAGGGGCGAAGCATGCTCCGCCTGCACGTCTGAATCAGTCAAGAGGGACTCAGTATGCTCCCCCAACCCGCCTGGATTAGTCAGAACTCTGAAGAGAGGTGGAGTATGCTCCTCCTGCTCACCCGAATCAGTCAAGCGTTTGAGGATGAGCGGTGTGTGCTCCCTGCCCGATTATCTTCCTGATGTGTTTATCGCGCAGGAGGTGGACTACCCTAGGTGCGGCATCTCGAAGAAGATCTCGTAAATTGAGAACGATGCAGACTTTTCCAGGATGAGTGGGTAGTCAAGGAAACCATTCTAAATGTGGGCAACAATATACGCATCACGGTCAAGTCAGGCCAATCTAGGTCAACCTGCTAAAGTATGCTACGTTGGAGACTTTCGAGCTGAACCTATCTGGCTTAGCTGAGATTACTTCCTCTGTGTCATAGCAATGTCTCCCACAGCACAAAGTTTGGTCACTGTAGATTGGATGTCAATACTGCGGTGGGGTAGGGAAACAACACTCTGGTCGGGTTTGGACCACCAAGCTTTACTTTGGGACTAGGGGGTCTCAAGATCTGAACAGCCGATCAAAAAAAGTGTACCCCATGCAGCGTACAGTTCAACTTCCCATCAACAAGTATTCAACTCAGTGTTCCTCACAATGAGGCAAGATGCGGGACAGTGACGGTTTTCGCCTCCCCTACTGTTGGCGTTAATTAAAAGGTCCACATGTTTTATCTTTCCACTCACCTTATGTCTGCGAGCTCCCAGAATATACTGTTGTCTACCACACTTAACATTAGTGTGATCCCCACAAGCACTCCTGACTTCATATCACCAGTCGAATGGCAGCTAAATGCCGGCAGTTTCGGCAGCTCAATACCTTCAGTCGAGCCGCTCCAACCGCTGGGAGTCTGCCTCATTGCCGCCAAGAGCTATTTCATCGGCACCCACAGCACGGCCTACGTTCTCCTGCGCTCTGTTCTGGCACGTGATGAACGCGGTCGTCCGGCGTGACGATTCGCTCCGTTTAGCGATTTGTGTTCGAGATAGCCACGGCCGCTTTATAAGTCACCATCAATATTTGCCAACATTGTCAATTTGCCGCCCCGGTAGCTCAGTTGGAAAGAACATTGATCTGCACTAGTCTCTCCCCTGTCCTGTTAACACACGGTTCGAGTTGCTTCATACACTCCCATTTAGCCCCAGGCTGGGAGGGTCAGTTGGCAGCTGACCCGATAAGACCGGAGACGAGCTACTGGGCGGCCGTGTTGGTGCATTGTCGGCACGATAAACTTCCGGTCAAAACCCTGCCGTTGAACTCCAATTCATGGGTCGGGTGGTGGGGCCAGGGTTCAGGCAACAAGCTCTGCTTAGCAATTGGACCCTGGTTCATAAAGCCGCCCCAGGAAGAACTCTGATACAATTTATGTTAAAAAGGTGACCAAATGTAACCATGTCATCCTGTGTAACTACTGACCATGCCGTTCTCCAGAACGGACATTGCACTTCAGTGGTTGTTCCTGGCCTCCGTAAAGCTAAATCGGACGAAGATTTTGAGTAGCGGGAAAATTTATCCCAGCAGCAAGGCAGATATATCTTTACGTATGATGTCTTAACCGCGGTATCTTAACCTGACCTGACGTTTTGCAATCAGGCGTGAAATGAATGATTAAAGTTACTAAAATATGGTGCAGTTGCGGAAAAATGGTCCAGAGCTACCAAAAGCAAAAGAAAGATCTGTTCTTGCGGGATAATAAAATGAAATAGTCCCTCCCCATTCCAGATGGAGGCGAGCTAATCAGATATAAAATTTGCATGCCATGCAGCCAGTTTGCTAGGATAAAAATAGTTTGTAGGACACCAACACCGAACGTCTATGGGAAATTAAGCTAGAGAGCATAAATTGGGAGGCAAAGGCATGCTCAATTCCCAAAGGCTCGCCATTCGGCTTTATAGGGTTCACAATTCACAACTTACCAAATTGAAGTCGCGGTTAGTCACAATTATAGTCATAATCAACAAAGAATGCGGCTCGGAACTCGACATTGGGAAGTGAAAGGGAAGTACACATGGAACTGCTCGGGCGCGCGTCGGACACCACACCAGTGCGGCGTTGACCCGGTCTCTGTCGAGCTGCAGGCGAGGCTCTCACCGCAGAAGAGGACCCCCTCACGTGCTACACGTCGGACAACCGGCAGGGCGACTGTCGACCGTGGCGCTTCTGCCGCATCGCGCGCCACGAGTACAAGCAGGACAAGAAGCCTACCATCTGCCTCTACCGGCCCGACGATCCGATTGTCTGCTGTCCAAAAAGTGAGTGTGCTGAAGCCCGACCGATTGTGTCTGATTGTGTGCTGAATCCCGGCCCCGGTCGACTGTGTCTGATTATGTGCTGAACCCCGGGCATTGTGTTCGATTGTGTGCTGAAGCCCGGTTGACTGTATGGTGAACCCCGGGGCATTGTGTTCGATTGTGTGCTGAAGCCCGGCTGACTGTGCTGAAGTGTGGCGGCATTATGCGACTCTGATAGCTGCCGATTGTTGGCTTGGCCGTGCTGCGTACCACGTTTTTGGCGAAATGTTCGGACGGCTGGTACCTGGCTGTGCATTTTGCGCCGCTACGCTGCTCGGGCCATCTTTATAAATTGTGGCGCAATGAAAGCGCATGCTGTCGGCGGAGGAATCTCAGGATTGGCAGGTCGTCAACGCTGCCATTGTGCGATATAAGCTTCAGAGCGCCAGCACAATCCGGCACATAATTGCAGTGTTTCGAGCAAAGAATGCAGCCGGGATTTATCGGCCTGCTGCGACATCTGCCGTCCGGATTCATCGCTAACGCGTCGTTCGGCGGCTGTTGGTTTTCAGAGGTGAACGGTCAATTCGTCACATCGCCGCGGCCGATCGTGTTCGTCGACCGACCATCTCCCGTGCGGCCGGCACCGCCACCGCCACCACCACGGCCACGGCCGCCCACGTCGCCTCACGCCAGCAACGCCGTCTCCCATCCGAACCGGAAGCCAACACTCGCTCCGCTATGGCCTATCATCCATCCATCCGTCAGCCGGCCCGTCAGCCGGCCCGTCAGCCGGCCCGTCGTCCATCGTCCCACCGGCCAGCAGGCCGCGGCTCTTCACATCCAACATGTGCCGAGTGAAGAATTCATCGGCCACCGCGGTGAGTGGACGACGATATTATGGTTCCACCCAGTTTCAAAAGAGGACCACAATAATTTTGGCTCACTTACGCTGGTGAGAGCGCGCGCTGTGCTTGTGTTTGCACTTGTTTGCAAGCAACTAGAGATAGGGTGTTCTCTCTCCGCCGCCCTCGGCGAGACAATTGCGACGTTCTTTGAAGCTATGTATTTGCAAGTCAACTTGCAACTTTGGCCTTTGTATTCTTGCGCATCCTACGCATGCTTGCGTTCTTTCTATCACCTAAGACGTAACTGGAATGAGTCCGAACTAAGCGAAGTAATTTGCTTTGCTAAAGTCAAGAAATAATTCTTGTAAAAGTGTAGGTTTTGTCAAAACGGAAACGAAACACCGTATGAATAATGCAAGATCATCGACCCGACGTGGGCGTAAACAAACTTGCAAACTTCCTGAAAGGATCCAAATTGTGGACTGTACAGGAAATAATGGATATTATGAAACAAATTTCTCCTCTGTTCCCATGGCTCCTCGTTTATTTTACCCGACCGTCAAATGTGTCCTTCGGCGATCCAATCCAGCTCCCTGGAACTGAATAGTGGTAGAGGTATGGGAGGAATAAAAGTAGCAGTATGGATTGTAGATCTGTGAATGGCTTATCTTTGTTTGGTGGATGTCTAGGGCTTATCTTTGTTTGGTGGATGTCTAGATGGTGGATCTCTGGATGGTTGATCTCTGGATGTTGGGTCTCTGGATGGTGGGTCTCTGGATGTTGGAACCATCTTCTTGTCTCTGTGATTTCCATACGTATCCAGGAGAACCTGAATTCGTTGGGCTGGCCAGCTTTCCATGTTGTGACGACATCGGCCTCAATGTAATATCGTGATATGTTCTTGCTTTACATTGCACAAGACCTAGGCACTCTGGCGCTGCTTTATTAGATGTTCAGGGAAGGGATAGGAGTGGTGTTGTCACACACTCTACTGGAACTCGAGCGCCACTTCTCAAGATATTCCGGAATGGCATTGGGGGAGTGGTGACGTCACAGCCGTTGTCCCGGCCCGAGCAGGCTCATGTCCCGGCTTAAATTGACTTGATTTTTTTAAATCTCCCATGCATCGACTGATGATAAAAACGCGGTTTTTATGAGAGAAAACCCATTCAACTTCTGGAAATTAAGCGGAAGTTTAATTAGCGATTTAATAAAACCCAACCAGAGTGTACGCCTTGTCCCGTTGTATGTTTTCCTTCATTCCTGATTTAACCCGACATGGTTTTGAATTCAAAACTGTATGTTTTCCAATCCCCAAAACGTTCAAGGATAAATATATTAATAGGATTCGCCGGCAAATCACGGCCATTGCAAATCGCGGGGATAATGAATTATCACATAGGTCAGCAAGGAATGAAGATTGCTAGTGTGTTTTATTTTTAATAGCACCTCGGCTTAATACATCTGTGTATTCTGCAACCGCAATGTGCTTAATGCTGTAGAGTTTGATCAGCCTGCCCGCCGATGTGGCGATGTCGACTGCAGCTACCGCGCGTGATAAGACAGACTCTTCTCAACAAACAGCTGTTGGGTGTTCAGCACGTATCAACGCGCCGCTGGACGGGCGTAAATTGGCCGCCTGCCAGCATACTACGGCAGGTTGAAAGGCTGCCGGCGACCGTGGACACTGGCGGCCGAGGTGCGACGCAATGCTGCGCTCTGCGTCGCGCACGCCGCCTAAGCGGAGCCGTTGTGCCAGCAGAATCAGATGATCCCGCCGCTAACGCGGAGGCCGTTGTGCCAGCAGTATCAGATGATCCCACCGCTAACGCGGAGGCCGTTGTGCCAGCAGAAGCAGATGATCCCACCGCTAACGCGGAGGCCGTTGTGCCAGCAGAAGCAGACGACTGCGTCGCAGCGTCCGTCGCTGTGCATCAGTACGGCCAGCAGCAGCCACACACTGTCCACCTCCGCGAGTGCGCAGCAGCGATCAGCCTCAGTTTCAACACTCAATCTTCTGAAAGTTAACTCAGCTCTACGAGGTCCAGAGTGGCAATGATTCGTTTCTGGCCATTTGTATGGTCAAATGACGCTCGTTCAGCAGGTGGTTGAAAGCCACGCTCCAAATCATGGACCATTTACTCACTCAATGAACCCCAATTGGAACATTTACTGGGAATGAAGCTTAGCGATATCCGACGGCGAATATAAAGTAGTATATTTCCACGGCACTCCCACTCCCACTTTCGGCGTCATTCGGGACGAAACTAACATTCTATCAATGCCGCTGGCGGTAAAATGCGCAAACAGCAGCCCCAGAAAGAAAGTTTAACATAATGGATGCTGCCGTTGGTTGCTTTTAGCCTTGATGCTCGGTACACCTTTTTACCATTCAAATAAATATCAAACATATGCGGAGCTGATGAGCTGACGGTGAACTCAGACTCAATGGTACCGTGGTCAAACTCAATGGTCAAAGTTACAGTCTAGCACAGTCAGCTGGAAGGCCAGATATTGCTGACTTCTCAGCTGAAGTAGCATGCCACTCGAAAAGTGAAAAGGAAAACGTCCCTTGGCTTCCTCATTATTGGGCATACACACGGAAAGCTGTGCTATTATATTTTCTTCAACATATGACCTCAATTTGTAAGTGCGTCAAACGAACGTGACCACTGGCGGTGGTGCGGTAACAGGTCCGTGACCACTGGCGGTGGTGCGGTAACAGGTCCGTGACCACTGGCGGTGGTGCGGTAACAGGTCCGTGACCACTGGTGGTGGTGTTGTGGCGGGTCGGTGACCACTGGCGGCGGTGTTGTGGTGGTTCCGTGGCCACTGGTGGTGGTATCGTGGTGGTTCCGTGACCACTGGTGGTGGTGCGGTAACAGGTCCGTGACCACTGGCGGTGGTGTCGTGGCGGTTCCGTGGCCACTGGTGGTGGTATCGTGGTGGTTCCGTGACCACTGGTGGTGGTGCGGTAACAGGTCCGTGACCACTGGCGGTGGTGTCGTGGCGGTTCCGTGGCCACTGGTGGTGGTATCGTGGTGGTTCCGTGACCACTGGTGGTGGTGCGGTAACAGGTCCGTGACCACTGGCGGTGGTGTCGTGGCGGGTCGGTGACCACTGGCGGCGGTGTTGTGGTGGTTCCGTGACCACTGGTGGTGGTGTTGTGGCGGGTCGGTGACCACTGGTGGTGGTGTCGTGGCGGGACCGTGACCACTGGTGGTGGTGTTGTGGCGGTTCCGTGACCACTGGTGGTGGTGTCGTGGCGGTTCCGTGACCATTGGTGGTGGTGTTGTGGCGGTTCCGTGGCCACTGGTGGTGGTGTCGTGGCGGTTCCGTGCCTACTGGCGGTGGTGCGGTGACGGTTCCGTGACCATTGGTGGTGGTGTCGTGGTGGTTCCGTGACCACTGGTGGTGGTGTCGTGGCGGTTCCGTGACCACTGGTGGTGGTGTTGTGGCGGTTCCGTGGCCACTGGTGGTGGTGTCGTGGTGGTTCCGTGACCACTGGTGGTGGTGTCGTGGCGGTTCCGTGACCACTGGTGGTGGTGTTGTGGCGGTTCCGTGGCCACTGGTGGTGGTGTCGTGGTGGTTCCGTGACCACTGGTGGTGGTGTCGTGGCGGTTCCGTGGCCACTGGTGGTGGTATCGTGGTGGTTCCGTGACCACTGGTGGTGGTGTCGTGGCGGGCCCGTGACCACTGGCGGTGGTGTTGTGGCGGTTCCGTGACCACTGGTGGTGGTGTCGTGGCGGTTCCGTGCCTACTGGCGGTGGTGCGGTGACGGTTCCGTGACCACTAATGCGATCTTCGTGCGACCAATTGGTGCGACACAGATGCTGAGTTACCATTGAGACGAGTTTGAATGGGCGAGCTGCCGTTCCTGGGAAAGGTGTGTGTGTGTCGCGTGACTCCGGCTCGCGGCGAGAGGGATGGCACGCGATGTAAGCCGCAGACGGCAGGTCGCGTGTAGCCGGCGGAAAAACGGCCATCATTTCCGCAGTTCCACTCGCCAGTGGCTAGTCTCGTCGAGAATGTCCACCTCTCTCGCGACGTGGGAAACACCGTTAACAATGCGAAGAGAATTACGTCGTCATTAGTGGCGCAGCCAGGGGCGGGGTAATGGGACAAAGCTACATGCCAGGGGCGGGGGAATGGGACAAAGGTACATATCAGGGGCGGGGGAATGGGACAAAGCTACATGCCAGGGGCGCAGCTAAGGGAGGAATGAGACAGAGCTACATAGCAGGGGCGTAACCAGGGGAGGAATAAGACAGAGCTACATGTGAGGGTCACAGACAGGGGAGGAATGAGACATAACTACGTGTCGGTTAGTGTACAAGTTCATGCTAAATTAAATCGCTTCTGTGTCGGAGATCAAATTCATCAGATTTGTGCATAAATTAGCTAGCTATCCTAGATAACCTGTAACGGCACGTGGTATTTGAGCCTTTAGTCTGGGGTCTGCTTCAGTAAAAAAAATCGTTGAAATACTGATTAATGTACATTTGAGCATGAGAAACCAGCGCCCATTTAATTTAGCATGAACTTGCAGTAGTATTTGACATGAAATTCTTCTTGATGTTAAAAAATTGTTTAAAAAATATTAATTTTTGTTTTAATTGCTCCAAAACATAGTATTTTTGGCAAATATATTTTTTTTAATTTCAAGGAGAAGGTCATCAAATGTCATTGTGCTATATAATCATGTTCCTTATACTTTCAGTTACACTGAAACACGTAAGACATATATGGAGCTCGTTCGGAATTAGCAATGATGCCATGGCTTGAATATTTCCGTCTCATCGTCATCAAGTACTCAAAAATCACAACATTGCAATCAATGCATCCTGCATCTTGGAGGTAGCTTGGTGCCATGGACATCATTTTGGATTAACTTCCAGATATGCTCCGATATCTGTAGATTTGCGTTGTGCAGTGCATAGCGCAGAACATTAGGCTGTTACTCTACCAATATCGCGGTAACTTTTGCATCGCGCGATTTTGCCGGAACCACTTTGCATTGTGAACATAAACGCAACACTGATGGGGGCTGATCCAGACATTTGTATGGGGTAGACACTTGCCTGGAGGGGTGCCATCTCTGCGAATAGGTGCCGCTGCTTCTGACCATTTGTCCTGCCCTACTCAGATGGGTGCCGCATTTCTATGACAGGCCACATGCTCCCAGCTTATCCCTGGACTCGCCAATGAACACTGGAAGCTGAATGTCTGCCTAGAACACAAACATATTCATGAGGTGCATGTCTGTCCGTCTCAATGCAATTCCGTAGTTGTTTATTCACGTTATCCAATCTTCAAAGATATTAAAAACAACTATTAATCTGACTTATCCCCCAGCCAGTTTCTTATAGTGAATGTGCTTGTCCTCTGAGCCAGCTGCTCCCAGTGACCGGTTCTGTGGCTGCAATAACTATGAGCAAGGGCGTAGCCCGGTAAAGGCTACTCCCGTGTATTCAACACAGAGGTTCACCGGATGGGTTCGGCTTGGCAGTCACTCTTTTGAAACCGAATTAGCTCTGTTTACTGTAGTGTTTCCCGCATCAATTGCGTCACTCTCACAGTCGGATGTGCTGTTTTTATTTTGATTTTAGTCCATTTATATCCCAATGTTCTTGATGAAGTGCTCTTATTCTTTGTTCCAAGAGCGAGGTTCGTGACCTGTATTTCCGCTCGTAGGCAATTTCCAACAGCGATTCATCACATAAAACAACATTTGCACTTAAATCGTGCTCAATCCGAGCCGGATATGCCCCTTTAATTTTCATAGCTATCAACTTTCGTTGCAATATCCCTGCTGAAATACGTTCAGTCTTTGTTAAAAGATAAGGATTTGTGGCGACACTCCCGAGCGCGGACGGCTAACCACAGATCCTGCACCCCAGCCGACAGCCACCAATACCGAATGGCAAATGGTCTTCAGCTTCCATCCTAAAGTATCCAGTTTAGTGCCAGGCAGGGATGGTGGTCTTTATTTTTTGCATTTCACAATGCACTTTGATGAATGTATTGCATCAAACATCACTAGCTCACATACATACTTGAAGACCCATGATTGTATAAACACTCAAGGCAATGCACCCATGGGCTGTGGCTGATATGCACGGAGCTTCAACTTGACCCATGCTTTTAACTCTGCTCCCGCTTGTTCATCGCCCATAGAGCCGCCTTATGCTGGCCTTCTATACAGATACAAGCATGCAGTAGCTGGGGTTTCTGCGGGGATGGGTGTACTTTTGTTGGCGACGAGCCAGGCGGAAGCCGTGAACGGTAAAAAGCTGGCTTCACTTAGAGTGTACACGACGCTGGAAAGCGTCACGAGTCGGAGAATGGAGCATCACGCCCGTCTCACCCGTTCTGCCCCAGACTGCGGCCTCATCAGTCCCGAGGTGCGTGCTGACTTCGACGACCTGGTGCTGCTGCGTCGGCGACGACGAGCGCTGGACCGGTCGCACGCGTCGGCACCCACCTTCGACAGGTCGCACGCCTCGGCGCCGGCCGACCCGTTCGCCGTGTTCGACAGTCGGCAGTACGGCGCGGCCGAGTATGACGCCGACTTCGCGCCCTACACGGAGGCGCCTCCGCTGGCCCAGTCCGCCGCGCTCAACGGCACTGACGCCGACGACCCGTACGGAATCTTCTCCGAGGAGTACCGCAGCCGCATCAGCAAGCTGCTGAGCCAGGCGCAGTTCATCACGGCCGGGGAGGACGCCGTCATCGGCCGCTGGCCCTGGATCGTAAGTTGCTGATCCTGGCCGAAGCGCTGCTCGCGCTGGATTGCCAGTTGCCGGTCGTGGATCGGAGGCTGCTAGCACTCGACTGCGAGTTACTGGCGGCCGAAGTACGTTACTGGCACTGAATCGTAAGTGTTGGCTGTGGATCGTAAGTGCTGGCTACACATCGTAAGTGCTGACTACTGATCGTAAGTGCTGACTACTGATCGTAAGTGCTGGCTACGGATCGCAAGTGCTGGTGCTAGCCGTGAGCGGCTGGTTTCGATTGTAACTTGGTGGCACTGGGTCGTGAATTTCTGGCTCTGGATCGCCAGTTTCTTCTCGTGAAGGCACGGCTTTGATGGCGGGCCCAGCATTGGCTGACCTGCATTGTGCTCATCTCGTTTTAAGTCGGGAGTTAGTGGTGGTGGTGGATGGGAAGGTTTTGTTCAAAGTTCTTATTGCACGCTCATCGCGAAAATAAAATGGACCGTGGTCGGACCGAATGAACGCCAACGGTGCGACGTAACCGAACTTCTTCCACTACATTCTCTCTTGCAGGTTTCACTGCAACACACAGGGACATTGCCGTTGATGTAAGCAGTGTGAAACATGGACAATTGGAACTCCTTGTCAATTTTTGGGCTAAGCCCTGGTTTTATGAGCTATGTCGAACTACCCTACCACGTTTCCGGACTTGGCTCCCGAAGGGCAGCAATTTTTGTTTGATAGTAAAAATTTGTTTACAGCATGATTGTCAAGGTTGTCTACTTATGTCATGAAATGCTAAGCTGGCATTGAAAGTCGTCACTAAAAACTAGCATGCAATGCAGGGTTAATGATAGTGCAGAGTATTGTCCATAACAGAATAATATCCAAGACCAAATTACCAATCACCAACACGGGTTAATTCAGAAATGTGGGGACGCCCGACCCGAAGGATTTGACTGGTCCGTTAGACGTCAGACGCAGTGTTAATGCGGACATTGGGGATCTCCAGTGAAGAAAGACACCTCGTGGGTTCCTGATGCCATTCAAGAACTCTGAAATACGCGCTCGCGACAAGCGCGTCCGGGTGCTCACTAGTGTGTCGCGAAGAATATAAACGTAAAATGTATGAGACTGCCTCCATAAAATGTGATGCGATGAGCATCTCTGAAACTTAGCTTGCCTTCAGACGTCAATTTCATGGCCAATTACAATGATATGTCGCGAATTTTGTTACTTTGCGCATTTCTTCTGGAACCATTTTCCACCATAGACGGCTAGCCGCCGGCGACCGCCTGCCATTCAACGGATATGGCCGGGCGCGAAACCATTTCCTTAACGTTAATGGGCCCCATTACCATGTTACAGGCAGATTTTTGTACTTGAAATGATAGACGATGTGCCTGACATGATTTCCGCCACCATTGGACTTGAGGTCGGCAGGTTTTCTCGATAATGTTTATGAACATTACGCTTATGGGCGTTGAATCGAATGAATGCATCTACATCGGTTCATTTTTCCTGCACCATTTTTGTGTGAAAAACCAGAACCGATGTTCCTTAGTATTGATCATGGCTGGAGCTATATTTGTTGTCTTGCCGCCGCTTGGCAGCCCAACGGATCTTCTGGACAGCAACTATCAGCGCTTGAAGTGCATCGAGCCATGCCAGGACCTTAATAATGCCGGAAAGCTTCATGTCAAAAGGTGAAAAATGACAGGGTTAGATAGGTATAAATGTAGTCGAGTGTGACATCAAAAGGCAGCTGATTTTATTCCGCTTTAGACCATTTTCAATTAAATGCTTACGTAGAGCATCTGATATAAAATTTAAATGAATAGAATGTGATAATTTCGCGGACACAAATCCTGGAATTTAGTGCAAAAATTACAGGGAAGTTATTCAAGATGATATCAAAATTTAGCAAGTTCGATTTTCGTTTAGTCAAAAACATCGGAAATTGTCAGCACATGACACAGAAGATGCATGGCGCACTTTATTCCAAGATGTTGAGTGGCCAATTGTTCCCATTCCGCTCTAAGGACAAAGTGACGAGGTGAAATGATTTGATAACAAAGCGAACTACACGTCAGAAAAGAACTTGCTTCAATGTTTTTTTTAACTTTGACCATCGGAAATTACTTGCACCTACTCTAGAAACTAGAATGCAGTATTACTGATAGTAAGCCCACACCTGCGGTGTTCCTTCACAAACCTACCACCGGAGCGGCACCACTGGTATTATGTCCGCTCATGACGCCTAACGCAAATCCCTGGTATAAGACTTTCCCCAACTACCCAAAGTTGTCTTACAACGAAACGCGTGCATAATTTTAGGATAATACATTGTTGGATAGGAAACAGATAAGTTCCACACAAACTGCTGTATTTTTGGAAGTAACACAGCTGGCTCTGACAAATTATTTCTGCATCAGAGAGAAAAAAGATTACTGCCACCTATCACACATTATGAATTCGCCATTGTGCACTCGACTTAGCACATTGTGTATTGGACTTGAGTCAGTAAGATGGTGAGTTCGAATCTGGGCAATGGAGAGGGGCTTCATATGGATGGATTGCAATATTCTTCAGTTATGCATTGTATGGAATATAATGATTACACACATTTATTGTTGTCCTCTGAGTGTGCTAAGGCCATATGCAACCACCAAATCAACCACCAATTCCCCCATAAATGGTGCATACAACCTCGAAGACATCACATCTAGCATCGAATGCAACAACTTCGAAAACATCTTGCTCAGCGAAGGCTAATGCACACAATTGAGGCCGTCCTTTTACAGCGCTCGGTGGGTAGGGAGAGAGGGACTGCTGATTCCACGCCCCGCCTCTCCTTTAAGGTCTTGGAAGCCACACAGGAAATCAAGTTGGACTTGCACATGGTGCATTACGGCAAAAACAGCTTCCGGGCGCACCATCTTGCATCGCCGCAGTGATGACGGCTGCTTCTAGCCCTTGGTCTTACACATTGTTTACCAGGTGCCTAAATGTCGCAGTATGCACTGCAAGCTGTTGCAGTTCGAATGATGCATCTGTCACATACTAGTGTTCGCTAATGCAAAGGTAAGACTGGATGCGTTTTCATGTTTAGGCCCCTTTGAAGCAGGCTGTATGCCCAAGTGAGGTGATTATCACACAGAAAGCAATACAATGTCGACCTCATAGATTCGCTGCACCAGTATACTGTTCAATTTCGTGGTCTGTGAGCCCACTTGAAAGCCAAGTTCTCACCATGTACATCAAGCCATGGCACCTTCAACGCCTCCCACGAGTTACTGTCCCCCACCAATCCGCGGACGGTGATACTGGACACACCGCATTCCGCTCCCTGTTCGGCATCATCTACCCTGATCCTTCTCCTTCTGCTACAGACACCGCCGACCCCTTCCCTGCGCTACAGAGTCTGACCTCCCCGACCAGTGCCACGAGCCCCAGCTCCGTGCTTCGTGATACAGATCATAACTGCCTACTTCATAATGTCCGGACTCGCGTCCGCTTCGTGAACAGACTCTGAAGGCTCCGCAGGCGAAGGCGCCCGCTTTATCTGACTCTGCGTTGCAGACTCTGATCGGCGAGGTTCGGCCGACTCGCTACAGCTGGTTCTGCGGCGGGGCCCTTCTCAACGAGCGGTTCGTCATCACAGCCGCCCACTGTCTCGGCCAGTTCCCCAAGTGAGTTGCCGTCCACTCCGGTATCTCGCCTCCGGACGAGCCACTGTGCCAATTCCATCGGCCAGCCCTCGAAGTCGGTACGTGGCTATCGGTACGTGGTTGAGTCTCTGCCAATTTTATCGACCAGATTCGCCAGCCAGTGATGTGCGACGAACTGTTTGTTTCCTCATCAATTTTCTTAGGTACATCACTGACAGAGGTGGGATGGTGTTTACCTGGTCTTCATGGTCCCGCTAGGTGTTGGACGGGGCTTTGTTACAAATGAGAAAGCCTGCACTGAAATTACGTGCAAAACGTTTGCTCTGCACTGCAATTACGAGAGAAGGCAAAGCCAGAGCGCGTCTACTTCTGTGCGTACGAGTAGAGTACACAATCAAGGTTTATCTTAACAAAATGTTCTATAGAGCGATGACTGCCAGCGACGCCAGGATCACGTTTTTAGTAACATAACAACGCTGCATGTCCTTGCTGCAACGCTGAATGTCCTAATTGGATCAATCAGATCTTGACCCGCTACATGGATTTGTTTTCAGCAGCTTTCACCACAACGCTTCCTGAGAAATGCCAGCGTTTTTGATTCAAAGGAATATTTAGGTGGCAGAACTTAAGCGATGTTGGCTCGACCGGAGTCACCGGCCAGCTGCCGGTCACGTGGTCTGACGTCATGTCACGGTACCTGCGCATCCCAAGGCCGACTGACTGTGTGGCCGATGTCAGTCCGGAAGGTGCCGCACTGAACGGTTGCACGCGACATACACTTAGTGGGAAGGTTGCAAGGCGAATAGAGACACTAACGTGGCACCTATGCCTATAGCACGATTTGGTGTAACGCATGCACGTTTAAGATATGCATACGATATTCGGTAGGTAGGCCAGACCCGACAAGTTTGCAGCTAATTTCACGTAAATCGGACTGTTGTTCAATGTACACACACATGCGGAAATCGGAGTCACTATTTCCACAATAGAGCTCGTCCACCTCATGGCCAACACACATCGCACGTCTGGATGCCCCCTGCCGGATCACCAACTTCCGACATAGGCTTTGCTATTTCTGAAACTCTTGCACTTCTGTGAAAATTTGACGCAGTAATGTACATATCTCCATGGGCTGTGGAGCGCATTCTTCCCTTTTTGCGAGAATTGGACGCAATAAAGTGGATGTCTTCGGCGCTGCCCAGGGAGCGCAGTTGCGGTCGGTTCACAGTGTTCCTGTCGCGGCACATGACCGACCATGTGCCTGCAGCAAAGGACCCCCACACCGTGCCTCTTGCGCGCTCTCCTGTGCCCATAATGGCGCCTGGTACTGGTATGAACTCGAGTATGCTTTTAGCGTGCGCCCTGGTTAGAGCTGCACGAGCAGCTGTTCTTCGCAATGTTTTGCAAGGGGACTGTATAAAAGGGACACACTTTAGCCATCTGCAGGTGAGAACCTTCACACATCTGTTGCCATTTACTATTCGGTATTTATCGGTAAGATTAGCCAGAGTTTTCAACCACATTTTCATGGGAGATAAATCCCAATGTATATTGTTTCATAGGCAATGTCAAAACACGCCGTGAGCATCACTTCACTGAACAATTAAGTGCCACAAGAATTCTTTACATAGTGCTACATATGCTGAGCGTCTGACATGTCACAGGCACGGGATTTGATTCCCCGCCAAGCCCGCCCTTCCTGCCAGAATGGGAGGGAGGCGACGCCATATGGCTTCGGCTGCTGAGTGCGTCGTAAAGCCACAACCAGCCAACCATAGTGCTACAGGTTTCGAAGGGGACGACAATTGGTTCGCCGCAAAATGACATGGAAGACAAGAAGTACGAGACAATTTTGATCCAATCAAAATAACCTTCTCGGTATGCATGGGAAGCTAATCCTCTATCTAGAAGCAACACAGTTATTAGTGCTCACATTGATTATATGCGACAATTAGACTTCAGGCATTATACATTTATTTCACCATCCTCATCGTGTATTGGTATTCAGAATTCCATGTCATTCGGAAGACACATGCAGGAAGAACAAGTCAATGCAAGTCACATAATGCACACACAGGTGCACAGTACCTGTTACTCGAGTTAGGAAACCAACTCGAGTTCTTGTCACTAATTCGGCGACACCAATATTTTTTAATCGCTCTTCTGCCTTCATGTGTGAGGAACCTCCACGTTTAGGTATTATCTCTGTACATCCTGTTTAGGAAGGTTACGGCGGGAAGGCGACACTCCTCGCGTGAATTCCGGTGGACGAAGCTCATTCGTCCTGGTTTCTGGGCATGACGCGTCCCAAGACAAGCCTTCGGATCGACTCCAAAGGCGTTGGACTTCAACGCCTCCGATCGACACACGTGCGCCAGTTTGTGCACCGCAGTCGCGTCCTTCTCGCCTGTCGTGCCACGAACACTCACCCACGGCTGAACGCCAGGCAGGCTCGTCAGGCTCCACCAGCTTAGCTATGGCTGAGCTGGTGAAGTACCGGTGTTATATGCTGGCGGCGTCCTAAGCCAGTGTCGTAGCGAGCACAACAGTTGGGCCGTATTTCCGCAGCCGTCCTCCTACTCTGTCATGTAGCAAGGCACGTGGAGAACAGTCTGCGTCGCACATCGGGAAACCGCAGCACCAGCTTCTTGAACTCTAGATGGCTTTATCTAAACCTGCCAATCGCAGTATGGTTGAGGCCGATGCTTTGACGCATATGCTTCGAGATGTGTCATCTGGGGCATCTGGATACTAGGACAGCTGTGTCATTTGGATGGATCAACTTTTCACCTGCTCTGGATAAGCCGTCTCATCGCGACGGAAAGGCTGCTTTCGACGCGATGCTGTATTCTTGTATATTTTCTATACTGGTCGGCCTGAAGAAACTGGGTGCCGTCGGCACGGATGGTTATCCTACCACGTGGTACACGTTGTGGTATGTTATTTTACACTGTGGTTGAATTCTGTGATTATTCATGCTGTACAAATTAAAATGATATGGAGAACCCCGACGGAATTTTAATAATTCGTGGGATATTACTGGAAGAAGGCAATGTCGATAAGGCATTCGTCTCATCGACACAGCTGCTCCTTCTTCCGCAATGCCTATTTGCATCCATTATCCATTAAGAGTTTGCAAATCCCATTCGGCACGTATTCGGAGAGTACGTGGCGGGCCACGTGCCTGCCCCGCTGAACATTTTTCCGCCGGTCACATGCAGAGGAGCACGTGGCCGCTGATTGCTGATTGTTTCTGCCGACCAACGGCCGACATTTGTATGCCTGGATCACGCAAGCTCCTGCTCTCCCTGCCCGTTGCAGTCAAACGCCCGCCGACCGGCAAGAACACACTTTAAAGGCTGCCGCTAAAAAGTACACCATCCTAGTTTCTTTTGATGAACTTTGGGTCTCGTACGAGCTGCGCATTTCAATCAAACAGCAAAGGCCTGTACCGTCACGGCTGGGTAGTCTATAACGCGGCTGGGTTGTCTGTGCTTAACGTGGCTGGATGATCTATAGTCACGGCTGGGTAGTCTATAACTAACGCTGCTGCGTAGTCTACGCCTAACGCAACTGGGAGGTATATGCCTAACGCTGCCGGGTAGTCTATGCATAACGCTGCTGCGTAATCTGTGCCTAACGCGGCTGGGTAGCTTATGCCTAACGCGACTGGGTAGTATAGTGTTGTAAAGGCGATAGCGCCTTTCAAGCGAGTACGTTACATGCCTGTCTCAAAAGGGAAGTGTTTGTAATCAAGGTGCAGGCAAGTGAATATTAACGTTAAGGAAATTCTACGTTAGTTTGCGTGAGATGGTTGGGTGCTGAAGGCGGGGGCTGGCTGTGTTACGGCCATCTTTCTGGCGTCTAAATAGTTTTAATTTTACTTTACTCCTCCTCAAAAGGATTTGTAGTTTAGGCGGGATGGGGGGTTTCATAGCGGCAAGAAATTGCTCAGAGTGCCGGCTTTAGTCTACTCTTATGGAAGAGCACAGAGGGTTCTTTATCGTGCGAACAAGGACGCAATTGTCCACACCGCCTGTGGTGTGGACACGCCGGTCGCCGCGTGTTAGTTGTTAGTAGCGCATTAGTTTAAGCATGCTATGTAAGGTTGCCAGTTGGGTTAGTACGGTGTTAAACAAAATCTTACAGCAAGTCGGCTCATCTACATCCGACGGCACCGTTAGTAGCCATTTATTTCTAATTGGGATGCAAGTCGACTCAGGTACCCCCGACGACTCAGGTCTTTCGTGATCTCCACTGGTGTACATGCATTCAGTGATGTTTTGACGGGAGGTTCATCGAGCCAAATTGCACGCCTTCTCCCATCGAGTGTATTCGGGTAAAGCATGCCGCCAAGCTGACACGTCTTTTCTCCTTGCGTCGCCTCTTTGCTAGGATGTTGTCAGCTCCTGACGTTTGACTTGGAGAGTCTGCCTGTTCGGATTCATCAAGGTTAAGATCGATATGCACTGCCAGGAACGTCGTGCACTTCTGCTGGTCCAGTAGCATCGTCATTCAGCTTGTCTGCATAACTGGGATCAGTCAGGTGGCACGTCAATTCATCTTCATCTTCCAGATAGATGTCGCCGAACATTTCGGTCTACTCGCTCGCAAATACACACCGTTTCGTTTTTCATGACGTAACGCTGAACTTGGCAAATTCTGCGAGCACCAGTGCCGAATTCTTCGTCAAAGAATCGACGCTAGCACACTCCCATGCACGCACTGCGCTCCCTTCCCGTGCGCCCAGTCTCTCCTCCCGCGGCCAGCGCTCAGGACCAGTGGGTCCATTTGGTATCGGCAAATTTTGGCGGCGTCCAGCGCGGTCCGGGTATGTATACCATGCAATTAGGCTTGGTATATATGTCGTGTCGACTGTCACTAACATAAGCACTGTCAATAATAAATAACATCCCTGACAGAAAGAAACAAAAATAGTCATCATCAAGGGTAACCCTTGACATCATTATTTCTGCTAAATTTAGGTTCCACCAAATACCACCCCACCCCTCTCACAAACTCATAAGTGGCTGACACAATGCGACCAAAGTCTTGCCAACGTAGGAATGCCACTAACCCGGTTCTCACCATGGGAACACTACCTCATAATCCGCTCTGAACACATGGTGCCAAAAGGTCCCACTGGTCCTTAACGGGTTAAAGCTCTTAAGGCACACGGGTTAAGGTACATTTCGAAGCACTTAAACACAGTCACAGCGATCCATAACAATGGCAAGCCCAGCCACGGAACACAAGAACATTTTGACATATGTGGCCCAATTTTACCTTGACGATATTGACCCAAGGTCATGCAATTTGCACACAATGAGATATCTACCGTGTCCATCTGTCCTGAGAAGTTCGTTACTGCAACTTTAATAGGAGACGAGATCTTAGGGGTGGGGGCGGAATCCGCACCCTCCAGTGCGAGTAACTTTCAGAGGCCCTCTGGGGCGCGTGTTCAATGATTGTCTTTGTGAGCTAAAGCTATCACAGCCTGGCATGATATGACCTATGCTTAGCGTGGTGTTGCTGGTGCCGCAGTGAGGTTTTGTATATTGATCATCCTCTAATTGAGACTGTTAGTTTTGTGCAACCAGATTTAGGTCCAGTTGGGATGACCTCTCTTTGTCGGTGATATTGATTTTATGTGTTCCATGAGCCTTTCGTTGGTTTCATTGCGTGTGTGTGTGGTTGGATTTGTGTTGTGTTGAGTTGTGTTGTGTCCATGTGCTTTGTTAGTGTTGGCGAATGTGGTGTTGTAGGAGTGCTTTGCAATCGTCCACCGAATATTCCACGCTAGGGTAAGTGCTCGATGTAAGCCGGAGCAAACCGATTTGCGAAACAAACTGGTCTGCTTCTTCGATACCTGGGATGTTGGCGTGGTCGTAAAACAAGTATCTTACACTTAAGGACTGTTCACACCTAGCGTAATCTCGACGCAAAAAAGTCAGCGCAATGACGGACTAGGCGTAATCCCGGCGCACTGGGCGTAATTTCGACGCGTTGGCAGACCAGTGCAGGGACATCGCCTGGACGTGAGTACGCCAGCGATCAGCTGACATATCAGCTGTTTGGCAACAGAATCAGCTGTTTGACAACAGAATCAGCTGTTTAGATCGAGTTAAAATGTGGCAGACTGAGTTTTGCCATTGCACGTGGTCCGAAGATCAGCAATATGGCGACTTTGCGTCAAGGACGCTGGTGCGCCGAGCGGAAAAGTTGAGAAAACCCAACTTTGTCCGCTCGGAAATCGCTGACGTTTTGTAGGACTCGGCGGACAGCTGACGTAATGCCGGCGCAATGGCAGAATCGGCAGACTCATTGGGCCCCATGCTAGCTTTGCGCCGATTCCGCCAGTGCGTCGAGATTACGCTAGGTGTGAACAGTCCTTTACTCGATTTCCACGGCCGGTACGGGAAATGCATGCTGAGGGATCAGGGAGCACCTCAGGGAGTGGTTGCACATCACACAGGGCGTTGGTATTTTATCACTTTCGGAACAACCTGAACAAGCAAAGTATTTCACCGCACGCATTGGCAACCGCAGAACCGAAACAGTGGTGTGACCTTTGCCTGAATTGGTCAAGAGTCGGGTCGAGAGGAAGGCACATCATGCAGTCTCGGTACTATTTGCTCGCACATAGCAAAAGCCCGCTGACCACTCCGCTGTGCCATATTCTTGGCACAACTGACTGCTTGTTATTGCGGTTCTATATTTTTCATTTTCGTGGGTGACACCCATCTCACTTTCTCATTTCTTTTTCTAGTGGGGTGACACCCGTACCCCGGTTTTTGTCGTTGTCGTATTCTCGTTCCCAGAGTTTCTATGTGCCCTTTATTTACATTTACGTTAAGTAGGTCTTCTCTCCGCCATGGGGAAAAGCGTAAAAAGGAGACGGACCCACGCTCGCCAACGGACTCGGACTGGAAATTAGCCCCTCTGACCCCCCCCCCCAACCTTTCGACAAAACTATTGATGACCTGCGCCGGGCAATTCCCCTTGATGACGCCATGGAAGCCCTTTGCGCCTCCCCGACCCCTGCTCGCTCACAGACCACGAATCCGTCTCGTATTCTCGATCAAACAATCACGATCCTCACCGCTGACCCACGCCCGAACCAACTTGAACCAATCCAACCCTACCTCGACAGTGCTGGCTCGTACGTCGTTGTCAAGCCTGTCGAGGAATCCGTTTCCTTTCGCCGTGTTAACGTTTTCTGGCAGACTAAGCTACTCCTTGCCATCTGCTTCCTGGGCAAGTCCTACATCGAAGCCCTCGCCAACGGAACCTTCGTGATCAAAACGAAGATACCTTTACTAGAAGGTAGATCGAACTTTTCCTTCAAGCCTGCAGTACGTCATCCGAAGGTTTTTTAATATGGTAGTAATCTGGTTGCAGAAGCTTTTTCGCAAATCATGCGCAATAGTTACTTATAAAAATAATGACCTTTATTTCGCGCGTTTCTCGGTACATATCACTTATATTTTGAGCAAGTAAATATGCCATCAAACTAATAAGGTGAGTTATTATCTTGTTCTGTTCTTTCCGGTGATCATTTGTTCTGGCGTTTTTTTTTGTCATGCAAGGGCAATGCTGGACATTTTCATTATGATCCCAGTTATGGAGAGGAGTATTTTGTGGTCATCCAGTATGGAGGGTATCTTTCTACAAATATTATGGATCATAACTCGGTTCGCACCCATTCCTCTGAATTTTGAGTATATTTACTTGATCAAAGCGGCTCATTGTTAAATAGTACCAACTTAAGAAATCCACCCTGAGATGAGGAAGACATATCATTTTCTGGAAAGGATAATGTTGTAGATTCCAAAAATCCAGGAGCAGCCTATTTTTCCAAACCTTCATTGACATTCAGCAGTTATGGAAAACATCTTTTTCTAGTCATGTTAGGCCCAGAGCCAAGCACTGCACTGCATTCTTGCTTGGCAAATTTATAATGGATTATCAATGATACAAGCATGCTTAAACATTGATGTACAATGCCATTGTTATTCCATAAATACTGAAACATTTCATGAGTTGCAGTCTGATTACCAAGAGTGTGAATTCAACATCCAGATATAATGTTGGGATGTAACACATCTCTGTTTCAGGTGTCATGCCTTACTGTGCAGTACCTCCGCATAGAAGTGGATGCGAATTCAACAAAGAAGAAATCTGAACACACCATTTTAATCAGGATATTGCTTAAGCAAAATGTGTTAGCACAGAATAAAACGTGTTTCTGAAATGCTGGACGTTTGGGAACCAAGAGTATGCTCCAAACATTTCCAAGCAATTGATAACAAAAGAAACCTAAAAAAATACCTGCCTATACCTGTCTCTTTGCAGAGAAGCGTATGTTTGTCACAATCAGGTATTTCTACCATAATATTTATACTAGCCAAAACCCTTGGTAATCATGAAACTTCATGGCATAATTGCTTTTTATGTCATTCGTGGGATCACTTTGTTTTGTTTGTATGTTTGGCATGTTTTTTCCTGTACAAAAGAAAAAGATGGAAAGGCCTGGTTAGGTTATTGTTCTTTCATTTCAAGATTTTGATGCTTTTCTCTTAGACAAGAGATTAGGCTGGTGAATTTTTGGTTAGGTTACCTTGTAATGTCTAAAGCTTGAAATAATTATTGCTTAGATTTGACTTGCTTAAAAGCTGTCTTTGGTATTATTTTGCTTTTCAACCAAGATTAAGCTAATGCAGTGCAAATTTATGGGTAAATTATATTTGTCATGTAAATAAGTATGCATTCAAGCATCTTTAACAAAATCTTGTGTGTGATAAAAAGTACTAAACTGTGTGCTTGTTGGTATCGAAACGCATTCTTATTGCAAAGAAATAGCAATCATGATAAAACCACCATGTCAACCATTTTCCACTAAGTTATAGTTGCCATAAGCTAAGGTCAGAGTAAAGAAAACTGGATTATTTGGGTGAGATTTGCTGACTGAATTGGTGGACTTATGAGCCATATTTTTACATACCTAACATTTGGCTAATAAATACAGATAAAACAACGTATTTATTTTCCTAATTTGCATATCAATTAGGTTCATTTACATCTTAGCAAGTGTTTCAAGTTATTGATGAAGACAATGTGTTCTGGATATAAAAATACCATATTTGTGGACATTTTCTCTGTTCTATCGTAAAAATTGGTCAGGAATACGAGTGTATGCCTTATTGCTGAAAATATCATTTTTGTCATATCAACACATGTATATCTTTATTGATGCAACACAATAAATATTTTTGAATGTGTAGCTTTATATCTTTAAAAAAAAGATGGTTCGAACATAATGGCTGGAAGTCCTGACCTGTGCTCTTTAAGTCTGTCTGACACTTGGTATAAAGAGGTTATCATGAAATAACAAGTCAGTAATTTATTTTGATTGCTTCTTTCTATTGACAATGATAGGATTTGCGTCAAATTGTAAAAATGAATAAGGAGTCCTTGGACCATTTGTGAGCACAATGCTGTTTTCCTGGTGTTTTCTGATGTCATTTCAATTAATTTGACTGTCATTTCTTTGGGAAATAAAAACTTCCCAATATATAAGCACTTCAGGTTAGGATAGGTTTATCTGAGAAAGCAGTCCAAGAAAAGAATGTCAACATCATTGAGATACATTTTTGTTAAATAAGAAAAGAAATTTGGCAATGCAGGTGCATGCTATCCCGCCTAAGCAGCAGATGGGAAAGGGTTTGGGTGTGGTGGTATATGATGAAAAATATCATGCAATTAAAATCAATGAAAAGTGATGTATTTTAATCTAACCTGGCCTACTGATGTTGGATGGCCTAAAACCGACCGGTGTTGAATCACATAAAACACGCTGCTATTGGATTGCTTCAAGCCTACGGATGTTTGATTACCTAAATATGATTTTAAATTGTGATATCCAAAAGAAATGGTAGAGGAAGACTTCTACAGCCGCCGGCTGCCAGCGACCGACGTGCTGGCAGCGGGTGAGGCGTGCACGGCCCAGTTCGCGGGCCGCCGACAGGTCATTTCCATAGTGGCAAGATCAGGTCACGAGTGGTGCCGTTGCTGTATTCGCTCCCGAAGCCGTCCCGGTCGGCTCCTCCTACGTCATTTCCGCGGGTGATATCTCAGTTGAGACCACCATCAGTGCTAGCCTTATCCGCTGGCTTGTGTTCTCTCTTCCCGTCTCGGTTCAGTGCACAGGATCGAGTTCAAGCCGCGCTGCGACAGAGACGGTCACCACGTGTGCGCCGACCACTCGTCCATTACGGCTGCGATGCGAGTGATTAATGAACGCAGGCGAAGCCACAAGTGCAGGATTCTTATACTGTTAGTTCATGATGTTTGTTTTTCTCGCCAGCCGCAGATCCCTCACTGGACCGGCGTGATTTTCCCGGGAATTTTGGCACCTATAGCTGGGAGGAAGTAGTCGGCAGTTTTTAGTAGTTATCCGTGCCACTGCGCCACTGGTAAGTGGGCTGCTGCCGCCGTTACTTATGTTATCAGTTCGCGATATATTCGTACTTGAAATATGTATCACAAATGCACGTTAAAGATGTACAAGGAATATATTCGTACGCCATATATTCGTATTCGGGAAGTTTTATGAACCACGCAAGAAGGACGCTACATCTGCAGTTGGGTCGAAGGTGCTGCTTTTATGCAATTGTCAAATTTGTGACTTGTATTCACAAGGACAGGTGCAGCAAGCTTCCTGCATACTAGCCTGTGTCGATAATTTTCAAAGTGGTGTTATCAAAAACGGCTAATGTTTTTATTTTACCTCGATATGTGCCCAACAATCTGCCATAAAAATTTAGATCGCTGGGCGATCGGATTTTTTCTCAAAATGCGTCTGAAAATCTGTTTTCAACATACGTTTCCATATTGATTGTGAGAACCAATAAGTGGATCAAATAATAACTCTTTTTGATCGTCTCGACGAGCTGAGTCGATTGAAACAAAGCAATACAGTTACAAAATCGATGGTTAAGAAAATATCGGCCATCTAATGTCTTCTAATACACCAGCAAATGTCCATTTCGGGGCATACACGGAATTCTGAGGTTTAAACAAGTACAAATCATGATACAGCCGCGGTTTCCGCACTTACTCATTTTCAATATTCAGCATCACTCACTGGCAGTGACGTCGCCACGAAATTCTTCCAGGGGGGGGGGGGGAAGATCGAAGGGGGGCCTCCTGCTCCCCGAAAAGGGGCCTCCTATTGTTTTAGGTCCTTTCATTTCATATTAATGTACGCTTTGTTCTTGGCATGGTGCATTATTTACTCAACACGCAATAGTAATAATCATTATTTTTCGCTGAAAACTGGGCCATACTAGGGAATAAATAAGTAATATGTGGATAAATACCTAAGTGTCAAACACAACCAAAATATCAATGCTTTCTCTCATAAAAGTGTCTTGCCGCTGCCCTCTATTTTGCAGCGAGGCTGATGCTAAGCTTATCTTACAGATGTCTCCCAATGATCAACCCACTTTTATGTCCTCCAAGAATAACTGAATATAGCTTGATTCATCACTACTGTTATTTATTACACCAGCTTGATGCCCTAAGCAAAGCTTAAGCGATCATTTCTCAGTCCCAGGACGATGATTTCGCGAAGGTGAAAACAAGAATTGCGTTGCATTGGTTTTCTGATTGGAATCTTAGGAATTTTCGAATTTTGTATAACACTTGGAGCTGGCTGCAAGGAACCTGCCAAACAAGCTAGAATAACAACTTCTTCGCGGATAAATTCACGGCCTGGGATTTCGACCGCTATTTTGTCACAGGGGCCCTATCGAAATGAAACGATTAGTGATCAACTGAATTATCGTGTGGAGGGGCCTAATCTACCACTATCCTTCCTGATTCGTCGGATTTCAACCATAACTCCCCCACCCAATTCTACGGTTTCATTTTGGTATCCCTTGAAAAATAAACTCACATTGCTGAAATTACACCTATTCCACAACAACCGGATCGGTATCCGAAAATGTCAAGCTGGAGCCTCCAAAATTGGGAGGGATTCACACAAAATCAATGTCAGGGTCAGTAAAGTGGCTCTGGAGCACAGAACATATTACCAGATGCCTTCACAAATTGTGTACGCCACCAAAAAACATACTGAATCTCGAAAAATCGAGATGGGATACAAATACATGGCGCCGGGGTCTCTAAATGTCGGGCCGAAATTCGGAATTTTGAGAGAGAACAAATCAGAAACGATCCACAAAAATCGCATTGAGCCCAGAAAACTGGCGTTGGGTACCTGGAACCACACGCCTGGGAGCGATGTCAGGCTGGGACACATAAAAATCGTTCAGAAGCCCCAAAACCGTACTAGGGCCCACAAATGTGCGTTAGAAACCCCAAATAAACACAGCGGGACCCCAAGAGCACAACGGGGCCCGACAATACAACTGACGCTCTAAAGCACACAATCTCCCCAAAATTGACAGGGTCTTAAAACTTGCGTTGCAGACCTAAATAAACATACATGGAGCTCTAAAGCTCTAAAGCTCATACATGGAGCTCTAAAACGTACACTGGAAGCTCTTAAGGCACGCAGGGACCATGCTAACGCACAAGGGTCTGACAAAGTGGCTGGAACCACAAAAGGCAAAATGGTTCCAAATCGAACAAAAGGACGAGGGGATAAATAGGCATATCGGGATCTTCGAAAACGCCCTGACACGTAAAAATATTATCCGTGCATAAAAACAACAAAACCATAAAACGAACAGGAGTTCAGAAAATGTATTAAACCCGTAACATGACTTTAATATATATTACCCATCACTTCGAAATATAAAATTTCACAATTTCAGGCATTCCAGTTCATATCATCCGGTCGCCACGACGCCAACGTCCGTGCACGTGCGCGCATTCGGCGCATTCGCAACACTTTGTGCGATGCTACGGTTTCTGCTAGGTCTTCTGCCTTTTGCGAATTACTGTCACATGATAAATTTGCGCCATATTTGACGTGCTGCAATGCTTAGTATGGGCGCTCACTGCGAAAAGTCGAGTAATTAAATCCGATCATTAATTTCCTACCTCCCACATTTTCTGGAAGTTATGAAATGCAGATTCCATTCAGCTTTGACGCATCTGATATATTTGCTGTTATCCTCTCAGAATGGCTGTCGAACCTCAGTGTTCTTTGTTGGACCAGCTGCGTCTTTCTGCGCAGTGGCCTAATCCATTTTCGAAACCCGTCCTCGTTTCAGTGTGTTGTTGCTTTTTTGGGCACCGATGATCTATTTTATGTGTCAGGGCGTTTCCGAAGATCCAGATGTCTTCATGTAACGCCCGGTGCTTTTGTTCGTTTTGGAACCATGTCGCCGTTTGCGGCCCCAGCCTATTTTCAGGCCCTGGTGCGTCCTTATGACCTCTGTGTGCCATAAGAGCTTCTTACTTATTTTTAGAGGTCCAGGTATGTTAAGGCCCTGTCGCTTTTTGGGAGACTATGTGCGTTTTGGAGGGCCAGTTGTATTGTCGGCCCCCGTTATGCTCTTAGGTTCCTGTTGTGTTTTGGGGGCTTTTGACGCACATTTGTGGTGCTCCAGTACGATGTTGTGGCTTCGGTGTGGTGCTTCTTAGTCCCAGCGCGATTTATCGCGCCCAGGCGCGTGGTTCCGGGGACCCAACTCCAGTTTCTGGGCTCAACGATATTTTTGTGGATTTTTTGTTGTTGTAAATTCTGAATCCCGGTCTGACTTTTCGAGTCCCTGGCGCCACGTTTTTGCATCTCACCTCGATTTCTTAAGATACGGTATGTTTTCAGCGCCATACGCAATTTGTGAATGCATCTGGTTGCAAGTTTGGCGCTCCAAAGCCATGTTCTTGAACAGGACATTTATGTTGTTAAATACATTCCTATTTTGGAAGACTCCAGCTTGATTTCTTTCGGATACCGATTTAGTTTGTGTGATCACACTGTTATTACGTGTGGGCCTAAACGCCAATTTTGTGGAGCTTCGACGGGACTACCGATGGGAATTGTGAGCGCAATATTTTGGGGGACAGATTTGAGTTTGTGGGAAGCGTTGTACTTAGCTGTTGCCCCAACTCGATTTTGGTGGTTCCTATTGCATGTTTTCGAGCCTCAGAACGAGTTTTCGGGGGCCAGAAGTACTTATTTAGAGACCTCTGCGCGATTTCTGGTGGACCGACGTGAATTTTGGTGACCCCAGCGCGAGTTTTGGCCACTGAAGGCGTATATTTTTGTCCCAGAGTGACATTCCGGTTAAACATTTCTTTATTTATTTATTTATTAAGAAAATAAGGACCACAAGCAATAGGAAACACCAGAGCGGATTTCATTGCTCACCATAGCTCCGACGAAAATTACAAGCAAAGTTTAATAGAAAATGCACAACACACCTTTTACGCCGATCTCGCAGTTTGATTCCGGCGACACAGAAATATATAATACTGTTTTTTAAGTGTCAGAACCTGATGCAGCCATTTCTTCCGCCAGCAATACTCCAGTAGGTCCCGACAACTTACACTATTATTTTTTTAGACATTTACCGGATCATACTAAACATAACATTTCGCACACATTTAATTCAGTATGGACAACTCAAGCCTTCCCCGAAACCTGGAAAGAATATTTCACGATACCTATCCCCAAGCCTTGCAAGGACCACAGTAACCCCACAAACTTTCGACCCGTTGCACTCACTAGTTGTTTAGGAAGTCTTTTCGAACGCATAGTTAGTTATACAAAGACTGACCTGGCACCTGAATTTTTTTTTGTAATCTCCATTTCAATATGACTCGACGAGGACGCAGCACCATAAATGATCTCAATCCGTTGGAGACAGACATCCGCTAAGGGTACAAAAAGCATCAGCACACTGTTGCAGTATTTTTTGGACATCAGCAAAGCGTACGATGTGGTTTTCAAACCCCCATTACTTTTCAGAATTCAACAACTCAGCATAAAAGGACATTTAGCTCATTATTTAATAGGTGTCTTATCTGGTTCTCGTCGATTCCACATCAGGTGCCGGTCAGCCATATTCGATCTACGTTGTCTTCAGAACTAGCTCAGCCCAGGGAAGTTGTCTTTCGCCAGTATTTATTATTTACATTGTCATTAATGATCTTTTCGATGACCTGCCTGGCGATCTATCATGTTCATTATTTGCAGACAACAGTGCAATTTGGTGCTCCGGTAATAATTATGAACATAGTTTACTTCGCTTACAAAACGCACTTGACCGCATTCACGAATGGTCCCTGAAGTATGGTTTCTTTGTTGGGGCCCCAAAATCTTCAACACTGATATTTGGTAAATCGACACCTTGCCCACACCCAGACACACCGCTTCACCTCGGGAACAGCCACATACCTTTTGCGAACTGATGCAAGTTTCTTGATATTATTTGTTATATTATCTTTGATCGTAGGCTAGCTATGCATACACACATCAAACACATAGAGACCAAATGCTTTCATCGACTCAATTTATTTCACTGTATTACTTCTTCCCCATTCTGAGCCGATCGTCATACGCTTTAACATATCTACCTATCTTTAGTTCTTCCCATCATAGAATACGGGTCGGTAGTTTACGCTGGGGCCAGTACCTCCGCTTTGAAACTTTTGGACAACATACAAAATACATTTTTCCGCAAAGCACTTGGTGCAATGACAACTTCTGTCATAAATTCTCTATAGACAGAAGGAGGAATTCCTCAATTATATTTCAGAAAAATACAACAAACACTTAGATATGCTGCAAAAAATCGATTTAGCGAGAACCACCCTACAGACGGGCATCTTTCTTTGCAGGCGCTTCCACACCTACATCATGAATATTTCGGTTCAGCGGAAAGAAAGAACTGGCGTCACTATAGCTTCTCGAATCAAAACATTTTCTGCAAAACATCATTTCACTATTCTACCGATTAGTGCTCTTTCTCCACCAACCACAGCACGAAGGCAGATGGCCGAACGACACTTTTTTATTTCACTTCCACTCCAAAATCACAGATTTGTCCAGAATATGCCAAACAAAATTTCCACCAGTTTCGGTGTCAATATCGCCATGTCCATTTCGTTTATGCAGACGGATCCAAGGAAGCCAACATCCCAGGAAACGCCATTTTCGCAGAAACATACACAAAACAACATCGTTTACCGGACGGAACATCAATTTTTATTCCCGTATTGCATGCCATTCTTATTGCTCTCCGTTATTTCTGCAACCGTTTCCATTGTCACCCGATGCACAGCGTTGTCATTTGTTCTGACTAAATCTGTCCTTCAATCACTTTCCTTACTTTGTTTTTTCGCACCATTGCCATATCTCCATTTATGACACACTTCAAGCACTTTATCACATGGGCGTGAAGGTCCGTTTCCTGTGGGCGCCCAGTCACTGCGGCATCTCAGGAAACGAAGCCGACAAATTAGCAGAAACATCACTACACCTATAAAACATCACGACATTCCACCAAATTCGAAGGCATTAAATCATCCATACAACAGAACATTCGACATTTTTGGACTACAAATTGGACACAAAATACAACCAATACACAGTTACGAGTCATAAAACCAACCATCGACACCTGGACCACATCGTATAAAAAAACCGTCTCGAAGTAAAAGCATTATCTCGTTTACGCATTGGTCATATTTTTCTTACCCATCAACATATCCGAGCTCTCTCTCTCCCTCTCTCTCTCTCTCTCTCTCTCTCTCTCTCTCTCTCTCTCTCTCTCTCTCTCTCTCTCTCTCTCTCTCTCTCTCTCTCTCTCTCTCTCTCTCTCTCTCTCTCTCTCTCTCTCTCTCTCTCTCTCTCTCTCTCTCTCTCTCTCTCGCATACACGGCTTCACGGCTTCACTTCGACCTTCATGCCCATCGCGCAACACCCATCGTACAGTCACACACATGCTCCTACACTGTCAACAGTATTATGACCACCGAAAAACACTTACCGACTACTGCCGAACTCACAACATTCCATTTTCTTTGCCCATGCTACCCGGAGACGAACAACCTTTACTAATCAAACTTCTTGTCATCTTTCTCCGACAAATCAAATTAATCAAGAAATTATGAACTGACTTTTACGACATCACGTTTCTTCTTCTTCTTCCACGGCACGAAATGGCCTGAGGAGGCCGAGGTGTCTATTTTATGAAAACTCAAACTCAAGAAGAAGGCGAACGGTAATGGTAATGTGTGTGCGTGTGCGTGTGCGTGTGCGTGTGCGTGTGCGTGTGCGCGTGCGCGTGCGCGTGCGTGTGCGTGTGCGCGTGCGCGTGCGCGTGCGCGTGTGCGCGTGCGCGTGCGCGTGCGCGTGCGTGCGTGCGTGCGTGCGTGCGTGCGTGCGTGCGTGTGTGTGTGTGTGTGTGTGTGTGTGTGTGTGTGTGTGTGTGTGTGTGTGTGTGTGTGTGTGTGTGTGTGTGTGTGTGTGTGTGTGTGTGTGTGTGTGTGTGTGTGTGTGTGTGTGTGTGTGTGTGTGTGTGTGTGTGTGTGTATGAACTTGACCAGCCTGCCACTGTGCTGGTGATATCGGCTGTGGGACAGCTCTGACGTCTCGGCCGCCGGCAGGAACCGACTGGTGGTCCGCGTCGGAGAGTTCGACCTGCAGTACGACACGGACAGCGCGCACCAAGACCACCTGGTGGACAGGATCTACCTGCACCCGCTCTACCAGCACCGCCGCAAGCACCACGACATTGCGCTGCTGCGCCTCAGCACCAGCGTGCGGCTGGGCGCGCTGGTGCGGCCCATCTGCCTGCCGCCAGCCGGCGTCGACCTGACCGGAAAAATCGGCTCGATCGCCGGCTGGGGCCATACGGAGTTCGGTAAGCCTCGTCTGGAGGTGGGTCGGGCGCGACGCGCACCCTCTCGTCCTGCACACAGTCGCACCCCCTCGTCCTGCACACAGTCGCACCCTCTCGTCCTGCACACAGTCGCACCCTCTCGTCCTGCACACAGTCGCACCCTCTCGTCCTGCACACAATCGCACCCCCTCGTCCTGCACACAATCGCACCCTCTCGTCCTGCACACAATCGCACCCTCTCGTCCTGCACACAGTCGCACCTCTCGTCCTGCACACAGTCGCACCCTCTCGTCCTGCACACAATCGCACCCTCTCGTCCTGCACACAGTCGCACCCTCTCGTCCTGCACACAGTCGCACCCTCTCGTCCTGCACACAGTCGCACCCTCTCGTCCTGCACACAATCGCACCCTCTCGTCCTGCACACAGTCGCACCCTCTCGTCCTGCACACAGTCGCACCCTCTCGTCCTGCACACAATCGCACCCTCTCGTCCTGCACACAGTCGCACCCTCTCGTCCTGCACACAGTCGCACCCTCTCGTCTCGCACCCAGCCGCACCCTCTCATCCCGTACCCAGTCGCGCCGGATCTTGGTGGTGCCTTCATGGTCCTTGTTCACCGGCGGAGCCAAGGGAGAGGGGAATTCGAACCAATTCCTCGAGCCGACTAAATCGTAAGCCACACACAAGTTCTGCTTATTAGCTTAGTATATTGGACATGCGAAAGTCGTTTGTTGAAGCACACCTTCTCGGCCGCAGTACCCAAATCAGCTTGTTGAAGAAAAGCAATGTCATCAAACCTGAAGTTTCCCAGCTGCCTGGGCCACTTACCAAACGTGCTGAAACTAGACGACTGTATCCACCAGTGATACTTTAACTCATTCTCCTTCAGCACACAACCTCGATAGTCGAGAAGGTCAGAGCTCACCACAACTTAGCTGGCCAAAACATAACGACATTAACCCGCGCCGTCTTTCCGGCCAGATTCTCACACCCCGTCTCGGGGGGGGGGTTGAAGACCCCCATCTAAAATCGAAACTAAGCGTCGCACGAAAACGAAAGAGGCGTCATCGGTAAGCGCTCGACGAGCAGGGTCCGGATCCACCCTCCAAAACAATTTCACCACAAAAGTGACGTCACCAGGGGGGCTAGATTTTCACGACCTTTCACGACTTACATTATGTTTTTGACTCTGGGAGTTCATTTTGGGAGATATATGAAAAACAAAATTTATTTGGAATAAGAATAGGATAGCGAAATCGACCAGGGCTATAATTTTGCTGGCCGCCCAAAAATATCTTTTTGAAATGTCAAAATTTTGCATTTTCAAGTGTTCTTTCATTTTCCTTTTCCAATGGGTAGAGCAGACGGATAAACGTTGTTGGAATTCAACTTACCCTAAGAACAAATGCTTACTTTTGCCATAATTCTGTATTTGAACTGCAATTTGGCAAATACGCAAAATTTATATGTAGTCAAAAAGGAAAAAAAGGAAAAATTCCACTCGTACGTTTTGTTGCATCCGTAAAGACAAGGAAAGTCTGAAAGTTTCATTAAAATATCTGTATCCGTTAAAGCGTAACGACTGGCTGAACTTTTTGGAGGTGACCTCACTTGACCTTGACTAACTCGTTGACCCTGGATGACCAGACCTAAAATTTTGAATCAGTATGTCAACCGAGCGTCATCGACATGATCACCTAAGTAGCCCTATAGTTTGTCTTTACGGCGCACTGTCACACAAATCTCAGCATTGATGGGATGAGAGACGTCCCATGAGGCTCGCGATGTTCGAACATTAGCACATATATTGAACGATATATGCCGGCTGCCAACTCCGTAACCGAAACGTGCTCGGCACATTCAAGCGCACCCAATGATCGTCGCTGCCGGTTGGTGCCACAAAGAACGAGACCCCCAGCAGCCAGAGTCGCCGGCTTAGTCGCTTCAGTTCTCATCATCGCCTTTACAACTCACCCGACTTCGACCGCGGCAGATTCTCCGTCCATTCCAGCTGGCCCCCGGGATCGTAGAAATTATGATGCATGCAGCATATTTGAGCTGCAAACTCAATAAATAACCATACTGATTTTCTCGCAGCCCGTGGATGAGATAAATTATTATAAATACCGCTTCATTGTTCATGCAACTTCAGTCATCGACCAGCATTTCATTCTAGCTTTTTAATTGTATCAGCTATGCAAACATTAAAACACATGCAAGCTATTCTGCAGTCGGGTGCGTAACATTCTACTGTGACTCGTGAGGACGGGCAGCCACCCTACCACTTCTGACAGGTAGCCACCCTACCATCTTCTGACAGGCAGCCACCCTACCATCTTCTGACAGGCGGCCACCCTAGCATCTTCTCATGGGCAGCCACCCTACCATCTTCTGATGGGTAGCCACCCTACCATCTTCTGACAGGTAGCCACAATACCACCTTCTGACAGGTAGCCACAATACCACCTTCTGACAGATAGCCACCCTACCATTTCTTTCCAATTGTTCCCCATATCAGATGCAGCAGCAGCCTATCTCCTTTGGCTGTATGCACCTTCATTGAATCTTTCAATGTGTGGCATTCCTTGATGAGTTGCCCATAGATCAGGGCAGCCAACACAAGGATGCCCCGGGATACAACGAACAATGCAAACTGATGTGATTATATATATACAATTTGCATCCCATCTGTTTTTCTCTTCTTTTTATTTTCCAGATACACCACCACCAATTAGTAGAAAGGAAATGCGACCCTGGGAAATCCGCGGACTGGTAGCAAGCTTGTAACGCCCGCAGAGTTCCCAGGGTCACAAGATGAAAATGTTGGGGGAGTACAGAAATGTTGAAAACAGATTCATATGGAGATGTATCATGCAGAATGACATAGGTGTGTATCAGCCTACCAATATCCTTTGACACAAAAAGAAACACAAAAAGTCAAATCAATCACATACATTTGTACATTTTTATACATCAACAATGATACAAAATCTAGCAGGGTGCAACCTTTGAAGCTAACTTTGTGAATTGTATCAGCTATAGTCTGACTTCGGTTTTCATTTGATTTATATAATTCCATAAAGTGACGTCTAATGTACGTCTAATGATCCATAAAGTACCAAGGAAAAAATATTTTTTCCTTGGTACTTGCTGAATACTGGGAAATATTTTGCATATTACATTGTTCCATGATTTTGGAGCAGAGTGAGTAATAGCATATAGCCTATGTTGTCGATAGGTAAATGGTATAGAAAAATGTTGAATGACTCTTGTACTAGAAGGTGTTGTATATCGAAAAAAAGTCAGTCATAGCACGTGGCAATGCGTCATAGACAAAATTGTCCAGAATTAATTTTGTTTTGTTTAAACAAATTAATTATGTTTTGTTCTTGCACCATGTCGGTGAACTTCTATATATTGTACTTGATAAATACTTCATTTGTAGGGATGTATAACATCAGTAATCAATAATTCGCAAGGCACGTTTCTGGGATTTAACGACTTGGTTTAGTCTAGTGGGATAATTATTACCACAAATCACAGTGCAGTAATTTAAGTAGGGAAGGATTAAAGAGTTGCATAAAGACTTCAGTTCACGACTTCTTATGAAGTATTTTGCCTTCCCCATAATACCCAAGTTTCTACTAATGATGGATGCAATATAAGCGATTTGCTCATACCAAGTTAATTTTACATCCATCACCATGCCAAGATACTTGATTTGTTGCTTTCTTTTCACTTTAACAGAATTGATCATTATATTTATGTCATTAAAGGGAGTTCCAGAATATACTTGGTAATTTGTCTTCCCTACATTCAATGACATCCTATTTGCTTGGAACCATTGTGTTAGTTCCGGAACAATGCAATTAATTTGATTATGTAATTCATCTATACTTTTTGCCTTAACAATAATTGCTGTGTCATCAGCAAAAAGGTACATATTTACTTCATTGGAAATTCTGGGCAAGTCGTTTATATATATGATGAATAATAATGGCCCCAGAATGGAACCCTGAGGAACACCCATAGAAATTAATTCTGATTCAGATAGAGTGTCCTGTACTTTAGTTTGCTGATATCTATTTCTAAGATATGATTTTAGCATTCTAAGAAGGGGTTCTTGAAGTCCAATGCATTGTAATTCTCTGACTAATATCTCTGTGCTAACTGTGTCAAAAGCCTTTTTCAAATCAAGATATAAGTCAAACACAATTTCTTTATTTTCTATGGACTTAGTTTTTTCATTATATAAATGCATAATGGGCATGTATGTACTATGGTTTTCTTTCTGAAGCCAAATTGGAAAGGGCTTAGTACATTATTTTGTTCCAAATATGCTGAAAGATAGGCATGCAATATTTTGTTCCAAAATTTTCCAAAAGATAGGGAGTAAAGATATAGGTCTACAATTTGTGAATTTGTGATGTTCTCCTGGATTGAAAATAGGTACAACTGCTTTCTTAAAATCATCAGGAAATATTCCACCATGCAGACAAAGACTAAAGAGGTGGGTAATCTGCTTCAATATACTTTTAAAGGTAAACATTAATATTTTTGTGCTGATTCCATCTATGCCACCTCCAACAGATTTCATGTTCTTAATAATTGATTCTACTTGAATTTCACTAGTACTTATATAAGCAGAAAACCTTGCATAGGTAGGTTTAGCTATAAATTCAATTGGATCTTTTCTATCAAATCTATCCTTGTTCCAATCTCTCTCCAACAGAGACCAAGAAAGTATTAAATGCATTAGGTACACAATTCCTGTCATTTTCATTGCCATCTTCATCTACTAACACATCAGGAAGTTTTAATCTGGCTTTTTTCTTATTGATCAGTTCATTTAGGATTTCCATGTATTTTGCAATCCTGCTGATTGCAACATAATGCTGTTTGATAGTACAGTTTTTTTCATCTCTCAAAACATGAACTAGAATGTTTCTATACTGTTTATATTCCAATTCATTTCGTATGCTTTGACTTTGTGTGTACTTCTTGTACAATTTTTGTTTTTGTTTATGGAGCACAATATTCCTGCAGTAATCCATGGTTTTATAAGAGTTCTCCTACTACTGTGGGTAAATGCTTTCGTGCAAAGCTTCATGCCATGTATATATGTTTCAATCAGCTGAGAGCATGCAATATTAGCATCAGTGTTGTTCTCAAAATTGTGCAATGCCAATGCCAAATAATCATTTAGTTTACCCACCTGATTGTAATCAAATGCTGTTCTATTACATTTTGTTGAAGTTTGGTTTTTATCAAAAGTTAAAGTCATAAAAATGGGAAGATGATCTGATAAATCCTCAAGCAATATCCCAGGAGAGCAGATATATGGAAAGAGCATTTATAAATGTATTGTCGAGCAATGTCATACCAAAACTATGTATACAAGTAGCCTTTGTTATGGTAGGCCAAAATCCATAAGATCTGAGCAAGTTTAGGAAGGCTTTACTGTTTCTATCACTTCTGATATTCAGTAAGTTATAGTTGAAGTCACCTGTTATGATAATACGTTTTCCTTTGCTTTCTAGGCTGTCTAGTAATCCATAAAACATGCTATGGAAATAACTGCGTGAGGAACTTGGGGGACGGTACATCTGACAAATTATTATGGATTTACTATTATTTTCATTGCCAAGGTTTACTTCAACAAATGAGGCTTTAATGAGGTTGCTTTCAATAATATTGATGCGTTTTGGTACATAGGAATTGCAAACATATATTGCTGAACCCCCCTCCCTGTAACAACGACTAGATGCAAACATGGTGTAATTGTAAATGTCAAAGTATTTTTCAGTATCCTTCTTCAGCCATGTTTCAGATATGCATATCACTGACCATTTGATACCAGTGGCAGCTAGGAAAAACTTGTGTATCATCAAATTTATTCTTAATGGATCTAGCATTCAAATGTATTATAGAAAAAAAAACTCGCCACTCCAAACATAGAGAGTTTGGAAGTGTGTAGTTACAATTAGCTATAATATGTTCATGATCTGAAAAATCATCCCCAAACTCGTCTTGTATCTTCCTAAATTATCTTGGTTCGCTTCAATTTGCAGTATATCCATGCCAATAATACCTTGGACTAGCCCTCACCTCAAACCATCAACCAACTTGAAACAAGAGCATGTCCTGTCCTTGTGGACTCAAAAAATCAGGGATGCCAGAACAGAAATTTTGCTAATTCAGTATATTTAATTAATCTACATGTAAATTAGTACTATACCTAAAACTGGTAGGTACCTCTTTTTCTAATTTATCCACCAGGAACAGATGGATACCTAAACATATGAATAGATATATTTTACTAACATATCAAAAAAATTGCATCAGGTGCTGCTTGCGTGATGACTAAGTTAAATAATATCTGAAAAAGTTATAGCACGCAGTGAGGTACTGCAGTTAGATTACCAACTTATGTAGTGGGAATATTGATGATTAAAAAAGTATTATACTTTTATTTCAATAGAAAACTTGTATTGTCGATGCAATTGCTATACATTATCTAAGCTCACTACCAAAAATCATGGCCGCCTCCTACCCGATAAACAAACATGTGTACTCACGACCATTCGTGTATCGAGTAGTTCCAGGGTGGATAGTGGCGTGTAGACCCTGTATACCACATGGCAGCTGGACATTCATGCAGGCGCCAAAATAATGAAAAACAGGAGAGATGTCCAATGGGGATTCAGAAAGCAAGTCAAAGGCATCATTAATTTATATTCATTTTATATCAGCTGATCTATTGATACTACTGAAGATATAGCTAAATTTCGGTGCAACCAGGTGAAAGGGGTAAGGTGAGTCACATACAAATGATCAGAAATATTTACACATATCATACTCCGGAATGGTTCAATTTTGTATGCATGGACCAAATATGTGTGCATACAACTTTCCAAAAGGAAAACAAGCATACAAATAATACCTCAGTAAAATACAGAATACAGATGACACATCCATAACTCCAATACAAGCCTGCTCAGATTGGAAACAGCCAGCTTTGGCAGACAGGTACAATATGTACCTATATGTGGCTAAGCTTGCCCAGTGGGCGCCACTAAGCATTTGCTGTTTGTTTGACCTTCATCTCTCAGATGTTTGGTCCTCCATAATTTGACAATGTGCTCAGGAGTTTTGCACTGGCACCCCCGATGCCACAGGTTTAAAAAGCTTCATGGAAGCAAACCATTTCAGGTTTCATACTTCAAGCACACACACATTCACTACCATAAGCTCACATCATACCAATAGCACAACGGCAGTATGAATGGGAGTATGGCCAGGGGTGTCTTTGGAATAATTCATTGCTTGTGGGTCTAACCTTCTTCCACCAAAGCTGCTGTGACTCAATAATCAGCATGGAATGCTTCAGGTCAGAATGTGCCATCCAATTCATGGGTATGTTGATGCAAAGCTATTACACACTCTCATTAGTCCATCCACCAATTTTATGTTCCATTTCATGGAGAAAGCATATGCTTCTTTATCACTGATCATTGTTTGCATTCCTTCCTCGACCCGTAGCTCCTTTGGCTGCTCCACTCCCTGTAGTTCTGATTACAAATTCATCCAGATTTACCTTCTGAACTTTATGGCCTGCTGGAATGCCATCAAACCGACTGGATTGTCGGTGGACTGAGTGTTGCTTCAAAGGCGCGTTTTCAGTGGCCTATATTATTTCATCCTTGGTTATGTTGGGGTGAATTTGTGAATATTTTTGTTCTTTGCTTTTCCTAGCCAAGATGTTGCCATTTTTTGTGTGGTAATTTGCTATCAAATTTGCTTCCCAGAGGTTGCCTAAAACTTGAATCTGCCTAGCACGTTTAGCTGCCAGATTTTCATGGACAATAATTTTAGATCTTAGTTCACCTTTCTGACTAAATTTTGCATCATAGACTGCATTTCTGTCATCCAGATTCTGGAACTTAATGATCACTCTTCGGTTTTTCCTCAAGCGATGGTATGCAGAGATGGCTCCTTTCAGGTCTACACCAAGCTTTTCCTTACTTATTTTTTGGTGATTTTTCTTGTTTTTTTTTGTGTTCAGGGTCCTCAAATGTGTCTGGGGGACAGTTGGAAATCCTCCCCCTCCAAGAATCAGCGAGTCCTTCCTGGTATATTGCTCAAGATCATCCACATGAGAGTTTGTATCCATCAATTCTTTTTTAAGTTTTGCGTTTTCCTCCTGTAGTAGTTTCAACTCACCCTTGATCTTTTGGTTTTCACCCTTTACATCATCCATCTCACTCCTATTCTCTCTTTCAGATTTCATCATAGCTTCCCTTACCAGTCTACTTATATCCTCCATGGCACACCTAATTTTCGGTCCCCAAGTTAAGTTGAGTTGCTCTGATCTAGTTCAAAGTATAAATAATAGTCTGCAAAGCTTAAGTTTTAAACTTCTCCAAAATAAACTAATATAAACAAAACGGTGCTAACTCCTGGCTAAACGCACGTCACTTTTGCCACGGTCCGACAAACGTCCGCACCGAACGCCGACCAGAGTTTGAATGACGTAGCCACAATATCACCTCTTCTGACAGGTGGCCACACTACAACTTTCTGACAAGGTAGTCACTCTACCATCTTCTTAGAGCCAGCCAACCTACCATCTTCTAATAGGCAGCCACCCTACTATCTTCCGACAGGTAGCCACCCTACCATCTTTCTGACAGGTAGCCACAATACCACCTTCTGACAGGTAGCCACAATACCACCTTCTGACAGGTAGCCACCCTCCCATTTTCTGACAGGTAGCCACCCTACTATCTTCTGACGGGCAGCGAACCCACCATCTTCTGACATGTAGCCACCCTACTATCTTCTGACAGGTAGCCATTTACCATCTTCGGACAGGTAGGCACCCTACCACAGTCTTCTGACATGCAGTCACCTTATTATCTTTTGAATATTCACACTAACTGTACAATGTAGCATGATTATAAATATTAAAACGCCCTTCAAACTTTCAACTTCAAGACAATTTCTGCATCGATGCCTCACGATACTGTCGTCTGACGACACGTCTGACGACACGGTCTGACGTCACAGTCTAACGACACAGTCTAACGACACGTCTGACGACACGTCTGACGACACGGTCTGACGACACGTCTGACGACACGTCTGACGACACGTCTGACGACACGCCTGACGACACGTCTGACGACACGTCTGACGTCACAGTCTGACGACACGTCTGACGTCACAGTCTGACGACTCGGTCTGACGTCACAGTCTGACGACACGTCTGACGACATAGTTTGACCACATAGTCTGACCACATAGTCTGACGTCACAGTCTGACGACACAGTCTGACGACACAGTCTGACCACATAGTCTGACGACATAGTCTAACGACTATTAAAAGAGGAACGACAGATTCCCTCCCTCTCCCGGAACATTCCGGCGAATGTTAGAAATGTACACCTTAGAGGAGAACGGCTAGGAGGTACTCCATAACCGGATGTTGGAAATATCGTAGGTGGAATTGCTCCTGGTCCGCGGGTTTCAAGCTAACAAGGCCAGCGACTGCTTTAATTTCTGCCTCGTCCGACTATGGTTCGGCACCCGAATGCAAGTTTGCAGAAACTCTAATTTGGTGAACCTCTTTCGCAATGACTAATCACCTAAGAAAAACCCATGACAACATGCCAAGAAAGCTCCAGATATTTATATGCATGCATTTATGTTTTCGGCCTTCCCAATGCAAGCCAGGTACGAGTCAGCTAATCGTCATTTTTCAATAACGGCCAATTAACTTGGATACAGACAGAATAGCTGGCGGTATTATTTCTTACAATGAAGACAAACTTCGCTCGAATGCATTGACGGCCATGTACGCGATGGTTCAGCGCGGTCTCAAGCGCCATCTTATCCACGATCAATGATTTGGAATATGGACATGACATATGGAGCAATGACATGTGGATAAACTGTTTGCCAACGTCACGTGAAAGGTGGGATTTGGCAAGTAGGCCGTCTTCCCTGTACTCTCCGCCAAGTACGCTGAAGAAAATGCCTGAATCCAATGGTGCTTGCATGGGAAAATTCGTATTCCTATTCATTGAAGAGCGCTAGATGAAAGGCAGGATCGTTGCAAAATTCTTCAGTTTTCCCGCAACTCCGAGAATTGGATCGTCGATGAGGAATGCCCTTATATCTTGTCTGTCGTACTGCGTCCCACCTGGATTCGCGCTTCAAAGATTCGATGATCAATCCCGAAACTATGCATCACACTCAGACGTAATCTCTTCATGAGGCGCCTCTTACATTGAGCTGCTCCATCAGTAATTTCCGCGATCGTCGGCCCAGCCTTCTGCCAAACTATCTCCTGATTTCTTGAATTTGCTGACTGTGTTCCAAACATTGTTCTAGGCGGTGGTGTCCGTTCATCTGTCCGTTGGGAATTCCTTAACCCGCTGTTCTTGTTTACTGCAGGCGGAGAATTTGCATCAGTTCTTAAGGAAGTTGAGCTTCCCTTTGTGGATACGAAGAAATGCGAGGCTCGCTATAAAACTCTCGGTAATAACTACCAACTGGACTTCGCACCTGGGTTTGGCGATACCAAGATATGCGCTCACGACACTTCTGGGACCGGCAAGGACGCCTGTCAGGCAAGTAGAAAACGCCGCAATGTAGTTAATAAAGTGACGATGCAGTCGTCATTCACTTTCATACTTACTATGGCCGTCGTTTTAAACATCATGACAGTGTAAATTTCATTCACTTCATTACTTCCATGGTTTGTTCTCGCTTACTTTTTTTTTCTCTTGACTTTGTGATCGTGGCTCGGCAGGTCTTGATATCCGTGTGCCTTGATAGGAATTCCAAATTAAAGAGCGGTATGTTTACAGATAAATACCTTTGAAATAGCTCCACATGAAACGCTTCATGTCTTGTTGTCACACAGTGCTGCATCTATAAGTAGGATCTCCTCATATTGTCATAATTTTTGGAATGGCGTGCCGTTCTCGGTGTCGGCAGCGACTTGTCACCCGTGACAAGAACCATTGTACCAAGCTCATGCAAATACATGAGTGTGTGTGTGTGTGTGTGTGCGTGTGCGTGTGCGTGTGCGTGTGCGTGTGCGTGTGCGTGTGCGTGTGCGTGTGCGTGTGCGTGTGCGTGTGCGTGTGCGTGTGCGTGTGCGTGTGCGTGTGCGTGTGCGTGTGCGTGTGCGTGTGCGTGTGCGTGTGCGTGTGCGTGTGCGTGTGCGTGTGCGTGTGCGTGTGCGTGCGCGTGCGCGTGTGCGTGTGCGTGTGCGTGTGCGTGTGCGTGTGCGTGTGCGTGTGCGTCGTGTGCGTGTGCGTGTGCGTGTGCGTGTGCGTGTGCGTGTGCGTGTGCGTGTGCGTGTGCGTGTGCGTGTGCGTGTGCGTGTGCGTGTGCGTGTGCGTGTGCGTGTGCGTGTGCGTGTGTGTGTGTGTGTGTGTGTGTGTGTGTGTGTGTGTGTGTGTGTGTGTGTGTGTGTGTGTGTGTGTGTGTGTGTGTGTGTGTGTGTGTGTGTGTTACAAAAAATAGTGTTACGAAATCTAAGGAAAATATGCTCCACTGGTCACGTCTCACCGATTCCATTTATAAGTAGCATGTTTGGATGTGATCACTTGGGCCAATTATTTAAAGCTGTTATTCAAGTGTTTCGACGAAAACCTATTGAAAATCTGCTTTTGAACAAGTTGCATTACATATCTGGGAGAGCACCTCGTCCCAATACAGTTCATTAATTATCATGCATTTCATGCAATTCGTGATCATACATCAATTGCCAGGGACCAATAAATCGGCAGAAACCGGCTAGCAAGTCAATCAACACCGATCGAGTGTTGTCCTGACGTGCGTGTTTTGGTTGCCAGGGCGACTCAGGAGGCCCGATGACCTACACTGACCCGGTCACGGGTCGGGTGCAGCTGGTGGGCTTGGTGTCGACGGGCGTCGGCTGCGGACACCCCAGCTTTCCCGGAGTGTACACCAGGGTCGCCATGTACATCGACTGGATTAAAGCGCGCGCATTCGCCAACGAGTGACGGCGTGTTACGGAGCTGTTGTGTTGTATGTATCTGGGATGGCATTATTTAATATATTTTATTAATCAGTACATCGCTCAAATAGGAATGACGGCCCCAATGCATTGGGCTACTGCAGTAGATGTCATCTTGGCGATAGCTGCGATGCTTTGGGCTTGCTCATGTATGCCATCCTTCTCCAAACTTTTCTCCGTGAACCACATGCTAATGACCACGAAGGGATAAAAGCACGTGAGTGCAGATGCTGCTGAGCGGTCGGACGTTATTCCGACGCGTGCACATCTTTGATATTATCTTGGTTGTCCGCTGGACGTTGCCACACGACCCGGACCAGGCCTCCAACCTCAGTCGATTGGCGCGGATCACGACATTGACAATCATCGCCGCACACTCATCGAACTGCCCTGCAACAGCGAACGGCCTGCAGTGGACCCGCTGCGACCTCCTCGGCGGGCCAGTGCCCGCTTCGGAGGACCTCCCATCTCTGGTGTCATCCTCCTATTCCTGCCTGACTTCACCGGCGTCCCATGTGTAATTCGCCAGCCCAGTGGACCACTGTCAGCTTCTCGTTTCGGTGGGCTGCCTTCAGCTGTCTAGCTCGGCTGGTCGCCACGAGCCTCAGGAGCCCGCCGGACAGTGCCAACGTGCCGGTGCTGCCAACCGCTCGGAGCAGACAGGCGCCCAGTTGTCTGGGCCGCACCACCCACCAACCGTTGCCTGTTACCCGGCTGGTGTTTGCCATTCTGATCTGCCTACTTGGTCTCCCTGCGCCACGGTTTGGTAGATCCAAATCGCCTTCATCCGTTGTTCATTCACTTCCTTTAACTCAGCAGCGTTGGCTGCTAGTGGCCGGAACCGTCCGCGTCGGCTGACTTGTAGGCCCTGGGCGCCTGGAAGCAACCCCCGCGGGGGAAGGGCACCACTGTAGACTCGGAGGGAAAGGATCGCGTGTCGGGTGCGATAATGACGGCAAATAGATGGTGGGTGGGTGGGATCACCGCCGCCTCCTCTCCCGACGTCTGTCCGACTGGCTGCTGTGAACGTACTGACACTTGCCTCCAGTCCTGTTATCGCCCCGCTTAATTTACAATACTGACTCTCTTTGACCTCTTTGTCCTGCCCAAGCGTAACGACACCTCCATGTGACTGCCTCACGACACCTCCATGTGACTGCCTCACGACACGTCCGTGTGACTGCGTCACGACACCTCCATGTGACTGCCTCACGACACCTCCGTGTGACTGCCTCACGACACGTCCATGTGACTGCGTCACGCCACCTCCGTGTGACTGCCTCACGACACCTCCGTGTGACTGCCTCACGCCACCTCCGTGTGACTGCCTCACGACACCTCCGTGTGGCTGCCTCACACCTCCGTGTGACTGCGTCACGACACCTCCATGTGACTGCCTCACGACACCTCCGTGTGACTGCCTCACGGCACCTCCGTGTGACTGCCTCACACCTCTGTGTGGCTGCGTCACGGCACCTCCATGTGACTGCCTCACGGCACCTCCATGTGACTGCGTCACGACACCTCCGTGTGACCGCGTCTCGGTCTCTAACCATCATAGTGTTTGTCGCCACTCAGCATTTATTCATCACCCTGTTCCCTGGCCCGTGAATTATCACCCTGAAACTAGAGCAGTTGTTTACCAACCTGCTGGCTGGGCCGCCAAATACTACCCTATTTTTCGAGCATCGAGCAGTTAGTTATCCATTACTTCACCGCTGGCTTTTTGTTCAACACCCCGCTCCCGGAATATTCTGCAACACCCATGTCATGACTGGCAATGCTCATCATCACCATACGAGTCTGATAGTCAACATTTTCCATCCACAGCCTACTTGCCACAGTTTGCCACCATTACTCACCTGCCTACCTCACGGACGTGAGCACTACCCGACAGACAGCTCTGTTGCCTGCCTAATCCACATGCCAGAGATAGACTTGCGCCTGTCACATTCTCCGTGGCGTGTGTCGCACTCCGTGACATCTATCACACTCTGTGACGTGTGTCACACTCTGTGACACATGTCACACTCTCTGTGACATGTGTCACACTCTCCGTGAAGTGTGTCACACTCTCCGTGACACGTATCACACTCCGTGACGTAACCTGATCAGTGTGTCACACTCTCCGTGACACGTATCACACTCCGTGACGTAACCTGATCAGTGTGTCACACTCTCCGTGACACGTATCACACTCTGTGACATGTGTCACACTCTGTGATATGTGTCACACTCTCCGTGGCGTGTGCCACACTCTCCGTGACATGTATCATACTCCGTGACGTGTTTCACACTTTGTGACACATGTCACACTCTGTGACATGTGTCACACTCTCCGTGACGTGTGTCACACTCTCCGTGATGCGTGTCACACTCAGTGACGCGCGTGCGACCACCGCGCAACCCATGACAAGCGCACGACAAATCAAATCTCCCGTCCGATCGGCGGCGGCGGGCAGCGGCGGCGCCAATCGTCCATTGTCGGCGTCGTCGATCACTCAGAGACGAAGCCGGCTTCAGCGGTAATGACGCATAATGTCGGGAGTTGCGCGCTGGCGCCGCTCCAAGCGACGGGTGCGGCGCTGGCCCCGGCCGGGTGCGGACGACCACCCCGACTGGCCGGAAATTGGGGACATGCGTCGGCCGCCGTGTCGACAACGGCGACGGCAGCCCGCCTCTGCAAGGTCGCTCGCGTTCGCGGCGGTCGGCTGCACTGGCGCACCTCAAGTCGCGCCGTGCGGACAGAAAGTCGCGTCTGCTCACCCCAGCTGGGAACGGTCGTCGCGCTCGCGCACCTCACTTCATCTGCACGTCACTTGCACGTCACTGCTGCTCCTAGACCGGCTAAAAGAGGCGTGCTGAAAATCGCGGCCGTGACAGGCGCTATTCGCTGCTTGACGGCCGACATGCGGTTATCGATTGATATGGGTTGGTCAAATGTCATGTGACCACTCGAGTTGCGTTATAGCACTACTTTCGCCAATATTACAGAACCTGCTGACCGAGATCATGCCCACTGACATCACTTTCATTTAGGTGTTTCCAGACGGCAGATCTCTATGATCGTCAGCATCGCCAGCGTTGTATTTAGCCGTCTGGAATGTCGTCAGCTCTGTGCTACAAAACATCCGCCTTATAAACGACACAAGGGATTCGGAAACTGGGTGCACTATTTAGTATACTTCCAGATTCATCATATTTCATTTGATAAAGTCACGGGTCTGCCTATATATATATATATATGCGTGTGTGTGTATGTATGTCTATCACAACCATCAAATCACGTCCGTTGAGATTAAACCATGTCAGTCGTCTTGTGGTTATAAAATACGATAATTATAAACAAATCGTGCAATGCACCAAATAGCAGGCATGTCTAGGTATGCACATTAGCCTGGGTCGATAATTTTCAACATGGTGTTTTAAAAAAACGGCTACTGCTTTTATTTTGCCTTGATATGTGCCCAATAACTTGGCATAAGTATTATATTGCTGGGCAATCAGCATTTGTTCTCAAAGTGCGTTTGAAAAACACTCTTTTCGACATTCGACGCCACATTGACTGTGAAAACCAATCCAGATAAGTATGTCAAATAGTACCTCTTTTTGATCGTCTCTACGAATTGAGTCTATTGAAACAACGCGGTGTCGAAAAATCGATACTTAAGAAAATATCGCCCATCTAATGTCTTCTAATACACCAGCAAACGTCCATTTCAGGGCATACCAGGAACTCTTAGGTTTGAACAAGTAAAAATCATGATACAGCGCATATTTCTGCACTTACTTATTTGAAGTTGTGAACTAACTCATTAGTTTCATTAGTTTCTATGAGTTAGCATGCTTCTATTGAACTTCGCTGTGATCACCATGGGACCATCGATGCCTATTTTCCCCAAAGGGACACATGTCAGACATCAATCAATGAACACTGGTATATCCAAGGCAAACATCGCGCGAAGGTGCGGAGCACAACTGACTGGGCGGCATAGAGTACCCCAGTTCTATCTTACATGGAACTCACAGTTGTTTTAGCATATTCTCCACATCCTTCTTAGTTGTTTGCACGGGCAAAAGCTGCCGGTGCATGTAGCCATCTTAGATGCAGCCGTCCCTCCTCTCCTTCCCGTATACAATTTTTGGGAGCTAGCGACACCTGCTTCACGCATCGTTCAACTGACTGACCTTGCACGGGAAACTGTGGAACTGACATTGGCATGTCCACATAGCCATCAAGTTTGGAGCTTGGGGTGTGGCACGTGAGGCCCGGTTCGAAGGTGCCGTCCCAGGATATCAACTCCTGCAGACTCTCCGCGGTCTCATTTAGTTTCGGAGTTCTCCTGGGACGGACACTGGGGTCTCCACGCTCATTTTTGCCGCGGATGCACCTGATACGTTCAACAGCGAACTGGCGCTCTGCTATCATCGCTACAGAGAAGTATCTGGAACACCATTTGGCTGTGAGCAATGCTCACGCGCGATGTTTGTCTTGGATATACCAGTGTTCATTTATTGATAAATGACATGTGTCCCTTTCGGAAAAGAATAGGCATCAATGGCCCTATGGTGATCACGACGAATTCCAATAATCACGGCGAATTTAATCATTTTTATCACCAACGTATCTTATTTTCATCTGATCGTGATGTGGAAAGGCTATCTTCATGTCTCAATATGCAACGAATAGGTGGGTATTTCATATATGATGCACGTGCGTACAAAGCAGCCTCCCTCAATTATGTTGCTATGTAGTTCAAACAGCGTATAAATAAAGGGTTCCTTGTATGCCCGAAATGGATATTTGCTGGTGTATTAGAAGACATTAGATAGCCGATATTTTCTTAACTATCGATTTTTCAACAATACCTCTTTGTTTCAATCGACTCAGCTCGTCGAGGTGATCAAAAAGAGATACTATTTGACCCGCTTATCTGGATTGGTTGTCACAGTCAATATGGTAACGAATGTCGAAAACAGTCTTTTTCAGACGCATTTTGATACAAATTCAATCGCCCAGCGATCTAATTTCTATGTCAAATTTTTAGGCACATATCAAGGCAAAATAAAAACAGTAGCCGTTTTTGATAACACCACTTTGAAAATTATCGACACAGGCTAATGCACATGCATTAGTGTGCCTTCCCGTCAAGAACCAGATATAGGTATAACCGATGTAGTTATGTCGCATATGTATTGCTACTACCCCTCTGCCAGGAGCAGCCGTGAGGAAAACAAGGAAGGGAAGAGCTTGCGTTTGTAGGGATAGCTTAGAATAGCTCGCACGTGTGCACATGTCCGGTGCCACCCACCAGCTGGACCGAAAAGCCGACATCAGTCAGATGGGCAATCTTAGCCCTTACTTCGTCACAATGGTCCTTAGCCGCGTCGGCACCCACAGCGAAGACGGACCCTGCACCGCAGACGAATGGGGTTAGTGACAGACGAATTGGGTTGGCAGCAGATGACCCGCGTTGGCAACAGACGAGTTGGGTTGGCAGCAGACGAGCCGGGTTGGCAGTAGACGAGTTGGGTTGGCAGCAGACGAGTTGGGTTGGCAGCAGACGAGTTGGGTTTGCGGCAGACGAGTTGGGTTGGCAGTCGCACACACCAGGGGTGTCGACGGACCGCCCAACCGCTTGGCGGCCACTCGCCCGACGCCGCCAACCGACCGTCCCCCGACGGTGCGCGCTGACCCAGCTGACCCAGTTGCGGTTACGACGCACCAGCTGGCACCCTCGGGGAGCAGGTGCGAGGACGTCGGCTACACAAGAGCCGCCGGACGGTGCCGGTTAATTGGGTGGAGGTGGCTGACAAACAGGCACGTTGCGTAGCCACCATACATGGCCGCTGCAGCGGCAGGGCGGAATCAGCGTACATATACGCACACACACACACACACACACACACACACACACACACACACACACACACACACACACACACACACACATATATATATATATATATATATATATATATATATATATATATATATATATATTACATGGAGGCGATGCGGGAGATGTGATAGGTGTAGGTGTGGGCGTAGGTGTATGCTTTGGCTAGGTCCGGTGAGGTATATTGTTATGAAAACAGATTTGCTGACGCCTGTGCTGGTGAGCGCTTGCGACAGCGCGTGTACAGTTCCTATGAACGCTTCGCTAGGTGTCCGTCGACAGCTGTACTGTTGGGAACATCAGCGTACTGTGCTCGTCAAGTTACATTTGGACACTATTTTAATTGCCGGTGTCGGCCGACAGAGCGGTTCACACGCGTTCCAAGGCGACTGCGGTGGTAGCACGCAGCGCGCCACGTCAGCCTCCCGATACATCACGAGGAGCCGACGCCTGGCCGCGGTGGCCGCGTCAGAACACTCTGGAAGATACCGGACGTACCTAGCGGACTAGCCCGTCGTTAAACGACGACGGGCTACAGTGCTCCTGTGTGCCGCCATCCTCTTGTTGGCCCTGAGCTGCGAAGCTGCGGTTATACTCAGAACGCTGCGCTGAAATAGGACCCACAGCCTACCACTGATATGATGTATGTCAAAATATGATGTAGCATATCTTGACTTTAGTAAGGCCTTTAACAAGGTCCCCCATAAACGGTTAATGATACAGCTTCAGGCCCATGGTATTGCAGGTAGCATCTTAAAATGGATGGAGTTGTGGCTTTCAGATAGACAGCAAAGAGTGATGCTAAATGGTACAAAGTCATCATGGCAAAATGTTCTTAGTGGAGTCACCCAGGGGTCAGTACTGGGGTCACTACTGTTCATTATATTTGTAAATAACATTGAAAGTGTCCTAAGCAGTAAAGTTTTGAAATTTGCGGATGATTTGAAGGTCTTTTGGGCAATAATAGGTCAAAATGAGCATATCTCGCTGCAAAATGACTTAGACGAACTTGTAAAGTGGTCCAAGGAATGGCAAATGAAATTTAATTTTGATAAGTGCAAAATCATGCATGTAGGTAAGCAGAATGTGAAGGCTCCACACTTGATGGGTGGCCAAGTGCTTCCAGTGACTCAACATGAGAAGGATTTAGGTGTTATTCTAAACACAAAATTTGGGGCATCAGAACAGACCAAGGAAGCCAAGAAGAAGGGACTGAGAATGCTCGGGCAATAAATAGGAATGTATCATACAGAAGTGAGGAAGTCATCAGGAAGCTTTACTGTGCATATGTCAGGACACATTTGGAATACTGCATCCAAGCTTGGTCTCCTAGCTATGAAAAAGATTGTTGGCTTTTAGAGAGAGTACAAAAGAGGGCTATAAAATGGTTAATGGTATAAGCAACCTGGCATATGAGGAAGATTGAAGAAATTGAAGATGTTTTCACTTAGATATAGGAGGCTGAGAGGAGATCTCATCGAGGATTTTAAATTTGTCCATGGTCTGGAGAGGGGATATTTTTGGGAAATACTTGAATTTAACAGAAATGATGCAGTTAGAGGTCATACATTCAAAATTAAAGTTAACCACAGCAGAACAAGGTTAAGGCAGACTTTCTTCACCAACAGGGTAGTAGAACACTGGAACCAGCTGCCAGAATACATCGTCAGTAGCAGCACATTGAACATCTTTAAAAACAGCATAGACAATCATTATAAGAATAGAGGGCTTGCTTTTCAGTATTACAGGGAGGGCTGATTGGCAGATTTGGTGGGCAACTGGCTCAGTGTACAGAGTGCAACCAAGAAGGGCCCTTGTGGCTCAGAGTTGCACTAATCTTTTATGTCCTTATGTCTTTATGTTTTGATCCTGGGATGGGGGAGGGACCAGTGTGGTATATGCTGTCTGCACTGAAAACAAATGAGCACAAGGAGAGCGTGTCAAGGATGAAAGCATAGCAGTGTCGTGTCATCAGCACATCCACACTGTGCTTTCCATCGTGTTTTCATTTTTGGGTCATGATAACACGACCTGGTTGTGCTTCCGAACACAGCAGGTTTAAATTGCAAGATGGCAGCACAGCATGACTGAGCTCACAATAGTCGTGACGTCATAAACACGTAATTCCTGTGCTTATTGTGGGCTCATGTGTACTACGGTTGGAATATTTGTTTTACGGAACGCCATTTTCATGAGTTTCGAACTGGCGTCATATTGCTATGTTCAGCTGTGCTAACTTCGGGGCGAAAGAGGATCACTCAGCTCTCCTAGAACGTGAACAAGAAATGCCTGAAGCTATGGTAAGCTGCCCACTTTGGTAACTTTTCAGTTAAAAAAAAAATATAATAAGGTACCTATGTAGGCAGGAATGTTGATTCTGATTTTTGAAAATAGTGGGTGGAGGGACAATGCCAAAGGTCGGACCGATATGGTTGGACGGCATTCTCCATGGGGCTCAATATTAGAGGCTGAAATCATCTGGGACCAAAGCCAGCATTGAGGGGGCACATTCTCCTTCAGAAATGTAGAAACAAGACCCATGAATATAGGCAAAGGTTGGTGTGCTGGAACGTCTGAATTTAATGGCAGGGATGCCACCAATGAAGTTTATATATATATATATTTCTTGGTCAACACCATGTGGGCAATGCTAAATTTCCTATGTTTGTGACAAGGCACACTGCTTAGAGCCATAGGTACCCACACATCAATGTAGGTAGTTTCAGATATTTGGGGAATGACTAATAAGTGATTGGTGTAATCATTAATCACCTTAGCATATGTGGCGGGGAAAAAGTATTTATATCCAATATCCAAATATGTTTTCTTTCAGAAACACATTCCGTTGCACATCTCCCGCATCATGCTTGGCGTGTAAATAACCAATTTTTACACAATTTACAAATTTTGTTTAAGGTTTCAATTTTATTCACAATTTTTAATTCCGTGGTTGGTTAGATTGGGTAGTTTCATGTTCCTCAACTATTTTGTATGCTATGCTGCCCAACTAAAGCCTCCTGTTGGTGTTACGTTGCATTCTAACTGAAAACTAAGCATTTGCACAGGACATTTGCAGTCACATCAGGTTAGTCATATTCATAAACATTGCATTTGAAAACAAAATGAAATGATTCAAGTTGGTTTCCTTAAAGCACAGTTCAACTTTCAAAGACTTTATAAAACTGGAATCTCATTTGCAGCAGAAATTTGGTCACATTAATTTAGTTCTGTTTGTAAAAATGCTCCTACGTGATTTTTTCTTCAAATGCCATATTGGACCTGAAATAAAATGAACCAACCATGAATGTTTCTTTTGGGTACACATCCCCAAGTCTGGAGCTAAAGTTAATATACGAACTGGTAAGCAGCATGTAGGTGATGCACACATGGTTAAAAAGAATAGGATGTCACTGTTTTTGGTATCTAAAAAATTTAATTGTGGCAAATTATCCTCTCGTTTTTGTCATTTGAAAGTTGGGTTGTACTGTTTTCTGATGATGCCGTTTCATATGATCCTATTTAGGATCTGTGGGACAGCGCTCAAGGTTCACTGTAAAATGCAAGCTGAGATTATGGCAGCACAAGCTTGAGGGAAAGTATCCTCAGTTTTCAATGATGAAAAATAATCTTGCCATTGAGGATTACAGAATACAACAGAACACTGGATGCACTTCATGCAATAAGCAGCTATATGCACACTAGGCTGTTCTAGCTATATAAGTACTGTAACTGATTCTGCATGTCTTGATTAAGTGCCAGTAGTCCAGGCATTTCGTGAAAAAAATGTGGTCAACCTCGGACAAATTGCAACAGAAAGTCTGTCAACCGTTTTATACCCAGAAATGTGTCATCTATGACATATCAAAAGTCTTAAAGAATCCTAGTGGTAGAAGGTGCCATGGCAGCCATTTTTCAAAATGGCCGCCATAAACCTTATATTTCCCAATATCTCCGCTTTTAAATAACGTAGAGCTTTCATTTCAAGTGCTAAACATATATGTTCTGGGTCCAGGAATCCAATGACACACATTTCAATAAGTTAAACCTGACCAAAAAGCGAAAAAGGCAGCCATTTTCCAAAGTGGCCGCCATAAAACAGATATTTTGCTATATCTCCACTTCTAAGTAGCATAGATATGTGATTTTATGTGCCTAGACATACATTTTCTGGGGCCAGAAATCCAATGATGACGCCTCTAGACTGGTGGTGGTAGTGGTGGTAGCTGGCCGTGATAAACAGAAAATGCTTGCATAATACAGTGGCCGCAAAAAATGTATACATTAACAATATTTGGCCAATAAAACAACAAGATCAGGGTGCTTCTTTTTAAGCGCTCATGCGGTAATTGCAGGCTCTGATAACAAAGTTCTCTTCAGAATATGGTCAGTGCGTGGGGAAGTCTTGCGGGCTGCTCCAGAGCCTTTCTTTCTCTCCGGAATGGTGCCTGGGGGTAGGGAGGCGGCGGCCATTTTGAGGCTGTAAAGAACCTGCCTCGTGACCTGTAGATCTCAGGCAACACGTATCACAGACATGCCCTGCTCCAACGGGGTCCAAGCCCGACTCTACTCAACATCCGTGAGCTTCTTTCGTCCCATTCTGACCACTGAGAGCAAAGTTATTGGCATCCAAAGTCGGGCGTCGTAGCAAAAAGGCGCCCAGAAAGGCATCAAACAGTTGCACCCACCCCTCTCACAGCCCATCGCTTACTGAGCTTTCCCGCTGTGTGTGTCAGGGTAGTGATGGGGCCCAGTTACATACGTCATACCAAGCTCCTCCCACTGACTGTTGCTAGGATACGCAAAACAAAAGTTTCTGTGATCACCGTGTGTACTTGTTTTGCGCTCGCGGTGTATACATTATTTTTGCGGCCACTGTAAGTACAACATAGAACTACATGTAAGTGCAGGAACGTGAATCATACTGAATGATGGAGTGGGATCATACCCTATGTCCCATTTGCAAGAAGCCGGCAGTGAGTGTGGAGCGACCACCAGCAACACTTGGTGTGAAGGGTAGCGACGCTATCAACAGGGCAAGCGCAGACAGAAAGGATGTGATCCAGACACTTCCTGGCCAACAGGTACATCAGGACTGTCACAAGAAGTACTGTAATCCCCAGAATATCGCCAAGGCAGTGAAGGAAAAAGAAGAAGGCCCTTCTACCCAATGTATACCTGTGCTTCGATCTACGAAGAGATAATTCAACTATCAGACGAACTGCCTTTTCTGTGGAAAGGAAATGAAGCTCGGGGGAAAGAGAAAGAGTACAGATATGCCATCATTCCCAGTGCGGACTGTTGAATTCAAGGACAATATCTTGGAATCATGTGACGGAAGGAAGGATGCCTGGGCAGAAACAGTCAAAGCCCGGGTCCTCCATGTGCACGACCTTCATGCTGCAGATGCGGTGTACCACCAGGTCTGCAGTGTTAACTTCCGCACCAACAAGCAAATACCCAATGTCCATCAGGTCGACAGAATAAAGGCAAAAAAAAAAAAAAAAATTGGTGGGCCCAAAGATGAAACACTTGCATTTCTCAGAGTTGCCCATTTCCTTAGGGAAAATGATGAGCAGATAACAATCAATGACCTAGTTAGCCCGATGGAAGAGAATCTCCATGGATCAGGACTTGGAGCATATACCTACCAACACATGAAGATGAAGCTGGATGAACACTTTGGAGACAAAATCTTGCAAACAGAGGTCAATGGGAAGCCAAACGTGGTAACATTCCGGAGCACAGCGAAGGTGGTTCTGCAAGATTTATATGGCCATGCACAGGCCGCTGATCCTGAAAAAGAGAAGATGAGATTAATCAAAACGGCAGCTAAACTGATCAGAGATGACATAAAAAGTGTCATGACATCACATGAGCAGTACCCTGACATGCTGTTGGAGGAGGAAAACGTCAATTTCCTGCCAGAAAGCCTAAGGCTACTGCTGGGAGTATTGTTTGTCGGAAAGAATGTGCGCATGAAGACGGCCTCAATTGGGCAAGCAGTTATGCAAGCGGCCCGACCTCAAGTTCTGCTGGCTCCACTGCAGATTGGACTGGGGATCCAAATGCACCATAACTTTGCATCACGCTTCTTGATTGATTCCCTCCACAAGCTTGGCTTCAGCTGCTCCTATCAGGAAGTTCAAAGGTTTGAATGGAATGCTGTGATGTCACATGGAACAGACATACCCGACTTCAGTTCAGAGTTTGTCCAGTATGCTGCAGACAATGTAGACCACAACATCCGTACCCTGGATGATAACAATACCTTCCATGGCATGGGGATGATTGCTGCCATAACTCCAGCCACCAAGACCAGCAGACCTATCCTCAGGGCGCAGGTCACCTCCAGTGATATCTCCACGGTGGGACGAATTCCTATCCAGTACCACAAAGAAGAGAGCCGCGGTATGACAACACTGGCATACCAGAAACTGGTCAACAAGAAGGCAAAGGATCCAACAGCAGACCTTGATCTCCTCTGGAAGACATCAATCATGTTCACCTCGTCAAGACCGGCATGGTCTGGACTGATGCAGCTAGTGCATCATGATGACCACCCCGGGAAATCATCGATGATGTTTCTACCAATGATCGACATGAATCCCAGCGATGTCACGTACATCTATTCAACACTGAAGCTCGTGTGTGAGCATGCTCGTCGCCATGGTGTTACGCCCATCATCACCTTTGACCAACCACTGTGGTGGAAAGCCCTCATGATCATCGAGACTGAGCCCACAGGAAGTGTCTTGAATGAAGTAGTCTTGCGCCTGGGGGGCTTTCACACAGAAATGAGTTTCTTGGGAAGCATCGGGCACCTCATGGCTGGATCAGGACTGCAGGAAGTCTTGGAGTTAATCTATGCAGACAACGTGGTGGTACACATGATGACAGGCAAGCCTATTGCACGAGCAGTACGAAGACATCTTGTTGATGCAACACTGAATGCCTTGATTTTGTCAGACACACTTGGTGTGCCACTCCCTCAACCATCTGCAGAGCCACATGAAGTGGAGGAGACCAATGAGGAAACAGTGTCACCAGATGATGAGCTTACGACAGACGGAACTGGAAACACTAATCTTGATGAACTTGCTGCCCTCTACAAGAACCTGATGGAAGGTTCCTCCACTACGTGTTCGATGGTGGGGCGAATCACAGGCCAAGTCCACTACGAGTTGGATGGTGGGGCATTAGTCCAGTGCATTCCATGGGCACGTGGCTCAACATACAAAGGTATCTGCACGCAATACACAGAGTATGTCACAAAGAAGTATGGACAGGCAACATTCGTGTTTGATGGCTATGATGGTACATCAACAAAGGACACTACACACCAGAGACGTACGAGAGGGAATGCTGGAGCAACGGTGACGTTTGATGAAGATATGCAGGTCACAATGAAGAAGGAACAATTCCTGGCAAGCAAGACAAACAAGCAGCGCTTCATCAACATGCTCAGCGCCAAACTACGGGCACAGAACTGCCAGACACATCATGCTGCAGGTGACGCTGATCTCATAGTGCAGAAGGCAGTGGAGACCGCAGCCACCACTGATTCTGTGCTTATCGGAGATGACGCAGATCTGCTCATCCTGCTCATCTATCACACCAACCTCAAGTCATGTGACCTGTTCTTCCAACCCGAGCCAAAGAATAATGTGAAGAAATCGCGTGTCTGGAACATGAAGTCTGTCAAGGAGCAGTTAGGCCCCGATGTATCACAGCACATCTTCATGCACGCTCTCCTGGGATGTGATACTACTTCCCGCGTATATGGCATTGGCAAGGGAGCTTCTCTCAACAAATTCAAAACCAGTGCGCACTTCCGTGAACAAGCCAATGTGTTTGACAGACAGGCAGCGTCCACCGATGATGTTGTAGAAGCAGGAGAGAAAGCCCTGGCATGCCTGTACAATGGGAAGCCTGGAGAGTCACTCAACGTGGTGCGACATAAGCGGTTCTGCCAGAAGGTCGCCTCCAATACTTTTCATGTGCAACCCCAAAGTCTACCGCCCACATCAGCAGCAGCGAAACACCACAGCCTTCGTGTCTACTACCAGGTCCAGCAGTGGAAGGGCATTGCAGCTAATGAGCTACGGCCAGACGACTGGGGTTGGTGGGAAAGCAATGGAGGACTCGTGCCCGTGCAGACGGACTTGCCACCAGCTCCGGAAGAGCTCCTCAAGATAATCCGGTGCAACTGCCAGACAGACTGCAGCAGTCTGAAGTGCACCTGCAAGAAGCACGACATAGTGTTCAGCTGCATGTGGCAACTGTCGAGGGTCGGCATGTACGAACTCAACACAAGTTACATGTGATAGTGATCACGATGACTAGACTGCTTGAGGAAGACTGATCAATGCTTCTGTACATGTATCGACTATGGTTGTCTGAGGCGATGTTATGAGGCTATGGTATGGTAACTACATGCAGCATTATAATAATTATGACCTATATATGTATGTCGTCCATCAAAATGTTGCGTTTTGGTCAGGTGTAGCTTATTGAAATGTGTGTCATTGGATTCCTGGTCCCAGAAAATATATGTTTAGCACTTGAAATAAAACCTCTATGTTATTTAGAAGCGGAGATATTGGGAAATATAAGGTTTATGGCGGCCATTTTGAAAAATGGCTGCCATGGCACTTTTCACCACCAGGATTCCTTAAGACTTTTGATATGTTATAGAGGAAACATTTCTGAGTATAAAACGGTTGACAGACTTTCTGTTGCAATTTGTCCGAGGTGATATCAAATAATGCCTGGACTACAGGTCACAGTTTGAGCAAACAAAATAAACTAATCACTTAAGTCATAAAGTGTTAAGGCTTAATAAGAGCCACTTGGGCCCATCTGGGCTAACCTTATCTAGAGAAGGTATTAGAAATGTACATACTCTTACCCCAATGAATCCCTTATCTCAAGTTCCGAGGAAGTCATATATCACAGTCTAAGTAGCACCATTCACTTGCTATTGCATAGCACACTCAACAACTACAAACTCCTCCCATCATACCGATTGTCCTAACACAGACAACCTCATCAGTATCACATCCCAAAGGAAGGTATTGCATGCATTGCTAAGTACAACCTTTATAAACTTATAAAGAGCTTAGACTTAATGAGAGACACAAGGGCCCATCCATTTGAGTCTGTAAATAGAAGATACCGTAAGCATGGCAAAAAGACACACCTCAACCAACCCACATCCTGAAGATACCAGTCCTCCAATATTCCACATGCCTGTCATGCCTATCCACCCTACCTATCCAGCCCTATTCCCCTGATCTCTCTCAACACATGTGGATTGGATGCCTTATCAATAATTTTAAAACTGCATCCATGCCTCCTTAAAGGAGCATGTGACATACACACTAACCTAAGATAATTCCCAACCCATACATCACGAACTAGAACAAGATGTTTCTGTCCAAAAAAAATGTCCACCCTCTTTTCAGATACATTCAATGATGAAATCCCCACAACATCAGCAGGCAGTCCATTCCACTGATCAAGAATCCTTTTACTGAAGACCTATTGTCACTTAACTGCAGGGTTAAATTAATGGCTTTTTGTTAGGTGTGAGATGTTGAAACTAGCCCAGTAGGATGTATAAATTGTCCCATGGAATTAGCGTCATTTAAAATGCTTTTGATGGTTCAGAAAGTGGTATATTCCACCCTATTTCACAAATAATTTATCACTCTTTAACTGTAACTTAGAGCTGACAAAAAGTGGGTGCTACATGACCTATGTAGTCGTTACGCCCTAAAGTCATAATAACTAACTAGAGCTGACAAAATCCAGATACTTTTCAAGATTAAAGCATACCTTCATAATTGCCTTTAAAATCCAATCTGACCTATAACTTGCAATTTACATTAAGCTAATTTGGTATCTGACAATCCTATGATTGCTGATTAATTTTTTTGCCTAATATGGGAAGGAGAAGGGTTTGTCATTTCGATATAAAATTGTCACCAGTGTTCTTCTAATGGATTCCAGACAGTATGATATTTATGATATAAGGTGTACAATGTGAACTGTTACTTCCAGCAGGCATGAATGAAGTCTGAAAACTATTGATGGGGCAAATGCTTGGAAGAGTGTGCTATGCACAATGAGATGAATTATGCTAGATAAGTTGGGATTAATTAGTTTATTTGGAATGGATGTATGGTATTGATTTGGGCATGTCAGGGTCTCTTTTCTCATTTTATAATATATTCACTTCATTGGTTTACATCAGATTGTCACCTGTGGCTTTTATTAAGCCAAATAATATGTGGAAATATTCAAGCCAGACTTCAATCACCTGAAAAGCGGCATGGTAAATTACAGATTGCCATTAAAATATGACGAGTGTAAGGTTTTACAGATAGTATCTGGAGTCGGGATGTTAAAATATGTGACATTTGTACAGTGGAAGTCTTAAAACAGAAAAGCAATGTAGCATCTATGAACATGAAGTTAAAATTTTAGCTATAATTAATAGGAGTGAAGTATAATAGCAAAAGAACGTTAATAAATAGGTATCATTCTAAATTAAAAAGGTCTTGTTATAAGTTTAAAAAGGTCTTATCTAAAAGTAAGGGTCAGTGGTCTATGTAACAGAGTTGCTAGACACGTACTGTTTGAATCGTATAATATCTAACTTTGTGTGTTGTGACCCCGTAAATCAGCCGACCTACCATGCCCAGCACATGTCACGCCCGCACATGTCCGTCCGGCGCCGGCGACGCGGTCACCGGCCCTCATCGGAACCGAGTCAGCGTTTTCGGGCCAACACCCGGCTGCTGCGACCTGTACCGGCCTTCCGGCCGTGTCTGAGCCAGGGCTGTGGGCAGACCCCCGCTGTGAGACGTGTCTGGACTGTCGAGCCGCGCGGACCTGTCGCTATCGGTCGCGTGCGTAAATTAACAACTGTACTTCGGCCTCCAAATTGAGAACTGAAAGTGATTGCTGTCGGCCTGGAACATTATTGCGAGTGTCTCTATATATTCACTATACTTTCTGCACAATATATCGTGCAGAGAACATATCATTTTTGGCATTCGGAGTTATCGCGACGCGCGGGTCCTCTAGTCTATCACGAGCCAAGAAGAAGGACCTTCACTACATCTAACAGGACCACAGGACCCACCTTAAAGTGGCCTGCCTAGTGCATACCTGTTAGCATAAATCACACCCCATGCACCCACCCCTTTCTAGTGCTTCTTCTGTACAAATTAGAGCTTAAATACAATGATTTGCCATAAAGCTGATCTATTAATTTGTGTTGATTAATTCAATGAGAGACTCCCCACTGCATCAAGAGGTTGCCTATTCCGTTGATGAACCATGCAATGACTGAACAAGTATTGGCATTTAAATATCCTGCACCTTGACTCTCCATTTCATTCATGTCACCCATTAATCTCCTTTACTTGAATAAGTACATATGTAATGCAATGAGCATCTCTAATGTCATAATTTTCCTGGTCAACTGATCAGCCTAGTAGCTTTGCACTGCACCTTTTCTAGCATATCTATATCTCTTTCTAGATTGGGATCGCGGTAACTCAGTCAGTAGGGAGTTGGACTCTTGGCTGTAAGATCATGGGTTCAAATCCCACAACCTGCGTGATTATTGAATCTACCCGCGACCAACCGGTGTGACAGATTATCTATGCTATGCACCCCATCAGTTGGATGCATCATAAAAACAGCTAACATAAAACACGTAACCTCTAGGTATAGGCCCTGTGCCCATACATTATATTCTGAATAGGTTGCATATAAGTCATAAAGTGTTCAGACTTAGTATGAGCCACTGAAGCCCATCTGGGTTGAACATGGAAAGGGAAGGGAAGACACTATAAACCGGGACAAAAAGATACTCAACACCCTAACCACCCTAAGTTCTAAGCAAAGTGTCTACTGACACCCTACTGGCCCGTCAATACCTATCAACCCACCAATCTACCTCAATATATCTGGCCCTATTGACTTGATCTGTGATAACACATGCATGGATTGAGTGATTCATACACCCATCCAATACTGTATCCCAGTTCCAAAGTATCTATCTACCCCAACATGTTGCTAGATGGCAACATTCACTTGACGTTTAATGCACGGTCCTCCACACCAGTGATAAAGTATTCATGGAATGAGGTGGAATATACCACTTTCTGAACACTCAATTGACATCCTTCTCCTAGAAGTATCGACATCCTGCTCCTTGACGCATGCTTATGAAGTATTCGTGTCTCCCTTCCAACATTATCTTGTTTATATGTAGCATGTGCATGCTCTCGATAAGTGATTCTGATATACAAACATTTCGCAATTAAATTTCAGGTAAAAGGATTACCTATAATGTGATATGGCATGCAATACCAGTTTATATTATAGATATTATTCTCCCTATCTCGACCATAGCTCTTCTTAAATTATAAATTTCAAAACAAATGATTAAGGTATGGTCATACATGTGCTAGTACACGCTTAGTCCTCACTGTCTGCTAGCGATACACTGGTAGATCACAGTCTCTATATATTCACCGTACACGGCCTCACTATGCACGCTGTTACCTCTGGCCTTGCCCTGGCGCGACTGGGCCCTGCCGGGGCGAACAGTCGGAAGTGGGTCGCGTGTCCGTGGTGTCCCATAACCATAAACCACTGCCCGCGCTCCGCACATGCGACACACGCACAACAATAAGCGCCTACACCATTCGCTCTAATTTGAGTCTGAATGGCATCAAAATCATTTTAAATAACACTAATTCCATGGAAAATTTCGACATCCTCCTGTACTCGTTTAGACACCTCACACCTAACAAAAAACAAAACATTATTTTAACCGTGCTCCACACACGTGCCCTATCAATCATCTTAAAACTCCATCGATGCCTGCTAAAAAGAGGCTGCACAGTTTGCACCTATTAGGATCAATTATGCCTCTCCACCACTAATTAGAAAAACATAAACAACATCCTCCACCACATCCTATTTTTAGATATATTAAATGAAGAACTCCTCACACCAGCATGCAGATTATTTCGTTAATCATCCACCCTTTGATTGACAACCAGTTGGTGCCTAACTGCTCCATATCTTGATTTATCTAACGTGAATTGACGATCCATATGTGATACTCTAAATATAATGGCATCATTCAGATTGACATTTGAAATTTCAACTATTAAAATTGTGTGTTCATTAACAAAATTCATTTGTTGCAAGCTCACAAATAACTGTCCTTGACACACCGCCCCACCCAAAGACAACTTTCTCATGATCTGGTTAACTAGATCTGATTGACATGACATGACTAACTAGATCTGATTGACTTTGTACTCTACAGACTGGTCAATCTGCAAAATGTTGATACCTGCGATACCCGTCGATACCCGCTCGTCAGAACTAGCGGTAGGTAATCCTCGGGTTAGCTCCCTTTAGCGCAGAGGCGTCGATGCCAACCTCATGACTTGCAAAAAATGAAGCGATAATAATGTATGTAGTGCCTTTTGCACTAATTAGTGAATAAGAAACGAGATGATTGTGAGACATGGAGATGTGGGGTCAGAAGAATGACCACATTCGGTCTGATTTCAACAAATTGGTTTTGTTTGCTACTTGCCGCGCTATAATGATACACAATAGGCAATGTTTGATATTTTGCACTGATTTGCGCTTAAACAGGCAGACTCATTGACAAGTCAATGGTGCCCCAAGTTCATGACCAAGGTTAATATAGGGTTGTCTCGGATGGCCTTATCTTGTGTTTGAGCATTCTATGGTCGTTTTAATCCCTGGATATGATTTCAATGTGTAGTTTCGTACTATAAATGTCGAGCTTCGAAAATTTTGGGCGTCTCTAGCATTTAAAATGCGAGTTTTCATGCTTAACCTAGGCGGCCACTTTCCCTAGGAGTCTTAGGCGAAATGTACACGTCACAATATTGAAAATATATGAAGGCATACTGTATTGGGCATTCGATGTGAATATTTATAGTAATTTGTAAATCGGCGATGAATTTGACAGTTTCTAAATTTGTTCTGCACACATTTCACCTTTGGCCTGGTATGCAACATCAATCACGATGAAATTCGATTGAAACGTGCATACTTATGAGGAATTAATGGCTAAATAAGGTGCATGATTATCCGTGAAACTTAAAACGCAACTTCACCACGGTTCTTATCGTAGATAATTAGCGTTGGTATGGATTTGACACATATGGTGCTCTCTAGGCGCCTCTATCAACGGTTATCAGAGAAAGTTTCATCTCTTAGCTCTAGGTATATGCTCATTGAAATATGGGAGGAACTTCCAAGGGAGTTACACGGATCCGTGCTGGAGAAGGCTAGCGCTTGAGGACGTAGCTACACTAGATGCTTCTAACCCCTAATGCATCGTGCGGAGATTTGTGTGGCGCCAAGTTTGGCTCAAATGACACCAAAGTCCCATTTCTCGCTGCTAAATTAGTGTGCAAGATCGAAAAGAGACCACATTTCTTATATGAAAAGGGCTCGAAAATTGAAAATATGAAAAGAAAATGATAATATTACTCTTTTTTGCTGCAAAAGGGCGACCGCTCCATCTGTCCCTCCTTTGGATTAAGCCTTGTCTACTGATGCATTCAAAGGATACGATCGTTTGCATACACCCTAGCTGAGGAAGGCTATTTACTAATTCGTTGTGAGACGTGGAATATGACCATGTTGCAGTGCTCAGGTGCAAAGGAAGGGTGCGTACTATTACTTGATCCTTCCCAGAGGTGGAACGAGCTGGCTCGGATAAGGGGCCAAGGTGGAAGCGGTGTACAAGAAAAGAACGCGGCGACAGACGCTTTGCAAAAGTCGAAAGCAGCATTTCAAGCGGGGGTTGGCTGCGATGCAAGTATGTAATTTGTGTGCCTACATCATATCGGTTGGTCATTTTGTGCATGACAAGGTTCGTAACAACTCACATAGATGTGGGATGTGACGGCGTCGTGCAGATAGCTTCGATAAAAAGCGTAGACACTGAAACTCATGAAAACGATGTAATTTTTTTTTTGTCAAACCACGGATATGATTTCATAGCGATTGCATATTCAAAATACCTACATTAGTGGCTCAGTCAGACAACATGGTGGGGTGGGGTCTAGAGGTTCTAGGGAATCTTAATCCGCACATTTCAGCAGATTTCTACACCCCATGTACCCCATACGCCCGTAGTGGGTGCAATCGATTTGTTGTCGGTGACCAAATCACAACCTAAAAAAGATATTGAGTTGAATTTTGGGGCCCATACAAACGGCACGGTGTGGTATCACACACATACGCAGGTTCTTATTGTTTAAAAAATTCAATTATTTGTGGGTACTATGCACAAGATACCTGAAACGCTAAATTATGAGTCTTGCCTCGTGATGTGGTTTTGTTCGAACCTACAAGTTCATTCCGAGAGCCGTGACTTGACTGCCCAATTTTGTATTCTGGTGTGATATCGTCTCGTAATTGATGTCGAGCGATGCGTGTTCAACTCTGCGAAGATATGCAAGTTTTCGGCGCGTTTGCGCGCAGGTTTTTTTGCTGCCGTCCACAAGCATAAGTGGATCAAAATAAATTAATAACCAATGTGTGAAGGGTAAACATTGCAAGTCCTCATTTCAATCTGAATACACTTCTCTGCAGATATTCAAACTTTTGCATACATTTCCGGCTTTTGATATGCACGTGAGACAACGGTCAATGACAACATAACGGTGGTGTCTTATGACATGGTTAGCAAAGAGGGTGGTAAAGCTGAACACAAAATTATAGTTAATTGTATCGGCAACATCTACATACTCTTGCGATTTTTCATCCGCTCCCAATTTAGTTCGAGGTGGTAACAACTGCATCTTTAAACTTTCTTTTTCCTGCAGGTGACACGCTGCCGTCGATGCTGCGCGTACTGGGTGAGTACGAAAACACATTCGTGGACAGACCAGACACCAACGTGATAAGTCCACACTATGCCGAAAAAGTACTACGCGTCATAGGGGTAGATGTGTTAAATTGCACGGATCTAAATATGGAAGAACTGCTCATGCTCTGGGCAATATCTTTCACCATGTTTGCTGAAAAGTTCAAGTTCTCAAAGTGCAAGAATACGGTTAGGTTCATGTGCATCAAGGTGTGCAAAATCGGCAAGTTTAGCGGCAACAGACTGTCCTACACGCCACGCCTGAAGACTGTATTGAAGGCGTGTTCAGTTCCTGCCATAATCTGATGTTCGCCGGCGTAAAGGAAATGCTATCAAGGGGCATTTGAGGCGCATCTGTGCCACGGACCACGAAGTTTGTTGTGACCATGCAGTATAGTATGTTTCCATTCATTTCGTGTTTAGTTTCATTTCGTACAGTATGATGATTTATCCAACAGTATAGTGTTGCTCCTCCCGCATCGTCGGTGCCAGCATGGGATTTCGCAACTCGGCGTGTTGGAAATGTATGTACACGCTGTGTCTGTGTGCTCTCCAGGGTACGCATACGCGTGCTATGCTGTCGTGTCTTGTGAGAAATGTAAAAAATACATGTTTTGTATTGCTGATGACATTTCTATGCTATAGCTGTCATGATGCATCTGATCAATGAAGTAATCAGGAAGGATCCACTAGTTACGAAGCTGCAGGACACAAGGTCTAGTCACGGCCACCAACAGAGTGTATACGAAATGTGTTAAAAATGTTTGATATTTCTGGGGATGTGACCGTATGCTTTGGATTGTCCTTTATTTGTTTTAGATTGTGTTCGTTGGTGGATTACAAATCAGTTCGAATACGAACAACTTGAGATTGACAATGTTTTGTATTGGACGATTTTGAAGTGGTCAATTTATGAGCATCTCAAGTCGTTCATATTTGTATTTATTTTATTTGTTATGCGAAACAATCAAAAGTTAGTCGAAGGCAATTAAATACAAACATTTTGTTGTTAGTCCTTCTAAACTTGCCTGTGCAGCCACTAAACATACAAGTGCGCCCTTCAAACCATTCTAGTGCCCTATGAAAGCATCATAGTACCAAATAAAATCATGTGATATCCCCTGAGTCTCGTCAACCGTCTACAAGTAAGTCTCGGAGTGGGTAATTAATATGCATTAGGAACTAATCAAGTCCCTAGTGAAATGGAGTGCGGCTCGCTAAATGCTTGCGTAACACTGGAGGGGGAAATTATGGGCGAACTCGTTTTTCGTATCCTTAGGGGCCGAATGATCGTGCGGAATGAGAGGAGCGAGTGACTGTTGCATGCATGCTTAAAGGGGCAGTTTTAAGGACCAGTGGAGTTGGTTTGAATTCAACGCAAGTATTTAGCGGTCAGAAACATCACTGTCAAAATTGTACTGGATGCCACCCGGGCCACGCTTGCATCTGGCTGCCCCGAGAACGTCGATGCTGTGCGTGTGCGGGGGAGGGGGGATTGAGTGGTGAGGGGTGAGTGAAGTGGTGGAGTGGAAACTCAAAATTTTTTAATTAAAAAAAATGGAGGAGGGGGGGCCTGGTCGATTTCGCTTAAATTAAAGCCCTGGTCGATTTCGCTGTCCTTTTCTCATTCCAAATAAATTTTGTTTGTCATATATCACCAATATGAACTCCCCAGAGCCAAAAACATAATGTAAGTCGAGAAAAGTCGTGAAAATCTAGCCCCCTGGTAACGTCACTTTTGGGGGAACTTTGTTTTGGTGGGTGGACCCGGACCCTACTCGTCGAGGGCTCTCCGATGACACCTTTTTCGTTGTCGTGCGATGCTTAGTTTAGATTTTAGACGGGGGTTACTAACCGCCCTCCCCCCCCCCCCCCGAGACGGGGTGTGAGGATCTGATCGGGAAGACTTGGGGGTTAAAGATAAAAATTCATTCAAGAATTAAAGAATTCTGAACCAGCTCGAGCAGTACTAGAGGCGCAACTGCCTGGATATTGCTGGCGTCCTCGAAAGTTTCGGTGAAGACACAAGACACCTAGTTATTGAGGTGGCTAGGGGAGCTGGTGTCACCTTGACGAGAAACGACATTGATGCCAGCCATCGGTTCGGACGTCCCCGAGAAGGGAAAACACGCAAAATGATAGTCCGACTGAATTCGTACCAAAAACGCCAGGAGGTTCTTCAGGCAAGGAAACGGCTGCGATCCGATAGAGCCTGTGACATTTACATTTCTGAAAACCTAACGAGAAAGAATGCAGAAACGATGTACCATGCACGCCAGCTGAAACAGCGAGGGAAAATCGTAGCAGCTTGGACGGACAATGTGAAAATGAAAATACGAGAAAGAGAGAACGGGTCGACAAGGGTCATCCGATGCCTATCAGACCTCCCTTGCCCAGATGGGATGAGAGTCGATCGTACGACGACACTTCCGTCTGAGTCCGCCGCTACTGATGGCGTCCCTACCCAGATGATTTCAGCTGAGTCCGCCTCTGCTGACCGCGATCCCGCCAGCGGCGCCGAATTCCAGACCGGGAGGGGCAGGAGCAGCAGAGGCGGAGCTATCCAGAGCCAGTGAGAGTGGGAATGCGGGTGATGCGAAGCATGAACGGAGGCTCGTTCACTGGGCACCGGTCTGTGGGATCGGGGCGTTGCCGCCGACCACCATGCACATGCGCCTGCCGGCGATCTGAACCGACACTGGGAACACTGGAGGCGCTGCGGCGCAGTATCGGCGCGCACGAGTACCGCGCAGTTTGGACGGTGCCACTGGCACGCCCAGGGCCGAGCACCACATCCTTACATGAGTAATCCCATGGTGAGTAATTGTCAGGGCGCTGTCGGAGGTATGCTCTCGCATCTGGGTACAACCAGTTGCATAGTGCGACAATGAAGCTGTATGTGCGTTGTTAACAACATGCATGGTGAGAGTCATCGTATACATCTTGCTTCTGTGAAATATTTCCATACTTTGCTCCATTGTGTGTATGTTGTTACGGTGATGTTCATGAGCTACGCCAACCGGGCTTTAATGGGCGCTATATAACCAGTAGCCGTTGATGCGCCCCGAAGCCCAAATAATCGATAAAAAAGCTACGCCAACCCTCGTATATTAAGGGAGAAAAATGTTGAAAGTGCGCTGCCCACCACCGCTGTTCCTAGCATATGCACAACTGTCTCATTACTGTGCCTGCACCTGTCTCCACCAGTTCGCTTCACTGTCCCCCGTTTTCACGTTGCAACATTAAAAAGCTCTTGAACGAACCCAAACTAAATTCACATTGTTCACGGCGCGTGGCACCAACTCACATAAACGGACACACCGAATATAGAATGGGGACTCGTGGCACCGGTGCTAAGAAAAATGTACTCATTTAAATTTGGGATCAAACACCTGATCTCAGGATACTCCTCATTATATCTGGTATTGAGATTAACCCCGTTCATCCTTACGTCGACCGTGCGCGAATAAAAATAAGCCACGTACACATAAACAGCGTCGCGGCCCCTGCAAGGCTTGATGAGGTCGCACAATTTACTACTCAAAATAGTGTAGATATATTATTATTAACTGAGCCAAAACTTGGCAACCAGGTCCACCCAAGTCTTTACAGATTATACAAATTCCACGATCCACTTACGAGGCACAGGACTCGCCAAGGAGGTGGGGTTGCAATCTATGTAAGCACGACACTCGCAGTCAAAGACTGAACCACATTTAACTCGATGATGTGGAATGGATATCGTGTATGGTGAAAATTAAAGATATATCGATCATAATATGCTGCACATATCTCCCACCGAACCTATCATCAGGTATTCATAAGTATAATCATAAGTCATTTATTGACACATTTAATGATAACATGTCCTTAGCCCTGATGTTTTTCCCGTCAATAATCCTTGTCATGGGCGATTTTAATTCGAGCAATATTTTCTTGAGCCAATCGTACGCCAAGGGAAGAGTTACCCCATTTTACTTAGATCTAGAAACAATTAACACGCTGCAACTCTTCCAACTTTCGGTACATGGATCGAACATTTTGTAGAAAGAATCCCAGCAGACGGATGCGTGTTTGCTACCCGGGAGCGCAGGTGAAAGATGTTAGGGATAGGCTGGAGGGAGTAATGAGGGGAAGTGGAGAGGGTGCAACGGTAATTGTGCAGGTTGGAGTTAACGATGTAGGAAAAAATAATACAGAGGAAACAATGAAAGCCTATAGGGCTTTGATAGGTAGTTTAGCAGGAAGTAGGAAAAGAGGAGTGGTGACATCCATCCTCCCTATGGTCCATGCAAGCATGGAGTGGTATTCGAGGGCCATTGGGCTCAATACCAGGGTGGCCAACATTTGTAAGGAGCTTGGGGTGCAGTTCTTGGATTTGTGGGGGGAGTTTTGGGGGAGGACGGAGATGTTTGCTTTAGATGGATTACATCTGAGCAAGAGAGGAGTGGAATTGCTCAGCAATAGGTATGAGGAGGCTCTCAACAGGAAACAGGGAAACTAGGCAGGACATGGGGGGATGTAGCTGATAAAGAGAGAAGCATAGCAAGCAATGGAAGGAATAATTTATCATGTTTTTATGTCAATGCCAGAAGTGTTAGGAACAAAATTGGGGAACTGCATGCATATATGTTGTCTGAACAGCTAGATTTGGTGTGCATAACAGAAGCATGGGTTAACGAAAGCATGTTTGGAGACAACTTGCAAGAATTTGAATTGACAGGCTACAACATGCATGCCTATCAAAGAGAGGCAAGGATAGGAGGTGGCATTCTCTTGTATGTTAGGCAAGTAATGAAATGTCATTCCATAGAGGATGGAGTACATAGTGCAGGAGTAGAATCTTTGTGGTTAGATATAATTCTGAAGAATGGAACAAAATTTAGGATTGGGGCATTCTATAGACCTCCAGACCAGAATGAAAACACTGACAGGCTGATGCAGGAAGAGATAAGTAGGAGAGTACAGGAGAGAACTATTTTGTTGGGGGATTTCAACATAGCAGGATTGGGAAACAAAACAATAGGTGTAAGCAAATCAGAAAGATGTTTCATGGCTTGTTTTGAGGACAATTTCTTCTTTCAAATGATACACGAGCCTACAAGGGAAAATAAAATATTAGATCTAGTGCTTACTAATGAGGAAAATTTTGTGCAAAATGTTAACGTAGGAGAGACCTTTGGTAATAGTGATCACAACATTATACGCTTCTCATTATATGTTGGAAGGGTAGCAACCAACAGAACATTGATTCCGAATTTTACAAAAGGGAATTACAGTGAGTTCAGGAGCTTCCTAAGTGAAATTAATTGGGAAGACATATTGAATGGCTTAGATGCTTATGAAATGTGGACAATGATAAAAGATAAGCTATTTCAGGGTCAGGATAGGTTCATTCCCAGTAGGCAAATTAGATCAAACAGGGTTAAGCACCCTTCGTGGCTGACTAGGGAAGTTAAGCAATTACTGGACTCAAAGAAACAAGCATTCAAGAAACTAAAAGATACTAACTCTGGGTTAAACCTAGAATCATATAGAATAGCTAGAAATAAAGTTAGGAGGTGTGTTAGAGCATCTAAAAGACTTGCTGAAATCAACTTTGCTCGAGAATGTTCAGCAGGTAATGCTAAGAGATTCTTTAGCTTCTATAAATTTAAGGCTAAAAAGTGTAGTGTAGGACCACTGGAGGTAGATGGGGAAATAGTGGTTGATGATTGCGACATTGTGGAATCCCTAAGCAAGCAATTCTCATCAGTCTTCACTAAAGATAATTCTGGTACAATAGGAACATCTGTAGGCCATGCCATGGCAGGTGATATGCTGGAGGATCTTACAATAACTACAGAAGCCGTAGAGAAGCAGTTGCAGAATATAAAACCTAATAAAGCTTCCGGACCAGATGAAATATATGCTAGGATCTTAGTAGAGTGTGCTAAAGCTTTAGCAACTCCCCTAGGTATCATTTTCAGGCGATCTATGGAGTATTCAGAAGTACCTGAAGATTGGAGAAATGCAAGTGTAGTACCAATTTTCAAAAAGGGAAATAGGAAGAGTGTAGGAAACTACAGGCCAGTCAGTTTGACCTCATTAGTTTGCAAAGTACTAGAAAAGCTGGTTAAACAGAATGTTCAGATTCATCTTGATAGGCACAACCTTTTAAGGGATACTCAACATGGATTTCGATCTCAAAGGTCTTGTTTAACTAACCTATTGGAGTTCATTGAGTATGTTACCAAAGAAGTAGACAATGAAAGCAGGATGGATGTTGTGTACTTGGACTTTAGCAAAGCTTTTGATAAAGTTCCACATGGAAGGTTAATTCATCAATTACAACAACATGGGATTGTAGGAAAAGTTCTACATTGGATTGAAGCATGGTTGCAGGGAAGGAAACAAAGGGTAGTATTGAATGGATGTAAATCTGGTTGGAAAGATGTTCTGAGTGGAGTGCCACAGGGCTCTGTTCTAGGGCCCCTCCTCTTTATCATCTTTGTGAACAACATTGAAGTAGGGCTGAGGAATAGAGTGTTCAAATTTGCTGATGACATCAAGCTGGTAGGAGTGGCTAACAGCAGAGATCAATCTAGTAATATTCAACTAGATTTGGACGACCTAAAAGAGTGGGCTGATCAATGGCAGATGACTTTCAACTATGATAAGTGTAAGGTTATGCATATAGGGTCTGCAGGCGAGACATTCAGTTATAAAATGGGAGGGAGGGAACTGGATGTTATTGAAGAGGAAAGGGACTTAGGTGTGTTGGTCTCAAAAGACCTTAAAGCAGAAAAACAATGTATCTCAGCTAGAAATAGGGCACTCAGAATGCTGGGACTCATTAATAGAAGTGTGAAATATAAGAGCAGGGAAGTCATGAAAAAGCTGTACTTAGCATATGTGCGGCCCCACTTGGAGTACTCTGTACAAGCATGGAGCCCCTACCTAGAAAAGGATATAGATATGTTAGAAAGAGTCCAGCGCAAAGCCACTAGACTCGTCAGTGGATTAAGTAACTTAGAATATGGAGAAAGGCTTAATGCATTAGATATGTACTCACTCAAGTATAGGAGATTAAGGGGAGACATGATTGAAATGTACAAAATTGTTAGAGGGCTAGATCAGGTCAATTTGAATGATGCTCTGCAGTTTAGAGTATCCCATAGGGGTCATCAATTCAGGTTAGACAAAATGAGGTGCAGGACAGTTAAACGACAACAGGTCTTCAGTCAAAGGGTTGTTGACCAATGGAATAGGCTGCCTGCTGATGCAGTGGGGAGTCCCTCATTGAATGTCTTTAAAAGTAGGGTGGATAAATTTTTTTAGACAGGAAAATGTTGTTTTTGAATTCTAACTTGTGATGCATGGGATATTGAGTATTTTCACTAGCTATATAGGGTATAACATTATGCTAGTATTATGTTGTACTATATGGGGTGTACCTAGCAGTGGATTTGGCAACTTCCTTTGCGATGTCATACTGATGAGATTGGCTGTGGTGGCACAGGTGGAGGGATTGCATGGGTTTGCAATCCCTCCCATGCACGTGTTGCGTTGCAACACGTGCATGTTTGCATGCGGCATCAGCCGTCTAGCTATTCGGTCGATGCGCACACATGCCGACCAAGCATTCGCTGGTGGCAGCGGTGGCCACCGTTCCACCTCAGCGACGCCCGAAGCAATCACCTGGCCCTACAATCTTGGCGACACGCCACATGATGTGTCACCCGCCACCGCAGGTACCCGCCACCGCAGGTACCCGCCACCGCAGGTACCCGCCACCGCAGGTACCCGGCGTCACGCACCCGTGGCCAGAGGTGCACAACACGTCCAGAATATCACCTGCAAGCATTGACACCCATGCACATGTTACATTGCGATCGATTCCAGAGATCGGCCATGTCTGTAAGTCCAAAATCCTGTTCTTCGGCGATTTGGTGACCTTTGACTTGACCCAACGCCACAAAAGTGCAAATCGCACGCCTCTGGCACACTGTCGATCGTTTAGTGCGGGCTTCATGAAGGTCGAGCAGCGGTTGCCGAGATCGGCCATGTCTGCGAGATGGTGTTATTCGAACGGTGTATATGAGATGGTGTCTGTTTTTTAGACCCTCCCGTTGGCAGGTGCCCGTCATACATCACTTCCCATACAAACGTTTGAGAATTGCACCGCGATCGAACCCTATCAACTGTCACGGCGTATCTGTGACAGCCTGCTGCGCCATGGTTCAGCCTGATGGAGCTGGCTATATGCAGCCGATATTGTGCATCGGGAACTGTTTCAAAAGAGTTAGCGCTGCCAAATGTCCTGTTCCGAAATTGCAGTCATGATTTACCGAAATATGCGCGAATAGTCTGTGAAATAACCAAAAATGGACCGTACATGCATTTTTTTGTGTGTGTTAAAATGTCTTTCCTGAGGTGATATATCTTCTTTATCACGCGCCCTGGAGGGCCTCTGAAAATTACGCGCAATGGAGGGGAGGGGGCGGATTCCGCCCCCATAAGATATTGGCCACTAATAAGGCTAGATCAATGAAATTCACAGGGTGGGTGGGCACGACAGTGAATTTTATGGTGTGCAAAGTTCATGACCTTAGGTCAATATCGTCAAGACCAAATAAGTCAAATTAGCAAAATTTTCTGGTTTGGCGTGGCTTGGCTTGTCATTGTTATGGATCGCTGTGATTCTGTTTAAATGCTCCAAAATTGGCATTAATGATGTTTTGGACATTTCTAATGATGCAATACAGGTGCCAGATCCGCTATTTGACCGCAGGTCACCCATATACGAACACTTTATCAGGTCATTACCTGCTCCAGTTACCGAAAACGGGTTGCCCACCCGACTGCTCCGTTGGGCGGCTCGGCACAATCGGCTTCGCGAAAAAGGGAATGAAATACATAAATACAGCATGGAAACGCTTAGGCACACAATGACAAACAGTGGATGTCCGGATGTGTGGGGAATACATCCAAAGAGACATCAATCGCATGACAGTCATGACAACATTCCAGTTGACCAAGTTTGGTTCCATTAGCCTGCCATAAACATGACCTGACTTGACCTCGGCGACCTGACATGACTTTTAACTTACATAGCATAACAATATGCATCAAACGAGTCGCTAGTGTTGTCAAGAACACTTCCCTTTTGCCAATATACGGGAAGCGTATCAGCGCCGATCTTTGTGGTGTGGCGTGGCGATTTTTTTACACTTTAACGGCCCCTAACTCGAAGAATTTTCGGTCTATTTTAATTTGTCTTATCTTATACCATGCTTCGGTCATTTCTAAGCAGGTACTACAAAAATGGCTTCCATCGGCCGATACAATATGGGGTTATGTACGAAATATCGGAGGATTGGGTGGATTTCGCCTTCCCCCTCCAGGGCGTGTGTTAGCCAGTCATGAACTTGACCCGACTTGACCTCGTTGACCTGCCATGACTTCGAAACAATGTAGGACAACAAAATACATCAAACAAGTCGCTAGTGTTGCCAGGAACATCTCCTTTTTGCCAATATACAGGAAGCGCAACAGCGCCGACATTTGTGGTCTGGCGCTTGATTTTTCAGTTTAATTTAACGACCCCTGACTCGAAACATTTTCGATCGATTTTCGTTTTTCTTACTTTTAGCAACGTGGCGGTCATATCTAAGCAGGTACACAAACAATGGTGTATATCGGCCGGTAAAATCTGGAATTATCTACGAAAAACCGGAGGGGTGGGCGGATTTCGTCCCCCCCCCTTCAGGTCGCGTTTTATGTGGTGAATGCCTTTTGTTCTTTGAATATTGATTGTCTGTCACAACAACATCACAGTTTCAGCCAATATCTGTCACATAGGGTAGTAGGCGAGTTGGCAGGTTTGTACACCTCTACCCGTGCGGCGCAGACGAGAGCTGGCCGGAGGCCGCCTTGCGGTGGTGGAGGTGGTGGCGGGGGCGGTGGCGGCTGCGGTGGCGGCGGTGGCGGCGGCGGTGGCGGGGACGGTGGCGGCTGCGGTGGCGGCGGCACCGGCGGTGGCGGCGGTGGCGGCGGGCGGTGGCGGTGGCGGCTGCGGTGGCGGCGGTGGCGGCGGTGCCGGCGGTAGCGGCAGGCGGCGGCGGTGGCGGCGGGCGGCGGCGGTGGCGGCGGTGGCGGGGGCGGTGGCGGCTGCGGTGGCGGCGGTAGCGGCGGTGGCGGCGAGACAGCTGTGGTGGCGTTGGCGGCGGTGGCGGCGGTGCCGGCGGTGGCGGCGGTGGCGGCGGTGCCGGCGGTGGCGGCGGTGGCGGCGGTGGCGGCGTTGGCTGCGGTGGCGGCGGGCGGTGGCGGGGGCGGTGGCGGCGGTGCGGGCGGTGGCGGGGGCGGTGGCGGCGGTGCCGGCGGTGGCGGCGGTGGCGGCGGGCGGTGGCGGGGGCGGTGGCGGCTGCGGTGGCGGCGGTGCCGGCGGTGGCGGCGGTGGCGGCGGTGGCGGCGGGCGGCGGCGGTGGCGGCGGGCGGCGACGGTGGCGGCTGTGGTGGCGGCGAGACAGCTGTGGTGGCGGTGGCGGCGGTGCCGGCGGTGGCGGCGGTGGCGGCGGGCGGCGTCGGTGGCGGCTGCGGTGGCGGCGGTAGCGGCGGTGGCGGCGAGACAGCTGTGGTGGCGTTGGCGGCGGTGCCGGCGGTGGCGGCGGTGGCGGCGGTGGCGGCGGTGGCTGCGGTGGCGGCGGTGGCGGCACTGCCGGGCAGACCGACCGCGCCGCTGTTGGCCGACCACGTCCACATGCGCGGCACGTACCCACCGCCACCGTGTAGTTATTCCCATAAGCAGGCCGGCATCGGACAATAATCGCGCGCGGCTCGCCCGGGTCGGAATGAGAACGCGTCGCCGGACTGCGACCGCCGGCTCGTGGTGACCAGCACGCCGCCGTGCTGCTCCAACGCAACGGTCGGCACGGCACCACACGGCACGGTACGACACAGTACCACACGGCACGAGCGATGGTCATCACGTTGGCCACCTCGCTGCGGACAGGTTCGACTGTGACATGGTAGGTAATGTTTGGCCATCGGCAGCATCTGCAAAATAAAGTTGTCAAACGTGAGGGAAGAGATCGGATAACAAGCTCTTCAAGACCGGCGGGCCTGTACCCGGTCCTTGGAACATGCGCTGGGCTTGTGTTCTGTAAGCACATTGATAGGCTGCAGGCAATGCCGGCACTGCAACTAGGCTTTAGGGCACACTACCGAGCTACAGGCGGACTTGATTCCAACATTTTCTGTATTATCCTCCTCTACTACGAGCATTCCTGAAAGGTCGCGAGGCCCAAACAGTCATTGTGCTGGTGATAGAGCCATCAAATACCGGCTTGCGTCCGAATCAGTTTGGCTATTTGCAGTCAGCCCATTTATTTGGTGATTTTGAGGCTACTAGCCATGGCACCAAGCTGCTGGCTGTACTAAGATGGCCATTTCTCGGAGAGTTCGTTAGTTTTGGCCCAACGCTTCACGTAACCGCTTAAGTTCGCTTATATCCACGTTCCATCGGTGCCCGTAGCGCTATCTGCTTTAAGCATACGATCACAAAGCCAGAAGAGGGGGAGGGCAAATCCCCAACCCCTTCCGTCGAGTGCGGATTTACCATGGCATCACGGATGGCTTGCGGAGCACGTCACGTACGAGGGATGAGGGTTGATCAAACATCTCCAACTTGGAACATGTTTGAGACATTGAAACACGACAGACAGCGCCAGATGGATGACAGTCACATACTCTACTTGGCAACCGATGGGACAAAAATCTGACCTTCCATATCAGGCCAAGTGCAGCTATATCAGACCGATCCAAGAGGTACTGGAAAGCTCGTTCAATTTTATATTCGTGAACACACAATTCTGTCTTCCACATCAGGTCTACTTCACCCAGGGCTGGATGATTTGTGCTTAACATTGGATACCATGGTGCTCTGATGATTGCAATCGACAAAAACTGCGAGAACTAAAAGTCCCCCATTTTTTAATGTCAAGCGATCTATTTTCTTAAAATTATCAACGTTAAAAAAGAAACCTAACCCAGCCTAACATAACCTAAGCTGTTTTTCAATAGTTTTTTTTTGTGTGAGAATATTGCAACATTTTTGGTAATCGTTTCGGTAGTACTGTGCTTTAAGGTGGTAACAAAAAAGTGTTATTGGCACTGTATGACCAACGCAGGCAATGTGGTTGTAAGCCCAAATAACAAAAAGAAGTTTTCTGCACACATTTGCCTCCACAAAGCAAACAAATGGGTTAGGTGTGATTAGGTTAGGTTAGTTTATAATTTTTAGGTTGAAAAGTGTGTTACTTTTTTCTTCAACAAAATGCATTTGCACCGATAATAAGTGGTCCCATCATCTTAGTCGCCGTCATGAACATGGTGTCCTTAATACAAATTCCCTACCCCGCAGAAAAAAATCACCTCTAACTACAAATTTCGTAGTAATGTTTTTTTTAAAGAACATCTCAGGTTAGGCTAGGCTGGATTAGGTTTTTTAAATTTGGAAGATTTTCAGAAAATAAAATGCTTTAACTTTTTCTAATACATGTGTATCATTGCTGCTCATTCTGATCGATCTGGCGGTGTTATGCTCTTGTTGTGGCATTTGTATGAGTATTTGTTTTGTAGCATTAGGTGTAATCATAGCCTCGGTAACTGAAGTTGAGACGTGATCTCGTTGCGGCGGCGCTGTCCGTGAAATGTGATGTTATGCGGGCAGAACCCGCCTGACTGATAAATGTACAAATGTAGGCACCATGATTGTACAGTCCAAACGAGAATGTCATCTGATCTACTTATGCAGATTTTTGTTAGTCCGCAGAACACGATTACTTGACCCAATGTTAAAATTGGACGGCAAAGGTCGCGATCTGGTCGAACTTTGCCATCCCATTTTAAATGTCCACTGGAAAGAATGGGACAGGTTTATAACTAACCTGGTGAGCGGAAGACAAATATATTTATTGTAGAAAAAGATTAAATAAAAGTGACTAATGCGTATGATTTGAGATAAGTTTTCCGCAACCAAATTGATATCATATTTTTTTTTAAACCTTCGGCTAACATCATGCGGGCTTGAAGGAAAACTTCGATTTGCCCTCTGGTGAAGGTACCTTTTGTTTGTTATTTGTCACACGCGCCTTTGATATGATATAGGACGCGCCCGTGATAAATAACAAACCAACGCAATTTTATTCGGTGCAGATGCCTATTGTAGTGCAAGGCTGTTCCGGTTCCATATTTTTTCACAATCACAATCCATTTCTGTGTGTTGTGTTACTGGCACTAGGATTGACTCATGCATGATATTGATTGTGAATAACAAGCTTCACATTAATGGGTACTTACTTGTAGTTACTCTCAGTTTTTTGGTACTTCAGTGCCCCTGATTCATTACTCACTGGCAGCTGACAATTTGACAATTATACTGCTAAGCATGAATAATTATGCTGTGCTTTGCTCCATACTTTGTGTCATGGGATGCTATTCACAAAGATACATGGTTTATACCATGTTTTGCATAGCTTGCAATTGAGTCACAAGACTTAAGTGACACATTGTGATTTGAATAATTGGCTAATGATTCAACTAATTTGTATGGAAAGATGTGAGTCAACTCACAATTCAATGTATATTTTGAGGAAATGAATTGATTCAACTCATCACTCATCCAAAAACGATTGATTCATGAGTTGATTCTCGATTCAAATCGAGTTTAGCACAAGTCTGACTCGTGGTGTGTGCAAACATCAGTATGACAATGCAACTGTTGTTTAGTGGCTTCGCAAATTTTTAAAGGCAATCTTGTTTAAAATCCATCAGCATCTGCTAATCTCAGCATTCTTTGATGCAAGTTGTACTTCCACAGTGGAGTGGAAATCCAGTTATTTTGTTGTTTTTATACAATTTTCAATTTTGCGGCAAAAGGTGGAGAGCCAGTCCACTATCTGAACCTAATCTGTTTCTTTACAATACAAAATATGCTGGTTAATAAACATCAACTAAGTTTTCTATACACCATGGTGTTTTTCTTCTTGTTTTCCTTTAGTTTTCTTATTAGGATAAAACAGCATGGATTATTGGGGAGGCCCAAATCAACATGGGGGACCAAGATCTACATTGGTGGGGCCATGGCCCCCACAAAAGGATACAAATCGACGTCCCTGGTATATTGTTGTGCTTCATAGTTTCATAGTCATGTTAGGTCACCGAGGTCAAGTCGGGTCAAGTTCATGGCAGGTTAATGGAACCAAACTTGGTCAACTGAAATGTTGTCATAAATGCAAATGACTGCCATGCGATTGATGTCACCTTTCATGTTATTGCCTACACATTCTGAAACCTACTGTTTATCATTGTTATCGGAGTAGTCGGGCGGGCCGCCCGGTTTCGGTAAATGGACCAGGTAATGACCTGGTAAAGTGCTGTTATATAAGTGACCTGAGGTCAAATACCGGGTGTAACATCTGTATTGCATCATTAGTAATGTCTGAAACATCATTGATGTCAATTTTGGAGCATTTAGACACAATCACAGCGATCCATAACAATCACAAGCTAAGCCACGCAAAACCAGAAAAGTTTGGCATTTTGACATTATTTGACCTCGAAGATACTGGCCTAAGATCATGAAATTTGTACAAAATAGAGTCCACTAGCGTACCCATCCACCCTGCGGATTTCGTTGCTCCAGCTTTGATAGGAGCCGATATCTTAGGGGGTGGAATCCGCTCTCCCCCTCCAGTGCGGGCAATTTTCAGGGGCCCTTCAGGGCGCATGTTAAGGAAGCCATGAGTGATCACAGGAAACAATATTGTTCTACTTGACATCGTTACTCAGACAATATACGATGAGGAAAGCGTGAGTAGAATAGTAACGGGTAGCAAACTTGACACTGTATCATAAGCGGAGTCAAATTATTTACCTTGATTGTGGGGTAGCTGAAGCCAAGAGCGCCTGATTGTCGTGAGCCTAGCCAAATCAGCTCAATGTCATTTCATTCTGAACAAATGCACCTGGAACAGTGGTCGATCACAAAAACATCACGGACTACATATGGTGCGTGTGCGTCCACGAACTCTGCTCCGACATTATAAGTGGCGACACATAAAAAACAGCAAGTTTCAATTTTCCAACATTTCGTTCTTTGGACCTACTTTAGGTTTTCGGAAAATAACAATGAAATAAAAGAGCAATGTAATAAAAACATGGCATAAAAGGCGCGACAAAAAAAAACGCAAAAAGCATGGCAACTGCTCAGGAAAACTGTCAAAGTGAAGGAATGTGACGGCTGATGCAATGTGAATTTTGTTCCACCGAAATGAACATGCCAACGCGGCCATAACAAACATTAACCCGAACAGAAAGTTACCACCTCGCAATTAAACGTGTCAGCCATGCATCTCTAATGCCAACATTCATCCCAATGTCTCTGCCACTAATGGTCTGTAACCCTATTCGCTGGGCGCATTATGTATATCAGGTAGTCATATGCAGATGACATACGTCTGTTTAATGTGTGGCAGCCATTCTATGCGCGAGGGAGCACCTGCCCAGCACACTAGCAACGGTCGGCCGCACATCTATTCTCCAGAACTTCACGGACTGTGAACGCCAAATTTACCACTGTCTTTCAAGTTCCAGGCATCAAAGCCAGCACATGATGATCATATGTCGGCGGAGAAATTACAACGTTATAATCGTGTTTTACTAGCCCTTGTGCAAAATGAAGGATGCATGCATCTGCTCTCTCACCAGTCATCAATATACTAAGTGGGAAATTCCACGGCAAATCGACGAGGCCGTTGGGAAGAGCACATCCGGTATGAAGGGCTCCTGGGTCCATGAGGGCCGGAATCCCTCAGGAGACCCCTTACATAATAGAGGAGGCCCAATCTTTTGAAGAAGAGATTCCGACCGGACGGAGAGTGTCATGAACCGTGAAAGAGGGTCCCTGAGTCGACGGATGAGACCCTGGGCCGGACGTGCAGAGCCACCAGGTCAGCTTTGTGTCACGCTGATGAAGAGGGTCTCAAGGCTGACAGCCGACCACAGGCTGACAAAGAGATCTCAAACTTCTGAGACGATCTGGGCCGAAGCGGAGGGTTACCGGTGCTGCGTAAAGGGTTCATAAGCCCATAGACGGGCCTGGGCTGCCACACATTAGTGGCGCTTCCAAGGGGTGAAGGGATACCCGTCCCCTATCTAGCCCAATAGAGCCCTCCAGGTAACCGCCCTGAAGGGCGGAAATGCAACCAAGGAAATGTTAAGTGCATCTAATAGCTTGTGTGGAAAGTGCTCTGGAGACGTGAAGACGTCCACCCTGAGGGCTAGCAAGGGTCGAGAAGAAAAGAGAGGACCGGCCGAGAGCTGGAGTGCCTATACCAACCGGAAAGAGCAGTCTCAGCTGAAATTCGCCCCTAACAGCTGAGGAATAAACCGGCACGTGAGGGTCTTAAAAGGCTGATATGCTCTTTGGATTTGAAAGGGCACCTTAGGGATGGCCAGGGCCCACGCGAGCTGAAGAGAACTAGTGAGGCGCACAACCGATCTGAAATGATCCGAGGTGAGAGTTACATAGGATTATTTGGAACTGTGATGGGCCTCAACAAGCAGGCGAGCGCCTTGAGTGATGCAGATAATTTTGTAAGAGTCAGAAAGGACTGGACTGGCTGGAATTAATCTGTTGTTCAGAGCGGTCCCTAATGGATGAGCAAGGATCCCGAGAGGAAAACATAAGCATTACTTCATCATACAGTTCATCATCATAGTTAATTGTTTATGACATCATCAATCATATTATGTCAGTTTTCACTCTGAATGGGATATTCCTTCTCTGGTCTGTTGTCTGGAGCTGCAACGTTCTTGCTTCCTCACGTATTGGTCAGGATTACACATGAGTTCAATGTAGCCGAATGAAAAATTAAATTGAATCATCTATGATCTAATTCCATGTTATTATAGGTACTCAAATGCCACTGGAAAATTTCGGTGGGAAAATTGGCGAATACAACTGTACATGCAGACAACTATAACAAATGAAGATGGAATTATTGTTTCGGTATGATGAGAGATGTAACGCAGGGAAACGCGAACATTTCCAGGTCATCATATGTCAAATAGATATTGCTGAAAATGAAGGGTATGAAACAAAGGTGTATCTGAATATTGTATTCCATAGAAACCAACAGCATGAATTCCACAAGCTAACAAGAGCCTTGATCCCTGGAATCAAGGACCTTTAATCTCCTTGGATACAAAGGGTCCTTGGATACCAGGCATCTTTGATCTTTTGTCAAGCTCGTTATAGGTGAAACATACATTGTGCGTCACCAATTTACACTATTCCATTTTTGTCCATTATTATTAGGCACTGGTATTACTACGGACAAGCACAGCATTAGGTTATAAGATAAATTGACTAGAAGATGTTGATCTGCGAAGTATTCCTTTTTATTGACCTGGCCATGATGTCAGCAATGTAACATCAGCCATGACCTCGAACGGCAACCTTGTGTACCCATGAATTTCGCAAGATACAGGGCTGTCGAATGTCGTCTAAATCTGGTCACTGTTGATTGGGTGCTGATTGTTGTCGATAGAAGGGTGCAGTTTTGGAGAAAAGGTTAATTTATATTGTGATCTGATCTGTGATGTCACCAGGTGCCCCCATGTTAAAATAGCATGCCAACCCATCCGTCAACACTTTATTTTATGCGAAAATTAACTTAATAGAACGGCTTTCCACGCCCAGTTTCCGAAACGCTCAATTACCTCCAACATTCAGCGAATGAAACTAGTAAGCGATGGAAGTTGCGAGCTGAATTAAAGCTAGGGCATGTTTGGCAGTAGACGTATTGTTGACAAGTAGCGTTGATTAAAACACAATGAAGCGCGCTCCACACACATCATCATTTTTCCTTGTCATCTAATCTTCGTTGCAGAAAACGAACTGGAATGGTGTTGCACTTGGAGGAAAGCATTGCTTGATTTTCGCAGCAAATTAACTAGAACCCTGTCTTGACACGCAAGGGGAGATAAGTGACAGACTTTGGCTGGCTTTTCTTCAGGTGTTGCGGCCTGATCGCTCTATTCGTTCGTAACGGAACTGATCGGATAGAGCAGACCCGACCCGTTCACTTGACCCGACCTGACCTCCCCAGACAAATAAAATCCGACCCGCCAGTCCCGTTCCCCGATCCAACCTCCCCAGACCAGCGTGACCCAGCCCAGCCACCCAGACCAGTCCGGCTCGACCTGTCGCCCCAGACTAGTCCGGCTCGACCTGACACCCCAGACCAGCCTGACTCGACCTGACACTCCAGACCAGTCCGGCTCGACCTGTCGCCCCAGACCAGTCCGGCTCGACCTGACACTCCAGACCAGTCCGGCTCGACCTGTCGCCCCAGACCAGTCCGGCTCGACCTGACGCCCCAGACCAGTCGGGCTCGACCTGTCGCCCCAGACCAGTCCGGCTCGACCTGTCGCCCCAGACCAGTCCGGCTCGACCTGTCGCCCCAGACCAGTCCGGCTCGACCTGACACTCCAGACCAGCCTGACTCGACCTGTCGCCCCAGACCAGTCCGGCTCGACCTGTCGCCCCAGACCAGTCCGGCTCGACCTGACACTCCAGACCAGCCTGACTCGACCTGTCGCCCCAGACCAGTCCGGCTCGACCTGTCGCCCCAGACCAGTCCGGCTCGACCTGACACTCCAGACCAGTCCGGCTCGACCTGTCGCCCCAGACCAGTCCGGCTCGACCTGACACCCCAGACTAGTCCGGCTCGGCCTGACACTCCAGACCAGCCTGACTCGACCTGACACCCCAGACCATTTGGCTCGACCTGACACCCCAGAATAGTCCGGCACGACCTGACACTCCAGACCAGTCCGGCTCGACCTGACGCCCCAGACCAGTCCGGCTCGACCTGTCGCCCCAGACCAGTCCGGCTCGACCTGACGCCCCAGACCAGTCCGGCTCGACCTGACACTCCAGACCAGTCCGGCTCGACCTGTCGCCCCAGACCAGTCCGGCTCGACCTGACACTCCAGACCAGTCCGGCTCGACCTGTCGCCCCAGACCAGTCCGGCTCGACCTGACGCCCCAGACCAGTCCGGCTCGACCTGTCGCCCCAGACCAGTCCGGCTCGACCTGTCGCTCCAGACCAGTCCGGCTCGACCTGTCGCCCCAGACCAGTCCGGCTCGACCTGTCGCCCCAGACCAGTCCGGCTCGACCTGACACTCCAGACCAGTCCGGCTCGACCTGACACTCCAGACCAGTCCGGCTCGACCTGTTGCCCCAGACCAGTCCGGCTCGACCTGACACTCCAGACCAGTCCGGCTCGACCTGTCGCCCCAGACCAGCCTGACTCGACCTGACACCCCAGACCATTTGGCTCGACCTGACACCCCAGAATAGTCCGGCTCGACCTGACACTCCAGACCAGTCCGGCTCGACCTGACGCCCCAGACCAGTCCGGCTCGACCTGTCGCCCCAGACCAGTCCGGCTCGACCTGACGCCCCAGACCAGTCCGGCTCGACCTGACACTCCAGACCAGTCCGGCTCGACCTGTCGCCCCAGACCAGTCCGGCTCGACCTGACACTCCAGACCAGTCCGGCTCGACCTGTCGCCCCAGACCAGTCCGGCTCGATCTGACACTCCAGACCAGTTGGCTCGACCTGACACTCCAGACCAGTCCGGCTCGACCTGACACTCTAGACCAATCTGACTCGACCTGACACCCTAGACCAGCCCGGGTAGACCTGACACCCAAGACCAGTCCGGCTCGACCTGACGCCCCAAACCATTCCGGTTCGACCTGTTTCCACAGACCAGTCCGGCTCCACCTGACACCCCAGACCATTCCGGGTCGACTTGTTTCCACAGACCAGTCCGGCTCGACCTGAAACCCCAGACTAGTCCGCCTCGACCTGACACTCCAGACCAGTCCGGCTCGATCTGTCGCCCCAGACCAGTCCGGCTCGATCTGACACTCCAGACCAGTCCGGCTCGACCTGACACTCCAGACCAGTCCGGCTCGACCTGACGCCCCAGACCAGTCCGGCTCGACCTGTCGCGCCAGACCAGTCCGGCTCGACCTGACGCCCCAGACCAGTCCGGCTCGACCTGACACTCCAGACCAGTCCGGCTCGACCTGTCGCCCCAGACCAGTCCGGCTCGACCTGACACTCCAGACCAGTCCGGCTCGACCTGTCGCCCCAGACCAGTCCGGCTCGACCTGTCGCCCCAGACCAGTCCGGCTCGACCTGTCGCTCCAGACCAGTCCGGCTCGACCTGTCGCCCCAGACCAGTCCGGCTCGACCTGTCGCCCCAGACCAGTCCGGCTCGACCTGACACTCCAGACCAGTCCGGCTCGACCTGACACTCCAGACCAGTCCGGCTCGACCTGTTGCCCCAGACCAGTCCGGCTCGACCTGACACTCCAGACCAGTCCGGCTCGACCTGTCGCCCCAGACCAGCCTGACTCGACCTGACACCCCAGACCATTTGGCTCGACCTGACACCCCAGAATAGTCCGGCTCGACCTGACACTCCAGACCAGTCCGGCTCGACCTGACGCCCCAGACCAGTCCGGCTCGACCTGTCGCCCCAGACCAGTCCGGCTCGACCTGACGCCCCAGACCAGTCCGGCTCGACCTGACACTCCAGACCAGTCCGGCTCGACCTGTCGCCCCAGACCAGTCCGGCTCGACCTGACACTCCAGACCAGTCCGGCTCGACCTGTCGCCCCAGACCAGTCCGGCTCGACCTGACACTCTAGACCAATCTGACTCGACCTGACACCCTAGACCAGCCCGGGTAGACCTGACACCCAAGACCAGTCCGGCTCGACCTGACGCCCCAAACCATTCCGGTTCGACCTGTTTCCACAGACCAGTCCGGCTCCACCTGACACCCCAGACCATTCCGGGTCGACTTGTTTCCACAGACCAGTCCGGCTCGACCTGAAACCCCAGACTAGTCCGCCTCGACCTGACACTCCAGACCAGTCCGGCTCGATCTGTCGCCCCAGACCAGTCCGGCTCGATCTGACACTCCAGACCAGTCCGGCTCGACCTGACACTCCAGACCAGTCCGGCTCGACCTGACGCCCCAGACCAGTCCGGCTCGACCTGTCGCGCCAGACCAGTCCGGCTCGACCTGACGCCCCAGGTCGACCAGTCCGGCTCGACCTGACACTCCAGACCAGTCCGGCTCGACCTTTCGCCCCAGACCAGTCCGGCTCGACCTGACACTCCATACCAGTCCGGCTCGACCTGTCGCCCCAGACCAGTCCGGCTCGACCTGACGCCCCAGACCAGTCCGGCTCGACCTGTCGCCCCAGACCAGCCCGACAATGCCTGACCTCTCCGGACGAGCTTGGCCTGACACTGCCCGGCCCGGCCCGGCCGTCGGCGCCTGCGTCGAGACGGCCGCACGGTACCGTACCGTCGTGGCCGCCGTCGGCCGGTCAGTCGGAGCGGTGCAGACGGCCGAGGGAGACGACCGCGGGAGACGGCCACCAGAGACAGCTGCGGGAGACGGCCACCAGAGACAGCCGCGGGGGACGGCCACCAGAGACAGCCGCTGGAGACGGCCACCAGAGACAGCTGCGGGAGACGGCCACCAGAGACAGCCGCGAGAGACGACCGAGGGAGACGACCGAGGGAGACGGCCGAGGGAGACGACCGAGGAAGACGACCGCGGGAGACGACCGAGAAAGACAACCGGAACACCATACTTCAGGTGAGATGGGTCATTGCCACGGCCGGCGGCGGAGACATGTCGTGATCCCTGGTCGGGTGGCGGCGGAGACATGTCGCGATCCCTGGTCGGCCGGCGGCGGAGACATGTCGCGGTCCCTGGTCGGGTGGCGGCGGAGACATGTTGCGGTCCCTGGTCGGCCGGCGGCGGAGACATGTCGCGATCCCTGGTCGGCCGGCGGCGGAGACATGTCGCGGTCCCTGGTCGGCCGGCGGCGGAGACATGTCGCGATCCCTGGTCGGCCGGCGGCGGAGACATGTCGCGGTCCCTGGTCGGCCGGCGGCGGAGACATGTTGCGGTCCCTGGTCGGCCGGCGGCGGAGACATGTCGCGATCCCTGGTCGGCCGGCGGCGGAGACATGTCGCGGTCCCTGGTCGGCCGGCGGCGGAGACATGTCGCGGTCCCTGGTCGGGTGGCAGCGGAGACATGTTGCGGTCCCTGGTCGGCCGGCGGCGGAGACATGTCGCGATCCCTGGTCGGCCGGCGGCGGAGACATGTCGCGGTCCCTGGTCGGCCGGACCGGAGGTCATGACCGGCTGTGACCGGGTGGGTGCTGTGGCCCCAGGCACTGACCCGACCTAGGTGTGGTCGGCGCCAGGAAGACGCACCACCGTCGCGGCTGTATGGTGTGACGCTGCTACATCGCTGCTGGTCTGACCCACACCGCTGAAGGTGCCGTCTAGGCCTGGCGCCGAATCATGCTCTCCCATCGGAATCGAATCGTGTTGTCAGCCAGAGAAGGAAGAGTGACAGTGGTCTTTTGCAGGATTTTAGGTGGGATGGGCATCCGATTTGACGAACTCGATGTAAATTGTTAATGAATGGGTGCAGGAATGTTACCTAATGGCATACACATAAAGTGATAACAAACGTTATTCCTGACCCATTGCGCTTTTTTTCTTTAGCTTCCGCTATGGCATGTTATGCTTCTACAACATAATTGTTCGTAAGTTCCTGAGGTGTATAATGCATCTAATATAGATCGTGCAGAAGCTTTTTGACAGTGATTGACCATATTTTGGCGCAGGTTCTCCGATAAATCATGCTTTGGCTGCAAGTAGCATAAAGTGAACAAACATAAACTGTTTAAGGTACTCATACATTCTACCATTGTTCCCACAGGCTGAGTAATCTGCGTACGCTTCTTGGTGCGGGGGGAGAATATTCACCAAAGCAAAAGCTCAGTATCGGCTACCCGGTGTCTGAGACGAAAACACATATTCAGACCATGCTGAGTGACCATGTCCCCGCAGCATCGTTTTTTTATTTCTCTTAAATGTTTAGGACGCATTGACCGGATCGGATCATTTAGCGCCCATAAACATTAATGAGCAATGGCATATAGACACCGACCTTGACTCCGCGTGAAACAAAGCCGACTGGCTGACCACCTACGACCAGACATGTCTCTCCATTGTCATCCCGACGCCGTTGAAGTGCCGACGAGAATTCCTGAGCACATGGAGAGCGGTTGATAACGCAATCCACTCGCTGCATGGTCAAGCGCCACTGTATATTCACAAACATAGCGGCCGACATTAGTTGTTCATTGCAACAACCCAAGGACTTCATCTCTTGTAAGAAGACAAATTTCAGCCAGATTCAGCTGGCTCGGAAGCGGACCAATGAAATGCATGCAGATTGCACCGTACCCCCAGGGAGTGTGCAGCACGACACGCCCATTTGTTTGACTAAGACGATCCTGAGTGGCGCCTGGCAACTTCTCCATTGGTGTATAAACACCAATGGAGAGGTTACCAGAAATTCACATACACGATCACCACCACACCACTCTCACTGGAAACATGCGCACAGCCAAACCATCATCATAGCATCCAGCGCTGACGACGCTTTCAACACTAGACATCATATTTACCAGAGAACCATCCTACCAGTATTCAAGGCAGCTGATACAGCTTCCCCTTTACGATACTAGCATGCTCAGACGGTGAGGGAGTACGCATAGCGTATGTGCAGCAGACGCTGTACGTACTGGCGGTTCAGTGTCAGCCTCTACCCGGCGATCGGCAGGCCAGGTTGTCATGGCTATCGCTTGACAAAATTAGTTGGAGGAGGGGAGGGCAAATTACTTCTTTGATGGCCAAGAATAGCCCAGAAAGTCATTCGTATTTAGTTTACTCCCATAGGCCCAATGGTTAACCTTCGGCCTGACTGGGGAGCGGAGCTACTCAACGCCTGAGGGAATCAGCGAATACAAAGTGACGCCGCTGCAGACCGGTCATGTTCGGCGAACGGCGGAGGTGCCCTGGCCTCCGAGCAGACAGACGAGCTTTATTTCCGTCATGGAAATGACGCACACGACGTCACCCGCATGACCCTTTCTTGAGATGCTTTCTCCGCTTCAGGAGAGAAGGGCCTGAACATTGGATACATTTTCAAGTAGGCTGATGTGTTGAGATGCGAATATTTCGTAGCGAAACTTAGGCGAAATAACGAAGCACAAGTATGATCCATAGACGACAGCACCGCATGCACCATATCAATATGCGACAGCACCAGCTATGCTGTTATCGACAGCATCGACATCGATCGGTCCAGCTAGGATACGCCATTCTGCCGACCCATCCTCGGCATTCCCGGCAAAAGTTCGTGTACGAGCGGCGCCACAGCGACACACTTTCCTCTATCTGCAGATAAAGCAACACTACCTAGCCTGACAGTTGTAAGTTGTAAGACGCTGTGGACTATGGCTTGGGTGGTCTCAGTCAGGATGGGCCGACAGGCGGGGACCCCAGAGCCGGCTCCACCGTCCGCGTCTGTGGCTGTGATGTCTGCAAATGGAGACTGCGGCTCATGGGCTATGGACTATCATGGGCTATCAGCTGGACAACCGATCGGATCTGACCACAGTTTCCATTAGCCTAAGCCCTCCGTGATGTGTGCACATACTGTGGAACCAGTGGCCAGTATGCATCATGGGGGCGGATAGGTTGATCACAGCTACCAACAGAATGTCACAGCTGTAGCAACTTGTCTCGCTTGGTCCCGGGTGACTCGACCAATTCGCCGCTGATGGCTTGTAAATGTCAATTATGCAGACAATGAACGGTAGCAATATGTTGAGATAGATCAGATAAGAACGCGACCGAGTACGCTCCACAAATGGCCCATACGTTGTACGTCCACGTATGCTGATCTTGATTACCTGATTGGCCTTGCGTTGGTTTCAATACGTAAGTTCATAATCGAAGTCAGCCTCTCATTGAGTTCTGTTGAACATTGTCGGACTATCTCCAGGAAGAAGTGAGGTAATTGGCAGTGAGCAACGTAGTCTCCCTCCCAAAAAAGTACGCTATTTCCAGCATACGATAAACGTTATTAGTCGTCAGGCCTACACCATTGCACTCAGACTGTCCGTAACAACCACTGCACGTGGAGGGCATGTATTGTTAAATAAATAAATAAATAAATAAATAAATAAATAAATAAATAAATAGTGCCACTCATGCTGTCCATCAGTAAGGCAATAAGTACTCTTTGGAATTCTTCAAATGAAAACTGCATCTGTTGGCGATGTCAACGGCAAGTGCGGTTTGAACCGGTGTGCATTTACGAGGAACAGCTATAACTGAAGATAGATATTACAACAATAAAAATATACAGGCTCCCGATTGGTGGGTTCCTCACCGTTCACATGCCCCTCACGTTCTCGCTAGGATAGTCAAGCCTTCTGCGCTCCTAAAGGGACTGCCTGGTATGCACATGCGAGTCAGGTTATTGCCGCTATAGTACGGGCGGCCTTTGTTTTGTCATTGTTTGTGATGCGACCCACGGCTACACACAGGTGAGCCTCTGTTGCGAGTTTAATAATTCGCCTGTAGACCGAAACACGCAGCGTGCGCTCTGGGGCAGGTGTGGTGCATTAGGTTCGCCGCAGAGCAAACTGCTGCGGGACGCCGACTCGACACTGCGCCACCGCCTTCCGTCCAGCCGGCCGGCCGGACCACGCCGGGGCTCGTGAGTCGGCCGCCTGGTGTGTCGCCGCCGTCGAGCCGATGCCGCTGCTGGAGTGGGTGGGCTCGAGTCGCGGACTTCCGACGGACGGGCTCTCCGCTCGGTGGCCTCGACTTCGACACTGATCTCGGGCCCCAGGCGCATCGTCGACCGCCGGCGGCACCCGACCCCGGGAAGGGCGGCAGGCGGCACCCGACCCCGGGAAGGGCGGCCGGCGGCACCCGACCCCGGGAAGGGCGGCAGGCGGCACCCGACCCCGGGAAGGGCGGCAGGCGGCACCCGACCCCGGGAAGGGCGGCAGGCGGCACCCGACCCCGGGAAGGGCGGCAGGCGGCACTCGACACCGGGAAGGGCGGCAGGCGGCACCCGACCCCGGGAAGGGCGGCAGGCGGCACCCGACCCCGGGAAGGGCGGCAGGCGGCACCCGACCCCGGGAAGGGCGGCAGGCGGCACTCCGACCCCGGGAAGGGCGGCAGGCGGCACCCGACCCCGGGAAGGGCGGCAGGCGGCACTCGACACCGGGAAGGGCGGCAGGCGGCACTCGACCCCGGGAAGGGCGGCAGGCGGCACCCGACCCCGGGAAGGGCGGCAGGCGGCACCCGACCCCGGGAAGGGCGGCAGGCGGCACCCGACCCCGGGAAGGGCGGCAGGCGGCACCCGACCCCGGGAAGGGCGGCAGGCGGCACCCGACCCCGGGAAGGGCGGCAGGCGGCACCCGACACCGGGAAGGGCGGCAGGCGGCACCCGACCCCGGGAAGGGCGGCAGGCGGCACCCGACCCCGGGAAGGGCGGCAGGCGGCACCCGACCCCGGGAAGGGCGGCAGGCGGCACCCGACCCCGGGAAGGGCGGCAGGCGGCACTCGACACCGGGAAGGGCGGCAGGCGGCACCCGACCCCGGGAAGGGCGGCAGGCGGCACCCGACCCCGGGAAGGGCGGCAGGCGGCACCCGACCCCGGGAAGGGCGGCAGGCGGCACTCGACCCCGGGAAGGGCGGCAGGCGGCACTCGACACCGTTGACCCCCCACCTGCCGTCGTCTGACGCTGAGCCTCGACGTCACTCCCGTCCGCTTCGTTGACGGTGTCGGCCTCCGAGTCGTTGTTTGCCGAGCCTAAGAAACCCTCTCTACTACCTCATCGTCCTGTCGCCACCGTCCACAATCCATTGTCCTAGGTCCTAGCGACAACCTCCAATCCTCCCAGTCGTCCTGTCGCTACCATCCCCGGCCCAGTCTTCCGTCCTAGGTCCTAGTGACATCCTCCAATCCTCCCAGTCGTCCTGTCGCCACCACCCCGGCCCAGTCTGCCGTCCTAGGTCCCAGCGACAACCTCCAATCCTCCCAGTCGTCCTGTCGCTACCATCCCCGGCCCAGTCTGCCGTCCTAGGTCCCAGCGACAACCTCCAATCCTCCCAGTCGTCCTGTCGCCACCACCCCGGCCCAGTCTGCCGTCCTAGGTCCCAGCGACAACCTCCAATCCTCCCAGTCGTCCTGTCGCCACCATCCCCGGCCCAGTCTGCCGTCCTAGGTCCCAGCGACAACCTCCAATCATCCCAGTCGTCCTGTCGCTACCATCCCCGGCCCAGTCTGCCGTCCTAGGTCCCAGCGACAACCTCCAATCCTCCCAGACCCACTTGGCCGACACCCAGCCCCGTCTCCCATCCTGCTGTCAGCTATCCTCTCGTCAGCAAGATCTCATCTGTCGGCTTGTCATTACCCTGGGTGCACCATGGTCAGCCAGGGTGTCACCGCTTCTGGCACAGTGAGGTGTCATCGGCATCGGCACCAGGATGGCATGGGATGTGACCTCGGCTGACCGCCCTGCATAGGGGAGGGGACGTGACCTCAGCAGACCGGCCTGAGAGGGGAGGAGCACAGCCTGGGCCGACCGCCCTGGGGAGGGGAGGAGAGGGGAGGGGACCATCTCGTGTAGACAGCTCACAAACGATGCTCTTCGGAACCGGCGTTTGGCGTCTGTGTTAGGTGGTGTTCTTCGACGAAAGCTCCGTGACATATACCAGCACACACACACACACACACACACACACACACACACATTACGAGACTATTAGCTCACTTGATATGGCAACATGCTTAGATGCAAGGCGCCCGCGCCTACGCATACGAGCCAAGATCCTCACGATGCCAACGATGTCTCAATGCAAAATCATTGCATTCGGATAATTAATCCATGTCTACTGCTTAGTTCCTCGACATCTTATAGAAGGGATAGGCTGGCAGTACATGCACATTTGGTAAAACAATTTCACGGATTGTTTAAATTATAAGATGATGGCGAAGATGCCTCTGCTTACTGATTAGTGAACATGGTGAGCTGATTACTGATTAGCGAACGCAGTAAACTCATTTTCCTCCGCTTTGATTTCGTCATCGGAGCTTGCGGTGTTCCTTTCTTCTCAGGTGAGAACTAGTCAGGTGATACGAACACGGCATTGTCCGGCCTAAGTGTCAATTAAAACCCGATGCTTTCTCGATATATTTACTTCGGTACTGGATTAAGGACAAACTAAGTACGTTCTCAAGCTTCGTTTGTCTGCCAGTATCACCATAAAGGCTGGAATATACATCACCGAAGCCGACTAAGTAAGCAATGCAAATAATTCATGCTGTAATAAACCAATACAAATTAATCAAGCCTGGGCAATATAAAACATTTCGTCAATTGTCTGGGGTTGCATTGATGTGCTTTTTGCACATATTCGTTGCTTAAATCAATAGAAATTGTGTGTTTTACATCATGAGATACCATAATGTCCAGCCTTCACGCCATTGTTCCCTGACACATGCAGCGCCAAACTGTCCACAGACAGCGCCAAACCGTCCACATACAGCGTCAAACTGTCCACATAGAGCGCCAAACTGTCCACATAGAGCGCCAAACTGTCCACATACAGCGCCAAACTGTCCGCATACAGCGCCAATAGGCTACGATGTTGACATTGTTTGGTCTAAGCTCCATTTAGAACCAAAGGTTTCCCCAGATATTTACTTCATTATTGGAGTAATAACAAACTAGGTACGTTCTCAAACGTCCTTTGTCTCCCAACATCACAATAAAGGCTTGAATATGCATCAACGACGACGATAGTGTGAGCAATGGAAATGACTAAAGCTGTGATAAACTAACGTAATGTCAGCAAGTACATACGATAGAAAACACTCTGTCCATCGTCTGGGGTCACACTGAAGTGCTTTGTGTACACATTCGATGATTAAACCACTTCAAATTGTTTTTTGCATCTTGATATATATGTATGTCTCGCAGTCGTACCATTGCTCCTTGTCGCATACAGCGCCAAGCTGCCCACATACAGCGCCAAGATACTACGATAACAGCATTGCCCGTGTTAAGTCCCATTGAAGACCCGACTACGCTTCGGGATATCTGTCTCACTGTTGGCGAACTAACTGTTCCCTCTGAATTCACTCGCTTACTAGCATGATAATCCATGCTGGAATATACACCGGCAAAAGTTAACCATGAAACAAACTAATAAAAAATAATCTTGTTTTTTATTTACCGGATCCACTGATTGCTTCGTGAAGAACGTACACTAGCTTATCATGGTTGAATAGCTTATCTGGCGTTCCGCAAACACGTCGGTGCCAGCGACGGAAGCGGATTCCGTGGTTTCTCGGGCCTGCAGTCGGAAGGCAAAGCCTGTCCGGCAACTGGCACAAAGTCCATCCACATGGTTATGAAAATGTCCTAGCCACGTTCCATTAAACAGTCATTAAACAGTCAGCTCTCGGGCCTGTAACCATTCCCAGGATTATCCCAGGAAAGTGCATCGATCCCAGGAAAGTGGTGTGCAGCTGGCTAAGGTCAAGAACAGACTTGCATTCCTTAGAAGTTCACTATCGGACTCGTTTCATCTTTCTTTTGAACGCTTTAGGATCAATGCTAATTTGCCAACTATACAAACATGATGTCTCAGCACATACATTTAAATTGTACTGTAAATAACACAAACGCTTCACAAGGCTGACATGTTCACAGTTCACACACACAACAAAGCACTAGTAGACAAAGCCCTGCACAGAACATAACGCCCGAGTAGCCAAAAGTGATGGGCATGTCTCCCACAATGATTGTCCAATTCCACATACACCGATGGGAAGTTTACACCTACACTGCACTGCGCCACCAACTTGTCACCATGAGTATCAATCCAGTTGAATGTGAAGCACGAGTGAGCGCCGGCCGACACGATGGAGAAGCCGTGAAACACATCGAAATGATGTGGGACTTCAGCTGTACCTGCCACATAGTGTGCCTGACGACGCTTGATGAAAGCTCACACTCGATTTGCGTTTTGGAATATGAAGCGACTCGAATATTTTACGTTTCGGCCCATCTGCATTGTTGTCCAGGATTTGAACCGTACGCATTTGCGGGGAGGCTGTCAAGCTCGGGCGATACTGCGACCCCCCCCCCACACACACACACGCACACGTGCCCCTGCTCTGCTGTCCAGCATCTCCGAGATGGTCATCATAGCCGAATGTGAACTGAGCGCATGCTCCCAGATATGTATTTGGCTCTCTGTCTTACAAATCTCACATTCAATTTTGTAGAGCACGATTTTAGGGTGGGAAGCGCCTTTAAAACCTAATCCACCCAAGCAAAGGCAAATGAACCCCTTTCACGGGTGAATATCACCGACCCCCTATGATTCTATGCATAGCTGTGATACCAGCAACCATGCACATACACACATGCACACACACATGCACACACACATGCACACACACATGCACACACACATGCACACATACACACCTACATACACACATGCACATATGCGCACACACATACATACACACATGCACACATGCGCACACACACAAGCCACGTTTCCATGCAGGGGCGTCGCCACCGGGGGGCAGAGGGGGGGGGGGCAATTGCCCCCCCTGCCGTGAGACTGGGGGGCGCCGCCCCCTGACATTTGAGGACGCCCCAGGACGAAAAGGAGGCCCTTCAGGACGAAAAGTATACCCCAGGACGAAAAGAAGGTCCCAGGACGAAAAGGAGGCCCCAAGACGAAAAAGAAATTCTACAAATTAGGGGCCTCCAGGAGGAGGCCCATAATTTGAAAAAGAAGTCACCTAGGAGAGTATAGGAAGCCCCAGAAATCAGGAGAGTGCCACATATTGACACGGAGCCCCCAGGACGAAAAGTAGACCTCCAGGACGAAAAGGAGGCCCTCCAGGAAGAAAAGGAGGCTCTCCAGGACGAAAAGGAGGCCCTCCGGGACAAAAGGGAGGCCCCATAACGAAAAGCAGGCCCTCCGGGACGAAAAGGAGGCTCTCCGGGACGAAAAACAGGCCACCAGGACGAAAATGAGGCACCGATAATGAAAAAGATGCCCTTCAGGACGAAAAGGAGGCCCTCCAGGACGAAAGGGGGTCCTCCAGGACGAAAAAGGGGCCCTCCAAGACGAAAGGGAGGTCCTCCAGGACGAAAAGGAGGCCCTCCAGGACGAAAAGGAGGCCCTCAAGGACAAAAGGGAGGCCCATGACGAAACGAAGGCCCTCCGGGACGAAAAGGAGGCCCTCCAGGACGAAAAGGAGGACACCAGGACGAACAGGAGACCCCCAGGACGAAAAAGAGGCCCCCAGGATGAAAAGGAGGCCTCCATGATGGAAAGGAAGCCAATGACGAAAAGGAGGCCCAGGACGAAAAGGAGGCCTCTAGAACGAAAAAGAGGCCCCCAGAACGAAAAGGAGGCCCCCAGGACGAAAAACAGGCCCTCCAGGACGAAAAGGAGGCCCTCCAAGACGAAAGGGAGGCCCTCCAGGACGAAAAGGAGGCCCTCCAGCACGAAAAGGGGGCCCTCAAGGACAAAAGGGAGGCCCCATGACGAAAAGAAGGCCCTCCAGGACGAAAAGGAGGCCCTCAAGGACGAAAAGGAGGCCACCAGGACGAACAGGAGGCCCCCAGGATGAAAAAGGAGGTCCCTGGGACGAAAAGGAGGCCCTCCAGGACGAAAAGGAGCCCCAAGACGAAAAAAAGATTCTACGAATTAGGGGCCTACAGGAGGAGGCCCATAATTTGAAAAAGGAGTCACCTATGAGAGTGTAGGAGGCGCCAGAAATCAAGAGAGGGCCAAAAATTGGCACGGATGCCCCCAAAATTGTAAAGGAGGCCCCAATAGGGGAAGGGAGCGCCCAGAAAGGGTTGGGTTCAACTCTGAAAAACAGCAACAAGAACAAACAAAAACACAAAAAAAAAACTCCAAATCTGGGGCCCAACAATGATGCCAAAACCACTAAAACGTTTTAGACCCAAAAAAGTGTCGAGGCAGCTAAAGCTCGCGATAGGGATCCAAGAAAATGACGTCGGGGCCCAAAAGATCACATTGGACTATATAAAAAAATCACGTCGCAGCCCTTGAAAATCACCCTGGAGGCCCAGAGGGGCGCGCCGGGCCCCAAAAGTCGCAGCTGCTCCAAAGAGAAATTCGTAACCGGAATGTCACTCTGGGACAAAATATACTCCTTCAGTGGCCACAGTGGCATATCAAAGGGGAAAATTTATCCACTATCCTGAGGCATATACTCTCAAGGATCGTGCCGGGCTCCAAAACTCGCGCTGGGGTCACCAAAATTCGCGTCGGTCCACCAGAATTCGCGCAGGGGTATCTAAATAAGTACTTCTCGCCCCCGAAAACTCGTTCCGAGGCTCGAAAACTTGCAATGGGAACCGCCAAAATCGCGTTGGGATAACAGCTAAGTACAACACTTCCCACAAATTCAAATATGTCCCCCAAATTATCGCGCTCGGGACCCACAATTCCCATCGGTGGTCCCGTCGAAGCTCCACAAAATTGGCGTTTAGGCCCACACGTAAAAACAGTGTGACCACAAAATCCAAATCGGTATCCAAAAAAAAAATCAAACTGGAGCCTTCCAAAATAAGAATGGATTTAACAAAATGAATGTCCTGTTCAAGAACATGGCTCTGGAGCGCCGAACATGCAACTAGATGCCTTCACAAATTGCGTATGACAGTGAAGAGCATACCGTATCTTTAAAAAATCGAGGTGAGATGCAAAAACGTAGCGCCATGGACTTGACAAATCAGGCCGGGATTCGGAATTTACAACAACAACAAAAATCCACAAAAATCTAATTGAGCCCCAAAAAACGCGTTAGGTCCCCGGAACCACGCGCCTGGGCGCGATAAATCGCGCTGGGACTAAGAAGCACCGCACCGAAGCCACAAAATCGTACTGGAGCTCCACAAATGTGCGTCAGAAGCCCCCAAAAACACAACAGGAGCCTAAGAGCATAACGGGGGCCAACAATACAATTGGCCCTCCAAAACGCACATAGTCTCACAAAAAGCGGCAGGGCCTTAATGCATGTGTTGCAGTCATAAATAAACATACTTGGACCTCTAAAAAAAATCCACAAGAAGCTCTTATGGCACACAGAGGTCATAAGGACGCACCATGTTCTGCAAAAGAGGCCGAGACCGCAAATGTCAACATGGTTCCAAAGCGAACAAAAGCACCGGGCGTTACATGCAGACATCTGGATCTTCGAAAACGCTATGATGTGTTTTAAAAAAATCGGTGTTCAAAAAAGCAACAACACACTGAAACGAGGAGGGGGTTCGAAAATGCATTAGGCCGCTGCGCAGAAAGGCGCAGAAGGTCCAACAAAGAACACTGAGGAAGGGCCTCGGTTCGACAGCCATTCTCAGAGTATAGCAGCAAAGATGTCAGGTGCGTCAAAGCAGAGCGGAATTTGCATTTCATAGCTTCCAGAAAATGTAGGAGGTAGGAAATTAATTATCGGATTTAATTACTGGACTTTTCGCAGCGAGCGCCCATACTAAGCATTGCAGCACGTCAAATATGGCGCAAGTTTATAATGTGACAGTAATTAGCAAAAGGCAGAAGGCCTACCAGAAACCGCAGCATCGTACGAAGTGTTGCGAATGCACCGAATGCGCAAAATGAGTATGCACGTGCACAGACGTTGGCGTCGTGGCGACCAAGTGATATGAACTGGGATGCCTGAAATTTGGAAACTTTACATTTCAAAGTGATGGGTGATATATTTTAAATTCCAGTTGGGGGGTTTAATACATTTTCTAAGCTAATGCTCGTTTTAGGGTATTGTTGTTTGTATGCACCGATAATATTTTTACGTGTCGGGGCGTTTTCGAAGATTCCGATGTGCTTATTTAGCCCCTGGTCCTTTTGTTCGATTTGGAACCATTTTGCCTTTTGTGGTTCCAGCCACTTTTGCAGACCCTTGTGGGTTAGCATGGTCCCTGCGTGCCTTAAGAGCTTCCAGTATACTTTTTAGAGCTCCATGTATGGGCTTTAGAGCTTTAAAGCTCCATGTATGTTTATTTAGGTCTGCAACGCATGTTTTAACACGCGCAATGGAGGGCGGGGGGGGGGGGGCAAATCCGCCCACCCCTCCGGTTTTTCGTAGAATAACTCCAGATGTTACCGGCCGATATACGCCATTGTTTGTGTACCTGCCCATAAATGATCGGCGCGTTGTTTGAAGTAAGAAAAATGAAACTCGACCGAACATTTTTCGAGTTGGGGGTCGCTAGAGTCAAAATAAATTTCAGCGCCAGATCACAAATATCGGCGCTGATGCGCTTCCCGTATATTAGCAAAAAGGAAGTGTTCGTGGCAAAACTAGCGACTTGTTTGATGTACATTGTCATGTTGCATTGTTCCAAAGTCATGTCAAGTCACCGAGGTCAAGTCAGGTCAAGTTCATAAAAGGTTAACACATGCCCTAGAGGGGGCATGGCGAAATCCGCCAATCCTTCCGATTTTTCGTACATAACTCCATGTTGTACCGGCCGGTATAAGCCACATTTTTTCGGTTTCCTGCTTAGAAATGACCGGCGCATTGTTTAAAGCAAGAAAAATGAAAATCTGCCGAGACGTTTTCAAGTTATGGGCCGTTAAAGTAAAACCAATTCGCAGCACCAGACCACAAAAATCGGTGCTGATGCGCTTACCGTATATTGGCAATAGGGAAGTGTTCTTGACAACACTAGCGACTTGTTTGATGCATATTATTATGCTATATAAGTTAAAAGTCATGTTAGGTCGTCGAGGTCAAGTCAGGTAAAGTTCATGATAGGCTAATGGAACCAAACTTGGTCAACTGGAATGTGTCATAAATGCAAATGACTGTCATGCGCTTGATGTCACTTTACATGTTACTCCCTATACATCCAGAAATATACTGTTTGCCATTGTGTGCCTAAGCGTTTGCATACTTTCTTCATGTATTTCACTCCTTTCTCTGCGAAGCCGATTGTACCGAGCCGCCCAACGGAGCAGTCGGGATGGGAGCCCGGTTCCGGTAACTGGAGCAGGTAATGACCTAATAAAGTGCTCCTATATAGGTGACCTGAGGTCAAATTGCGGATCTGACATCTGTATTGCATCATTAGTAATGTCCAAAACATCATCAATGCCAATTTTGGAGCATTTAAACACAATCACAGCGATCCATAACAATGACAAGCCAAGCCACGCAAAACCAGATTTTTTTCTTCATATTTTGACCTCATTTACCTTGAAGATATTAACCTAAGGTCATGACCTTTGCACACAATAGAGTTCACTATCGTGCCCATCGACCCTGCGAATTTCGTTGCTCTAGCCTTCATAGAAGCTGAGATATCAGGGAGGGGGGGGCGAAATCCGACCCCACTCCAGTGCGCGTTATTTTCAGAGGGCCTCCAGGGCGCGTGTTAAGACCCTGTAAATTTTTGGGAGATTGTGTGCTTTAGAGTGTCAGTTGTATTTTCGGCCCCCGCTGTGCTCTTGGGGTCCCGGTGTGTTTATTTGGGGCTTCTAACGCACATTTGTGGGCGCTAGTTCGGTTTTGGGGCTTCGGAGCGATTTTTATGTGTCCCAGCCTGACTTATCGCTCCCAGGAGTATGGTTCCAGGTACCCAACGCCAGTTTTCTGTGCTCAATGCGATTTTCGTGGATCGTTTCTGATTTGTTCTCTCTCAAAAGTCCGAATTCCGGCCCGACATTTAGAGACCCCGGCGCCATGTATTTGTATCCCATCTCGATTTTTCGAGATTCAGTATGTTTTTTGGTGGCGTACACAATTTGTGAAGGCATCTGGTAATATGTTCTGTGCTCCAGAGCCACTTTACTGACCCTGACATTGATTTTTTGTGAATCCCTCCTAATTTTGGAGGGCCCCAGCTTGATATTTTCGGATACCGATCCGGTTGTTGTGGAATAGGTGTAATTTCAGCAATGTGAGTTTATTTTTCAAGGGATACCAAAATAAAACCGTAGAATTGGGTAGGGAGTTATGGTTGAAATCCGACGAATCAGGAAGGATGGTGGTAGATTAGGCCCCTCCACACGATAATTCAGTTGATCACCAATCGTTTCATTTCGATAGGGCCCCTGTGACAAAATAGCGGTCGAAATCCCAGGCGCGTGAATTTATTCGCGAAGAAGTTGTTATTTTAGCTTGTTTGACAGGTGCCTTGCAGCCAGCTCCAAATGTTAGAAAAAAATCGCAAATTCCTAGGATTCCAATCAGAAAACCAATGCAACGCACTTCTTGTTTTCACCTTCGCGAAATTATCGTCTTGGGACTGAGAAATGATCGCTTAAGCTTTGCTTAGGGCATCAAGCTGGTGGTAATAAATAACAATAGTGATGAATCCAACTATATTCAGTTATTCTTGGAGGACATAAAAGTGGGTTGATCAATGGGAGATATCTGTAAGATATGCTTAGCATCAGCCTCGCTGCAATCTAGAGGGCAGCGGGAAGACTATTTTGTGATATAAAGCATTGAGATGTTAGTTGTTTTTGACACTCAGGTATTTATCCACATATTGCTTATTTATACCCTAGTATGGCCCAGTCTTCAGCGAAAAATAATGATTATTGCTATTGCGTGTTGAGTAAATAATACACCATGCCAAGAACAAACAGTACATTAAGATGAAATGTATATTAATATGAAATGAAAGGGCCTAAAACAATAGGAGGCCCTAACACAATGGAGGCCCCTTTTCGGGGAGCAGGAGGCCCCCTTTCGATCTTGCCCCCCCTGGAAGAATTTCGTGGCGACGCCACTGTTTCCATGACACTAACAAATTCGGATTTCCTGACGAATCCGGATTTCCCAAGTCATGGATACGCCTTCGTCAGCTAACTGGATTGGATTTCCGTATCCGGCTTAGAAAGAAGATTTCCCCAGGAAATCCGGATTTCCATGTACTTGGAAGCATGTGGTAGCATTCACCTCGCGTCCATTTTCTGCTTCCCCTGTCGTCAGCGCCGGCGTCGTTTTTGGAAGGTTTTTAGTGAAGGGTGTCCGGGTTTATAATATGCTATAGAATATAATATATAATATAATATAATATACTCAATTCCCAAATAACAGCAAGCCCTCTTCGAGTCTCTCATCCAACGACGCAGCCCACGCCGATTGTGGCATACGTTTTGGGTATTGAAGAGAAATGTCGCACGCGCGCCGCAACTGTCAGAAATCCGAGATTTCCCACCAAATCTGGATTCGGAAATCCTACATGTAATCCTGATTTCCTCGCCAATGGTCATGGAAACGCTCCTTGTAATCTGGATTCGATTCATTATGGAAATATAATCCAAATTCAAACCTGACATGGAAACAAGGCTACACACACACAGACATACGCACATACACACACATACACACACATACACACACATACACACACACACACACACACACACACACACACACACACACACACACACACACACACACACACACACACACACACACACAATTGCACTTACACACTGAATTCACTGACGTGTTCAAGAGCGATATGAAATTGCATGCTTGCAACCATTCAACAGCCAGCTGTTGAAGCCATCGGATTCAACAGCTGGCTGTTCAATGGTTAGCCAATAAGTATCGACGTTTCTATGCGTGCGACAATAACGTATGACACATGCACACATGCACCGTGTTGACGTGGGTGTGGCCATGGGCGGCGCAGAGCATTTCACGTCAGTTTGTTGCACGTGCATCCAGTCTGATGTGTTGCTAAGCACACAAATATATAGCTGTACAAGCTCCAAAATTGCATTGTTAATTAGTGCAGTAGCGACATTATCCAACAGCAAATGAACATTGCAATCAGTTGAGCGATATGTCCTGCCCGTTATGAGCTCGACAAGAGTGCGTTACTAGCTGTAGCTAGATGAATATTTCGGCCTCGTACCAACCAGTGTGCTGTGCTCCGTGTCTACCCAGACTGATATGATTGGCTACCCAGACTGATATGATTGGCTACCCAGACTGATATGATTGGCTACCCAGACTGATATGATTGGCTACCCAGACTGATATGATTGGCGTTCTTGTCAATTCGCGACGGGTAGAACCCGGTGTTGGCGAAATGCATGTCCCACGAGGGGTCATTGATATTGGCGCCGAGTCACTGAGGAACGCACGCTACATAGCATGCCCTGAAACAACAACGGAAATGTAAGACGAGTTGTGGGCCTGCAGTCTATCCAAGATATCCATCAGCCATTAATCACAACCAGGGCTTCAAATTCTCCTTTGGGCACCCTAAATAGCCCGAGCCCTGAGGTCAGCCAAGTGCAATGATGAAAATGTAACGCAATATGCCAACTGAAACAGCGTTTTTCACCTCATTGTATTCTTGATAAGAAAATAGTCGCTCCGAATCCAAACCAAGCTGCACTGTATTTCATGACTGATATGTGTCCTGCCTTTCGGCCGAACCTCTTTTACAACGCCTTCAGTGTGCATGCCAGGGCTAAATGAAGTTTCCTGAACTGAGTCCATGCATTCCCGCTGGTAAGTCCTACAAGTGGCTGTAGTTCATGCTCACAAAATACCAGCGAGTCAGAGCTCTGACTTCCGTCGAGTCAGACCTCTGACTTCCGGTCGAGTTAGAGCTCTGACTTCCGTCGAGTCAGAGCTCTGACTTCCGGTCGAGTTAGAGCTCTGACTTCCGGTCGAGTTAGAGCTCTGACTTCCGGTCGAGTTAGAGCTCTGACTTCCGGTCTAGTCAGAGCTCTGACTTCCGGTCGAGTTAGAGCTCTGACTTCCGGTCGAGTTAGAGCTCTGACTTCCGGTCGAGTTAGAGCTCTGACTTCCGGTCTAGTCAGCGCTCTGTTTTCCGCAACGCCAAGTTGTGCAGCAATAATAATCTGCTGCCTCCCTCTATCTTCGAATATCTTGGTGATCCCAGTGGACCAGGGAGCTAATAGTTCAGAGCAGTGTGGTATTTCAATTACTGCATGAATGTGGAGGCAGGAGGAGGTTGGGGGTTGGGAGTGAACATTACCAAACGAAACATGTGATAGGCACATACTGTTGGTACATTGTTGGTATTTACTAGCCTGAACGGTAGTGTATGCATGTATTCCAATTGTTACATTGCTGGACTTGCAAGAGAGCAAGAATTTGGCAAAATTTGAAAGCACATTTCAATTTTTGTTTGGCCGCAGACCACAGCTGAAGTTGAGATTGTCTTTCACTTGGACTGTTTATTTTTATAGAAAGTCAACCAAGAACCCAAAGTATTAAATTAGGCGCCAGTAGCAACACTTTGCAACAAGGGACACAGCTTTTGCTTCGCTTTTACTTTCTTCGCTTTTGCTTCGCTTTTGCTTTGCTTTGGTTTTCCTTGCTTCGCGTTTTGCTTAACTTAACTTTCGCTTGGTTTTTTCTTTTCGATATGTTTTGGATTCGCCTCCACGCTTCATCCGAAGATGCTAATAGTTCATGGCAACACTCTTGAATGGGAAAGGTGATAAAAGGCTGTGAATTAATGCGGGTTAATGACTCAGCGGCTAGTTATCCGGGACCATTTCTCTCCAGAACTATTCAAATGGCCCCTCAGTTGTACTTTGACGTGCTTGAACAGGGCTTCAGTCAGGGGTCCGAGCATGTGGTATGCTGGGTGGCTGACGAGAATGTTGAGCGTCAGAGACACTGAGCTGCGGTGAACAAAAGCTTCAAGTTGCACAAATACATTCGATTGTTAACGGATTTTTTAATTGCTTCAATTCTCGAACAACCTTAAACCTACTCCTACGTTTAACGCGTGACCTCAAATGTCTGTTTTACTACGCTGGGGTGCCGATATATACATCGAGCCTCCTGATCTTTCCATACTGACCTAGCATATACTATCCTACACAAATGTTCGTGTCCTGCACATTTCTCCTCGTTATCTTGCACCGCATAGTCGCGCTGTGGCTAGTGATGGGTAATGACCCAATAGCACCTGACGTATGAGGATGTCAAGCTGCCGCAGTTGGACCCAGCGTCTTCCCAGACCGCCCCTGGTCGTCCCGGCACCAGTGGCTTCACCACCACGGATGCTCTGCCCTGACAATTTCGTTTTCTTCAAAATACCTCTGTGTATTTGTTTTCTTCTTCTCGGCCACAACTGTCTGCATGCAATAGTTCGCACTGTAGCCCAACCGTCGGACGTAGACAAAGTATTTAAGTAATTGTGCATCACTTAGATTAGATCATTCACGTTGTGTTCTTATTGATTTGCGTGCACCTATATACTGCAGCTTCCGACATCACAAACACAGTTAGCAGGCGCGACCGTGAATGTCACGCATGCGGTCACGTGGTCACGACGGCGGGAACTTCTTCAGAACTTACTTCACGGGTACTTGCTTAGCGGCCAAACTTGCTACTTAACGGCCAAGCTTGCAGCCGGCAGCTGCAGCTGGCGGGCGGTGTCAGCCGCAGGACAGCTGGTGTGAGCTGCCGACAGCAGCTGCCGCCGGTACCGGCCGGAGGACGACGGCCCGACTCTGGACCGATTGGTGGCTGTCGCCTGTGGCGCGCTGTGTACACGGCGACTCCGGGCGGCGGGCGCGCCGGCACAGTGCCGGCGTCTTCGGTCGTTCCGGTCGGTCGATGCGCGTCTGGGTGAGACGGACTGCCGCGAATGGCCGGGGACTGCGGCGCGCGGCTCCTTGCCGCTGGAAGAGCCGTCGTTCTGTCACCGAATGGTCGCAGATAGGCTCGGCGCGGCGCTGGCTGTCGGCATCTCGCTTTCAACAGAACAAACGCACCGCACGAGCGACTGCAGCGATAGCTGCGCATGTGGCTGCTGCCACCGACCAAGTGGCCTTAGTTAGATCGTGTTTGTGGCGGGTACCAATGCTATTTGATGGTGGGAAGATTCCAGCTGTTGCTCGCGAAAAAGCAGCTGCATAATGGAAACAAGGCAGTGGATTTAAAAAACCAGCAACCGAAAGAAAGCAGCGAACGCAGGTCGACAGTGAAACTGTTAACACTGGGAGAAAAAGCCTAGTAGGCTAGTTCAGAATGATGATAAATATTCATGCTTCCAATCCTTGTCGATGCAAACGAAGTTTTCCAACTGCATGTGGTTGTTTTTCTTTAGAGACAGCATCGTAGCCACAAGTATCAATTATATAATGGAATTGCCCATGTTATCACTCTGTAGTGTATTGCATTGCGGTTGTGATGCAGAATGTTATGTGCCAAGATCTGTGAGGGATGGCCGTCTGTGGTTTTCCCCGACGGGTCTCGGGCTCCAGACCCGAGTACGGCAGTGAGCTCGGTAGCGGGTCTCGGGCTCCAGACCCGAGTACGGCAGTGAGCTCGGCAGCGGGTCTCGGGCTCCAGACCCGAGTACGGCAGTGAGCTCGGCAGCGGGTCTCGGGCTCCAGACCCGAGTACGGCAGTGAGCTCGGCAGTGGGTCTCGGGCTCCAGACCCGAGTACTGCAGTGAGCTCGGCAGCGGGTCTCGGGCTCCAGACCCGAGTACTGCAGTGAGCTCGGCAGTGGGTCTCGAGCTCCAGACCCGAGTACTGCAGTGAGCTCGGCAGCGGGTCTCGGGCTCCAGACCCGAGTACGGCAGTGAGCTCGGCAGTGGGTCTCGAGCTCCAGACCCGAGTACTGCAGTGAGCTCGGCAGCGGGTCTCGGGCTCCAGACCCGAGTACGGCAGTGAGCTCGGCAGTGGGTCTCGAGCTCCAGACCCGAGTACGGCAGTGAGCTCGGCGTGAATGGCGGCGGCAGTGAGCTGTGTTCTGCGGCACAACCTTTCGGCACGGAGACGCCGGCTCCGGTGTCGCGCAGTCAGTCGCAAAGGGGTCTTCCGCCAAGGCGTTGCGTGGATTTTGTATCCGTATCTAAGTTCGAGTTGAAACGAATTGCGACCCTAATTAGGTCAAATTGTGACAAGTTTTGGACGTGCTAAATAATTGGTCTGTGACCTAAGCTGATGTTGAGCGGCATTACATTCAACTGGCTAATTAAAACTACAAATTTATCAAATTATCGTACTGCAAATTTATCTGCTATATATCTAGGTGAAAAATATAGGCACACAAATGTGGACATAGGAAATAGAGCGTAGGCTCTTCTGCGAACTACCAAGTACTGTTGATCCAGGATCGATGTGAACAAACAAACACCAATCCACACAGGATCGAAGTAGGGATGCACCGGATAGACTATCCGGCCGGGTATCCGGCCGGATATCACGAATTTTCAACTATTCGTTATCCGACCGGATATTTCTTGCTATCCGGCCGGATACCGGATATTTTCCATTGCTTGCAACGATTTCCAGTTAGTATTCACCACGTCCTGCACCAGTAAGTTAGTATTCGGAACGTCCTGCACCAGAAGTCGCGGTTGCAGGCCTTCAGCTCGCTGGAGCTCCTTGAGGGTAGTGCAGGCCACTGACGAGTGGCTGAAGTGAGTCACCAGCCTCCGACACTTGGTCAGGAGCGCGTTCACAGCCGGCTGCGACCGGATGGCGTCGCTAACCACCAACTGAAGACGGTGGATAGTGCAGTGGACGGCCGGAATATCGGCCAGCTCTCAACCCAGAGTCATGTTGGAGGCCCCGTCACGGATCAGTAGATGCCGCCGACTTCTGACTAGGTTCCACTCGTCCCACAACTTCGTCACCATTTCCGAGATGTTGATACTACTGTGTGATGCCGGAAAATGGGCCGCTTTCAGGACGACGTCTCGACGCTGGGGGGGGGAGCGATGTTGCATGGTGTTTGTCGTCGACCGGGTTGAGGGTGAGTCGGCCCGGCGTGTGGTGTTTTTATTGTTGGCTGTTGTTGATAATTGTTGGTGTGGTATTTGTCGTGTCCACGGGGGCGGTGGGAGCGGTGTTGGCCTGTCTGTAATGCGGCAAAAAATTCCGTTTGCCGCCGTTTGGGGGGGCGAAAACGTGGATTTCCCCGCACCATCTTCGTTTGGTGGGAAAATGCCCATTTTGCCCCCCTGGATCCGCCAGTTTGGGATAAAGCATGCCATTGCTTGCTTGCTTAATGAAGGGGGGTTTTGGAGGGCTTGAAATCACCTGCATTTTTAATGCATACACTTGAGGAAGAAAGTGGAATGGTGGGAACCTAAAAGTTCAGTATCCGGCCGGATTATCCGGGCCGTATATTACTCACGATCTGGCCGGATATACTATTCGGCCGGACATCAGAATTCACTATCCGGTGCATCCCTAGATCGAAGGAATGAATCTCATTCCGTGTTATGCGCTGTATTATCTAAGTGACATATCCAAGCACTTGTGACACGCGTCTTATTGAGTGGACCCTCAGATAAGGAAAACAACTATGAATCGTAAATGCCAAACATCGCAAATCGGTTATTGCATAATACGTTGATTCTTATTTCATGTCGACCTGCTTTACTCTGCGTTTGGAAGGCTGCGGGGGAGAAGTGTCAAGGTTGGGTACAGAAGTCTGACTGGGGAGAGGGGGTCGGAATAAAATAATGTTATTTAGAAGAAAAAAACTCCTTACATGTGAACAGCAAAAATTCGTGGGGTCATTTTAAGACAATGTTTAACTAACACAATCTTCTTATACTTCTTTCAATTTAGATATCTTAGAATAGAAGAGTTCTTGGGGAAAAAATGCCATTTTAGTGCAAAATATCGATAAAAAGCGCCCTCTTGGGGAGGCATGACATAATAACCCATTTTTAGTCCGCTCCTGGGCAGTCGCAACACTTTTACCCCTTGGTAAGGCAGCAGCATGACGTGCCCAAGCAATGGCTAATGTTTACTAGAAGCTTACTCCACCCAGAAATGTCACGTTGCATTCTGATGAAGTTTAATCTTCTCGTTTCGAATCTCATTTGGCTCAATATGCTTCTTAGGTTTTCATAGGAACACCCAATGCTCCTTAGGTTTTCAAAGGCAAACCTTGGCATACCACTTGAAACGTTACGTTGTTTTTGGAACGCACCGGCGTTCAAAAGGGCAACATATTGGTACGTTTTAAGATGGGTCATGGATGCAAATAAGCTACATTTTATGTGGATTAGGTGGTTTTCAAATCTTTATATGTATGACATACAATGTACTCCTCCCACCAGCTGAAATGACACAATGTGAGTAATACCACTACAAATCGGTCTCTACGATCTCGAGGACAAGACGATGTCTTTCTCAGCTGAAGTAACCAATAAAAATCGCCCATTTTTCTTCAGGTTGGTTTTGGAAAACTGATGCTCGTTTGATCGGACCAGACTAATGCCTTCTTAATTAATTAGAGAAGCACAATTCGCCCAACAAGCGATCCGGCTAGCAATGATGAAGGCCGTGACCACAAAGTAAACCTTAGAGGGTTGATCTTAAGGTGCCATGCTACGGTTTGAAGCTATTATCAAGAGCACAATGAGAAATTGGAGGATCTGAAGCCAAATTGAGCTGATGGGCCGCATCGGGCCTCATTTAAGATTGACACTCGTGTTCAGTTTGTCCGTCAGCGCTGTACAAGGATTAATTGATTCTTGCTGGTGATGCTGGCCGGATATTTTCACCAAGGCTTGCACGCAGCCAACTAAGCTGACGTCAGTTATTAAACCTAGCTGGCGAGTTACATCTAACCAAGTTGCATCCAACCGTTGCGTACTCAAGCATATTACTCACGCGAGTATGCATGTACTCACGCGTTTCATCAATCCTTCAGCATTGCCCACCGTGTGGTGTCCTGTGCAGTAATTTCCTGAGTGGGCACACTGGCATGCGGCACCGGAACTGTATCATCGTTGTTCTGATTGCTCCATGGCCAGTAGATGCGACAAACTGCACGCTTGCATGTTCGACAAGGCGCGGCGTCATTGTGCCGTTGTTCCGTGCCCATGGTGAGTGCACGTCCAGCAGTCGGCGCGCTCCGTGTGCTGTTGTTCCGGCGGCTGACGTCGGGAGACGCCGCCGGCGATGGCGTAGCTGCTCTTGCAGACCTCTGTGTCGTGGTGCGCCGGCAGACCCGGCAAGTAGCGTGTGAGCAGTTCTCGTGTGTGGCACTCTGTTGCATTTTGGCTCCGCTCTAACTCTACCTCAAGCCTGCAGCGAAGTGTGGCATAAAATACCATCACAATGGAGAGCCTCAGATCCTGTTGCGAAACGGAGGGAAAGTGAGGAGAGTAGAGGGGAGTGAATTCGCTATGACTGGACGAGCAAAACAGCTTGTGGCATGCAGCGTTCAGACGGCACGTGCGTTTATGAATTGTTTTTCACGAGGTTGACTAGATTGTATGTCAGCTCACGATTGATGAATTCAAGTTTGAATTTCGCTTTGCCCGATATAACCTGCTTCATGTCGATTGGTTGGTGATGTGACAAAATCATCAGCAGTATGGTTGGCTCGGCATCTGTAAAGGCACGCTAGCCGCTCGGTGACGGCGCGCTGGCTTTAGCAGGCATCCCAGTATTAGAGATTCAGTACACTTTGTGATGAATACGTACCAATGACGTCAGCCGGTGACAGTCTGCTGATGCCGGTGAAGCCAGTCCACGTCGGCCATCTGGCAGATTCTAGGTACGTAGCTCATTTTATATAAGCACAGCACCGAATCAATCGTTCGTGGATATCTGGGCATCCTGTTGAATCCGAAATGTAACCTCTGTAAAGCGCAAAGTGCATTGTGTGGTTGGATCCTTAAAGTCTCAAGCAGTATAGATCTCGACATTTCATTCACCCAAAGAAATTGTCAACATTTTCAACTTGTTCAAGTAAACAGCCATTTCGATTCATAACGTACGCCGGACCCATAGCGTTATATTTAAAATGCTTGTTTGTAATCACACCCAGAGATAAAGCAATCAAGCAACCCACAGGAAGGCTTCACCCAAAAATATTATGCGATCTGTGCTATTCCTCAAGGGCGTTTCCATCACCGCGCATCACATGAATGTTCTATCATAAAGACATTAAGACATACAAGATCAGTGCAACTATGAGCCACAAGGGCCCTTCTTGATTGCGCTCTGAACACTCAACCAGTTGTCCACCAAATCCGTCGATCAACCCTCCCTGGAATACTGAAGAGCAAGCCCTCTATGCTTACAATGATTTTCTATGCTGTTTCTAAAGAGGTTCAATGTGCTGCTACTAACAATGGTTTCTGGCAGCTGGTTCCAGTATTCGATCCAGTATTCGTTCATGAAGAAAGACTGTCTTAACCTTGTACTGCTGTGGTTAGCTTTAATTTTGAATTAATGGCCTCTAATTGCATCATTTCTGTTAAATTCAAACATTTCCCCAAGATATCCCTCCTCCTGACCATAGACAAATTTAAAGACCTTGATGAGATCTCATCTCAGCCTTATATATCTAAGTGAAAACATATTCAGTTTCTTCAGCCTTTCCTTATATGTCAGGTTGCTGATACTATCAACCATTTTTGTAGCCCTCTTTTGTACTCTCTCATTAAAAGCCTACAATCTTTTTCATAACTAGGAGACCAAGCTTGGAAGCAGTATTCCAAATGTGGTCTGACATATGCACAGTAAAGCTTCCTGATGACTTCCTCACTTCTGTATGATACATCCATATTTTTTCCCCAAGCATTCTCAGTGTCTTCTTCCTGGCTTCCTATGGGCGCTGTATGACTAACGCAGCTGAGGCGCCCGTAAGCCCAAATAACCAACCAATCTTCCTTGCTTTCTTTGTCTGTTCTAATGCCCCAAATTAAAGCCGCTCTCATCCAGTAAATGTCTGCTTTATCCTTTATGGGTAAATTATCCTTAATGGTTCCCACTACATGTGTCTTGAGTCCAACTATTTTACGGTCCCAGAGTTTCTCCAACAGTCAAGTCTGGAACTAAGTCACTTAAATCGGAGAAGACAAGGCCCAGGAATGAGCCCTGCCTGGTAGGTTCCGTTGCAAACTTATATAAGAACAGGTCCTTGAAGGCATTTTCTAAACATTTTGCATGATGAGGAGCGAACACCAACATTTGCATGTCCTTAAGATTAAAGTCACCAAGAATAAGGCATTTCCTCTGAAAATGTATACCGATTTCCTCGCAAATCATGCAGGTTTTAAATATAGTTACATTAAGCTAAGCTGCATTATGATCAATTGGGAATCCTGAGGCGTGAGTTAGTAAGGCCGATGCGACGCGACGCGACTGGCAACTTTGCCATGCAAAAGATTAGCGGCATAACCAACAGAAAATGTGCGCAGGCGTGATTCTGCTTTCTTAGCGGGGCTCTTCGAAACGCTGAAATGTACCAGACCCTTAAAAAATATGTGGCTCCAAGAAACGACTGTGCACACCAGTCCTTTCCAAAAAACGAGCATGGATGTCCAGTCGAACAGCTAAGCTGCAAATGAAACATACGTATATCCAGATGGGTGAATTCCCCCGTGTATGGGGTTCGCACGATCCCTCTGATGTTCGTTTACGACCACGGAAACAAGGCGCGAGATAGAGCGTCACCGCTTTGTGGAGCTAATGGGATATTCTTTGCCGAGTTTATGGTATAAGAAATTTGACAATATATCTCCACGTCACCGATATATGCTGTCTTTGAAGCGAACATGTCGGGTCGTTTTCGCCAAAATAAATAATTATCGGCAATTATTATACATGTTGGTCTGCGTTTATCGCTGTGGGACGTAGCAGAGTTATGAATAACTGAACTGGTGTGCTTACATTGGTCAATGACACTTCAAGGGTTATCCGAGGTCATTCACCTACCTTGGCCTCGAATTACTCTTCAGGCACCTGCACCAGCCGACATCACCACACGGTGACAGGCTGGAAAATACATAGACACATACAGTCTGTGGTTAGTGTTAAGATGAAATCGAATCTGACGCCCATTTTGGTCCCTGGAGACGTGAAAGTAATATTTTCGGGCATTATTCCGAAAACCTCTGAAATGAGGTTTGCGCATTAATGCCAGAAATTTCGAATTTTCGCATTTCAACCTGAACTGACATTTCATCTGTGGATCGAAATGCAAGATATTACACATTGCTGTCAAAACAGAACACTGAGTAACGCTATGTTCAAGATTTGGAGCACGAATCGATTATTGGTTGCACATAAGAACCAGCTAAGCTATAATTCCAGATTTTTGCGACGAAAAATAACCTTTATAGATGGACATGGGAGGTGCGCCAGCGCACTAAGGTATACCAATCTGCCACCAATTGCGACGCTTCCTCACGTGCGAAAGGTTGGCTTTTGTTTCGCACTGCTAACACTCTTCGCTTGGAGACGCCAACGGGCTGCGACAACCCTACACTCTGCAATAGGGAAGGTGGCAAAATGTCGTGCACAGGTGACTGGAAATCTGCTATCACTAAATGTATGAAGTATTATATAGGTTTCTGTTTCTGGAGGGGATGAAGAAGCCTATCGACGAGTAAGCGTAGAGCCCACAACATAGGCATGAGCATAGGCATAGACACAGGCATAGGCATGGACATAGGCATATGCTGAAATGTAGGTCCGTGATTTGTCTCACCAGCTGTTGTCCCCATTCTTGGCATCTGCAGCCTGAAACACATTCTTGGCAATTTTAGAAGTGTTTGGTCTGTACCTTGCCCATGTCTCTTGATGGGTTACAACATTATCGATATTTCAATAACCGTCGAAAATTATGGTTCATAACTAAATTCGCCTTGCTTTAGATGGAGACCAAAAGTTTAGTCTACGGTATCGGTGTGCCATTCTCCCCAACAGTGAAGTGGAGCGAGAAATTAAATGGTGTTCTAACGACATACGATTTTGTTTGTTTGTTGCGAAGCTGAAGTCCTCCATATGGGGGACGGAATGTCGATTGCGTCATTTGGCCAGCTGGAGACTGGAGGCAGAGCGGGCTCCAAGACGAGTTCCAAGGCGAATTCCAAGGCCCCAGCCCGCTAATCCAACGCCCTGCGAACTTCCAGTCGGGCGTTTTCTCTAGTGCAGTGTTATCCGAGGCCGGATCTGCGCCGCACTAGCTGGCGGGACAGACAGTCACGCTGGTCACGCCTGGCCGGCAGCAAGTGCAGTGTTATCCGAGGCCGGATCTGCGCCGCACTAGCTGGCGGGACAGACAGTCACGCTGGTCACGCCTGGCCGGCAGCTAGATTTGTCCCACAGGTAGCTGCGCGGCGTCCGTTGTGGCTGTGGCGGTAGGACGAGTAGGGGGCCGCGGCGGGGGACGGCGTGAGGCGGCGGCGGCACGCCAGGACCATCGATCCAATAACTGTCGTGAGGAGGAACGATATCAGTGTGCCGACCGGGTCCCACTGACAATATCGCAATGGCACACTACAGAGGTCGGTGTCGACCGGCTCGGCGGGAGGCGGCAGAGGGACAGCTCCGGCCACGCAGTGACACGGCCAGCACTGACAACAGCTAATGCCGGCCACTCCCGACCACCCCCGGCAACTCCCGACCACGTAATGACAGGGTCGGCACAGACACCAGTCACTCCCGGCAACTCCCGACCACGTAATGACAGGGTCGGCACAGACACCAGTCACTCCCGGCAACTCCCGACCACGTAATGACAGGGTCGGCACAGACACCAGTCACTCCCGGCAACTCCCGACCACGTAATGACAGGGTCGGCACAGACACCAGTCACTCCCGGCAACTCCCGACCACGTAATGGCAGGGTCGCACAGACACCAGTCACTCCCGGCAACTCCCGACCACGTAATGACAGGGTCGGCACAGACACCAGTCACTCCCGGCCACTCCCGACCACGTAATGACAGGGTCGGCACAGACACCAGTCACTCCCGGCCACTCCCGACCACGTAATGACAGGGTCGGCACAGACACCAGTCACTCCCGGCAACTCCGGTCACGTAGTGACAGGGTCGGCACAGACACCAGTCACTCCCGGCAACTCCCGACCACGTAATGACAGGGTCGGCACAGACACCAGTCACTCCCGGCCACTCCCGACCACGTAATGACAGGGTCGGCACAGACACCAGTCACTCCCGGCAACTCCCGACCACGTAATGACAGGGTCGGCACAGACACCAGTCACTCCCGGCAACTCCCGACCACGTAATGACAGGGTCGGCACAGACACCAGTCACTCCCGGCAACTCCCGACCACGTAATGACAGGGTCGGCACAGACACCAGTCACTCCCGGCAACTCCCGACCACGTAATGACAGGGTCGGCACAGACACCAGTCACTCCCGGCAACTCCCGACCACGTAATGACAGGGTCGGCACAGACACCAGTCACTCCCGGCAACTCCCGACCACGTAATGACAGGGTCGGCACAGACACCAGTCACTCCCGGCAACTCCCGACCACGTAATGACAGGGTCGGCACAGACACCAGTCACTCCCGGCAACTCCCGACCACGTAATGACAGGGTCGGCACAGACACCAGTCACTCCCGGCCACTCCCGACCACGTAATGACAGGGTCGGCACAGACACCAGTCACTCCCGGCCACTCCCGACCACGTAATGACAGGGTCGGCACAGACACCAGTCACTCCCGGCAACTCCCGACCACGTAATGACAGGGTCGGCACAGACACCAGTCACTCCCGGCAACTCCCGACCACGTAATGACAGGGTCGGCACAGACACCAGTCACTCCCGGCAACTCCCGACCACGTAATGGCAGGGTCGCACAGACACCAGTCACTCCCGGCAACTCCCGACCACGTAATGACAGGGTCGGCACAGACACCAGTCACTCCCGGCCACTCCCGACCACGTAATGACAGGGTCGGCACAGACACCAGTCACTCCCGGCCACTCCCGACCACGTAATGACAGGGTCGGCACAGACACCAGTCACTCCCGGCAACTCCGGTCAGTAGTGACAGGGTCGGCACAGACACCAGTCACTCCCGGCAACTCCCGACCACGTAATGACAGGGTCGGCACAGACACCAGTCACTCCCGGCACTCCCGACCACGTAATGACAGGGTCGGCACAGACACCAGTCACTCCCGGCAACTCCGACCACGTAATGGCAGGGTCGGCACAGACACCAGTCACTCCCGGCAACTCCCGACCACGTAATGACAGGGTCGGCACAGACACCAGTCACTCCCGGCAACTCCCGACCACGTAATGACAGGGTCGGCACAGACACCAGTCACTCCCGGCAACTCCCGACCACGTAATGACAGGGTCGGCACAGACACCAGTCACTCCCGGCAACTCCCGACCACGTAATGACAGGGTCGGCACAGACACCAGTCACTCCCGGCCACTCCGGTCACGTAGTGACACGGCCAGAGGTGAAAAAAACGGCTACTCGGCCACGAATGTGGGTGACAGATATTTGAAAAATATATCCGGATGTGGTGACAACTTACGGTACCGTATTATCATTGCGTACGGATTGTATTTACCATCAGGCCTTCTTGCTTCTTAACATACCCAGTCGATTTGTATTTTCTAACTATCTATACATATGCGTACTCATCATGTTTCAGTGCATACATCAGAAGCGTACAGAAACAATTTAGTACCTATGATCGAGGGGACAGGGGGGTTGACAAAACTCTACTACTCGTGGTAAAGCCCGTAGGTTTTAGCATTGCCGCGGCAAGCCTGTCACCTACGAACTGTCCCGTCAGCGTCTATATATTAAGTCCGACGCAACAGTTTCTTTTTCTAGCGCAGTTTGCGGCGTGTGGCACGGCTCACATCACAGGTAACGAGATATGGCTCACATCATGTGAAAGCTCAAAATGTTGGCTATCCGTCGGGCACAATTTCGTTGCGGTCGAGTCAACGTGTTGCGCGTGCGCGTCACTGGGGTCCAGAGAGAACGGGTGTCCGGTGAATGACCGGTCGCCCGCATGGTGGAAACACCAATCACCCAAAACACACCCCCTCATAGACAAACCAAAGCACACCTACACAGACGCAGAAATACAACTATTCCTCCACTTCAAAGCACAATATCCAAACCACAACATCATCTACACTGACGCCTCAAAAATCACACTCACAGCAGACGGGCACAGCGGCGGTGCTGTACCCCAACACACAGCAGACGGGCACAGCGGCGGTGCTGTACCCCAACACACAGCAGACGGGCACAGCGGCGGTGCTGTACCCCAACGCAGCACGGCCGCGGGTCAGCCTTCGTGCCCGTCTGCATGACACAACATCCACCTACACAACAGAACTCTTCGCAATTTTATCGGCATACTCCACCATTTACAACACACAAACCGAGCACAACATCATAGCCACTGACCCACAATCAGTATTATAAAATATTACACCCTTCACCAAAAACAAACACCCACTCATCCCCAAAATACTCTACATTCACAAACAACTCAACCCCAGACAAAGCCCACTTCTTGTATGAATCCCAAGCCACACAAACATTCCAGGCAACAAACACGCAGGCACCGAAGCCAACATAACCACAACACCACAACAAATCACACCATGCCCACTCTCACAATCCGAATGCTACCCCACAATACACCAGGCAATCAACGTAGACATTCAACAAACATGGGACACAACAATTACGCAACTACACGAAATACACCCAAAACACGAACTCTGGCACACCATCGACCAAAACACCAGACAAAAAGAACGCACAATAGCACGATTACGTCTCGGACACACTGCACTCACGCACTCCTACCTCTTACAACAACTCCCACGACCACAATGTGTAACATGTCAACGAACACTCACAATTAAACACCTACTCATCTACATACTGTACCGAATACAACACCGAAAGACAACCTATCACAGACTACTGCAACATGAACAACATCCCGCTACACATCACTACTCTCCTGAACGACGACCATCCAACATTACACGAGCACCGCTTCCACTTTCTCGCTATCACACGCCTAAGCCATGAACTATGAGAAAAAGAAAAAGAAATCAAAAGATATGTTAAAAAAGAAAAAAAGAAAATCAACAAAAGTGGGAAAAATCAGAAGATATGCAAAAAAGCAACACAAAATAAACAAAAGGGGAAAGAAAAAAAGAAAAAGCTAACCCCACGTTAAACTAACTACTAACGTTCTTGCAATGTATGTAAAACACTGACAATGACCCGTTCCCAGCCCCCAACTACACACTCACCCCATGGCACCGCCCGGGCTGGCAAATCTTCTCTTCCGCATCAGCTCAGCCTCGACCACCATCTCATCTGCCTGCAAGTCGACTCAACTTCTACTCCTTCTACGCTCAAAATTTAAAGACGTCTCAACTCTATCACGACTCACCTCTACAAGCCAGCTTTACTCTTCTTCGCTCCCTCTTATACCCACCACGTTGCTCCTCGTTCACCCCCACCAAAAAAAAACAATACAAATAACTAACACCACTAACGTCCACCCGGAAACAGCCGACATCACCACGCGGTGGCAGGGTGGCCAAACACAGACACACATACACACACACACACACACACACACACACACACACACACACACACACACACACACACACACACACACACACACACACACACACACACACACACACACACACACACACACACACACACACCGGTCGCCCATAGGAATAGTATGCAAACCGAGATTTTGCGTTCGGAAAATCACCAATTTAGCGCTCACCATCGACCAGATTCAGACCGCAATATCTCGACAACCAACAGACCGATTTACACCAAACTAACACCTCAGTATTGCAACGACAATTGTCAACATCATCGTTGCAACCGTTTCCGAGTCCCATACCACGTGCACGGGAAGGGGGTGTGGAAAGCGGAAGCAACGCTTTTGCGCGTTTTTTACGATTTGGTCTCGTTCTCGGAAACGGGTAAACTTAGCGACTTGCCGTCACCTTCACATCATGGCCTCATGTACCGGCTACAATTTTCCAATTGACGATCAGTGGCTGCAGAGTATGCGGGCGCAGTCATCGCGACACGGGCTGCACGTGTTTCAGTCCGTGAAAAAGGCTCCGCTTTCCACTGTCTCCACACCACTGTCGAATGACAATTCGCGGAGAAAGTTGTACGTGCAGATAGTCCCACTCTTTGTGATGCCCACAGGTCCTTCGAATTTTAACCATCACAAATACTTTTGTTGCAATAGTCGATGCCCGCAACCGTTACCAGGAGTCACCTTCGGCAATCTCAAGCGGAAGATGGGGCGGGACAGTATCCTGTCACCGTCCAGAGATTGAATCGACGCAACAGTTCCGTTTTCCGGCGCAGTTTGATTTCAAAGCTGGTTTCAGTGTGTACGTGTCTACTTTAGAAGTACCAAGGCGCTGTTAAAGCTAAACTTGTGTATGTTTGTGTAGGTGGTGTTTCGTCTCTGAGAGCCGGAACAAGTATTGGAAACATTGTCTTGTCTTTGATGTTGGCCGCCCAAAATATTTTGTATATGTAGGAAGTCTTTCACTCCATTTTTCCAAAAGAGGAATGGAGTCTAAAAATGACTGCGATTTCCTTGATGTTTGGTCATGACCATGAGAGCATGGAAACACGGAGCATGACCGTGAGAAGTGCGAAAATAGTTTTTTGATCACAAAACAAATCACATCACTCTCCAACCTGGAATGCTATGCAGCTTTACTCTCATAATCCACGATTCAGATTAAAAGAAAAGTCCTCAAAGTCCTCTGCCCTACACCAACCTGTAATGCTACAATCTTCCTCTCCAACTCCAGAATTCCAAGACATAAACTTAACCCTGGTCATGATTAACTGAAGTGACACTTTTCACACCTTCTAAGTTTGACACTTTTCTCGATTCTCAGACTAACATATTATTTCAGCCATTTTGCCACAATGCAGACTTCTGTAACCCTTATTATGAAAATTTGTTTGGTTCTTCCAATATGAGCCTTTATTTGAATAATTTCATGTGGTCACTTAATGAGCTTTACTTATTTGTGTCCGATTCCATGTTTGTCATAAGCAGAACTTGTTCCATTGCCCAAAAGTTTTAAAAAATATATTACTTGAAACTAATGCAAAATATGACCGGTGACACTCTGCCCTTCATATTAGTGTTATATTGACCTCCTTGTTGCACAAGGGAATTCAATTTGTTTTGGCGAATTTAATTTTCAATGAGTCATTGGATTTGAAGAACATCATGTTGTAATACCAAGTTTATTAAAGACATGAAGGCATAAAAGATTAATGCAACTATGAGCCACAAGGGACCTTCTTGGTTGCACTCTGTAAACTCAACCAGTTGCCCACCAAATCCGTCGATCAGCTCTCCGGGTAATACTGAAAAGCATGCCCTCTATTCATATAATGATTGTCTACGCTGTTTTAAGGATGCTCAATGTGCTGCTACTGACAATGGTTTCTGGCAGCTGGTTCCAATGTTCTACTACCCTGTTGGTGAAGAAAGACTGTCTTAACCTTGTTGTGCTGTGGTTAACTTTAATTCTGAATTGATGACCTCTAATTGCATCATTTCTGTTGAATTCAAACATGTCCCCAATATATCTCTTCTCCAGATCATCCTAATCATCCTAATTATTAGCATGGTTAGGATGATGTGACCATTGATTCCCCTCAGAAATGCTTATGTTTAGTTGGAAAGCAAAATAAAGTACTACTATTGTTTAATACCAAAAATAGCCTGGCCTGGTTTACCCTACCTCCTTTAAATTGTTTCTTCAATATAGGCACTATTTGTGTGTTCAATAATACAAATGTTGAGAAACTTAACCTGACCTTTTCTTCTTTTTTTCTTCAAAGAAAAATCCTATTTTGTGTGGCATAAATTGAGCATATTTTCAGAATAAAAGCTAGCCTAACCTGTGGTTTTGCTTTGCTAAGTAAAATGTGTGCACGACATATTTTGAGCACATTAAAGCACAATAATACGCACCATAGATGGATATTGATGGATACGCACCATAGAAGCAAGATTAGCTTATAGGGTGTGTTGTAATTTTACTTATTAATTACTAATTGAAAGTCGTATGTAATTGAACAAATTAGAGATCATATATAGACTAAAGCGTTCTTCTTTGTTCCATTTCAGAGGCATGGTCGATATTTCGCGCTCACACACATGCATACAGGTCTTAATGTGAGCTTTCAACATGTGACAGCCTGGTGGTGTTCAATATTTTGCAGGTGACAAGCTGGACACTTTTCACCTCTGTACACGGCCAGCACCGACGCCAGCCACTCCCACCACTTCCGGCCGCTCTTGCCACTCCCGGTCACTGCCGGCCACGTAATGACACGGCCGGTACCGACGTCAGTCACCCCCGCCACTGCCGGCCACGTAATGACACGGCCGGTACCGACGTCAGTCACCCCCGCCACTCCCGGCCACGTAATGACACGGCCGGTACCGACGTCAGTCACCCCCGCCACTGCCGGCCACGTAATGACACGGCCGGTACCGACGTCAGTCACCCCCGCCACTCCCGGCCACTGCCGGCCACGTAATGACACGGCCGGTACCGACGTCAGTCACCCCGCCACTCCCGGCCACGTAATGACACGGCCGGTACCGACGTCAGTCACTCCCGGCCACTGCCGGCCACGTAATGACACGGCCGGTACCGACGTCAGTCACCCCGCCACTCCCGGCCACGTAATGACACGGCCGGTACCGACGTCAGTCACCCCCGCCACTCCCGGCCACGTAATGACACGGCCGGTACCGACGTCAGTCACCCCGCCACTCCCGGCCACGTAATGACACGGCCGGTACCGACGTCAGTCACTCCCGGCCACTGCCGGCCACGTAATGACACGGCCGGTACCGACGTCAGTCACCCCGCCACTCCCGGCCACGTAATGACACGGCCGGTACCGACGTCAGTCACCCCCGCCACTCCCGGCCACTGCCGGCCACGTAATGACACGGCCGGTACCGACGTCAGTCACCCCCGCCACTCCCGGCCACTGCCGGCCACGTAATGACACGGCCGGTACCGACGTCAGTCACCCCCGCCACTCCCGGCCACGTAATAACACGGCCGGTACCGACGTCAGTCACCCCCGCCACTCCCGGCCACGTAATGACACGGCCGGTACCGACGTCAGTCACCCCCGCCACTCCCGGCCACGTAATGACACGGCCGGTACCGACGTCAGTCACCACCGCCACTCCCGGCCACGTAATGACACGGCCGGTACCGACGTCAGTCACCTCCGCCACTCCCGGCCACTGCCGGCCACGTAATGACACGGCCGGTACCGACGTCAGTCACCCCCGCCACTCCCGGCCACGTAATGACACGGCCGGTACCGACGTCAGTCACCCCCGCCACTCCCGGCCACGTAATGACACGGCCGGTACCGACGTCAGTCACCCCCGCCACTCCCGGCCACGTAATGACACGGCCGGTACCGACGTCAGTCACCCCCGCCACTCACGGCCACGACCGCATTTGGCAGCATGTTTTCGCGACATATTTGGTGCACATCGCAGAAGCTGACTGCTGGCGTAGTACCTTGCGATCCGTACAAAAATCAGGGCATGGAATCTTACGAGATGAATGAATTACATAGGATAGAAGAAGGTGGCTGGCGCCAAATGTTTCATAGATGGTTTATGCTCTAGATAAACCCTCGCAAGCTGAAGCATTTATTCACATTGATGTTTGTGACTACGGTGTATATATATACATATATATTGTGATCACGGTTAGTTGAAGAGCATAGTCAAAAAAGAAAAGAAAAGGAAAACCGGTTTCAATCCCGTCTCGGAATCGTCATCAATTCATTGTATTTTTAACGTTAAAAAAATAACGTCGTAACGTAACGTTAAAAAAACATCGCGTTCACCTTTGAATCATTTACACCCAACGCGACCACCACGACAAAACACTTCTAGGGCACGGGTACTATATGCACGACCGATAATGGCACTATGCATGGTGGTGGCTAAAAGGCAGTAGTTCAGCAGATGAGTTGGGCAGAAAGGGGAACAGGGAGAGAGAGAGAGGGGGGGGAGAGAAAAAAAAAGAGAAAGAGAGAGAGAATGTGAAAGAAAATGAGAGAGAGAATGAGAGAGAGAATGAGAGAATATGAGAGAGAGAGAGAGAGAGAAGGAGAGAGAATGAGAGAGAATGAGAGAGAATGAGAGAATGAGAGGGAGGGTAGATGGAGAAAAAGAGCGAGAGAGAGAGAGAGAGAGAGGAGGGGAGAGGGGAAAAAGAGAGGCAGAGACAGGACAGAGACAGCAGGAAAAGGTGGAGAAAAAGAGATGAAGATGTATAGAAAGACAAAAAGATGGAGAGAAAAAAGAAGGAGGGAAGGGGAGACATAGACGAAGACCGAAAGAAAGGCCGACGGAAAAACGAGAAGAAGACAGGCTGAGCCTACTGTGGAGATGCTGGTGTTGGTACTCAAATTTAGTAATATTTGCAAATATATAGAATGCGACCGTAAATGCGACCTACTGTGAATGCGACCGTCATGTCGCGTCAAGAACGATCTGCCACTTTTTTTTAAAAGGCGCATCCACCCAGGAAACTGTACATCGCCCAATATTTCTGTTGAGTATGGAATTTCTTTCTGCTTGCATGAGTATTGCTTCTTTGATTTTCCGCTGTCTTAATCTGATGTCAAATACAAGTGTCTCGGTGTTATCTCAGTCTACCGTATGCCCTGTGTCAAAGCTATGTCCCGCTGCTGATGCCTCTATTTGTGTAGTCCAGTAGTATTGTGGCTGTGTCAGATGTCGCTTGTGTTCTTTACGTCCTTCTTCATCGTTTCTATCAGTTTCACCTACATCAACTTTCGTACAATCTTTGTAAGTCATTCTATACACCTATCCTGGTTATTTAAGCTTGTCGATTTTGCCCTTGGGATGAACGAACAGGTTTCGCATTGTTTTGAGTGGTTTAAACTAGGTTTTGATGCTGCATTCAGCGTTAATTCGTCGAAGAGCATGTGGTACACCGTTCATGTATGGTAAACCATTATCCTCTGTCGTTCCGTTGTGTCAGTATTGTTTCTGTTGGTCTCACGTGTGCTGTCGTGGTGTCTGTCCTCTCCGTCATGTCTGTGTTGACTTCGGTGCTCCTGTCGCACTGTCGTGGTGTCTGTCCTCTCCGTCATGTCTGTGTTGACTGCGGTGCTCCTGTCGCACTGTCGTGGTGTCTGTCCTCTCCGTCATGTCTGTGTTGACTGCGGTGCTCCTGTCGCACTGTCGTGGTGTCTGTCCTCTCCGTCATGTCTGTGTTGACTGCGGTGCTCCTGTCGCACTGTCGTGGTGTCTGTCCTCTCCGTCATGTCTGTGTTGACTGCGGTGCTCCTGTCGTACTGTCGTGGTGTCTGTCCTCTCCGTCATGTCTGTGTTGACTGCGGTGCTCCTGTCGCACTGTCGTGGTGTCTGTCCTCTCCGTCATGTCTGTGTTGACTGCGGTGCTCCTGTCGCACTGTCGTGGTGTCTGTCCTCTCCGTCATGTCTGTGTTGACTGCGGTGCTCCTGTCGCACTGTCGTGGTGTCTGCTCTCCGTCATGTCTGTGTTGACTGCGGTGCTCCTGTCGACTGTCGTGGTGTCTGTCCTCTCCGTCATGTCTGTGTTGACTGCGGTGCTCCTGTCGCACTGTCGTGGTGTCTGTCCTCTCCGTCATGTCTGTGTTGACTGCGGTTCTCGTCGTACTGTCGTGGTGTCTGTCCTCTCCGTCATGTCTGTGTTGACTGCGGTGCTCCTGTCCACTGTCGTGGTGTCTGTCCTCTCCGTCATGTCTGTGTTGACTGCGGTTCTCCTGTCGTACTGTCGTGGTGTCTGTCCTCTCCGTCATGTCTGTGTTGACTGCGGTGCTCCTGTCCACTGTCGTGGTGTCTGTCCTCTCCGTCATGTTGTGTTGACTGCGGTGCTCCTGTCGCACTGTCGTGGTGTCTGTCCTCTCCGTCATGTCTGTGTTGACTGCGGTGCTCTGTCGCACTGTCGTGGTGTCTGTGCTCTCCGTCATGTCTGTGTTGACTGCGGTGCTCCTGTCGTACTGTCGTGGTGTCTGTCCTCTCCGTCATGTCTGTGTTGACTGCGGTGCTCCTGTCCACTGTCGTGGTGTCTGTCCTCTCCGTCATGTCTGTGTTGACTGCGGTGCTCTGTCGCACTGTCGTGGTGTCTGTCCTCTCCGTCATGTCTGTGTTGACTGCGGTGCTCCTGTCGCACTGTCGTGGTGTCTGTGCTCTCCGTCATGTCTGTGTTGACTGCGGTGCTCTGTCGTACTGTCGTGGTGTCTGTCCTCTCCGTCATGTCTGTGTTGACTGCGGTGCTCCTGTCGCACTGTCGTGGTGTCTGTCCTCTCCGTCATGTCTGTGTTGACTGCGGTGCTCCTGTCGCACTGTCGTGGTGTCTGTCTCTCCGTCATGTCTGTGTTGACTGCGGTGCTCCTGTCGTACTGTCGTGGTGTCTGTCCTCTCCGTCATGTCTGTGTTGACTGCGGTGCTCCTGTCGCACTGTCGTGGTGTCTGTCCTCTCCGTCATGTCTGTGTTGACTGCGGTTCTCCTGTCGTCTGTCATGGTGTCTGTCCTCTCCGTCATGTCTGTGTTGACTGCGGTGCTCTGTCGCACTGTCGTGGTGTCTGTCCTCTCCGTCATGTCTGTGTTGACTGCGGTTCTCCTGTCGTACTGTCGTGGTGTCTGTCCTCTCCGTCATGTCTGTGTTGACTGCGGTGCTCCTGTCGCACTGTCGTGGTGTCTGTCCTCTCCGTCATGTCTGTGTTGACTGCGGTGCTCCCTGTCGTGGTGTCTGTCCTCTCCGTCATGTCTGTGTTGACTGCGGTGCTCTGTCGCACTGTCGTGGTGTCTGTCCTCTCCGTCATGTCTGTGTTGACTGCGGTGCTCCTGTCGCACTGTCGTGGTGTCTGTCCTCTCCGTCATGTCTGTGTTGACTGCGGTGCTCCTGTCGCACTGTCGTGGTGTCTGTCCTCTCCGTCATGTCTGTGTTGACTGCGGTGCTCCTGTCGCACTGTCGTGGTGTCTGTGCTCTCCGTCATGTCTGTGTTGACTGCGGTGCTCCTGTCGTACTGTCGTGGTGTCTGTCCTCTCCGTCATGTCTGTGTTGACTGCGGTTCTCCTGTCGTCCTGAGAACTTGTGACCTGAGCATCCGTCCGCTGTATGCTTGTCAGCCGTGTCCCTAATTGCTTTTTCTACCAGTGAAGTAAGATGGTCATTATATTTCAGCATGGCTCTGATGTGTTGAAATTCTGAATCCCGTGTATTGGTATCGGCCGAGAGAGTCGGTGCTCGTTGTACGAGCGCCTGTATTACGATGCGTTTTTGTGCCGGTACGTGGTGACTCCCACAGTTCAGGTACTGTCTGCTAGCTGTGGACTTGTAATGGACACTACTTTGTATTCGTCAATTTGATTCCAGAACTAAGAGCATGTCTAGGAATGCTAGTTTACTGTCCACTTCAACGTATACTGTTAACTTGATAGACGGGCACAGAGTATTCAAACTGATCAGGAATGGCTGTATGTCATCAGAACGCATCGCAGCTATGTCATCAACGGATCGATGCCACATGAATGGCACCGGGTCCAAGGTCATGGCTCTCCTTTCCAAACTTCCCATGGAGATATTGGCTGCAGCTGGGGCCAGCGGTGACCTCATTGGCGTGCCAAACCGCTGTTGGAAGTGTTCGCCCCGGAAGTGCAGAAAAGTTGTGCGTAAGATGAGCTCTGGTAGGATCTCTGTAGGTTTCATGTGCATACGGTCTTATAAATTCACATCCTCATCCAGCAACTTTCTGGAGACGATAGGTAACAACGGGACGTTGATCTTGTGAGTATTGGGAAGACCATAAGATCTCAGTAGATGTGAAGTTCCTTTGGTGCCAGGATGAAGATGCCGGTATTGTCGATCGTGAGATGGCCTTGTTGTTGTTTTTTCCTTCTCAGAAGTTTGATCACCTTGTCGTTGACTTGGCTGGTTGGGTCTAGGTTTGCTACTCTGTAGACAGCTTCACCTTGAAGTAATTCTTCACATTTTTGAATGTAGGCTTCCTCATTCAATATGCAGGTTGTTCTGCTTTTGTCTCTCAGCAGAATGATGATACTGTAAATCATCCGCTGAACTGCTGCCTTTTAGCCACCACCACGCATAGTGCCATCATCGGTCGTGTACATATTATCTGTACCCTATTGTTTTGTCGTGGTGGTCACGTTATGAGTAAGTAATTCAACTATGAAAATGATATCATTTTTTTAACGTTCACGAAATACAATGAATGTATAGCGATCCCGAGACTGGATTGAAACCGGTTGTCATAAAACAAAAACTATCTTATTACGTCCTTCAACTAACCATGATCGCATTTGAAGCATTTAGGACTACGGGTTCCAGGCATTCCTGCTAAACTTACCATAGCATGTGACGTACGTTCTCCAAGGCAAATATTTGGGCTCCATTCAACCTTACATCAAACAGTTTCCTAGGTCACGTCCAGGCTGAACTGACCCTCCCCCCCCCCCCCCCCCCGCCCCCAGCCACCGCTACTGAACACGCTAGGCACGACAGGCCGACCAGTGAGCACCTGTGTGGCTGTGTTAGGCCCCGGATCAGTGAGCACCTGTATGGCTGTGTTAGGCCCCTGATCAGTGAGCACCTGTGTGGCTGTGTTAGGCCCCTGACCAGTGAGCGCTGATCAGTGAGCACCTGTGTGGCTGTGTTAGGCCCCTGACCAGTGAGCACCTGTATGGCTGTGTTAGGCCCCTGATCAGTGAGCTCTGACCAGTGAGCACATGTATGGCTGTGTTAGGCCCCTGACCAGTGAGCACCTGTCTGACTGTGTTAGGCCCCTGACCAGTGAGCACCTGTATGGCTGTGTTAGGCCCCTGACCAGTGAGCGCTGATCAGTGAGCACCTGTGTGGCTGTGTTAGGCCCCTGACCAGTGAGCACCTGTATGGCTGTGTTAGGCCCCTGATCAGTGAGCACCTGTGTGGCTGTGTTAGGCCCCTGACCAGTGAGCGCTGATCAGTGAGCACCTGTGTGGCTGTGTTAGGCCCCTGACCAGTGAGCACCTGTATGGCTGTGTTAGGCCCCTGACCAGTGAGCTCTGACCAGTGAGCACATGTATGGCTGTGTTAGGCCCCTGACCAGTGAGCACCTGTCTGACTGTGTTAGGCCCCTGACCAGTGAGCACCTGTATGGCTGTATTAGGCCCCTGACCAGTGAGCACCTGTGTGGCTGTATTAGGCCCCTGACCAGTGAGCCCTGATCAATGAGCACCTGTATGGCTGTATTAGGCCCCTGACCAGTGAGCTCTGATCAGTGAGCACCTGTGTGGCTGTATTAGGCCCCTGATCAGTGAGCACCTGTGTGGCTGTATTAGGCCCCTGACCAGTGAGCCCTGATCAGTGAGCACCTGTGTGGCTGTATTAGGCCCCTGACCAGTGAGCCCTGATCAGTGAGCACCTGTGTGGCTGTATTAGGCACCTGACCAGTGAGCCCTGATCAGTGAGCACCTGTGTGGCTGTATTAGGCCCCTGATCAGTGAGCACCTGTTTGACTGTGTTAGGCCCCTGACCAGTGAGCACCTGTGTGGCTGTGTTAGGCCCCTGACCAGTGAGCACCTGTGTGGCTGTGTTAGGCCCCGGATCAGTGAGCACCTGTATTGCTGTGTTAGGCCCCGGATCAGTGAACACCTGTATGGCTGTGTTAGGCCCCTGACCAGTGAGCACCTGTATGGCTGTGTTAGGCCCCTGATCAGTGAGCACCTGTGTGGCTGTGTTAGGCCCCTGACCAGTGAGCGCTGATCAGTGAGCACCTGTGTGGCTGTGTTAGGCCCCTGACCAGTGAGCACCTGTCTGACTGTGTTAGGCCCCTGACCAGTGAGCACCTGTATGGCTGTGTTAGGCCCCTGACCAGTGAGCACCTGTGTGGCTGTATTAGGCCCCTGACTAGTGAGCCCTGATCAGTGAGCACCTGTGTGGCTGTATTAGGCCCCTGACCAGTGAGCTCTGATCAGTGAGCACCTGTGTGGCTGTGTTAGGCCCCGGATCAGTGAGCACCTGTATGGCTGTGTTAGGCCCCGGATCAGTGAACACCTGTATGGCTGTGTTAGGCCCCTGACCAGTGAGCACCTATATGGCTGTGTTAGGCCCCTGATCAGTGAGCACCTGTGTGGCTGTGTTAGGCCCCTGACCAGTGAGCGCTGATCAGTGAGCACCTGTGTGGCTGTGTTAGGCCCCTGACCAGTGAGCACCTGTATGGCTGTGTTAGGCCCCTGACCAGTGGGCACCTGTATGGCTGTGTTAGGCCCCTGATCAGTGAGCACCTGTATGGCTGTGTTAGGCCCCTGATCAGTGAGCACCTGTGTGGCTGTGTTAGGCCCCTGACCAGTGAGCTCTGACCAGTGAGCACCTGTATGGCTGTGTTAGGCCCCTGACCAGTGAGCACCTGTCTGACTGTGTTAGGCCCCTGACCAGTGAGCACCTGTATGGCTGTGTTAGGCCCCTGACCAGTGAGCCCTGATCAGTGAGCACCTGTGTGGCTGTATTAGGCCCCTGACCAGTGAGCCCTGATTAGTGAGCACCTGTGTGGCTGTGCCGGACTCGTGCTGTCTGTTCGCCACGCCTGCCGCGTCGCCAGTCGACTGTACATAATCAGCACGCTACTGTTTGGCCGGCCGACAATGGCCACCGCAACGGTCGGAGACAATATTGGTGTGGCGATCTGAGACAATATTAGCGCGGCGACGGATGCGCAGGCCACCACACTCGATTGGCCAACGAAATTTGCGCAGCCTAGCAGGTCTGCTGGGTCTGTCCAGTCTGTCTGCTCATCCCCTGACTATGGACGCATCGCTTACACTACCCACAGGAGCTGTACACGACCCACTAGCCGTGGACGCACCTCTTACATTGCCCACAGGAGCTGTACCCGACCCACTGGCCGTGGACTCACCTCTTACATTTCCCACAGGAGCTGTACCCGACCCACTGGCCGTGGACGCACCTCTTACATTGCCCATAGGAGCTGTACCCGACCCACTGGCCGCGGACGCACCTCTTACATTGCCCGCAGGAGCTGTACCGACCCACTGGCCGTGGAAGCACCTCTTACATTGCCCGCAGGAGCTGTACCCGACCCACTGGCCGTGGACGCACCTCTTACATTGCCCGCAGGAGCTGTACCTGACCCACTGGCCGTGGACGCACCTCTTACATTGCCCACAGGAGCTGTACCCGACTCACTGGCCGCGGACGCACCTCTTACATTGCCCGCAGGATGCTGTGCCGACCCACTGGCCGTGGACGCACCTCTTACATTGCCCGCAGGAGCTGTACCCAACCCACTGGCCGTGGACGCACCGCTTACATTGCCCGCAGGAGGTGTACCCAACCCACTGGCCGTGGACGCACCTCTTACATTGCCCACAGGAGCTGTACCCGACCCACTGGCCGTGGACGCACCTCTTACATTGCCCGCAGGAGCTGTACCCAGCCCACTGGCCGTGGACGCACCGCTTACATTGCCCGCAGGAGGTGTATCCGACCCACTGACATGTCGATGCTCTACTCCCGACCAGTTTTTGGCTGCCGAATATCGTATAATCAAGCTGGCATGCGCGTGATAGCTGAGGCGATGAGCATGGCCTGTTAAAGAAATGCATTGGAGGCATGTATCGAGTGCTGTGTGCAGCTTGTTTGCATGTCTGTATGTATATATATATATATATATATATATATATATATATATATATATATATATATATATATATATATATATATATATATATATATATATGTATATGTGTGTGTATATATATGTATATTTAAATGTCCTTCAGGGAAACTAGAAAATGACGTGGGGAAGGACGTGGCATTGCCACATCAGGGATATGCCAATAGGACAGCCAAGGCCAACCCCAAAATCAGCAAATAGGGATAGCAGTAGTTCAAGGAGGCATAGTGGTAGCTCATTCAGTGATGAAAGAGCACCTAAACATGAAAACGCCATCGAGTGTGAAATTGAAGCTATCGAGGTGGCAAGGGAACATATGTTACGTGTATTAACCCACGCCGTACCGGGGGATCTTCAACCGCCCACCCCCTCAAGTTTTTCGCGGATAGTGAATGAACTGCGGGGGTCAGCGCGTCGAAATTTGGTATGCCTTTTTCCACATCAATTTGGCATATCATGTAAAACTTTTGAAGTAAGGTCATCTAGGATCAACGAGTTAATCTAGGCCAAGTGAGATTACCTCCAAAAATGTTCAACTACTCGTCACACTTTAACGGATACAAATACTTTAATGAACCTTTCAGCGTTTGTTTATCTTTAGGATGTAACAAACGCACAAGTGTAATTTTTCATTTTTTTCCGTTTTTTACTACTTGTAAATTTTCCATATTTGCCCATTGCAGTTCAAATAGAAGATTCTGGCTAAAGTAAGCAATTTGTTTTAGGGAAAGTTCACTTCCAGCAACGTTTCTAGGTGTGCTCTACCCACTAGAAAAGGAAAATTAAAAGAAAACTTGAAAATTGAAAATTTTGGAAATTAAGAAATATAAGTTTCATTTTTGGGGGTAAAACGTTGTATGGCCCTGGTCGATTTCGCTGTCTTTTCTGATTCCTATTAATTCTTCCTTTTTCAAATATCCCCCAAAATGAACTCCCCAGAGCTAGAAACATGATGCAAGTCGAGAAAAACTGCGAAAATGTAGCCCCTAGTGACGTCACGTTTTGGGGAAATTTATTTTGGGGGTGGTCCCGGGCCCTACTCGTTGAGCGCTTTCTGATGATACCTCTTTCGTTTTCGTGCGACGCACAATTTGGATTTTAGAGTGGGGTTACCCTCGCCCCCCCCCCCCAGACGAGGCGTGAGGATCTGACCGGAGAGAGGTATCTCTCCAGTCAGAGGGTTAATGTCCATAGTATTCGATCCAAATTTGATGAGTTCAAATGTTACGTTGCTGAGGAGGAATCAGATTGTGTTTGCATTACTGAAGCATTTGTCAGTGAGGGGAATTTTTAGGATAACTTATAGGACTATCAAATCCAGGGATACAATATGTTTTTGTGCAATAGGGGCCAGCAGTGAAAGGGTGTAGTGTGATGCTCTATGTGAAAAGCTTATTCAGTTCTCAAAAAGCAGCAGAAGGGGTAAAAAATGAGTCTGTGGAGTCCATTTGGCTTAAAGTCGCTATGGGAAAAGGCAACAGCAATAAACTGAGGATAGGAGTTTTGTGCCGATCAGGAACCCTGCTACATTCTCAGCAACTGGAGATTGATAAGGTGATTTGCGAGGAAATCAGTAGAAACTTTCAGAGGAAATGCCTTATTCTTGGTGATTTTAATCTAAAAGGATACTAAAATGTTGGTGTTGGCTCCCCATCATGCAATATGTTTAGAAAATGCCTTGAAGAGGACCTGTCCTTCCACCAGTTTGTAAGAGAAACTACCAGCCAGGGCTCATTCTTCGGCCTTTCCTAATTTCAACAGAGCAGGCTTTGACTGCATGAGAGCGGCTTCAGGTACCATCAGATGGGAGAAGAATTCTCCAATTATTTAAATGTTTGTGAAATTTGGGAATAGTAAAAATCTTACTGGAAGAAAATTCACATTAAATATGTCCCCAAAACCAAAGGCGTAAAAGAAGAGTAGGAAAGCGAGAAAGGCTTACGCCATATTTTATCAAAGCAATTAAGGATACGAAAGCTGCATTTAGAGTGTTAAAGGAAGCTTAAAATATCATAAATTTAAGGTCGTATGAAAAAGCTCACGACTGTGAAGGAACAATTGCCGAGCACCAAAGCGAGCAATAGAACTGTATTTGGCTAGGAACTGTAATGGGAAAACGAAAAGTTTTCTTTGGTTTCTACAGGCTGAGTAAAGCTTCTATCACAAGTGGTCCACTGAAATAAAATGAGTCACAACTGGTCCAATATATTGGGTGAGGATGATGAGATGGTTGAGGAACTGAGCAAGCAGTTTAAATGAATGCTTACATTGGAAGACATGACTAATCTGCCAACCGTACACCACAGTTCTGTGACATGTGATCAGATAAGCGTTGTTGATTTCACTGATAATGATGTTGCTTTCAATCATACCAGGAAAATATAGCCAAGCAAGGCAGGAGGGCCTGATGAAATCTATCCTAGGATATTGCGGGAAGCTGAAAAGGAACTGGAATTTCCACATAGTAAAATGTTTTGTAGATCAGTTTCACAAAATGAAATTCCAACCGATTGGAAAAGGGCAAATGTAGTTCCTATTTTCAAGAAAGGAGAAAGAGGGAAGGTTGAAAACTTTCCACAATGAGCATATCTCTCTGCAGAAAAACTTAGAGATGAACGTGTGAAGTGGTCCGAATAACTGCAAATGAAATTTAATTTTGATAAGTGCAAAATCATGCATATATGTAGGAAGCATAAGAAGGTTCCATACTTGATGGGTGGTCAAGTACTATCGGTGATTCAGCACGAGAAGGACTTAGGTATTATTCTAAACAATAATTGGGGGCATCAGAACAGACTACGGAAGCCAGGGAGAAGGCACTGAGAATGCTTGGGGCAATAAATAGGAATGCATCATACAGAAGTGAGGAAGCCATTAGGAATCGTTACTGTGCATATGTGAGGCCACATTTTGAATAATGCTTCCAAAATTGGTCTCCTAGTTATGAAAAATATTGTTGGCTTTTAGAGAGAGTACAAAAGAGGGCTACAAAAATGGTTAATGGTATCAGCAACCTGGCATATGAGGAAAGATTGAAGAAATTGAATATGTTTTCATTTGGATATAGAAGGCGAAGAGGAAATCTCATCCAGGTCTTTAAATTAGTCCATGGTCAGGAGAAGGGATATGTCAGGGAATGTGTGAATTGAACAGAAATGTTGCAATTAGATGTCATTAAATCAAAATTAAAGTTAACGATAGCACGTAAAGGTTAAGATAGTCTTTCTTCATCAACAGGGTAATAGAACACTGGAACCAGCTGCCAGACACCATTGTCAGTAGCAGCACATTAAACATCTTTAAAACAGTATAGACAATCATTATAAGAATAGAGGGCTTGCTTTTCAGTATTCCAGGAAGGGCTGATCGACTGATTTTGTGGGCAACTGGTTGAGTGTCCAGATTGCAGCCAAGAAGGGCCCTTGTGTCTCATAGTTGCACTGATCTTTTATGTCGGAGAAGCTATATTTCCACCACAAAGCACAACATCAACGTTTAGGCCACAGGCCTTCTTCAGGATGACGTAACTGACGGCTTTTAGATAGTATTCCAGGAAGGAGGCGCAACGTTATGTCATCCTGAAGAAGGCTTGTGGCCGAAACGTTGATGATGTGCTTTGTGGTGGAATTATAGTTTCTCTCTAGGTGCCACTTATTGTATATTTTGCCCAGATATTATTCAATATATGCATATATACATATATATGTAATATATATATATATATATATATATATATATATATATATATATATATATATATATATATATATATATATATATATATGTGTGTGTGTGTGTGTGTGTGTGTGTGTGTGTGTGTGTGTGTGTGTGTGTGTGTGTGTGTGTGTGTGTGTGTCTGTGTGTGTGTGTGTCTGTGCAAACGATTATGGGCTGGCATGACAAACTCATGCATGCTCGATGCACCATGACAGAAACATGAGCGGCAAACGAGCCGGGCCGCTGCTCTCCTTGATGGCCACATGCAAACACACAGACCTGGCTTAAATGCATGCATGCACGCACCGTGCGCTGACATTTACGGAAAACAAAGGTGTGTGCAAACGACTGTTGCCTTGAATAAACACCAGGGCGTACCGATAATGTCCGTTGTAGGTCCTCTAATGGCTTTAATGAAACACAAGTACTGCTGGTGAGCTTCGGCAACAGCGAGCTGGGGTAGTAAGTTGCACTCTTGCCACCTGAGATGCTCCACGCAGCAGTGAGCTGTTGGACATTGTTGAAGGTGTTGATTTCACGTACCAACTCATGCTTTTCGGTCGGGGAAATTATGCTGTGGAACAACTTGATCCAATCATTCGTCTACACGTTTGGAGTGAATGCAAGGGCTGCTTCGAAGTAAAACCAGCTTGCGTGCATCTTGATAATTGCGGAAGCCCCGACAAATCTCCATGAGAAGAAGATGCGTATTCGTGACGTTAAAAGAGCTTCACGCTCCGCCCAATAACGGCGTTGTTGACTGCTGTTGTCTGCATCAGTGCCAGCCCCTACCATGAACTTATACCACTCGCCTCCCCCACACATGAATCAGCACAGTCACTGGCGAATCTGGAGATGGGAGTTGGGGCGCGGGTTTCATGCACATCGAAAAGCTGTTTTCCACCAATATTTTGCACTAATGCGACACTTTCTCGACATAAAAAAAAACATTTCGTTCGGAAAATGTTGTCTTAAATGAAACCATCGAATGTTGGATGCCCAAACCTGAAGTTTTTCGGAATACGATAAAATGTTTAGAAATTGGTCTCCGAAGCCGGTCAAAAACTAACCTTCTGAATCCGCCATTGCTCACCACCGTTAAAAATCACCTGTGTCATTCCGGAATAAGCACCTCAACCACCGATACAACCCACTAATGAATCAGTTCCAAACCATGCTACATACAAAACACCCGAAGGTGTTTTGATTTAGCACCTATATCAGACTCCCGAGACAAATCCTATTGGTGCCAATGAATCTTTTCTTAATTCTCATCTCCATCATCCCCCCCCCCACTCAACGAGAAATTCCCGGCGTCGTCACCGAATCTACACCTCTTCCATTTGCTCCGATGTACACGGCTGGCGCAAGTTGCAGTCAGCTGGCTTCCGGTCAACTTCCTAGCAGTCAGCTGGCATGGTCGATCTCGGAAATCTTAATGAGTTTTATCATGAAGTTTTCGCTCACAAATGAAATAATCTCGTTGGAAATTATATTAACGAATGCAATATTTCCTACAATACTCCCTCACTCGCCGCAATGGATGGCTGTAGCCCGAAAGTGTAGTGTGAAACATTCAGAGTACATCCTATCCTTCTGATGCCACATTAACCGAACAAATAAGTATTTTATGAACGTAGCGAGAGATAGCATAGGTAGCGAGAGATAGCATAGGTAGCGAGAGATAGCATAGGTAGCGAGAGATAGCATAGGTAGCGAGAGATAGCATAGGTAGCGAGAGATAGCATAGGTAGCGAGACATAGCATAGGTAGCGAGAGATAGCATAGGTAGCGAGAGATAGCATAGGTAGCGAGAGATAGCATAGGTAGCGAGAGATAGCATAGGTAGCGAGAGATAGCATAGGTAGCGAGAGATAGCATAGGTAGCGAGAGATAGCATAGGTAGCGAGAGATAGCATAGGTAGCGAGAGATAGCATAGGTAGCGAGAGATAGCATAGGTAGCGAGAGATAGCATAGGTAGCGAGAGATAGCATAGGTAGCGAGAGATAGCATAGGTAGCGAGAGATAGCATAGGTAGCGAGAGATAGCATAGGTAGCGAGAGATAGCATAGGTAGCGAGAGATAGCATAGGTAGCGAGAGATAGCATAGGTAGCGAGAGATAGCATAGGTAGCGAGAGATAGCATAGGTAGCGAGAGATAGCAGTAAATTGGTGACCTCAATTGTACCATTAGTGAACTCGACATCCTCCCATCCCCACCTGCACACCCCCTCCGCACATACAATACCTCTCAGGCAAGTCACACATATCGAAAACCGAGCTCCTCACCCTCAAACCGACTAGTTTTTTTATTGGACTCTCAATCAGGTACATATTCTGGTTCACTTGGCAATCCGGCAAATCTCGCTTTGATTTTGATAGTATGTTTATGATATTTGTGCAGCTTCCTTATGAAACCAAAGTTGTATTATAATGGCGTTATTGAAAAGTAGGAAATATATGTAAGTTTCAGTGGATATCTTATAGTACCCCAACCCAAGTACCTCAACCTCTGACAGACAGCTTCCAATAGACCGCTGTATACTTCCGCCTCGGACCGACAGTTGTACGCCCCAGCCTCTAACGGGTAGCTGTACACCATATCCTTAGACGAATGCTGCAATAATCCAACTTCCCTATCGCGGACCTGATACCATACCATATATTACGGGTGTTGATTTGTATCCTTTCGTGAGGGCCATGGCCCCACCAATATTGATCTCACCCCACCAAATGTTAATTTGCCCCCCCCCCCATAATCTATGCTGTTTTTATGCTGATAAGAAAGCTAAGGGAATAACAAAATAAAAGCACCATGCTACATATAAAAATTTGTTCATGTTAACCAGCACATTTTGTACTGTAAAGAAGTAGATTAGCCTTAGATAGTGGATTTCCCGACCCTGAACTCGCCCCACCAAAACGCTGGATTCGTCCCTCCCTAATGTTAGGCACCAAGGAAATACCTTCATCATCATCACATCTCAGGCCGGCTGTGTTCCGATGCTCCATCAAGGCCGGCGTGCTCTAGTCTGCTTATGGGCACAAACATATTGTATTTAAGTCGTGGTGTGTTTGTTGGTGTTTGGAGTGAAGGGAGGGTGACGGTGACGAAGACAATGACAATGACGTCGACGATGACGATGACGTTGACGTTGACGATGACGATGGACCCGAATACGCTGTATGACAATGTAGTTGCATGCTACGACTCGCAATTTTTATGTTGACATACACGGTGCACTGCTCTTTCGCGTTTGTGACTTCACCTGTTACTGGACGATTTTTCCCGTTGGCGAGGATGATGAATAAACATAAACATACACATCGTCAAATAAAAATAAAAATTATCGACGTCTGAAAATATAGTGGGCGAAATCCGATACGATTTTGGTTCGGGGGGGGGTCCAGTACACTTCGCCCCTCCCAAAATGTTTTTAAAAAAATAGTCTACATCCCTGCCATACATCAAGTCTCGTCGTCTCTCAGAACCCCGCGCCGACCGATGGGTGAAATTATTTGCGCCGTGCTTTAGTGCCTGGCACTTCGGTACTACCAAGTACCATTGGCACTTGGTACTACCAATGCAAACATTGCAATTCAGCTTAGCATGCAATCGTCTGCAAACTCGTGCTATGATACCTTCATTTTCGTGCATACCAGCCATGCATCTGCATATCGCATGCTCATTACAGTTCCTCGTATCTGTGTATTCCCGCAACGCCGTTGGTGTACATTCCATTGATGCCCCATTTCATCGTTCCTCATTCTGAAAGGTTTCTGCTTATTAGTCTACGTGCATTTAGTCAGCAAAGTATAATCAATCAGACGCGAAAGAGATTTCTGCATTTCGATACAACTTCTCTCACATGCCAAGTGTAAATATAATTCCACGCACCAGCCACCAACCATGGGCAGCCCATTACTCAGGGATGGAACTGCACCTTTAGATGGCGTGTTTCTTGCAGTCGTGAACAAGGAGCGAAACATACTGCACTCCTTGCGATGCAGCTTAGACCACCTCTGCTCTAGAACGATACCGGTGCGGAAGAACAACTTGCCATTAAAGCTAAAGTATAAACTAATCTCAAACAAAACTAAACACAATGTCCACTGTGTGACGTGGCAGGATGATGTGCACCCCAGCTACCCTGCTTACATAGCTCATTAAGTCTATATTCAACAAGGTCACGCTTGTGCACCTCTGACACTGTCAGTCGGCGCAGCGTCAGTTATACAATGCCTCAGATAAATAATGATTACCCATGGTCCGGCGTATAACCCTCTCATTATTACCAAAGACCATTTCATCAAATATTTTTTGATAAACTGTGAGGCCTTGCCCTTCCAGGTTTGGCTTCCATAATGATAAGAACCGGAATTTTGAAACTTGCCCTTTGCGCCTCGTCTAAGACGTAAACAAACACGAATTGAGGCCAGAAATATATTGAGTCTTCCATAGGCTGCTGGAGAAGGAAGATCCGATGGTTCATTGACCCGGCTATGATGCCTTTGATATATAAATATGCATGCACACATATGTACATATATATACATATATATATATATATATATATATATATATATATATATATATATATATATATATATATATATATATATATATATATATAAGCAGGTTTCGTTTAATACGACTGCGAGTTTAGCATTGATGATCTTCTTGCTTGTGGACTCCAATGAGCGTATTTTTTCTCCTTGTCTCTTCATTGTGTTTACGTAGTATTTCGCCGTAGTAGATGACGGTCGATATTGCGATTAGTACATAGCACATGTTTGCATTCGGTGGACGATTCGTCTGAACCTAAGACATTTTCAAGACTATGAGTTGGTAATTCACATTGATGAAATACACATGTTTGATATTATGCTTTGATTGACTATTCGCGTGCGTTATGTGGTTGAGCGCTAGGGGTACTGGAAATTTATGCTTCCAGCAGTGTCATACTGCAATATATGTCACTGTCAAGATAGGGTGGGGGCTGCCCTCGTATAGTTTGAGTATTCCGCGTGCGTTGATTTGCTTGTTGATATCTGCATCTATATGTCTGATGTAAATTAAATTATTATTATATATATATATATATACATTATGTATGCTACATCATCCTGATTTACAAGATCCAATTGTTCCGTAGCGAAATTTAAAAGCCCAAGAGATTTGTGAGGCACGATCGCCCTCTTCTAAGCCCATGCTGAGTATCTTGAATCAATCGTTTTCCATCCAGAAAACTAACTATTCTAACCTTCATAATTGATTGAAAGATTGAAATTGACATTGCAGACTGTGGATGTGAGGCTTACTGGCCAATGGTTTTCAACTTTATCTCTTTCTCCTTTCTTGAAAACAGTAACTACATTTGCCGTTTTCCAATCTGATGGAATTTCATTTTGTAAAACTGATCTACAAAATATTATACTAAATGAAACTGCCAGTTCATTTTAGCACGCGCCCTGGAGGGGGGGGGGGAGAAATCCGCCCACCCCTCCGATTTTTCGTAGATAACTCAAGATTTTACCGGCCGATATACACCATTGTTTGTATACTTCCCAATAAATGACCGGCGCGTTGTTTGAATTAAGAAAAATGAAAATCGACCGAAGATTATTCGAGTTAAGGGTCGCTAAAGTAAAAAAGAAATCCCAGCGCCAGATCACAAATATCGTCGCTGATGCGCTTCCGGTATACTAGCAAAAAGGAAGTGTTCTTGGCAAAACTAGCGACTTGTTTGATGTACATTATCATCCTACATTGTTCCAGAGTCATGTCAAGTCACCGAGGTCAAGTCAGGTCAAGTTCATAACAGGTTAACACACGCTCTAGAGGGGGGTATAGCGAAATCCGCCAATCCTTCCGATTTTTCCTACATAACTCTATATTGTACCGGCCGATATACGCCAAATGTATCGCGTACCAGCTTAGAAATGATCGGCACATTGTTTAAAGCAAGAAAGGTGGAGATCGCGGCGCTCATTTGACCGTGAAGATATTGACCTAAGGTCATGCACTTTGCACACAACAGAGATCACTATCGTGCCCATCCACACTGTGAATTTCGTTGCTCTAGCCTTCATAGGAGCTGAGATCTTAGGGGGGGGCGGAATCCGCCCCCTCTCTCCAGGGCGCGTTATTTTCAAAGGCCCTCCAGGGCGCGTGTTAATGAAAGGATTTTGGGAGACAACTTGCAAGAGTTTGAATTGACAGGCTACAACATGCATGTTTATCAAAGGAAGGCAATGGTAGTAGAAGGGTTACTCTTGTTGTACGCGACAGTCGGAATTGATGGGGGTGCGCAAAGCAAAGGATCAGTCAAGGTCTTGTGTTTGCAGTATGGCACTGTTAAACATGTGTTCAAAGTTGCTAATCTTTATGACATCATTTAAAGAATACCTTGCATCGATTGGTTAAAGGGAAGTTTTCAGAACAGAAAATGCTAACGAAGCAAATGTCAATCGGCGGCCTTCTGGACTCCGGAAGACGTCTTTTAAAACCGTCAGTTATTCCCACTATAGGGTGGCTCAAAAGCAGGTTTCTGGAGACATATCTGCCAAATTCGTAGCAACCGGAGGCCACTGTTCAGTGTGCAGGCGCGAGGTTCGTTATGTCGTTGTCAGCATTTCTGTTGATTGCGGTTTGGTGTAGTATATTTCGGATGTTGTCTGTGTGTTTGATGGTACAAAAAGTGGCTAGTTTATCTGGTAATCATAAGTAGAATAACATGTTTGGAGGATGTTTTTTTTTTCAATCTTGTACTAGTTTTTTAGTGGTATTTTTGTTCCTTTTGCACGTTTGTGACGGAGTACATGTGGAGCCCATTATATCCAGTATAAATCAGGAGTGCAAAAATGTTTTAAGAGGTGAAATCTCTTAAGAAGTGGTGCCTTAATCCCCACTCTGCTGAGAGGAGATCTCATCGAGGTCTATAAAGTTGTCCATGGTCTGAAGAAGGGACATCTTGTGGAAATGTTTGAATTTAACAGAAATGATGCAATTAGAGGTCATCAATTCAAAATTAAAGTTAACCACAGCAGAACAAGGTTAAGACAGTCTTTCTTCACCAACAGGGTAGTAGAACACTGGAACCAGCTGCCAGAAACCATTGTCAGTAGCAGCACACCGAACATCTTTAAAAACAGCACAGACAATCATTACAAGAATAGAGGGCATGCTTTTCAGTATTACAGGGAGGGATGATCGACGGACTTGGTGGGCAACTGGTTGAGTGTACAGAGTGCGACCAAGAAGGGCACTTGTGGGTCATAGTTGCAGTAATCTTTTATGTCTTTATGTCTAATACCTACATTGACGATTTCAATAATGCTAAGTACACCATTCTTGCAGTCTCCAGAGGCTCCAAAAGAAATCAAACCTATCATATGAGTATCATATGCAATGATAGCTTCCAACTATTTCTATCTGAATAATGTAACTTGAAGTTAACAAATTATCACATTCTCTGTTTATTTCACTTTTACTTACCGACAAGCAGCCGCTCACATGTCATTTGTGCGCCAGTTCTGCACCGACATACCAGCTGACACGTTTCATGAAATGTCTCCAATAGAAAGAGCTGTTGCAGCCTTCTGGTCCAATTGATGACTGGTAAAAAAAACCCGAACTATGAAAAGTTATCGGCCCCATGCTGGCCCCAATCGGATGGCGGAGCCTACGGCATATCGCCGAAAGCTTCCACGCATCTGGTAAATAGGCGGATGCGGTTTTAATTGTGGGTATTTTGGGATATAAGTTTGTGATTTTAACGGGATAATTGAAAATAATGTTAGATATACATTTCTTGTACCAACCTAATCCTGAATTTTTTTTTATCTAGCTGAACGCTATTTTATATTTTCCAAGCACCACATTTATCATGTTGCTGGCATCGCCTCATCTCAGCTCGGTACGGACCGAGCCGAGAATTGTACCATAAACAGCGTATATACCAATAAGTACTCTAAAAAACATATCAAAGTCTGGAGTGCGCAGCTTGCCGGATCCCATTCACAGCCCGCCCTGCACGGTGTCTCGCTGGGGGATGGAGCTTGCCAGGTCCCATTCAGAGCACGCCCTGCAAGACGTTTTGTCGGTGCGCACATCTTCATCTCAGGCGACTCTCGTGACACGAATGCACGGTCGGTAACACCGCCTCTATCTCTGGTCGGCAGGATGTCTCGGGGACGGGTTCGCAGGGAAGTGTGGCTCTACCTGGCAGTGGTGATCTCCCTGAGCGTGCCTGGTGTGCGCGCCTCGGGTCACGCTCCGTCGGCAACAGACGCGGCGTTGGCCGCCGACCAGCCGCCCAGACTCGATGTGTCCTCGCCGCCGGACGTAGAGTCCCCAAAGCCGCCCGGGCTGCAGGCGCCCAGTGCAGGGTAAGTGAACGCGGGCCAGCGTTCTGAGAGCTGGAACCGTGCCACTTCACTGCGTAGTCCGTTAATTATTAATGTTTTGCTAATTAATGTTTCTGTCGGACAAATTCCATCGCAAAGTGAAGTGAATGCATAATGCATAGGTCATGCCTGTCAATCCAATGTTTTTTTTATAGACCTCGTGGTACAGTTTGCATAGCTTGAAGTGCAAACAACACACACTGCATCCTGCATTCATCAAGCAAGTGTGCAGGAATTGAGCAAACAGAGGCAAAGCAGGGTGGTGTGAATCACATCGTCGTACGTTCGGAATGAACACCAGATAATGTTCCAAGTTTGACAGACGACATAACATGGCTAGGTAGGCCATGCAGGTGCAAAAGCGATCGATAGCATGCTAAGCCAACACTACAAATGAAACGATCCGCACACAGCCAAAAAGCCTGACAGCAGATGGCTGGCGCACCGGACACCATTCGTCGGTGATTACACCAGTATTGGTCGGGGCGCTGATATTCTCCGGCCCTGGACAGTGGTAGTCGTGGCTCCAGCTGACCTGTATCGCGTCATCCACACGACAGCCACCAAGTCACTGTCAAACAAACATGCACAGTGTGTGTCACTGACACCGTCCAGTGTGTGTGTCATTGACACCGACCAGCGTGTGTGTCGCTGACCCAGGCCACTGACCCCGAACAGTATGTGCCACTGACCCCGAACAGTGTGTGTCGCTGACCCCAAGCAGTGTGTGTCACTGACCCCGAACAGTGTGTGCCACTGACCCAGGCCAGTGTGTGCCACTGATCCCGAAGAATGTGTGCCACTGACCAGCAAACACTAGAACACCAATAGTAGAAGGGATTCGATTGTAGGCTTGGGATGGGTATAAATGGTCAGGTCAGGTTAGTTGCATTAAGTGTACGAAGAAAAGTGTTTTACCTTATGCGATTCGAAAACAGACACTACTATATCTGTTTTCAAATCATTGTTCACGTGGAGCAGTTCGATAGACAGGGCTATTCATCTATAAAATGTAATTTTATCAGTCGTATTTGTGTTATTAAAAGCCAAAGGACAAATCAGCCCATTTAATATTACCTAGGGCTTCACCGCCCCTGCTGCCTCGCAAGCTTCGAGTTACTTGCTTGTCCCCGAAACCTCTGTGCGTCTGAACAGCAGCGAGGTTAATGACACATTGCATTCCGTTCCAACCGACACCTTTCACACAGCTTGGCTTCAGAGGTACAAATATGATTCGAAAATCTGTTTTCATGGGACAGCTTTCATGCCACCTCATTGGCAATCATGTGCAGATCGGTGATCTTGTTTCCCACCCAGAAGCCCCGCGTTTTCCAATATTTAGCCCCATCTGGAATGCTTTGAGAATACTCGGAGTTCATCAAGAAAAGTCCTCCAACCACCGATGTCTTCAATAAGCAGATGGTACCATCTGATGAGATTGACTTCATATTTCACTCCCTTTGTTATAGCCTTCTCGACACTGGCAGCGTACAGGAGCTGGTGGTAGAATCCGCCTACCTGCCCGATTTTTCGTCAATAACTCCCGATTTTACCGGTCGATACACTCTAATTTTGTATACCTGCTTAGAAATGTCCGGTGCGTCACTTAATAGAATGAAAAGGAAAATCGACCGAATTATTTTTTTTAGTTAGATGCCGTCGAAGTCAAAACATTTCGTGGTGTCAGGCACCAAAAATCGACACCGATGCTCTTTCCGTATATCGGCAAAGGGAATGTGTTCTTGGCAATACCAGCGACTTGTCTGATGCATATTATTGTGCTATATTGTTTCAAGATCATGCTAGGTTACCGAGGTCAAGTCATGTCAAGTTCATGATAGGTCAATGTAACCAAACTCGGTTAACTGGAAGGTTGTCATAAACACCAACGACTGTCATGATTTCGTGCCATTTTGCATGCTACTCTCGACTGAAAACTTCTGTATTGTCATTGTGAGCATAAGCGTTTCCTCACTTCATTCGTGTACTTTCCTCTTCTTCGTCTTAGTGCTTTCTTCGTGAAGGCAATTGCGTCGGGCCACCCGCCACTAGCGGGCCGGTTCCGGTAATTGGAGCCGTTAAGTGACCCGATGACTTGCTGATATATAGGTGACCTGAGGTCAAATTATGTATCTATCATTTGTATTGCAACACTAGTTATACTGAAGAACATCATTGGAGCCCATTTTGAAGGAGTTGAACACAATTGCAGCGATCTATAACAATATCACGATAAGCCAACCAAAAGAAGCCAAACACAGGGGCCTTCGCATGAGTTGAGAATGCAAAATCGTGCGCACGGTCATAGCTAAACAAACAAGTCACCATTGTATCACCTAACATTGTCCATCTCCGTCGCAGGAACTTTGCAGAAAATTCACCGCCTATGAGCTTGGTACAGTAATGGGATCTCAACACAATTTTTGTGCAATTTCACCACAAAAATAAGACAACATAGGTGTAGGATTAGACTGAAAACTGTGGATGCCAAAGATTCTGTAATGTTGTTGTGGCAATGTGTGAGCGCAAAATCTGGCAATGCATGCAAATTCTGACCTGTAATGTATGTCATGCCCTCAACCCTGCTCAATATGTGTAAATATAGGCCAACTCGCCATGTCACAATAAACGTGAAATCCTACCAAAGCATTTCAGGCTGGCATTTTTTCATTCAGCTTTACTGTGAAAATGTAATTCAGCCAAACTAAAACACACAAAGATGGAAAAAAATGCAATGCATTTGATGGGGAATAAGTGAAAAGTATAATGACAAGCCAGCCTTCATTCAAACAGTTAAATATATACAAGTGAACAAATATATTTGTCCCACACGCAAGAAACAATTATTTGTTTTGCTTCAAATTATTTTGCAATGAAGCCCATGTACCCTGTGCATAAGGTTTATTCAGTCCCCCATCTAAAATGTTGGCTCATCCCTGCCTCATCTCACCTAGTACAAAACTGTCATCTCACCACAGATCAAGTCACCACAAGCTATTTGTAATCCAGGAAACTTATCCCATGCACACCTGAGGGAGGGGGCATTTATGACCCTCCCCTATGGTGTTTTGAAAGATGAGAAAAATGGTGGTACTCCTCACCCTTTTATAAGTGGCCTAAGTGGCACTACCATCAGAGTTTAAATGAGCAACATGAGGCTCATGACATATCATGAAGTCTTATGAGATCTTCAGGGAGTATATGTATGCTGTATAATAATTATCATATCAGTGACTTCCATGGGAGTAGGCGCCACTGGCGAAAGTGGGGAAAGTTTACACCTTAAACTCCAGGATGCCTGATTTCTAGACAGGAATTCCCATGCAGATGCAAGCTGTGTGGGTAATCTCAACCCCCCTGTAAATTTAGGGAAGTTTCTACACCACTGGTTTCCAATTATAAGTTAAGAGACAGGACTAAAAGCATGGGCGCTAAATGACCAACCATGGTCGATGCGCCCTAAAACCACAATCACACACACACACAGGACTAAAAGCATTTATTTAATACCCTGGCATATTTTGAACACATTTAAGGCATGATTAAAAACGAAAAACACAGCATGAATTGGAATTGGCTCATAATCCACAAACATTTATCAGGGCAAACCCATAATACTATCATTATACTGGCATTCACTCGCCCCGGTACTCACTAGCGTGTACCACATCAGCTTAGGGGCTGATCATAACCTACATTAGGCTAATTTGATGAATTTTCAACCCCACCCCCACTGATTATGCTTATTTCCCAATCTGAATGCACTAGCTACGCTATGCCCAACGACCCCCTCGCCCTCTCAGCGCAACGTAGCTTATGTACAGCCCCTTAGAGTATCACAATTATTGAAACATGAAATTTCATGCCATGAATTAAACACCCCGAAATATCATGCCAATAGTGGCACCCCTACTTCGCCGAAATGAGGAAGCTTTATCACACACTCTATATCCCATTGTTGAAAATAGTTCAGTGACCTCTAGTGACTAGCTTTTGACATGGTGACAAAGTAAATTACATTCATGGGATTGGAAATTTCAAGAACTTTATAATGGCATTGGGTGCTTCTTCCTGGCTGTCATAGATCCCAAAGATCCAGGGAGTGAGACACTGAGTGAGATACTCCTGATATGGCTAAATTTGATAATTGGTAATCTCTAGTGACCACAGTACCTACCTATTGACCTAGGTAAAAAGATGACTGAAAGTTTTCCTTGAAATTTTGATGAACTATCCAATGGTATACTTTTCTCCTACTCCCCATAGACACTGAGTTTGAAGTGATGGGCAAAGGATTCTGCAGAGACCAGTTGCATGTTGCCAGAGGCACAACTGGGGGTGGGGGGTGTCCTGGGGATTTGCAGTGACTAAACAGGGCTTTTGCCTCTTTGCCACAAAAATAATGTAAAAATGATGCAGTTGCATGGGGTGATGAAAAGGAAGGAGTGGGGTCTATATACCCCTAATAAAAATCATGGTTGTGTGTCTGAGTGTGGCTCGAGTGTAACATTCTACCTTCACAATGCAATTTAAATTAAGATGGCAGTTTTGAACACTACATTGAGAAACTACACACTGCACACATTGTGTGCATGGTAAGTGCAAATAAATAATAAATTGTTGCATCTCACAGAAGTGATAAAGTAAAGTCACAGCAAAAGGTGGCAAATTTCAAGTATTATCTCCATTAAATGCATTAGTTGCAGAATATCCATGGCAAAAACATTCAAAGCAGCATTGCCTCTGGAACCAGATGCAATTACCACAATCCACTCCGAAACAACCAGTTTCGTTACTCATCCCAACATCAACATTATGACCTTTATAAATCAATGTAAAATATAGGTATCTGGAAATGTGATTGTGTTACTCCTGGCACACTGCATCTCCCATGAATGGATTAAGTGTCTTTCATTGTCACATTTTAGTGTCCAGCTTCTTGGGTTTCAGATTTAAATTACCTAGTTTTTGCCTGGGTCCATTTAATTACACATGTCTTGATTTTTCGACATGGAACTGCCCATTAAAAAAAAACACACACACACACTAGCAGTACAATCAGTGCAAAATGAGAATAGTGTTGTGATGTAGCTTCATATTGCTTGTTTGGAGCATGTCCCTGTTTGCATGTAGTTCATGCTGCACTGCATTCACCCTGACACATGCGGTCCTTCATACTAATCATGTATCTTGTCATTCACATGCATGACTCACTTTACATTCATTTGCTTTCAGAGTATGCATTCATCTAAACATGATTTCTCAAGAATAAACTCTCACTGAGTATACTAACTGTGTCCAGTGCAAGACAGATTTTTGACAACAGGATGATAAAATTAGCACCTGTTATAAAATAGCATTACTGCTGCATCAGTTGATATCTGCATGCGATTGTACACAAAAATTATAGTGCAGCATGCCAACAATTGCCATGCTGCCGTTTGCAGATTTTGAAAGCTGGGGTATGCTATAGTAAGCTATTATTTAGATGAATAATGCATTTTAACTTAAATGTTATTATGTATTCAAGAAACCCGAAATGGTAAACAAAGATTCTTATGTTGCAGTTACGTTTCTTCATTATGTATTTTTCCAGGCTCGGATGGCAGACATTTGCTTTATTCACAGCCAGGATAGTGGAGAATTGAGTAAGATAGCCACCCCCTCTGTATGCCAAACTATGAGCACAAAAAATATGGTGCCATTAAAAAAAAAACATGTAGGGACATTCAAAGGAACTGAAATATACCAGTTTTTAGTTAAAATTTTAATGGGTAGATGTCATAACAGTGAAAGGCCACAATGGTCATGTTCAGAATTTCTCAGTGAAATTGCCAAAATGTCCCCCACCACAGGATCGGGACCTCAACACACTACTTGCGTGAGCTGCCAGTCATCGCTCCCCAGGAAGCAACAAACCCTGAATTTTCATTCAATCTCTCAGGTTCAGCACAGGCCCACCTTGATGGTTTTCTGGATTTGCCCCCGCCTCCTACTGCCCAGGGATGTAGCCATGGTTGGCTAAGGGGGCTGTGACCCCCCTGATGGAAGCAGCTTACACTAGATTTGTAGTGATTTTGTGGGAGTATGGGCAAGCAAACACATCCCACAACTCACTTCCCCCTGGTAAGCAACACATCCACTACACAGGCCCTTCAACAACATCTCTTCCCCCAGGTCAGCAACATCTCCGCCACCAACACTTTTGGAGAGTAACCCCCTGATGGAATTCCTGGCTACGTGCCTGATACTACCCCATTGTTAAAAATGCCACCCCCCCCAGAGCATGCCACCCATCGAGAGATTTGTTGGCATCATCATCTGACAAGTGCTGGCTATGCCACTATGCATATATATATATATATATATATATATATATATATATATATATATATATATATATATATATACATATACATGTATATATATACATATATGTATATATATACATATATATACACATGCATGTATATATATATGCATATATCTATATATAATATCTGCAATACATAAGTAGTCATCAATTGGATAATTTTGGGCAATTTTGAACACTTTGCCTGGGGTGGGCAATCTGGCATTTCAAAGTCCATTTAAAGTTATTTTGTATTTTTCAGTAAAATCATAGGGTTCATTTTTAAGTATACCATCCCATGGTGGGTAGTCTGCTCTGCCCCCAGGTGGTACCACCCTTGCTTTTGAGGGCATTTTACAAAGTATGGTAGGATGCTTGCACATGCAGCTGAGCCCCACTGGTCCATTACCAAATTTTAATATGGCTAGGCGCTGATCCAGCCTGGCTGTACCCGGTGGGTTTGGGAGGGCAAAACTGAGGGTTTGGGGGCAAAGTAAATTTGCTTTAAGACTGGTGATTTGGGAAGGGCAATACCACATTTTGCCATCCTCTTTATTTATCTATTTGTACTCACCCCAACAGGCCCATTATAGCCGTGTGATGCCTACTCTGCCAATGCCGATTTTTAAAAAGTAAGTTGACAAAACATTGCGGACGTTTGGCGCCAACTCCGTGCCTAACAATCATTTTATCCTGTCAGTGCGCCATGTATATACCGCAATACATACATTTCCCCCGTTGCAGCTTAACCAAATGCTTGTTGAAAGAATACCAATATGTAGGTACCTTTGCTGAGAAGCAAAAACACGGTCTCTTACCTTTAAACTGCGTTTCTGCTTCATTTTCTTCTCACGAAATAACGGCATATAGCGAACCTACGAACTCCCACACACCGCCTTGCACACACCCCACATCCTCTCCGCCGTAAAATAAACATGGCGGTCTGAAGGCGAGTGATGATTGGTCGCGGAGGAAAATCAGCTGACTGCCATTCTCAGTGTTTGAGCTAATTTTGCCAGCCTGCCACAGTGGGTTGCAATTATCAAGGGGCATCGGTCGGCTGAAAGTGCTGCGTACAAGAGGCAGCGATCGCTGTGCCATCTGTGGCCAGTTTGGTAACTAACAAAGCGTAAAATTTTTCTTGACGGTATCTCCGACGGTGCAGGGGGACACAATTTCAGGTCCATCCAAACCTTATCGACTGGTTTATGAAAGTGTGTCCCCTTTTACGGCCCTAGTTGCTTTTAGTTTAAGTGGACACACCGAGTCCACCTAAACTCCTAGGTCCACCGAAGACCAGAAAAGATTCCTAAAATGTCCACCCAACCCCGATTTTGGAAACCGTTGGGGTAGTGCGGAACAGCATCTGAATGATACTGCACCGCTAGACATCGATGCACAACGGTACAGTTTTGTTGGCGCGTTGATCGTTGAGGAGTGTCGGCACCACACCGCTCCATGGCCACACATTCCAAGCCTCAGTCAGTGCAAACCGTACGCAGTCCTCGACTCAAAACCTGCCCAGTTGAAACCTGGCCCAAACCAAACCTCATCCAGTCCAAAACTCCCCAGTCTAAATCTTACCAGTCGCATTTCAATCGATCCATACCTGAGTCAGTTATATGAAGTTAGCAAACCTGCCGGTGACGGTGCTCCAACAGTGATTTTCGGATTAAGTATCAGAAAATTTTCAAATATGGCAAGAATTGAAAATCACTACTTATTTCGCAAGTACATAAGGCTGATACACAGTGAGAATAAGACAGATTCCACTACCATCTTGGAAAACAGGATGGCTAGAAAAACACTATTTTGAGGTTAGATGTTGGAAAGGAAATGCATCACGAAGTCTATTTTATGTCAGGTGGAAAAGGTCACATTTTGGTGATATACCAGATCAGTTGAACGCGATGCCTTTATGTCCACCAATTGCGACAACTTGCCAAATGACTTTCTTCGCCTTTTAATTCGCAGTCTTGATCATTGCCTATGCGAATCTTCCATACCAAACCAAAGCCAACCAACATTTTAACAACAAAACACGTTAGATAGTGTGCTGGAGGCATATTAACTGATTAGCATATCGATGACTACCCAGCGATGCCACAGAAGCGTTGCTTTCTTTCAATATAAAGTTGCTGGCTTAAAAGAATTGGAAAATGTTACACCTAGGTAAATGATGCTGTTAACGACAGTGGAGTGATATAATATTATAACAAAATATCATTCGCCCATACTTGTTGTCAATAATAGTGAGTAGATTGTTCTTGACTATACGAGATAACGTGGTGGTTGAAATGATCACCCACTTGACGGCCATACCTGTGCCGATCTGAACTGTGCGCGAGAATTGACTGTATGAGACTATTGTGACGTTGTCGAAGGGACACTGTGGGACAATGTACTTTCATCAATGGGAAGAAGACGCCAAAACGGGGTATACAAGCACGGGTGTACCCCAGAATCGGTTGGAGGCCCCAAAATATGCTAAGAGAGCGACTCTACTGTTTATTCGACAGTCGTATCTAAACATGTCCCAGTATCTGCTGTTGTGCATGCTTCCTTAGCAGGCGTGATGCGACGGACGACCTCTGTGTGAAACGAAATCGATGTAAATCGTACTTCTCTACGTGATGCGTGTGTGCGGATGCAATGTTTATAGTATGGATAAATCGGCATGCATCTGTGAATTCAGCTTCTTTGAAACTGCATTGACATTCCGTCATTTTATCTAATTCTGAGCATGCCTTATCTAGGTTCATGCTCTAGTGGTGAAAGCAGCTGTCTTGCTCTGATGCGCGATGCTAATTGTGATGTATTTTCCAGTGAGGAGAACAAATGTGTCATCTGCAAGAAATCTACCAACGCGAAGCACAACAGGTTGGTTTCTTTTGTCGACACGACAATTTGTATGTTCATGTAGTGATGAGCAATACGCATCACGTACGCAGCCTCCCAGCTGGGTATATTGTTTTGCTCTTCTGTTGTGTTGTGCTTTGTTAGACTTTACATTATTACCACTCAAACATGCATGTGAGTGTGATTTTTTTATACACTTTCGAAGATGTTTGCAAATGCGTCCAACACTCACTTATTTCTTTTTGGTGTGGCATTCTTGGGCAATGATTGGCATAAGAACGGTGGTTTCCTTGTATGTAGTCGTCAATATACCAACTGTCCGCAGCCCACGTTGATCTTCGTCCGCTTCCCACATTGCTCTTTGTCCTCTGCCCACATTTATCTTTGTCAGCTGCCCACATTGATCTTTGTCCGCTGCCCACATTGATCTGTGTCGGCTGCCCACATTGCTCTTTGTCTGCTGCCCATATTGATCGATATCCGCTGCCCACGAGTTGGCTTACATCCGATGCCCACCTATCTGAATGCTTGTGGCCTGAGACCAATGTCTCAAAATCCTACGTTTGGAGGCATGAGACGCTAGTTTTCGTGAAGCTGGTTGGAACGTTTAGACTTCATCATTCCCGATTTATTACTTATAAGTTGATGCATGATTGACCGCACATTTGCCGTTTGTTCATATCGCATCAAGCGTCAGTCGTTAACGCTTCACCGTCCTGTCAGAAGGAAAACAGGGCATCAATCAGCGAATATGTCAACAGTTGGTACATATTGTGAGGATGTCGGCATGGGTGTTGTTCGGTATATTGCTGGGGGGAAAGTCCCCCTGAATGTTGGCTTTGCCCCAATGACTGCCGCTTTTTACATGGGGCCATATCGAGTGTGCTCCCCAATCTAATTGGGCCCGCCCATTGCCTCCATGTCCTGAGCCCAATAATTTTCAGAAATCAACACCCATGGATGTCGGAATGCCTATATAAAAAGTTGTTGAATTAGAACACAAAAATTATCCAAAGATGCTTGGATACTTTATATTATGTTGATATGTCGCTTATATCGCTATTCATCAACTGAATAGTTCTGCATGCATACTTTATTATTGAAGTAGATTGCCATAACATAGGGGCTTAGCGAGGTGCACCGCAATCAGTGCGAACAGCGCTAGATGATGTGCATCAAAGTCGCAAATATTTCAGATGGAAGATATATAAATGCTCTACTAAATGATTGTTTCGGGCTTACTATATAGCTGTTCACCTGAGTGCCCAAAAAATTGTGGAATAAATACAAATATTAGGATTTGTTTTTCCAATAGTGATTGTTTAATTGCACTCATGCTTGTTTTCGATTGCAATCGTTAACAGAGCGTGAACTTCTTGGTTTCAAATCACAATTCATTGCAATGTGCATGCAAACGTCACCGTGTTTTTCGTGCCAGTCGACACTGAGTGTCAGTCGAAACTGAGTGTCAGTCGACACTGAGTGTCAGTCGACACTAAGTGTCAGTCAACACTGAGTGTCGGTCGACTCTGAGCGCCACATGACTCCCTTTCAGTGGTGAGGACGAAGAGGACTCTGTTTTGGTGTTCGAAGATATTCTTCCTGAGCCACCCAAACAGTACGACAGAATGGCCCCTCCAAAGACCAAAGGTTCGATGCGCTTCAGATGCGTGGCAGATATGTTGCGTGCCTGTGGTGTGAAGCGTACACTGATGCGTCTGCTGTTGTGTATTGTTTGCCTGTGGTGTGAAGCGTACACTGATGCGTCTGCTGTTGTGTATTGTTTGCCTGTGGTGTGAAGCGTACACTGATGCGTCTGCTGTTGTGTATTGTTTGCCTGTGGTGTGAAGCGTACACTGATGCGTCTGCTGTTGTGTATTGTTTGCTGGTGCCAACCGCCAATCAACGATATCTGTTGGTGCCTACTCTCCATACATGGTATAGATTGGTGCCTACTGCCCATTCACGGCATCTGTTGGTGTGCACTATCCATTCACGGCATCTGTTGGTGTGCACTATCCATTCACGGCATCTGTTGGTGTGCACTATCCATTCACGGCATCTGTTGGTGTGCACTGTCCATTCACGGCATCTGTTGATGTGCACTATCCATCCTCGACATCCGTTGGTGCGTACTCTCCATCTATGACCACGGACTCACGGCATCTGTTAGTGCGTGCTCTCCATCTATGACCACCGACCTACGGCATCTGCTGGTGCCTTTTGTTCATCCACATCTGCTGGTGCCTACCGTCCATCCACGTCCACCGACCACTGCTGGCAGAACTACCGGCAATGCAGTCGTGATGTGTCCGTCGGTGACGTGAACAGCAACCGCAGAACGCGAGTGACCCAATGGCGGGAGCGTCACTGCAGGGAAAAAATGAGCGGTTATCCGCTGGTCAGTCCTGCTCATATTGTTTTGCGCTATGTCGGAGGCATAGCATGTCTCACGATCACCATGCCATCTTTACATAATGCTAGTGTACACTGGCTTGAACCGAAATTAGCTGGCATGGGTACCACAAAATCCACGAAAGCAGCATTCCTATTCTATTCAATGAATCACACATAAAAGAACGAATAATGAAGGAAATGGAAAACATGATGACACATAATGATTGCAATTCACCTATGCCACCCATTTTACACGTAGCATTTGTCTCTGTGATATTGCGACAGTTCCTTACCTCAGACTCTATAACGCCAGCCAGTTCACCAGAATGCCCCTGGGTGGTCCTTTTCGTCAGCTGGTCGACTGGTGATGAGGTCGAACTTCACTGTCGACACACTTGGACTATTAGAACAATGTGGCTATTAGAACAATGCGATCACTAGAACAATGTGGTTATCAGAACAATGTGTTCGTTAGCAGACTTGGGCTCGACTCAATTTTTTTTGTTGACTCACATGTGACTTATATATCTTGAGATCTGCCTCCACTCACGACTCAAACAGACTGACAGAAATTTGAATCGATTCAGATCCGACTCAGCGGTATCAGACTCATAAGCCATATGATTCAGTGTGCACTCCCCACACATGATATTTGAATGACTGACTCATGTTTATACTAATTATTTTAGAAAGAGGTGATTCAACTCAGGATTCAAGACATATTTTGTGGAAAAGAATCGATTCAACACGCGACTCATACAAAAACGATTGATTCATGAGTCGATTATCAATTCAACTCGAGTCGAGCACAAGTCTGGTCGTTAGCACAATGTGGCCATTAGAACAAGGTAGTCATCATAACAATGTGGCCATTATAACAATGTGGTGTGGCTGTGGCGATTCTGTGGTATGTCTGTAGCGTGCCACCCATTTTACATCAGCGCTACAAGAACTATTTAAGCTGCCGCTACACGTAGCATTTGTCTCTGTGATATTGCGACAGTTCCTTACCTCAGACTCTATAACGCCAGCCAGTTCACCAGAATGCCCCTGGGTGGTCCTTTTCGTCAGCTGGTCGACTGGTGATGAGGTCGAACTTCACTGTCGACACACTTGGACTATTAGAACAATGTGGCTATTAGAACAATGCGATCACTAGAACAATGTGGTTATCAGAACAATGTGTTCGTTAGCAGACTTGGGCTCGACTCAATTTTTTTTGTTGACTCACATGTGACTTATATATCTTGAGATCTGCCTCCACTCACGACTCAAACAGACTGACAGAAATTTGAATCGATTCAGATCCGACTCAGCGGTATCAGACTCATAAGCCATATGATTCAGTGTGCACTCCCCACACATGATATTTGAATGACTGACTCATGTTTATACTAATTATTTTAGAAAGAGGTGATTCAACTCAGGATTCAAGACATATTTTGTGGAAAAGAATCGATTCAACACGCGACTCATACAAAAACGATTGATTCATGAGTCGATTATCAATTCAACTCGAGTCGAGCACAAGTCTGGTCGTTAGCACAATGTGGCCATTAGAACAAGGTAGTCATCATAACAATGTGGCCATTATAACAATGTGGTGTGGCTGTGGCGATTCTGTGGTATGTCTGTAGCGATATTGTGGTGCGTTTATGGCGATATTGTGGTGTGGCCGTGGAGATACTGTGGTGTGGCTGTGGCGATCCTGTGGTGTATTTATGACGATACTGTGTTGTGTTGAGGGCGGGTCTAGATCTGATGTGGAGTAGAAGTGGGAGGAAGACAGCTCTGGGGTTGGGTGGATGTAGGAAGAAGCCTGATACGAGGTGTGATAAAGGTGGACGGGGTGAGGTGGATGTAGGAGGAGGAGGGGTCTGGGGTTGGGTGGATGTAGGAAGAATCCTGGTACGGGGTGGGATGAAGGAGGAGTTGAGCGGGGTGGCTTGGGGAGGAGTGTGGTGCGGTGGGGGTACTGTAGATGATGGGTGGGGCGTTGAGATGGGAGGTGTGTTGGACTCGGGAGCCGGCTCATGGTGGGTTGGTGGGATGAGCTGGAGCTGACCTGGTTGTGGGTCTCTGAGTTGAAGATATCGCAGCCGCGTTGCTGCGCAGGGTGGTGGGTGCGGTTTGAGATGGTGGGTTTTGGAGACGGGAGTGTTGTGCTGTGCTGCGTACCGGCGTGGTATGCAGCACGCAGTGGTGGAGCGACTCCGTGCACACATAATGGTTTCGGGGACGTGCACTCATGCTAGCCGTGACCGTAGCGCATGCAGGGGTGGCAGCGTAGTGGGAGAGGCGCGTCACGACCTCCCTCGTACTGTTTGTCGTGTGTGTACACAGTTGGTGGGAACTGCTGTGTGTTGAAAGTCAGCATCATGGTGTGTGTTGGGACCACATCCGCCTTCCGTTGGATGTGATCTGCTGTTGCTGTGGCGCAGAAGAGGGCTGTGGCGTCGAGCAGTGCTATGTTGGCGAGTGGATTCTTATCCAGCTCTGGAGCGAAAATGTAGCTACAGCTGGTGCTGATCATGCGGTGAAGCGTGAACGAAAAGCCCCGATTGTTAAATGTGTTTCACCCTCCTTACTGAAAATACCCGGATTCGTTGCACTCTGGACCGCGCTTTCGACTTTTGGTCCCTGCGCCGGCCGCCATGGTGCAGATCAGTGGACTCGTTACCGTTAGGTGTCCCCAGGATCAAGGTTAACTGTGGGATGGTGCGAAACTTATGCTTTGGTGGGTGTGGATTTTCTTCTCGAGTCATAAGTATGCTCGTCGATGATGTCTGGGGATATTGTTGTCGGTCTTCTTGCTTCTTTTCTTTCTTCTTGTCTTCTTCCTTTTTGTTTTTCTTCTTGTCTTTTTCCCTCTTGGTTTCTTGGGCTTCGGGTGCTTGCTGATGTCGATCTTGAGGACGCAAAACCTCTCTTCTAGGAGCTTCCCTATGGAAGGAACTCTTAATGTTCTCTCGCCGAGGATGTTTCTTAGAAAGCTCCGAATGACACTAATGCAACCGTGGAGCAATTGACTTTGCTGGATAAATGAGTCGAATGAAGCCACCTATGAAACGGGATGCCACCATGCAAAGAATGAACATGGAACCGGGCCAGAATTCGCATATCATGTCTATTTTAGATGTGAAGGAACTGAAAATCAAGCAAATTGTAGCAGCGACCGCAAATTCATCCTCACCAAAGCTGCTTTGTTTCCTTGTTTTGGAATTAGGACTAGAATGACTCATCTCTTGCTTTGCCACCTCTACAGTCGTCAGGTGTCCAATTCAACTTTCAAGCACGTAGGAACATAATAATAACCGATTGAGACTTTCTGGTAGAATATTGTCATCGCAACACTGTGGCAGGTTTGAAAACACATTTTGCATGTCAAGAAAACCCACCCGTAATATCCTTGATGGTGTTCAATATAAAACTAAGTATATTCGGCTTACAAACATATGTATATTTTATTTTTGCAGGTCATCCAACGGTCGTCTATTTTCATCTCACAGTAATGACGTTGGACTCAATCAACGAGGAATCCATGGTGAGTACATCTGGCCGGAGAAATGAGTGTCACAGAATAGCGCCGAAGTATACGGTACTGAACATCCAAGTTTGTCGTACGCACCTTTAGGCGAAAAAAGAGCATACCGAAAGCACACAGCTTCATATGCATCATAGATATTTGGTGGTTCCTTGTATCAATCAATGCAGCAGAATGGTAAGATGTACTCGACTTGTAGCCAATGCACAATAATGCAGAACATTTAACCAAGAGGCAATCGGCTCTGATAACCTAGGAGACGTAGACACCGAGCGGGTCTATTTTGGGTGAGGATGTCCAAGACGTTCAACGATTCAAGGCCGATTCGGGGCACGCTTTTGCCTGAGCCGGCTTCTCCCCAGGAGATGCAGCAATAGTAGTGGGGCAGTGTCGTGCCGCGCCGGATTGACGCTGACCCACCAATGCCCGAGACGTTGGGCTCACAGGCGATGCCTGTCTACAAGCAGATCTTTTGGATAGATGACACACCCCGCGGGCACGGCCTCGCCTCGTGTCACCGGAGGATAAACAAATCCTTTGGTCGGATGACACACCCGCGGGCACGGCCTCGCCTCGTGTCACCGGAGGATAAACAAATCCTTTGGTCGGATGACACACCCGCGGGCACGGCCTCGCCTCGTGTCACCGGAGTAGTTATCTAGTCACGGTAGCCAGAGGTGCACAAACCTGCCAACTCGCCTCCCAGCACAGATATTGGCTGAAACTGCGCCGTTTTGTGACAGATAATCGTTATTCGAAGAAAGAAAAGTACTCACCACATATGGAAGATATATCACTCCAGGAAAGACATGTTACCGCAAAAATACTTCATGTACAGGTTATTTTTGGTTATTTCACAACCAATTCGCATATATTTCGGTAAGTTATCACTGCAACTTCGGAACATTTGGCAGCGATAACTTTTGGAACAGATCCCGGTGCACAACATCGGCTACACGCAACCAGCTCCATCAGGCTGAACTATGGCGCAGCAGACTGTCACAGATACGCCGTGGCAGTTGATTGGATTCGATTGCAGCGGAGTTCTTAAACGTTTGTATGAGACTTATGACGGGCACCTGTCAGATCTCGGCAACTGCCGGCTCGATCATCATAAAACCTACACCGAACAATCGACCGTGCTCCAGAGGCGTGCGGTTTGGACGTTCGTGACCTTGGGTCAGGTCAAAGGTCACCAAATCGCCGAAAACCAAAATTTTGGTCTGACAGAATGGACTTACAGAACGCGTGGAAATGTGACAGATTTGGGTTTCAATACTTGTAGGTGACATTTTTGACACTTTGTGCACTTCTGGTGATACCTAAAATATCAAGATAGCTTCACGGTGCACATTGTAGTTTGCAGAAAATGAGTCGTTCTTCGATTATGTGGCATTGCTCAACTTTGATTCACCTTGGATTTGCAGATTTGGGTGGGGGAAGGAGACGCATATCATTCTCGAACTCAGCTCCAAGGCGAAAAAAAAAACTTTTAGAAAGTTCATATAATTTTCCAAGCAATGGATGCACAGTTCGGAAAGCGCTGAATAATGGCTTCAGAATGACGAACACTTGTGCTTGCAAATAACCTTATGAAATATTAACAGAACCGTATGGTGCTAGGTTGTATGCTTGGTTGAAGATGTCAGCAACTGGCAACCGTAAAGATGCATCTCAGTAGTTCAGAAAGGTTGATGTGAGGAGTGGTTGAGGTATGTAAAGTTCATAGAATTATATAGCAAAAGCAGTTTACGCGAATACCAAACAAATTATTAGCACTTAATTAACATATATTTGTGTTGTCATCTTCTCCAAGCGGTTCACGCTGGTTAAAGTGAACTTGGATGCCTGCTGGTGCTTCATGCATCGTTCCGCACGGTGTTATCATCATTGTTTTGGATTCAGCGACGGAACGAAGAATATCGAGAATATATATATATATATATATATATATATATATATATATATATATATATATATATATATATATATATATATATTATCTCACATCTTTTATTATAATACAGGTCATACCTTCTCAGCCCCCAGGCAAGTTCCTGGGTACTGAACTGAATATGAACTCCCACTACATACTCGCACAAGTGCAAGTTTCCGACAATTACTGGGGCGGGGGGGGGGGAGGGGCATAATGTATGAAGAAAATGGCCAGGCCTAAATGGATTGGCGGCATACGACATAGGTTCATATTACAAGTTGAAATTTCTGAGGGCAAGGACAACACTGGGGGAGGGGGAAGGTAAATACCCTCCCAAAAGCATACAGAGCTACTACCCTGCATATTGGTCCTCATAGGTCCCCCACGAAGCTTCATGCTTTTCCCTAAAACTAATTAACGATCTTTGTTTTCTCGCTTTCTTCGAGCAACTTCAGCTCCAATTTTCGTCGCACGTTCCACAGAAGCTTCCCGCTCAGAAGAGCCACAACTCGTGGGTCAGTCAGCTGGCGCGCCGAGTACTTCCTTGACTGGGACTGTCTCCAACTGTTGTGGCAGAGATCTGCGAACTCGCCATGCTAAAACGATGGACGGTATGCAGACTCAGGCGCTTTTCAGAATCACGAGTATTTCACTGTTTAGAAATTACATTATCACATGGTTGTCATATTTTAGAGACGGAAACAATAATTGAAGTTGATGAAAGCCTTTTAGTTTGTAGATCTATCCTCAGATATCATTGATGAAGTTGTAATGAAAACCTGAAATAATTGTTTGCCTCATTTCCAATTATATCAACACCAAGATGGGCTCTTGTTCCGACGCAGTAGTCCATCCCAATAGGGGCAGATCTGAGTGTTAGCCTGCCACATACCCTGGCCGGCGAGCGCTGGCCTGCCACATACCCTGGCCGGCGAGCGCTGGCCTGCCACATACCCTGGCCGGCGAGCGCTGGCCTGCCACATACCCTGGCCGGCGAGCGCTGGCCTGCCACATACCCTGGCCGGCGGGCGCTGGCCTGCCACATACCCTGGCCGGCGGGCGCTGGCCTGCCACATACCCTGGCCGGCGGGCGCTGGCCTGCCACATACCCTGGCCGGCGGGCGCTGGCCTGCCACATACCCTGGCCGGCGAGCGCTGGCCTGCCACATACCCTGGCCGGCGAGCGCTGGCCTGCCACATACCCTGGCCGGCGGGCGCTGGCCTGCCACATACCCTGGCCGGCGGGCGCTGGCCTGCCACATACCCTGGCCGGCGAGGCGCTGGCCTGCCACATACCCTGGCCGGCGGGCGCTGGCCTGCCACATACCCTGGCCGGCGAGCGCTGGCCTGCCACATACCCTGGCCGGCGGGCGCTGGCCTGCCACATACCCTGGCCGGCGGGCGCTGGCCTGCCAATACCCTGGCCGGCGAGCGCTGGCCTGCCACATACCCTGGCCGGCGGGCGCTGGCCTGCCACATACCCTGGCCGGCGGGCGCTGGCCTGCCACATACCCTGGCCGGCGAGCGCTGGCCTGCCACATACCCTGGCCGGCGGGCGCTGGCCTGCCACATACCCTGGCCGGCGGGCGCTGGCCTGCCACATACCCTGGCCGGCGAGCGCTGGCCTGCCACATACCCTGGCCGGCGGGCGCTGGCCTGCCACATACCCTGGCCGGCGAGCGCTGGCCTGCCACATACCCTGGCCGGCGGGCGCTGGCCTGCCACATACCCTGGCCGGCGGGCGCTGGCCTGCCACATACCCTGGCCGGCGGGCGCTGGCCTGCCACATACCCTGGCCGGCGGGCGCTGGCCTGCCACATACCCTGGCCGGCGGGCGCTGGCCTGCCACATACCCTGGCCGGCGGGCGCTGGCCTGCCACATACCCTGGCCGGCGGGCCTGGCCTGCCACATACCCTGGCCGGCGGGCGCTGGCCTGCCCATACCCTGGCCGGCGAGCGCTGGCCTGCCACATACCCTGGCCGGCGGGCGCTGGCCTGCCACATACCCTGGCCGGCGGGCGCTGGCCTGCCACATACCCTGGCCGGCGGGCGCTGGCCTGCCACATACCCTGGCCGGCGGGCGCTGGCCTGCCACATACCCTGGCCGGCGAGCGCTGGCCTGCCACATACCCTGGCCGGCGGGCGCTGGCCTGCCACATACCCTGGCCGGCGAGCGCTGGCCTGCCACATACCCTGGCCGGCGGGCGCTGGCCTGCCACATACCCTGGCCGGCGGGCGCTGGCCTGCCACATACCCTGGCCGGCGGGCGCTGGCCTGCCACATACCCTGGCCGGCGAGCGCTGGCCTGCCACATACCCTGGCCGGCGGGCGCTGGCCTGCCACATACCCTGGCCGGCGGGCGCTGGCCTGCCACATACCCTGGCCGGCGGGCGCTGGCCTGCCACATACCCTGGCCGGCGAGCGCTGGCCTGCCACATACCCTGGCCGGCGGGCGCTGGCCTGCCACATACCCTGGCCGGCGGGCGTGCAGCCTATTGTGCCGCTGCTCATACGGTCACGTGGCGCGCTTTCTTTTGTGCAGGGTTGTTCGAGGCTATTTCCGTTTGCTATTCGATTCGATTAAGAAGTAGCTACACGACATGAAGCCGTTTGAAGCGAAGCGTCAGTGCGCGTGGTGTGGTGGCATTTGTTGCTCAAGCTCAAACAGAAAGCGCCTGTACTTGTCATTCCATCGCTTCCCGCTTGACCAAGAAGGGTATGATCGTGGACGAAAAGATGCTGGAATGTGTGGGCTTCTGACTCAGGAAGCTCAAGACGTTTTCTACGCATCCTTATATGCCTGTTGTCTGAATTTAAACAGTGAAACATATTTGTAAGTATGCCATATCCATCGACGGTTCTTGTCAGGCTTGACATTGGGTCTTACATCTACAGTAGGATATTATATACTTAGACATTCGCCGGACTCATAAGCAACATTGGGCTAAGCGATTTTGGGGTTAAGGTCTCATAAGAAGAACACACATGGACAACTAATGGCTATTCCATACGCACTGAGCGGGAAGCAATGGTGGCGATATGATTTTTGATGGCGGCGATATGCTGATGGCGAATGCTATTGATGATGGCGATATGCTGTTCTCCAAATCGAATGACTCATTGAAAATGAAATTCACCAATGCAAATTTATTTCCTTTGTACAATAAGGATGTCGGTATAGCACCAATATCAAGGGCAGAGTGTCATAGGTCATATTTGCATTAGTTTCAAGTAATTTATTGTTTAAAACCTCTTGGTCAATGCAGCAAGTTCTGCTTATGGCAAAACATGGGCCGTGACACAAATAAATAAAGCCCGTGGAAGTGACAAGATGAATTATTAAAGTAAAGGCTCATATTGGAAGAACTAAAACATTTGTTGTCATGATACGGATTACAGAAGTCTGCAGTGTGGGAAAACGGCTGAAATAATATGCTAGACTGAGAAACGAGAAAAGAGTCACTTCACTCAGGTATGACCAAGGTTGGGTTTATGTCTTGGAATTCTGGAATTGGAGAGGAAAATTATGTGGCATTACAGGTTGGCATAGAGCAGAGGACTTTGAGGACTTTTCTTCTAATCTGAATCTTAGATTATGGGAGGAAAACTGTGTTGTATTCCAAGTTGGAGAATGATGTGATTTGTTTCTGTCATTAAAAAAAAAATATTTTCGCACTTTTCACGGCCATTCTCCGTGTTTAATGATCCCATGATCATGACCAAACATCAAGGAGATCGCAGTTATAGTCAGACTCATTTCCTCTTTTGGAAAAATGGAGTGGAAAACTTCCTGGAGATAAAATAATATTTTTCGCGGCCAACATCGAAGACAAGACCATGTTTGAAATACTTGTCATGACTCTCGTCTCTCAGAGACGAAACGCCACCTACCCAAACATACACAATTTCAGATTCAACAGCGCCTTGGTACTTATTAGGTAGATACGTGCACACTGAAACCAGCTTTGAAAACAAACTGCGCCGGAAAACGGAACTGTTGCGACGGATTCAGTCTCGTACAACACACGTACAACTTTCTCCACGAATTGTCATTCGACAGTGGTGTGGAGACAGTGGAAAGCGGAGCCTTTTTTCACGGACTGAAACACGTGCAGCCCGTGTCATGATGACTGCGCCCGCACACCCTGCAGCCACTGATCGTCAGTTTAAAAATCATAGTCGGTACATGGGGCCATGATGTGAAGGTGACGGCAAGTCGCTAAGTTTAGGCGTTTCCGAAAGCCAGACCAAATCGGGAAAGACGCCCAAAAACGTCGCTTCCGATTTTCACACCCCCCTCGCGTGTGTGTGACGTGTGACTCGGAAACGATTGCCACGACGATGTTGAAAATTGTCGTGGCAATACTGAGGTGTTAGTTTGGTGTCAATCGGTCCATTGGTTGTCGAGATATTGCGGTTTGAATCGGGTCGATGGGGAGCGCTAAAATTGGTGATTTTCCGAACGCAAAATCTCAGTTTTACATGCTATTCCTATGGGCGACCGGTCATTCACCGGAACCGGTTCTCTCAAGACCTCGGTGACGTGCACGCGCAACACGTTGACCCGACCGCAACGGAATTGTGCCACATGGATAGCCAACATTTGGAGCTTTCACGTGATGTCAGCCATATCTCGTTACCTGTGATGTGAGCTGTGCCACACGCCACAAACTGCGCTGGAAAACGGAACTGTTGCGTCGGGCTCAATCTCTGGACGGCGACGGGGCAGTTCGTAGGTGACAGGCTTACCACAGCAATGTTGAAACCTATGCACTTTACCACGAGTGGTGGAGTTTTTTTTTTCAGCCCCCCCCCTGTCCCCTTGATCATAGCTACTGAATTGTTCCTGTACGCTCCTGATACAGCACTGAAGCAAGATGAGTACGTATATGTATGGTTAGAATATACAAATCAACTGGGTATGTTAAGAGGTAAAGCGGCCTGATGATAAATACATTCCATATGCAATGCTAATACGGTACCGTAGGTTGTCACTACAACCGGAAATATTTTTCATATATCTGTCACCCACGCTCGTGGCCGAGTAGCCGTTTTTTTTTTTCTTCACCTCTGACCATAATATGTATATCGAGTTTTTTTTCGTAGCATTGATCTTAGGTCAGGTCGCGGCCATAGCTTCCCCACTATAGGGCTATGGTAAAATATACAAATGTTTCCTGGTTACATATTTGCTCTCGGAATGCAATTGCACTGCATCGAGCTAAAAGGCTGAAATTATCGCCATTGTGCTTGTACTGCCGAGACGTGTCGATTGATACATTACATGCCCTCACTAGGCTACTTCATGACCTTGACCTGAGGTCATAGTATCGGTCGACCTGACCTTAAATTACACCGCCTATTGTCGATAGCACATTTCAAGGACTGTTGAATAGCGTTCGCCGTTTGTTTCTATCTGTCCTGATATATGCGTAAATATATGAGAGTCCCACCCGATCTAGTCTAATTTGGCCTATGATGGCCCAGTGACCTGAATATTGACCTGAGCGGAAAAAAATGGCCGAAACACTTTCGGTAGAGCCTGTCACCAGCTAGCCAACGCCGTTTTCCGTTTGTCGCTAGCTAGCATAGTTCTAGAGATCTTAGGGGGGCAGACATCTGCCTCTCCCCGGACATGCGAAGTTGGCGCGGACAGCCGGACGTGCGAGTGTTAAGGTTGGGATCATAACCGTCGCGCTGCATGGAAATAATTCACCTGGAAGCGGCCTCGCCACCACTATTCTGGAGACATCCAGACCGGGTGACGCCAACGATAACGGAAAAGAGATAACGCCAAACTTTTCTAACAATGTGTGGCATTCACCGCACCCACCCAGTGGAAGTAACTACGCATGTCAGAAAGGTCCCCTGGAATTGGGGGGAGGAGAACAGTGCCACAAATTTCAACAGCGGCCCTTACCACCGCTCAAACGTTACCGATTACAGGGCTTGAAAACACCTTGGCGAAAATACGGAAAATAGCATCAGTCAGGAGTGGGATTGTGCTCACAACTGGCTCAGTTATAGTTTGTTGTTTTCCGTATTTTACGTCGAGTCCATGCTGTCCGACAGCGTGGCGCGCGTGCACGTGCCGGACACCACTGACAACAAACTATTCCCATCGCTAGTAGTTTGGTGTCAATGGACACCACTGACAACAAACTATTCCCATCACTAGGTGCCAGTACGAACAGGCCGTCGCTCCTCACTATGGGATTGGCGCGGAGCTTCCACTCCAATATATTTATATTCCGTCCTAAAAGTGTGTAGCCTGGCACGCACAAAAAGCTATCGACAAAGGGTCCCGCAAACAGCATAAGCGATACAAATGGGAAATGTATGCAATATGGCAAAATTGAATATTTTGATCCGTAAAATATTACGTATTCTTCCATCAATTCACGAGAAGACAACAGAATATCTTAATTAAAAGACCACCAAATCAACCCTATTATTTGCAATCTGATAATTTGTGTGATACTACCATGCTACGCTGCGGAAAAAAATTTTGATGCGATGGCCGGCATTGAGTGTCGGCCATCGCATCTCACCCTGTCTGGTTAATGCCATCCATACCACTCCGGAAAGCTCAGAACAGGTACAGATATCATGTCAGAAGGGAAAATTTCATCCCTGACCTACTGAGGCAGTGAAAAGAAAAGCAAAACTTACATAGATGAAAACAATTATTTCGGAAGACATATTCCGTGGTTTAATTGATTATTAACTACAGTAGCATGTGTGACAATAAATGTCAACAAAATGTGACAATGGCACCTGGTTTCCAAATCAGTAGTATTTGGCCAATGATTGAACCTCCCTCGCCATGGAAGGAGAAGTGCACATATTTATGACCACTTTTTCTCGAAACTCGGCAGTTTTTATCTTTCCCTGGGGCTCCCGAGCGGCAAAACGCCGGTAGCAAATTACGCCTGTGTGTTTGCATGTCCAGAAGTGTAGTGTAACAATTGGAAGAAAAACAAGATTTGGGATATAATCCCTATCTGGCGGATTTTTTCGTAGATGAGTTTTGTCTGAAAAGCCAAGATTGCCTACTAGGGGTGGATGCGCGACTGTTGAGGGCGGGCCAAATACCGACCGGTGCTGGTGTCCGGAGCTCGCCTGCCCCACCCCTCAGCGGTACAGTAGCTGGCGTCGCATGTTGGCAGGCCGGGCGGGCCGCACCGGGCAGACCGAGTGACATACTGCACTGCGTGTTGGCGCATGATCCGTCAGCCTGGCGTCTGATCCGTCAGCCTGGCGTCTAATCCGTTAGCCTGGCGACGGTTGGCCATCTTTGCTCTGACGGAGGCGTCCAATTTCATGGGGATTTAACCGCAACAGCCAGATTGCAGGGTTCGTTTCAGAGGGTAGCCGCCATGACCGAGGATATAACCCTAGATTACCGCCATTAGCGCCGGTTATGGTGGCCACAACTTTGTGAAAGTGTGGCAGATATACGGTTGGTTCGTGATGCTGATGCGGCGCAATTATTACTTGATGGTGGCACGGTATCTCCACTAAATTGCACTTGGAATTGCTGTAACGTCTTATTAGATCGGCAGCTCGAAGTCAGTTTCGTTGCGCAATCGATAATCGTCCCTCATAGTGGCATTAAGCTCATATAAGCTGCAAGCCACGTGACGGACGAAACTAATCATGCATGCTCCATACATTATCATGGCCACTTGTAGACACACGGATTTTCCTGCAAACAATCACTAGCCCTTCGCTGGGCATGACCACTTTTGTTTCCCCGGCACACTGACGATCGACAGCTTTTTGATCCGGTGCGCAGGACTCAGATGGTCTGTCACTCTTTAATCCGATGCGCACGACTCGGACGGTTTGTTGCTATTTGATCCGATGAGCAGGACTCGGACGGTCGGCTGCTCTTTGATCCGGTGCTCAGAACTCAGACGGTTTGTTGCTATTTCATCCGATGAGCAGGACTCGGACGGTCGGCTGCTCTTTGATCCGGTGCACGGCAGCAGTTTGTCAGATATCACTTACCTTCCCACTGCTGCGCCGTCCGACTACATAATGACGTCTTAACGGTGTGTGGGGGAGCGGTCTGAGTCATGCCGCGCCACGTTTCTTCACCGGCGGGTTGACAACCTGTGCGATCGGTCACTCGAGTTTCACAGGTAGGGCTTCCGAAAACTTAGGAAGCAAATCGGCGTGGGGCGGTATTTATACCCCACGCTCTTGTATCGTGGACTTATTGTTCAGCCGCCACACCACGCACGCATGGGTGTTCTGGTATTCCAGATATCTGGTATAACGCTGCCAATTAGATGCGTTCATGGGTGTAACCACGGATTCCAAATTGGGGGGGGGGGATAAATCATAGACGCGGTAAGTTTTAACAGGATAGAGGGGCCAGCCAGCCCGAAAAAAAATTCCTTGCAATTCAGCCACTTTTTCAATGCCATTTTCATCCACTTGAATTAAATTTCAATGTGTATTACAATTTTTCAGATTTACTGTTGTTAAAAAGGATATTTGTAAAGAATATTAAAATTAGCAAGTTTTACTACTTAGCACTGCCTATGAACATCCAGCTTTATGTCGTATGAGCTGAACCAAATTTCACGATCACCAGAGAGCAATGCTGTTTGTGAAACGTTGCGCTATTGTGGCAGGTAAAATATAAAATATTGGACAATGGCTTCATGGTAGAAAATATGGACCTACAAGTATCTTTCCCGTGTTTTCCTGTTTTACTGGCACATACTTCGATGCAATGACAGCCAGGGAGGATAAAGGGTGTGGCACCGAGGGCAGGTACCCCCAACACGGGAGGTGGCGTCCCCCAGGTCAGGAAAGGCGTCCCTCTCAAAAGGCTCCAGTGTATCCGCTTGAATTTTTCAGCCGGAGGCGCCCCCATGAAATGAAAAGGCCGGGTTTTTCAGGAAGGTCAGAGTGCATCCCGCCCGCTCGAATTTTGCATCCAAAAACGTCCCTCCAGGTGCTTTCGTACTGGCGCCGCTCCCAAAAAAAATGACACCCTTCCAGACAAGTGCCCCCATGACAATTCCTGGATCTACCCCTGATCACAACATTGCTCTCTCGCAGTTATGAACTCCGGTAAGTTGTAAAATTGTGCGCATTCACGTGTGGCTTCTCTTGAAAATTCAACAACTTCCGTTGAACCATTAAGAGGAAAGCGGCAATTTGAAAAGTTCGATATTATATATGTCCGGAACAGCAATGTGACAGAGTAAATTCAAAACCAGCGATGAGAGCACCGTCCGATCAGGTTATAACGGATTTTTGGGTTGCCCCTAGCCATATAGGATGCGAGTGCTTGCTATCAAAACGGCTGCACACAAAAATATATTTGACCCTCCTATTCCTATTGCACGCAAACATTTTACACACGCCGCACCTCCGACACCTTTGAAATTATTTCAATATCCCAACATTATGATACCGTACGGCAAGCTACGTCGAATTACACTCACATAATGCAAATTGAAGCAATAACCACGAAACGCGAGGACTGAAAATTGAACAAACCTTTGACCTTTAGGCATGATCTGACATGTTCCGGTTTGAAATGTTACTCGGGTTGCACCACGGACTATTGCTTGATACAAGATGTGGGTGGGTTAGGACGAAGAAAGAAATGCGAGGCAACTAAGGAAATCGGTTTAACCTTTGACCCTAGAAATTAGTTATATTGGGTAACATTATAATGGCACATATAATGGCAAAAGTCGAAAACGTCGAAACGTCGAATGACGCCCATTTGGTGTAAATTAAACCCATAGCGACGAATCGCGAAAACTTAGAAAAATTCATTCTAGCCTTTGATCATGAGGTTTGACCTTGACAAATCCAGGTTTTAAAATGTTACTCGGGGGTTCACCATGGACTGTCACTTGACATACATTGTTACGAGTGTCAATTCGCTGTCACGAATGACATCCATTTTCTGAAAATTGGAGCCATAGCGACGAAGCGCGATAGCATCGAAGAACTCAATGGAACCTTTGACTTTGACATGTCCCGGTTTGAAATGGAGCCGGGTAGGCTTGGGCGAAAACCGAATGGGCGACTGAAGAAATCAACTTGAATTTTGAACCGTCCAGATCGTTTTGAAAGATCAACTTTCTGATACTGTACAGCAAGACAACACGAATGACACAATACGAATGACATCCATTTTCTGCAACTTGAAGCCATAGCGACGCAACGCAATAACATCGAAGAACTTAATGAAACCTTTGACCATGACATTTTCTGGTTCGAAATGCTACTCGAGTGTTCACAACAGTTTATTGCTTGATACCAAATTTAGATAAGTTTGAGAGAAAACGGAAAACATTTGGCGATCGAGATATCAGCTTGGCATTTGTCCTTGGCAAATAGTTCGGCTGCTTAGCTTTCTGACACTACATAGCAAGACACGTCGAATGACGCTCCTTTGTTGGAAATTGAAGCGATAGCAACCGAACCTCGCGTTCGATCTAAATCGCTTCAATATCGCCATCTAATAAATGAAGGTAATCTTTGACCTAGAAGTTTGACCTTGACATGTACCGAATTGAAATGTTTCAATATGGTTCACCACAGGCTATTACTTGATACCAAATCTGGGCAGGTTTGAGTGAGAAAAACAATTTGGAGGCCACCGAATAAACTGGCTTACGTTGAACCTTGACCGTTAAAGTGGTAATGCGATACCTATGTAGTTCCTTCCAGCGTGTTCAGTGTTAATTGATTCGAAGGATCATAAACCTATCGCTGAATGCAATATATGAAAAGGGGAATGCAACCTAAGACGTATAAATCCCAACGATAATGCAGATGCAGTAGAGCACAATTCTTCACCCAAGCGAAAACAGAAGATGGTCAAGGTTGATGTTACTCAAGAATGGCCTGGACGCAGACATTTCTGACGTTTGCTGATTTACTATTCAGATATTTTGTGAGGACAGATAGCCTGTGAAGCTCGGTTATTTGCTACATCGGCTTTTGGTGTTTTGGGTGATTCTCTTGCGTATATATTTTCACTCTATAAATGATTAAGTAGAATTTTGCGGCGATGAAACTCAGGTAGCGAGGCTTGGGGACACGGAAATAATGGGGGGGGGGACAAATCGCTACTTTTCAGAAATTGGGGGGACATGTCCCTCCCACAATGGTTAAACCCATGCGATGCGCTGGACATGTACTAGACACTGCTTGTTGCGTGCCTTAGGTGTGCACTAGACGCCATCTATTGCATTCACTGGGCGTGCATTTCAACGACGTTGCATTATTGTCATTGGTGTGACATCAAAGCAACGATGCAAAGGTTCTCTCCACGTCAGTTCCTATTTGATGATCTCCCTCGCTCACCGCCACCCACCGATGTAACACCCGTCATTTACAACCGTACGTTGCCAGCTACAACAACAAAGACCATATCTCAAACGGAATTCTACCACCTAGAAGCCAGAAATCGAACACCTAAAGTCCACCATTCGTCAGTAATGGAAGCCTATGGATGCTGGACGGTAATGAACAGTAATGGACAGTAACCTGTCGTTTCGCATTCGATCTAATGCGAGACGACAGGCGTAGTGTTTGCGTTTTACGTGAATCGATACTTTTCGCAATCGACGTATCGCATTCAATCTTTTTCATTCCCTGGATATTTCGGACGTCGACATTTTGTCCGGCTACCGCTGCCGGCGATCACCTGTTGCAGTGCGGAATAGTATCGTCTTGCCGTGCTGTGTCGCGGATGCTTATGTGATATCAACGTCAGTTTCAGCCAGCCAGATTTGCAAATCGGTTGCTAAGATAGATGCAGGGCGAGGCCCTAAACAACCCGCCACCAGCCTCGCGGTGTAGCGGATGTCAATCGTCCAAGTCGCAAGTAAATAGCGGGTTAACATCGGAACATACCCGGTCAAACTCGTCAAACAGCAGAGAACGGCTCATCAGCGAATGCGAAAACACCGATTACTACAGCTGTAGCTGAGCGTATCCTGTCGAAGCGTTCCACTGATCGTGATCGAATAAGTTCCAACATATCGCACAAACGTTTCACACATCGTCGCAACCACTACTGTCACGCCGTTTGGAGCAACAATTGAGCATCTATTATTAAAGAAGCCTCAAATGTCATTAATCCAAAGGCGTATCGAAAAGCTAGAGACACTGTGAAGCAAAAAACCAGAGCAGCAAAGCGAGCAAAGGAACTGGATTTAGCTAGAAACTGTAATGGGGACAGTAAAAAGTTCTTTAGTTTCTACAAGCTGAGTAAAGTTTCTAACACAATTGGTCCACTGGAAGTAAACGGGACTACATTGGGTGAGGATAGTGAGATGGTTGAGGAGCTGAGCAAGCAGTTCAAATCAGTGTTTACATTGGAAGATATGACCAATCTGCCGACCGTACACCATAGTTCAGATACATGGGATCTGACAAATGATGTTGATTTCATTGGTAGTGATGTTGTTTACAATCATATCAGGAAAATAAAGCCAAATAAGGCAGCAGGACCTGATGATATTTATGCTAGGGTGTTGTGGGAAACTGAAAAGGAACTGGCATTTCCACTTAGTATAATAGTTTGTAGATCAGTTTCACATAATGAAATTCCAACCGATTGGAAAAGGGCAAATGTAGTTCCTATTTTCAAGAAAGGAGAAAGAGGGAAAGTTGAAAACTATAGGCCAATAAGTCTCACATCCCTAGTCTGCAAGGTACTCGAATCAATTATCAAGGATAGAATAGTTAGTTATCTGGAAGGTAGCAGATTGATTCAAGATACTCAACATGGATTTAGAAAAGGACGATCGTGTCTCACAAACCTCTTGGACTTTTTGAACTTCACCACAGAACAATTTGATCAGGGAAATCAGGTTGATGTAGCATATCTTGACTTTAGTAAGGCCTTTGACAAGGTACCCCATAAACGGTTAATGATGCAGCTTCAGTCCCATGGTATTGCAGGTAGCATCTTAAAATGGATAGAGTTGTGGCTTTCAGATAGACAGCAAAGAGTGATGCTAAATGGTACAAAGTCATCATGGCAAAATGTTCTTAGTGGAGTCTCCCAGGGGTCAGTACTAGGGCCATTACTGTTCATTATATTTGTAAATAACATTGAAAGTGGCCTAAGCAGTAAAGTTTTGAAATTTGCAGATGATTTGAAGGTCTTTAGGGCAATAACAGGTCAGGATGAGCATATCTCGCTGCAAAAAGACTTAGACGAACTTGTGAAGTGGTCCGAAGAATGGCAAATGAAATTTAACTTTGATAAGTGCAAAATCATGCATGTAGGTAAGCAGCATATGAAGGCTCCATACTTGATGGGTGGCCAAGTGCTATCAGTGACTCAACAGGAGAAGGATTTAGGTGTTATTCTAAACACAAAATTGGGGGCATCAGAACAGACCAAGGAAGCCAGGAAGAAGGCACTGAGAATGCTCGGGGCAATAAATAGGAATGTATCATACAGAAGTGAGGAAGTGATCAGGAAGCTTTACTGTGCATACGTCAGGCCACATTTGGAATACTGCATCCAAGCTTGGTCTCCTAGCTATGAAAAAGATTGTTGGCTTTTAGAGAGAGTACAAAAGAGGGCTACAAAAATGGTTAATGGCATAAGCAACCTGGCATATGAGGAAAGATTGAAGAAATTGAATATGTTTTCACTTAGATATAGAAGGCTGAGAGGAGATCTCATCGAGGTCTTTAAATTTGTCAATGGTCTGGAGAGGGGATACCTTGGGGAAATGTTTGAATTTAACAGAAATGATGCAATTAGAGGTCATAAATTCAAAATTAAAATTAACCACAGCAGAACAAGGTTAAGGCAAACTTTCTTCACCAACAGGGTAGTGGAACACTGAAACCAGCTGCCAGAAAACATCGTCAGTAGCAGAACATTGAACATCTTTAAAAACAGCATAGACAATCATTATAAGAATAGAGGGCTTGCTTTTCAGTATTACAGGGAGGGCTGATTGGCAGATTTGGTGGGCAACTGGTTCAGTGTACAGAGTGCAACCAAGAAGGGCCCTTGTGGCTCAGAGTTGCACTGATCTTTTATGTCTTTATGTCTTTATATCTATTACTCGTTTCTTGGATATTTACAGACCGGCTTCAGTGTTCCACTGGCAATCGTAGGTTAGGCTATGTTCCCTTTTGTTTTTACAGATGACTTACTTTTACTGGAAGGTGCAACACAGCAGCAAAATATTTAATCCCAAGCATCTCTTAATCAGAACAGTGTAGCAGACAATGCAAAGACCAGGGGCTCGTAGCTGCACAGTAGACCGGTTCACATTTCAACTTTTTTCTAAGATGGCTTCATCTCGCATATTTTCCCATTGTTTGGTTCATTTTAAGTCCATTGGTGTTGGTTTGAGCAGGATCGATCAATATCTTAGGGTGCCGCATCGACCCCAAAGTTTGCGTGTTCGGACTTCCAACTTGCCGTTTTTGCCCGCAAGTCTAGCGGTTTTCTACTCTGGTATCTCATCGTCAGGCAACATTCTGCAGACTTACCTACCAGCGCATCCAGTAGCTTTCTACCTCGACATGTCTCCAGTGCATCGTTATTTGCAGCCCAAAGAGCGCGTTTTCTAGCGAGGAACTGGATATGGGTCAGTGACGGTATGGTTGCCCGTCACCCTGATCTTGCTTCCACCAGAGTTTTGCCAAGTCGCATACGCCCTGCGAAATGACGCTCCCAAGTCGGTAAATGCATAACTCACACTCAAATCAGGTGTTCACTGTACCCTGGCAGTGAATTGAGTGATTTCCGGCATAATAACACTCGATAAGAGCTTTAACAAATTTTAACCCAGATAATAAAATAGTCGCAGCCACTCGAACCATCTCGATACAACTGCAAAATCAGCCGTCGCGTTTCCGCGCATTCATTTATTTATGGTGACTGGTAGGATCGCCAATGACTGAACACTGGATATGACTGTGACTGAACACTGAACACTAGACAGGTTCACATTTCAACCTGTTTCGAAGATAACTTCATCTCGCAATTTTTTCCCATTATTTGGTTCATTTGAGGTCCATTGGTGTTGGTTTTAGCAGGATCGATCAATATCTTGGGGTGCCGCGTCGACCCTAAAGTTTGCATGTTCGGACTTCCAAATCGATCTTTTTTTGGTCGCAAATCCAGCGGTTTTCCACTTTGGTATCTCATCATCAGGCAACATTCTGCAGACTTACCAACTTGCGACGTCACTGTCACCATGTGGTGCAAATTATGAGGTATGAAGAAGTCCGTCCTTAGTATGGCCAAAGAAGTCTTCAGAGTTGGCCGTACTTAGATACTTTTTGACCATTTTTTGTAAGGCTTGAGGTGATGGAGAGTGCTGAATGGGTGGGAATGGACAGATGAGATCGCCATGATGCCACATCATCCTGAAAATGATGACTCCAAAATTAGCTCCAAAAATCATCCCTCAAAAAGATTTTCCTGACCCACGAAGGAAATTATCACAAGATGCTTTGCAAAATATGCCATATGTTGGAGAACCTGGGCCAGTATTTCAAAATACCATTCCAGGTTCGTCAACACATTCCTACCCTATTTTTGTCAACCTGCGACGTTTTTATGGTGATGGACGTTCACGGAAAATCCAGTTATGAAACACTTGAAACATAAAAGACTCAAAAGTGCTCTGTCAATGCCAAGCCAAAGGAACGGCTGTTGCTGGATGGAACTTCACACAACAGGGACTGATGCTCGTTTTCCATTAATAACTAACCTACTCGATTTTTGACAGGTGAATTTCTAGCCACTCATGAGCTTGAAAGATTTGTTTATAACATTTTGGTATGTCCATAAAATTACCTTACACCGCATTGGCTTTCACCGCTCCCCTTCCCTTCCCACCTTCCAAATGCTACCTATGCATTTTTAACACTGGATCATATGGGTGACGTTGTTCATTATGAGGTCCCCCTCCCCAGCATAATGTAATTAACAGACAATTCCTTTGGTGTTAGAGACACCAAAGGAATTGTCTGTTATGGAGCCAATCAGCGCAAGAAGTGGGAAGAAACTGGTCAGCGCAGAGCCTCTTCCAGGCGCTGAAAAAGACAAATCCAAGAGACTCAGAAAGGACACTGAGAAGTTCTTGGTGGGCCAACCAAGACCATCAATCACAGGGTCTCAGTTGCCCACAGTAAGGCAAGTGCTACAGTTCTTGTTTCACGTGAAAGAGAGTGAAGTGAAGCATGCAGGATCACAGTGGAGAATGTGCTCCTTTTTTTTAAGTGGCCCGTATCAGGCCCATGCGGCCATACAACTGCCAGCAGAGGCTCGAGTTACTTTTCACGGAGTGGCGGAAACTCGAGAAGAATACAAGGCGATCAAACCCACAGGGCAAGAGAAGGCTTTTTGTAGAGAAGTTGGACCAACTCTGGGACATTGGAGCTCCTGATGCTCTGGAGGATATCAGGAGGAACCGCGTGCTGACCGCTCAGACCAGAGCTGAAGATGAAGCCTTCTATGGAGACCAGAAGGGTCCTAGGCAGTTTCGGATGATTTGGCAAGACAAGATCTATGCTGGTAAGGCACATTTGCGGGCAGTGAGGAAAGAGGAAGTGAGGCAGTGAGGCCGCCCGGGGTCACTATTGAAGGTATGTCTGAGACTGACTGTCTGAAACCGCTGTATAACTGTTGAGATGTAATCGTTTGAGATGGGAGTTAGTATGTTGAAGGTCGATCTGTACACAAGTTGAAGATTGTGTGTGAACGTTAACAAGAGATTGAGATGGTGTCAGGCTGGGTTTGTATGAAGACTTGGATGCATACATGTTTGAATCAGAGATCTGAGATGGGGACTCACAAATGATCTAGCCGAGCGGGGGATCAGCATGCTGAAGGAGTTCGCTGGAATGGCCGACGACGAGTCCCAGTTCCAGTGGCTCTTGCAATCTGTTGAGAGCCACAGAGCGAGATTACCGAAGTAGCAAAGCTGCCATGAACGTGAAAAGCAATAGGTCTCGTCTCTGCATGACAGCAACACTGGGGCTTGACCCACCGCTCGATGTTATTTGTTATCTCGATGTGATTTGTTAACACGATGTGATAAGTTATTTGTTATCTACTTTCATGTTCGTTTAAATTCGCCTGCAATTGTTTCGCCTATTGTCGAGCGCTCATTGATGCTCAAGGTGTTCAGTGTTCAGCCACAGTCATATCCAGCGTTCAGTCATTGGCGATCCTACCAGTCACCATAAATAAATGAAAGCGCGGAAACGCGACGGCTGATTTTGCAGTTGTATCGAGATGGTTCGAGTGGCTGCGACTATTTTATTATCTGGGTTAAAATTTGTTAAGGCTCTTATCGAGTGTCATTATGCCGGAAATCACTCAATTCACTGCCAGGGTACAATAAACACCTGATCTGAGTGTGAGTTATCTACTTACCGACTTGAAAGCGTCATTTCGCAGGGCGTATGCGACTTGGCAAAAATATGGTGCAAGGAAGATCAGGGTGACGGGCAACTATACCGTCATTGACCCATATCCAGTTCCTCGCTAGAAAACGCGCTCTTTGGGCTGCAAATAACGATGCACTGGAGACATGTCGAGGTAGAAAGCTACTGGATGCGCTGGTAGGTAAGTCTGCAGAATGTTGCCTGACGATGAGATACCAGAGTAGAAAACCGCTAGACTTGCGGGCAAAAAAGGCAAGTTGGAAGTCCGAACACGCAAACTTTGGGGTCGATGCGGCACCCTAAGATATTGATCGATCCTGCTCAAACCAACACCAATGGACTTAAAATGAACCAAACAATGGGAAAATATGCGAGATGAAGCTATCTTCGAAAAAAGTTGAAATGTGAACCGGTCTACTGCACAGCCATAGCCACACAGCCATAACTGCACAGCCATAGTTGCACAGCCATAGCCGCACAGCCATAGCTGCACAGTCATAGCTGCACAGCCATAGCTGCACAGCCATAGCTGCACAGTCATAGCTGCACAGCCATAGCTGCACAGTCATAGCTGCACAGCCATAGCCACACAGCCATAGCCACACAGCCACAGCCGCACAGTCATATCTGCACAGCCATAGCTGCACAGCCATACCTGCACAGTCATAGCTGCACAGCCATAGCTGCACAGTCATAGCTGCACAGTCATAGCCGCGCAGACAGACAGACAGACAGACAGACTTTATTGAGGTCATCCACAATTGACTTGTGGCTATTACGACATCGCGTCAAATAGATAAAACAACACAGCACAAAAGGTAAAAAAGAGGGTCAAAATCACAGAATACAAGTTAAACTATAAAAAAAAAAATATATATAAAAAATAACAGCAAGTCGAGCAGTCTATCAGTCCGGCACGGGCGGCACGTCAAGTAGATACTCCCGTAGGTGGCGACCAAAGATCGACACGGGAAGTCGCGTCAGCTCAGGTGGCAGTTAGTTGTACATGTGTGGCGCTCTGGAACTAAAGCGTCTCTTCCCCATCTCGGTGCGGGACCGGGGAACATACAAGTTATGGTCTTGACGGATGATCCGGTCACGAATCTCCGCCATGGTGGTCAGATCGTGAGCCAGTGACTCTGGCTCACCATGGAGACGCACCTTGTGCATGAGGCGAAGGGTGTGATAACTCGCCAGGTTCTCCGCGCTGAGCCAGCCCAGCCTCCTCAGCAGATCCGAAACGTGGTCAAACTTTTTGCGGCCGAAAATTACCTTAGCCGAGTAGTTTATAATTTTTTGGATGCGAGATAGGTTCTTTTTGCCTCCGTTACCATACACAGAAATACAGCAGCGGATCGGCGAGAAGATCAGAGCATTGACCAGCGCGGAGATGACGGCAGGTGGAAGGTGCCCCCTCAGATGCGACAGACCACCCAGAACTCCGAAACAACGCCGAGTCAATTCTGAGACGTGCGAGTCCCAGCTGAGAGAGCGATCGAAAATAATACCGATATTTTTGCATTCCGAAATGGTGGGTAGATGATGATCGCGAAATTTCACTGTGACATCCGGTAAGGCACGCAGATTTTGTTGGCTGCCCAACATCATCAGCTGTGTCTTAGCTACGTTAATTTTCAGTCCATTTGCTCGAAACCAGATTTCGAGGGAGGCCAGAACTGTTTCCATATGAGTGACAACATAGCACAGTCATAGCTGCACAGCCATAGCCGCACAGTCATAGCTGCACAGTCATAGTTGCACAGCCATAGCTGCACGGCCATAGCTGCACAATCATAGCTGCACAGCCATAGCTGCACAGCCATAGCTGCACAGTCATAGCTACACAGCCATAGCTGCACAGCCATAGCCACACAGCCATAGCCACCCAGCCATAGCTGCACAGTCATAGCTGCACAGCCATAGCTGCACAGTCATAGCTGCACAGCCATAGCTGCACAGTAGAGTGTATCATCCGGAAAAACTCGATGTGTTACTATGATATTATTGGTCCCTGTCATGTCTGGAGCCAGAAAATGTAATTTTAAAAAATATGGATAAAAAACCCAGCCTGCGCCGAGCGTGGCAAGTTTGACCCCTTACAGTGACGCCCGGCGCTGAAGTCTCCTCGTTAGTTACGAGCACACTAACACCAGGCGGCGGCTCGAGCCGCGCCGCCGCGCCCAAGGGCAGGTGTGTTTTAGCGTCTGTTAACCAGTGGTGGATCCAGAAGGGGGGCCATGGGACCATGTTCCCTCCCTTGGGCCCTGAAAAAGGGGACCTTGGGCTCCGAAAAATGGTCCCTTGGGCTTCGAAAAAATGGGCCCATTTTGTCCCCAGGGGCCATTCTTGGCTCCAAAAGAGCCATTTTTACTCAAAATATTGTAGAAATTCACTAATTTTGAAGGGGGCCCTTCTAAGTTACAGGGGGCCCAACAACCAAAGGGGGGCCCAAAAGTCTTTCGCTCCCTACTTGAGCAAATCCGGATCCGCCACTGCTGTTAACACGACACCCCAGAACGAATTTCTGCTATTCAACGACAGACATACCGTTTATTTATACATCTTCAGCCAGAGATTTCACGAAAGATTGTTTGCTGTGGATGCTTGGCAGCTGCCGGCGGTGCGCGAGCCGGCTGCTGATCCAGCCATGCCTGCGTTCCTCGCCCATCACTGCGCCGGCTGCCTCGGTCACCACCTTCACCGCCCGCTCCACCGCCACAGTGTGGACGGGGAAGGAGGCGACTTGGAGTGGCTGGCTGCAGATGCCCTGTAGCTCGACGTCCGTGAGGTCGGTTGTCAGCGGCGGCTCGGTGATCAGCTCCTTCTCCCAGTCAAGCAGCTCCGTGTAGTGGGTGGCGGCGAAGTTGATGGTCGGCAGCTTGAACGGTCTGACTCCCTCTTGCGGTTGCTGCCGACACCGTTGGATCACACCCACGGCCCGGGCGCGCACCGCAGCGTCAGAGTCCGCCACCATCGCCAGCAGAACAGCCTCCGGATGTACCCAGTAGGCGTTCCGCTGCATCACTGGCCTGATAATGTCCTGCAGCCGAGTGGGCAGCATCCGTCGGAGCTCCACGCTTCGCATGCTGTTCAAGGTGCCGCTAGTGCAGGTGCTGTTGGCCCTGATGTAGAACCACATAGTGATGTAGTGACCCATCAGGAATGCGACCAGCTGGGTCAACTCGGCCGTCGGTGACGCTGACCCGATGTAGACGCGCAGCAGTCGCGCGGCCAGTGTGAGCCACCTGCGATAGCCGCCAAGGCAGCGTTAGACAAGCTATATAAAATTTATAATAAAAAAACGTAGGCAAACGGACAGAAAACTAATGTTGATGTAGAATGACAAATGAACATTGGCTCATTGGGCCACTCTTGTCTTATAAAGACACTTCTCATCTAAAATTGTAGTATCAAATATTATAAAGCTAATATAGTTGAGAACTGAAATAATTGGGACATGACCCCACCACCTTCCCCGTTCCATTGACATGAATTGACTAGCGCGCTTAAGTGTCTGAATTTCAGTTTAGACACTTTCGGTTGTTGACAACGGCTCGTACGTACCTGGCGTGATTAACAGGTCCGATCTGGCGATGCGCGTCGCTGCCGTCCAGAAGTTTGCCGGCATCCACCCCTCTGGCGAGTCGGTAGAGAAGCTGCTGGTCCGTGCTGAGGTCAGCCACCAGCTGGTCCGGGAGGTCTGGCAGTGGCCCCGCCACAGCGCGGAACGACGCCACTTCTAGGCGGTGGACGTCGCCACTGGCGGCCCGACCCAGCGGTCCCGAGAAGGACTTGGGCCCGGTGGTTGAGCCGTCCAGTTCGGTGAACACCGCCCGCAGGAGCAGCTCATTCGCGTTGAGCTGGCAGACGAACCAGTGGACGGCACGAGGCGAGTCTTGGCTCAGCTCAAAGAGCCGGCACGCGCCGCCATCCCTGCCGGTGTTAACGGCGGTGCCGTCGCAGCCGAGCACTCTGACGTCGGCGGCGTTGTCAATGGCGATGTCAGTCAGTTTCCTCACTTGGTGGATGGCTCGTCCACTTTCCGGAGTGAAGTGTGTGAGGTACTTTGAGCCAGGCTCCACCACCACCGCCACATGTTCTTCTTTCATTGTGGTCGATTTGCCGGTGAATGTTTCGTCTTTGCGGCCATCAAAATATAGTGCTTTTATGTCGCCGTGCTGCTCGGCGCTCGCCGAGGCCGCCATATTTCTCACACGCTCCCTTTCCCGGTACATTTTCATGGGGTCTACTATCAATTTTGTGCTGGTTTCCGAAATCCGCCCGATGTCTTGTTGGAAGCCGTTTATAATGGCGCACACAGCGCGGTTGGAGACGCCGCAACGGTCGGCGGCCAGAGCCGTGTTGGTGAGCCTTTCAAAATTTCGCTCGCCGGTCTCGGGTTGGGTATCGTCCTCCTCATTCCACTCCATATCAGAGCCGCCAGTGTCAGCTGGGTCAGCGCTGCTGGTGGCCGATGAGCTGCCTGCCTCGGGGTTTTGAAGGCCAGACGGCCCGGGCTCGCTGTCGGAGGCTCTCGGTGACAGCGTATCCAGATCATGCTGTTGCAGCCGCTGGCGTCTGCGGTCGGCGGCGACCTGCCGTAGTCTCATCTCCTGACGGTCCGGCATGCCAAGGAAAATTTTCCGGGAGCCCCTCTGATCGCGCAAGAATTTCACTTCAATCTGTGGCACCCGGTTTTCGTAGGGAAACTTGCAAGAGCGTTCACTTCGGCACTTGCACATAGAAATGTCGAATAATTTTTCGAAATACTTTTCGTTTTTCTTCGACTTTACGTTTTTCACATTCCGATTTTGCGTTCTTGTTTTGTTCAGTGCCTGGAATTTTTTGTAACAATCCGCAACTTTTCGATAAACTGCCGAATCTTTAGTAACAGGAATACCCTCGCTGCTCCACATGGCGATGACCATCTCGGCGACTGGCTTGAAAATGGTGCTCGTCTCCCTTTGAAATTTTCCAGGCACGGAGTGCATGAGCCTGATGCAGTTGACAACATCTTTATTGGTGGGCAACTGATTTTCGGGCAGGTTCTTGGGCGTCCCGAGAGAGAAGTGCTTGGTCTTACTGCGAAGAGACATTTCCGTTGTGATGTTGGCCTGTGAAAGAAAGAGGCAAAATGTTAATGCGAGTGCTGATCGGCTGCGGGTGGAAAATTAAATCTTAAGAAAGGTGGCATGTGTGTGAGTTTCCGAAAAGCTTTTCTACACGTGACCAAATTCCCAATTCCGGGACAAAAGTCAGGTAAAATTGAGGACATGACATTTGCTTTGTTCAATGATTTACCAAGGTTAAAGTTAATATGAACTTCAATCTCCTTAGCATTCGTAGGATATTAGCTTTACAATGTTATGACACTCAAAAGGTTCTGGGGGAGGGGATGGTGTTCGCGCACCCTTAACCATAACGTAGGCCCTCCCGTTTTACTGACATAGGGTGGAGTGATTTCCAAAATTTTTGGTGTTAAAGTCTTAAAACTTGCGTTTGGTTCTAAAAAGATGATCTGCAAAGTTTTAGAGCAATCTGAGGCCGGGAAGCCGCCGCAAGCCTCAGGGCTTTCTGAGGCCGAAATGACGTTTTTCTACCAACTTGCGGGATCAAGCCCGATTTCAGGAATTTAAATAATTAGATAGCAAATAAATATTTATTTCATTGCATTGTATAGTTTTTCATCCACCGTTGTGCTAATTTTCACTTCCCTAACTTGAAAATTGTGCCTGCCACGACGCAGAGTTCCGGAAGGTGTGCCGCCCGCAGCGCCACCACTCCCCTCTATCGGCAGAAGTATGAACTGCGACCATTCACCGTTCATTCCGCAATATAAGTATCTTTCTTGGTCAATTGGGGGGCAGGTAGGTGGCGGATTTGAGACAGTGCACAGTGTGCTGACTTCTTATGCGCACAGCGCTATTTTATTACGATTCCAGCGACTTCTATCGACAGCTACACACGATTGGAGCGTAGCCACAGCCGGCTTTGGCATATTGTAACCTGCCTTTCAGCCTCCAAGCTCACAATGTTTACCTGAGATACCCTGCTAGCATGTTTTCTTGGCTGCATGTGAATTGTTGCTGCAGATATTTGAACTTAATTAATTTACTTTGGCAGAAACACTGACAATCCCACACCTTACTGGGTGGGTACTTGGTTGCACGACTAACGCATATCGCTCAAATTTAGCAGTACTGGCGATGATTGTGTACTCCGACCATCGATTGCCCACCAACTGTTACATTTGCTCACCATCACCACCATGATCATGGGTAAAGAGTTGCTTTGTAAGTTACCCCACTGGCGGCCAATATATTGCGCGGCCACGGCCGGGGTGGCCGAGGCATATTCTCCAACCATGACCATGGTTGAAACCGAAAATAAGGATCTACGAGGGCGTGTGTCGCACGCGGAATTTCCAATGCAGTTATGCACCCTGAACTTCCTGGTATAGCAAAAAAAAAACTTTGTGATACATTTTTATCCTATGGCGAGGGATGAATTTTGAAACTTACCAGTTGCCTAACCAGTTTTTGCCTCTTTTCCAGACTAGTGAACCTATCAGATTTCGAGTATTAAAGTAAAAAAGGTTAAGGGAAGTTCATTCCGATCGAAGACGGCTCGCTTTGCGTTGGGCCATCCCTGCGAACTGCCGAAGAACCAAATGCCACTTCAGATTCATGTATACAACTTCTACAGACTACAGTCTAACAGACTTCGGGCTGTCGACAACCATGCAGCGGGCGAAAGGCAAATCGCCACGAGCGTTGCCAAGGGCGTTGTATACCTTTGGGGGAAAGCAAGCGTCCCTGTTAAATCGTTTCAGTCGATTGTCCGGGGTGTCCTGGTGATTATGAAGAAAGGAAAGGATCTAACAAAGACCCCAATAAAGAAACGCGCTGGCGCAAGCAAAACGATTCCCCTCCATGAGCTGATTGACATCTGCGCGTGCAGTTGTCATTCGAGAAATGCCTGCAGCTGCCCCAGCGAGAACAAGGTTCCATACCGCGAGTGGAATTTCTTACAAGACCAGCGAGGTGAGAGGAAGCGAAGCATCGGCGGCATTGACATGAAGGCCTCCAATGCATTGGGGAGGAGGCGAAGAGATCAGAACCGTCTGCGGCCTGACCCGGCTTTCCTTCAGACGGACGCCAACGACTCGGATCCTGGTCCCTCGGGTCTGACCGAGCACAGCACGGGACACGAGCCCGAAAGCATGGACGAGGGAAGCAATGGTGACGATGCATATGACACAGGGAGTGTCCACGAACCAACACAGACTAGGGCTCCGTACAATATGATGCCTCTGGAGAATTTCGCTAAGGAGTGTGACCGGTACATTGAGGTCACTGATAGGATTGCAGCGGCCCTTGGCACCGCTCTCTTGAAGGACCTTGGCCTCGTCACTGAGAACGACACGAGGCACGTCATCACACGAGATAAAGTGATAAGAGCCAGAAAAAGGGCACAGGAGAAAGAAAAACGAAAGCTAAAGGAGGGCATAGGCGGTAAGGTGCAGTGCATGGGATTCGATGGGAGACAGGATATCACAAAGATACGAGAGAAAACAAATGAGCAAGACGTACGGCTTACGGGAAAAGAGAAGCATCTGGTATTTGTGAGCGAGCCAGGTAGAACCTACATCGCTCACAGAACACTGACATCAGAAAATAGTGCATCAATTGCTGGCAAGGCTTTAGAAGTCGTTCGGGAGTGCGACTCGGAAGAATCCCTGCAGGCAGTATTGGTCGATGGCACTGCCGTCAACACAGGCCGCGAAAACGGAGCACTCACGAGGATGGAGCGCCAGCTGGGCCGTAGCGTCCAGTGGCTCATCTGCCTTCTTCATGGCAACGTGCTCCCGATGAGGTATGTGCCGCTTGTTTTTTTAAATAATAAAACAAGAATTGACTGAAATACATCGCCACTATCCACCTGATCCTTACAAATTACATGACATACAATAATATACTGCGTCATCTGCATGCCTATCTAGAACCATGGCAATTTGTGAGTCCGTAGTACAATCCAAACACTTGCCATGCCATTTGCCCATTTAGACCCTTATAAATGTTAATCCAATTCCTTCCTTGTCCCAATCCCATTCTGTCCTGGGCTTTTTCGCAGGCATGTGTTCGTGGAGCTGGATGAAGGCCACGGTACCAGTGGGTCCAATTCCTTCAAGGGCCCGCTGGGACAAACTATAGCTGGTGACATTCACCGCCAGCCGGGGGTGGACTTCCGTCCCATACCATTCAACGCACCTGACATCGCGGAGCAGGTTGTCGCGGACCTGTCTGCTGACCAGCGCAACCTTCTCCGGTACTGCCGAGCCGTCGCCACCGGCGTTGTCAGTGCTGAGCTGGCACGCACCAGGCCGGGTCCGCTTAACCACGCGCGGTGGCTAACTCTCGGCATCAGAGTGCTCGTACTGTACACGATAACTGCGTCGCCAACCCTGGCTCTGACAAAGATGACAGAGTTTGTCCAGCAGGTGTATGCCCCTGTGTGGTTCGACATCAAGGCGCGCCCACTCTTCACACAAGGAGTCGTGCATCTCTTCAGAACGATGGGACTTATTCAGACACAGACACCTGAAGTGCAGACAGTGGCGAAACGTTCAGTGCAACGAAACGCGTGGTTCGCCCACCCGTAGAACCTAATCGCGGCCATGGTTGTCGACGCTGAGAGGTCGATCCGGGAGAGGGGGGAGGTCAAACTGAGCATGAGTGCGCGGAGTAACTCGGGATCCCGGTGCCGACAGTTCATGGTACCCCCATTGAACTGGGAGGCGGCCACATACACCGACATGATTCAATGGGACCATGTCGAGGTGATCGAACCGCCAGTTACCGCTCACATGTCGAACGACGAGATTATGTCAGCCGTCGACCAACCTCTCTCGCTACCGGCATTCCCATGCCACGCACAAAGTATCGAGCGATGCGTTACGGCGTCCACGCGTGTGTTCGGCGAGGACAGGCGACACGGCATTATCGTATCGCGCCAGGCCAGTTGTGCCTCGAGACCGAAACCCGCCAAGAAAAGTGACTTCGTGTAGCGGTAAATGTGAGAGAGATGGGGAGAGAGAGAGAGAGTGAGAGAGTGAGAGAGAGAGAGAGATATAGACAGTCAGGCAGAGACAGAGACAGAGAGATAGCCGTGTGCAATTCGTAGTCGTATGGTGGTCCAGGATCTTATTTAGATGAGTAGGTCTTAGGACTAACTGCGCTTAGTTCGTTCTGTTCGTGTGCCTATTTGTAGGCATAATAACCATCCGAATATACCCTATCTTAGATCCGCCCCCTCCCTGCCTTCAGTTGTCACAGAGAGGAACTAAAACGGGAAAAACGACCAATACACACAGTTTACACTTCCACCGATAGAGGGCAATGATGTCGCTGCGGTCGGTACACCTTACGAGACTCTGCGTAATGACGGGCACAATTTTCAAGTCAGAGAAGTGAAAATTGGCATAGCGGTCAATAAAAGACTGTAGAATGCAATGAAACAACTCTTTATTTTCTATCTAATTATTCGAATTCTTGAAATGGTGATTTATCCCGCAAGTTCGTTAGAAAACGTCATTTCGGTCTCAGAAAGCCCTGAGGCGCGGCGGCTTCCCGCCCTCATATTGCTCTAAAACTTTGCAGATCGTCTTTTTTAGAACCAAACGCAAGTTTTAAGACTTTATCCCCCAGCGTTTTTACAAAAACGCATAAAATCACTCCACCCTAATGTACAGTCAACGGCGCGTGACCCTGCGAGTAAGTAACGGAAGCGCACATCACCGGACTTGAGTCCGTCGGCTCTGCCGTGTGTACGTCAGTGGGAGCCACGTGACCGGACGGATGCTTCTCAGCTCTGCTGTGTGCTCGCCGGCGTGTGTCACGTGACCGGGAGAAGGTTGACCCGCGAACCTGATGATGGCCGGCCGGCGAGCGCAGAGGCTTCTGGTGGCACCCTTCCACGCCCCCATCCGTCACCCTGGTGCGTTGTATTGTATGAGTGGGAGAGAAACTGCCCGAGGCGAGTCTACTCCCGTGAGTATGATTACGAGTGAGGGCGAAGTGAGAACTAGTGCACACCGTACAAGGAGGGCACGGAAGTTCGCCTGAACAGTCGAGCGCAGAACTTCGTGATGTGAAAGCCGAAATGACTTTCCTGTTGCACCGCTTCGTCGTTCTCATTTCTTTACTCAGAGTTAGGTGCTCTTTTAATTTTTGAGGGTGTATCAACCTACGTCCGCATCATACCACCCCACACCCGGTCTGGTTTTTGAGTAGCAGGAATAACCGGACCAATTTCGTTTTGGATATTGTAACTTTAACACCGCGCCCCGGGGGGGGTCTCCAAAGAAAACACCGCAGGGCGGGGGCCGACCCCCACCCCTAAGCGCTCGGATCAAAGTGGGGAGGAAAGAGAATCGCGCAGGGAGAAAGGGGAGGGGAGGGGACCCCAATGGGGGCAAAATTCAATACCCTAGGCCAAAAACCCCCAGGGGAAAAGAGGGGAAAAAAGAGCCATTTTTCTGGTTTGCGTAGCTTGGCCTTGTCATTGTTATGGATCGCTGTGATTGTGTTTAAATGCTCCAAAATTGGCATTAAAGGTGGTTTGGGCCTTACCAAAGGGGCAAAACAGCAGCGCCACGAATGGCCCCCGGGCCCCCAAAAGGGGAGTAGGAGAGAAGAGGGGAAAGGGACTTAGGTGTGTTGGTCTCAAAAGGCCTTAAAGCCGAAAAACAATGTATCTCAGCTAGAAATAGGGCACTCAGAATGCTGGGACTCATTAATAGAAGTGTGAAATATAAGAGCAGGGAAGTCATGAAAAAGCTGTACTTACATATGTGCGGCGCCCATGGAGTACTCTGTACAAGCATGGAGCCCCTACCTAGAAAAGGATATAGATATGTTAGAAAGAGTCCAGCGCAAAGCCACTAGACTCGTCAGTGGATTAAGTAACTTAGAATATGGAGAAAGGCTTAATGCATTAGATATGTACTCACTCAAGTATAGGAGATTAAGGGGAGACATGATTGAAATGTACAAAATTGTTAGAGGGCTAGATCAGGTCAATTTGAATGATGCTCTGCAGTTTAGAGTATCCATAGGGGTCATCAATTCAGGTTAGACAAAATGAGGTGCAGGACAGTTAAACGACAACAGGTCTTCAGTCAAAGGGTTGTTGACCAATGGAATAGGCTGCCTGCTGATGCAGTGGGAGTCCCTCATTGAATGTCTTTAAAAGTAGGGTGGATAAATTTTTAGACAGGAAAATGTTATTTTTGAATTCTAACTTGTGATGCATGGGATATTGAGTATTTTCACTAGCTATATAGGGTATAACATTATGCTAGTATTATGTTGTACTATATGGGGTGTACCTAGCAGTGGATTTGGCAACTTCCTTTGCGATGTCATACTGATGAGATTGGCTGTGGTGGCACAGGTGGAGGGATTGCATGGGTTTGGAATTGATAGGTGTGAACATGTACTTTCTAATATCTTCTAGACAGGCTTGACCCAGATGGGCCTTTGTGGCCCTTATTAAACCTTAACACTTTATGACTTTTTTTTTTTTTTAGTTTATTACCTTCTCATTTCCCGGACCCGGCCTCCCCCCCCTCCTCCGGTGGCGGCTCGGCACAATAAACCCCGAAGTAACTACAAATAAACTATATAAACGCTTAGGGACACAAACAAACACATATTTCCGGCAAAAAAACGTACAAAGTACATGTTTTTATTAGTTTTTTATTTGGTTACCCCCTCCCCTACCCCCCCCCCCCCCCCCCCCCCCCCCCCCCCCCAGCCCCCCCCCCCACAAAAGGGTTCCGAAAGGAAAGGGTTAACTAAATGAAAAAAATTAAAAAACCCTTAGGGAAAAAAAGAAAAACCGCCTTTTTCCGGGTGGGTAGGGGGGAAAATGCAAAGTGACATCAATCGCATGACAGTCATTTGCATTTATGACAACATTCCAGTTGACCAAGTTTGGTTCCATTAGCCTGTCATGAACTTGACCTGACTTGACCTCGGCGACCTAACATGAGTTTTAAATCACATGGCATAACAATATGCATCAAACAAGTCGTTAGTGTTTTCATGAACACCTCCCCCTTTGCCAATATACGAGAAGCGCATCAGCGCCGGTTTTTGTAGTCTGGCTTTGCGATTTTTTACTTTAACGGCCCCTAACTTGAAAAAATCGTCCGATTTTAATTTTCTTGCTTTAAGCAATGCGCCGGTCATTTCTAAGCAGGTACACAAAAATGGCGTATATCGGCAGGTACAACATGGAGTTATGTACGAAAAATCGGAGGGGTGGGCGGATTTCGCCCTCCCCTCTAGGGCGTGTGTTACCTGTCATGAACTTGACCTGACTTGACATCGGTGACCTGACATGACTTTGAAGCAATATAGCATAACAATATATATCGAACAAGTCGCTGGTGTTGCCAAGAAGACTTCCTTTTGCCAATATAGGGAAGCGCATCAGCGCCAATATTTGTGGTCTGGCGCTGATATTTTTTTAATGCAACGAATCCCAACCCGAAAAGGTTTCGGTGAATTTTCGTTTTTTTTTACTTCATACAACGCGCCGGTCACTTCTAAGCAGGCAGACCAACAATGGCGTATATCGGCCGGTAAAATCTGGAGTTATCTACGAAAAACGGGGAGGGATGGGCGGTTTTCGCCCCCCCTCCAGGGCGAGTGTTAAAATCCGTACCTTCCTGGGGGCTAGTTGACGACCCCATAAGGTTTTCGCTGACACGGAAAGAAGGAGCGCGATAGCGCGCCTAAATTTAGCATACCTTTTCCCCAATCAATTTGGGATGCTGTGTGAAACATTCGAAGGCAGGTTATCTGGGGCCAAAGTGTTAGTCAAGGTCAAGTGGGGTCATCTCTAGAGAAGTTCAATCAGTCGTCACGCTTTAACGGACAAAGATGTTTTAATGAAGCTTCGAGCGTTTGCTTATCTTTAGGGATGCAACCAAACGTACCAGAGGACTTTATTATGTTCTTCCGTTTTTGATTACTCATTAGTTTTCTATATATGCCCATTAGAGTTAAAATCGAAGATTCTGGCTAAAGTAAGCATTTTTAATGGAGCAAGATGGCTTCGAACATTTGTCGATCCGCTGTACTCATTAGAAAAGGAAAGTTAAAGAACTTGAAAAGTAAAAATTGTAGGGTAGTTTTGTTCCTCCCAGCTTACTTCCATTAAGCACGGAATAGACTATGGACCTCAGCGTTGCGATAACCCTGGGATAATTAATTCACCAGCTCGCAGCTTCCAACTTCATAGCTCTGGTCTCACATCTCTTGACACGCACCTCCAAAGCCAGCACTTCTATATTGGGCTATTAGTTAAACAGCGGCCATGATGTTGGAGACGTCAATAGCGCAGCGTGATACAGGTATTAATACAATAGCTTCATTTTGACAGGTCAACAATCTCACCCTAACTCTATATCTCTACCGACATAGCGAGTCCGGCAGAGTCCAGGCGTAGTTTAGTAACGACGTGTGGGGCAGGGCAGGACAGGACAGGCCGGACCCACCCGAGGGGCGACCGCCCGGGGGCGACCGCCCGGGGGCGACCGCCCGTCTCAAGCGCCCGTCGACGAGAAAATGATCGAGTACCTCTCGCGGCGCGTCCCAAGCAACCGACAGTACGTCATTACCATGTGACCATCACGTCACTTCTGACCGCGTGGCCCGGGCATCGGCCCAGAGTCGAGAACAATGGCTCGCTCTGTATCGGGGTCGGACAGTGAGCTGTCAGCATTTCACAGGACGTTGCTTAACATCACCTGACTGGCAGAGGGGCGGCACTGTAGCCTCTGTCCGGCGACACAGCGCCTGACACTAGCGACTTAGGGCGTGCAATTCGCCACAGCCCACTGACAGCTGGTATAGACATCATTGACACGCCTGTCCATAGGGCTCCTACATCACCCACTGACGTCACGTCACTTCACATGGCATTCACCATCTGACGGCGACGGCGGTGCGCGCGGGGTGCTGGGGGTCACCTTGGCTGTGACCGGGACGGTCGGTGGCTGTGGCCGGAAGCCAGGGCGGGCAAGGTCCACTGGCCGACCCCGTCTGGGGCGTCAGTCTCGACGACCTCGACAGGTATGCGACGGAGGGATACAGGGTACGTGCCACAAACTTGTCAGGACCAGAACGAAGTGTGTAGGGGGATGCATTTAAAGGATTCGGATGCCCCGAAAACCAACTTTGTTACAAAATTCTTTAAACTTGAAAAAACATCATTTTGATTTTTGGGTGGCTAAAAATATTGTGGTCTTAGCCGATTTCGCTTTCCTTCTCTGATTCCATTTTTTCTTCAAATTTCACTCAAAATGAGCCCCCTGAGCCACAGACATGTTGTAGATGGTGTATGAAGGCCCCCTAGTGACGTTATTTTGTTTTGTTTTCTGTGGGTGTACCGTCTGGGACTACTCGTCGAGCGCTTTCCGATGACACCTATTTCATTTTCGTGCAACGCTTAGTTTGGAGATTAGACGGGGAGCCACTAACGACCCCCAATGACGGGTTGTGAGGATCTGACAGGACAGGAGACAGGAGGGTTAATCCTCGTTCAAGGAAGATGCTCTTGCCGGCCTCTCCGTTCACGTGAATTTCCAGCGTTTCGCTTTGCAATGTAGCATTTCAATGAAGCGCCACTTTTGTCATCCATTTGCTCTTTTCAGTTTAACATGGATCAACTTTCATCACAATAGTTCTCAGAAGTGCATTCAATGCTCGAAGAGGGGGTGCCCATAGTCCACCTTTCTTTGCTCAAAGAAAGGTGCCCACGGCGGTATTCCCGCGCGCGGGTAATTTACCATGCACCTCGTACCGCAGCCAGCACTCGGAAACCGTCGTCGGTGGCGAAGCAGTGACGTGTCTGGCCAGTTTTTTAAGGTCTCGGTATCAATCCAGGGGCTGGATGGCGCTTTTATGTCTGCCCTCAGTAATACGATTTAGTAAATGTATCGCATCCACAATTACTTCAGCTCAGTCATGCATGCTTGAAAACGAGCGGCCGTGTGAACACTGACGGCAAGGGCACCTATGCCGGACACACACGAAGTTAGATTGTACTACACATTTACCAGCTGCCCTCGCTCGTTCAGTAACCCTGCGGACAGCTTATACTGGCGACGTAAGCCAACATAGTACACAAATAGCACCCTACATCCACCTGTGTGGCCAATGCGTCACACAGCCCGCCACTCGTCGTGACTGACTAGTACCTCTCCTGCTGCGGGTGCGTCACTCTGGTGTCGTCTATACTGCAGCTATTGTCAATCATTAGCACTTCTCCTGCCGCGGGCGCACCCCTGTGGTGTCGTCAGTACTGGAGCCATTGCACATCAATAGCACATTCTCTGCTGCGGGTGCATCACTCTAGTGTCGTCAGTACTGGGGGCATTGTCCAGTCGCAGCACGTCTGTCGTGGGTGTACCCTCTAGTGTCGTCAGTACTGGAGCCATCGCCCATCAATAGCACATTTTCTGCTGCGGGTGCATCACTCTAGTGTCGTCTGTAGGGGCATTGTCCACTAGGAGCACATCTGTTGTGGGTGCACCACATCCTCCCGTCTGCTGGGCATTGTCCACAGCAGCACTCAGTGCCTCTTAGTGTCGTCTGTACTGGGGGCATTGTCCACTAGCAGCACGTCTGTTGTGGGCAGTGCACCCACTCTAGTGTCGTCTGTACTGGGGGCATTGTCCACTAGCAGCACGTCTATTGTGGGTGCACCTCTCTAGTGTCGTCTGTACTGGGGGCATTGTCCACTAGCAGCACGTCTATTGTGGGTGCACCCATTCTAGTGTCGTCTGTACTGGGGGCATTGTCCACTAGCAGCACGTCTGTTGTGGGTGCACCTCTCTAGTGTCGTCTGTACTGGGGGCATTGTCCACTAGCAGCACGTCTGTTGTGGGTGCACCTCTCTAGTGTCGTCTGTACTGGGGGTACGTTGTCCACTAGCAGTCTTTGTGGGTGCACCCATTCTAGTGTCGTCTGTACTGGGGGCATTGTCCACTAGCAGCACGTCTGTTGTGGGTGCACCCATTCTAGTGTCGTCTGTAGTAGGGGGCATTGTCCACTAGCAGCACGTCTGTTGTGGGTGCACCCATTCTAGTGTCGTCTGTACTAGCAGCACGTCTGTTGTGGGTGCACCCATTCTAGTGTCGTCTGTACTGGGGGCATTGTCCATTAATGGCACCTCCCTTGCTGCGGGTGCACCCCTCTAGTGTCGGCAGTACCGGGGCATTGTTCACTAGCAGCACGTCTGTTGTGGGTGCATCCCTCTAGTGTCACCAAGACAATCTAACCTGTTGTGGGTGCATCCCTCTAGTGTCACCAAGACAATCTAACCTGTTGTGGGTGCATCACTGTCGTTTGTACTGGGGGGCATTATTCACTTGGGAAACCTAACCAGTTGTGGGTGCATCACTGTCGTTTGTAATGGGGGGGCATTATTCACTGGGGCAACCTAACCTGTTGTGGGTGCATCATTCTGGTGTCATCTGTACTGGGGGTGTTGTCCACCAGCAGCACCTCTCCTGTTGTTGTTGTATCATTGTAGTGTTGTCTGTGCCGGAGCAACTGTCCACCAGCAGCACCTCTCCTGTTGTTGTTGTATCATTGTAGTGTTGTCTGTGCCGGAGCTACTGTCCACCAGCAGCACCTCTCCTGTTGTTGTTGTATCATTGTAGTGTTGTCGGGAGCTACTGTCCATCAGTAGCATCCCTCCCTTTAGCACACTTCACTGCAGAAACGCTCTTGGTGCGGGCGGTTATGTACCTTCCGTCCACAGGTCCACGAGCACTACCACTTCGATATGCATGATCACGTGACCAGTGGGAACACGTGATACGCCTCATGCCAACACGATCATCAATGAGGGGCATTCACCGTTGCGATGTATTCACTGTCATCGTGATTCCCGTCGCCAAAGTTCACACGTGAGCGACCCTCTTATATAGGCCATCGACAGGCGACGGGGCTCGCACACCTTCGCTTTGGCTGCAGGCCAATAGGTGACAAGTGTGGGTGCATGGTACGTGTCGTGAGTCATTCAACCGCATGGCCATCACCGCAGGCAGCATAACCATAGATGCGTCATGCGGTCACTGACAATTTCATTGGTCTCATGTTATTGTTGTGTGTGTGGTGCACATTGCAGGTGGCATCCATTCTATGGTGTTTTGACTTTTGGTCAGTGCCATAATGCAAAACTTATCATCTTCCACTGGGAATGCACTACATCTGGAAATGATCAGACTACCGTCGGCATCCAAATGGCACCTATGCGGATCACGCGTTCGTCGCACACCTTTTGCCAATGATCGTTTACTTCATATCTGGATGAGTCTCTGGATGGATACTACTGCAATTCCAACCCACACGGTGCCTCCCACTCGCTTCAAAATGCGAATGTTTTAAAATTATGCATTCAATTTTCCACTTCAATTTTCTCTTATATTTGCAGGTGAGCGCAGCAAACTTGCTTAGCAAAAGGTGTGTGGTCAATTGTTCTGCACCACGCAAATGAACATGCTTGCGGCATTAGGTTGATCGCCATATGACACTGTAATGATAGAAATACTCAATAATCCCACCCACGGAACTTTTGGCCCTCACGATCCAAACAAGCATCACATAGGCTCATGCAATGTCCGAACATGTATGAACTGGCTGGCTGACTGACATGAACTGGCTGACTTATCAGGACCGACACTGGCGCCACCGATCAGGCAAGATCAGACTGTCCGGGCAGACACTGGGGTGGGTCAGACAGTGTCAGGAGTGATACTGGGCTGAGTCAGACAGTGTCAGGACAGACACTGGGCTGGATCAGATAGTGTCACGGCGGGCGGTGAGCGGTGTCAAGTGATGTTGTACCTGATAAATGGTCGCCGGTTCGATCGATTGCGGCTTACACTCATGCATTTGCGGCACGCTTTTTAACCCTGTCTCTCCTGTCAGATCATCACACCCTGTCTCGGGGGGGCGATAGAGACCCAATATAATCTCCAAATTAAGCTGTCGCACGAAAACGAAATACGAGTCATCGGAAAGCGCTCGACAAGTAGAGACAGACACCACCCGAAAAAATGTGTCCCCCAAGAATATTACGTCACTATGGGCCCTAGAGTTTCAGTCTTACATTATGTTTGTGGTTTTGGGTGTTCATTTCCATGGAGATTTGAAAAACAACATTATTTGGCATCAGAAAAGGAAAGCGAAATCGACCAGGATGAAAAAAAAATTTCGCCACCCAAAAGTAAAAAAACAAATGGTGGGGAATTTGGAAAATGTTTGGTTCTCAAGTTTTCTGTAATTTTCCTTTTCTAATGGATAGAGTTGACCGACGAATGTTCTTCGAAGTCAACTTTCCCCAATAAAAATGCTTACTTTAGCAAGAATATTCTATTGTAACTCCAAGGGGCAAATATACAAAATTAATAAGTAAGCAAAAACAAAAAAAGAAGAAAGATCCCTCTGGTGGGATTTGCTGCATCCCTAAAGATAAGCAAACGCTGGAAGTGTCAGTAAAATATCTTTATCAGTTAAACTGACAACTTCTTAACTTTTGAAACTACCACAACAGCTGGAAACAACGCCGACGTCGGATCAAACATTTATGTGATTTAGGCACGGGAGGCTACTTATAGCTGGTATGCTATACATACCACTCATGTATTCAATATCTCGCTTTCACTAGGTGTTGAAAAGGAAACATAGAGCTAATAAGTTGCTTTGACGTGTAAATCATTTACAACGATATGCGCAAGGAAATATTCCGTGTGGAATGGCGTTCACACTTCACGTGCTTGTCATATCCAGTACGTTAAGTTGATTGTTTTGATTTAATTTCAGATAATTAAGCATGCTGCATTGCATATTGCGCAAGTTTCTTGATTCTGAGAGGGAAATTGGCTAGCTTATTTAATAATTGCTGTGAAGTTATTATGTGAACTTATAGAAGGCTGGTCAGCGATTTAAGCTATGCATCGCAGAAAAAAATAACCAGTATTTGGAAAACATTCCAGTGAGTAAAAATGCAAGCATGGCCAAGCACTGCGAGGCAAACAATTTTTTTTAATTCATGGACATACTAGTCTGCTTAACGCTCGGAAAAAAAAACAAACGGACGAAGTTACGATCGCACGGCAAGGTTTCCAGCATCTCGTGGTGCCGTCGCTGGTCACACCACCATTCCACTACTTCTACCTGCACGTGCAGCTCGGGTCACCGAGTGTCGGGCATCAACACCGCAATCACCCGGACATAAGCCCGGCGATGATACGGCGGTTGCGGCGGTTTATTTGTCGGCGGAACTTTCCCCAGCCGCGGCCATTGGTGGCGGCCGGCGGCCGGGGCTCCAGTACCGGCGCGCCTGTGCCGTATTGGTCTCATTGTAGCCGCATTGATAATTACGCCATTCTGGCAGGGGTGAAAGTGGTAATGAGCGGGCTGCGCGCCCGTTTACCATGCAGCCGGCAGTGTCCCGCGTGCCTCGGCCGCCGTGGCTGGAAGATGGACGGAAGTCGGTTCATGCTGTGGCACGGCTGTCTTGGCCCGACTGACAGCCTCCGGTGGAAAACGTGCTTAGTTGTGCACTTATCAGTACATGAGGCACGTCCTGCTGCACGAGGTCGGCTGAACACGTTCCCCGTTGAGCTTATGTGCTGCACTGCTCACCATGCTTGATAGTGGTGAGCTGATTGAAGAACATCAGTCGAAACTGAAGTAGCACGAAGCTATCTGAGTCCAGCCCGCCCAACAAAGCAACGGTTGCAAAATACTTCGGAAAGACAGATGAAGTGATGTCATAGAAATTACCATCTAATTCATTAACTCTCATCTTTACTGCCACTTCGTAATGAGAGGCCAAGATCGGTGCACAACGACATTTTCAAACCGTTTATATGATGCATGCATGAAGTTCATTCCACACCTGTCTGTACGTGAATTGTCATTCCTTGCTCAGCATTAAGCTTCAGGATAGCGCCTTGGTGATTTTTGTTGTTGAATCCTACCCATGCCAGACAAAAGCATGATGTATGCACACGCGTATGCTTAAACTCCTTGGGTTCGTATTATACGCAGGCCGCTGCATTTGCGAATGGTGATACGCTGCGTGCATATTATAATTATAAATATCCACGGGCTAATGCTATTTAGCTTAGGCAGTTGGTAATTGCTATTCTAGAAGTACCGTTATTTCTGATTTCGATTAACTGGCATTCATTGACTGACAAAGTGTACCAACTGGAATCTGTTTGGTTCCTCTTGTTCCGTGAAACGAACCGATTGAACATTTTATTCAGCCTACTGTCACATTTAGCTGACATCCTGAACATATTGCAAAATGTGAATGCACCAAAATTTTGGAAGAAGTCTTTAAAATGTATTGTCGACCGACATTTATGTGTAAACCTCAATTAAGTATTAGCTGAGGCATCTACACTTAGGAAGTGCACTTAATTCGACACTCAGCTGTTATCATTTTCTGATGTTGGAAAATATATGATCGGCCTGAGACGGTCATCTCTTGCATAGTGATGCTTGGTGTTGTATATAATCTACTGTTACCATTCTCCCTTTGTGCCATGCAGCCGTCCGGTTTGCAGCTCTTTACTCCGCCTAGACACTGCATTTTATTGGCGTCTTCAGTATTACAGCGCATCTCTCATCTAATCAACATGCCAAGGAATTTCAACGTTTTTGCGCGTACCGGGAAATTATGGGCATTAACGGAAGTATATATTCATTGCATGCAGTGGGCCATTCGGAGTTCCCTTTCACCATCTCTGATTTGTTAGTGAAATTGCCGCAATTAATAATTCAACTCTATCTCTGCGGGGTAGTTTATGTTGATTCTACCTGGCTTGACTGATTACTACACGCTGTTATTAGCACCTCAGCCTTGAAGTACCTAATAGTTTGTTCGCCACGGACGACAGCGTGTCTGGAAGCAGCAGCACACAGACTTGGACTGCGATAACATTAAACGAAAATCCACCACGCGTTGGCATACACACGAGTAAAAACCGGCAGGCGGAGCTGTGAAGAACGCTTCGTGTGTTGGCAGGTGGTGGTGAAGCTGCCGTCCGCAGAATGATTGTTGGTGATCCCGTCCGACCAAACCAAGCCTTTTTATTGAGGTATCGCCTCAGGCAAGCTTTGCATCTTCCATGGTCATAAAGCCATGCAACAAAGTGAAGCCACGGAAGAACAGCTAATTAGAAGGTATTATAATAAGCATGGACGACTGGTTCTGCAGGGCTTGTCTATGTACCAGCCCGGGTTCCGTAAGTGCAGAGACACTTCGATCTATGGTGGGTCTGACAACTTCAGTTTATGTTCACTATTCTGCACAAAGGTTTAGGCTCCTTAAAATTATTGGGAGGACACATTAAGGCCATCGGCGGGCCAAAGTGGATTGTGGGGGTGGTTATACCATGCTAGTGTCCCATGCCAAGGGTTTAAATTATTGGGGATGAAAAGCCGACATTGGAGGGGGAACAAGTCCTCTCCCAAATTCAAACGAAGGTATATCACTGGTTCTTCAATTATCTATATTGTATATATATATATATATATATATATATATATATATGCCTTGGTATTAGCTAAATATATCGTATCACAAGGCTCCTCTCGGCCGAAGACATGGGATGGAAAGGAAATATTCCTCACAAGTTGTGTTCTGATAGTTTAGTCTAAATACAAATTCCGTTCTTTCTCGCATTTGAGAAGGTGAGACGGGTAATTGTATTTCTCTAGGGATGCTCATGCTGCGCTAAAACCGGTTTATGTCGGCATTGCCCGATATTGACATAACTTCGGTTTATCTTATCTTGGGCATCTCGGTTAATGTGCTGTTGAAATGAGTTGCATTATCACAAAAATCTGGTTTCCATCTGCATAACGATAGCATAAACCAGAAAAACGGCCATATGCCACTGCCCTTTGCATCCTCAAAGAGCAGTCAAATGAAATGGAAGTTCCCACAGAAAGCCGCAGATATATATTTATGTCGACGCGACGCCGCAATCATGACTGTGGGGCGACCGAGCGTCTTCATCGCTCCGGTGCCACGTCACGAGGAGTGATCACCACCGCGTCACGAGGAGTGATCACCACCGCGTCACGAGGAGTGATCACCACCGCGTCACGAGGAGTGATCACCACCGCCAAGGACACCACCCGTCACGAGGAGTGATCACCACAATCACGAGGCGCCAGTCGGGCACGGCTGGCGCCACTCGGGCGGACGGCCTGCACGTGCTAATGGCCGGCCAAACGGATCCTCTGTCACCGGTCTCGACAGGGGAGGTCAGCAGGCGAGGGTCATCGCAGGAGGTGGGCACACCCGTCACCCGGCTGACCTCTGCCCTGACCCGGTCACGCTCCGCCGCCCGCTCCACTCAGCCGGCAATCAGAGCCGGCTGCTGGAGAAGGGGGCTGGCACGGTGTGCGCCCGATTGACCTGATTATTGGGAGTCGCTAGTATTGTCACGTGTGGTCTTGAGCGACAACTGAAGCGCCAGAGGTAAACCGAACTCGAGGTTCTAACATTGGCTCTGACAAATCAACTACTGGTCTTCAGGCTAGTCGAGAGCTGCTCACCAAGGGTCCCACTGGCGGTTCATTCCAGGTACGATTAACATAAACCGAAAGATGAGGTACGTCGTACCATTATCGCTGCCTGTGGTGAAAACGCAGCGTGAGATCCATTTTGATGTTAAGAATAGTTGTACTTGCCATGTCGGATCAGAGAACGCTTGCAGGGAAGTGATGCGGTTTGGAGATGTATGAATTCATTCACCCTTACTCTCTACACCACAGGCTAAGCCAGTCTTAAAAGCATTGAGCAGAAAATCATTCTTGCGACAAGTTGTTGGCCCACACTGTCTGCCTGGAGCCACTTAGGTACTTTGTTGTGATGTTTTAGTTTCCTATTCATCTCCTGTCTCAGGGTCACCTGCCACGCCAATGACGATGCGACGGACCGAGGTCCCCAAAACCAGCCACTATATCTTTCAGCAGCTCGTGCCTACATCGGTGTAACGGTACTGCGCTTACCTCACCCTATACCCTTCGTCAAAAATGACACTGCATTCGCTTCGATACACTCGAATTTACATCCGAAAGAGCACCTCCAGACCGTTACAATGTTCTTCCTTGCGCGACATAAGTGGAACTGTCGGCACTGAGGGCGAACGCGTGTCGTGGCCAAACGATACGACAATCTCATCCGCTCCCCAGACGTGGGCGCACTCAGATTCTTCTCCAAACCTGGTCTTGCCATCAGAGTCATACTGATAGTGCCGCGTTTAACGGACCAGGTGCGAAGCTAGAGGGGCCTATGCGGGTTATCGGACTGCAGAGCAGTGTCACCTATGGCGACAAGGTGGTCGGTGGTCGGCAGACTAGTCGGGGAGTGTGTTGGGGGGAGGGGAATGAATGTTCACACAGTGTGCAGACCGCTGATGGCATTTACATGCAGGGACGACGCTGTGTTTGCGAAGCGGTTGGTGAAGATAATCTCGGTGGCACGATGTGGGTGTTCGAATGAAGTGGTGAGTTGATATAGGACACAATCGGTCCTCTGCCTCCGTTTAGATACTTGCTTATTTAGTGTGAAACTTGGCTTCCGTTCCAGTGGGATGGCTGGTAACATGTGGTACTTGGTCTATGTGGCTCATAGAAGGGATAGCCCAATGGGCCATCTAAGTGTTAAAGTAATGGTTTTTCGTGAGGTGCGCGATGTCGGATATAGTATCGTAGAATGTAGAAAGTTGGCGTGATAACGAGCTGCATGTGCAAACAATAGCGTTCTTGAACGATACTCTTTCGTAGCTTCGGGAGCCACGATAGTGGTATCACTATTGCTATCATGGGAGAATAATGAAATAGGTGTCGCAACATTAGTAGCTGGTATTGCATAGCATAGTTTTAATTGTATGACGCTTGCAAGGGGTGATGGTGACGTTCCAGTTCCACGGGTTGTAAGAAAACAAACATATAATTACCAACAAACCCTGGTTTCTCCAGTTGTTGTGGCTTGGATGGATCATTCATCATATGATCACACAAACGAAAAAAACAGCAGCAGAACATTGCACATATGATCTGCATTAATGCGTACAATGACTTGATTGTGAACTATGATCGTTGCTTACTAGAGGATATTAAGGTGCAGACGAAAATGACTCTTACGCGATAAGCATAAGTTGATCTGTAGTTTCCTCGACCATGTTCATGTTGGTGCATCACCCAGTACTACAGCGCTGTATCGGCACAGGAAGCATGCATACTGACATTGCACTTGGTGTTCAGTGCCGTCTAACAAGAAAGGACCCAAACGGGAACAACACTATGGCCCGCTAGCGAAGCCCAAGGTTATTCAGATATGGGAAGCATGCTCCATCAGTGAGCTGGCGGCCAAGGTTGGAAAAAAAACATCTGGATGACCAGAGAATTCCTGAAACTTCGCCTGCCTGGACTTATTTCACTTAAAAACTTCCCATAAGCATTATTTCATGATGAAAACAACCACAAATATTCCATACGTTCCACGCAAATGCACAACGTGCGTCATATTGCTATGAAAGGTTTCCAACATAAAAATTAAGCCGATAAATGAAGCAAGGAATTAAACCCCCACTCCATCTACCAATGGTGAACGGCCAGAGGCTGGTTGCCATTAGCCGGCTATCTGGGACCGAGCTGGGTGGAGGTGTGCAAGTGGCACCCAGCAAGGAGTCAATGCGATGACACTTTGATGGTGGCCGGTCACCGTCAGCCAGCTGTCTACGACTGAGCTTGGTGGAGCTGTGCAAATGGGTACCCCCAGCAGCAAATCATTATGGGGGCGCTTAGATGTCACGAAGCCGGTTAGAAGCGCAGGGGCCTCCAACTCCACACCAGCCTCATCATTGCTATATATATATATATATATATATACAGGTATGTGTGGGCAGCTTTGTGTACATGTGTATGTGTATGCATACCGCAATAAGATCCATGTTCCTAAGATCATAAGTCTCCAGTTTTTCGTCATCAAGAGCCGAATGCAAATGTATAAAGGTGCAAGGTAGAAATTAATTAAAACAATATACATACATAATACACACAATTAATAAAACAAGGAAGGTTTAAATTAAACTACGGGTCACAATTACTTATTCTTCTCCGTGTGGATTTCTAGAATACCTCGCATATGTGTAATTTCGACGCCTGCTACTCCAAAAGTCCGTGAACACTGCCACGTGCCTACCAGCTTTTGCTAATTACATGCAATATTTCGCATCAGCGTTTTTAGGAATACTATGCAAATGCTGTATAGTATATGAAAGCATGCAACTTCGCAATATTATTTACTTGCACGCAGCATATTGGTTGCTTGCTGCAAACAGAGCACGTTAAGAACCGTCGATCCTAACAGATGATTCCAACAGGCGGCCACCTTGCCATGTCAGTTGACATGTTGACGGTCCCGGCAGCATGCTCGCCATTACAGCCCCTCCCCCACGCAGATAAATGTCAACTGACCTGGGGATGACACTGTCACCACAACCGCCATTACAGTACCCCCCCCCCCCCTCCACAGAGGGAAATGTCGACTGCATCAAGGCTGCTTCATCATATCGGCTCGCCGGTTGCTGCCATGGCGGACATTTGACCTTCATGGAGCCGCCGGCTGATTCGCCATAGCATGCATCATTGGCTACAAAGGCCGAGTGTCTCTCCATGCCAACACTTCGGTATTGTACTCCTAAGCCATATTTTTCCAGAAGATTACCATGAATTGAAGGTACATTGGAAGACACGAGGCTGGTGAAACATTGATTGCATTTCGTTGCTCCTGATCAAGGGTCGCCACGCCCACTGAAAATTGGATGGACGTAAACCGCCCCTCCTGATTTTTTCTTCAATACCTTCGAAACGAAAACTGGCGAGATATGATTTGTCCACCATCAAATAGTATCTTAGCGTGTCGCTTCGAAAGAAAATGATTCAATTGGTTGCCATTTTCTGACGTAATTCACGTACGAAATGAGACGTACCGGACGAAATCTGGTGTGAAAATTAACGATTAAACTTGGGGAGCGTGGTTACAAGCTGCAAGTGGTTATTCATGTGAATATTAATATATATCCATATATATATATATATATATAGATTACGTGTGTCCAGGGTGTGTAGGAAGTAAACGGTTGCTGCCAAAGTTCATGCATTTCGCGACGCAGAGCAACTATGAAGCTACACAGATCATTATGAGACAGTTGAACAAGTTGTTGACATTTTGAAAATACTTTCGTCAAGAGCAGCTGCAGGCGCCCTTTTTGGGAGGTTGCAAAGGAAGATAATAGTTGCTTCTTGTCAACAACTATTATCCTTCGGCTGATCATTTCCTTCGGCTGATGTGAAATGGTAGCGGAAGGCTTCGCCGCCCCGATTGTAAGACTGCACAGGATATAAATATGTGGAACGTGCGTGCTTACCAAGGGCGGATGCAGAGTGAGTATTGCAGTAGGCTGAGCTTGGTTTGGAATGTGCATACTACCATTTTATTCACATTTGTACTTACGAAGGATACTTCAGCACATGTCGGAAGGAACTATCTCTTTCGGTAACAGATGGCTCCTGGCTAGGGAGCTAGGCAGGGAAAGGAACACCTCTATCATAATATGTTCGGACGCTTGTCATCATTTACTGAGAACAAAAAAGAAAACGCTTGCTACAGAGCGTATGGAAGTTTGCTGGCCATGGGTGCAAAACCGAATGAATACATTTGCTCATCATGGCCGTTTCCGGGGACAGCTACATGGAGTAAGATAATTTACACCTCTATCATTTTTCTGAGAAGGGGGTCCATGTGTTAGGCAAAGTATATGAGCATGTCCTTCAGGGAAACTAGGAAATGGGGTGGGGAGGGATGAAATTGCATTGCCAACTCAGGAATATTCCAATAGTGTCAGCCAAGGCAATAGAACCTCAAAGTCTGCAAATAGGGACAGCAGCAACTCAAGGGGACAGAGTTATAGTTCATCAAGTGATAAAAGAACTCTTCAATATGAAAAAGCCAAAGGTAGTTATGGAGCATTTGTTAAGTGTATGATGTTTAATGCTCAGAGTATCCGTTCCAAATTTGATGAGTTCAAGTGTTATGTTGCTGAGGAGGAACCGGATTTTGTTTGCATTACGGAGGCATGGGTCAGTGAAGGATATTTTGGAGATAACTTACAGGACTATGAGATCCAGGGATACAATATGTTTTCGTGCAATAGGGGTCCAGCAATGAAAGGGGGTGGTGTAATGCTCTATGTGAATAGCTTATTCAGTTCTCAAAAAGTAGCAGGTGGGGATAAAAATGTGTCTGTGGAGTCCATTTGGCTTGATGTCACTGTGGGAAAAGGCAACAGCAATACTCTTAGGATAGGAGCTTTCTACCGATCAGGAACCCTGCCACATTCTCAGCAACTGGAGCTTGACAAGGTGATTTGTGAGGAAATCAGTAGAAACTTTAAGAGGAAGTGCCTTATTCTCGGTGACTTTAATCTAAAAGGTTATGAAAATGCTGGTGTTGGCTCCCCATCATGCAAAATGTTCAGGAAATGCCTTGAAGAGGACCTGTTCTTACACCAGTTTGTATCGGAACCTACCAGGCATGGTTCATTCTTGGACCTTGTATTCTCGGATTTAAGTGACTTGGTTCAAGACTTGACTGTAGGCGAAACTCTGGGAAAAAGTGACCATAACATAGTTAGATTCAAGGCACATGTAGGGGAAATTATCAAGGATAATTTGGTGAAGGTTCCAAATTTCAACAGAGCAGACTTTAACGGCATGAGAGCGGCTTTAAGTGCCATCAGATGGGAAGAAGAATTCTCCAATTTAAATGCCTGTAAAATGTGGGAAAAGTTCAAATCTTACTTAAAGGAAACTCAGATTAGACATGTCCCCCAAAAGCAAAGACGCAAAAGAAGGGTAGGAAAGCCAGCATGGCTTACACCAGACGTGATAAAAGCAATTAGGGCTAAGAAAACTGCATTTAGAGTTTTTAAAGAAGCCTCAAATGTCATTAAGCTAAAGGCGTATCGAAAAGCTAGAGACACTGTGAAGCAAAAAACCAGAGCAGCAAAGCGAGCAAAGGAATTGGATTTAGCTAGAAACTGTAATGGGGACAGTAAAAAGTTCTTTAGTTTCTACAAGCTGAGTAAAGTTTCTAGCACAATTGGTCCACTGGAAGTAAACGGGACTACATTGGGTGAGGATAGTGAGATGGTTGAGGAGCTGAGCAAGCAGTTCAAATCAGTGTTTACATTGGAAGATATGACCAATCTGCCGACCGTACACCATAGTTCAGTTACATGGGATCTGACAAATGATGTTGATTTCATTGGTAGTGATGTTGTTTACAATCATATCAGGAAAATAAAGCCAAATAAGGCAGCAGGACCTGATGATATTTATGCTAGGGTGTTGCGGGAAACTGAAAAGGAACTGGCATTTCCACTTAGTATAATATTTTGTAGATCAGTTTCACATAATGAAATTCCAACCGATTGGAAAAGGGCAAATGTAGTTCCTATTTTCAAGAAAGGAGAAAGAGGGAAAGTTGAAAACTATAGGCCAATAAGTCTCACATCCCTAGTCTGCAAGGTACTCGAATCAATTATCAAGGATAGAATAGTTAGTTATCTGGAAGGTAGCAGATTGATTCAAGATACTCAACATGGATTTAGAAAAGGACGATCGTGTCTCACAAACCTCTTGGACTTTTTGAACTTCGCCACAGAACAATTTGATCAGGGAAATCAGGTTGATGTAGCATATCTTGACTTTAGTAAGGCCTTTGACAAGGTACCCCATAAACGGTTAATGATACAGCTTCAGTCCCATGGTATTGCAGGTAGCATCTTAAAATGGATAGAGTTGTGGCTTTCAGATAGACAGCAAAGAGTGATGCTAAATGGTACAAAGTCATCATGGCAAAATGTTCTTAGTGGAGTCCCCCAGGGGTCAGTACTAGGGCCATTACTGTTCATTATATTTGTAAATAACATTGAAAGTGGCCTAAGCAGTAAAGTTTTGAAATTTGCAGATGATTTGAAGGTCTTTAGGGCAATAACAGGTCAGGATGAGCATATCTCGCTGCAAAAAGACTTAGACGAACTTGTGAAGTGGTCCGAAGAATGGCAAATGAAATTTAATTTTGATAAGTGCAAAATCATGCATGTAGGTAAGCAGCATATGAAGGCTCCATACTTGATGGGTGGCCAAGTGCTATCAGTGACTCAACAGGAGAAGGATTTAGGTGTTATTCTAAACACAAAATTGGGGGCATCAGAACAGACCAAGGAAGCCAGGAAGAAGGCACTGAGAATGCTCGGGGAAATAAATAGGAATGTATCATACAGAAGTGAGGAAGTGATCAGGAAGCTTTACTGTGCATACGTCAGGCCACATTTGGAATACTGCATCCAAGCTTGGTCTCCTAGCTATGAAAAAGATTGTTGGCTTTTAGAGAGAGTACAAAAGAGGGCTACAAAAATGGTTAATGGCATAAGCAACCTGGCATATGAGGAAAGATTGAAGAAATTGAATATGTTTTCACTTAGATATAGAAGGCTGAGAGGAGATCTCATCGAGGTCTTTAAATTTGTCAATGGTCTGGAGTGGGGATACCTTGGGAAATGTTTGAATTTAACAGAAATGATGCAATTAGAGGTCATAAATTCAAAATTAAAATTAACCACAGCAGAACAAGGTTAAGGCAAACTTTCTTCACCAACAGGGTAGTGGAACACTGGAACCAGCTGCCAGAAAACATCGTCAGTAGCAGCACATTGAACATCTTTAAAAACAGCATAGACAATCATTATAAGAATAGAGGGCTTGCTTTTCAGTATTACAGGGAGGGCTGATTGGCAGATTTGGTGCGCAACTGGTTCAGTGTACAGAGTGCAACCAAGAAGGGCCCTTGTGGCTCAGAGTTGCACTAATCTTTTATGTCTTTATGTCTTTATGTCTAATTTGTTCTACTGATTTCAGGTGCAGAAATTTAGGCATCTGCAAGCTGCCAAAATTTTTGTGAGGAAGGCTAAGCACCTTCCATCGTTTGTTTGAACATAGCCCAGTCAAAGGCGGTACCAGGGATTTTTTCTTAGAAAGCTAAGTTTTGCTTCACTTGAACATTGAAAATATTTACCAGATAAGCATGTGTTCATGTCAGCCGTAAGACAAACCCGGTCATGATCTCCATGACTACACCTCTGAAGAAAATCTTTATATATAAATTGTTCCTTGTGAGAAATTCAAGTTATGGTCGGGAACAGTGATTCGGCAGGAGATATTCCCTGGAAAGGTGAGACTGGAAGGAGTACTGACGAGTCAGAGATGACACTGATCGGCTCCATTGAGGCTGGTGGATTTCTATCGTAAATGGCAGTAATGACAGGTGTTAAATATGTCCATAGGGCTGCTTAAACACCCAGAAATCCAAAATGAGAACACACCAAGGCATCAAAAGCAGCAAAAAGACAAATTCGCATTTTGCGAGCTTGTTCTGCAAGTATGCCATTATGCCACCTAAAAGTAAAGCTGGAATGGAACATTAAAGGTATGAAACAAATATCCTGTAGCGGTCAATCCGGCCTCACTGCTTCACTGCAGTCAAGCTACATGCAGCACAAATCCCAAGCGCAGCGCAAAGCGACTAAACTTACCAGTGGACAGGTAACTTGGAATATGGAGAAAGGCTTATGGCATTGGGTATGCATTCGCTAAAGTTTTGGAGATTGATGGATGACATGATCAGTGGGGTAGCAAGGATTTGGTCGAGGGGCGAGCATCTGAAGTTCCCCCTTATCTACCGAGGGCCCACACTTTTCGGAAGCTTCTCGGATTTTGGTCACTGTACTTTCGAATGTGCATCTACGTTGATATAATACATATGGTTAAATGCGACAGAAAATCGAGCACTTGGCGCTCGCATAGCTAATACAATACATGCATTCAAGATCCAACAGTTCGATAAGAACCAAGACAAAACGAACCATTTAGCCGCCGACAACAACCAAGAAAATATACTTATTTTTTAAAACAAAGGGACATTAGCATATCTCTAATGCAGATATAAATAGTATTAGCTTCAAGAAACGATTGCTCCTCTCCTTGTACACAATTCTTTATACCTGTTGTTCGCTATGCTCAGACAATTAATAGGGAGGGTGTTCATGATAAAAGCAGAGCTCACATTTGCCATGAGTTTTCAACACCGTCATACTTTCTCAAAATTAGTTGTGAATACCAGTAGGAAAAATAAATGCAAGATTACTGGACAAGAGAAGGACTAGCAACATTTCTAACCAACTATACCCAACACACAGCATCCTGCAAGTTATTTCGCTCTTTATTTTCACTTCACCGGTGTCATCCGGGCCCAAGACGAAGCAGTTGGCATCGCTGGAGCCGGCGTCACCACAGCTATCGCTGGGGCTGTCTGATCCGACATCGCTGGAGCCGGCGTCACCACAGCTATCGCTGGGGCTGTCTGATCCGACATCGCTGGAGCCGTCATCGCAGCTGTCGCTGGGGCAGTCTGATCCGACATTGCTTGAGCCGCCATCACAGCTATCGCTGGGGCTGTCTGATCCGACATCGCCGGAGCCGCCATCACAGCTATCGCTGGGGCTGTCTGATCCGACATCGCTGGAGCCGTCATCACAGCTATCGCTGGGGCTGTCTGATCCGACATCGCTGGAGCGATCATAGCTCCTGAAGCGGCTGTGGTCAGGCTACCGGGACAGCTGGGTCGCCTGGGCGATCGTCACTGCCAGGGCAGCTGTGGCCGTCGGGGTGACCGTGGCTAGAGGGGCGGCCGCCACTGTTGAGGTAGGTTGGTTGGCTATTCGAGTTTAGGGGTGCATCAGCTGCGTCGGTCATGCAGCGCCCATCACTGCTGAGGAAGTAGTGGCTGATCTTCCCAGTTCGTGGCGACATTAATGACTATTAACATTTCTTCTTCTCCTCTAAGGCTCATCCTTAGTATTCCTCGCAACCATCGCCAGATTTCAGGGACTATTGGCTCCAGGGGCCCCAATCCCTCAGATGCCCATTCCAAAGCTCAGGGGCATCCCAGTCCAGTCCTCTCTGGCTCTCAGGGTGGCCTATTCACTCATCAGGAGGCCTTCCCAACTTGCATGGACAATTCCCAGTCCTCGACAAACCTGTCTATCTTTCAGGGGAATCCTGCAGCTCCCTGACAGGCCTCACAATTTCTAGCAATCATCACCAGTTCTCGGAAATCTCCTTAGCTCTTATGCAGCTTTGTTCATCACTCCGTGTTCCTGTCAAGCCTCGGGATCATCACAGTCCAGTCCGGGCTACCTCTGAGGAGACTTCCCCAGTCCTCCACAGCTTTTTCGGGCCTTCAAGGACATTCGAGCTTTGAAGCTGTATTTTAGTATTCCTCAAAACTATTGCTAGCCCTTAGGGACTCTGCTTAGATCGCAAGGAGTCCTGCTCTTCCGATAAGACATCTTCCAAGTCACTTTGGCATCCCAGTCAGGTCTTCTCTGGCGCCCAGTGCCATTTGCAATCGTCAGGGGTCCTCTCCAGCTGATTGGGGCCTTCCCAGCCATTTACAGTCTGTCTAGCTCCTAGCTCTGTCGCTGGTCCTCGGTATTTCTCACCACTATCGTTAGCCTTTGAAAAATATCCTTAGCTCTCCTAGGGCTTTGTTTGCCCTTGATGGCCCTCTGAAGCTGCCAGGCGCCCTTCCTAGTGATCGGCATGACCTGGGTTCTCCCTGTGAGGGTTCGCCCCTGGCCCAGGGGCCATTCACACCTCCTCTGGGCCCTCTTCTACGGTCTGGGGTCCTCCCGCGGCTAGGTGCCCTTTCCATCGGCACAGGGGTAGCGATCCAGGACCTTCTCCGTCAGGCCGAGGCCCTCTTTCAACAGCTTGGGCTCCTTCCATCAAGTCAGGGGCCCTCGTATGGCTTAGGCCCCATCCTTCGACACAAGAGCCCTTGTTGACGGCCCGAGGTCCTTCTCGGCAGCTTGGCCATCATGTCAGGGGCCTTTTCTTCGGCTTGGGCTCTGCCGTCAATCCAGGGTCCTTCATATTAACTGAGGCCCTCTCCGTCAGCCCATAGGCTATTCCAACAATCCGAGGCCCCGCACATCGATCTAGAAGCCTTTCACGTTAGCCCAACCAAGGGCCTTCAACATCCTCCAGAGGACACTCTCCGTTGATTCGGTGCTCTCTTCATGGACCCGGAACCCTTCCCGTCAGTTCGGAGCCCCTTTCGTCGGTCCAGAGGCCCTTCACGTCGATCACGGAACCCTGTACTGACGTCTTGAGGGGCTCTGAAGGGACCATCATGGCAGCCGCCTGGAGGGCTTCCTTCGGCCATCCATGGGGAAGGTTTCTTCTTCGCCTCCCCTTGGCTGCGCCACGGTATATTTAAAGCTTTAAAGTCGTTAATGGGTCAGGTAATATCAATCTGAACGATGCTGTTCTATTTCGAGTACCACGTAGGAGTCATACATTCAGGTTGGACAACTCGAGGTGCAGGACTGTTGAACGCAAACAGGTCTTCAATCAAGGGGTGGTTGAATATAATATATTCTCAATATAATAGGCTGCCTACTGATGCACTGGACAGTTACATATTTAATGAATTTAAACATAGGGTGAACAATTTTGTTTAGTTTCGATACTCTAGTTCTTAATTCTAGCTTGTGCAGCAGAAGGGAAATCATTGGCGGTAGATTAGGAGATATTTATTATGGTATGTGTGCACTGTATAGTCCTATAGTAAGAATATCGGTGAAGGAGTTAGAAAATTATTAATTTGGCATGGGGATGGAAGAGTGTGGCATGCAATGTCAAAAATGTCAAATGAATGGTGCCAGATACGTTGGATTAGATGGTTTCCTTGGGACTGGGGTGTGGCATCGATTGGGATGTGTTGGAATCATTTTTTTCTCGTCTTATAGCATCTCTCCTGCATAGACTTTTCTCATATGTGTCCCTGTGACTTTTAATAAGCCTGGTCGCTTCATGACTTTACAACACATGGCATATGGTGTGGATATGTGGCACGCATTCTGTTGGCCTGTGTGCCGTCTGTTTCGAGAATGGGCATCTTCAACAGTTCATCACATGTTTCCAAACATTTGACCCGGACAGGATCGGCGACATTGACCTTTGCACGCACCACTTGTGTTAGATGAAACCTTAATCTTGCACATCGTCAAGATTAAAGCACACATCATTTGTTGTTGGCCAAGGAAAACGTGACATATCCCGACATTACCCGCCACCACCTGGAAGACACAAGAGAGATAGCGAAGAAATGTAGAAAGATAAAGGCAAAGACATCATGCTCTGTACGCATCGCAAAAAAACGTAAGGGGGCAAGTTAACCCCGCCACACTGCGAGGAGCAGACAATTATCCCGCACTGGTGGAGGCTAACAACGAATGGGAAACATCTCCGGCAGTATCGAGGGCGTCGATAGAAGGTCTGCAAGCACCGAAGGCGTAGGCGGAAGAAGACACACCCTAAGTTTGTATTGAGGGTGTGGGTGGAAGATGGCTATTTTTGCATCGAAGGTTGGTTGATTGGTTATTTGAGTTTTAGGACGCATCGACCAGGTTTGGTTGGGACGCCCGGGACGCGTCATTTGACGCCCGGGACGCGTCATTTGCATTGAAGGCGACCTCTAGCATACATTTATCACGTCGCAGAGCGGTTACCATAGCAACAACACGATGCTGGTAAATATTAATGCGTACCCCGTTCACCGTACAAGGTGCAGGACTGTCGACGGAATGGCGCTCAGCACGATTCAGTCCGTGCTCCAGTTCGTGGAAATCGAACTTATCCGAGTTCGAATCATTCCGGCCCGCCAAGTCTCACCCATCAGCTTGAAATAGCTGTAGGGTTGTAGCATTTCGCCAACATCCTAATGCGTGCATCCTAGCTAAAATGATAAGATGGCACAACGTGTTGCTAACTCAACTAATATCTGTTTCTTAAGTCATCATTCACAATTTCTGCAATACATTCGAGGAGAAGATATCTGCAACACGAAAGTAATATACAACAAGAGACGAGCATACCGACTGGGCTGGAGCTACGGGGTCAGCAGGTGCATATGGCCGGTGTGGCCGGCTGCGAAACATGCGGCTGTGAGAGACAGGTGGCGGAAATGCTGTCATATTTGCCTCACACCAAACACGGGCAAAGCTAGAAACAATTTGACGAGCTGAGCTGCTTTCAGCTGATTCCGTAACTCTTATATAGAATACAGCCTCATTGAGAAACGCAGATTGTGGCGTTATGCATCATTCACTTCACCACATCGACCGGCTAATCTCGGTCCCCAGCTCAAATGTCGCTGGCTGGACACCTACCAGCCAATGCATCGCCAGTCCGCCCAGGGTGGAGTCCGGGAAATAGATGTCAAATGTCGCGTCCATATGAGGCAATGACCACGACAGATAAACATCACAAAGTCACCGCCAAGTCAAAGACATCATAAAATCAACAAAAGAAGTAGGCGTTTTCGGTCGGAAGCTGTCTGAGAAGACAGATGAGCCAGAAATTGGCGGACTGTCGCCTGCCAATCTGGCCAGGCAGCTGCCAATGGCGGCATTCCGCGACGGTCGGCAGTCGGCGGCTGGTCGTAGTTCACTCGCCTCGCTCCCCCCCGACTGTGAGGTGGGAAGTGGTGTGGCGGGCGATGGTGTGTCGATGACCTGACACTGGTTATTGTGGCGGCTGGCTGTAATTCACTCGCCTGGCTCTGCTCCTGGGAGAAGGGAAGTGGTGTGGCGGGCGATAGTGTCAGGATGACCTGACACTGGTTATTGCGGCGGCTGGTTGTAGTTCACTCGCCTGGCTCTGCTCCTGGGAGGAGGGAAGTGGTGTGGCGGGCGATGGTGTGTCGATGACCTGACACTGGTTATTGCGGCGCCTGGCTGTAGTTCGCTCGCCTGGCTCTGCTCCTGGGAGGAGGGAAGTGGTGTGGCGGCCGATGGTGTGTCAATGACCTGACACTGGTTATTGCGGCAGCTGGCTGTAGTTCGCTCGCCTGGCTCTGCTCCTGGGAGAAGGGAAGTGGTGGGCGGGCGATGGTGTGTCGATGACCTGACACTGGTTATTGCGGCGGCTGGTTGTAGTTCACTCGCCTGGCTCTGCTCCTGGGAGGAGGAAGTGGTGTGGCGGGCGATGGTGTGTCAATGACCTGACACTGATTATTGCGGCAGCTGGCTGTAGTTCGCTCGCCTGGCTCTGCTCCTGGGAGAAGGGAAGTGGTGTGGGGGGCGATGGTGTGTCGATGACCTGACACTGGTTATTGCGGCGCCTGGTTGTAGTTCACTCGCCTGGCTCTGCTCCTGGGAGAAGGGAAGTGGTGTGGCGGGCGATGGTGTGTCAATGACCTGACACTGGTTATTGCGGCGGCTGGTTGTAGTTCACTCGCCTGGCTCTGCTCCTGGGAGAAGGGAAGTGGTGTGGCGGGCGATGGTGTGTCGATGACCTGACACCGGTTATTGTGCAACGTGCAACTTTATAAATAATATTAGATGCCTTGATCATTAATATATCGGTGGTGCTGCAAGCTGAACGATGGTATAGAATCAGCAGTGTTCATGTAGTTCAGATGCCTAAGATAATGGTGTATGTAGTAACGAGACGTTACACCTCCAATGCATTACCTACCAACACATGGATGCAATATAAGTGGTATGTGGTGTACGATGCGGATACATGGTCTTTCTTGCTCATGCGGCCTTACATCCCATAGATGATCATTAGTATCTGAGATTAACTATTCAGCATATAAAGATAGGCTGTCTGAGTGAAATTCACTTGGATAATGGTCGAACACAGAAATAATTATCCTTTTGTGATAGCTTTCCGAATTCAGTATGCTAACTCGCGCCGTACCCGGAGGTGGATCTTCAACCGTCACCCCCCTCAGGCTTTTCGGGGATAGTGAACGAACGGCGCGGGGTAGCGCACCGAAATTTGACATACCTTTTCCCCCATCAATCTGGCATGTTATGTCAAACTTTTGAAGTCAGGTCATCTAGGGTTAATAAAGTCAAGGGAGGTCACCTAAAAAAAGTTCAACCAGCCGTCACGCTTTAACGGATACAACTATTTTAATGCAACTTTCAGTGTTTGCTTATCTTTAGGGATGCAAGAAAACGTACCAGAGGAAGTTTCCATTTTTCCAGTTTTTGACTACTAATTAATAAATATATTAAGAAACATAATGATATAAATAATAAATATATAAAGTTTGCATATTTCACTATTAGAGTTCAAATCGAAGATGTTGGCTAAAGTAAATTAAAGCAAGTTTTTTTATTTTAGCAATTTTTATTTTAGCATTTTTATTAAAGCAAGTTGATTTCCAACAACGTTTCTTAGTCTGGTCTACCCATTAGAAAAGGAAAATTAAGAAAATTTGAAAACTCAAAATTTTAACATTTCATTCTTCGGGGGGGGGGAGCAACAAATTATATGGTCCTGGTCGATTTCTCTGTCATTTTCTGATTCCATTTTTTAATGAAATATTACCCAAAATGAACTCCTCAGAGCCAACAACACAATGTAAGTCGTGAAAATCGTGAAAACCTAGCCATCCTAGTGACTTCACTTTTGGGTGGAAATTGCTTTGGGGGTGGACCCGACCATACTCGTCGAGCGCTTTGCGGTAACATCCCTTTCATTTTTGTGCGACCCTTAGTTTGGATTTTAGAGGGGGTTTACTACCTCCCCCCCCGAGGCGGGGTGTGAGGATCTGACCGGAGAGGCGTGGCGGGTTAAGGCATCCGGATGAAGACATCCTTCATGTGTATCTAGGAAGTTTCCCGCACCGCGGGTCTGTTATTGTCAGACCGGAACGTGCTAGCACCAAGGGGCAGTTCGTAAGGTGTTATGCGTAGGGCCAGCATGATGTTTGGGAAGCGCAAATGGAGTCTATCTACGTCTAATGTTGTCATTGGGTAACCACTAATTGCATCTGCAGTTTATCCATGCAGTTTACTTACAAGTCGGCTCATGTTTGGCGAAAGTCATTCCTTGAGAATGTACATCAAGTGGCAAGGAAAAGTGGCTCATGGGTCTACGTCCTACGTCAGCGGCAGACGATTATTACCTCATTACTACAAGTGATAGCGCGCGCATGCAGTGTGTGTTGGCGGTCTTGTGTGCTGCCCGTGTGTCGTCGAACCTAGAGGAGTAATATGGCCATGAATATATTACCACGATGCACAATGAAAACCAAATTGAAGCATCCTTGACGTGAAACTCCGCAAACAATGTCGCAGACTAATACAGTATAGGTGGTGGACCGTAGGCCGTCGGCATAATACGCACCATACTTTGAATACTTAAGTCGGCATACTTTGAATACTTTGAAACCTCAATGGCTCTGGAATCCTCAATATTGACACAAGAACCAGGGCACAATCGCTTCTATGCACATTTGTAAGACTATTTTCCAGACCTATTTCAAAGTAAAACTACTTTTGCATGTGATAACAGCTGTCGTATGCTCGAAATATTCGGGATACGAGATTCGCCCTCTCACTCCTCGCAATTACGGAGAGGAATTTTCCGGGCACTTGCGAGCGCATCAGAGTGGTGCTCCTTGTCTGGGAACAGGAGATGCGACCACTACACCAATGCAGTTGTTCGCGTTTGGAGAATTGAATGGGCTTTTGAACATTGGCTTTATGTCAAGAGCACTGTAAGTTATCTGTTGGTGCTACCATCGAAAGCCAGCACAGTCCGAAAATTGTCCTAATGTGTGGCACACGTGTGTTGCAGAAAAGTACAAGTCAAGGTCACAACTCACAAGGTTAACCACACATACGGATCATCTGTTCCAGGGCAATCTGCTTCACCAATCAGTGTCGCCATTCTACGCACCCCTATTGACATTTCGGTGTGACTGTCCGAAACTAACGGACCGCCGCCCGTGGGAAGTATGGTACGGAATAACCAGCAGGTGACTAGCTCCCATAAATAAAAAAGAATCGATTCAGGAAGTTGCAGTTCGTGGCAGGATTTATTTGGACGCTATCGATCGCCAGTGCAGCGAGTGGGAGCCTGATAAGAGCCCTGAATGTTGTAAAAGGAAGTTAGTTGCAATTTGCACGGCCAACCCCAGGACATTTTTCTTGGTTATGGGAACATATTCTCTTGAACATCGCTTGCCATTTCTTATTTTTTTCGATAGTATCAGGTCACGGAACAATGGGCTTTATATTATAGAGAGCTACCTCTGGTCACCTTTCAACGAATGAACGCCCTATCCCAGCTTAACGACCGCATCATAGCGATTCCGAACGGCTACCGCTAAATATCTGGAGGTAATTGACGACTATAATAACATGCGAATAGTGGTTTGGCGTTCTGCACAAAATTTGGAGCACTGGCTTTAGGTGGCTCTGATGACCTTATTACAGTTTTAATGGATTCTGAAACTCCTTTGAGTTCTAAATTCGACTAATACTCGCTCGGTATCTCACGGCGCTTGGCAATAACATTATTGGCAAGCTCCCATACGTCTCAAGGAACCAGGTCAGCTACATCAATTGACCTAGGCCGTATCCCATGTACATAAATGCAGCTTGCAAAGTAGAGTATACATAGTTGATGTCTTTGATGTCAACCGTGATGTTTCATTAAAACCAACAACTCCGACTTTGCTTCGTTTTGCTAGCACCCTCCGTTTGGAAACTTCAAGAGAGTCGCAGCAGCTCTCCTGCGCTAGGGAAGCTGAGAATAGTTGTGATTGGCGAGGTTCCAAGATATGTCAGCTACTGTCCAGCTTAGGTTGCTGATGGGTGGTGGGTGGTGGTTGCTGGGTTGTGGATGGTTCGTGGTGGTTGGTGGGGGGATGGGTTGTGGATGTGGATGGCCGGAAGGCCAATGTTGAAGTGACATGACAAAATGGTATTCCACGATCATGGTATAGTCACTGGATAGCTGTTAATTTCAGCCATCAAAACAGCAACATCACAGTAATGTTGTTGTTCACATTTCCCACGGTACTTTTGCATGGTGTGCATTCACCTAACTCGCGGCATTTATTTTCAAATTGTATGCTCTCTGCGTGCAAGTAACACAATCTACCGGGCTCTGTTGTCGAAATGATTTCAAAATGGCGGCTGATTCACATCTATTATGCCTAGTAGATGAGTTTTGGTAACTTTCTGATATCGAAATGATAGCTTGCACGTACCTGTACAATTACCTACCTAATATCATTTGTTTCGTTTTCGTGGGAAACAACGTCCCCGATATCAAAGTAGCTGACTGTGACCTCATAAAATACGTAAGTATAGGCACCACATACTAAATTTCAACGGTACTACCGTCACTAGATAACTTACTGAATTTGTGCGAAAGAAACCAAGTAGACGGCAATATTATATGATTGCATAATATTAAATTACAATCACGCATATTCAGCATGGTGTCTTTTAGCTGAATAACACAGTACCTCGAATTACCATCATGTCTTTAGTTTGCCGACATCAACCTAAACCCAAGTGTTAACTCGACATAGAGCGAAGCGACGAAGCGTGACATAGAGCACCGAATTGCTCATGGAAATCGCCACAATCCATGCAAGAACCTGTAGGCAAGCCATGCGAACCATAATTCCCCGGAACCATATCTAGCCATTGTGCACGATATCGAGACCGATGCTTTTACCTGCAGTTCAACTGCTTGTATATTACCGAGAAGTTCCACCCCTGCTTTTTGCTAAATGCACTCATATCATTGACTTATACATAGTTATAAAGACCACCATTTTCATATTCGTGAGCATGATAAATTGTAATACAATTTCCGGCGCTCATATCACTCTACTCTGCAAAGACCGCGAGAAAGAAATATATGCCTTATCTGTATTAACCAAGTTGCGTGTCTTGGAATTGGCGCTTCGTTGAAGAGTGATATCCAGCCCAATTCACTCATTAGCAGGCACTATGTAGTTATGCTAGACACATATCTACCAGAATTCCCGCACGTACGGCTTCTATGGGTTTGCAACATTACGTCTGTATATGATCTTGCGTGATGATCTGCAGAAACTGTTAGAACCAGCCAGTTTGTGGAATAGAACACATACTCTTGCTTCCGTACCTGCAATGAAAAGAACATAATTATCGCATTCAGTAACAAAAAGTAAAGCTGGAGTGGAGTGCTGAATGACACTGATGGCAATCGGCTCAATTTGGTTATCGAACTGTCCATTCCGGCTCCATGGGCATCCTCGCCTCGAAAGCGCCCATCAAATCTGCGTCTAATCATCACATGCCCTCAGTGTTTGATCCTCTCCCACGTGCCTTTTCGCTCGGTGAAGGTCTGCTGGCTTGCCAAAAATGGCAGTGCTCTCCAACACTGGAACTGATGGACTAAGCTCGTAGCTGGCGGCCGTTGTTCTGGTGAGAATATGGACCGATCGCGTGGGAAGAAGATGTCTGTATTTGTCGAAGGACGTGGGTGGAAGATCTGTCGGCCTGGCCGGCATTGGTGGAGAGTCCATCGACACACACGGCGTGGATGGCGAGTCTGCCGACACACACGGCGTGGATGTAGAGTCTGCCGACACACACGGCGTGGCTGGGGAGTCTGCCGACACACACCGGGTGGCTGGAGAGTATGCCGACACACACGGCGTGGATGGGGAGTCTGCCGACACACACGGCGTGGCTGGAGAGTCTGCCGACACACACCGGGTGGCTGGAGAGTCTGCCGACACACACGGCGTGGATGGGGAGTCTGCCGACACACACCGGGTGGCTGGAGAGTCTGCCGACACACACGGCGTGGATGGGGAGTCTGCCGACACACACCGGGTGGCTGGAGAGTCTGCCGACACACACGGCGTGGATGGGGAGTCTGCCGACACACACCGGGTGGCTGGAGAGTCTGCCGACACACGGCGTGGCTGGGGAGTCTGCCGACACACACGGCGTGGCTGGAGAGTCTGCCGACACACCGGCGTGGATGGCGAGTCTGCCGACCCACACGGCGTGGATGGGGAGTCTGCCGACCCACACGGCGTGGCTGGAGAGTCTGCCGACCCACGGCGTGGATGGCGAGTCTGCCGACCCACACGGCGTGGATGGGGAGTCTGCCGACACACACGGCGTGGATGGGGAGTCTGCCGACACACACCGGGTGGCTGGAGAGTCTGCCGACACACACGGCGTGGATGGGGAGTCTGCCGACACACACCGGGTGGCTGGAGAGTCTGCCGACACACACCGGGTGGCTGGAGAGTCTGCCGACACACACGGCGTGGATGGCGAGTCTGCCGACCCACACGGCGTGGATGGGGAGTCTGCCGACACACACGGCGTGGATGGGGAGTCTGCCGACACACACGGCGTGGATGGCGAGTCTGCCGACACACACGGCGTGGATGGGGAGTCTGCCGACACACACGGCGTGGGTGGGGAGTCTGCCGACCCACACGGCGTGGCTGGGGAGTCTGCCGACACACACGGCGTGGATGGGGAGTCTGCCGACCCACACGGCGTGGATGGGGAGTCTGCCGACACACCCGGTGGCTGGGAGTCTGCCGACACACCGGGTGGCTGGAGAGTCTACCGACACACACGGCGTGGATGGGAATTCTGCCGACCCACACGGCGTGGCTGGAGAGTCTGCCGACACACACGGCGTGGATGGGGAGTCTGCCGACCCACACGGCGTGGCTGGGGAGTCTGCCGACACACACGGCGTGGATGGGGAGTCTGCCGACCCACACGGCGTGGATGGGGAGTCTGCCGACCCACACGGCGTGGATGGGGAGTCTGCCGACACACGGCGTGGATGGGGAGTCTGCCGACACACACGGCGTGGCTGGGGAGTCTGCCGACACACACGGCGTGGATGGAACGTCTGTCGATGGGGACGGCGTCGGTGAACGTTGGTGAACACGGACGACATGGGTCTGTCGACACGGACGGCGTGGGCCAAGATCTGTCGACATGGTCGGCATGGGTTAAGATCTGTCGACACCGACGGCGTGGGCTAAGATCTGTCGACACGGTTGCCGTGGGTGGGCAGGTCTGTCGGCGCGGTTGGCGTGGTTGGAAGCTCTGTCAACTCGACCGGCGTTGGTGGAGAGTCTATAGACTCGGACGGTGTAGGAGGAAGGTTTGCGGGTACACGCCAAAATTGGAAGGTCTGCCGACACAGACGACGCTGGTAAAGATCTGTGGACACAGACGACGCGGGCAGAGATATGTGGACACAGATGACATGGATGGAAACTATGCCGACACAAACGACATGGGTCAAGGGAGCCAGAGAGATGCTACCAAGCTGGATGGTAACCTAACACGCGAGTTTCCTAATCAATGCCACTCCTTAATGGAAGCGTCCTTGAGTGACCCCTGGAATATCACTTGCGCCCAATGAGATATTGTACCAATGCATCATAACCAGCAGTGTATTCGAAACGAGGCGGCTATTCCTACCGCGCCACACTATCACGAAAGACGCAATTCAGCTGGGTATCGGTCGAAGCAGAATGAGCGCCCGTTGACTCGAGTTCAGGATGAAGACGTTCGACTCTGGCCATCGTCGTGCCGCCCCGCCCATTGCCGGTGTCGGCTGCCGCAACTCACGCTGTCCAACCGCTGCGTTGTTGTTTCACGCTTTCTCGAGATTGAACAGCTGATAATTAGCGCGAGCCGCGATTGGGAGAGGCCGTGGCCTGTAATTAGTTGTTTGCCGTCGGCCGACCACTGGCCGCCCGGTCCGCCGGAATGGACTCTGTGTCCATCCAGGGTAGGGTGGTAGCCACTCGCCACTGCCACTGGCCGCAGACCGTGAGGACTCCTCCACCCAAAGGCTTCCGCGGTCGGGCGTGGCTGTCCCCATGCTCTCGTCGTCCCACTACCACTTGGTGTGGTGTTCTACCCAAAGGCTTCCGCGGTCCAACATGGTTGTTTTTATGCTGTATCTGTGCCACTACCGCTGTGTGTGGCATTGTCGCATAACCAGCCTGCAGGAGCTCAGGAGCATGAAAGGGCACACCAGTGATCGACTATGGCCTGACACTGGTCACTGGTCACTGTCCCCTCAGCACTGACCTCTCTGGTCAGCAGAAGCTCCGGTCATCACGACCGCACTACCATCCTGATGCTGACTACGGTGCACCGTTCAGCGGGCAAAGCTCACGCCTGTCCACCACATCCGACGTCGTCGCTTCAGCCTCCATCGTGCTGTAGCGGACAAATGGAGGCATTCTTCAGAATATGCAGGGTCGAACTTGACCCAGCACCGGTCGGTGATTGGTGACTGTGGCTGCCTCTGCTGTAGCTGAATTGCAAGTCTTAATCGTTATCGTACTTCCAGCGCTAGCTGTCGAGGAATTGGTTTCGTCATGTGCAAGTGTGGAGTAATCGACGCGGCCGGGTTAGACGATCTTACGCCTACGAATTAATGAATAATTGCTAGCATTTGTTCCGATCAATATCAAAGTTGCGAGAGCGAACGCATCCTGCGTGTGTTTCGATATGGTCACCTTCTGATGGACGGCCTTGTGCCGGATTGATGCGTGACGACCATGCCTTGGGCGGATCGTGGGTGGCGGTGTCTGATGTTTTGCTAACCTACCTTCCCGACCGGTCTCCTCGACCTTGGGAGCTCGTCCGCCTGGGTCAACTCTTCAATTACCTGAGGGGGGCTCCTGAAGTACGAGGGGTGGTTTTAAACGGTCGGTAAGGTGTTATCAAGCGTGGAAGCAGTGCCATACTGAACAGACACTTTTATAATGAATATAGGATAAAGCATGCCCCATGTGTACATCTTCCTGGAATAAACATCCTCTTCTTTCATCCTGATGCATTATTGCTTACTAAAAAGCAGGATAACAAGAAAACATGCTCTACATTGTTCACCATCTTTGCTGGAAAACCAACTAGATTAACATTTTATTTCAGAATTCATGCGCAGTGCCAGCAGAGGTGGCAAATTTGGAATGCTGCCTAGTGTATGCTAGCATTTAGAGTAAATGCATTTCAGACAATGACAGAAAATGGACTAAGGTACCTACATGCATTTTTTGGGTAATTGTATGGCTAGAACATGTTTTAAGGCAAGTAACTATTCCTAATTTGATCTACGGAATGACTGAATATAACAACTAGACAACTGAATATAAGTAACTATACTAATATACTAACCACCGAAGTCCGACCAAACCGGAGCTTAATCAAAACTACAGCAACTAGAGTGTGTCCCTGATTTTGTGGCGAGTAAAACAAAACATCAGCTTGCTTGAATTGGCGGTGATGGTGCGAGAGGAGCGGAGCCCCTGGCATGCAGAGCGATTGTGAAAACAATTGTTCGAGGCAAGTCAGGCTGAAGTAACAAAAATGAGTCTGAATCAGGTAACTGGGCGATCTTTGCTATGCTGCCTGGAAAAATACTAGTTCAGTGAGTGGGGAGGCTGAGTGGAATATGTCCCGAACTTTTCAAGCTTAACTTTTGTGTCGCGATTCAGGATTGGAGTGTGGGTGTGGCTGACATTGTGTATTTGTGCATGGACTTTCGAACAGAATCTTTTTTCTCGACAAATTCGTATGTAAAATTAATTTTATCTATCATACTGCCCGATATCAATGTAGCCAGCTGATTGCAACCAACGTAAGCGTCAGCGTCAGCAAACGCGTCAGCCGGAGGCAGCTAGCGTCAGCCAGAGGCAGCGTGTGCATTGAATCGAATGGTGGAGGTGCCTATTCAGTGACGTCACCGGAATATGTACCGAGGAGATTGGGCTTTGATGTGCATGGGAGAAGGATAATAAATATACCAATTATAGGACCAATTTATGAGCAAGAATAGGGATCTTCCTGGTCGGTATGGTGGAAGTTCCGATCCAAGGTCGTTTCCGAGGTGATGTATCTAGAATGGTGAGGTGCTGAATAAAGGGGCGTCATCAGCAGTGGAACGTTTCCAAGGTAATGCAGTGACGGGAACAAATGGGGTTGTCATGCCGTTCGTTTCAGTCAACGTCCGTAGGTTCCACGCTGTTGAGTCTCAGCAACATTGGGGAGGGAAAGTGACCCTCTCAAAGAGCATGGAAAGCTACACCCTTGATCATCATCAGGATTTGTAACGGATGGTAGAAGTGCTGACTCGCGAGATGTCACTAGGAAGTTGTGTCGAAACAGGTGATGTGGTTTGATGTAGGGTAATGTCCAATGAATTGAGATAATTTAAAGTTTTTATTTTGCGCATTGGAGGAATCAATTTGGTACGAGTTGCGGGCGAGTTTCCTCCAGAGTGGCGACAGAGTGGACTCAGAGAAGTTTCCAGGATTTCAGGACCACAGCCTTTGTCACAAGGGATGGGGCATCACGTACTTCTTCATGCATGGTCTCAATATTGGTCGAAATGCATTCATAACCGAATATTTCCGTATTTACAGCCAATTGTCTACGGTAGTCACTTCAGATTATGTAATGCCTCCTGTCACATGGATACACTGGTTTTAAATGATCCGTCACATACCGCTTAAATTAATGCAAGATGTCGGACATATATATTCAACAAATTCAACAAACAAACATATATATATATATATATATATATATATATATATATATATATATATATATATATATATATAATATATATATATATAAATATATTATATATATATATAATATATTATATATGCCTACCTTCATATCCAATTTCATATTTCGCCATGTATTCGAGCGGAGTTGCTTAGTCAAGGGTATGGGCCCGTCTTTGCTTACCAGCGCCGCCCCTGACAAGTGCCCGTCCTGCAGCCAGTCTGACCCGACTTGGCTGGTCCACCACTTCTGCTGCGGACCCGATTCGGCGTGCGAAGGTCAGCAGACAGGCGGGGCGTCACGACAATGGCCGTGCCGGGCACACCATGCAGGTGGCATCACAATGGCGACACTGAGCTTGTCCGAGCGTGACGCTCCAGCAGCGGCAGACGTGCGATGCAAGTGGTGATGATGTCGACCGTTGGGTGCTGGGTTGGTGACGCACACGCCTCGTGTCAGCAGTTCCTCGGCGACGGCACACGTGCGATGCACGTGGTGCTGTTGTCAAGCGGTGCCCACTGGCTACTGCGTTGGCTCGTGTCAGGAGGTTCTATTCCGCCTTTGGCTACATCGTTACATGACATGCGTGAAATTGGCACGTCAAGAAAATGGTAGTTTCATCGCATGCCTTCAACTGCAATCTTCGCATGTTATGTGCGTGAACTCACGTCTTCATCTTCTGCAACAACGTACGGCTGTCTTTGTCTGTCAGAGTCAGCAGATTTAGCTGGGCCGCGGACGGCCCTGCCTCATTGTTCCCCGTGACTAAAGCTAAGTGGCATACTGAGTGTGCATACCATGGACGGAGCATCCGGGGGGCTGAGAGAGCGGGCTCTTGATCCACTGCGCGAAGCAAATTGAACGTTAGGTCCATGGCATGCACTTACTAGCATGGATAAAAATGCACTGTGCAACCTGCCTCAAAGTGTACGAAGAGGTTTTTGCTAGTGCAGGGAATATCGAGCTACTTCTCAGCGAAGTCTGCCTGGGATCCCGACAATTTTCCCCAATGCTGCATCATTCCCCCGGAAGAGCATACCGCATGCACTATGGTCAAAAGTAAAAAAGCAAACTAAGAAGATATGATTTGGGCACCTGGTCTGTCTCTTGAGGCATGAACCATCCTGTAGGGTTATGTAGATATCCAACAGGGTGCTGGGCTCGTTGAAGCCTCCTCAGTGAGATTTATAACTCCTTCGTTGATGTCCATGACTATCATTTGAGGTTCAAGGGTCATCTAGTGATGTTGAAGTATTGCCCACTGAAAGTGAAGTGTCACCTAGGTCACGTTGAGCTTGCACATATGGTGGCTGATTATGATAGAAAAAGACATATCGTAACATACAATAGCATGTGATACCATATGCACTGCGATTATGGCCCTGATTCCTGAATAGTTGATATAGTGAGTGTGAGTTTCTACCCTGCACCGTTTCGTTTCCCTCTTTATAATTCCACTGTGACTGTCGTACACCAATATGCATATATGTATATATATATATATATATATATATATATATATATATATATATATATATATATATATATGTATATATATATATATACATACATATATATATGCATATATATATATATATATATATATATATATATATATATATATATATATATATATATATATATATATATATATATATATATATATATATATATATATATATATATATATATATATTGCAGGCCGGAACAAAGATTCACCACCATTATTTGGGGGAGGGGGAGTAATACATCGATGAAATTACAAGACCAACTTGGTTTGTGACCCAGTCCATAGGGTTCTATACAAAAAGTTTGAAGTATTTGGAGGAGCGCGATAGCTTTGAGCGAGCTCTCGCCCCCAGAACTATACAAAGCTCTACTTATGGTTGCAGTCCATAAATATTTTGATAGCTTTGGACAAGATCCCATAGCATGATGGGAATAACCTTGAAATTAAGTGGCCCTCAGAACTCTAATACCGGCGAAAAAGTGTTAACAACCACAATAGATGTCCTCCTTTATGAAAAACTCCTGTACCCTCCACCCCACCCACCTCCCCCCAGAAAAAAATGGTGTGCTTGTGTGTGTAGTTGAATTTAGCCAGCCTGCCACCGTGTGGTGATGTCGGCTGGTAAAAAAAGGCGCTCATCTGGTCAGCGGTGGATACAGCATTGCTCCATGTTGCGTGGCGGTAGATCGGCCAGCAGTGCGCGTGCGCGGCGAGAGACGGCGCCCCGCCCCCTCAGTCAGCTGGCTCGGCGGCGGAGCAGACAGTTGGGGGCGGGTGCGTCGAGTGCGTGGCGGTGGTGCGTGAGGCGCCGGCCTGGCCCAGATCGGGATACCGTCAGCAACCCATCACGACGCGACTCGAACCGCTTCACCGGCAACGTTCAGGTAAGTGACCTGTGCGACTAATGTCCCTGCATGCTGCACGCATACAGGGACGGTTCGAATGAGTGAATGCCGAGCGTAAATGATTGGAATGCCTGTTGAAGCGTTGGAGTTTCATCTATGATAGGCCCGGTTGTAGTGCTTGTGATCCTCTGATGTGACTCGTTACTGTCGCAACAGTTACTCACGAGGTGTTCCCCCAAGGCGGCGAACCGCTGTATGTGTGCAAGAACGTGCCAGGCTGTCGTCATCGACTCCACATCAATTCTAACGTGGAACAATTGAAGACTACCGGTCTCATAGTAACATAGCTGGTGCTGCTACTATCAAGAAAAAGGATACACCAATGGAAAGCTGCTACTTAAACACTTCTTTGTGTCAACGTTTTAAGCATAGGGACAAAGGTGTTATTTTGTACATTTCTAGGATGGCTGAAGCCATTCCAACTTTAATTTTAGCCACCTGAATAAGGATTTGGGCACTCCAATGGTTTTTAAGAATAAAAGCACACCATTAGGCAAACAGTGCACATTACAAGCATGTCAATAGATGATAAAAGCTATTGTTTTCTTGCGTACCCTATACAGACTACGGGTACATCGAACATCTTACATATTATTCCTTTAACTCCTGGTGTGCTCTCATTGCTGGGTTGGTACCTCAGCTAACATTACTAAGGCGAGTAATAATGACAGTTACTCCCAGTCCCCCAAGCTACATGACCAATGTAGTCAATGCGCCCTAAAGCCCCCCCCCCCAGTCTCCCAAAAATAATTGTTGGAATTCCATGTTCGAAAATCCTGTTCACCCGAGTGATGAAGTTAAACACTATTTGTGAATTAAAAGCATCTACGTGGCCCGTTCATATTTTTCTTAAACAGCATGCGCATACTTACCTTTAGCTATATTAATAGCCATCATGATGCAAATGAATGGCGTGCCACAAAACACTTGGTTTGTGTCATCCATCGCAATTATTGAGTCACGTTCCACATTCACATCACGTTCCACACGATGCATCTACCCTTAGATTCTTTGAAATTAGCAATCCTCGCTCGTCATATACCAACGGATCGTTCGTCTTCTGGTTATGCAGGGCACATAGGTTCGGTTCGGCTAAATTCCGAGAAGGGCCATCTTCCTGGACGACGGGGGACGATCCTCACAAGAACACGACTGAGTGGGATTCGTCTGCCGCATACCCAACGGTGATGACGCCTTTGTATTTAGCTAAGAGGTTGTGTAGTCAGCCAAGAAGTTCAGCTTGTGGCTTGCGCAAGAAGAGACATGCTTGGAAATGCAAAGTAAAGAACATGGCCTGTCTGCTAGTTTTGGTCTTTTGATGCCGAAATAACATTCATATTGTGCGTACTCGACATCTGCCGCGGTCAAGTAATGCGCGTTATACGCGATGAAGACAAAATATCTTCCTTGTTTATGTACTCAGTACGGTTTTCCATTTTAAGGTTCCCGTTCACATGCATCGCACAATACCTCGGAGTATTTGAACCACCGTAATCATTTTGATAAAACGACACCCCTGCATAGGGATAATATCAATGCCAACCTATTTGTGTGGCCGAATGACCAAATGTGTCTACCGTAGACTCCACCAGAGAGAAAGAGGAGAGAGAGAGAGAGAGAGCGTCTTCCTCTCATGTCGGCACGATTTTGACGTTCCGGTGAAATGCACAGCAATTTACAGCATGAGGAATGTATTGAGGAAGGCCCTCGTCAGCCACACCCGCTGTGGGAACTCCTCAACACTATCACCCACGCACGTGACAAGCTGTCGGTCTGTTTGTCGTTTGTTCCAGGCTGCATCACATGATGGACGGTACTGTCGCCCATTTATGTGGTTAAGTTGCCAATCTGTTGCCGTCTGCCACGGCGCACGATTGCCACTCCCTCACCATAAGTGGACGTGAATACGGGCGGACAAGTGAGTTGTGGACTGCACAGTGGCCTAACTTGGTGTTACAGCTGGCCAGGCGTGATCTGCACCTATTTCCTTCCCGGGCTGACACCCCTGATATGTGTGCCCTGGCCATAAGTAGACGTAGATACAGCTGGAGCAGCGAGTCTTGGACTGCACAGTGGCCTGAGTTGGTATTGATAATGACCAGGCATGTATCTATCTAGAGTATCTATCTCATCCTCGGGCTGACACTCATGATATGCGTACCACCGTGTCACCGGCCTGGGAAGCTGTATCAGATACGTGCTGAGAGCTTGTGAAGACAAAAACAACAACCGACTTCCCTTATCGTCGCTCCAGGAGGAGATAGATAAGTAAGTAGTGGTTGAAAAGCAGAATAGTGAACGACATTTTGCGAGGAAGTAATAGAGTTTTTTGGTTAAACTCAAGAAGACTTGTGATTATGGTTATCGTATGTTATGTGATTATTAAGAAGATTGCTTCCAATTTATATTGCAAAGTCAGTCGATGCTTTGCAAAGTCAATAACCAACCAAAGAACAATGGAAGATACAAATAAGGAGGCGACTATTGCACGAAAGTTAGAACAAGTTGCAAAATATACTTTTTATTTGGATAGCATCCAGTAAGTAGTATCAAATGGCTAGAAGTCAAAGAATACGTAATATGTCCTATATTATGCAAGGACAAGTGGAAATAATTTGTCATGTACCATCGGAGATGTAAACAAATTAACTTGAAGTAGAAAATAACTAGGCGTGACCATTTGCCTCCTTAGTCGCTAGATGTAACTTCGGAACTTAATTTCCGAATTTCGACGTACATCAGGCAGTTGGGTTCCAAGCTTCTTCGATGATGTCTTTGATACCAGGAAGCTGCAGCTAGCAGATACTATATTTGGTGCACAAGCTGAAACACATTAAGCACGTATGTTTTTTATGTGTACATTACTCATTTCGTTGTTCTTTATTTTGAGGTTACTTTAAAAATACATTTTATGTAGACTAGACACATTGCTCCAGAGCCTCTTCAGAGTGTTAACTGCTAGGACCATGTCCTTCCCATTCACTCATGCCCGCACCCTCGGTCGAGTCGTATTTTCCATAGCTTAATCATTGCTGGGAGAGGGGAACTCGAAAGGATGGGTTATTGCCTCATTGAAGTAAATTATTACCCCCCCCCACCCCAGCAACATTTTATTAGACGAGATCCTGCTTTATCCGTACAATTTCTTGGTGGTGCCTTGGTGGTGCCTGTGCTGAATCCCTTGAATACATTGAATACGTTGTAGCTAACTGAACTAACGACCCCATTCCCTTTTCTGATACTGCACATATATTTCTTAGTATGCCTAAATGTAAGCTCAACAATTGAGTTAGAGTACGCCATACAGAGTATGGTGTGGCATAGTATGTACCGTAGTATGCGAAGTAACACGTGACGTAGTATGCCACCAACTTTCATGCTATACCCACTTTAATTGCTACATTAGTTTTGCCAGTAAGGCTGTGGTTGATGGATCAGAAGCGATGCTTAGTAAGTCTAATCTCTTCAACTTGTGATGGATTTCAACAATTGCTCTGGTATATTCAGTTCGCCTCGGGACATTCTTGCCAGTGCAATATATTTGTCTAGATATTTAAAAGTTGGTCCTAAATGATGCAACGTATGCTTCAAACCAAATGAATAAGGCAGCAAATATTATTATAACTGATCTAATTCCAGAGGAATTGACGCTACGTTATGCGCGATGTCAAATATTACTCACTGCTAACGCTTCGAGGTTAAAAAGTCACTGGATCGCACCGTCAAAACTCGAAGGTCTTACACGTGTAAAATGGGGTGTAGAAATTGTTAAATATTCTGGCAAGTAAGAACCTCGTAAATTATTATATACGGCTCATGGATCGTGAAGCTCTGACGTTCATACCAATGATGTGGTATAGTGTCCTTTTGTAGTTTTCATGCTTCTGAAAAGCTCTGGAAAAGAATGATTGGCGGCCGGGCCGCTGAATGACGTTTTTGTCCGCTAGTTGCAAGAATATTCCAGGGACGGCTCGCAGTTGACTTCTCATAGAAATTGTTACTGGCAGAGTTTCCTGGTGTCATTGGTATTGTAATTTCCTAGCGACCTTATCCATAAATATTGTTGGAAGTTTTTCCTTTAGGGACTCTATGCAATCGGAGTTATCCGCGTGTTCAGATCTCGACAATTCTAATACTTATCATCACCATCAGTCAAGCTTCAGCCAAACCAAGTCTCACTTAATATTCGTGCTACTCATGCACAGCGCATTGAAAAGAACATCCTCCGATTTAATATGCCTTACGAACATTTTACGATCCAATGTCATCAAGTTAATCGCGCTATTCCTACTTTTGCACCACTACCATAAATGTCTACCTTAGTGCATAATGAGTAGTGCTATTTATAACACTCAACGTGCTGTGACGTCGCCACAAATCTCTACACACATACACAAGTAGAGGATGGCTATTTGGGCGGCGGATTTCGGAGAGAGCCGTGGAAAATGGCCCGACCATCATCCTAGGTGCAGTCCTCGCGCAAAGTTGGATGGAGCATTGGAAAACTTCATCCTGGCTTCATCCTGGGTCCGGTCCTCGGCGGTCGGGTGCTCCAGTGATCCAGTTTCCGGTCGTAACCGATCGCTTTGCATGCGTAATTGGCCGCGCCGGCTGTCGGGCCGCCGCGCCGGCCGTCACCTATTGGGTGGTCTGCTGTGCGGTGTCCGGGCTGTGTGCTCAGATGTCTGACGGCCTGTCCTGGCCTGCGCTGACTCGACACGTGATATTCAGGCTGTCCGATGAGCTGACCGGTTATCTGCTGCGCCCCCTGTCGTTTCTATGAACGCCTGCTTCTAGGACAACCCGGCCACCTGTGGGCGTGTATCTGGCCTCTACTGGTCATCCGTGGCCATATATCTAGCCGCTACTGGCCACCCGTGGGCGTGTATTTGGCTTCTACTGGCCATCCGTGGCCATATATCTAGCCATTGCTAGTCATCCGGGGGCGGATATCTGGCCTCTACTGGCCACCCATGCGTGTATATCTAGCAACTACTGGCTACCCGTAGATGTATATCTGACGACTACTGGCCACCCTTGGGTGGATATCTGGCTAGTACTGGCCATCCGTGAGCGTATATCTGGCCACTACTGGCCACCGGCAACGATGCTGGCCCGCCTGCTGGGTCGCACGATCTCGGGGACAAAACCACGCAGTCGCCGGTTCCTGGTGTGCGCCCGCGGTCAAATCAATGCAATTACGGCTCATTACGGCACTGACTGAGTCTTCGAATCGCGTGCGGCGCTGCTGTTACGGTGAAGCACGCAGGGCCCTTACAGAGCGCGGGGTAGCGCACGGCCGTTACGAAGGGTCAACGAACCAGCGCACGGCCGTTACGAAAACCATCACGGAGGGGTAGCGCACGGCCGTTACGAAGGGTCAACGAACGACCATCACGGAGGGTAGCGCAGGCGTCACGACCACACAGGGGTCAGCGACGACCATCACGAAGGGTAGCGCACGGCCGTTACGAAGGGTCAACGAACGACCATTGCGGAGGGGTAGCGCACCGCCGTTATGGAGAGAGATAGCGTACTGTTTTTTACGGGCGGGCAGCACACGGACGTTATAGCGGAATAGCGCACTAGCTCTACGGCGGTGTAACGCATCAACTCGCTTCACCCGACCCCTCGCCACGGAAATCGGCGGCCGCCTATGGCAGTGCGTACCTGCGGCGTTGTTTGTGTGGACGGGTGCGCATCTCATCAGCGGCCCAGCCTCACGCTCCGCAGTCAGTGGGTCAGCAGCGCACGCGCTGGTCGGCCGACCGACACGCTGGCGGCTCTGATACGCCGGCGTCTCCCACCACGGGCGTCTCCTACATAGGGGTCTGCCACCGCCCGCGTCTCCCAAGCCGACGTCTCCCACCTCCGGCGTCTCCCATCTCCGGCGTCTTCCATCCCAGACGTCTCCCACCCGGACGTCTCCCACATAGGTGTCTCCCACCACCGGCGTCTCCCAAGCCGACGTCTCCCACCTCCGGCGTCTCCCACCTCCGGCGTCTTCCACCACCTGCGTCTCCCACCCCAGCGTCTGCCACCACAGGCGTCTCCCGCCCCGGAATCTCTCACCCCAGGCGTCTCCCATCCTGGTGTCTCCCACCCCAGGCGTCTCCCACCACATGCGTTTCCCACCACCACCGTCTCCTACCACAGTCGTCTCCCACCGTCGGCGTCTCCCACCCCTTGTGTCTCCCGCCGCCGGCCGGTCGGACCGCGTCTCGTCTGCGATTGTGTCTCGGCGTCGCCCGGGAACAATGCCCACGCCCGAGTCCATGCATCGACGTTTGTTTTTTAGACGATCGTCGGCTTATCAGTGGCCATCGCGGCTTAGGCATGCGGACTAACCGCTTTGATATTCATACGACGGGTGTTGTTTCACAAGCCGCGAAACCCGTCACTGGGCGACCATTGTCTGCCCGAGTCGCCCTTGTGACGGCCTGGTAATTTTGTGGGAGAACTGGATTGGTGTGCAATTTGCCCATGTGCGTTTCTTTCGTTCCATGCTTAGGAGTAATACGCCTTGTTGGAATGTTACAACCGCTCACAGCCTGTCCACACACAAAGCAGCGCCGTGCAGCCAACGAGCAGTCCTTTCACCGTCGGGCGTGGGAATGCTTGTATATCACCTTAAAACGCTTAGCACTTCCAGCCTGCACAGTGAGTGGGGTCGGGACGATGGTGGCTGTCATCCACCATTAGGCAAGTCGCCTCGTTCCGGGAACATCTTGTCCTGAGGACAGGATTCGGAGTTGCGGCCTTGCTGCAGTGCCTGAAGCCTTGCCGAGGCAGTTGTATGACAACGTCGCGCCTGAAAAACATTGCGTCAACTAAGCCAAACTGATCGTCCTGACTCTGAGAGTGACGCGCTTGACTAACACGCCGATCAGCGACTGCACCGCCGCAGTGCGACCTGCAGCATCTGGCTGGGTCACACCGTGCACCATGGGAGGGGGCACGCTGCCACACCACGGTCACCACCACCTGGTGACGTTCGGTGTGTTGGAGGCGGGACTGAAGGCACGCACCATCGTAACGGTGCTGTACCCCGGCCAGGCTGGCGGTGTTCGGTAGTGGGCAGTGCCGGCGGACTGCGGCACCACCGCATCACCACCACAGTACCACCATAACTGTACCCCAGCACCACCGGAGCATTACCACAGCGTCACCTCAGCGTCACCACAGCGTCACCTCAGCGTCATCACAGCACAACCATTGCACCACTGCATTACCACCACAGTACCACCATAACTGTACCACAGCACCACCGGAGCATTACCACAGCGTCACCTCAGCGTCACCACAGCGTCACCACAGCGTCACCACAGCGTCACCACGGCGTCATCACAGCATCACCGCAGCGTCACCACAGTACCATCGCAGCGTCATCTCAGCATCATCAAAGCGTCATCACAGCACCACCACGGCACCACTGCATCACTACCAGAGTATTACCATAACTGTACCACAGTACCACCACAGCACCACCACAGCGTCACCACAGGGTCACCACAGCATCATCACGGTGTCACCGCAGCGCCACCACAGGATCACCACAGCACCATCACAGCGTCACCACAGGGTCACCACAGCACCATCACAGTGTCACCACAGCGCCACCACAGGGTCACCACAGCACCATCACAGCGTCACCACAGGGTCACCACAGCACCACCACAGCATCACCACAGCGTCACCACAGGGTCACCACAGCACCACCACAACATCATCACAGCGTCACCACAGCACTATCACAATGTCACCACAGCACCATCATAGCACTACCATAGCACTACCTCATCACCACGACGGCAGCACCACGTCACTGCCATAACACTATCACGACATCACACAAGTGATCTAGGGGTAAGATGCTCGTCTCCTAGCTGGAGGGTTGTGGGTTCGAATATCACCTGTTGCTCTTCGCTTACAATCGATCGGCGCGAGAGACTGGCGACGCTATCACAGCTGACGACGCTACCCAACAGTTAGCGCGTCGCAAAACCAATAGCAGCCGACAATATTCACACCGCACTGCTGGGTCCTGCTCGACGTGCTGTGCATACGACGTACAATGGCGCACAGTAACGCAGCAATCAGCATGCAGTGGCGCGAAGATAGACGTACAATGGCGCGGCGATAGATGAACGGTAGCGCACTGGTAGACGTGCAGTGGCGCTTCGGCAGACGAGCAGTGGCGCGCCAGCCGACAGCCGCGGGCTGGCAAGTTGCGTTGTTGTGGTCGATGAGTGACGAACAATGGCGCGGCAGCGGCGATAATCTGCGCCGCCTAATCGGCGGCCGCTGTGTTTACCTGCGTCCGTCGTGACGCGAGGTGACGCGGTGTGACACCGACTCAATACTCGTCTCAGTCACGGTCGGCCACCGGCCGCCCATTGTTGAATATCCGGAAAGGATGTGGCCGGGGTTGCTGTCGGTCCGGATTCCGGTAGCGGTCGGCTGTGGCGAGCCCTGGCACTGTTTACCAGCGGCACGCTGCAGCTACAGCACTGGCGGGAGAGTGGGCGGTAGAGCACGGGCAGTGACGGTGTTGCTCCAGTGCTGGCGGTAAAACACTGGTGGTGGTACTGCAGCCACAGAAATGGCGGTACTGTGTTGCGTACTGCGAACGCAACGCACGGCAGTAGCGTACTGTGCTGTGCAGTCCCAACACTGACGGCAAGGTGCTGGCGTGATACAAGTCAGAGATGCGCACACTCATGTCAAGACTCACACACGTCCCCGAAACGTGTCTGACATTTCACACATGATGCTATTCGTAAATAGCAAGGAGGTAGCTGGAACTGGCACAGGACTATTAAATGCCGGCTGATCGCAGGTGTCGACCGCCGAGGCTGGCGCTGGGTGATGTTTATTAGTTGCGCTGGTGTAGCCTGTACGTCTCTACACCAGTTGTCGACGGATAGTGTGCGCTGCTATCGTGTCCGGCGGCCGTGCCGACAGCCCGCTGCCCTGATTAATACCATCGTGTCCGCACACTCTCCTCTCCATTTTGCAACGTAATCGCCCAATTCATTCCGTGCTCAGTCAGTTATTAGCGTGAATCCGGGCTCGTCCTCTGTTGCTGGATTCGCTTTCGAGGCTCCACCGGCAATAACTGCCGGCTATCAAGTGGTGGCTCCATAAACTGGTGAAGCATGAATCAAGTGGTGGATCGTGTATAAAATAGTGGAACATGCATCAGGAGATGGCTTCATGAAATGGTGGAGCATATATCAAGTAGTGGAGCACGGATTGAGGGATGAGCATGTATCAAGTGGTGGCTCCATCAAGTGGTGGAGCATGTATCAAGTGGTGTAGCATGTATCAAGTGATGGCACCATCAAGTGGTGGAGCATGCATCAAGTGTTGGAACATGCATCAATTGGTGGCTCCATTTGTCCGGTTTGCCTCCCATCTCAGTAAGCCGGTCGCTCCTCTGCCTGGAACAAATACTAGCTTGCGTTGCTTGCTGTTCGGAGCGCCCTTGCAAGTTCTAACAATGTGCTATAGACATGCATTATCGGCAGTCCCCAGGCCAGACCATCGTTGATTGGAGCACGAAGGCGCCTAACGTACACTGATGCCTCTCACAAATCTGCTGGGGTGTGCTCGCTGTTAAACAATTTGAGCTACAACACAGCCACAGGCGCATCGATTGTCATCACAGCAATTACAGTGCATACACTGGGAAACATCGCTGTCGATTTTATCTCACCCGGTTAATTTGCAGAGGCATAATTGTAGGCAGCATTTGGATCCGGCTATTCGCCACTACTTTACTGCCGTGGAGTAGGCTACACCCAGACGCGCCCCTCCCACGCGAGGATAGTTACCAACCTAATCCCCGTGCAAGGCAGCTGGCCCTGGCTTCCACTTCATGTAGTCCATGAGGAAGGCCTTGTGACAGCCGGTCCTTATTACTGTGCTGGAGAAATTATGCTTCTGTTGTGCGACAGCTCTGTTATTATCTGGCGTGGCTCACTATGTCTCATTGTCTTCATAGGGTTCAACTGGCACACCAGGGATGGGCTAACGATGTTAATGACATTTTACTATTTAAATTACGCGTCCATGCATGCTATTTTTATTCATTGTTGTTATGTGATTGTATTTATCATTGTCTGACGTTATGCAGTTCGTGTCATGACACAGCTAGCGTAAGCTTTATCTGCACTACACAAATCAGTGCAGGTGTACTCAAGGGTGCAGGAAGCTGGGGAAGTACGGTGGGCCGAACGAAGAATCGTGTATGCATCATGCCAGTCACCCGTGACGCAATAATTTCGATGAATGTAGCCAGACATATCACTGCTACACATATATTCCAGCGAATACATAAAAAGAAAAAGCGATCACCACCACCTTTTGTAGTTAGCTTCAGCTGTAGATTGAGAGGTGGCTGAAGTTGAATGGCTCAAGACTGTACCCAATAATATTTTAAGCATTCTCAGAATTTTGCTTCAAGACTTCAAGAGTAGTTTAATTCCTTGATGTTTAAACTCTCGAGCGTGGCCCAGGCTAATTTGATTTTTGTTTGCTATGGATATGATGGATCCGGGCGAGATGCATACCAATATATACATGGCTTCAAAGACGACTAAATTTTATGGAGAAGTAGTTATCTCCAGGTTGTACTATATATTCTTCCTTCTTTTTCTTTGGGGGATCTAATATCATCAATATGCATATCATTTCTCACATTTCTAAAAACAATTGTTTTCGAAACTGTTCAATTTTTGGTTAGACAAAGTCTCCATTGAAAACTTTGTCTTCCCTCAGAACAAATCTTCCCTCCAAGATAGTTAGTTGGATCCGCATTTGAGCATCAGGACACACCACTATTCTTGAGCCTTCCCAGTTCTGTTCACGAAAACTTTCACCCAATCATCTCGGAAAGTCTCATCAATTTTGCTCCAGGATCTCCGTAATACCTGAGGAGCTCCTCACCTATTATGCATTCAAGTCGTCTCCAGCTGAGTAACGACGGAACAACTCCTCCATCAACATCTTTGTGAAGTTCCCTCTCAATTTCGTCCCACGGAAGCTCGTTCTCGCTGGGCGTCACGCTTCGTCGCTGCATTCTCCAGCCGTGAGTGATGAACTGCGAGTCTGGCTGGCGCCGCGGCGGTCGCGCCCGCGCCCGCGCCCGCGCCCGCGCCCGCGCCCGCGCCCGCGCCCGCGCCCGCCCGCGCCCGCGCCCGCGCCCGCGCCCGCGCCCGCGCCCGCGCCCGCGCCCGCGCCCGCGCCCGCGCCCGCGCCCGCGCCCGGCGTCATCATCATCTCCGGGGGAGGAGTCGGCGCGACGGTGGCGTCTGCCCGCCGCCCGACCGCCCGTTACCGGGCCCGGCGACAATGCACTCACCTTTCACCCCTGACCGGACCGTGACAGGCGCTGGCTCTGCGGCGGCGCGGGGTCAGATGGCGCCACGATTTTGTGAGCCGGAGCGGCCGCCGCCGCCTTGTGGGCAGTGCCCCACCCCCACGCCCCACGCCAGTGGGCTGTGCGTGCTGGCGATTCGCCCCGCCCCAGTGTAGCCGGACGCGACGTTCTCCACGCTCTCAGGCGTGGCGCGCAAAAACGCTGCACGTGCGACGCGAGCGACGAAGCCGTTGCGATGGGAGCGGTCGGCTTCACGTCAACCTTCCGCGTGTGTCGTCGTGTGTATGTCGTCTGGTTGTGAGTCGCTGGCAGGGTCGCCGGCTGGATGATCAGCCAACGTTAGCATCGACCGACCTGGGGCCACACAGTGTCGCCATTATGGCGGCGCATGCTGTGAGTCGCCTATCTACTGGCTGGCTGTGGGCCGCTAGTGTGGTTCTACTTGACTGCGCATTGAATACATACACTCAGTGGATCTCAAGACGTTCTTTTGTTACGAGAGACTTATGGTCCTGTCACGGGACCATTTTTGTACATATACACATGTTTTGGTCCCGTCGACGGTTTCACTCCTTCGACATTCAGAAGTCACATGAGCGCAAGAGTTCACATGAGCACATGAGTTCACATGAACTCAATAGTCCACATGGTGGGGAGGGATGTTATGGCGGCGCTCCGATGTTTACAAATTATATATTGCGTCTACTTACGCAGAAAATCATTCCTTAAAGTCCTAATATCTCTACCTCAAATATGTTGACTGATGCGAAAATACGGCATCTGCGTGCTTCATGTGCCAGCTGGACAAATTATCCCCTACCCACCTCAGGGTTTTTATAGTTGTGAAACATCCCGAGATTGGCCCTCGCCTGGCCCTCCAGCAAATCCACCTTCCACGGGCCCGGTGGGGGGGGGGAGGAGGGGGAACTCATGAAAGTTCAAGCAAGGTAGCGGATTTACGCAGGCTGGGATGAAATGCGAAACAGCTTTAGAAAGCTTCCGTCATGGATAGCCAGAAGCACCCTTTTTACACTTGCATTTTTATCGACAATGAGGTCGCTGAATATTATATTAGACGAATGTACTGAGATGGACAGAGATCCACTGGAGTGTTTAATGAGGCACAGCTTATTGTTTTCAGCATTACTTTTGAAGGATTATCATCAATGAGTGTAAATTCCATTTGCAATGATCACGACACAAAATGGTCAAGGCAACGTAATTCAGGTCAGATCAAAATCTGGGTTGAAAACCACCTTCCGAACGAGGCATCTCAAAGGCATAGAGAAACGACATTGGCAAGTCAATATAGCGGAAATTAACCGAACCTTACGTCAATAACTTTGACTTCAATTTAAACTTCGATATAGCGGTATGCTTCAGCAGGCTCTTCGTCTCTCAGAACAGCACGATCTGAGTTTGGTGTTGACGTGTTACAGCTATTCCGAATGAAGGCATTTTGACGATTTGGGAACATTACTCTGTTTGACCAGTTCCAGGTCAATGGCCTTCGATGATAGCGGGGCTGGGGAGCGTGCAAACCACGAAGAGCCACACATTTCGCATTACTTTACGTGCGAAGAAATACATAGCTTAAATATCTTCATTAACCATATCCGATATTTATTTATTTATTTCACAATACGTGCCCTCCACGTGCAGTGGAGTGTATGTATTACAGACAGTCTGGGTCTGCATGGTCTGGGTCGATAATTAGCATTAGCATGGTTCTCGCATACATGCAGTTGCTACATCAAACATACTGTGTGATGCAAATCAAATAGCGTTAGTTGGAACTGCCCAAGCTTCTCAAGTGACTCGCTTGCGTCCAGGACTCGCCGCGCCGACATCGTCTGAAATCCGCCATACGACCCGTATGTCTTCCAACCCCGTCTTGTTTTACTACTCAGGGTCAGAACTTCCCGCTTGATCCCCATTCAGGCACTCTTCGTATCACCATCGACATGGCTTGGCCGAAGTCCTCCAAGAAGTGCACCATCAATAGATCGCACGACCTGGTTCCGGTTCGATGAGCTTCCTGGCGGCGCTGAGAACGTGCCGACCACCGACCCAACCGCAATGGCCGTGCCGCCAACGCACGCGCTGCTTCGCGTGAGAATTACAGCGCGCACGATTTACACGGTCGCTTTGGTTTTGTCCGGCACGGCTTGTCCGGCACGGCTTGTCCGGGCGGTTTCTTGCGTCCGAGTGGACTGTTGATGGCGTCGGCCGACACATTGAGCAGCGGACGTCCAGTCGGCGGAGGCGGCAGCCAAAAGTGAGAAGCCAGCTGGCGGTCGGGGGAGCTAACTGATCGGCACCAAGCGTGCATTCGAAGTCATCCGGACAGCACAGGTTCCACGAGAATCTGCCATCCGGATCAGCCGACTGGTCAGACGTGGTTGCCATCTGCCGCAATAAATAGCAGCAGGCGGCAGCATCCTCTGTACGGCACGTGTGATGTGGCTGGTCGTGGCGGTGCGCTTCGTATGAGCAGTCACGACCGCAATGGCTTATCAGTTGCCATTGCAACTGCAATCGTGATCAATTAAAACATGGGCTGCATGCTTTACTCTCGGTAAATTGTTACCTGTAAAAGTACAAGTGCAATTTCTTGAATGATTGGCAGGTCTTTTCTGATTACATTCCTTACATGTGAATACAACATATAGCATAAATGCAACGTAAAATGTCCCGAGTATTTGGGGATTATTACCACACATTCCACTATACCAACCAGGTGGAACCCGTGCTACATTCCGATTGAAATCTGACTAATCGGAATTTGGACTGTCTGACTTGTGGGTACACTTAACTGTCGGTGATACACTGGCTACCACACGCTTGCCGTGGATAATCACCGATAAAAAGCTGTTTAATGCCAACAATGTCAGTTATCACATGTGCGTTTAGCTGACAGAGACATCCAGATAATTGAAAATGTCCTATTTCCTCTTGCTAGGAATTATCTACCCAGTACGCAATGGAATCCAGTTCAACAGTAGCTCATGGGTGGTTCTAAGAAGAAAATAATTAATATTAACTTCGGTGTAGTAGCCTGTTCTGCTTTGCGCTCAGGGGACAAGACTGGGCCAGAATGTAATCCGGTTGTATTCGATTAAAAATAACATTCGTGCATCTAATGAAATTATTATCGCAATGTTTTCAGAGTGAAATCAAGCAGACTATATAGTATTTAATTGCATGTAAGACATGCCAACACCGAACCAATTTCGAATTCCGTATGTATTAACCCTCTCCGGTCAAATCCTCACAACACGTTTCTGGGGGGGGGGCGGAGAATAACCACCTCTAAAATCCAAACTAAGCGTTACACAGAAACGAAAGAGGTGTCATCGGAAGGCGCTCGACGAGTAGGACCTGGGTCCACCCCCAAAACAATTTTCCCCAAAAGTGACGTTACTAGGGGGTGTTAGATTTTCACGATTTTTCACGACTTACATTATGTTTTTGGCTCTGAGGAATACATTTTTGGTGGATATTTGATGAAAAAAGTTGGAACAGAAAAGGACAGTGAAGTCTACCAGGGGCATACAATTTTTTAGCCCTCCCCAAAAGTCACAATTGTATTTTTTATTTCAAAATAAAATTTTCTTTAATTTTCCTTTTTTAATGGGTAGAGCAGACCGAGAAGCGCTGTTGCAAGTCAACTTGTTTTTTAATGCTTTTTTTCAGCCAGAATCTTCGATTTCAACTCTAATAGCCAGATTAATAAGTAGTAAAAAACGGTAAAAATAGGAAAAATTCCTTTCGTACGTCTTGTTTCATCCCTAAAGATAAGCAAGCGCTGAGAGTTTCATCAAAATATCTGTATCCGTTAAAGCGTGGTGACTGGTTGACCTTTTTTGGAGGTGACCTCACTTGACCTATATTAACTCGTTGACCCTAGACGACCTGCCTTTAAAAGTGTAACATAACATGCCAAATTGATGTGGGAAAAGGTGTGCCAAATTTCGGCGAGAAATTTGAAGACCCCCCACCGAGACGGCGCGGGTTAAATCGTAGGTTTACATTAACCCGTCCCGTCTCGATGGTGGTCTTCAACCGTCCCCTCTCAGGTTTTTTCCTCGGATATTGAAAGAACGGCGCGCGGCAGCGCGCCAAAATTTGGCATACCTTTTTCCACATCAATTTGGCATGACCTTTCAAAATTTTGCAGTCAGGTCATCTAGGGTCAATGAGTTAGTCAAGGTCAAGTGAGGTTACCTCCAAAAAGTTCAACGAGTCGTCACGCTTTAACAGATAAAGATATTTTAATACTTTGACATACAACTTTCAGCGTTTCCTTATCTTTAGGGATGCAACACAACGTACGAGAGGAATTTTTCATTTTTTTCCGTTTTTGACTACATATAAATTTTACATATTTGCCTGTTGCAGTTCAAATAGAAGATTGTTGCTAACGTAAGCATTTTTTATTAGAGCACGTTGACTTCCAACAACGTTTCTTGGTCTGCTCTACCCATTAGGAAAGGAATATTAAAGAAAACTTGAAAACTCAAAATTCTGAAATTAAAAAAATTAAAATTATTTTTTGGGGGGTCAAAAAAATGCTATGGTCCTGGTCGATTTCGCTGTCCTCTTTTGATTCCAAATAACTTTTTTTCTCAAATATCCCCCAAAATGAACTCCCCAGAGCCAAAAACATAATGTAAATCGTGAAAAGTTGTGAGAATCTATTTCCCCTAGTGACGTGACTTTTGTGGGAATTTTTTGTGACGGGTGGATCCGGACCCCACTCGTCGAGCGATTTCCGATGACACCTCTTTCGTTTTCGTGCGACGCTTAGTTTGGATTTTAGAGGGGAGTTACTATCCGCCACCCACCGAGACGGGGTGTGAGGATCTGACCGGTGAGACGGCGCTGGTTAAACGACGTATTTCGAAGGTCAAAAGCTTAGATGGTGGATTTCGACGACACAATATCATACAACGATATATGTAAAAATGAAACTACCATCTGACACCTAGCTGCAGATAACACGTCTGCTTCGTGCAGACTGTTACGCTTCTTCTTAACAGCTACAGTGAGACGGGATGAGGGCGTGACTGGAATCGCAGTGAACATTAATGGCCACAGCTATTTAATACCAATAATATCAATGACAGTTTCGGCTGGCTATACGCAATGTAATAATTGGACCATTATGCTGTAGGTTAGCTTGGAGTATCGGCTTTCTTTTTAGACTGACAGTGGCATTACCAGGCCAAACCCTTCGCGGTGTTTTCGCAGCATAATTATGGCCTGGTGTAAACATATCATCGAGACGTGAGGCGCCTTAAGACAAGGATATCTGGCTCGATCACGTGATCAGCTGTCTCAAGAATGACATAATGACAAATTATACATTATCTGCTTATTTGCAGGCACTTTGTGGTCGGAACCACAATGTCCGAGATCCTATCTGTGGCGCTTTTTTGGCGAATACCTGGCAAGAGGCGTATGTGATGATTCACTTCTCTGATCACGTTTGTATCCTTAGAGCTTGAGAATGAAGCTGGAAAGCGTCATATCGCTTGTTGTTAAGATATAACATGTCGTGCAACTTAATGTACTCGGTACCTATATTGCAAACATTCTTGTCCAGTGAAAGCTGAGACGTCTGCTCCGGACATTTGTCACACACCGATCATTGCTCATTAACTCGCTGATGTCGCTGCAGCAATTGATTCGCTACCATTAGGACCACCATCACTGTCACTGTTATCGTTTCCGTCACCATCAAAGTTATCACCATCAACATCACCGTGACAATCACAGACACCGGCCTTCGCCGTCATTGTTTGCGCCAACGTCGCCTCGACTGTCGCTGAGAGGGCCTGGTGACCTCGGTTTCGCCCCTCGGCTGTGTCTGGTCATCCTACCATTCCGCTCACGAGCCGACAGGCGACCGAGCCGGAAACGCACGTCACGGCCCCGTCGAACCGCAGGAATAATCTCCATCCGCTCTCAGTCGGGTGTTCGCCAACCGACACGTGGCGCCACCTTTCACACGCCGCCCGGCCACCTCTGACCCTTCCGCAGCGGCGTGAGGCGCTGTTGCTTCGATGTCTGGCCGGCAGCTGTGGGAACACTCGACGACGGCTCTGTGCTGGAAGCTGTTCCTACTGTGCACCGCCAGGAGATCCCTTTGTCGGGGCCTGGCTGCACAGCTGGAGGGAACGCTAACCTATGATTCCACCAGCGACGAGCCAATTTACCAGACAGACCCTGGCCTCATAACTGGTGAGCCTACTAACGCCTGGCCCCAACGCTGTCTCGGGTATCACAACCCTTGACCCCGTCACTGATGCGTCCCTGACCCTGACCGCAGTACCGATGGCTCCTAACCCTTGATCAAACACCGGTAGACTCCTAACCTCTGGTCGCAAGTCTGGTAGATCCCTGGCCCTTGGCCACAGCACTGGTGGACCCATGCACTCCTGACCCCACCACCAGCTGGCCCCTGCTGCCAGCCTGGGCCGCATGCCATGCAGACCCAGCTGACCGCCTCATCTTCCGACGGCTGCCAGCTAATCCTCCTCGCTACTCTCATCGTGTCGCGGCGCGGTCCTTTGGAGCGAAGCCGGCGGTGCACGACATTGGACACGTGACAACCGGACGCCGGGGGATGTCGCGACTCAAATCCGCCGCCGCGGTGGCCGCTCCGTCCCGTTCCGCCCTGCTCCGTTCACTGTCGTCGTGTCGGCCGGGCGACGTCCGCCGCCGGCCGACACACACCCGCCGCCGCCGTCGGCCACCGGCTGACATTCATCTGTCCACGCTCAGGTGGACTGCGCGGCCGGCCGGGGCCGGCCCGACCCGGTGGTCGCTACACTGCCGCGATTAATTATCCCACCTGTGCGCCGGCCGTGTGGAATGATGCCAGCCGATTGGCCTGTCTAATGGACACCGGACGCGCTGGCTCAGGAGTCGCAGCCACGGGATGGCCGAACACCGGCTTATGACCACTTTCTTTTCTGAGTGGTGCTCATGTGGCCACTTCTAGCCGTCGTTGGCACACGCAATCGCGTTCGTTGATATTGCTATGATGATGCTTGCGTCGAGCCATGCATCGTCACCTTTTTACACTCATCTAAAAATGATTATTAGAGTTGCGCTGCAGAGCCCAAAGCACCAATACTAAGAGGACATCTTACTTTCAAAAAGCTTCTGATGGAAGTTTGCGATGTTACGGTCGTGCTGTTAGGTATGTTAATCGTCGTTCGTGTTTTTGCGATCGTTCGTACCAGTTGATCGGCGTCATGAGATGACGATCTGACTGTGCTGCACTGCTCAGAGATGCATGCCACGCCCGTGGTCAGAGAGAGAGGGGGAGAAGGAGAGGGAGAGAGAGGGGGAGGGAGAGGGAGAGATATATGTAGAGAAAGATGGAGAGAGAGAGAGCGGGCTCAGAACAGAGGATCGCGGGCGGTTTTCCGAGATGGCGCTGTAGCCGATACACCTCGTTGGCCCTGCGTTTCGCAGTCGCTCCGATAGTAGGTCATTGTCTGTCCCGCCCGTCGCCCTCGCACGACCGACAGAGCGCGCGTGACCCGACGCCACAGGCCGCCTGGCGGCACGACCCGAGGTCATCTGCACACAGCCAGCCAGCGGTCACCGCCGGTCGTTCGTGTGAGACATCGATCCATTACCGTCCATTGTGGTGTGCAGCCTGCACCAGTTGGATTCGATTGGCGTTGAGCCATGGTGAGCGTGACTGGCGGTCTGGCGTGCCGCCTGACCCGCCCGCAGTATAGGAGGGTGGCACCCGACGCGGAATTGAAGAGAAGCATTCTTCGGGACCGAAGCAATTGCTGCGATTGCGCTCGACTGCGCTGTGATCACGAGACCATTGCGACACCAGTGACTCAATTTTCTTCAAAGCACTATGATAGCAACCCTCATTGCAGTGATACTTTTCGCAGGCCATTCAAAAAGTACATATTAGGAAGTTACTGTAGCACAAGAATATTAGCTGTGCAGCAAAAAATTGTATAGAAAATCAGAGCAAAATAATAGTCATGGATTCACACTATCGATCTTTCTGTTTTATGCATACATTTTCCATCCTGAGGTGCTGCTTAGATTGCTGGTGAACCGTGCCAAAGTGCATGTTGAATATACATGCTGAATATTATGGTGCATTGAGAAAACGGCCGTCAAATACAACTGCAGGCATTTCCTTGCGGGCTTTATGCAAGTGTGGACGTTTTGTGGCATACTCTGTGCGCTTCGTAGAGAATGTACAACCTTATTCGCTTAAAAAAAGAATGTCGCGTCATACAGTATTATGCTGAAGCGCACTCTGTGGAAATATGACGTTCTACTATTTACTCTTAGCCAGACCAATTGGCGTGGGCGGTCAGTGATGCTGTTTGATCGAGTTGAGTGCATCGTAAAATAACCCAAGGATCTCTCTGTCTATTCAGATAATGTATTTCCCAATGTGGCAGCCTATCTGCATAGTAATCTAGCCGCCCGCCGTATTTGCATTCTAAAGCATATTCAACGAACGTCTTGTCGTCTGACCGATGCAGGCGGTGGCATCTTGGAAGTCCGCCTCACGCTGCATCCGCCTGAGCCCTGGTACACCTCAAGGCCTCAGGATGCCGACACAGGTGATGGCATATTAACATTCCGCCTCACACTGTGTTCACCTGGGGAGTCTAACCTTACATACCTCTGCAGGTCAGACTCGGCAAATCGGCTTCCACATGACCTTATCCAAGAGACTGTCTGCAGGTCAGACTCCTCTGGACCACCTGCCAGTTGGCCGAATCCAACAAGCCATCTGCAGATTGAGCCCCTCAGACTGGTGGCCACTTGACCTAGTCCAACAAAGCCTCTGCATGCCGTACTACCTTGACTGTCTTTCGTATGGCCGGCTTCAACAGACGCACCGATAATATATGTGCGCATAGCTCAGGATGGAGGTGGCCGGATGTAGTCGGCGGCAGTCGTACCGCACAGATGTGGCCATAATTCCCACCGGACTGGCGCCGGTCCAGCGACACTCGCCAGCTAAGCTGCTTCAAGGCAACATGAACGCACCCAGATGAGTCCCGGCACGACTGCTCGGACTGGAAGAGTTTGGATGGGACAAAGGACAATAATATATGGGAGAGAGAAGGCTAAAGAAAGAGAGAGAGAGAGATCCATGAAGAGAAGGAGAGACAATGGGAGTGAAAAAGGGAGAGGTGACGGGAAACGGGAGACCGGACGAAAGGGAAAAAGGATATAAAGAATACAACCAATGCTGAAGTGACTGATTAGAACTTGAAAGATTGGTTCGATCATCGTCCGATCATTGAAACTCAATATCTGTCTAACTGGAATCGCATTACCACAACAACATTGCTACTATCACCTCATGTTGGGATTACCAACACTCTGGGAATTCGTCCACGGGGCATACGCGCCAGCGCACCTGCAGTCCTCTCCAGCACAGTTGGTGGCTCACGTTATGCTCACTGACGCTGCTGTCGTCTCCTGATGAAATAATCGCGTGTTATAGCCGTTCATTACATGTTTCAATTGCCGGTGGGCACCAAATATCCAGCGATAAACAAGCAAGTAATGAGATGAATTAGCGAGTCGTATGGTGAGCTCTATATTGATGCGACTGTGCTTCATTCAGTGAAGAAAAATGAATTGCATAATTTTTGTATGTACAAACATCCAATTTGTTTCGAGAAACCGTGCAGCTGTGTCTGTAGTTTATCAGCCATGCACATCCCAGCTCGCCTGATAGGGTCTTGGTACCATTGGTGAGATGATTTTAAGACGGAGTTATGTAGTTACAGGAAGTCCTGTACGGATAAATTTTGCTTTGAATTATGCAGGCAGGCATGCAGTAGGCACGCTATGGCACACAGTAGGCACGCTATGGCAAACAGTAGGTACGTTGCGGGTAGGTATACGGATGTCAGGCTGGCCAAAATCAGCCAAAATAACATACTTCAGAGGCAGTGTTGCAAAATATAATGCCAAGTAAAGCATTATATTTTGCAAAGCAATGTTAGAAGTAAAGCAATGAGGACTTAAGGCTGTGTAGCAAAGCAAACAAACTATTGAGGTGGTGCCAGTCGTGTGACGTCGGGCCGAATAGCTGATATGGAAGGCCCACACATGTACAAATATACTCACATGGACTGCGTATTGACTGATAATAATATGACATGGTCAATAAACAGAAGACAAACACATCCCATCCACGACCAAGGAGCATATACAATTCGCGGATGTTAGCACAACATTTGAGGCCAGTTGAAAATATGAAATGCAGGGTCTCTCTCCCTCTCTCTCCTCTCTCTCTCTCTCTCTCCCTCTCTCTCTCTCTCTCTCTCTCTCTCTCTCCTCTCCTCTCTCTCTCGCTCTCGCTCTCGCTCTCGCTCTCGCTCTCGCTCTCGCTCTCGCTCTCGCTCTCGCTCTCGCTCTCGCTCTCGCTCTCGCTCTCGCTCTCGCTCTCGCTCTCGCTCTCGCTCTCGCTCTCGCTCTCGCTCTCGCTCTCGCTCTCGCGCTCAAAATGTAGCGTCTTAATGCCAGACGGGTCTGCTGCACAGTCTTAAGGCTTCATTGCTTTACTTCTAGCAAGATTCTTGGCATTCTATTTTGCAACATTGACTCTGAAGTATGTTGTTTTGGCTGATTTTGGCCGGCCTGTCATCTGTATGCTTACCCGCAGTGTGTCTACGGTGTGCCGCATGCCTACTGTGTGCCGTAACGTGTCCACTGTATGCCTACCCGCATCATCCAAGGAGAAGGTCCTGTGGCGGCACTTGCCGCGCATGTACCACCTCCCATGAATATTGCACCGCCGCGCCGAAGAGGCCGGCTGGCTTAGTCGACACTGCATTCCATGGGCCGGGCAATAGCTCAGTTGCAGTCTGATAGCTTTGCATTCCAGCATAAGGAGCGGAGAGAGCGCGCCGATGTTTGTGAAGTTTGTGAATGGGTGATAGAACGTGGTGAATTCACCACATTCCAGGTCACTTCAGCTCTCATTGGTGTTTGAAGACGAGGCGATGTGGAGTTGCCGATGTCAATGCTTCAATGGCCGATTGCACGGAGACACATTCGAATACACCGTGTTGTCAGCGCTTGCCTCCCGCTCACCCAGCGCTCTTGATGGCGCCATTTACTGGTTTATGGCGAGACCAGTCACGGCTCCTGACAGACTCCAGGTGGCTCTGCAGCCGCGCCTATAGATAACCCCTACCATTCCTGGTTCGATCACCCATCTCCCCGCCTGATCCCACCAAACCCTGACGGCTAGCAAGTGACGCCAACTGGCCTGGGTGGCCGGCAGTGACTGATCCCACCAAACCCTGACGTCCACCAGTGACGCCAACTGGCCTGGGTGGCCGGGGGTCCTGATCCCACCAAACCCTGACGTCCACCAGTGACGCCAACTGGCCTGGGTGGCCGGCAGTGACTGATCCCACCAAACCTTGACTGCCATCAGTAACGCCAACTGGCCTGGGTGGCCGGGGGTCCTGATCTCACCAAACTCTGACGGCTACCAGTGATGCTAACTGGCCTGGGTGGCCGAGGGTCCTGATCCCACCAAATCCTCACGGCCATCAGTAACGCCAACTGGCCTGGGTGGCCGGCAGTGACTGATCCCACCAAACCCTGACGGCCACCAGTTACGCCAACTGGCCTGGGTGGCCGGCAGTGACCCGGGTCGGACATTCCTGAAGCGGCGGGGCGGCGCAGATCAGCTGACACCCGCCGCTGACCCGTGCTGACCTCTTGTACCGCCCGGTCCGCCACGGTCGTCAGCTGACCCGGGTCAGACACGCCCCGGACCGCCGTCTCGGACGTCCGTGGCCGCGGCGGAGATCTGCGTCACGATCGACCCCGGTGCGCCGTGATCCGTGACCGGCCGTCAGGTGGTCGGTCCGCACACGGCGCGACTCGTGCAGGACGTCGGGATCACGCTCACGGCGCCGACGGGAACCGATCGGCTCTCGTGGGTCCCACCAGCAATAGAAGTCGGGCGCGAACTCGTGGATCATACCTGGGATTTAGCGGCAGGGGATCTACGCATCCGCCCACGATAAGGCTCAATGAGACTCCTTCCTCCGACCTAAGGACAGATGTAGATTTTCGGAATTCGCCCGGCACGGAAGAGGGTACAGGAACCCCTGGTTTCGCCGGGCACAGTGCCAGATGGAGGATGCTTGGTTGCGGAGATACGTGCGATATGCTCTGGGAGCGGTTGCAGCCGACTCCCGATCTGCACCAGATGGTCAGAGCGGGCCTGGGATTACGACGACATGCGAGGTCAAGCCAGCTGGGAGAGTGCCGCAGTGCTCGGACACAGAGAACAGTGTCCGCATTTGGCGTGCAGTTCCGCGTGATCTGGCACGACTGCGGCTCGACCACCGGCCACAACCTGCGTGAGGAATCACCTCTGGGATTGAACCAGCTACATCAGTGCGTGAACGGTCGCATGCAATCGATATAGTCACAACGAGCCCGAATTCAGTGCGGTTCAACCAAGGTGGCAGCCAGCAGATTTTCGTTCAGCAGATATGCGAGGCATGCACATTATTGTCTCACGGTTTCAGAGCACATGTGTAAGGGCAGTAAATCTGGATGAAGGTAATCTCTGGAATGTTCATCATTAGCCCTATTTAGTAAGGCATTTTCATGCTTGGCATATTTTCATATTGTCAGTCGCCTCAATTCCGTCGTGTCTCAGCAACCTCAGCAACACAAAGATATACCCTTGGTATGCATATTCGGTAAATCAGTGCCGATCTTTCCTGCTATAACATTTCACATTCAGAATGTTAATAGTGTGCTCCATGATTTGGGAAGAATTAGCCTTGTGAGCAGATGTGACCGATGAGACGTCAATAATGTTCTAGAAGACTTGCAGGCGTGCATAAAGCTGTATTTAGAGTACGTATTTAACAGCTCGTGGATAATGTTATGAGGTGGCTGAAGTTTGCATACCGACTATGTTATTAGTTGTGAAACAAATCGTTTACGGTCTGCAACTGCGATTTGGAATCCGTACGACTTCCCTGGCCGCTTGCCTATCCCAGCAACTGTCACAGCTCGCTGTTGAAGTCACATCCCCATCGTGCAGCTCACCCGCCCCCAACGTCGCTTTCAATCCAAACCAACTCCAGGATCGTGCAGTAACACGGTGAGACGTACCGGTGAAAAAGAAGGGCTGTTTTGACCGGAGTGTGGATAAGTCTAGAGGGACGTCCGTCCGCCGGGCTCAACCATATCGGTTCATCCTATCCCGACTTCTATGCCGTCTGTGATCCACTGATGCTTGCTCCGTCCCCGGTCTCCTCCCCCCACATGTGCGGCCGCGGCTGTCTTATATTACCGCGCCGTGATAGTCCGTCGTCCAGGCGTAGACCATTGACCGCCGTGCAGCTGCCCAACTTTCCACATAGTAAATTGGGCTCTTAATTTAGGTGTCACTCTCCCGTAATGAAGCTGAGTGCACGAAAGCTGCATTTTATTGCAATAACGTCGTTAATAATTGTGATACATGTCTATTTCGATCTGCTGTCCCACGATATGTTCGGGCACCCAAAGTAATGCTTTGGCACCCACAACAGGTCATTACCTATGTCTTGAGCTTATACAATTCACATACACTGGATTAAATTGAATTCAGACCCAGTTCGCCACTTTCAGTATTTGTTTGTGGTGCTGGGAGAATATGGTGAGTCATACTGCAACGATACCTTGAAGTTATGCTCGTCTTTTGATTGCCTTGCATGCACTGATAGTACGAAGAGTAGACATGCAATCAGGAAATGACTTACTTCCCGTTACTTTGCAATTCCCTCATTTCTGTATTGCAAGGTAATCGTTGCAATCACCATGTTCACAATTCTCTGATTGCGCAAGCGTCCTGAGCAGTGTTGTATCAGTACATATGCTCCTCAGAAGTACTGGATGACTCAATATTTGTACGGAAGGAATATACCAAATCCACAGCTATTATTGTGCCTACTTTTTTGGCAAAAGCGAATATGAACGTAGGAAAGAAACCGTCTTTGAGTTATCAGTGTTCCCAATTCTTTCGAGCGGTCTGTGCTCGTGAATACGCCCTCACACACACCCGCACACATTTGGTTACAGCTACGGTGCCATAGGATGCGATGCGTGTTGCAGATACGCACTGGTATGTGATGCTAGGAACGCTGTACTGAGCTATGCGATTTTTCTTGCTTGTTTCCTTTTACTTTTATGTTTGCAACTATTCGTATTTGCATACTTCTTGGTGAACAAGCTTGCCATCGGGCACTTTTTATGCAATGCGTTAATGCTTAGAAGTGCACACAGTCGGTTCGATCTTTCCATTACCGTATTAATTTCGATGGCAAGCTAACGATAGGTTGAGTTAAAGTGAAAGTAAAGAAGTCCACGACGAGAGGTGATTAAAATTATCATAGCTCCTTCTGTTTGTGTTGCAGGTGACCATGTGCTGACTTGGTCATATAGGCATGCACAGCGATATTTGCATGCATGCACAGTGATATAGTTTCTGCACATTTGCATGCACAGTGATATAGGCGGCTCGGATGAATGCCATTCCCACTTGTGGATCATCTTTGAATGAACCCATTTGGTTCTTACGGCTGGACTGCCAGGAATGTTGATTGGGAAGGAGGATATAGACTGCAACAGTTCCGTTACGGACCTCGGCAGGAAGACAGGTGCAATTCAGGAAATGCAGCTCGCGTGAGAACTTGTCATCGAATTTGAAGCCCCAATACTTTCCGTGATAAATATCGATTTCATGTCACTCGGCTGAAAGAAGTCGTGTCAGAATGTGGGATATCGGGGCATTTCAGCATGACTGTCCACCGAATTATTGCCATTTTTAACTTGGTCCTTTCGACGGATTTCCTCTGGCCTGCTTCCCAACGAAATGCACGCTTTGTGTTCGCCACACCAAGCCGGTGCAATTTGGCACCAGGTTTCACGAGGTGACCCCTGTCGTTCCTCAACGTCTGCGTCTGAAGGGCGAGGTCAAACGTTAATGTCAGCCCCGACGTGTCCGACGTGCTCGCATGTTTTGCATCGCATCAAACGAATGCACGGATGCCGGTTGTTGGCAATCTAACTGAGCGATGGAGCACTGCTCACCTTATCAGGTGGACACTCAATGGCTTGTTGTTGGCACTGGGAACCATCTTCCGGGCTTTATGAATGCCGCCCGCGAATACCAAGTGCTCTGATTGTCCATCCATTTGCATTCAACCTTCGCGGAATGATCTCAGAATGGCACGTCGCCGTGTATTTGTAATTGAAGCTGCCGGATTTGGTTTCGATTTGGATGCAAGTGCTTCTCGACTCTCTTGTCCAGGGTCCGCACAGCTGTATTACGATTCAATGTCCCTTAGCTTGTCGCATCATACCGTCCCCGCAACCATTCATAACTCCTAGCCCGGACCTCGCGTTCGAGTTTATTAACACCACACCCATCTTAACCCCGGTCAACTTGACCAGCCACACGTGCATGCGCCACACCCGACTCCGACCATTCATCTGACCTTGACCTGCGCTCTGAAGACGATGCCCTTCTGACGTGCTGTGCGCTCACTTTTCCACGAGGGCTCGCGAAGTGTCTGGAGAAACGCGAAACACTCGTGCCCAGCCAGACTGGTGGCGCTCCAAATAGCGCAACAAAAACCGACCACCGCTAATTGCTGTAGCAGCTGGAGGTTTTTCTCCGGTCGGCTGTCTGTATGCAGTTCTCAGGCGTCCTCTGTTGGCTTGTGTACGCCGTGTGCGTGAGCACGTCATCATGGGTACAGACGTCTCGCCCGCAAACGCGGTGAGTGCTTTGGAACTTCCGTGTGCTCTCTATGCAAAGTATACATACCTCTTGGCAAAGATTGCGTTTGTGAACTTTTGTGTAATTTGGCATTCGAAAATTTAGCATTAGAAAATTTAATGTCATCTTGCTGCTATCTTTATCACAGTGCATGCATTCCTTTTTGCCACATGAAACGCTACATTGCTATATCGCTTACGTATTGATTTCCAGTAGCATACGACAGTTAGGAAACAATCTTACCATCACAGACTTTCAATGGAAGCCGCTGTAGCTTCGGTTTCCGTGAGGCCACTCGGGAGGGCGGGAGAGATGGGGGGGGGGTGCACTGGGTCGTGGCAATTTCCACGGGACGGCGGAATTTGAGAGGAGTGGAGGTTGCGTGTTTCTGACCCACCATCCAATTTCTGGCGACAATTCGGTGAATTAGCCACTTGTGTCTCGTCTCCTCCGCCAAGTCAAGTTGATTGGCTAGAAGAGTCAACGCTTCTGGATGTCCTGTGTGACAACAACCTACAGAGACGCTATGCACACCTTTATGTTTGCAGCCACGTACAGGTTTACGACCGCCCCTCCGGTATGTCTGAGGCAGCTAAGCAGAGGTTAATGCTATGCACGCTGCCTGTTCCGCCGGCGACAGAGACTGATCCGCGGCTTTGAGCTGTGATATCACACCGTTATCTGAACCACAGGGACCACCCAATTGCCATGTGCCTCTTATCCTGAACTGCATTGTATCAACTATATACTTATATATATACTATATGATGGCTATATCATTGCATGATATATAGTTATCATCACCTTTCACATCCTATCATTATAACTTTGTCCTTGGGCCCTGAAAGCCTGATTTCAGTCTCGTATGTCTTAGGATGCCTCTTCTTCACCGTCTTAGCTCAGTACGATTACCTGATGCTTTCAATTATTCGAAACGCCGGTTGCTGATCCGATGTTCCGGTCCCTGATCCCGGACTCTTGACCTGCCTACAGTGGTGCGCAAGAGATGGGGTCGTATATATATAAACGAACCTGAAGTCTCCTCAAATTTTGATGCCGTCCTATGGCATTGCATGGGACGATGCGATTTCGTCATCAATCTTCTCCCAACAGCTCTGAATATGGTCATACTTGTCGAAAGCATACGCCCGGGACTGCTGGTGAGGGGAGGGGAGGCAGTGACCACGTTTCTGTGCAGACCGAAGCGGCGCACTTGGGCACCACGGCGCGCGCTACAATCGCGACCATCGCGGACTGTCGATCCGGCAGCCCGGCCGAGTTCAGTGCACCCGGCCGTCTGGGTCGGCCCGGCCTGCAGAGGAGGGTACGCAGCTGTTTACCGTAGCGCCAGCGGCTCCGTCTGGGTCGGCCCGGCCTGTAGTGGCTGACCGTCTACAGAGGAGGTACGCAGCTGTTTACCGTAGCGCCACCGGCTCCGTCTGGGTCGGCCTGGCCTGTAGTGGCTGACCGTCTATAGAGGAGGTACGCAGCTGTTTACCGTAGCGCCACCGGCTCCGTCTTGGTTTGCCCGGCCTGTAGTGGCTGACCGTCTACAGAGGAGGGTACGCAGCTGTTTACGTAACGCCACCGGCTCCGTCTGTCGCCCGGCCTGTAGTGGCTGACCGTCACAGAGGAGGGTACGCAGCTGTTTACCGTAGCGCCACCGGCTCCGTCTTGGTTTGCCCGGCCTGTAGTGGCTGACCGTCTACAGAGGAGGTACGCAGCTGTTTACCGTAGCGCCACCGGCTCCGTCTGGGTCGGCCCGGCCTGTAGTGGCTGACCGTCTACAGAGGAGGTACGTAGCTGTTTACCGTAGCGCCACCGGCTCCGTCTGGGTCGGCCCGCCTGTAGCGGTGGCCGGCTGACGCTACAGAGGAGGTACGCAGCTGTTTACCGTAGCGCCACCGGCTCCGTCTGGGCGGCCTAGCCTCAGGGGGGGGCCTGTCTACAGAGGAGGGTACGCAGCTGTTTACCGTAGCGCCACCGGCTCCGTCTTGGTTTGCCCGGCCTGTAGTGGCTGACCGTCTACAGAGGAGGTACGCAGCTGTTTACCGTAGCGCCACCGGCTCCGTCTGGGTCGGCCCGGCCTGCGGTGGCTGACCGTCTACAGAGGAGGTACGCAGCTGTTTACCGTAGCGCCACCGGCTCCGTCTGGGTCGGCCCGGCCTGCGGTGGCTGACCGTCTACAGAGGAGGTACGCAGCTGTTTACCGTAGCGCCACCGGCTCCGTCTGTCGGCCCGGCCGGGGGTGGCTGACCGTCTACAGAGGAGGGTACGCAGCTGTTTACCGTAACGCCACCGGCTCCGTCTGGCTGCGTCAGCTGAGTGCCCAATTCTGAGGCTCGCTCCAGGGCCGACCGAAAACCATCACTTTAACGTGTATCTTTAACCCTCTCCGGTCAGATTCTCACACACACCCCATCTCTCGGGGGAGGGGGGATAGCAACCCCCTATAAAATCCAAACTAAGCGTCGCACGAAAACGAAAGTCATCGGAAAGAGCCCCACGAGTAGGGGCCGGATCCACCCGATAAAACAATTTCCTCCAAAAGTGACGCCACTAGGGGGGCTAAATTTTCACGAGTTTTTACGACTAACATTATGTTTTTGGCTCTGGGAAGCTCATTTCGGGGGATATTTGAGAAAAAAATATTTGTAATCAGAAAAGGACGGCGAAATCGACCAAGGCCATACAAATTTTTGGCACCCGAAAAATAGAATACATTTGTTGAAATTTCAAAATTTTGAGTTTTCAAGTTTTATTTAGTTTTCCTATGCTAATGAGTAGAGCAGACCAAGAAACGTTGTTGGAAGTCAACTTGCTCTAATAAAAAATGATTACTTTACCCATAACCTTCGATTTTAACTCTAATAGGCAAATATGCTTACTTAATAAGCAGTAAAAAATGAGGAAAAAGGGAGAACATCACTTGACCTTGACTAACTAGTTGACCCTAGATGACCTGACTTCAAAAATTTTGAAATAGCATGTCAAATTGATGTGGGAAAAGGTATGCCAAATTTTGGCGCGCTGCCCGCGCTGTTCGTTCACTATCCGCGAAAAACCTGAGGAGGCGGCGGTTGAACCCCCCCCCGAGATGGCGCGGGTTAGCATGACTATAATAGAACTATGAACTATAACTTTAACTAACTTAACATCCACTTGAAGCCATGAACGTTTCCATGATGCAAAATGCGGGCTTGATGTGCACAATTTTGAGATGCTTGCAAATAGTTAAGACAAGATCTAGTTAGTACATGTATCTCTTCATAACTGGCAAACAGTTCAAAATCAAGTCGATTATTTTCCTTGTATTGATGTGAAATGTCCTTCGATTGTGGTGTGAATACTCCACAGACGCTTGGCATCTGGCCTGCTCAACTCAGTAACTAGCTAATAAATGTCAAACAGTAAAAGTGACTAGTTATTCGCCGTTCAACCAGCCGCTAGATGGCAGTACAATTTTTTTTTAAAGATGGCGGTTCTGTGAAGGATAAACAATACGCGTGCCGTACTACGTGATACTGCCTGAGCTTGCTTCATAGTAAAACAGATGGATTCTACGATACCGAAAGTATCAATTTTGCAAATATATCTGCGATAAAAAGTATATCGGCGATAAAAAGCGTCGTGCCATCGAGGGCGAAGGTGTACTCGATGCAGGACACATTATTTGTTGTGGTACGATTGAGAAAGAACCAGTCAAGGTTATCGTGGAGGCACTGCATACAATCCAGCCCCCTACGCGAGAAGCTCCATGAGCTGCATGCTGTGGTGAAGTGTGGGAGATTCTGGGTTCAGTGCTCATGCAAAACTGACCTCTCAGAAAACTGCAAGAATTGCATTGCTCTGCTACCATAACTAAACAGGTGAGGAATGTGAAGGCTTGAGTGATTGTCATGATTGGCAGAACTGTGCTATATATCTAATATGGAAATAACAAATTAGCATTAGCAGGGCATACAACCAGGAGATTCTGGCCCTGATGCCATCAGAATTCCCATATATGTTTGGCACCATCATGCAAATGAGGAAGACCTGCTAAATTATTGATGTTGCTAATAGCTGATTCGACCATAGTGCTTTCATGTATCTGCTTACTTCTTACCGCAACTCCTAACTTAAAGCAAATGAGTTTAGGCTAGGTTTTGGTCTTATTTTAATTTTCACATTTTAGACATGTTTGTGAATGGTTTGAAAATCATTTATTTCAACGTTTCTCCCAAGTGTTTGGCCTAAAAATTAACCTATAAGTTCTAATAAGGTAAACTAGTTTTAACACGCGCCCTGGAGGGCCCCTGAAAATAACGCGCAATGGTGGGGGGGGGGGGCGGATTCCGCCCCCTAAGATCTCAGCTCCTATGAAGGCTAGGGAAACGAAATCCACAGGGTGGATGGGCACGATAGTGACCTCTATTATGTGCAAAGATCATGACCTTAGGTCAATATCTTCAAGGTCAAATGAGGTCAAAATAGCAACATTTCCAGGTTTTGCGTGGCTTGGCTTGTCATTGTTATGGATCGCTGTGGTTGTGTTTAAATGCTCCAAAATGGGCATTAATGATATTTTGGACATTACTAATGATGCAATACAGATGTCAGATCCGCTATTTGACCTCAGGTCACCTATATAGGAGCACTTTATTAGGTCATTACCTGCTCCAGTTACCGGAACCGGGCTCCCATCCCGGCTGCTCCGTTGGGCGGCTCGGCACAATCGGCTTCGCAAAGAAAGGAGTGAAATACATGAATAAAGTATGGAAACGCTTAGGCACACAATGACAAACAGTAGATTTCGGGATGTATAAGGAGTAACATGTAAAGTGACATCAATCGCATGACAGTCATTTGTATTTATGACACATTCCAGTTGGCCAAGTTTGGTTCTATTAGCCTATCATGAACTTGACCTGACTTGACCTCGGTGACCTAACATGACTTTTAAATTACATAGCATAACAATATGCATCAAAGAAGTCGCTAGTGTTGTCAAGAACACTTCCCTATTGCCAATATATGGGAAGCGCATCAGCACCGATTTTTGTGGTCTGGCGCTGCAAATTGTTTTTATTTTAACGGCCCCTAACTTGAAAACTTCTCGGCCGATTTTCATTTTTCTTGCATTAAGCAATGCGCCGGTCATTTCGAAGCAATTGCGCGAAAGAATTTGGCCTATATCGGCCGGTACAATATGGAGTTATGTACGAAAAATCGGAAGGATTGGCGGATTTCACCATACCCCCTCTAGGGCGTGTGTTAACCTGTTATGAACTTGACCTGACTTGACCTCGGTGACTTGACATGACTCTGGAACAATGTAGCATGACAATGTACATCAAACAAGTCGCTAGTTTTGCCAAGAACACTTCCTTTTTGCTAATATACGGGAAGCGCATCAGCGCCGATATTTGTGATCTGGCGCTGATTTTTTTTTACTTTAGCGACCCCTAATTCGAAATATATTCCGTCGATATTCATTTTTCTTACTTCAAACAACGCGCCGGACATTTATTGGCAGGTACACAAAAAATGGCGTATATCGGCCGGTAAAATCTGGGGATATCTGTGGAAATCGGAGGGGTGGGCGGATTTCGCCCCCCCTCCAGTGCGCGTGTTAAGGTGTTTTATACATTTTTCGACTTACTTTTCCCAATGCAATGCTTTGGATGTGGCCAACATGATGTGACCACGCAGTTCCTGTGCAAATGCGTATTTTTCAGTTTGCATAAAAAATAACGCCAACAAGGACGTTGAATTAGGTAACACAGCAAAACGGTTGGCATGCACCTTTGTCGGCGCCGCCGGAACTGCCCGGACCCTGCCATACAGCTGTATGGTGAGCAAGTTCCCTTCCGACAAGTCGCTCGATTCTTGGGAGTTACTTTTGACACTCGTCTTAACTACAAGGAACATTTTTAAAACACTTCGGGAGAAATGTTTTACATCCCTAAACCTGCTAAAGATGGTTGCACGCTCATCTTACGGAGGAGACAGGAAAACTATGTTATTGTTGTATCGCTCTCTCATTCGTTCGAAACTGGACTGCGCATGCTTCATATATGACAGCGCATGTGCAACAAGCAAACGCTAGGTGGACACTGTACACCACTCGGCTCTCCGCATAGTGACCGGCGCTTTCCGCACTTCACCTTCTGCCAGCCTTCTGGCTGAAGCCCACGAGTCGCCACTCTCGCTCCGCCGCGAAATGCTCGGGATGCGCTATGCCTGTAAGCTGCGCCAATTCCCTGGCCATCCCGCATATTCGCACGTGTTCTCCCATCGACTCCTTGCATCATTCTGTCGCGGACGTACCATTCATACCACCCCCTTCTGCGTTCGCATACGCAGGCTCTTTGAGGACAGCGAGATTCGACCGAAGGGGATTATGCGGTTCAATCCGGTTCAGGCGCCGCCGTGGCAAGTGAATCCCCGTATAATAGATGTCACTTTCCTCTGTTGGAAAGGACCATGTTTCACCACAGTACCGACTGTCATGTGCGCTAGAGCACATAGCCTCCTTCGAGGGATACATCCCAACTTACACAGATGGATCCAAGACTGACGCTGGTGTGGGCAGTGCATTTGTTATTGGGCCTCTGTCAAGATATTTTTCCCTACCACCACATGCAACTGTTTACACTTCAGAGTTGGTGGCGATCACAAAGGCACACAGCTTTATTGAAGTGTGGAAGGATGCCTCGCATGTCATTTTCACCGACTCACTGAGCAGTCTCTGGGCGCTAAAACAGTTTAACCCACCTGACCCCATTTTACAGGACGTTTTACGCCGTCTCGGATCACTTGCTCAAGCTGGGAAGACTATTGTCCTCTGTTGGATCCCGAGCCATATTGGCATCGTGGGGAACGAGGCAGCCAATGCTGCTGCAAAGCGAGCAGCACAAGCCCCATATATGCGATATATGCCGCTCCCCGCGAGGGAGTATGATCACTCTATCACGACCTTTGGTTTTTTGTTTAATGGCAGTCTAGTTGGGACACATTGCAGGACAACAAACTGCGAGCAATCAAGCCATGTCTTGGGGAGTGGCCCTCATCCTATCGTAGGACGAGGCGGTACGAGGTCGTGCTCTGCCGCCTTAGGCTAGGGCACACCCACCCAACGCACCACTATCTGCTCTGTGGGGAGGACAGGCCAAGCTGCCCTCGATGTTACGCACCACTGTCAGTACGTCACATTCTGATATCCTGCCCCCTGCTCGCCGATGCTCGAAGACACCTTCTTGGAGTCGTGCAGCCACCGTCACTCCGCGAACTCCTGGGCGACGACTCACGCGTTGTAACTTCAGGACAGCTGATTCGCTTTCTCTCGGATGTCAAATTTAGTGCGATTTGCACACCTCACTGACATGTATACGCTCGGAACCTTGACATGTCGCTGTTCCACTGATGTTTGCTTGCGCTTGCTCTTTCCGTTTCACCGTTTCCCTGATGGTACTTCCATTTCACTGTTCCACTGATGATGTTTGCTTGCGCTTGCTCTATCGGTTTCACTGATGTTACTCCCGTTTCACTGTTCCACTGATGATGTTTGCTTGCACTTGCTCTTTCTGTTTCACCGTTTCACTGATGTTGCTTCCAATTCACTGTTTCACTGATGACGCTGCTGGCATTTCAATGTTTCACTGACGATGTTATGAGCGCTACATGATCAACGCAGTCGACACGCCCCTAAATTCCAAGAACCAACCAACCAGGTAACATGGCATAAAAATAAGTTAAGAATAAATATGCAATGTAACCTAACCTAACCTAACACAGCCTAGACTAGTCTTACCTCCCACATAAAGGACAAATTTGAAAAATAGAAAAATATTAACCTCTTCACAATTTTTTTATCAGAGTAAAAGTCAAACATAACGTGACAAACCTGTTCTTTGGAAAGAAATTGAGCTTTTAAATTTCAATAAAGACAAATTCGTCAAAACTAAAAAACTGACCTTGCCTAACCAAACCAACACTAGACACTGTCGGCATCATGGAGTGGAGTGGCATATGTGGAAAACTCGACTTGTTAATACCATAAAGCACAATAATGCCTTCAATAAAGCTTCCATACCTTTTCTTCGGTATATATTTTCCCACCGACACGTTTGGATATAATTGCCCTTATGAACTCATATATATATATATATATATATATATATATATATATATATATATATATATATATATATATAATTGCCCTTACCACTCATATCTGTTTCAAATGCCAGTATGCATTCTAAACAGATATGAGTGGTCACGTCATCCTAGTTATTTCAAGAATTGTGTTAGTACATTTTTGGACATGCCTTATCCGAATTAAAATACAAGTATCTGAAATATTATGCCACATTTCTCTCATCCTTTAAAAGCAGCTTGATAGTGCATGCAAATTCTGATGGTGAATACCACTGTTGTGCGACTACTTGGAGGTCGATCAAAATGTTACTGTAGCATGACATTGATTCCTTTGCTTGATGCTGTGCTAGCAATATCAAAAGTACATCAGCCTCCAGTCCAATCATCATGGGTTGGGTTGTAGTTTTAGTTTTTCAAGCTCATCACAGGTGTTCTCCTGCAGAGCAGCTCCAGCATTTGACTGGCTAATCGAAACCTACCTTCCAGCCCGACTGCAAATCATGGAAGACAGTTTCTGAAAATATCACAGATTGTGGTGGGTGCTCCACCCAGGTATATTTAATTTTTTAATACTGAAATATAAATTTGAATGATATTGCACTCCCTTTTTCTTGTGATGATATTTTGTATACGTAGTTCCTCATCACAACACTGTTGTAATTAAAAAAATGCAGCCAAGTTTCACATGTATTCACTGGTGGTTTATTGTGAAAATTATACCGATATTTACGGTACGTTTTCAAATGAATTTCACCCTTATGTAGATTTACAGTGTTAATTGTCCACTAAGAACTTAGGCTGAAAGGTATGGGAATCAGTGATGCAGTGTGGCCAGGTACTTTTACAAATTTGAGTGCAGTACAGTATCAGTCTGCTGCGTGCAAATATGTTGCATGCATGCCACTCTGGCTGGTGTGCATTCTTGTTTTCAAATTGTTTTTGGTGGGACGCCAGACTTGTCACGCTGTTATCCCACATACAGTAGTTTAACGTGTCTGCCGATAGGTGGCAACTCTTTCGCCTTGAACGGTCAATAACATCGCTGGTGTGAAATGGCGTGAACAGCTGACGTGGCAAATTGAACATGGAGACGTCGGGTTGACAAACTGGATCGGCCAACAACGCAGCTTAAGAGGGGCCAAGCGGAAAAGTTGTCCCTCGAAGTCGGTGTTCTCCCTTCGCATCCCCTCCCGTTGGCACGTGTTCAGCATCACAGCCCCTCTACTTGTGCAGCATTAATTAATCCATCCGTCAGAGAACCCGTGCTCTTCGTCCTATCCTGGACATGTTCATATGCTGCTGTGGTTGATGTGGTTGATCAGTGTGCAATCCCTAGTCCTCAATCCATCCGCATTCTTTGGTCCTTAGTCTTCCGTCCCCAGGCTTCCGTTCCCGTCCACAAGTTTCACAGTGTCCTGTGTAAAGCTGCCAACACTGGTGTTTAGCCTCCTCCTTTGACAACGTTTCTGCCTCTACGCTAGGTTCGCACCACGAACGTGCCGCAACCCGTACGCGTTCCGCTGCTGCCGGCTGATTGGTCTGCCGCCGACGACAGCCGTGCGACGGCCAATCTCACCTTGACACCGGCGCCGACCCCTGACCCCGGCCGGGCCCATTACGCCATGCGCGCGCGGTCGGCCACCGGCAGCCTTTCTCTGTCCCACTCCGCGCATGTCGAGCGCGCCGAGCCGGCCGCGCCGAATCCGGCGCAGACAAAGCCGCCACCGCCGGCGCCCGGCCGGCGCCCGGGATGGCGTTGGGCGGGGTCACAGGCCAAACGGCGGCGGGCCAGGTTCGGCCGTTCCGTGCTGCATTTTCCGCGGGATCGGCGCCGCGTCAGCCGAACAAAGCTGTCCACCAGCACCGTTATAGTCGGCAGTAGCCGAGCGGCACGGCACACCATCTGATCCGTGCAGCGCCAACACCCATGTTGCTAAATTCCGAGTGAGATATAGGGAGGTGCGACCATGGAACGTCTGCGGTCAGCTGAGTTATCGGCTGCCATCGGCCGTCGCTGCAGACCGAACACGTGGGCTCATCTCTGTATGTGTGTGTATGTGTGTGTGCATGAATGTGTGTGTATGCGCCACCACAATGTCGCTGACCTACCCTACCCCGGTGAGCTGTTTCGTTTTTACGCTTGGCTGGGCGGGAGCGGCGTGCAGACGGGTACGTTATTGTGCGTCATGAGGCCGGTTTCCGGCGGAGGTGGCGGCCCGCGGCCCCCCGTCACGGCCGTCACCAGCTGACTGACTGGTGTGGCGTGCTGGTCACCTGCCAAGTTAACACCGGAAGGCTGCTGGATCGCGTCCTTCAGTACACGAACATTTTGCGGTTATGCTGCACTCAGTCCTTGTGCTACGATGCTCGTATCATTGGGTGTTACCACATATGCACTTGGTGATGGGCAATGGATCACCATTTCTGCAGGTGCTATTGCGTTCACATAGTAGAATGGAGAATTTTATATTGTAAGGCGGTTAAAATGCAACATGATAACTTAAAGCGGAATTTTAAGGTTTTCCAGGTATTGGGATTGAAGTTTAAACAAAAAATCCCCTACCCATTAATAGGTAGGCAGGAGTGCCCTTCCATACCCGTGTGACCTAATTACGTTAAATTCCAAGGGTGAGAGGTAGGACGTGGTAAGCAAATCAAGGCACGTCACACCACTCCCCGCTCCTGTTTCTTGCTAGACAGATCCCGCCACCAGATATTAGAGATATTCCTGAAGCCCTCTCAGACGATTAGCAATGCTAGTAACGTCTTCGAGGGCTCCAGGAAAATAACTGCTATAGGTGTTAATGGGAAATAATACAAAATCATAATATTGCACATGCATTTCCTAAAGTACTACTTCACTAAGGAGAAAGGACGAACCAAGTATGAAGAAGAAGAAAGAAAAGAAAACATGATTCTTACCACGCGCCCTGGAGGGCCTCTGAAATAACGCGCACTGGAGGGGGGGGGGGGGGGGCGGATTCCGCCCCTCTAAGATCTCCGCTCCTATGAAGGCTAGAGCAACGAAATTCACAGGGTGGATGGGCACGATAGTGAACTCTATTGTGTGCAATGTTCATGACCTTAGGTTAATATCTTCAAGGTCAAATGAGGTGAAAATAACAAAATTTTCTGGTTTTGCGTGGCTTGGCTTGTCATTGTTATGGATCGCTGTGATTGTGTTTAAATGCTCCAAAATTGGCATTAATGATGTTTTGGACATTACTGATGATGCAATACAGATCCGCCATTTGACCTCAGGTCACCTATATAGGAGCACTTTATTAGGTCATTACCTGCTCCAGTTACCGGAACCGGGCTCCCATGCCGACTGCTCCGTTGGGCGGCTCGGCACAATCGGTTTCGCAAAGAAAGGAGTGAAATACATGAATAAAGTATGGAAACGCTTAGGCACACAATGACAAACAGTAGATTTCGGGATGTATAGGGAGTAACGTGTAAAGTGACATCAATCGCATGACAGTCATTTGCATTTATGACACATTCCAGTTGACCAAGTTTGGTTCCATTAGCCTATCATGAACTTGACCTGACTTGACCTCGGCGACCTAACATGACTTTTAAATTATATAGCATAACAATATGCATCAACAAGTCGCTAGTGTTGTCAAGAACACTTCCCTATTGCCAATATACGGGAAGCGCATCAGCGCCGATTTTTGTGGTCTGGCGCTGCGAATTGTTTTTACTTTAACGGCCCCTAACTTGAACACTTCTCGGCCGATTTCCACTTTTCTTGCTTTAAGCAATGCGCCGGTCATTTCTAAGCAGGTACGCGAAAAATTTGGCGTATATCGTCCGGTACAATATGGAGTTATGTACGAAAAATCGGAAGTATTGGCGGATTTCGTCATACCCCCTCTAGGGCGCGTGTTAACCTGTTATGTACTTGACCTGACTTGACCTCGGTGACTTGACATGACTCTGGGACAATGTAGCATGAAAATGTACATCAAACAAGTCGCTAGTTTTGCCAAGAACACTTCCTTTTTGCTAATATATGGGAAGCGCATCAGCGCCGATATTTGTGATCTGGCGCTGAGAAAATATTTTGACTTTAGCGACCCCTAACTCGAAAAATTCTCCGTCGATTTTCATTTTTCTTACTTCAAGCAACGCGCCGGTCATTTATTGGCAGGTACACAAATAATGACGTATATCGGCCGGTAAAATCTGGAGTTATCTACGAAAAACCGGAGGAGTGGGCGGATTTCGTCCCCCCTCCAGTGCGCGTGTTAAACGAAAATGTCCAAGTGATACCAGATCACATGCATAGCACATTACCATTACCAACATTCATTGAAAAAGTTCATAATTTCTAGTAATGTATTATCTGATGTTTCTTCAAGATGATTTTACTCCTAGGTACATCGTCAATCCTGTGGAAGTGAGAGCAGATTATTTTATTCCAGGCCTTTGGTGCAATAAAGGGTAATGAAAACAATCTATAATTGGTATCAGAAAAGGGTATTTGAAAATGTTATCTAACTCTGAGGCCACCTTGTTCATGAAGTTGAGATATATTAGAAAGAGGTGCTGGCAATGATTGATTTAGAAAACCTAACATGATGTAAATACATTGTTCATCAACTATGTCCAGAAGCTTGAGAACTCTATGTTTAATAAACAATTCATTTGTGTTGTATAAGTAAGGTTTCTTATCAACAATCTTAATAACACGCTTCTGTAGCTTAATAATCTTGTCGAGCCTAGAGCGGTATGTACTTCCCCAGACAACAGCACAATAATTTAGATATGGCAATATTAAATAAGTATACAGAAGAAGCAATTCACAAGTTGATAAAAAGTACCTAGACTTGCCTATAATTCCAATATTCCTGCTAAGTTTTGAAGAGATGGCATTTACATGGCTTTTCCATGTCATGTCTTCATCAATAAATACACCTAAATATTTTATACAGCTATGCCTTGTAATATTGGAAGTATTTATTTTGACATGAAGGCCATCACATGGCTTCCTGGAAAAAAATTCATATCCAGTCTTCTCAGCATTAATAGATAATCTGTTGGTATGAAACCATGCAATTATTTTGGGTATTACTTCATTTACTTTACTTTGTAATTCAGAATGATCTGTAATAGTTACGGCAGTGTCGTCTGCAAATATGTAAAAGCTAGCCCAATTGGAAACATTGCAGAGATCGTTATTGTATAGAGTAAATAGCAGAGGTCCAAGAATCTAACCTTGAGGAACACCTTTTGTGATATGTAATGGTTGGGAGATGATGTCATGTATCTTTGTTCTTTGAGATCTATTTGATAGGTATGAGGTTAACAGTTTATATATATATATATATATTACCTCTAAGGCCAATAAGGTTAAATTTTTGTAACAAAATTCTGATGCTGATGGTGTGAAAAGCTAATTTAAAATCTAGATACGGAGTACAAACTAATTTATTATTTACAAGGGATTTAGTTACTTCGTTATGCATCAGAGCAACTGGCATGTATGCGCTGTGTTCTTTTCTGAAGCCAAATTGCAATGGGTGCATGATATTATTCTCATTTATAAATGATGATAACCAAAGGTGTATTAATCTTTCCAGTACTTTCGAAAATACTGGTAGTAAAGAGAGTGGCCTATAATTAGTAAATTTATTATTTTACCCTGATTTATATACAGTAATTATAACTGCAGATTTTAATGTATCAGGGAATATTACAGTGTTCAGACAAAGATTAAAGAAATATGTTTAAATGTTGCAAAATACTTCTATATGTTCTAATCAAAATGTTTGTACTAATTTTATCCATACCTCCCCCAACAGGGTTTAAAGACTTAATAATGTCTTCAAATTGAGCATTATTAATAGAAGGAATATTGTTAATGCTTGCATAATTAGGTTGTGCAAGATAATATAATGGACTGATGTGTGTTGCATGTATTTTTTTCCAACTCGCTACCTATCGTTGAAAAAAAATGTATTAATTTTCTCAGGTATTTGTTCGTTTACACAGGTAGCGCCAGAGTTATCAACATAGCACATTGGAGGAACTGTTTGCCATTCATTCTTGTTTATAATTTCATTCAAATACTTCCATGTTTTTTGCCATCGCCTTTGCTATCCTGGAATTCCTTCTTGTAATATAATCGTTTGGCATCCCCAAGCACATTGCAAAGCATGTTCCTACACATTTTGTATTTATTTTCATTCAGTAAAATTATGTTCCTAATATATTTTGCTTAGAGTTTATTTTTTGTATTTATTGAACACAGAAGTTCAGGGGTTCCCCATTGTTAAATTGGATTATTTCCTCTACTGGATGGAAAATATTTAGATAATTTTTTAATACCTGTTTCATATGCCTTAATAAGTTTGTTACATGCTTGATTAGCATCAGTTTCATCTTGAAAGGCCTCCAAGGTACTAATGAGGTGATTATTTAATTCACTGATTTTATTTTTATCAAGGCCTGTCACTGAGTGTCTTGTTATAATTGTGCTTTGAATTAATGACAGATTAAGAAAAACTGGAAAATGATCTGATAAATCATGAAGTAAAATTCCTGAATTGTTCGAGACATTAACATCATTTATAAATATATTATCCAAAAGGGCATCAGAATTATTACAAATCCTGGTCGCTTTAGAGATTGTTGGGAAAAATCCATAGGAATTTAACATATTCATACAACTAAGTGTAGGTTTATCAGAGTGATATTTCAACAGATTATAATTGCAGTCCCCTGCTATGACACATGTACATTTAGTGTTTTCCAATGAGTCAAACATTTTTTTCCAAGCAGTCCATAAATAAAGTGTGGCTGAGGCTTGGAGGTCTATATATTTCCCCCCACTAGGAATCTCTTTACTGGTACAGCCAACTTCATTTTGATTTCCAGAAAATTGAACTGGAACACAAAAATGGACAATGAATGATCGGAAAGTAAAATGGAAAAAGGAAATTAGAGGTAAAGCTCACACCATAAGGAAGCATAGTTTGACAAACAAATTTAGATAGTTTTATGCCTAGATAAGATGATTGAGGAGCAAGGATTCTATTGCAAGTGAATTTTGATATATCTTCTAATTAAATTTAATGAAATGACTTTGCAGTTTATTAATTGATATGTTTAATCTCACCATACAATATTTTATAAAGATTAATGACGAAATCGAGCTCATCTGATGAATACGGTGTACATGTTTTGAACTTAGTTGCACTATGCTGAACTCTCGAAGTGGCAGCGGAACCACGGTATGTCACGGTCCTTTTTGTCGCGCATACTTCTCCTCGTTGTATTCCGCACACAACCGTTCAGCGCGCACCCTCCGTCGAATTGACCCTAGCCACGCATTCACCAGTCATCCACCCTGAGGGCATGCAGGCCACGTGATGTGATCGACGGATAGCCAAAGGAATTTAGCTTATGCCGGAGGGACCGACATCGGCAAAGTTTGGCTTTCAGACCTTTATTTTGAACATGAAATGCGATTACTTCAGATAAAACATCGTGGTTCTAGAACAACGCTACAGCAAAACATTACTGCTCCAGAAGCGTTCCGGTCTGGTCATCTTTTCTGGTCAGGTCGCCTAGATGAATTTTTGTCGTATATAAGAATACAAAAGTTTGGGTTCTTTTACGACGCATTGGACTGCTAGGTCATATTGCGTCGCCAACCTCTCACTGCGACTGGTCACGTGTGGACTCGGTAATCCCGCTGATAGCGGAATTCAAATCCACGATCTTGCGATCAAGAGCCCAGCATCATACCGTCTCAGCTATCGCAGTCCCCTGCCGTGTTTTCACGAGGGTAGACTAACTCTGGTTTCATTATCGCTGGCAGCTAATTGGTGGAATGCTACTCACTTTGCATGCCTGCTGCAGGTGCCATACAATAACAACATGCGTTCATGATAAATTTTATATCCAGGTACATGAGTCGGTGATCCTACCGACACTCCTACATTACAACTTGAGATCTTCGCAGGGTAGTCTCTGATGCACCATGATTACATTGGAAGAAGATGGCGACCAAGGTCGCGTCGCTCGCACAGATGGCCGCGTCATCGAGCTGCGGAGGGCAGGTCAAAGGTCGAGTGACCAGCACGCACGGCTAGTTACGTCCAGCACGCATATGCATTGCAAGAGCTGGCCTTGCAACCAAGAGGTTCTCGCGACCCCTCCCATCATGCTCGACCTCCCAAGTGGCTCTTCAGCAAAATCGCATGCTTTCGCTCCAGCAGCCCTGCAAGCTGTCTTTGCAATGATTCGGCTAGCATTGCATCGGCTATCGGTCAGCATTGCAGTGGCACTGCAGGTCGAGGTTTTCTCTAATGTGAGCTCGGACATCCCTAGTGTTGGCTTTGGTGGTGCGATGAATTTTATGCTTCCACGGCCCAAGTATGATGCTTTTATAATGCCCCTGTTCCTCTTACTGTTCTGAGTCGTGCCTGGAATCCTGCTGTGATTCGTACACCCAGAGCAACCATCACAGCCTGCAGGGCGCTACAGCATCTCCAGCGATGTCGTGAGGCGCCATGCGGGGCGGCCGCCACCGATGCCGGCGCCATCCCGTGGACAGTGAAGGCCATATCTCGCCGTCAGTCTTGTCCTGCCTCGCGACGACAGCCGGCTGAACCAGCTACACGGGTCCTCAGCTGGGGTAATCCCAGTCAGAGACCGGGCCAGCGCATGTTAAAGACGTGCGACATCGTGTACACACGGGTGCCACGTGATACCAGGAACCCGCACGGCGACGGCGGAGTCGTGTAAATCCCGGTGTCGCCCGCTCTGTCCTGGATTTACACGGCTAAGATGTCAAGTCGGCACTTCACGAGTATCATGTGGCGCTGTTCGTTTAATGACGGTGATGAATGAATTGAAGAAGATTGCAGCATAGCGTTTTGACCGTAGATGCAGAAAGATGTGATTCCTTGCCGCACAACCTGGCACCGGAAAACTGTAACCGTTACACTTCAAGCACAATGCAACTGCGGGCATTGGGGCGAAATGAAAAGAAAAACATGTCCTTGGAAATATCAAGACGTTTATGATATCCCTGCACAGACGCTACTTTGACTCGACCGTCAACGTGCGATCAATTGACACCACTTTTCCGCTACACGGCTTTTCAACAACGCCTTGGATTGCGTAGTTTTTTTCTTCTGAATGCATGTATGTTAATGACTTAGTTTACACTTCGTCCGATGCGTGGCGCTAGTGCCGTTGACCAGTCCGCACTTGGTGCTTAACGCCAATGGTACTACGATATAGCTGAAAATGGTATAGGAACAGGTAAGAGTATTAGAGGCTGGAATTATCACCTCCTTGTTCCAGGTGACAATATAATCCGTGGATCAGGTTATGTTTATGAATGTTATCTTAGTCGGCATCTACAAGTGATTCCATGATGAGATGCCGAATAATACCACACCAGCATATCCAATATCCGGACAGTATGACCCGATCACACACACCAACCTTGCCGCCGGCCTAGATACACCTACCGCCGGCTTTGACTGCCGGATCGCTTTCAGTTCTGCTTTCGTTCTGGCTGAGCTCTCGTCCACGTTGCCGACGCACAAAGGCCATCAGCAGCCACGTCCGTCTAATCTGACGTGGCGGCGACACCCGGCGACTCGCGCGCTTTCTCGACGAGGCGCCATTGCGACAGGCGGCCCCGCTCGGTCGCCCTAGGTGTACGACATAAGGGCGCGGCACCTTCACGTGGTCCAGACTGGAAATGGGACGGACTCGTGTGGCCTGCCGGCGGACGACCTGCGTTCGGCTGCGTGGTGACCGAGAGGTTGCACGCGATGTGTGCCGAGCTGGCCATTCGCCCCTCGTCGAGAGGTCTTCGTGCAGCTTGCAAAGTTTCAGTACCCTTGGCATTTTGGAATTCATGACAGCACACGGTTCTGATGCAAATGCTTTCGCTCTTTATTTTTACAGCTAAATCGTGTGAGTGTCTTTTTGCGACGGATTCCTAACAATTGGGGTCACATGTCATGTGGAGAACAGCCATTGCAAAACGGAGCAGGGCTCCTTTTCCTCTGGCTGATTTTTGTCTACGTATGCAGCTGCAATTTCGCATTCGTAACGAAAGATATGGAGGGAACTGCATGAGCATGGATCATCTGCGAATCGGCCTGAGACAGGTGGAAGACGCAATATTTGACCTAAACGAAAAAATTAACCGCATACCGTGCCGCTAGGCTCTGACCGGTGGAGGTCACTTAACATTCTTCAGGAAAGGTAGGCAAAGCAGCACGCATTCGGTAACGGGCACCTCGTGTAGTGCAAGGTTCGACTACATGTGCAAGCTGTCTTTTGCTGCGAGGACGATTGCACTAACCTCAAACAAGGTCCACGAACACCTCCACGCGCACACACCTCAAACTCAATTTGTTTTCGATCCATCTATTTCTGTCTTTTTCTTCCACTCGTTCTTTTTTGTTTCTTCCCTTCCCTCACATCCTATGTTGCGCTTTCTTTTTCTCACTTCCTGTTCTTTCTCTCGCTCTGGCTTTGACTCGTCTCGTTCTCTGCCCTTTTCTTCTTTCTTTGTTTCGTTCTCTTTTTCTTTCTCTCTTTCTTTCTGTTTTCCTCTCTCGTTTCGGGGCGCGGGACCGGTACGCGGGTGGTTCTGCCTCTACTGAGTTCGGCTTGTGTCGCTCGGTGCCAGCCGCAGGAGCCGCCGCTCCAGCGCCTCCAGCGCCGCGCGTGCCACCATTGAGCCGTCACACATCCACCGAGATGTGACACGGCTGCTAGGGACCCGTATCGCCCGGTGCCAGCCGCAGAGCGCCAGCGCCGCGCGTGCCCCCATTGAGTCTTCCCACTTCCCCCGAGGGGGGACACGGCTGCTAGGGACCCGTATCGCCCGGTGCCAGCCGCAGGAGCCGCCGCTCCAGCGCCTCCAGCGCCGCGCGTGCCACCATTGAGTCGTCACACTTCCACCGAGGTGTGACACGGCTGGGCGACGGGGAAAGTCGAAGGACGACGTGACTCGCACCTTGCCTTTGCAGCGTCACATGGCGGCGAAGACCATTATCTGAACCACAGGGGGCCGATGGCGACGTAAGGTAGTCTTACTGCAACTCTACCGTGATGCGTCACTGATCTTGAAGAGCCGTACTGTGGTCCTAAGATGGACATCGCCTGCCCCACGACAACCTTACAGCAGGTGTTATAGTGCGCCGGTCAGGTAACGGACTAGGATTACCGGTAGGGCCATTGGTGTCCTGCGCCTTTGCCTGCGGCGTTGTGACAGGACGCCCACGCCACCTTTTGTGGTAAGTTGATCCTGTCGGAAGTGGTGCGGTAACCCGACCAGCGATGCCTCTGATAGGCGGGGAGGGCAGGTAGGGGTATGCGATGAAAGGCGGCATGTTTCCTGCCATGTGACTCCGGACACAGGCGAGGGTGCGCCCTCAAGAGCGGCGTGTTTCCTGTCCCCCGACACGGTGCCACCGCCGGAAGTCCGCTGACCAGACAGCCGCTGTGGACGGATCAAATTCGGCGCTGGTGTATCCGGTCGCCTTAACCGATCTTATCCGGCCAAATGTCTCGGGTGAGTCACGACTCTTTAGAAAGGCTGGGGAGGATCAGCAAACGATGACACATACCATTCGAAAGCCAATCATGTGCTGATTACGAAACTGTATTTTTATCACAATCGGTCCATCATTTGACTTTGTGTCTTGAAAGCAACATAATATTTTGTTCGATTTTGTGATTATTTCAATTGACTCTGGTTGGATGCTTCCACCACGGTTATGCATCTATCTCGTTTAGTATGAATCAACTCCCCAAACCGTAGGTCACAATATTCAGTAGGATGCACTGTCGTGGACATATCACGGTGGGCGCGATAGTTCATAACACACTGATCTTCCATGTACGTGCGGCGTTACTTTCCGTCACATTTGCGCATGGAGTCGGCCGTGACAACACTCCGACGGGAAAATCGCATCCAGGAACCTGCTCTACGGAGATGATATTTTATCAAATATCTGATATATATCGGACAAATATACTGGTCGCGCTGCTGGCGAGTGTCCACTGGCCGTGCCTGTGTGACAGGCGCGACCCCAGCCTGTTAGGTACTCCAGTGATGTGCGGAGGAGCAGCTGGTTTTGTCTGTCCCTTGGCGTTTTGTCAGCGTGCACTCTCCGCCGTCGCGGCCCACGGACGAGATTTTCCATAGGCTCGTGTATTGGCCAGGGCAAGCAAGCCTAAACAAAGCACATTCAGCATCCTCAACGCTTCGAATGTCCTGAGGAACTTTGTTGGGAACTCGAATAACGCATCTAATAGAAGTAAACTATCCGAATTAGCTCATGCATCAATAGTTCATCAAATATCGCTTGTCTAGATTACTCCCCAATGGTGAATACTCATCCGTCGTGCCGTTACGTTCGATTTCCTGCGCATATGTAGCTGAAAGCAAGACGTAGTGCCAACACACGAAGGATCGAGGTTGATTTATTATTTAACCCGCTGTGAGACTCCCAAGGCAGTAAGTACATCCTACCGGATATCGTTGCCTACAGTTGAGATGCTGATTGGCACGACTTAAGGATGCTACATAGCCATCGCTTAGGCCGTCAGCTAAGCGAATTGAAACAGTTGAAAAAGCAAGCAAACGTAGGTGTTAAGAATTGATCGGTAAATTTAAGAGCACCAGAATATTCATAGTCAGCACACCAGCAGCTTTTTAATTGTACGTAACTTGTCTTTTTAGTGTCCCGAGCCCATCTAACGAGGTGTGGAGTGCCCAGACGGATTCGGAACTATGTGCTGATGTGGTTGTTGCAGTGGACGCACGTAACGGCGGTGGTGGTCCGATATTTGCGGAGCGACACATTTGCAGACAATGGGCAGTTTTGGCTGGACACAGCTGCGACAGGCCCTTCTATGTCAAAATGCTCGTGGAATTTGTATTGTTATGGCTACGATCGTGGGTACGCAGTTACCCCCGCCAGTCGGAGTAGAAATACGACACCGCCAACGCCAATATGAGAGGGAAGGTGATAAATGTACGAATTGCGACCACTACCAGAAGCAGTAATCATTGTCATCGAACGAGACGGCTCCAAACTGCTGCGTTGTGGTACTTTCACTTTGCAGGTTTCCCTCCAGTAGCTTTTTGCGCAGTCCTCTGACATATATACCTGATACCTTAAACGTCCTAGCTGACTGGTCTATAAATTGGATTTCCATGCTGATAGGACCAAGGCTGTCACACCTTCTCTCCGCGGAGGCAGCTTGGCCACGAGCAAAAACGTTTCATCCGATTTATTGGACACTGACGATCTCTGGAGCTATTTAGTGAGGGGGAGAAGTTTGCACGGCAAACGCAGATTCGTGCATGGCAATGCTGAGGAATATGTGGAAGCTGATCGAGTACAAAGGCACTGCTAGAAACACTCGAACGGTTAGCAACCAGTTTTGCATCATGCACAATGGTAATGTGCAAACCGGACTCGTGCCATGGTATTAATGTCCACGTAGCTATTTCAATAGGCGGTGCAGACGTAGCGTGGAGCTGAGTGCCGAAAAATCTCGTGCACATTCTCACGTACAGAAACACAAAGGAAGGTACAGAAACACAAAGGAACTGGATTAGGCATGGTTTTCATGTCACGTACTTTACTCAGATGCCCTCGTCTTGACGTCATCACATGATCATAAAGACATAAAGACATAAAAGATCAGTGCAGCTATGAGCCACAAGGGCCCTTCTTGGTTGCACTCTGTACACTGAACCAGTTGCCCACCAAATCGGTCAATCAGCCCTCCCTGTAATACCGAAAAGCAAGCCCTCTATTCTTATAATGATTTGATCAATGTTGCAAGCCATGGCTATCCCGTTATTGTGGCTGTTGAAATGTTTGTTTAATTAAATACGATGGGTTTGTGGCGCCGTGACGGGGGACGACCTTGTGGCGCCCACGCTCACTCCTCTGGCTAGCTGTGGTGAGACCACTGCGGCTTCTCGATAACGAGACTCCATCCCTGTTGACAAGCACCCCGTCTGGTCCACATCTGAGTCACAGCAGCGAATTTCATCACAGGCGCGGCAGCAGCTGACATCGGTTCCCAGGTATTTTGCCGGCGTCATCTTTAAGCAGTTAATCTCACAGGCATGACGGCTTATGTAGCCCATGTGCCAGTAATCCTCCTTCCAGACTCACTGCCGTATTGATCAACCCCTCTCAGATCTCACGTGTCGCCCTGACCTCACCGTGGTTTAGATCTGGGCTTTAGACAGTGGAGACATTGCGTGTGAATTGTCTTGGATCCCCCTGACACCAAATCCCGCACTTCCTCCTCGTATTTTATTTACTTCATGTGTTAATGTACGAACTATGCACAGAAATTATGCTCTTCGCTTTGTACATAGTCGAAAAGCAGCTCTTCACTTTTTAATGGGCGAAGTATGCATCGCATTCCATTTTATTTTGTTTTCCTTTCTCTTATAGTAAGCCCTTCAATGTACCATCAAGACAGTTAATGGTTAATGTTTCAAAATATTAGTGGCCATGACCCTGTCCCTCGCCTCCTTGCATTGCACGTCACTCGTTCATGCCACCAACCTATCGTTCTCGTCACCTAGGGCTAGGAACCCTTACATAGTCGAAAAGCCCACATTTTGCCACATGCACCCAAATCTGTAATACTTGCCAGTTTCCAGCGGTAAGTCAGAGACGGTCTCCGTGACGGTTAGCCGTTACCAGTCAGCCGCCTCACTGCAGTCATGCCACAGCCATCCATAGATCGACGCCCATTCTGCACTCTTTATGCCCGACCAAACCTACCCTCCTGCGCTTTTACAGCCACGCGGAACCTCCCTGCCCTGCCCTCCCCCTCCCCCACCACCCCGCCGACCTGCGCGACGCGCCGACGGCCGTCGACGGTGGTGGCGTGGGAGCGGCACCTGGCGGCGCGGGCGATCGCGCGCCGCGTCAGCCAGGCCTCGGCGCTGGAGGCGAGTGCACGTGAGCCGGGGAGGTGCGCGAAGTGCGTGGGGTCGCGCCGCGCGAGCATCGACTTTGTGGACGTGAGGCGCACCGAGCACGGCCGGATTTATGGGACGACGGTGGTGGAGATGATCCAGGTGGCAAGGTAAGCGGCCGGAAGGTGACAAGCGTTGGTGACAGATCACACGTCGTATGCATTGGCAGAGGGGAATCACCTCCGTGTCTGGTGTTTGTCATAAGGCTGATCGATGTGCCTTCACGAGTGGCGTGAGAGTAACCGCATGAAAACGAAAACGAGACCGGCTCTGCGGCTGCAACTCAGTGGCCAAGTCGCAGCAAACGACCGCGTCCCCGCACGGTGACGTCACACGGCGCGTGCTGCCGCACTGAGCGTCACACATCGAATTCGAGGCCGGCCTGACAGCGGCCGGTGAGCTGTGAGAGGGTGCGGCTGATCGCTCCGAGGTGTGCATGCTACTCACGTGCGTCGGCGGCGGCAGCGGCGGCTGCTCCGCCGCCGGCAGACCGGTCAGTGGGCGGCTCGTCGTTGCATGGGCCGGTTTGGCAGCGGCACGCGGCGGCCGGCGTCCAAGCCAGCCCGCTGGGCCCACCGTCCACTTATCGAACAATCCATAGGGCGCGCCGCACGGCCGCTATCTGGCCGTGTCCAGTCGCACCACCTGTTGACACGCTCTATCGCATGTGGCGCCCTGCTGCCGGGCGATAACGGCGCCATTCGGACGTGCAGGGACGGTGCCGATCGAAAGGGCAGTCACAATGTGGGCGGAGGAAAATAATGACGATGTTAATACGAACCGACGATGAAGGAAATAATCATATGGCGGGAGGGGGAGTGGGAACATGACGTGGAGCCGATGCCAACTAATCTTGACCCTCCTGCTCCCAGTTCCGTTGACAGGCGTGGCGTGGACATTGCTGGTGTCACAATGGCATGGCTCTACCGCCATAGTCACGTTTTTTTGGCTGCGAAAGCATGCTGTCAGCATTGACCTCGGCGTTGACGTCATCGCGACGGAATGTTCCGCTCGTCCTATTATTTTGACAACTCAAATGTAACCTTACGTTCCTGTCCAATTCGCACGTCGCTGAAACACGTCACGCTTTGGGACCGCCAGCGCCATGAAAGCTCCGACGACAGTTCAATGCATGCATAGCAGCAGCCACTGTCCACGCTGCTACACTGGGCTGCACTTGAACAGGTGAACGTCGTTCGGTGCTGTGGTACCGAGCGTGAAAATTCAACTGTGCGACCAATCGTATTAGGATCAGACAGCTTTTTTTTATCCAACCGTAACAGCACGGATTCGAAATGGAAATAAAAACGCATATGAAATGCAAGGTAGTACACAATTTGGTACTATTAGTGAGGGAGTTTGACTAAATTGGTCTACTACCTGCAGCCGCCTGCAACCTATGCTAGTCTCTCCCGTTCCGTCCCAGGCCTCTCTCCGGCCTACCTCTGGCCAGCCGCTGACAACCTGTTGCAGTTGGCCGGCGCCAGGCGGGGCAGTTGCATGCTGCCACTGCCGGATCTGCCCACCAGTGAGCGGCAGCGCAGAGTGCCGTGAGTCGGCAGACGGGCGCCGGCCAATGGCGGGCCGCCGCCGTCGCCGGGTCGGGTTCGCTGAAGGCTGCGACGTCACGACCTGATGCGCCATGGTCGAGCGGCGCCGCCGGACAGACTCGGCCGCCCCCTCCCCTCCACCTCCACCTCACCCCTCTCACTCCGTCCGCTGGTGCAGCTCGTAATCTGGTCCAGCATCGGCACGTTGACCAATGATCAGTGTTGATGTTTTAGATTTGTGGTGCTGACCAGCGCGATTGAACACCAGCATGTGAGTTAATGTAAGATAAATGTTGTGAAATATTTGAAGCTGGGTTCAACATACCCTTATAGCCTTTATTACCTAACATACCTTTATAGCTTTCATTCTTGTAAATTGTAAGAGCATACTCCACCGGCCCATCAAAAATGTTCTCGGAATAATTATCATCGCCCTGATGATGTGCGCCGAGGGGAAAGTTTTTGTTCCCGCACCTGAAACAGTCTCTGCATTATTTACATGCAACCCTTGGAAACTGCTCCCGTGAACGACTCCTCTTACCATCTAGCCCTCTCACCGAGTCAACACGCGGCAAATCGACATGAGAGATTGGCGACAATACACACCATATAAACTACTTGTGGAATGCGTCGCAGAAGACTCAATCATATGAATACTTAGTTCTTAATGCACAAAATGGGTACGGCATTGACCCTTAATGGAATTGTCCTTAGTCGCAGCGAAGGTACTCCGAATATACTCCCAGGTGGTCCCTGATCCCACCAATCACTACACTACTGTCCCCAGTGGTGGTACCGTGACGGCATTGTTGATTCCGTGCCACCTAGCGCTGGGGCCGTTCTCGGGGCACGGGCCGGCCCCTATCCGGGAGCGGCGGCCACGGCCGGACCGGCTGTTTATTGGGGCCGTTGAGGACGGCCGGCGTTTTTGTGTTTGCAGTGTCACCGCTCGGGTCCGGGCGACATGTTTATGACGTAGTCCGCCGGCGGCAGAGCCCGCGCGCATGCCACCGCCCCGGTTATGTGTGCGCACGACGACAAAAACAGGACCGACTCGCCGGTGTCGTTCTAGTTCATCGGCTGAGGAATCTGTGCTGACAAACAAAGACGGCGGCGTGCCGAGAACACCGCCGCGACTCGCCGCCCGCCCCGAAAAAGCTGAGCCGTGCGGGCCGCGTCCTCCAAGTCGGCCGCCTGGTGTGACCGCTCACAGGCTCGTACAGGGTTGGGCCGTCGCTTCGTGAGAGGCCACCGTAAACGCGGGCGTTAGCATGTGTAGCCCTTCCCAATTACCATATGAGTTCATGACATGCCCGGTCATTAGTCGGAGCTCAACACCGAAACCCACAGAACACGGCCGGTTCCCTACCCACAAGCTGATGTATTCTGGCGCAATGGAGCTTCAATGCCGTGCAACACAGTGCTGAGCACAGGCTTATTCAAGGCTTAACGTAAGCATCCTGTGTTCGTCTGTTCGCGCCACCGTTCGCTGGCGATATTGAATGCACATCGTGACGCAGCTTGATGGCGTTTATGAGAGATCGACGGCAGAAGCATGCCGGAACATTTCGCCATCGGCCGAATTGGCCGCGTGCTGACAGCGCTGTTCGAGGCGTGCGCTTGCGCCGCGTCGACAGTCTTCGGCGCCGCCGCGTCACCACTCGTGGTAACCTCCGCTTTCTCGAACAAAACCGGCGCGCTCTTCTCTCCCGCCCATCATGATTTTCACGATTCTGCTGTCACTGTTCGGCAGTTGTGTCGTTATTTATCAGCGTCATCAGCACGGAGGGACGTCCCGCCATGTGGGGAGCCAGCCAGCGGGGTTGCCTTCCACGCAGGCTATGCTATGCTCGCGTGTCTGACTACACACAGAGCGGTGTGTCTGACTACACACAGAGCGGTGTGTCTGACTACACACAGAGCGGTGCGACTGGTCAGTACCTGACGCGCTTTTCGTCTCGAGCTGAATGCGCGTGCTACGATGTGTGCCACTGCAGTGGCGCGAATATAATGTAATATCTGACATGTCAGATATTCTTGCACAGAACGGTGTGACCTGGCGATGAACTTCAGGTTTGAGAGCTACATGCTTGGGGGTAGGAATGTCAGTGTGTGTGCGAGCTTGTCTAGGTGTGTGTATGCAGGCCTGTGTGAAGCAGAGCGCCCCTGCGTACGTGTGCGGGACTGTATGTTACCTATGTGTGTGGGTGGGTGGGGTGGACTGTGTGTGTGTCTGTGTGTCTGTGTGTCTGTGTGTCTGTGTGTCTGTGTGTCTGTGTGTCTGTGTGTCTGTGTGTCTGTGTGTCTGTGTGTGTGTGTGTGTGTGTGTCTGTGTGTCTGTGTGTCTGTGTGTGTGTCTGTGTGTGTGTGTGTGTGTGTGTGTGTGTGTGTGTGTGTGTGTGTGTGTGTGTGTGTGTGTGTGTGTCTGTGTGTGTGTCTGTGTGTGTGTGTCTGTGTCTGTGTCTGTGTCTGTGTCTGTGTCTGTGTCTGTGTCTGTGTCTGTGTCTGTGTCTGTGTGTCTGTGTCTGTGTCTGTGTCTGTGTCTGTGTCTGTGTCTGTGTCTGTGTCTGTGTCTGTGTCTGTGTCTGTGTCTGTGTCTGTGTCTGTGTCTGTGTCTGTGTCTGTGTCTGTGTCTGTGTCTGTGTCTGTGTCTGTGTCTGTGTCTGTGTCTGTGTCTGTGTCTGTGTCTGTGTCTGTGTCTGTGTCTGTGTCTGTGTCTGTGTCTGTGTCTGTGTCTGTGTCTGTGTCTGTGTCTGTGTCTGTGTCTGTGTCTGTGTCTGTGTCTGTGTCTGTGTCTGTGTCTGTGTCTGTGTCTGTGTCTGTGTCTGTGTCTGTGTCTGTGTCTGTGTCTGTGTCTGTGTCTGTGTCTGTGTCTGTGTGTGTGTGTGTGTGTGTGTGTGTGTGTGTGTGTGTGTCTGTGTGTGTGTGTGTGTGTGTCTGTGTGTGTGTGTCTGTGTGTGTGTGTGTCTGTGTGTGTGTCTGTGTGTGTGTGTGTCTGTGTGTGTGTCTGTGTGTGTGTCTGTGTGTGTGTCTGTGTGTGTGTGTCTGTGTGTGTGTCTGTGTGTGTGTCTGTGTGTGTCTGTGTGTGTGTGTGTGTCTGTGTGTGTCTGTGTGTGTGTGTCTGTGTGTGTGTCTGTGTGTGTGTGTGTCTGGGTGTGTTGCTGTATGGGTGTGTGTGTGTTGTCATTATGATGTGTAGGTCTGTCTGTGTGTGTGTGGTTGGCATAGCAGGTCTGGCTGTGCGGTTGTGCCCGGGTCTGTCTGCTGTGTCTGTGTGTGTGTGTGTGTGTCTGTGTGTGTGTCTGTGTGTGTGTCTGTGTGTGTCTGTGTGGTATGAACCTGTATGTGAGGGTACAAAACTCTGGATGCAGACCTGTATGTGAGTATGCAGACCTGTATGTGAGTATGCAGACCTGTATGTGAGTATGCAGACCTGTATGTGAGTATGCAGACCTGTATGTGAGAATTGTATGCAGACCTGTATGTGAGTATGCAGACCTGTATGTGAGTATGCAGACCTGTATGTGAAGTATGCAGACCTGTATGTGAGTATGCAGACCTGTATGTGAGTATGCAGACCTGTATGTGAGTATGCAGACCTGTATGTGAGTATGCAGACCTTAAGATGCAGACCTGTATGTGAGTATGCAGACCTGTATGTAAGCGTACATATCTGTATATGAGCGCACACATTTGCATACGAGTGTGCAGACCTGTATGTGAATGTGCAGGCCTGTATGTAAGCGTACATACTTGTCTGTGTATCTGTCTGTGTGCGGACCTGCGTGTGTATGTGCGGACCTGTATGAAACCGTACAGACTTGTATGCCTGTGTGCGGACCTGTGTGTGTGTGTTATGTGCGGACCTGTGTGTGTATGTACGGACCTGTCTCGCAGCAGGACGTCGGTCGGCCAACTGGCAGCTGTTGTTCGGCCTGTGGTCGTTCACGCGACGGTCGGACGTCCAAACGACGCACAGAGGGACGAGACGGGGGGGTGCACGGACCCGATCCGGCTGTGCCGACACCTCCGAACCCTCAGTAATGGACACCAGCTACTGGCTACCGGTCACTGGCTACCGGCTACTGGCCATCGGCTACCGGCTACTGACTACCCAACTTCTGTCACTAAACTGCTGTCACAAGCTGCGACAAGCGAGCCATGGAGACTGAACTGTGGTTACCAGAGTGGTGACCAGGCTATGTTCACCAGGACGCCAAAAGACGTCTCGTCGATACGCCGTATACCTCACATAGCCCGGGGACGAATAGTCTAGGGTTAAGTTTCCCGTTTCACAATCGAAAGATTGTGGGTTCGAGCCTCACCTGTCACTACTCTTCGCCCGCAATCAATCGGCGTGAGAGATTGGCGACGCTGCATGACTCAACGGTCGACGTGTCTTAAAACCAATAACCGCCACCTCATATAGCCCACCAACCAACCGAGGCTGTGACCACCGAACTGTGGTGACTGAGCTGTAGCGACTAGGCTGTGGTCTCGAAACTGTAGAGACTAAGTTGTGGTTACGACACTGCTAATACTGCTCCAAACAGTGCCAGCAAGCAATGGTCACCGAACCATGAACATCGAGCTGCAGTCGCCCAGTCGTGGGCTGTGGACACTCAACTGTGAGCTCTCAACTGTGAGCTCTCAACTGGTGGCACTCAACTATGGGCACTCTACTCCAGTCATAGCGGTGTGGTTACCAGATTATCGCAGGCAAATTGTGCTTACCAAACTGTGACCACCGAGCCACCACCACTCATTGTTAATCATACTATGTTGGCTGCGCTAGCTGAGCGGACAGCTGCCGAACAGTGTTAAGACTTCTAGAGTTGAAGCCCATCTCCATATCCCGCAAAATCCAGTGTGCATCGTATATTGCGTGTTGTCCTCATCTTTTTGAGCCAGGGTTCCCGCTTCACAGTTTTCAGTGTGTCCTGCGCGATGCCCCGTTATATTTGAGAGCCTCTGTTATGTAAAGCCACGTCCACGGGCCACCACGTGCTTCGAGTTCGAGAGAGTCTCTCGAACCGCTGACTGGCGAATGGATACGACTCACTCGTCGGTGAACAGTTGGTATTTGTCACTGACACCCGAACGAAAACTACTGCTCCTTGATCATTTGGACACGGGCCGCGGTCACTGCACGCACACCCGCTTCCGACTACCCCACACCACCTGGTGTGCACAGTTTCGCGTGACCTGCATTTTGGCGCGCTAATTGGCTGCCAGTTTTGACAGGGAAACCGCGTGCGGTTTGGCGGTTAATTCGTGTCGGACACATCGCAATCGTTGTCATACGCGTGTTGCGTGTCGCGTTGTCTCCAAGTGACCAGCAACCAGCGTTGGAAAAGTGGCCCTTTTTTGGAACTTTTGCAATCCAAAGAATTATACACTCCGGAAAAAAATACACTCCTTGCATTGCTGGATGAAGACATGCTTAACTAGCAAGACAGCTAGATATCATTATACAATAATGATAACTTGGGTGGAGAGGAAGATTCAGTCATACTGGGTCCCCTACCACATAAAGTTTCCAGTATAATTGAGCATAATACACATTTGTTATTTCGGGTTATCTGTAGGCACATTCCAAGAGGAGGCAGGAGTGGAGCCGAAAATGAGATGCCAGCCAGATTGGAAGAATATCAGTTTGCTAGCATGCACAAGTACAACAGATGTCAATGGATGGCAAAATATGGATCACTGCAGTCTGAATATGATCTTAATGCCACTGAACATTCCACATTTCATAACATTCCATCTTCCATATCATTCCATAACATTCCATTTGTGTATGTGTGATATCTGGTGAAGTGCAGGTGAATTAATAAACAGCCACCAATGCATTCATGTGTATGTTCTCCATTTGTGGACAAACCTCAGAACAGAGTCCAGATGTGCCCAGAAGAATGTGTGGATGAACACCAAGAGCTAGAGTGGCATCCACACAACTGGTAAGCCACAAAGTGTAGCACTTTCCCCAAATCCCCAAAATACTGGTGGATATGAGCCATGTTTTGCCACAGCATAGGAATTTTCATGGGCACTATTACTTTTCCACACATGTTTTACACACATTTTACCTCCATGAAGCATACAAAGGTATTAGGTTTGGCTAAGTTATGCTATTTTTTTTGTAAGTTATCCATTTATCAAATTCCTTTCGGAATCATTCAGGATTATAAAAAAGAAGTTTTTCAATTAAACAAAAAACACTCAGGCTAGCATAGGCTGTTTGGTTAAAATAGGCCATTTACTTTTGATTTTTGGAAGGAAAAAATTGCTTGGAAAATTTATATTAAAAAAGGCTTTCTTGCATCCAGTTAGGCTGCAGCTTTTTCTTCATTTTTAACATTACATTTCATGGTATATTCCCCAACCAAACCCAAGAAACTTTTTTTGGTGTCATTTTGCTACCCAACTGCACTTGCCAAAAAAATGTGTGGTCGCATCATTTAAGTACCTACATTATGAACACATTCATAATCATTGCACAAAAATTAAATTTCAAGAAATCAAATCACCTTAAATTGCAAATTTGTCCATTCAGAAAGACAGAGACCAGAAATGTTAAAAGTATAATGGCATTCAATGGAGAATGGGGACAGGATGCACCTAACAATTCCCTGAACATATCATGAATGCACAAATAATGCTTGAATGCATGCATATCTATAATATCTGCAGTCAATGTGCACTGAAGAGGCCCAGCCCCCATTTTGAAAGAAAAACATTCACGCTTCAAAATGTGGAAAGTGAAAACAGGATTTTCCAGACAAAATCAAAGCAATCAGTTTTGTTCATTACTACGCTTGTGGGCAAAACATCGCAGCAATTAATATTATCATGTCCTGCTCCTTGTATTATCTGAAAATATCCCGTCACACAACACAAGCTTACAGCTTTGGTTTATCCAAATTAATAACTCGAATTACCGCGAAGATATTTGATATAGGTAAGTAGGTAGGTACCTACAAAGTCAGATATTACAAACTCTCATACCTCGAGCCAAACACGCAGTCAATTTCAGCGAAGAGCTTTAAAGAAAATCCTTCGTTGAATAAAAAAAAACCACTACGCTCCGCTAACCAAATATAGGAATTCACCTTTACCAGCCCGAACGCGTAGGAGGGTCCGTTCTTGGATTCAATGAGTTCACCGCTCTCCGTCTCCCACTCCGGCCGGAGCTATTTAAACCATTGCCACGAAAAGCCATGGATAATGCATTTCTTCTTGGTTCCTTGGAGAATGATATGTTCTGCATCAATTGGGATGGATAAAACCGTTCATATTTATATTATTAAGCAGTCAGGAGCGATATACATAAAAGATATCTGGAGGATTTTCCCCATGAAAATTGCCGTAATGGTACCAAAACGTTCCTAAAACCTGCTAATACTTTGCTCCAAAATGAAGATCCATAGAACCAGAAATTTCACCTTCTTTCGATTTCATGACTTATATTGTTTCCGAATTTCATCAACAAGCGGGAATAGTTGTATTCATGCCACTCCGACCGCGAGGTTTCCCCACTCCGGACAAATTCAGATTTACGTGTGTTGACCTAATCCTCTACACTCTTATAAACCTCATTCTGATCCAATGATTAATTTCTTCCCATAATCCTGATTATTATTAATTGAGAAAAAGTTCCCTGTAATTCTCTTGGCAGTTTTCTCTAACTTATTTTCAATTTTTGGTATTTCATAGCAATCATGGTGCGAAATGAGACGCTAATTTCCGCTTGTCCGTGACGATAGTCTGTTTTCCAGCAGCAATTTGCCCGCCCGTCTAGTCGCTTTTCAGCCTTCCAAGTCATTCCTTGCTTCCACTAAGCATTCCAGACATGAACCAAAAAGTGCATCGAAATATATTTAATATTAATAAGAATTGACTTGAATATTTTTCAGCTATCTCATTTGAAAGAAAGAAAATTTAATCGTCGAGAGAATAAAATATTTTAGACGGATTGTTTTAGTATAACTTTCCTTAAACCATTATATATTCCGAAACCCATATCCCGAAGTAACCCGAAGTATCCCGAAGTAGACCCTCCCATTTTAGACCCAGTCGGTGCACGAACGTCCTGCTCTCGCGGTATGTTGTGAATTTGTATTAGTTGTGCGGTGTTGGTATGCTAGGAGTGGCAGGTATTGATATATGAACTTGGTTGAAATCGAATAAGTATACTTTTGTGATTATTTTCTCTACCATTGCTCAGGAAGTTGCCTTATAAGTCATTCACGTAGCGTGGATGACTTCAGACGACGATGTGTGGTGGACCCCATCTGGTTGTCTGTGAGACACTATGATAAGAACCTAACAAATGACTTGAAGGCGTTTTATTCTTGAATAATACAAATTATCGGGTTATTTTACGACGCATTCAACCGCAAGGTTGTATAGCGTCGCCAACCTATATCACACCGATTGGTCGTGGGTGGACTCTGCAAATGCCGCCGGCCGCGAGATTCGAGCCCCACGCTCCACCATCTAAGCTACCGAGGCCCCTGGGTTTTTATTCTTCATTCCAGAAAACATCACAGCATTTTTCAAAATGTATACACTTCGTTATTTATAAAATGCATATACTCAGTTACTTGGTGCTTCAATATACACCCCATAATTTGGCAAACTGGGAAATTATACACCATATAACATAGTGCTTCTCAAGATTATACACTCCATACTTTGGCAAGCCAAAAAATTATACACTCCGAATCCAAGACCGAAAAGTGAAAATCCAACACTGCCAGCAACTCATGGACGGCGGGAGGACATCGCGAGAAGTCACCGCCGGATTTGGCGGCTGTCGCCTCTGGCAGGGCCGGCTAACACAAGAAGCGCCGCGGCGGCGACAGACCGGCGGCCATCAGCACCCGTGCGTGACGCGTGACGCGTGACGGCCCTCTGGCACACCGCGGCATCTGTCTTGCAAGTGCAGCGGCCGGCGGCTCGACAGTGCAGAGCTTGTCGCCAGCGCCGAACCATTGTTCGGCGTGGCCCGCAGGCAGTGTAGGCGGTGCGGACCATGCGTATCGCCGCTCTGCGTCGGACACTTCAACGTTCACGTCTGCTGGCAGCTAGCCCTTCCCCTGCCCGCACGTAGTCGTCCACCCGGCTACGTGTGTCACTGACAGTGCTGAGGTCCGGCTTCGCTACACAACGCGATCAATTACGCCATTACGACGTACGATGCGCTCCCACTGGGCTCCTACTGGCCCCAGTGGCCCAGTCGCCTGGGTCGTCTTCCCCTCCCTCCCAGAGCGAGGCGGGGTCATCCTCACTCGCCATTTGATGTACGATTCTAGCCGAAAATAATACCGCTTGAGTGCTGACGTCAACTATCTCGTCGGAAGCCGGGGGATGCACATGGGGCCTTACTGAAGGGCCGAATTTCCCGGCCCGAGGGGCGACACCTTTCGTGGGGACACCTTCCCCCAGTAACCACCCCCATATCTGCCCCTGTCCAGCGGTAGCTTGAAGTAAAAGCATGGATGACCAGCGTCATATGGCCGACCATATGACGGTAGCTGGCCGAACCGCGAGCTCATCACAAGAAATTCCGGTGACTGGACGTAAGGCTGAAAAGCCGACAAGGAAGTTATGGAAACTAAACTAGTGATATCATCTTGACGTTAGGTGAAGCGGTGTAAAGTGGAAAACGTTAACGTCAACGTAAAGAAGTTCAACAATGAAATATGAGAATACTTTTTTAATCCTTTTTTAGGCTGAGCAGAGCCCCTTTCCCTCAGTCATAACAATTGGCTGATACAGGATATGGCAAAGATGGAGGGGGAAGGCATGCAACATTTTGGTGCTCCTGGACTTCAGTACCCCTATCAAGAATCTTTTTTACTCGAAGTAGGGGAGGGGGCTGCAAATGTCCAGACTGTATTGTTGAAAGTAGCATCGTACTGTAGCTTGTCCCGGTCTTCGTGAGTTTCGTTTATCGAGACAGTTTGCAGTGCAAATATTTATACCAATCCAAAAGGCCTGGGCATGGGGCTTGGGCCTAGGCTGGGACTCCTTCCGTCGGGCACCCAGGCATAGGCGTACACAAGGGCAAGGGATACGTGACATCTCATAGGATCAGAAGTGACCTATTCGAGAAGGGAAAGAACTTTAAAAATCTCCAATGGGGCGGTTGTGCCCGATTACCAGTCCACAATGCGACCACCTTCACTAATAGTCAGAAGGCATTCGTAAAGATGCGTAGACGTAATAGCCCGTAGACATTCGTAAGGATTCGTAGACGTTCGTAAGGATCCTTTGGCGTTCGCGATGATCCATGGTCGTTCGTAGGAATTCGTGAAAATGTGTAGGGGTGCGTGGGCGTTCGTAAGGATCTGTGGCCTTTCGTAAGGACCCGTGGGCATTGGTAAACGCTCGTGAACGTCCGTAAAAAACAATTCCCGTCTGAAGAGGTCCGCAGACGTTCGCATGAGTCCATAAGGACTCGTAGACGGTCCTTAGTGGAACGGCAACAACCTCAGTGGCCATACAAAATGTCGGCCTTTTTTCGCCATGACGATCTCATAGACGATTACGTACGCGCCCTAGGAGGGGCGACCGTCCCGCCGCTCTCCCTAAGTAACCACCCTGTAGTCGCCAACCATAACCGTTCAATGGACACGGAAACACACAGTGCTATCATTACGACCGCCTAGCGAAAGGACAGCTTACTGGCGCCATCTCACTAGTTTAACCCTGAAGTGATCCATAGCTTCTCCTCGACTTAACAAGTGGTGGCAGCTGAAAAGGCATTAATATTGGATTTTCCTCATCTTTTTACACGCCTGTGGCCGGTAATTACTACGCCACATATTTAAAGGAGACACAAATGGGTCACGAAACCAACCAACAGTTGGTGGCGTCCTTCGACCACACTCAATTCGTCCCACTGGTAGCTGTTGCTGGGGATATTTGAATGATAGCGGAAGATGCTAGGTCGCCCGGCAACACAAAAATTGCCCAGAAAACTCGATGAAGACATGCCCGTGCAAAATCGTGCATCTCTCTTCAAAACCCACATGACAGTCATCTCAGCAGCATGATTCCGTAGTCAACAGCCACACTCAAAACAGCGGCTTGGAATCATTCGGGACGGCATTAACGCGCTGCACGCCGCAGCACCGCTCCGAGGTCACGACCCTCACCGTTTACAACCACCCTGGGGCGTGAGCGATCGGTACTGGAACGGCGAGCCGAACTGCAAACTCGCAGGATCCACCGCAAGAGGTAGTGATGCAAGTGAGAGCGATACAGCGCCCCTGCTCTGGTGTCTTCGCTGAGGTCACCAGCAGCTTGGAAACAAACCCAGAAAACCTTATTCTGTCTTAACTTGCAGCTAGATTGTCTGTCTGCAATCATCCGTAGCTTCGAGTCCATTCAGGCGCGAAAGTACAATTCCAAACACTTCGGGAAGTCGTCGCTACGGAATCGCCTTTGTTAGCCTCTAGTGGTACAGTGGCCTACCACTTACCTACACGAGGTGATGCTATCCCGTGCATTGTCAGTCATGTCCAATTTGCATTGAACAAGGAGCTGTTTCCCACACTGGTGATCAAACGGATAGGGGTCTTGATCTCTGGGCTAACCCATGTGCCCGGTGGGCATGTGCGACCGTGTCGCATTGGTGGCTCACACGGGCATTGCGACGCCTTCTCTGTGGTATGCACTGCTATGCTGGCTCTGGATTTGCGAGTCCTAGATCTCTTTGGCAATCGTAGTTAGACAGTTTCGACAGAGTATGCAATGCGTTCGAGACGCGTGCTGCGTGGTTGCTTGAAGGCGTTTCAATAACATTGTTTTTCTGGGTTCATTCTTCGGGTGTGCTAGTTGATTGCAAGATACAGTGCGGACTATATGGCGGGCCGGATCGGAGACCGCGTTTTTGTAGCATCGTGTTGTGATTACCTCAAGGCATCACTGAACTGAAGTTGTAGACCTTCTCTTTCTCATTCGTGGGCCAACGGAGTTGGCAATGTTGGTCTCTGAGCAGGTAGTGTCCAGTGAACATCCCCATCCAGGCCATCAGCTCGGCAGCTTCTTCATTTGGCGTGCGTCTCAGAGTGAGCTCTCGATCCCACAGCCTTCGGCGACGTCGATGGGTTGGGTGAACGGGCCGGACCGGAGCCCTGCCGGCTCGGTGAATATTCCTCCCATCGCCCGGCAGTCATGATCACTCACCACTTGCGGCGTGTTTTCAGCACCACCGGCGGCTTTTCGCCGGCCTGCTGCACGTATGACGTGATGAAGCAAGACAGAACCCGCAGGCGCTTAGGTCACTCAATCTCCAGGCCAAGCTTCTGCCGTCCCCGCCCCAGACTCAGAAAACAGCGGGCCAAACGTCCGCCGTCCCCGCTCCGGACTCAGACAACAGCGGGCCAAGCGTCCCCTGTTCCCGCCTCAGACTCAGACAACAGCGGGCCAAGCGTCCCCTGTTCCCGCCTCAGACTCAGACAACAGCGGGCCAAGCGTCCGCTGTCCCCGCCCCAGACTCAGACAACAGCGGGCCAAGCGTCCGCCGTCCCCGCCCCAGACTCAGACAACAGCGGGCCAAGCATCCGCCGTCCCCGCCCCAGACTCAGGCGGCAGCGGGCCAAGCGTCCGCCGTCCCCGCCCCAGACTCAGACAACAGCGGGCCAAGCGTCCGCCGTCCCCGCCCCAGACTCAGACAACAGCGGGCCAAGCGTCCGCCGTCCCCGCCCCAGACTCAGACAACAGCGGGCCAAGCTCCCCGCCCCAGACTCAAAACAGCGGGCCAAGGTCCGCCGTCCCCGCCCCAGACGCCGGCGGCAGCGGGCCAAGCGTCCGCCGTCCCCGCCCCAGACTCAGACAACAGCGGGCCAAGCATCCGCCGTCCCCGCCCCAGACTCAGACAACAGCGGGCCAAGCGTCCGCCGTCCCCGCCCCAGACTCAGACAACAGCGGGCCAAGCGTCCGCCGTCCCCGCCCCAGACTCAGACAACAGCGGGCCAAGCGTCCGCCGTCCCCGCCCCAGACTCAGACAACAGCGGGCCAAGCGTCCGCCGTCCCCGCCCCAGACTCAGGCGGCAGCGGGCCAAGCGTCCGCCGTCCCCGCCCCAGACGCCGGAAGCATCCGCCGTCCCCGCCCCAGACTCAGACAACAGCGGGCCAAGCGTCCGCCGTCCCCGCCCCAGACTCAGACAACAGCGGGCCAAGCGTCCGCCGTCCCCGCCCCAGACTCAGGCGGCAGCGGGCCAAGCATCCGCCGTCCCCGCCCCAGACTCAGACAACAGCGGGCCAAGCGTCCGCCGTCCCCGCCCCAGACTCAGACAACAGCGGGCCAAGCATCCGCCGTCCCCGCCCCAGACTCAGACAACAGCGGGCCAAGTCCCCGTCCCCGCCCCAGACCAGAACAGCGGGCCAAACGTCCGCCGTCCCCGCCCCAGACTCAGGCGGCAGCGGGCCAAGCGTCCGCCGTCCCCGCCCCAGACTCAGACAACAGCGGGCCAAGCGTCCGCCGTCCCCGCCCCAGACTCAGACAACAGCGGGCCAAGCGTCCGCCGTCCCCGCCCCAGACGCAGACAACAGCGGGCCAAGCGTTGGCCAGGAGCACCAAGGGGCCGATTTTGCTGCTTAGTGACGCTAAGTACGCCAATACACTAAGCACACTAGCCCCAGGGGCGAAAGCTAAGTTGAATGAGACTAATAGACACATATGGCAACATGCGAAGTGAGAACTTAAGTATAACACTATGACACGTAAAACAGTCAAGATGAACAAAAAGTCGGCACTTACGAAAGTCGATATAAAAAATCAGATTAACGCAACGTGCGAGTATACACATGATAATTACGGAAGATGACGATTATATAGATAAACTGTGTACCTGAATGGGTGGCAAGAAAGTGAAGCTTATCTCACGGAAAAAAATGACAAGTTGTCATTGTTCAAGTTGTCATTGTTCATTGCTCGTGGCATACAACACCCGGAAATGCATGTGCCGATTACCACTGATGTCAAGGTTTGACACTGAAGTTATGATTTGGCGATTTTTGCTTGGTAACACTCCATATTCAAATCTCAAGAGCGTCTGTGACACGTGTACTCTCGACACATTCAGGTCATGTCTCAGTGCCTTGACCTGATATTGATTTGAATCCCTGAAAATTAATGGAGAATATGATTTGCCATTAAGAATGGTCCGGTTTTTCTGCAATACCATCCAGTGATAACAATTAAGCGTATACACTTCTTAACAAAGTAAATTGCCGCTTGCACTGGTGAACTCTGATTCTGATGTCACCTTTTGTTTTGCATTTCTTTGCACTCGTCTGTAAAATATGATTTAACTTTTGATTACTTGTTGCAGTTGGTTCGTGATCGATGTTTCAAGGTACATTTAAAAACCGCATTGTGGCCAGGGTGTCATCTGACTGAACCGCCCCAGCTTCATGGTCTTAGCGAACTGGTTCTCCTATATCTGACGACGCACGATATCCTCAGCACTTATAAGAAGGCGTGCCAAGGTTAAATGCGATATCCTTAGCGACTTAGAAGTTAGTTGCGAATGACATGAGAGCCACGTCACATATTTTGACTCAAAATTGGTCACATATTTTGCGTCGATTCGATTCGCGATCTGCCACATGACTTTCATGGCAACAAGCGTGCACTAGGCGGCCCTCTGTTGGTCATGGCTGTCAACAAGAGCTGGAATAGTAAATCTTTCAACTAGTTCTCCGATCCGTTCAGGAAATATTTCCCTTCCCAAGCATGTCACAAGTCACTATGCATAGCAAATCGCTGCCTGTTTGAACATTAGCAGAATGACTGAACTGGCAGCACGCCGTCAAAGGTGTGATGAATCAAGACGTAAGCTGTTTAAATCGCCGTGGCAGCTTCGACTCTCTCTCTTTCTTACATAGAGAAAAAGAGCCCTCCGTCGATATTTTGTGATTGATTGCGAATGAGCGAGATTCGCTTTCCTCCCCAGGTGCTCGTGGGCATAAATGATAATAACGTCATTTCATCGTTTCATCAGCGACCAATATTATTCAGTTATGCTGTAACCCTTTGAAGTTGCCGATGTGATAAAGATCAGCCGCACAATCCGCATTTCTCTGGAGCTAGGAGAATCCCGGCTTTGACGCATCATGAAGAGAGAAAAATGAGCCGATAAGCCCTGAAAGTGATGGAATCACCGTTGAGGAAGCGGTGGGACAACCTTCAGCGAGCTGCACACGGGATGGACTGTCTAGCACTTACGATGCATTCCAGGCTGGTGCGTTAAAACAGGAGAAGCATCAGACAACAAGAACATTGTGATCCAGAAACAAATAGGACGGCCATAGTTCGATAGAACTGAACAAATAGTTCGACACAAAACAATATGTGAGGACAACCACACGAGCTGTCTCCCAAGCTGGAGATACTTGGCCAATGAATCCAAGGAGAATGAAAGTATTGCAGATGTTGCACCTGTAGTGCCGAATGGTATGCGGATATCGCCAGCTGTCTCCAAAGTTGCTTAGCTCAGCCACCTTTTCAACAGCACGTTTCCTCACGGAAGTAACAGCTTCGAAATTTACGATAAATGATTCGTTTGCAACATTTCACAAATCGTGAATATTGAAACACGAGAAGACATGTGATTTTACGACCAGAGCCTGAAGGCTACGACATCGGTCACGCCCCTGACTGCACCCCCATCAACATCTTTCACCCGACTGAGAGATTCGAGCAAACAATTGCAGAACAAAATTAAACCGATGTCCATGAAGTTTCAAGGAAGGAGCTGCTAGCTCATGCTAGTTTCCTAACCTCTATCTAGCTTAGAGCAGAGGTCAGTATGCGGGCGCCGGAAAGAAAACGGGGAAGAAACTCCCACAATTTGATGGGTAGAACATGCTGTCGTACTACAAAGACTATCCATTGGCAACTCATGAAATGCTCACACAACACGACTTGCCTCCATTCCAGTAATACAGCAGTAGCCAGGGAACATGTTATGCCATACATGTCATGGCATATCAGACCATTATGAGGATGGGTGTACTTAGCTTACTGATATGCGAATGTTGCATATATTTCGAATGTTTAAATTATTTGGATAATTGAGAAGTTGACTTTGCACCTTTCGGATGTACCAGACACCTCCTTAAACGTTAATCAATTCTCCCTGAGTTAAAACGTCCTTTTTCGAAGTGAGTGGCTACTGCTATGTCCATAGCATGAAGCCCTATGCCGGCGGACAAGAGAGACTTGTCTGCTCAAAAGGACTCCACTCCACTGCAACGTAGCATTCATTTATACCTTACATATGCTGTCGTCTTTGATATAGGATGACCTTGATGACAATTATACTGCATTAGACTGGCGGTACAGTTAGGTTATATTTTGGATCCATAGCCGTCGTACACATATTACATTTTACCTGCACTGCATGTATCAGCATCGAACATGTGCTTGAATTCATCATTATCTACGCTACTACTACAGCACAGTTCTGCGTGACGCCTGTGTAATATTATTTCGGCCTGGATACTTTTCTCATCCACTTGCTGTTTCCACGTTTCAGGGACCAAGCGTGTTAACTTATTGGTGGCAATTATCTGGCTCTGACAAACTACGTGAGAGGAAAAATAAGCATTCAGACTGGTCGGAAATGAAACAGTTGTGGCATCATTAATTCCTATTTCCCGATGTATGTGCGACCTACATTTGAATATACGAGACCAACATAATAACCTGGCCGCACCTCACCTTTTTGCTGGCCAAACCAGAGATTTCTTGCAATGTAGGGCGACTTTTTATGTCAGCGTTCCGGGTTCCATGAAAAGACCTCCACAGAGCGATGTGAATCAAATTTATGTCAGCAATTGCAGAGTGCCCAGCTGTTGATGGGCAGCACCACACCCCCGGCGGTGACACAGATCACTGGGTCATCCTTAGCGAGCGTCTTGTGGTCGGCGACTGGTCGCTGCCGGGCTGGCCTCCAGTGGCCGGCGACCGGCGGTGGCGCCTGTACCGGACTGCCGGACCGTTGGTCACGTTGGTCGATCGCGTTGGCTAGTCACGTCGGTCGGTCATGTCGGTCGGAACACTAGTCGGTCACGTTGGTCAGTCACGTTGGTCGGTCGGCGGCACTACGGGACCGGCTGGGCGCTATACGAACAAAGTATTCGAGGCGCCCTGAAACCCAAATAACTAACTGCCTGCCGTGCTGGGCAGCCGCGGCCAGCTACCACGGGTGGCGCCTGTACCGGACTGGCCGGGCCGTTTGTCACGTTGGTCGGCCGGCCGGGGCCGTGCTGGCATTCTGAGGCGTGGACGCCGTGCGGTGCCGACACCACACTGGCTCGCTCCCACCTGGGACGGCCTCTCTGCCGTGGTGTGCCGCGTTGTGACTGCTCGGACGGCTATGGAGATGCACGGCCTCTATGCCGTGGTCTGCCGTGTTGTGACTGCTCGGACGGATATGGAGATGCACGGCCTCTCTGCCGTGGTCTGCCGTGTTGTGACTGCTCGGACGGATATGGAGATGCACGGCCTCTCTGCCGTGGTCTGCCGTGTTGTGACTGCTCGGACGGCTATGGAGATGCACGGCCTCTCTGCCGTGGTCTGCCGTGTTGTGACTGCTCGGACGGATATGGAGATGCACGGCCTCTCGCCGTGGTCTGCCGTTTGTGCCGGCCTCTCTGCCGTGGTCTGCCGTGTTGTGACTGCTCGGACGGATATGGAGATGCACGGCCTCTCTGCCGTGGTCTGCCGTGTTGTGACTGCTCGGACGGATATGGAGATACGGCCTCTTGCCGTGGTCTGCCGTGTTGACTGCCAATGGAGATGCACGGCCTCTCTGCCGTGGTCTGCCGTGTTGTGACTGCTCGGACGCAGCCTCTCTGCCGTGGTCTGCCGTGTTGTGACTGCTCGACGGATATGGAGATGCACGGCCTCTTGCCGTGGTCTGCCGTGTTGTGACTGCTCGGACGGTATGGAGACACGGCCTCTTGCCGTGGTCTGCCGTGTTGTGACTGCTCGGACGGATATGGAGATGCACGGCCTCTCTGCCGTGGTCTGCCGTGTTGTGACTGCTCGGACGCCTCTTGCCGTGGTCTGCCGTGTACTGCTCGGCCTCTCTGCCGTGGTCTGCCGTGTTGTGACTGCTCGGACGGCTATGGAGATGCACGGCCTCTCTGCCGTGGTCTGCCGTGTTGTGACTGCTCGGACGGATATGGAGATGCACGGCCTCTCTGCCGTGGTCTGCCGTGTTGTGACTGCTCGGACGGATATGGAGATGCACGGCCTCTCTGCCGTGGTCTGCCGTGCTGTGACTGCTTGGACAGCCTCTTTGCCGTGGTCTGCCGTGTTGTGACTGCTCGGACGGCCTCTCTGCCGTGGTCTGCCGTGTTGTGACTGCTCGGACGGCTATGGAGATGCACGGCCTCTCTGCCGTGGTCTGCCGTGTTGTGACTGCTCGGACAGCCTCTCTGCCGTGGTCTGCCGTGTTGTGACTGCTCGGACGGCGCCCCCGTGGTCTGCCGTGACGCCGACACACGGCCTCCCGTGGTCTGCTGACTGCTCGACGGAAGATGCACGGCCTCTCTGCCGTGGTCTGCCGTGTTGTGACTGCTCGGACGGCTGTGGAGATGCACGCTACTCTGCCGTCGCGTATGTTGGCTGTCGGCTCTCGGCTTTTTGCCGCCAGCTGCCGCTCGCAGTGTTGTCGGCGTCGAACGTATGGCGGACGCTGTCCAGGCGGTGGTGTTCACAGATCGACGGGAAATCGACCGAGCGGGTACGGCTATGCTGGGAAGTTCCCAGGCAGATGGGCGGAGGAGCTTGGACGCTTCTCATACGGGATCTATGGCGTTCGCCCACATGAGGCCTGGTACACGTTCTACTTGGTGTCTTGTTTGACGTGCGGTCTGTCACATATGCATCTTGTCGCACTGTCATGATGAGGAATATTTAATAGTGTATGCATAAACACGATTTGATCGTAATGCAAAACCATTTTCCTTACGCCCGAACAGTTGAGAATCACACAAGTCCTGATAAGGGTCGAGGCAATCCGAGATAAGCATCCTGATTTATCACCCTAGATGGCAGATAATATTGGCGTAGTCTAAGCCAGACAATACTATATGCGGTAACGTAATTTGCATGCCTTAGTTAGGGGTAGCGATAAGTCTTGTAATAATTCTTATTTTTGGTGGAGATCAGGAGAGTGTGTATGGGAAAAGTCATAAAATGACAGTTCCCCATTTACATAAATCACGTTGAAATGACGCTGGTTGTGGTAAGGCCTGGTTTTAGCAGTTTTGATGAGGTTGTGTCGAAGGCAGAGTTTAGGACTATGAGAATCGTGTGCGAATGCTCCTTGTGTAGCTCATGGATCCTGATCTTGACCGTATTAAGGGGACGCGGCTGGACTACGAATTCGCCCCTGTGGTCGGTCAATGGATCGACCAGCCGTGTTTAGCACGCACATATAATGCATCAGTTCTCACTGTTCGGATGTGGCTGAAAATAGCTGGTCACATGCATTGCACATGCACCTGCATTGCACTGGCGTGGCGGAGACATCAAGACCAGGAGAGCATGACACGTAACTCTAATGGAACGAGGTAGCTGACTTCATGGGTTCTTTTCTCTTGCAATAATACACCGTTTTCCTGACATATCATGCGCAGCAATTGCACCTGGTTCTATGTAAAAAGTTTCATTAGCAGACTGGTCCTGCCCAGGTTGACTTCGAAACGCGGTGCGCGTGGCTGAAGCCACGCTGTGCCGGGGCGCGTATTAGATGCTGGCGAGCCATAGCAGCCGATACCAGCTGTGCCAGCTGTGATACCCCGGCGAGCCTCTGTCCATTTTGGTGGCACGGCTTCCTCCGACCAGAGCCGAGCATCTCAAGGTGAAATAGCTGACCGTCTCCGGGACGGGGACGGGGGCGAGGGCTGGAGAGGCGAGCAGCCATGAGCCCGCCCGGCCAGTTCAATTCTCCCCCGATTGGTAGCCAGCCGTGCTGAGTACCCCAGCCAGCCGTTCTGAATACCCTGGCCAACCGTCATGAATACCCAATACCCCGGCCAGCGGTGATTAATACCTCGGCCAACCGTGATGAATACCCTGGCCACTCTGAGTACCCTGACCAGCCATGCTGAACACTCTCAGGCAGTTGTTCCGAGTGCCCAGTGTCAGTTGCACTGAACTGCCTAATCAGGTTCTCCGAGTGCGCCGAGAAAAACAAAAACTTCATCGAATATGCACTTGCCTGCGTCACATTTCTGCGCCAGCTGCGCCGATCACACTGTTCACCTGCGCCGAATACCCGGGGAAGATGTGCCGAATACCCGGGGCAGCTGCGCCGAATACCCGGGGAAGATGTGCCGAATACCCGGGGCAGCTGCACCGAATACCCGGGCCAGCTGCACTGAATACCTGGGCCAGCTCCACTGAATACCCGGGTCAGCTGCACTGAATACCTGGGGCAGCTGCGCCGAATACCCGAGTGTCAATCGTGCAGAGAGATGGTGCAGGAGTGGGGGCAGGCATTTAAGATGACACGATACTGCACACCACTGATGCATTCCCTGTGAATAGTTGGTCTCTCACGCTGCACGCCGGCCGTATGTGCACAGATGTGGCAGAGATCAACTGGCCTGGAACAATTCTCTCAGCATTGTGATGTCTCGAAAGTAAATCCGGCAAACATGGCCATGCATTCTTGTCATGACGAAATATCATGCAACTTGTTTTGCAGTGCTGTTCTCTTCTTTTCACATATTTCGCCAGCGGTGTGTGCGAGACCGCTCGTCGATTTTACATGGTAATGTCTCGGTGGTGGTGGTGTTAGGGAAGATGTACCGTACCTGCGAGAGGTGTGCGGGATAACAGTTTGTTGGTCGGTGCCAATGGATGGTTGGATTGTGGCCGGCGTCAATTAAAAGGCGCCACTCGCTACCATTCAGGTGAAATTGTAATTATGTCACAGTTGGCTGTGGTGTGGGAAATCCCTATAGGCCCTACTACCCTCCACTTGTGTCAGAGCAAATAAATCGGGATTTTATGTTTTATGCATGCCCATAGTGCAATTTTGCCCCCTCCAGCGTTCGTTCACTATATGGCAATCCGTGTAGTATACATTGGCCACAATTCATATACATCACTACTGATCGATACTCCCAACTCTCATCTTCAAAACTTCATGCTGAACTATTTTTGCTTTTTTAACCCACCTTATCTGTTTTACAATACGTACTCTCTTGTGACGATGTAACGCTGCATTTCAAAATTGTTCCGGTAAACCTTAGTGTTGACAAGTGTCTGCATTCTTATTGTCTTACTGAGGTGTTTGCTTGGACCTGATCTCATGCTTTGTACTGTGGTGTGAACCGATATGATCGTGTGGTGTGCTGCTCTGTTGTCTAACGATGCTGGCATTGCGTTGTTTGTGCCGCGATCCCCACTGTCATTAGCTTTAGTGCGAGTGCTTGTGTGCGCCGGCTGTAATTCCTTGAGCCTTTAGCCGTAGGCTGCTGTGCCTGGACTCCCTCGCTGTGGGCTCCAGTGTCGTAGGACGTTGTGTACATTCCTGTGTTGCCAGCTGCTGCTATGTGGACTGTTGTGTCTTGGTGTTTGTTCGGTGTTGGTTTCTGTGCTGTAGGCTGATTGGCGTGGGGGTGTTGTTGATTTGTGCGGCGTGTGTTTCTGCGACGCCAGTTTCTGTGCTGTGTCCTTCTGCACGGGGAGAGTCCCTGCGCTGTGTGCTGGCATGCGCTGTGCCCTGTGCCGTGGGCTGCCGTCCTGTGGCGTGCTGCGACACCGTCGGCCGACGAGGTGGCCGGGAGTCCAGCTCTGTGTGCTCTGATAACGACGCTGCGCCGCGGCTCTGCCGGACCCACCCGGCGCTGGCGGCCGGGTCCAGGGCGGCGGGCGACGGGCGGTCATCTTCGGGCGTGCCGGTCGCTCGCGGCCTCGGCTCAGTTGGAGTCGCAGTCCGTCACGAGGAAGTTGGCGGCGACGTGTTAGTCTGTCGTGTGCCACCACCGGGTGAGCTGGTTATGTGGAGGAGCCACATAATGCTGGTAATGTTGCGCCACGTCTGTTACGTGAACAGACAAACTTCTGAATACGATGCGATTAGGAAAATGTACGGACATATTTTTCTTGAAAACGGGCTTCTGGCATGTAAGAGCACCAGAAAGGCCTACAAACAGCTTCGTAAGTATTCCTAATCGCATCACATGGGGAAGATTCGCTACTCATGTCGACTGGATATGCATGCGATATGATCGAGTGGGCAGCTCTGATAGCATCACGCCTTGAAACGGATCGCCATCGGCAGCCTTGACACGACCATTCGCGTCCACTTGCCGGGAGGCGCCAACTGCGCAACGCGAACGAGTCGTGTCGCGCCTGTAGCCGATTCTGGCGGCGCGCCGAGAAGCCGACTGGAACACCATCACCCCTCCCCATCCTCCCGCCAGCCCACCCTCCGGGACCACTTACCCGTCACGACTGACGCGACCTTTCACCGGCAGGCCCGTGACCCGTCAACCGCGCGACCCGGCCGACTGGTGACGCCTCTCCACCACTGCACACACCGCTGCCTCCGACCAGTGCGACACTCCTGTCTAGCCGAGCGACACTCCTGCCGAGCCGAGGGACACTCCTGCCGAGCCCAGCGACGGTCCTGCTGTGCCGGGCGACGCTCCTGCCGAGCCGAGCGACACTCCTGCCGAGCCGAGCGACACTCCTGCCGAGCCGAGCGACGCTCCTGCCGAGCCGAGCGACACTCCTGCCGAGCCCAGCGACGGTCCTGCTGTGCCGGGCGACACTCCTGCCGAGCCTAGCGACGGTCCTGCTGTGCCGGCCGACGCTCCTGCTGTACCGGCCGACGCTCCTGCTGTACCGGCCGACGCTCCTGCTGTACCGGCCGACGCTCCTGCTGTACCGGCCGACGCTCCTGCTGTACCGGCCGACGCTCCTGCTATACCGGCCGACGCCCTGCCGAGTCGTGGCGAGCGCCGTGGGAACGGGCCGACACTGGGACTGAGTGCCGGCGGCGCAGGACGGGTCGCCGCGGGCGCCGTGACGTGATGCACCGACATTTGTAGTCACTCCCACCCGGCAACATGCGCGGATTTCTGCACGAGGCCGCCCGGATTTTGCGGAAGCCCTCCAAAAGGTGAGCCATGGTTCGTTGTCCCGACTGGTCAGCGGTCAACTGGATCCTCATGCAGACAAACTGGCATGGTGCGGGTGAGCAAAGGTTGAAAACGACAGATTTTCTTTCCATAAAATGTGTATCGTATTTGAGCCCAGTTGAATTTTTAACCAACCTGGGGAGCCTAAGTGGGACTCAGACGTCAGGAACATTCGCCACGCCACTTGAGAGGTTTACGGTTGCCTAGCAACGGTTTACATGTTGTTGTTTAAGTGGACGATGATTGTATTCATGTAGCGATAAACGAACAAGATTTCCTGAGCACCAGGTTGTACACTTGCATCATCGATTTATGCTACTGCATCGACTAGAAGTTCTGTGTGTCTCACAGTTCGTCGCCCATTTGACCACTTCGTGATCCGGCGTGGTCGGCGCTGTTGTCCGGCGCGGCTGTCAGCGCAGTCGCTGCCGTCACGACACTCCGACAAATGGCGGCTGTCGAACTTTATCGGCGGGCCGGCGACCCCGTGTCATGCCAACGGCGACTCCAGTGTGAGACGCACGTCGACTGTGTCGGCCCAGCCACCCGGAGCTCACCAACACGCGCGCACAGACAAAGGGCACGCCACTAGCAACCGATGGCCGGCGTGTTTCCTGCCGCCGTCTCAAATTAGGCCCACCACAAACGCAGCGCATGTTCACGAGGGCTGCACGTCTTCGGACAGGTCTGCGTTGTTATTTCCGTCTCTTTATGACGAGAGCCTGATGACGTGTTGGCTATTGTTTCGGTGTCGTCTGTGTTGAGCCCTTGGGCTGACACTGCTACTGTGCAAATTTCCATTGCAGGCACCAATCAGCTGAAGCATCTTCAGCGTCGCCCTTTCGCTTGTAATAGATAAAGGATTCCTTGTGGCCCATTGGATTCAATCCTTGCTAAAATAAATGGTTTTTGAAAATAACGACCATAAAGTCGTAACTGTCCTGCGAACTTGTTGTCCCTTAAGGGGACCATGGGTTATATACCCTTAAGGGTAGGCTTTTTGAAGTGTATAAACCATTGATGCATCAACAGGCAGGGAAATTTGTTTTGCATGCCCGAATAACGGTCTTCTTTTTTTTATTACATTTTAGTGATAATAGAAACTCATTTTCTACCATACCTGCTTCAAAACTATTCATTTGAATTGCATCAAGTGCTAACAAACGGCGACCGAAGATGCGATGCATTATATTTGCATGGAGTTCAAAACACGGTGGTTCAGCTTCAGGTGACGAATTTCGCTGTATGCCTGCTAAAGGGCAAACATCGCTCGTTTTCATATAAAGAATGAAAGTGCTCATTGTGAGTGCCATTAAAAAAAGAAGCAAAAAACTCCTTGTTTGCAGCAACATCAACTAACTGATTTGCCTGACATCAAGATATAAGCATTTCATACAATGCTCCACAAGTCCACTCAACGAACACTAGTGAAGTTCTTCATCTTGCACGAGGGCTATTCAGCATCTCTCAATTGGAAGAGATGACTAACATTCATGCTGAACATACAATTAAAGCTGGAAGTTAAACATAGCTGGTCAAGTAAGTTTAGGGAAGTTGAAACCGTTCAAAGTCAAAGGAGAGAGAGAGAGAGAGAGAGAGAGAGAGAGAGAGAGAGAGAGAGAGAGAGAGAGAGAGAGAGAGAGAGAGAGAGAGAGAGAGAGAGAGAGAGAGAGAGAGAGAGAGAGAGATATGGATGGATGGATGGATGGATGGAGGGAGAGAGAGAAGTGGGAGCGAAACTGTTGGACAGAAATCACCAAACTAAAATATACCGCACAAATGGAAGCAAGGTTGTATTTTTGCCGCAATGCTACAACGCGTATCTGTAAGCTATTTAGTGAAAGCGATCCTTTCCACCGTGATAAAATTTGAGTTCAGAAGAATGCAAAGCATACACGTAAAAACCACAGCCCAGCAGCCGGACGTAATGATACTTGTGGAACGAAAATTAAGTTCTTTCCATTTTGTCACCTACAAATTAGTACATGGGATAACACCAGCCTTCTTGGGTCATTCTGTTCGGTCAACCTTTCCTTACTAAAGCAAACTGGTGCTTCGTCTCCATCATTCAAATTTGGAGATCCGGTCTTGCTCCCGAGTGCCCCCGACATGGACCAGCAATCTCTCCGTGGCACGGGCGTCGACTGGCGTGGTATCGGGGCCAGCGCGGCTCTCGGCTGACCTGTGACCTCTGTGGGAGCACTGTACGGTACCGGCGGTGTTCGGCGCGACTTCAGACCGCGTCGGCGGCGCCGCACACGACTCAACGCCCTGCACACCCCGGAGAGGACCCAGTGGATAGTGCACGTTAGCTACACTACACAGAACGGCAGTGTCATAAGATATAAATGCGAATGTTACAATAACAGTAGGAGTGGCACTTGTCTTTCTCAGCTTTGTTTTGCTTACCCGAGGGTATCTGGTGCCCTCGTTATGGAATGAAAGCGAATCACAATTGCACCATCGCGAAATATTATTTCAGGGAAGCAAACAGTTAATCTACGTTTTTGAACAATAAACCTTCGCACTGAACAAGGAAGTTCAATTGATGAAATAATACTATTAAGAATAACATCTTGTTGTGGCTTTGTGATCATAGACAGTCAGTTCAACTTGTTTGGGCTGTGTGTATTATATACAGTGTCTTAGTTTAGTTGACATTGGAACTCATTAAGATTGCGACGCATGCATTCGGATTTACTGAAGCACACCAGCGTAATGCTTGCAGCGTAAGTGCTTCTGGCAACATATGCAGTGTCAACATTACGTTGGTTTGCTTCAGTAAGTCTGAATACATGCATCATGATCTTTGTGAGTTTCAAGGCCAACTGGGCTAAAATACTGCTCATATTACACACACAGCTAACCTATCCTGAACTCGTTATGCACTGTCACACAGCCGTAGGAAGATATTATTTTCCGGTTGTATTATTTCAGCAATGCAACTTCACTGTTGAAGTATTATAAAAATTGCAACGAACAGCTGAACTTTGCTTTTTTTCATCAGTCTCGCTAGTTTCTGAATGGTGGAGTATTCTTTTTCAACTACTGCAGGGTTCCCTGGCATCCAGCTTATTGCTAAAGGAAGCCGACATTGGATCCATCCACTTTGCAAGTGCTGATGGAACTTCACTAGACACTGCGCACTGCCCCGGACACTGTCATTCGCCTGTGTATTGCTGTACCCGGCGTGGCGTGCTTACGATGCCCGGGGCAGTCAGTGTTAGCGTACCTTCTTAATCACGTGTCACAAATTTTATTCCCATTCCTTTTTGTTTGTTTTCTACAAAAACGGATGTCTTCAGTGCATGCACGGCCCAATTCAACATCCCCAATGACCAACATTTTCCACCGGCTGAGGGGAACACACGCGTGCTTATACCCCGCCCGCTCAGTGGTAGCGAATTGCCGTTTGTCATCCTGATCATCAGCTCATCTGGCTACATAAAATTTCACCATCAGAGATTTCATTCACACTAAAAATGATCTTAACCCGTCCCGTCTCGTGGGGGGGGGGGGGAGTATTCAACCGCCCCGCCCCCTCAAGGTTTTCGCGGATAGTGGACGAACGGTGCGCGGCAGCGCGCCAAAATTTAGCGTACCTTTTCCCACACCAATTTGGTATGCTGCTTCAAATTTTCAAGTCGTGTCATCTAGGGTCAACGAGTTAGTCAAGGTCAAGTTAGGTCACCTCTAAAAACGTTCAACCAGTCATCACGCTTGAACGGATACAGATATTTGAATGAAACTGTCAGAGTTTGCTTATCTTTAGGGATGCAACAAAACATACGAGAGGAATTTTTCATTTTCTCCCGTTTTTGACTACATATATATTTTGCATATTTGCCTATTGTAGTTCAAATCGAAAGTTCTTGCTAAAATAAGCATTATTTATTAGGGCACGTTGACTTCCAACAACGTTTCTCGGTCTACTCTTTCCATTAGAAAAGGAAAATTAAAAGAAGAGTTGAAAACTCAAAATTGTGAAATTTCCAAAAAAATTGGGGGGGGGGGGTTGGCAAAAAATTTATGGCACAGGTCGATTTCGGTGTCCTTTTTTATTCCAAAGAATTTTTCTTCAAATATTTCCAAAATTAACAAAATGAACTCCAGAGCCAAAAAACATAATGTAAGTCGTGAAAAGTCGTGAAAATCTAGCCCCTAGTAATGTCACTTTTGGGGGAAATTATTTTTGGGGGTGGATCCGGACCCTACTTGTCGAGCGCTTTCCGATAACACCTCTTTCGTTTTCGTGCAACGCTTAGTTTGGATTTTAGAGGGGGATTACTATCCCCCCCTCCGAGACGGGGTGTGAGGATCTGACCGGAGAGACGGCGAGGGTTAATGTGGTACTAGCAGCGAGCTCGTGCTGTTCCTAAGCGCACATGCACATTTTCAGTTGGCCTTCCCTCCGATGCATAATACCCTGTGTAGGTTGGTCCATAGAAAGGTAGATCAACCTTGAATGCGAAGTGGCTGTAATTGATTGATTTCATGTGACGATATGATGATATAAGATATAATTAGCAAAAATATTGTGGCAGGTTTTGCAGCATAGGACCATTACACGCAGAATGCTAGGTGCAAGCCAACAGCTGAAGCTAATAAGCAGCTTTGTGTACGGCTGGCGGACGATAGGCTGATATAGCAGTTTTCCTCAGGTGCGTCGTGCGACCTCATTACCCGCTGAGTACCACCGTCACTCACTGACTTGCGCTCTCATAGCTCATGCGCCGAGAACAATGGAGGTAAACACCTCAGTCAGCACCGTTCGACTGGCCAGGAGCAGGCTTCGGCGCCGCGACCCAACAGCGTCGCTATGGGACGTCTGTCCGGATTAGCACACCGCCCGATAGCCTATTGGATCTTCCGCTCACACCCAGTGCAGATTCGAAACGTACGTGTTTTTGGCCAGAGCATGACTTGCGCGAATGTCGGGAGAATCCACCAGCGCGCCGCGTAGACTGTTGGAGGTGTTCGTGGCGCACCGCAGTCGATCCCGCTACAATCGTGGCGCGCTGCCCCGTAAGCAATTGTCATTGATGCGGTTGTAGCGGCGCACAGTTCGGCAGCGGTGTGCGCGTGACAAGACCGACCAGGACGTGCCACGACCGGCATTCCGCAGATCGGAGGTGTCCTGCCGCTCTCGGCACGGGGCAGCCCATAATTCAACGCTAACGGCGTCGCCGCGTGATTGAAGATGATGTTCGGGGACCGAGATGGCAGCTTCGATGACCGAATGGTTGCGGCGATGTTTGTCAGAAAGCGGCTTTGTGCTCGCTGATTGAGACCGGCGCCCGACGAAAATAACATGCTCTGTTCGATTTCCCAAGCTCTCGCACAGGTCAACGCTTTCCTTCAAGTCGGCATATATAAGTTCGATTTGGGATCCAGCACCCCAGAATATAACCTCCCAGAGGCTGAAAGTATTCCAAAAACGATCGATTATATTATATCTTGAGTTTCGGCATTGCCTGTTTTAGTTTGGATGCGACACTCCGGGAGAAAATCCATCCTTGTGTTTGAATCACTGTCATAGTACACAATCTGGCAACAGTGCAAAGCATGCTTCTATTCTTTGCCACACAAAACAGGTAACATGGAAAGAGGAAACCAAGAAGCGAGAACAACACGTTTGCACATTTTCGACAGTAATATAGGTGGGGCGATTATTGCAACCAGAACGTTGGTCGCGGAAGCACCTGCAATAAAGTCCATACAGTTAAATCATGGTGGTGCTATATTACCGGGAATTATTGGCCTATTGTAGCTTCCCTATAGTCCACTTCACATTGACTGCTTTGGTGGTTGTCATTCGTTATCAATAAATTTGATCTACAATTATTTCTGATATATCAAGCATATCAACATTAAACATTCGTGGTATTTAATAACTTACTTGCCAAAAATTGTATTAATGGTCCCGATGGTCAGCTAAATTGACATTCGCCTTCATTACGTGATGTTCGATAACTCTGCACAGCACAAGAATGATCGAACACCAGCACAATGGAACTGTGAGCTTCTATTTGAGACACCTTGTACATGTTGATGTGATTTCCGAACCGGAAGTACGATATCTGAATTCAGTTAGTTCCTCATTATATTTGAGCGGTGGCGTGAAACCTTCCAGCATCGCACAGTGCAACCGCCGACTCAGAACCAACACCAGTAATGCATTATAGCGCTATATCCAGCCACATTACTGGCCCAGCATCGCACAGTGCAACCGCCGACTCAGAACCAACACCAGTAATGCATTATAGCGCTATATCCAGCCACATTACTGGCGAACATGTTTTCCCCTTGCATGGAATGCTTGCATACTTTTCCGCTTAGAAACATTGCTGACATCCCCCCGTTGAGTGATGCTTCTTTAATGCGGTATACTAATGTCAGAAACCACAATGCTCATGGTGCCCGAATACGGAATTGCCGACCGTCGTGTTCTGATCTTCGTGCTTCATTGTTCCTCATTGTTTTGTAAATGATAGCGACCGTCGTGCGGACGTTGGCTTGCATTGCACTACGGTTGGTCAAACTGCAAAAATGTAGGTCTTTTTTTTACTCAAGTCTGGTGTTATCTGCACAAATCTAGTGTTCCTCGTTTTTTTTAATAAGTGTTCACATGTGTGTGCAACTGTGTGTAACTGAATTATAACAGCCTGCCACCGTGTGATGATATCGGCTGTTTACGTCTTTGAGGTCGATTGGAGGTGGTGTGCGGACGGTGCCTGGTAGTAGTTGGGGAGGGATTGGGGGTCATCGCCTTTGGTGTCAACATTGCAAACATACATGGTTGTCAGGTCATACACTGTTGTTTCTTTCTTTAATTCTTTTTTCTCTTTTGTCTAGTTTTATTTGTTTTTTTTCGGTTCTTTTGTACTTTGTCTTTTTTCTCTTTTGTTTTTTTAAAATATTTTTTTCGTCTTTTTACTAATTCCTTTTTACGTTTGTTTAAGGTTCTGGTGTCAGACTGGCACCAGTCTGTTTCGTTTTTTTAAATAATATAAATACATGTCATGGGGAGAGTTGGGAAAGACTGGGTTGAGGAGTTGTTCGGATGTTTGTTGTCTATTGTCGAGTGGATTTATTACGTGTTCTGGTTTTCATGACTGTTGTGGTTGGTTTGCTAGTGGATGTAGTGCTTGGTTTGTTGGTTGTTCGTGTTGTCGGTGCTTGGGTGGTCTGTGGAGTGGTTCCTACGGTGTCGGAGATAGTGTCTTCGTCCTCTGAGTCTGTTATTGGTCCGTAGTGAAGGGGGAGTTTGCGTCGTGCCGGTGGTGCTTGGGGTGGGTCTGGGTGGGGAGTGACAGGGGTGGTGGTTTGTGTGCTTCACGTTGAGGTGGGAGGAGAGGTGCCTGTGCTTGTGCCGTGAATTTTGTTGTGGGTTCTGGCCGAATGACTATTGTAGGATCCGTCTTGGTTTCCTGAGGGGTGACTGCAGGGTGTGTGTGGGTCTGCGTGGGCCGGGCAGGGAGCAGCGGATACTGCTCGTCACCCCACGCCCGTGCCCGTGACGGGGCTATGCTCTCGATGTGGATAAGTCGGAGGATGTCTTTCTCCTTCCTCCATCGAGGACAAGCCCCGTCCCTGGAGTCCCTGGTCCCCGCCGCAGCCCACGCATTTTCTTATCCCACTATTGCACTCGTGAGTGCTGTGTGGTTCGACGCAGAGGGCACATGTGGGGCTTGTGTTTGCAGCCCCCCTCGTGTGGCCATATCCTTGACAAAAGGAACAGCGACGAGTGAGGAGTGCGCGTGGTGTTATTTTGTATGTGATATAACCAGCTGTGACATGTGTGGGTTGTTGTTTGGATGTGAAAGTCAGGATGAAAATGTGAGTGTTTGGTTTGTTTATGGGGGAGGGGGCCGGTACACCGAGGAGATCCCCTGGCTCGCAAATATGCGAGCCAATCTCTCCTCAGGCATCCACTCTAACTCCCATGCGTGTATGATCCACTGAGAGGTGTTGCGGTGTGTGTCTGGTGTTATGGTGACCTGTTTGTTTAAGAGGTGTGTGATGTGCTCTAAGATGTTTGCGTCCGTGGTGTTCCAGGCCTGGATCATTTCCAAGGGTCGAGGCTGGTCATAGGCCGACCATCGACCCGGCGGCAGAGATAGAAATCACCCGACGGTTCGTCTGTCGTGGTGTAAGGCATGGTGCGTAGGAGTGTTCAGTGTGGATCTTGGGTTTGGTGGTGGTGCAAGAAAGAAAGGAGAACACTTTTACATATATCGGCGGTATTGGGGGGGGGGGGGATTGGCGGCACCGCCGGACCAACCTGAAGTGAAGTTGTAGATCTAGCAAGATGGTAGTCCAAGGTAGAGATGATAGTGTAGGGTAGAGCTGAGAGTCCGTAGTGACGAGAGTAGACGAGATGGTGGCAGCTGTTGCGGTCGGAGTCCTCCGTGGGCTTGGCGTCCTGTTCGTCGGACAGCTGGCGTTGTGCGGCCAACGTAGCACGCTTGCGGCCTAGTGTTCACATTTTATAGCATACAATTTTATGCATGGTATCTCCCACATGTCTTGTTCTGACATGCACAAGAGCAATGAACAAGGTTGTTAGCGAGGTAATTGTGACAAACCAGCTAGCTAAATAATGGATTTGGAGCAGAACTGCATGCCTGGGGTTGACGTAGACGCATTCGTTAGAGGTACCTCAATGACGTGATGGTTGGTCAGTGTGAACTGAATTGGACCACACATTATTCTGCCTCCCAATGTTGAACCATGATGTACGATGCTGTTAATTCACACAAGAATCAAGGTGCTAGCCTTGCTGGTTATCGGCGATAAATAGTTCAAGCATGCCAGCTGCGTTACTCCTCTCTTTGTTTACATTACCATAAGCTATCTGCCATTCTCGCTGAAGATAGCCCCACCAAATATATGTGTAAGGCACAGTGTATTCAAACGTACGCGACCCCAAGGAAAATTACCTCCGCGTTATGCGTGGGCGTCACAACTCATGGACGCGCTTTCGAAATGGACCATTCACAGCCGGTAAACCTGTCGCTTATCTCACATTCCCCGTGCGCGGTTCTCATTTGACCCAATTCATGTCCGTGATGGATGTCTCTAGGCTGGTTCGCCTGCGCGTCGTGCCATTCGGATGACTAATGGCGCCGGGGCAGCACCGGTGCACGCCCAATCGGCAACTCAACCAACTTCCCATAAGGCATCCAACTTGGAGCCGTGTTCCCACGAGAGCTTTCTCGGGGCTCGCCCCTCAGTGGCGCACTTGTGGTCGTTTCCGTGCCTTCATTCAAGTCCCCAAGTTACTGTCCCATGCCCCTGGTGCAGTCTCCAAGGTGTTCGTGGGTTCACATCTCGGATCGCTAGCGGCCGCTGGATGTCTGGTGTCGAACAAACGTCAGCCACATCACTGCTGCTGTGGCGCTGGAAATGACTTGCAAATGCTTCGTTATCGTGGCAAATGTCTCGTCAATTATGTTTCGCATGAACCAGAAACCACCAACCAGTGGCAACCACACACCATTACTCCTTATTTGTAGTAGTCAGGACCAATTATGAGCCGCTGCTTAGTTCTAGGTACAATAAAGTGAAACATATAAAGTCTGTTGACTAGTGGCGTCGCTGATGTACAATATTGTTCTGCTTCATGAAGCTTACACTTCTTTGCGCCTCGTTATACATAAACATGGGCGGAGGGTGTCTCGTGCAATATGTAGGTTTATATCGACTCGGTTCACGCACGTGGCGGGCTAATGGGACAGTTAGCGTGATCGTGACATTTATAGCTGCCCACCACACAGTCAGACGTGCTTTACGGGCTCGTCCTCTCCGCTTGGGTTCGGGTTTACTGCGACAGACTGGCAACAACGCCGAATTTAGAGTCGTTCAGACAGCAATACCGACGGGAACACCCATCAATGTTCCACGATTAGTCCGATGCTTTTTTATCTTCCACCCTCTCTACCTCTCTTTCTCTGTCTCTTTCTCTGTTCCTTTCTCTCTTTTTCTCTTCCACTCTTTTTCTCTTACTCTATTTCACTCTTTCTCTCTTTCTCTCCTTCACTCTTTCTCCCTTTCTCTCTTTCACTGTTTCTCTCTGTCTCTCTCTCCCTCTCTCTATCTATCCCTATCTCTATCTCTATCTCTGTCTCTATCTATATCTCCATCTCTATCTCTAGCTGTGTTCTCTCTGTATTTTTCTGTCTATGCATACGCGCGAACTCCCCAATACGAACACCTATCCATGAACACATGCACATGCGCGCGCACGCACACACACACACACACACACACACACACACACACACACACACACACACACACACACACACACACACACACACACACACACACACACACACACACACACACACACACACACACACACACACACACACACACACACACACACACACACACACACACACACAACACACACACACACACACACACACACACACACACACACACACACACACACACACCACACACACACACACACACACACACACACGCACACACACACCACACACACACACACACACACACACACACACACACACACACACACACACACACACACACACACACACACACACACACACACCACACACACACACACACACACACACACACAACACACAACACACAAACACACACACACACACACACACACACACACACACACACACACACACACACACACACACACACACACACACACACACTTGTGTGTGTGTTTGTTACCGTTTGCAGACGTACTTCCTGTTCTGTCTGTGCCCAATTTTCTTTCTGATTTGCCGGTTCTTGCGTTACACTTGCATACAAATTCCTCGTATATCGATTCGTTAGAAGCAGCCTCAGGCGCCGTGACCTAATAGTGTCACTGCGGGATGATGAAGGATATAAATGATCTAAAATTGAATTAGAATGAGTTATGAATTAGACACAGGTAGTACGGATTAGACCCATGAACTATCTCTATGTCTCTATCCCTCGATGTCAGGTGCAGTGCATATCGTTGTATGCAGCAGCGTAAACCACTCGGCGCGAGGCTACTAGCGCTGCATCCCCGACCGCAGCGTTGTAAGCGGTCGGCGGGGACCGCGTGGTGCCGACCGGTCCCCGGGGCAGGACGGCCGGTCCCCGGGGAAGGACGGCCGGTCCCCAGGGCAGGACGGCCGGTCCCCGGGACAGGACGGCCGGTCCCCGGGGCAGGACGGCCGGTCCCCGGGGCAGGACGGCCGGTCCCCGGGGCAGGACGGCCGGTCCCCGGGGCAGGACGGCCGGTCCCCGGGGCAGGACGGCCGGTCCCCGGGGCAGGACGGCCGGTCCCCGGGGCAGGACGGCCGGCAGTGTTTACCGACGCAATTCGACCGGACGCGGAGGAGTCCTGACCGCAGCATCCGCGCCGCCCGCCAGTCCCCCTCCGTCCCCGGCCACCGATCCCCACTCCATCTCCTGCCACCGATCCCCACTCTATCCCCTGGCACTGATCTCCGCTCCATCTCCTGCCACCGATCTCCGCTCCGTTCTCGGCCACCGAACACCGCTCCATCCCCGACCACCGATCTCCCCTCCGTCCTCGGCCACCGATCTCCGCTCCATCTCCTGGCACTGATCTCCGCTCCATCTCCTGTCATCGATCTCCGCTCCGTTCTCGGCCACCGATCCCCGCTCGATCTCCTGCCACCGATCTCCCCTCCGTCCTCGGCCACCGATCTCCGCTCCGTTCTCGGCCACCGATCCCCGCTCCATCTCCTGACACCGATCTCCGCTCCGTCCTCGGCCACCGATTCCCGCTCGATCTCCTGCCACCGATCCCCGTTCCATCCCTGGTCACCGATCCCCGTTCCATCCCCGGCCACCGATCTCCGCTCCATCCCCGGTCATCGAGCCACTCTTGCGCTGAGAGTCGGTTGTCAGCCAACCTGTTGATATGCTGCCGCCATGTCGTCGGAGAGCATTAGCCAATGCCGCGCTGAGGCGCGTTCATTCTTCAAACCTCTGCATTTCTCCGCTGGGGAACCAAAGCCCCTACCAATTAAAAACGATATGAACCCGTAACCACGCAATGCATTGATATATATATATATATATATATATATATATATATATATATATATATATATATATATATATATTCCATTTAGAGTTCAAAATGTCTCATGAATGCTGAAATTCTGTCCTGCTATGTGATTTGCATATGTATCTTACTTCATTTCATGACAATGTTTTGGTGCGAAACTATCATCATTATGGTGTTGACATTATAACTCTTGTTCGTGTGTGCAGCCAGCTTTATTATCACTAAGTTATGTTAACATGCATAGCGTTTTACCGGAACTAACCCGTCATGTGCAATTGCAATTCCACTGCGTCTGTATCGTGTTCCACATACATTGACATGTCCCTACTCAGAGTGCAGCACGACTGACATTGCCGTAATCTCTCTCAACATGAGGAGAAAACGGAAACCTCGCTCGTCGGGTCACGACAATGCAATATACGCCCCATATATTTCATGCTTGCAGGATCCAGCGGACCACGTTGCTTTAGCTTTATGTCATTCTGATTTCGAAGGAGGATAAATCATGGATATTGAGGCTGAGAGCCGAGGTAGTACCCAGCAAGGTATTCGCTGTGTCCGGTTCTTGACCGTCATGATTGGCCATTATTAATAATGCCCAATCCAGCGGACTTTTCTCATAGCTTGGCCCTCATGCGCGTTGGGGTGATATTACGGGATCGAGGTTACGTGCTAATGAGAGCTTATTGCGCTGAACTCGAATCCACGATCCGATTATATAATTTTAATTGAGGGACGATATAAGCAAAGATTCACAGTGCTCGGCCATAGCGTGTCCGACCTGAGCATTGTCTGCCAGTTTCCAACTGATCCTCTCAGTCTTGGGAAGGGACGGAGGGGCACATATGACCTCGTGCGGTGACTCGAATGCTGTTTTTTACTGGCCATGAGGGACAAAGGTACCAACTGTACCAACCAGGATGCTATATTGCAAAATTGATAATGTAATGCTACGCATTTGATAAAGGAGCAAAATTTACCGCCGTCGGTGACACTTCATATATGGAAATGAAGTACCAATCCACTGACTAAAGTGAACGCAAAATACCTGTTGAACGGCATCGCTAAACATTGAGAGGTGAGACTTGCATGTTGTTTTTCTTAACGTGCATACTTAATGATCGGGTCGTGAATGTTCTCTGTTTAACGGTTTCACACTCAGGAACGAAAATCGGCTTACCAATTTGAGTGACAGTCGCACAGACTTGTGACAGTTGAAGTTCGTGTATTGAAGGCGTCTCGTAGGTGGTCTTCCCGACATTTAAAATTCCATCTCAGAATGTTGGGCGTATATTTTGTTAAACATCGGTCTGCGTGGTGGCTGGGTATTCAGGAGTTCTGTTTTTTTTCGTGATCAATGCCTCTAAATCTCCTGTCACATTCCCCCAGATTAACGGTTCAACTGAATGTTCGGCATTGACGTGCTTGTCGTCTGATGGACACAAGCGAAGGCATCCAACGCAAGCCATGTCATGTCAGTGCCTTTTCCACGGCGCCTATGCTTCTGTCATGCGTTAATAATTCATGTCGTCGAACTTTTCGCAATCCGCAGATTTAGCAAATGTTCAAGGCAACGTCCAGCTGACCTTCAGCGCTCGGACGCAGCTCTGGTTCATTGATAATCTATGCAGCTGACGTCCGATGATAGCATCTGCACGTACCGCCGACCGTCCGTTCGTTAAAATCAGCAGCATAGTTAGCCATGAACTTGGTCGTCGCTCATGGTCAACGGGATTGGAGTCGTCCCGACATGCTGGCGGGCGACGTAGCGTTCGTCTCCACCCGCTGCGATGACCCTCCCCACCCCACACACCCGCGCTACGGACATGTCACGGTCACGTCGTTGCTATTATAACAGCACATCGTGTCCCATGCTCGTGCATTGTCCTTTTGCACTCAGTGCGGCGGTCGTACTAGATGGACGCCAACAAAAGACGCCACCAATAGTGCTCCAATGTGGGATGGTTGTCTGCTAAGAACTCCATGCCTGCAGGCGCTGCCAGCAAGGCTGCCACATATAAACGCCAGCATTGTACCCTGCGTCACATCGACGGGACTCCTGATCTGCGTCGACAGTTCATCTCATGACATCCACGCATACCAGAAGAAATTATAAAAGCAGGGTTCCATGCCGCTAGTACACATGATCAGCTAACGATGACCTCAGTTCCGCTTGTCAGGGCTGGTCGGCTTAAGTGCACAATGCTGTCGCTTTTTCAATCGTAAGGGTTTCGGTGTGCTCCTAGGAGGAGCTCATGTCGCGAGTGTGGCGCTTGCCGGTGCGAACGTTTTTGTTGCGGGAATGCTGTTTTTTTGCACGTACCGTTCAAGTGGGAAGTGACACAACACCGAAGGTTTTGCGAAGGCCATGGTGGACTGTAGGACGACGTGAAATGGCCACCAGGGACAGAACACTTCTCACTCGACTGCGAGGACAGGTGGCAAAACGGTACGTTCGGTCCATTGGACATCGTGACTGACAACTGGCGGACTCGTGACTGTCATGAACATGTCGTGCAAAGCCATGTTCGCGGTACCTCACCCTCGCGCAATGTCCGGAAGTGGGCGCGAATGATTAAAGCTTGTCGAAGCGCCCTAAAGCTCGAATATCTTACAAGCTGAGGTCCAGAAGAGAAGCAAACCCAGAACAAACTCGTATGTTCAGTGTAGATGATTCTTTTTATTCGACCGTCTATCTGTCGGTAGTTGCATTGGCAAGGAATTGGTTCGATATGGAAGTCATGTGAGCCGAATAACGAGTTGTGGACTACACTGACGAATAACTCATCCACATTCATTACTGAATCGGGGCGCCTTCGCCTGGTATTTCCTTGCATGGGAGATGTTGTGTAACCAAGTAATAGCCAGATGGTTCAGCTGAGTCATATGTCCATGAAACATTTGTGTTTGTATGCCATGATCTTATTAATGCTATGCTAAGGCCAAATCGTACCTTTCATTTGCCGATGGCCGCGGTAGTTCAGCTGGTAGGGTGGGTAGAGACAGTCGGTATGGGCTCTTGATCGCAAGATCGTGGGTTTGAATCCCGCAACCGACGGGATCACCGCGTCCACCCGCGACAAACCGACGGGATCACCGCGTCCACCCGCGACAAACCGACGGGATCACCGCGTCCACCCGCAACAAACCGACGGGATCACCGCGTCCACCCGCGACAAACTGACGTGAGAGGTCGGCAACGCTGTATAACCCAGCAGTTAAATATGCGTCGTAAAGGAATCCACTTAAAGGTCTTCCTTTCATTTCCGGTATCGTGATTCACCCTCCCTGGTGATTCACCCTCCCCTTTCGTGATTCACCCTCCCTGGTGATAATTATGGATCCGCACTCCTGTGAAGATGCAACAGATCAAGTCGCAAAATTCAGACAGTTTTAATCTCCTACACACATATTTGTATTTAGTCAATCTCGTTTCGGTGTCTTGTTCGGATGATAGCTTTTCATGTTCAAAAGGGCCTGGTCTAATGCGTATTGCCAATTATGAGCGAGATTAACACAGACTACAAGTATTGTTATTGGTTTAAACGACACGTCGACTGTTGAGTCATGTAGCGTCGCCAATCGCTCACGCCGATTGGTCGCGAGCGAAGAGTAGCTACAGGTGAGACTCGAACCTACAATCTTTCAATTGTGAGACAGGCAACTTATCCCTAGACTACTGGTCCCTAACCCATTGTTGCATATAAATAATTGACTTCATAATGGCTACCTGGAACTTCAGAACAGTCCTTGTGCCACTGCCAAACTGTTTTTCTGTATCATTACTTACGCATTCAACTATTTGTTTTAGAATAGGCACCGAGTTAAAGTTCCCAATACAGGGATATTCGGATTGGAAAATCCAAGTGGAAGAAACCAAAAATAATAACGTCATGGGTGCTAAATGATCACATTTTATGGTCGAGGCGCTCCAAAACCCAAATAACAACAAACCAAACATAATAACAATAGACGTAGCCTTGTTTTCGTCCATGTCTATATACTCAAGTTGGAATGAAGCCCCGTTCCGAAAACTCACAGGTCTAGACATCTTTATCAAAGAGTGTTGCCACGTGCCATTGTCAACGAGCACTTTTGCACGTTCCAGTAGGGAAATGGAAAATAAAGAGAAACATCCAGAAGAAATTATTGTTCTAGATGAGCGTGATGGAGGGGCAGCTATCTACAGCTCTCTTCCCACCTCGACCCCAAGTCGTTTCGTCGCGGCAACTAAAAGCCTGTAGGGGGTGCGCTTGGCATACCTGATGATGTACCATTTGCAGATGCGTTTTTTATGTTTCAATCATGTCAGTCCACTAGGACTGGTTCTCGATTTCCGTCATCCAGCATAGTATCCTCTCCGCAAATTTGCCGTCCTTTTTGGTGGTGAACGTTCAATGGTATTGCTTGCCAGCGGCTGGAAGCGTATTTATCTGCGGTACGTGTCCACAATCAACTACAAATTATGGATAGGATGCTCTTGCATTCGAAAAAGGAAGGAATCATCCTCTTCGAATTTAATGAGTCAGAAGTATTTATCACCAAATCAGGGATTTCAACATATCAATCCAATCATGCTGGGGATCGTCGCGTGGTGTGAAGCTGCTGGACTTTTTCCCTCGGTGAATCACAATAATGGGCGACACGTCCTTCAGGTGTCTTAATGCTCTAACCACGCACAAATTGCAATACGTTTGGACCTGTCAAACCTCCGTTTCATGTTCACCTGCTCAGTTTGCGGCACCGTTCGTCTTGCTCACGCCGTAGCACAATAACATATGTCATTATTGGTAGCCATAAAGCAATATTTGATAATGCTTTAGCAAGTACTGATCACTATTTGGAAACACAAATTGGACACAAACAATGCACGTTCTTTGTATTGAAGGTTAGACTTGGCAGAAACCTGCGACCGTATTCAAGAACAGTGTTTTTTTTACCGCTTGTGCTTTCACATCAGCTGCGGTTGTCCAGCTGAAATAGGTCCAGCAAAACTAGGACATAACAAGGGTAGCAGGTTCATTGATGATTAATATCTGGTATACATTGGTGGATAGGGTGCACGTCAACACGTGTTGAAGAGCCGCCGGACCAGCGAGTACGCATCTGCAGAGCTCCCTTGTACCAGTTGTATTTTGATAGGGGTACATGCCAGTGCATGCACCAACGCTTTGACGGATTTGTGTGTGTCCTGGAACGCTGTGTTCTTAGCGTGGGAGAAGGGTTGGTCATGTTAAGTAAGTCCCTAAGTCCATGTGCGCCTCTGACCTTATACGCATTAGCTTTAAAACCTTGAGTTGCTTGTCAGAGACCAAATATGTCCCCCAATTATATTTATGGACAGGTCGGCATTCTGTTGTTGGCAAGGACTAATGTCTAGGTAATCGAAGGTAATCAGTTACTTGTCTTTCAGTCCAGGAGATCCGATCCTATTAGTGGCTCGAAAACGCATCGAACTGTGTATTCCGGTGTAGACCTGTTTGGCATATACCGGGCGTAGGGAGTTTGGCCTCAGTAAATCACACCTGGCTAGCGCTTCTCGCTTCGTCCTCCAGTCCGCTCCAATCCTGCGCTAATGCTCCACCCACAATTAACTTCTTGGGCCACGTATTTCCGAGATCGTTTGTGATATGAGTGCTTGATCAGTGCCTACATTTATCTACACATATACCGGAAGTGATTAACCAACAATTACTTTCAAACTTGCACTGATGCAAGAATGCAAAGTCAGTCGTGACATGGATGCACCGATATTCAATGGTACTTGGTGGTGATGGCAGTTATTCCATCGTCCAGACACTTATTGGTAGTACGCAGCTGATGTCCTACCTCTCAGGAACCCACGTTTGACTCATGTACCGTGCCAACCGTGGTTGATTGGTGTCTGACAGATGACTGTAAGGTGGTGTCCCACCTTACAGGCATCTGTCGTCGGCTGGTCTCCCAACCCCAGGCACCTGCGGTTGGCCGATGTTCCGCCTCCCAAACATTTGTCGTCGGCTGATGTCCCACCTCTCAGATGCAAGCAATCCATCAAAAGCACTCAGAGCCTGCTGGTGACCTGCCTCCCAGACACAATCCCTCCGCTGGTGACCCGCCTCCCAGACACGATCCCTTGGGTGGTGACCCGCCTCCCAGACACGATCCGTTGGGTGGTGACTCGCCTCCCAGACACGATCCCTCCGCTGGTGACCCGCCTCCCAGACACGATCCCTTGGCTGGCGACCCGCCTCCCAGACACAATCCGTTGGGTGGTGACTCGCCTCCCAGACACGATCCCTCCGCTGGTGACCCGCCTCCCAAACACCATCCCTTGGCTGGCGACCCGCCTCCCAGACACGATCCCTTCGCTGGCGACCCGCCTCCCAGACACGATCCCTTGGCTGGCGACCCGCCTCCCAGACACGATCCCTTGGGCGGTGGCTCGCCTCCCAGACACGATACTGCGCTGATATGCCATCTCACTGATACTCGAGGTCAGCTGGTATCCAACCTCCTAGCCACTCTCACTCCACTGATGTCAGGCGTCTCAAACATCGGCCGTTAGCTAACCTCTCCAGATCTGTGTATGTCTGTCTTTCTGCCTGTATGCATGTCTGTCTGTCTGTCTCCGTCTCCCTGTCTGTCTCCCTCTCTCTCCCCCTCTCTCTCTCCTTATCTCTCCCTCTCCCTCTCCCTCGCTCTCGCTCTCGCTCTCGCTCTCGCTCTCGCTCTCGCTCTCGCTCTCGCTCTCGCTCTCGCTCTCGCTCTCGCTCTCGCTCTCGCTCTCGCTCTCGCTCTCGCTCTCGCTCTCGCTCTCGCTCTCGCTCATACTCTTGCTCTTGCTCTTGCTCTCTCCTAGGCTCCCTTAGGATCACTTAGGCTCACTTAGGCTCACTTAGGCTCTCTTGGGCTCTCTTGGGCTCTCTTGGGCTCTCTTGGGCTCTCTTGGGCTCTCTTGGGCTCTCTTGGGCTCTCTTGGGCTCTCTTGAGCTCTCTGGCTATCTGGCTATCTCGCTCCCTGGCTCCCTGGCTCTCTGGCTCTCTGGCTCTCTGGCTCTCTGGCTCTCTGGCTCTCTGGCTCTCTGGCTCTCTGGCTCTCTGGCCTCTGGCTATCTGGCTCTCGGCTCTCGGCTCTCTGGCTCTCTAGCTATCTGGCTATCGAGCTCCTGGCTATCTGGCTTCTAGCTATCTGGCTATCGAGCCCCTGGCTATCTGGCTCTCTGGCTATCTCGCTCCCTGGCTATCTGGCTCTCTGGCTCTCTGGCTCCCTGGCTCTCTGGCTCTCTGGCTCTCTGGTTATCTGGCTCCCTGGCTCTCTGGCTCTCTGGCTATCTGGCTATCTGGCTCCCTGGCTATCTGGCTCTCTGGTTATCTGGCTTCCTAGCTCTCTGGCTATCTGGCTCCCTGGCTATCTGGCTCTCCGGCTATCTGGCTCCCTGGCTCCCTGGCTCTCTGGCTCTCTGGCTCTCTGGCTCTCTGGCTCTCTGGCTATCTGGCTCCCTGGCTATCTGGCTCTCTGGCTATCTGGCTCCCTGGCTATCTGGCTCTCTGGCTATCTGGCTCGCTCCCTGGCTATCTGGCTCTCTGGCTCTCTGGCTCCCTGGCTCTCTGGCTCTCTGGCTCTCTAGCTATCTGGCTATCTGGCTCCCTGGCTATCTGGCTCTCTGGCTATCTGGCTCCCTGGCTCTCTGGCTCTCTGGCTCTCTCACCGCGGGTCGCGCGCGGTATCGAATCTTGTTGCGTAACCGCTCCCTCGTCACAGACCAAGGACTCGATGCTGATCGGCGGCGGGATCTGGTCACCGGGTGCGATCCGATCGGACGAAGGGTGTCCGCTCGACCTCCCAGTGGGACACACGGTGCGGAGGAGATTGTAATTGTGACGTCTCCGAGATTTACCCTGAGGATATATCAGATTCTGAACTGCAGCGCATATTATATGCAGAGGCATAGTTTCAAGGCAAGTGATTTTATCTCCGTAATTGTGCTTACGGTGTGTTTCCGGTTGGCACTGCGAGGAACAAGATTAGAAGTAGACTTGGAGATGGTCTTAGATGTCAAAACCCAGATACGATATTAGTTTTTGAGCTTTAGGGCGCATCAACTTCATTTGTCATATGACGCCAATAGATGGAAAGTTAATTTCATGAGTAGTTTGGCGGTGATGAATGCAGATGAGTTACGCTCGACGGAAAGCTAAGAACTCTTCGTTTATATCCGGGGACAGGTCCATGATTGAAATGGCTTTTGTCATCGAAATTTGTTCCAGTCACATTTACGACGACATGTGAATGGCAGAGGAGCAATGTACGATGACATTGGGATGGCAAAGGAGCAATGTACATCGACATGGATATCGCAGAAGAGCAATGAATGATGACATGGCGATGGCAAAGGAGCACTGCCTCAAGTGCTCCTTTGTACTATAGTGTTGATTTCAAAAGTGTGCTCCCGTGTTTAAACATCCGTGTACCACCGCACTTCGTGGCCCAGGTGAAATTCTGCCGGAAGGGAGCCGCGCTACTAATGACCCAGTGGTCACATGCGCCCGAACAAAAAATAATCTTAGCGGACTATCTGAGGGTGAAGGGCTGGCGGCGGCTGTGCCGAGGCGGCGTGGCGTGGCGCGGCGCGGCGTGACGTGGCGGTGCGGACGGTGACCTTGAGCGGCCGGTCGGTCAGCCGTTCCACCCGACCGCCCGCCCGCAAAGTGCCTCCTCCCCAGCCCATCCCCGTCTGGTCCGTCCACTCTGATACCGGACGGCGCTGGTGTGCCTCCTGCACGTGCGTTGGCTCTCTGCCAGCGGATGATGTCAAGAAATCCGAAGTACTTGGCTCCGGTGGTAGAGTTCATATTGTTGTAGCATTGCTGTTGGGGTAAAAAAGCAGGCGCAATGCTCGAAATTAAGAGCATGGCAGTGCGTTTCTCAAAATTATATATCGGTGACATTGTTCCCCACTATTTGTTTCGGATCCCATGGTTCTATGGTAATTAGTTATTTGTGAAGAGAAAGGAAGTCGTGCCGTTTAAAAGTCCTTACGTCATCAACCGAAGCACATGCAAATAAAACACATTTCATATGCAGCCAAGGGCCGAATTCGTAAGCAATCCAGTCTCAAATCGAGCTGCAAGTATGAATGCAAAGCCAGTCGTAAATGAAACACCAAATGAAGAGATCACTCGTGGTCCAATTCTACCCCATAGTGAGCAGCTGCCACATTGATTGGGAGCGTTTCTAGCCAAATCTAGTGCTGCATCCGTTGGTGTTGCCCTGGGGCGAAGGGTTTCGTGATGATGCTCTGCAGCGCTACCGTTCCGGTTCACTTGACACACGTGGCTCGTATGTCTGTTTGCAGTAGCTTCCCGTGTAGAGACCGCAATGCAAACGCGGGCGAGATCGGCCAGCCGGGCTGAAGACGAGCTTTAAACAGTACTAGCAAAAATACTGCGCGCTATATCCAGTTTTCCTCAAGTCACGGTTTGCTTGGTGCTGTTCGCTAAAAAATTGCGATACAAATGCTTATTTTTTTACTCTTTGGGAAAGATAGCAATCGTTGCTCTGCGGCACTGTTCCAGGAAGTGTTTCTTGTTTGCGTCTATTCGTCTTCAGGGAGTTGTTTTATTTTAATCCTTGACGGGGAGGCTACATAGTCGATCCACGATCGCGCTATGAAATTCTGCAATGTTAGTGGAGACCCACCTTTAAAAACGAATTGTATTGCCATCACTTGGCTTGCTTTTTAACAACGTTGATTGCCACAGTGACTTTTTACTCCGCATTATGAGCGAGGTTTGGATATTTAAAAGGACTTACCGATTCTGGCCGCAGCACCTCCCTGATAGGTAAAGGTACAGCCATCATCATGGTCATCATACAATAAAAAAGTGCATATAGATAGCTTATTAGTATGCATTATCTATATACATTTGCACATTTAAAAAAACACGGTCGGGATTTTTTATGACCCCACCCTCCAACTACCCTCCATCCTACAAAAATATCGGAACACTTATCCAAATTTTGGAACGGGCAGACCCGTGGCACATTGTCCAGCAACGCACCCCGGCACGACATTGCTTGATCGTCATTTCGATTCGTTCGTCCAGACGCGCCCCCTGGGGACCGGACTGGAAACGAAAGTCGGTCGAAGGGTACCTCGGCTTGAGGCGAGTTTTCACGTAACCAGTGCTAAGTTACGTAATCCGTCTTGTGCGATCTGATTTGGCGACTTTGCCAGCATCGGCCGCTGGTATGCCAATCTTTCATGAGTTAACGATCTGTTGCACAATTTGAACGCGGAAGAGTTGTCATAGCGTATGACGCACTACTGGAGGTGGGGGAAAGTGAGGCAGTGTGTTCATGTGGCAGACCATATGGTATGATGGGGATTTTTATTGGGTCAAGATATCAGATAAGTTGTGCATCCAATGTGTTGTCAGGTGGAACGGAAGCTTCGAGTTGATGTCAACTGAGTCTTCCGCCAAAATGCCATTGGCTTTGTTGGTGGTTGGTTATTTGGGCTTAGGGGCGCATTGCCATTGGCTTTGTTGCGAACGCTGATGACTCGGCAGCTGAATGACCACTTTAAATGATGCGCATGTGAAGCAGCCATACAGCTTCTGAATAGTGACACTGGACGCCGCCCTCACCGCCTAGGTCTCCAAGGGTTCCGCGCTGGAGCTGTCCCCGGCTCGTGAATCGATGTGTCCTTCTGTGGTCAGATGTCCACTCTTGTGCGAGCACCTGTTGCATGATCTTGTCTGGACCACCGCCTGGGTCCCAGCAGGCCCCAATCAGCAATCACAGCTGATGGGCTCCTTATATCGGCTCCCGTTCTCCTTTGGCCTGCTGTTGACCGTCCACATGCAGGGTGGTGTTTCTTTACCACCGTGACAGCTGGCGACCGCATGTCGTGCCAGCTCGGCCGAGACCTCCGCTGGCTGTTCGGATCTGTCGGGAGGCCGTGCTGTCTTTCCCGACACGTCATCGCCCCGTCCGATCCTCCGTTCCTGGCCAGGAGGCCGCCTGTTGCGCCATAAGGTGCGCGCCACAATTAGCGCGCCATTAGTGGCCGATGGCGATGGCGATGGCGATGGCGATGCTATCGACAATGGGCCGCGGCGCGAGCGGGACGTGCGGGGCCCGGCCTGGCATCATGGCGGCGACGAGCAGCGTCCGTGTGGCTGACGGCGACGCCAGTGTCCGTCTGCCAGGGCGGGGGGTACGGTTGGCCTGCTTGTGGTTGCCGGAGGACGGGCCGAATCATTCATCCTCTCTGAGCAGTCCGTGAGTGTTGGACGAGATGCCAGCCACCTGTGTGTGGCGGAAGACATACCTACTACCCGTGTGTGGCGGGAGGGTGGAGATTGCCGTCCACGTTACCGTGAATCCAAGATCTCGTGTGTCTGCTGGGGAACAGCGGGCCCTCGCCTGTATCTGATGGGGCAGTGACGGCATCTGTGGAAACGAAGCGGGTGCGTGTGGCGAGAGACACGGCACCTTGGCATGCTCTGACACGCCATCGCATGCCCGGACGCTCGTGACCGGGAAAAGATGGTCTCAGTGCTAGGTACTTTAGTTATCAAATGAATACCAAGCTCTCAGACCCTGCGGAATTTGGTGCTGTATCGTATGAGCTGGATGGCTGGATGGACTTACTTGGAAAGAAAACAGTGGAATGGGTGGAGAATGGAGGCTGATTGGACTTAGACTGCGCTATTAAGGACTGGTGCAGTGGCAAGCATGCTTCGGACTCTTCTCGCAAGAAGAGCAAAAACAACCGAAACCGAAGACTAAAGGTCGTGTGTTGCTACTACCTGGTCCACGGTCTGGTTCCATGCCTGGCGTCATGGCCTCAAGATATTTGATCAGCTGTCTGATTCCGTTTGGTGCTATTGTATTGCCTCGCCATACTCCGCTGTATTCTGGTCACCTCGCTGTCCAGCCTCGTTAGCCGCTGTCTGGTGCAGTCAGTCCTTTTTCTGGTCTCGTCAATCCTCTGTCTGGTCTTGTCAGCTGTCTGCCTGGTTTTGTCAACCCACTGTAAATTACTCGTCAGCCCGCTGTCCAGCCTAGTTAGTTCACTGTCTGGTCCAAGTCAGCCTTCTGCCTGGTCTCGTCACCCCACTGTCCAGCCTCATTAGCACGCTGTCTGGCTTCATCAGCCCCCTGCCTGGTCTCGTCAGCCCGCGTTAAATCCCTCATTAGTCTGCTGTTCAGCCTCATTGGCCTGCAGCCTGGCCCAGATAGTTCTGTCTGGTCACGCCAGGTGTCTGCCTGGTGTCGTCAGCTCGCTGCTCAGCCTCGTTAGCCCGCAGTCTGGTCCAGACAGTACTCTCTGTCTGGTTTCTCCAGTTGTCTGCCTGGTCTGGTCAGCCCGCTATCTGGTCTCGCCGGCCTTATTGTTCGTTGTCGTCACCCGTTGCTGTCTGACATTGTCAGCCCTCGCTGTCCAGTCTGGCCAGCTCGAGCCGGCCGCAGCGGCCGCCGGGGGTCGGAGTGAGCTCGGGGGAGTGGCCGGCTGCGTTCTTGTGGGCAGTTGCAGTCACGACGGTCGCTGCCTTTGTCCTGCTGCTGCGGACGGGGAGAGCTGGCTGCAGCGACGGGCGGGAGGGGGGGGGGGGGGAGGACGGGGTAGGAGGGCTGGCTGTTTGGAGGGTCAGCCCTCTGGATGAAGGGGCAAGGTCATCGGAATTGCTGGAATACCAGCCCCGCTTCGGCTGCTGCGGCCGTGCGAACTAGACGAAGATTAATTTATTTACCAGCGCGAGCCGTTCAATGCGCCCCATAAATCTGTATAAAGAGGCACCTTTATAAATGGTATGCCATTTTCGCGGAGCTCGCAGCTACGGGGGCCTGCAGCACGAAGGCAGTCCCTTTGACGTCCCGCCGTTCACGGCACACCGAAAAACACGAGGCTGTGCCAGGCGGATGCAGTCATCCGTTGGGCTATGAGCGTGGCTCTAAACCTGGAATGATGGTGACGTGAAGGCCGACAAAATGGTGGACTGGCTGGACGTGTGGCAATGGAAGTAAATGGCCAGCTTTTAATTAACTAGTGGTACGCCGTCGGCGAAAATTGCGCCTCATCACCGCCAGAAGCCGCCGAAGTCGCCACCATTTCTTGAGCGCTGCCATCGCGGGACGGTGAGCACGGACGGTGCCAGCTCACTTATCAGTGAAAGTGGCTCGGCTCAGAGCGAGCGTCAGAAGTGCTCCCCTCTCAGAGGGCGTCTCGTGCCGGCCGGACAGTGTACACACGGCGACTCGTGCCGGCCGGACAGTGTACACACGGCGACTCGTGCCGGCCGGACAGTGTACACACGGCGACTCGTGCCGGCCGGACAGTGTACACACGGCGACTCGTGCCGGCCGGACAGTGTACACACGGCGACTCGTGCCGGCCGGACAGTGTACACACGGCGCTCCGCCAAACAGGCAATTAACTGCTTATCTTACTTTTCGTTCGTCACGATTTCATTTGGCGGCAATGCCCCAAAATGTGAAGGCTGCCTGGAGACGCACCTCCCTCCGGTCTGGCCGATGGTCACAACCACCACCTTCTCCTTCTCCTTCTCCACCTCGCCGGCCCCCAGAGTCACCCCAGAAGAAACCGCGCGACATCCGCAGAAGGGGAGGCGCAGTACGTGCGCTGAACAGAAGTCATCCGGCCGGCACAGGAGAGCCGGTCAGAGCCAGATTTACGGCTGCGACCACGTACAACAGAGGCAACCCTTCAGTCCGGTTGGTCTCGCCCCAGAGCAGAGAATAGAGCGCGATGGAATAGGCCATAAAGCGGCGCCGACCCCGACGCCTACTTTGTTGCTACCCGTATGTCACTGGCTTAGATTCTGTGGAAATAAAGGAATTCCCAGCTTATTGCAGGGTGGGTTCAGCGTGAGATCGGTCTGGAGTCACGCGGCTCCAGACTCCCGCGCCGACCGTGTCAGCAGCGTGGCTGTTTTTTATTGGCCACAATACTCCGTCGACCCGGGATGCTCCAGTTGTCAGCGCCCGGTGAGGTCGACAAAAGGATTGTCGACAGGGGCTGTCCCGCCGCAGAAGATCGCCACGCTGGTGCAGATGTCTGATGAGGGAGGGTGAGAGTCGGTGGAGGGTAGCGTCAGGGGGTCGAACGACAACGGTATGGCACAGAGCCAGGGATGTTTGTCGGGGAGGGAGAGAGGGAACATTGTCTTTGATGTTACTTGGTGTTAGATTGGATATAAATCTACGTGTTGTCGCTGGGGGATAGCGGGGTATCGGGTGTGGCTTTGTGACATTGGATGGTGCGGAAATGTTCACCGGCTTCCGTCTCGTCGCAGAAATTCCCCCTGGCGTGAAGATAAACCGATCCGAATTGCGCATGTGGGTTGATCGCCGGATGCCAGGCAGACGACAGCTGCCACCGTCACACGCGAACGAGAAACTCGGCTGAGGAACCAGCTGCCACTGGTGGTCCTCTGCCGTCGCCGGCCGTAAGCAGCTCCCTCTCTGAATTCCGACGCTTACTTTCGGCTCGGTGCTGTGTGTTCAGTCGCTTCTTGTTTGTTTGGACGTTCACGCTGCGCTTGAGCAATGACCTCGTACAAGGGCAACCTCAACCAGTTTGCGGAGATATTCCGAATTTAACCAAATCTGCAAGGTTGCCATTCGACATACCGGCCGCATCTATGCATCTCCGAACACTCGCTCCCATAGGCACTTTGCACAATTTTGTCTCATTATTACAGAAATCGTGCAGGCGCTGGTCGCAGGCATGCATCCTTGCTGAACTTTTTATGTTAAAAATCTACACAAGCGTGCGCATCGTCAGATCTCAACGACTGCCAACACGTGCGCGCAAACATGAGGCCAACTTTTTCTTCCGCCCTGAGAGTTCTGCTGTCTTCCAGCGGCTCGGCGTGACGACTCAACCCGTGTCTGACCCAAAATGGAAGAGAAAAACCGACGCCGTCCAGTTATGCACTGGAGGGTGACAGTTGTGGCATGCCGAGTCGCGATGGACGCGGGCGGTCCTGGTGCGCGCCCGGCCCTGGGCTCGTGTATTGGTGGCTGGCTGTCGTCAGTGTCAGCCGAAATTCCATCCATGAGTGCAAGATGTCTTTGATGAGTTGAGGGATTGTATGGACTAGTAGCGAGACTTCGTGTACCAGTGGAGGAGTGACGGATCTTCGTGGAAGATTCACAGGCGGCCTGGAGGACTCCCGGGTAGGGGATTCCCTTTTATCAAGGGGAAGCGCAGTCCTGTGTATTTGTGGTGCACTAGGGGACGGATGGGCACCGAGACGCTTGGGTAATTCATGTGTAGATCTTAATCCATGAGTTGCCAGCCCTTGATTTTGATATTATGATGCCAAGTTGAATTTGGCCTCAAATGCTGTATCTTTCACGAATCATTCCATATATATATATATATATATATATATATATATATATATATATATATATATTATTTATGACGTGAAGCGAAACAACGCCCTCAGAAGTTTTAGGAATATCAATTTCACGCTCCATTGTCCACCAAGGCTGGATGATATCAGTGAATTAATTGTTGTTATTCGGTATGTCTCAATCCAATTTGAGTTCATACGTTTCGTGAAATAGCTCAATTCGGTTGTACGTTGGATACAATCAGGCGCCATGAGCACGCACTACCGTATACTTGCAATGTTTTGACGGCCACAAATGATCGGCATGCTGTTCACCGCTAGGCGTTGGACCATTTATAGCCCTCGTCCATCAGAGATACCCACGCGGTAATATCTGAGTGGGTATGGTTGGGACAGCCACGTGGTAACATCTGCGTGGATATAGTTTGAGCAGGCACGCTGTAACATCTGCGTGGACATAGCTGGGACAGACACGCAGTAGCATCTGAGTGGATATAGTTGAGACAGGCACCCTGTAACATCTGCGTGGATATAGTTGGGACAGCCACCCTGTAACATCTGGGTGGACATAGCTGGGATAGGCACGCGGCAACATCTGTGTGAACGTAGCTGGGACAGGCACGCGGAAACATCTGCGTGAACATAGCTGGGACAGGCACGTGGTAGCATCTGGGTGGACATAGCTAGGACAGCCAAGCAGAGCGCTGTCTCTGCAGAACCTCTGCCGTGACTCCCCCGTTCCGACTTGTGACTTCGGCTGAACCCTACCGATGACCGCTCGGACATTCTGCATCTGCAGAAGGCCGCCATTTAAATGTAGCTCCGGTAGTGGCACGTGGCTTCTTGTTAGTGGCCATCTGGGAAGCGCTGCGCTACAGAAGCATCCTGGACGTTGGAACATTTGCGATGGCTGGCGTGTTATCTAGGAGTTTAAAATGTCTTAAAATGACTACAAATATAGCATGTGATGTCTTTTCATCTTGATGAATGTTTTTCATTCTGAATATACCAAACTGAAATATCCCAAGAACTCCACCCGATACTGCCAACTAAATCAACCCGACCCGACCCGACCCGACCCGACCCGACCCGACCCGACCCGACCCGACCCGACCCGACCCGACCCGACCCGACCCGACCCGACCCGACATGTTAGGAGAGCCGAAGGCCAAGAGAACCTGTGATCCGTGGAGTCTGGCGCACTCGTGTCTGAGACTTGATGCTGTTGCGTCATCGATCGGCGTGGATCTGAACTGGTCGACAGCAAATCCATGCAGCACGCCCCAGCTTGCAAATCGGCTCTGTTTGTCACGCCGCCGAGATAGCAAAGTTTGACCTCGCCTGACCCTGATCAAGGATATAGCGAGCGACTGTGGCCTGCACTATCACCTATCGGTGCTGTCTGCAATTAGCTGGCACGGTGCCGACCGGCTCTCATTTGAATAATCAGCGAAGGAATTCGATATCAGCCGAGAGCCCGATGACCCATTATTTATCGGACTGCAGGTGGAACATTTATCGTCTGCTAATGTGCAACCTATCTCAAGAGGATTATTGTGCCGTCATGCTCAATACTTTGATTAGAGTTGAGCCTCTTTTACTGCCGACACTTGCAACAGCCACGGACTGGAGCCGATTTTTGGAGAAGTTCGGTTGTGTTTTATTACCTGTTACATTTGGTGTAACGAAGTATATTTTATAGTAATACATGTAGCTTGCATTGGTGCATTGCTTCTGACAATTGTGGTAATGTATTTCATAGTTAGCATACGCGTCGTAACCCGTAGTCTTCCACGAAACATTCTTTCCATTCTTCCTCGTCACGTATCGTTTTTCTTCATTCTAACTTCCCTTCTCGGCCTCCATCTCATGCCCCTGGCCAAGTTCCCTTCATTGTGCTGCTATGCTCCATTTTACTCCATATTTCATTATGCATTCACGTGTTACGCATAGCCATCTCCTATAGGTGCTTCCTTTCTGTACCATCTTGAAATATACTCACTGTCTTTGGACCGGCACAGGGAGGCTAGAAAGTAAGCCTGTGATCCTACAACACTGACTAGCGGTGAAACCAGAAACGTGATCTCACATGACTGTCTGGGGGGTGTAACCTGAACTGTGATCTTACAAGGTTGACTGCGGGTGTAACTTGAACTGTGATCTCACAAGACTGGCTGGGGTGTAACCGGAAATGTGATCCCACAAGACTGACTGGGGTGTAACTTGAACTGTAATCCCACAAGACTGCCTGGGGTATAATCTGAACTGTGGTCCCACATGACTGACTGGGGGTATAACCTGAACTGTGATCTCGCATGCAATAAGCTGGTGATGCATACCAAAACTTTCCTGAGCACGACCTTGAATCAAACACTTTATTCTCAGGTTGCGAATAATAGCCACCAACAACAACGCGACCTTTTTCGACCGCATCCCCCAGCTACGACGTGTCAATTTGCGAGGCTTCCCATGGACACAATGCCTTACTAGTGTAGTACTAGTCTCCACAGTTGCAGTATCAGCCCTCATTCCTCCGTCCTCGGCTGCGACGGCTACACCGCTGCCCTCACTAGTTCAGTCGCGGCCACCGCCGCCATCGGCGCCACTGCAGCTTGCATCAGAGCCAGAGTGGGATCGGAGCGCTCGGTGCGTTGACCCAAGCAACGGGCGGGTCGTCCGACGCCGCGGCGCCTGCCGCCGGCCCCTGCAAATTGTGCATGGCGAAGCGGCGACGCAGTTCGGTGAAAGGCGCAGCGCGTGGGATCCGGTGTGCATCGGTGCAAGTTCGGCAGCATGCATGATGCAGGTCGGCCAACGGCTGGAAGCTAGCAGACGTCGCCGGTCGGCTAGTTTACGTCGCCGCCGGTGTTTGCCTCGAGTTTGATCCGGTTGTTGGGAGTACTGTTGACAAGGTACACGTCGCCGTGCCGGTCAAGGTGAAGGCCATGCTCGCCAAGGTCGGCATCGATGCTGGAGCGATACGCCATGTGCGACACAGTGCTAACCATGCAGGGCGCAGTTGATGGTACGAGAGGACGAGTAGTCTTGGGGGTAAGATTCCCGTCTCACAATCGAAGGATTGTAGGTTTGAGTATCACCTGTCGCTGCTCTTCGCCCCCGACCAGTCGGCGTGAGAGATTGGCGACGCTACATGACTAAACGGTCGACGTGTCGTAAAACCAATAACCACCACCAGGTGATGGTAAGTGAATGTTCGCTATGTCTGAATGTGATGAGAGTTGTTCGCGAATACTCCAAATTTCCGGTCTTACTAGCGTAATCACGTGGCAGAGTGAATACGTCGCACGTGCTTTGTAATTGCTCATAGCGCATCTCCTCCGGTTATTTTGTTCGGCCAGGTTAATTTTCACCGGAATGGATTCACCTGGTGGAATTCACCGGGTCGATGAACTTGGTTGTTTGCTTGATGGACAACTGCACGGAGCGGGTACGGTAGCCACCAGCGCGTCTTAGCGCGCCGGCTGTGTGTGCTGTCCTTCACAGGCGGAACGCTGTGTTCCGGTGGTAGAGACGCCAACCCTATACCGGGGGTGGTGTCGGTGATGATGTACGGAGCTCTATGTCGACCCACCACTGCACTCGGCTGCCGGATACAGCACAGAACGTGCTCTGTATTGTTTGGTATTGTATTGTGTTGCATTGCATTGCGTTTTTAATCCCAAGCAATATTTGTTATTACACCATAGAGTCATGCAGTAGTTGGTAAAATATATACAGGCGCGCAGCTGCTTTTAGCATAAAGCATTGCCAAATCAAATGCCAGATGCAGATAGTCAAGTCGTAGGTGTATCCACGCATTTTATAGACTATTCGCTTTTTGAACACTACGTACATCACGATGCAGGTTGTTTCACACGCGAGCAGGGCGGAAAGGAACAGTTTGTCTCGTGGTGTCTAGTCTGCATCTCTGCATTCGAAGCTGTTCGCCAGTGCACTTTCGCGTGGTGTGCGCGATGCTGAGCCCGCGTAGTGGCAAGGCAGCCCAGGCTGTGACAAGGCAAGGCTCTGGTTCTGTCCGGCTGTCACAGCCAGGGACCAGGTCACATAAATGTGAGCCCGAGGAAAGACATGGCCCAGGGTGCGGCAAGGCAGCGCTCCACTTATGTGCGTATGTCATATGTCATTCGCAATGCATCGCTATCGTAGCTATTTCGTGCCGCCTCTGCTATTATGCTCTGTCATGTGGCTAACACTGCCAGCATTATTTTTAGCAATGTGTGCCAAGTGCCAGACATATTCTACATTGTATTTGTACTGTGTTCAGAATTATAAATTCATCTATGTATATATATATATATATATATATATATATATATATATATATATATATATATATATATATAATTACAAAGAATGCTAGGCTGGGATAGTTGGTATACTTGAATAGTTGGTGTCCTATGAGCGAACATATTTCGTATTGACCATCACGAGCTTCACTATTGTCCCTAGATGAGATTGTCATGCAGCTGAGTTGAGGCATCGAAATGTGTGAAGATCTCTTGGCCATGCAAATATAACAGCAATAATTCGATAGCTTTGTTGTTGCATCTAAATAATGAATGTCAAAATCGATATCAAAAAGCGGATAATTTCTATAATCCCTTCCCAGTCATCGGTGTTGTGACTCTCAGAGCTAGTAGCCAAGAATGTCGATGCTGGTGTGAATCGTGTGGCAGGAATCTCGTTTTTTCAGTGGAAATTATTTTTCATCCCACTGCGCTTTCGCTCGGTTATCTGCGACGAAAACGTGCGTGGACAGATGCGATTTGCGTCACGTTGTTGCGGAGCTAACCGGACCGAAAACCGAAGTGTGACAATGGGGTGAGCTTAGCCGCACGAAGCTCGCCCTGGGTAATGACCCCGAACATGCCGTGGGCCCGGTCCACATTCCATCTGCAGCATCTTTCCCCGCTCAGCGCTACTAGGAAACAGTTTTATTCAAAGGGAAAACTTGAGTGTGCAGTTGCACTCGGAACGTAATGCTACTCAAACGCCGTGTTGCTCAAAGACTGTCTCAATGTGAATGGAAAGCATATTAACACAAACGCATTTTCGCTCCAAGCGTATTATTGCTCCTAACTCAGCAGTTCTTCGAGCATAGCATTACTTCGCACCCATTGTATCTGACTTCTAAAGCAGTATCTCTCCGTTAGCCCAGCACACCTTGGCACCCATCGACACTTAGAGCGTGGCCTTCGTGAACGCAGCCTCTTGCTGAGCTTCATTAAAACGAGCACGTGCATTGTTGGGTACCGTTTAGGCAGCAAAAACAAGAGTGGCCATTTCGTGCGGCCATATTCGAGTGGCCATATCCGTGCGACCATAGTCGAAGCCTTTCAACAAAACGCTGCACGAAAGTAGTACCCCAAACAATGTTCGGTATTTTCCTTGAAAACTACGTGTTCACTTAGAGTCCATCTCGACGGAGTAGTGCACTTAGACTGAAAGCAAACAGCATCGATGAAATTAATACGTGACAATTGAAGGTAATTATCGTTGCCTTCCCTCTGCGATACACCTCCGACAGACGGCTGCTACTTCCTGAATATACGGGTATACCTGAAAGCCGAGGGCGGTTCTGTACTTGTGGTCGAGCTTGGGTGACTTGACTGGAGGTACCTCATCCAGCCGCCTGTGTGTGTTGGAGATGGAACGTGGCCAGACTGCAACTCTACATACAACCTTATCATTTCGCTATGACTCGGTGCCCGACGACAAAGACACCCATTGTACGTGCTCGCCATCTTTGACGTGAAGGTATATCGCCTGTACTTTGTTATACCACACGATGATGGTGGGTTGGTTTGTTCTGTGGCAGCTCATACCCGGTGGGTGACATTTCCTTTCTGGTAGTTGGCGTGATGTGCACGCGCGTTCACTGCTCACTTTTTTGTTTTGTTCTTTGTACGGTTCTTCTGCTTCCTGAATTTAGTTTATTAGAGTGGTGGCGGACAGTACCAGTCGTACCCACTGGGCTGGCATTATTCAAATTGCATGCCGCACGGAGCGCGCGTTGGCCACCACTGGAGAGCTCGCCGAGCACCGGCAGCACCGCCATCTGTGGAGGTTGATTAAAAGCACTAGTTGCATCGTGCGGCGCTGCGGTTAGATTTTCGTACTGACCGCTGACGCTTGACGAACGTCAACAGTTGTGCAATATGGGAGTGGTTGGGTGGAGCGGCGTGGGTGTGAGTTCATTCACGGTCAAATCACGCAAGATTTGACAGGGAGCCGGGAAGTTTTCAAAACAACATCGAACGTGTTGGAACGATGATGTTGCACGCGGACCGAACATGCCTTGGTGCGCTTCTGGTCTGGTCGATATACAAACAGCTAAATTTTGCAATTGTTATCATTCTAACAGGGTCAAAGCATCCATCGCAAGCCAACGCTCTTTCGGTCTTATATTCGTGAGAATAGGCAAGGCTCTATTATGACCGTATTATGTCGTGGCTTATTTACTCGTGAGGTGATTACAAAGAACACTCCACCAACACGAGCCACAGTTCGCTAGATGACATGTCCGATTCGTTTCGCTGCCCAGGTGAGAGTAGGTCGTTGCCAACTGTCAATATCACATCAAGAGGTAAAGTTTCAATAGACTTTATCCCTTGATGGGGTAAAGTCCATTACCCCTTGATGGGGTAAAGTCTATTGAAACTTTACACCTTGAATATAATTCCGAGTCTATTGAGACTCGGAAAGTCTCAATAAACTTTCCGAGTGTCTGTACAGTATGATCAATATGCAGGATATAGTTCCATTTATCCGCATGTTACTTTTCATCAAGTGTGCTGGTCCGAATGACACACCGTTTCCCGTTGTGATCGGAAGAACTCCGTTCGTTTGACCGGAGGAGCCGTGGATATATAATGTGACACAATTAAGCTGGCACCTTGCATTACATACGGAGTGGTAAGGTACTGTGAAGGTACTGTGCTCATAATGAACAGTGGGCAAATTAACTCCTGCTCCCCCACCGCATCGCGCACGGGTAGTGACACGATGCGTCTGGTGCAGTGGGAGTTCCCAACATAGGGTCGACAAGGCCGCTTGCCATTATTGTCCAAAATAAATCCTGATAACCATGGTAAATTCAGCCATTTTGGGTTTGGTGACCGGACTTGACCTATCACAACCCCAACCATGTTGTATGACTTTGGACATCACCATTACCATTACGGTCTGTTGACCGTATTTTTTTGTCGTGATGCTGCATCAATCGTTCTGCACGAACTTGCGCTTGGGTCGAATTCAAATTGCAACCTTTACATTGAATATTAGGATATGAAAATGCCGTGTGCGGCGTGCATTTTATTTTGCGATTCCGGTAATGCAGTTTAGGGGCACATCGTTTTGCGATTCCGGAGTCGATTCCATTATTTCGTCATTATAAAACAAATTACCACCTGTTGTCCCGTAAGAAGAACTGAATCGCTTTCATCTCCTGGCTCGTTTGGATAGCGTGTGAAGGCGCGGGTATCGCCGCGTTTCCAAGTCAGACACTCCCCTCTGGTGCGGCCAAATGAGTCGAACGTCGCCGGTCGGTCACATGCTGCAGTCGAGGACGAGAACGCGAGCACGACCGCAGTCGTCACGAGATCGTGACCGGCTCCCCGCCGGTGCCAGCCGGTATGAACGACAGCCATGTCGTTGACATTTGAAATGTCCCGCTGCGTGCTATAGCAGTATTCGCTGCATGCGAGACATCAGTTGATCGAGCGTACTGATCCGTTTGATCAGGAAGCTTATCGAAGGCGGTGGTTGTGCGGGTTTAACCGCGGAGCTGCACACACCGCATCAGAGAGGTGTGCGTTCAGGCGTCAACGCAAACGCAAACCATAGCGACACTCAGCCACACAGCAGTGGGAACAGCAGCTGGAGCGTGCATCCGGCGAAGCTGCCCTATGCCGCGACGCTGACAGTGTCGTACTTCTCCGAATCGCATCGGTCGACTCTGATGTCTCCCAGTGTGTGCACACGGTGTTAGCGGACGTGCATCTGCACATGAAGGTTGGGCGGCGTGGCCGATTGTGGGACGGTTTACCTGCACGCTATTTCTTGACTGGCGCCTCCCAGTCGCAACAAGCGCCGGCTGACCTGCACCTTCTTCACTGGCGCCTCCGAGTCGCAGCAAGCGCCGGCTGACCTGCACCTTCTTCACTGGCGCCTCCGAGTCGCAGCAAGCGCCGGCTGACCTGCACCTTCTTCACTGGCGCCTCCGAGTCGCAGCAAGCGCCGGCTGACCTGCACCCTCTTCACTGGCGCCGCTCAGTCGCAATAAGCGCCGGCTAGCCTGCACCCTCTCAACTGGCGCCTCCCAGTCGCAACGAGCGCCGAGTGGTTCGAGCACCGAGAAGCACGGCGCGGCCGGAACGTCCATCAGCAATGCCAATGGCGGGGAGCCGTGGCCGCAGGGCCAGACCAGGCTGGTAACCACCAGTTGGCGACCCGTGATGTCGGCGGAAACTGTCTGCTGCTGCGTCGGTGATCGGCAGATAGGCGCAAGGAAGCCGATAGTTGCATCGGCTTCTGGTAGCCGGGAGGAATCCGGCTTACATACCGCTACCTCTCTACGTTTCGGCTCCTCCGCAGCCATCGGGCGCGAGGGGTGGCGAGGGTTGGACGCACCGTGATCGTTGTGTTCAGGACGCTCTAAAGCCCGACTGACCAACCAAACAGTGGCCGTGCCATCGCAGTTGAGCTCGTAATCAAACGTAGGAGTCCCAGCTGAACTAGCCGTCGCTGGCAGAGTCGTGCTGTCCGACTTTATGGCCCTGCGCTGCTGATGTTTGGTGTCATTAGTGACCGAGCTCGCTGCTGGCGATTGGACCTGTGACTCACCGGCGTCGCCGTTCCCTTGTTCATCCAGTGAGCCATATCCGCGTTGTTGTTTTTGTGTGGGGAGTCGTTTTTGTCGTCTGCGCCGTCTGATGCCGGTCGTGGGGCGTGTGTGCGCACGCGGCGCCACCACCGCCGTCCACGATCAGCTCTGTGAGGCAAACTGCTCCTCCTCCTCTTGCGTACCCCTGCCGTATCTCCATCCTCATCGTACGGCCGTCCTGCAGTATTCTTCGGGGGCCCTTTCGCATTCTCCCTCTAGCCCTCTTAGTCGTTGCGCCCTAAAGCCCTAATAACTAACTCTAGCCCTCTTCTTCTTGCAGCCTTTCTGTGGCACTGCGGTCCCGCAGTCTCACTCTGATCCTTTTACTGCAGCCTGTCTGGGGTACTGCGGTCCCGCAGTCTCACTTTGATCCTCTTACTGCCTCGCAGTCTCCTTGATCCTTCTGCAGCCTGTCTGGGGTGCTGCAGTGCTCTTCCTACAGCCTCCACTCAGTCCTACATGCACTCACTTTGTAGCCCTCAGTACGTAGTTCTCGAACAGTTGTCCTTCAATCCCATGCTTTTCCTGCACTTCTACAGACCGACAGTAACCCACCAGTCTCGAATTATTCGCGCTGCAGCCACCGACAACAGCATCGACCCCGCTGCAGCATGCCGCCAGGCTACTCCGGCGTACCTGGCGGTCGCGCAGTGTGTGTACTGTGTAGACCCTGGTGCCGCCGGCCGGCGGGCGGCCGTCCTGGGTGGTCGCCATGGGAGACCCACCCCACCCTGTCTGACCGCAGCGGCCAGACTGGCGCCTGCTGTCGATACAGTGTTGACCGCAGCATGCCGGACCGAGCTTGTGACCCCGCCCGGTCAGACACCCATCACCGTACCCGCCAGACACCCATCACGGCACCCGCCAGATACACATCACAGCACCCGCGAGACACCCACCCTCGCACCCGTCAGACACCCATCCGGCACCGTCAGACACTCATCACGCACCCGTCAGACACCCATCACCGCACCCGCCAGACACCCATCACCGTACCCGCCAACACCCATCACGGCACCCGCCAGATACACATCACAGCACCCGCGAGACACCCACCCTCGCACCCGTCAGACACCCATCACGGCACCCGCCAGACACACACCACAGCACCCGCGAGACACCCACCCTCGCACCCGTCAGACACCCATCATTACACCCGTCAGACACCCACCACCGCACCCGCCAGACATCCATCATCGCACTCGTCAGACACCCATCAATCACCGCACCCGTCAGACACCCATCACGACACCCGTCAGACACCCATCATCGCACCCGTCGAGCCCAGGGAAACGTCAGATGACTCGGGTGATACTGGAACCGGAGCCGTGTAGAAGCTTTGATGAAGAGAAGGGAAAAGCTGTTTTGAAGTTGATTATTTCGATGCAACGCTCACAGGATCAATGTTTCAAAGCTGAGGTGTGGTAGGGATGCTACTCCCTCCGCCCCCTCCCCCCAGTTCCCGTACCCTTGCTCTGTGGTGTAGTGGCAGTTGCTATGTGGCTCACTGTTCTGATATAGTTGCCAACGAACCTACAAACAATCGAATAAATGCATGGCCCCTCTTCGCCTAGGTCTGCTGATTTGCGTTTCTCCAGTTCCAGCAGTGGTTCACAGTGGGGTGACTACTGAAAACATTGGGAAATCATTCGGCTACCTGCTGAGGTCACATTACGTGTGCACGCGAATCTGTCAAGGCGTCAGTGAGGCATAGTCAATCACATGGTGGGCTCCTATTAACGCACAGTAGTTGCCAAATACTCTGAGCCGACGCTCCGAACCGACACCCTCCGAGCCGACACACTCCGGGCCGAGACTCCGAGCCGACACTCCGAGCCGACACTCCGGGCCGACACTCCGAGCCGACACTCCGAGCCGGCACTCCGAGCCGGCACTCCGAACCGGCACTCCGGGCCGACACTCCGAGCAGACACTCCGAGCCGGCACTCCGAACCGGCACTCCGAACCGGCACTCCGAACCGGCACTCCGAGCCGACACTCCGAGCCGACAATCCGAGCCGACACACTCCGAGCCGGCACTCCGAGCCGAGACTCCGAGCAGACACTCCGAGCCGACACTCCGAGCCGGCACTCCGAGCCGACACTCCGAGCCGAGACTCCGAGCAGACACTCCGAGCCGACACTCCGAGCCGGCACTCCGAGCCGACACTCCGAGCCGACACTCCGAGCCGGCACTCCGAGCCGACACTCCGAGCCGACACTCCGAGCCGACACTCCGAGCCGAGACTCCGAGCAGACACTCCGAGCCGACACTCCGAGCCGACACACTCCGAGCCGGCACTCCGAGCCGGCACTCCGAGCCAACACTCCGAGCCGGCACTCCGAGCCGACACCCCGAGCCGAGACTCCGAGCCGGCACTCCGAGCCGACACTCGCCGAGACTCGAGCGACACTCCGACACTCCGAGCCGACACTCCGAGCCGAGACTCCGAGCCGGCACTCCGAGCCGACACTCCGAGCCGAGACTCCGAGCAGACACTCCGACACTCCGGGCCGACACACTCCGGACTGACACCCAAGGCCGACACTCATGTGCGACCACCAATGAGCTCGACCTGACCACGCGGTCGCCGCAGTTGCAGCGGGCGCCAGTACAGCCGGCCGTCGGGCGGTCGGGGAGGAGGGAGGGGCGTGGGGGCGTGCCTCGGTGGACGTGAACCCGGCGGCCGGCAATTACGTCGGCGGCGGGCTGCAGCGGGAGGCGACTCCTCTCCGCGGAGGAACGGCCTCCCGGCGACCTTGGCGCGGCCGCCGGCGCACCAGCTGCACGCCGTGTATCACCACAAGTGACTGGCTGCTCGGCAGCCGTCCGACCCGCTCCCGGAAGGCGCCCGCCCGTGTCGTCCGGCGCGCCGAAAAAAAACGGCGCGCCGCCGAGGAAAGCGCGCGCCCGCCCGGCTGAACACACGGCGGCCGCTGCGGAAAGCAGCCGGCTGTGACATTTTTGCGGTAAGTTTGCGATGACGTCATGGCTCGGCCGGCAGGTTTAGCGGTGTACCCCTCCTCCGCCCCCCCCCCCACACACAGAGCTGTGTGGGGGTGGTGTCGTCCGCGGCGATTACACGATGTGCACCCGTGCACCTTTATGTGCCTTCCCTTCGCCGGCGGTCGATACTGCCAACGGGGACGTCACAGCATGTCTAATTGTGCCGCCGTGTGAGGGTGGTCGACGAGAAGTGGGGGAGGGGTATGGGCCACAGCTGGCGGCGGCTATCCGCGTTGTTCTGACGTGTGCGGTTGGACTCAGTACGTCCACAAAGGTGGCGGTGACGACTGCAGCGGCGGCGGCTGGTGCAGTGGCCGTGGTGGCAGTCGGTGCGGTCGGGGTGGTCGGGGTGTGATGATGGCTGACCGTATCGGTGCCGTCCCACGCACCGACGGCACGGTCGCTGTCCACGTCAGAAGGATGGTGCTCGATGCTGACTGTGAACGGCACGATGCGGCCTTGACGGGCGACACTGCCGCTGTCGGCGACGATTGCCAGCAGCAGAATGTCGGTGTCACGTTCGATAGCGGCTGTGAGCAGAGTGATATGACGTCACGGACCGGCAGCGGCGTGATGAGTGCTGGCTGTCAGCAGAAGAGCGTGACGTCTCCAATCACCGGTGTTGTCTTCGACGACGACGGCTGCCAGCATGGTCGCGTGACATCACTCGCCAAAGCGTGAGTGTGCACCGCATTCGGACGTTATTGCGTGTGGCTATTGGCTGGCCGGATAGATCCGGCCCTTGACTGTGGCCCGCTCGCACTTCATTTAAAATAAGCTGTGATTGTTTGGTGTGTTACAAATCGCAACCACCTGCAACAGCGGTGAAGCTGCCGCATCGTATGGAGCTGAAGCCACAATAGTTTCTTTTACTGCTTGTTAAAAGTGACTCAAACAAACACTCGTGAAGGAGAGCATGCAGCCCGGCTGTGAAGCATGCATCGGGAAGCAGGGCACCTCTGGACTCGGCACGGCACAGTCTTCGCATGTGGACATGCAAAGACTGTCACATTATGTGCAGCTTTGCTAGCGTAACCGCCCGCGCAAGGACGGGAAACAACTCGTGTCAAGGGCCATATGAAATGACTTGCACATTTTCCATTGCTGAGTTCGAATGTTTATTAGGCCGCCTCAGTAGAGATAATGAATGAAGAGCGCATATTATTTGACGTTCCCTGACGATGTTTCGTGGAATGTTTGTCGTTCACTTCTGCTGTTGATAAGGCAAACACCAGAGGCTGTGGTAGGCTGAACCACTATGGGATGACCCTGGGCCTGTCAGAATAATGCATTCAGTTTATGTGTTATTGATGCAACTCAAGGCGAAATGTCCAAAATCTGGTGGTCAGTCCAGCATGCATGCTGCTCGGGCGACGTCTGTCAACACTGAAACCGCACTGATGTGGCGAGTGTATGTGCGTACACAAATATCTTCAGATCACTTTTACGAAATCCATCCAAAGGTAGCGACGCATATTTTTCGCCAGTCGGCACTCCATAGTGGCGAATCAGGTATGCAGCCATTCAGCAACGAAACAAGCTGAACGTACCCATAACAAAGAGGCAATGAAACCTGGCATGCATACGTTACCTGTTGGCCTTGTGTTTGAGCTTAAAGTATGCTTCGCTTCGATGGTTTTACCGCAAGCGTCATAGCTGTTATGATGGCAGTCGTATTGTGGATCCGATTAAATGATGCGGAAAGCATGCGGTTACTGTGGGCTAGCCGTTCGACATTGTGTAATATGATTGCATAAAAACTGCCCTAAAAATGTCACGCGTGGAGTTAGTACAGCTCGTATAATCATAGTACAAGTCACTGCTGACGAAGCAGTGGACGCTGACGAAAATACCAAGTACATGAAGTCATTGGTGAATGGAACGCAACGTTTTTAGTTGTATTTGAATTCACTTTCTGTGAATGATAGATATGTGTGTTCTTATCAACTTAGCCAAATATTACACTTTATTACTGCTTTCCTGCATGTTCAACACTAGTGCAACGATACATTTTCACTTCACGCAGTTTTTGTGTGGTTATCTCCATCATGTTACCCCGATGAGGTATTGACGCATGGTACAATTGCTTGTCTAAATAGACAAGCAAATGTAATATTAGTGTATGTTATTTTCGTGTTTGAAATTCTACATCCATATATTTCCATGACTACTCAGCGTACATAGCGTCACTGAGGTAAACTGAGCTTGAATTGCAGCGTTGTCACTGATTGGTAGATAAGCGACTTCCATGCTGACCATAGCCGGCATGTCAAATGGGCGTGGCCACCACCTCAGCCGTGGCCGATGCCCGGCCCGGCCGTCTGATGCCCGTCACGTGCAGTTCGCTCCCAATTGGCAAGCACCGTGTGGAAGGTGCTGACGCGGCCCGTCCGTGGCGCGCCTCAGCCGTCGACACTCGATTGCACAACTTGGCACCTGATAAGCGGATAACTCGGTTCGTGCCCAATGCATCGGATGCAGGCGAGCGAGTCCTCAGTCGCCATCTATTGAACAGGCGAAGCCGCATTCCGACCCCAACCCCCAGTAGGGGTGGCGTGAGCGATTTTTGCCGTCTGCCTTTTCTCCACGGTGCAAACTTGATGAATTCCCCGAGTCGAGCGCGGTGTCTTTCTTGTGCCATTAAAGTCGCCGAACTCGTAACTACTCGGGCTTTCAGCGTGATATACGGCGCGCAGGGTAGGATCGCAACAGTAAGCGTGGTCCATGCGACCGCCAAAAGGCTCCGGCATGTTTATGTTCGGATAAACGCGGCGGCCGGGTGGCGGCGGCTTACGGCGATCATAAACCCCTTCCAACCTTTTTCGGGGCATGCCGCTGATGGCATCCGAGACGAGCGCGCTTTCAGTGCGGCGTCTCATGGACAGCCGAATTTATCGGAAGTGCTTGCGCTGTGCACTCGTCATAAAATGGTGACGTCGAGCGAGCTGAATGGGCGAGCAGCCGACGGACATGTTTCGGCCGCAAAAACGGCGGCTTAACATCGCGACGCTTCGGTGGCGCTGCGCTCAGGAATGCGTGCCGCACGACGGGACCGTCGCTGCACGCACTGGCGGATCCAGGGAGGGGCCATTCCGTCTATTTCCCCACCTCGAAGGACTTATATGGGTGGGGGCACAAAGTCTTTTGCTGCCCCCCTCCCCCCACAGAAACCAGCAGAATAAACCAATTCAAAATGCCTTTGTTGGGGTTAAAAAATAGCGTCTGGATGGAAGAATCTTCAAATTTAATGTTTAAAAAAGATTGTTTCGAAGCCAATATGGTTGCATAGTAGACTGACTCACATCGAGGGTTCCATGCTGCTTAAGTTCTGCTTACAGCAAAAGTTGATAAAATCGGATCTGCCAGTGTGTGCACGTGGACGAACATTGGCGTTGTACAAAACGATGAACGCGAACGTGAACGTTATGGTAAGCAAGAGCAAAAATCCGGTAAATTAGAAACGGTGGAGGTAGGCTGGGGTCCCTACACAGGGAATTATGTTGTCCTTAGTATTTTTTAAAGGGTCCTTTGCCAAATAGTAGCCAAAATCCGGTGCTTAAAGAAACAGTGGGAGAATGGGCAGCGTCCAAATCCGTTTGAACCTTCCCTAATGTAATTATTAGGCTCTCCACTGGGAGAGGGGATGGTCTGGCTCCGAAATACGATCAGTTATTCCCCCCCCACAACCAGTGGGCTAAATCCACCAGTGGCCGCACGGTGCCACTCCCGTTCGGGTTCGCGCCGTCACCGACGGGAGCGCAGTGTGGAGACGTGAGGCGAGCTGGACCGACGCCGCGCAGCATGGCTGCCGCCCGTGAACCAACACAAGTATTCCGAGGCCGCGTCGTGATTGGCTTTCCCGGTGCCGTCCGCTAAAATCTGTTGCGCCGCACCGGGGTGCTGTCTGCCGGTGATGGACGTTCGCATTGGGGCACCACACCTCGCCTTTTAGGTCCCGAGTCGGAGATAGCGTCTCTAATCGCCTAAATTGGATTAAAGCGCCGCTGGATTCGGTTCGCTTATGACCTCATCGCTCATCTAGTGCTTCGGCACGACCACCTTCTTGCGTCGGCATTCCGTGCGTCGAGTCGCTGGCTTCAGTTGGCCAGCGTCGAGGACGGACCGGGAAAAACGCGTATCGGCTCACGACGAGCCGCCGGATGCGCGGTTCCCACGGTGGCGCACCACGGTCGCTGACGCGGGCGACTCGGCCGCTGACGCTGGCGCCCCGGCAACTGCCGCTGGCTCCCCGGCCGCTGACGCGGGCGCCCTGGCAACTGACCCGGGCGCCTCGGCAGCTAACGCGGGGGCCCCGCAGCGCCGCCGGCCCCAACGGCTGTCCACACATGACGCGGCAGATGGCGTAGCTGACGGTGTGGGTGGGTCGGGCGGAGCTCCTGTCAACGATCTGAGTAATAGTAATTCATGACATGTGTTTGCCTGTCAGAGGCATCACGATATAAGGCGTGATGGTCTCTTGTGCCAATTGTAAGTGTTGTGAATATGTTGTAAGTTGTGAAAATGTGGCAAAACAAAATAACCAACACAAACAAAGACACGCCGCTGACGCCGGCTATCGGCGGACTGTTTCGCGGCGTAACGCCACCAGTTTCGTGACGGACAACGGCGCTCACATATCACGCGGCTCTGCTCTGTCGGGGGGGGTTCGCTGAGTCCCTCTTCCTCTGCATCGATCGGTTTCGGGCGACTCTTCGTGCTTCGACACAGTTTAGCGCTACAGGTTGTTCTTTTTGGGTGGTAGATGTAGGCTTGTAAGCTTTGTGACCCCGACCTATATCGATAAAACATGAGCGGCTCCACTACCACGCTCGTTAGCAACAGCTTCCGAATGAGAATACGTCATGCAATTAGCAGAAATGTTTGTGCACGCGATTTTGATGACCTGTCTATCAATCAATCGTTGTGCAGCCACATCCTGAATTTGTTCCCGGAGTAATTTCATAAAACCAACATTTTATCCAGCTAACCGTCGCAAAATGTATATTTATTCACGAAAGTGTCTGTTTTTTCATCATTCCTCGGGAAAAAATAGCGAGACGAAAATGTCTTCGGCTAAAGTACGAATGGTGTCTTCGGGCTATCCACACGTGGTTTGATATATAGATGCACGCCGTGCGTCTCAATGGTAGAGCACCACAATACCGCCAGCTATCGTTCTTCTTCATGGAGCCTCATAGCAACACATCGAAAACATCGCTTCCCATGTCCGTACCCGATAACTCTAGCCCGGCGTCTTCGAGATGGTCAAGTTACGTCTCCGCCCGTGCTCCACGGCAAAGACACAGCCGTGTTTGTGGATTTACACCAGTTTTTAAGGGGAGTCGAAGCGCTTGTAAGTGCCGATACATATTAGCTATTTACTTCTAAACTTGCCGTATGTCCTTGGAAACATGGCTCACGCGCTGAGAGACTGACGCTGTGATCTGCTTCACCGAAGTTTGTGTATGTGTGGGTGTTGGTATGGGCGTTTTTGCGTGTTTGTTTGCATTATGTGAGGACATGGGGCGGGGGTACTCGCACTATATATCAATGTTCGCAGAGATGGTTCTGAAAACTCCCTTCCACGTGACGGGAGATTGATATGGCGGATATGTATTCCTGAAATGTGTAGATCTCTATACTCATAAAGGGAGGTTTTCTTGTCCGTGCGGCATACTTGAATAATACATACATTTGGATTTGTGTCGGTGTTAAAGTGTGAACAGATTAGAACTAGCTTTCATCTTCCCTACCCGCATGCTTCCACACATCTAGAAGATAGATGTTCTGCTGGAGACACGCTGATTTATCTACCGTAGCCATAGCGAGATGAAACATGGCTTGCATCTCAGCACGATATCTCATAACTACATCATCGTACCCATCTCCGTATAAAGTGGAACATTTACGGATCACCGCGCCTGATATCCGTTACACGATATGTAACGGATATCGGTGTGTACTCCGGCCAGTGCCGGTGGAGGCCCAAGAGCCAGTGCCGGTGTGTACAGGAGCTGGTGGTCACCGACACACGTCCCTACCAAGGTCACTGTCTCCGATCAGGGCCGCTGACCGCATGTAGCTGGGGATTGCCGACGGGCCCCACCGCTCCACCTCGCCGGTCCGACGTACTGGCGCCCGCTCCGACTCGTTCCAATTCTCGACAGTGGCAAAAAGCTGGCCCGGCCGCTGCCCGGTACTGGTCCGGGACCGGCACGGGGGCGGACCCGCCCACCGTCACGTGATCTGGCCACAGACGCGTGGAGTGCCACGCGCTCCGATCACGTGGCCGACCAGGCGGAGCTCGGTAGGGAGACAACCTCCGCTGTCCGAAAGCGGTGTCCGAGCGCCCTGCTTAACAGCGGGTCCAAGAGCGATGTTTAGAGCGGCAATAGACGATCGTTTGCGGTCGGTGCACTATCGAGCCCAATAATCAATAAGCCTTGACGAGGAGAGGTATCTCTGAGTGCAGTGCCGTTCGGAGTACTTGGCCGGGTAGTTACCCGGTGCATGCATAGAGTGTGATAGCCTCTCAGGCTCTCAAGCTCTCAAGCGCAGATGGTGTTTTCATGGTCTCCGCGTGCACAGTCGTAATGCACGTCGATGCGGCACTCCCTAATGGACGCCCATACAACACCCATTTCTAAACAAAGTGACCGAATATCCTTTCTACACCCCCACCTCCACCTCATCCCCACCCACACACTTGCAACATCCGCATGCGCTGAAGCAGATGATCAGTGCGTATGTGTAGATCTGCGAGAACCACTGATCGGTGTGTTACATGTAGCGTACGGCCGGGAGTACGGTTGGCTCACTGGCCGTGCACCTGGAGCCGTCTGCCGGCTCACTGGCCGTGCACCTGGAGCCGTCTGCCGGCTCACTGGCCGTGCACCTGGAGCCGTCTGCCGGCTCACTGGCCGTGCACCAGGAGCCGTCTGCCGGCTCACTGGCCGTGCACCAGGAGCCGTCTGCCGGCTAACTGGCCGTGCACCAGGAGCCGTCTGCCGGCTCACTGGCCGTGCACCTGGAGCCGTCTGCCGGCTCACTGGCCGTGCACCTGGAGCCGTCTGCCGGCTCACTGGCCGTGCACCAGGAGCCGTCTGCCGGCTCACTGGCCGTGCACCTGGAGCCGTCTGCCGGCTCACTGGCCGTGCACCTGGAGCCGTCTGCCGGCTCACTGGCCGTGCACCTGGAGCCGTCTGCCGGCTCACTGGCCGTGCACCTGGAGCCGTCTGCCGGCTCACTGGCCGTGCACCAGGAGCCGTCTGCCGGCTCACTGGCCGTGCACCAGGAGCCGTCTGCCGGCTCACTGGCCGTGCACCTGGAGCCGTCTGCCGGCTCACTGGCCGTGCACCTGGAGCCGTCTGCCGGCTCACTGGCCGTGCACCAGGAGCCGTCTGCCGGCTCACTGGCCGTGCACCTGGAGCCGTCTGCCGGCTCACTGGCCGTGCACCAGGAGCCGTCTGCCGGCTCACTGGCCGTGCACCAGGAGCCGTCTGCCGGCTCACTGGCCGTGCACCTGGAGCCGTCTGCCGGCTCACTGCCGCCTGCCGGCTCACTGGCCTACCGGACCGTCTGCCGGCTCACTGGCCGTGCACCGCGCCACGCCGTTGCCGGCTCACTGGCCGTGCACCGGCCGTCTGCCGGCTCACTGGCCGTGCACCTGGCGTCTGCCGGCTCACTGGCCGTGCACCTGGAGCCGTCTGCCGCTCACTGGCCGTGCACCAGGCCGTCTGCCGGCTCACTGGCCGTGCACCTGGAGCCGTCTGCCGGCTCACTGGCCGTCGCCGCCGTCTGCCGGCTCACTGGCCGTGCACCAGGAGCCGTCTGCCGGCTCACTGGCCGTGCACCAGGGCCGTCTCCGAGCCGTCTGCCGGCTCACTGGCCGTGCACCAGGCCGTCTGCCGGCTCACTGGCCGTGCACCTGGAGCCGTCTGCCGGCTCACTGGCCGTGCACCAGGAGCCGTCTGCCGGCTCACTGGCCGTCACCCACCTGGAGCCGTCTGCCGGCTCACTGGCCGTGCACCTGGAGCCGTCTGCCGGCTCACTGGCCGTGCACCTGGCCGTCTGCCGGCTCACTGGCCGTGCACCGAGCCGTCTGCCGGCTCACTGGCCGTGCACCGGAGCCGTCTGCCGGCTCACTGGCCTGCACCTGGAGCGTCAGCCGGCTCACTGGCCTGGCCGTGCACCAGGAGCGTCGTCACCTGGAGCCGTCTGCCGGCTCACTGGCCGTGCACCTGGAGCCGTCTGCCGGCTCACTGGCCGTGCACCTGGAGCGTCAGCCGGCTCACTGGCCGTCCGCTGAGAGCCGGCTGGCTTGTGCGCCCAGCTGGTAAACAAGACTTATGCATGGGCACGTCGTGCAGCCGCTGGAACGCTGACAGAAGCCGACGACCCACGATCTGGAGCACGGCCGAAGCACGGCCGGAGCACGGCCGGAGCACGGCCGGAGCACGGCCGGAGCACGGCCGGAGCACGGCCGGAGCACGGCCGGAGCACGGCCGGAGCACGGCCGGAGCACGGCCGGAGCACGGCCGGAGCACGGCCGGAGCACGGCCGGAGCACGGCCGGAGCACGGCCGGAGCACGGCCGGAGCACGGCCGGAGCACGGCCGGAGCACGACCGGAGCACGACCGGAGCACGGCCGGAGCACGACCGGAGCACGGCCGGAGCACGGCCGGAGCACGACCGGAGCACGGCCGGAGCACGGCCGGAGCACGGCCGGACCACGGCCGGAGCACGGCCGGACACGGCCGGAGCACGGCCGGAGCACGGCCGGACACGGCCGGAGCACGGCCGACCACGACCGGCCACCGACGGCCGGACCACGACCGGACCACGACCGGAGCACGGCCGGAGCACGGCGTGAGCACGACCGGAGCACGGCCGGAGCACGGCCGGAGCACGGCCGGACCACGGCCGGAGCACGGCCGGACCACGGTCGCCGGGCTGATGTTCAGCTGAGAGGGCTGCCTGATGGGCTCGACTGAGCACTGGACATTCGCAGGAATCACGACCCCAGCTGCAGCCAAATCGGCTACAGGGTAACCGTTAGAGCAGCGCCGCTGGTTTTATTCCTAGATATCCTGCATTTGGAGATAATAATTTGCTGGTCATTAAGCTGAAGATGATGTTCGTTCTGACACCAGAAACTTGTTTTTGTACCTCCAATCCTTGGTGTACCTGCTCTTTGTGGATCATCTAAGAATAATGGAAGATGGTCGAGGCACCCAAAAACCCAAATAACTAACTAACTAAGAATAATGGGATTACGAATAATGCACGAAGCTAAGCATCTGAACACCTGGGTCGCGTGGCTTCCTTCAATAGGCAAACAATGAACCATGCATCATCATGGACTCCTGCTGAATAATGCACAGTTTATGGCATTGGTATCGAAGGACGATGTTAAGGTCACATCATTTCATTAACGCTCACCACCATTCAAGCACCCAGCGGAAAGATGCGAGGAAAGTCTGCCGGAGTGTCACATGGAACAGTGTCCTGTTCCATATGACAGAAATCCAGTGCTGCGCGGCTCCCCAACTCGGCGCTGAGCTCATTGACGATTGAACCATCGCGACCATGGCCACGTGAAAACCGAAGCCCCAGCACCGGTGTAGCGCCAGAGATCTCGTCAATACGTGAGCTGACACGGGCGCTGCGCATTCCAGGTGGGGTGACCGGCGTATCGGCAGGCATCACGTCAGTACGCGAGCTGACACAGGCGCTGTTGGGGGGTCAGTCCAGGTGGGGGTGACCGGCGTATCGGCAGACATCACGTCAGTACGCGAGCTGACACAGGCGCTGTTGGGGGTCAGTCCAGGTGGGGGTGACCGGCGTATCGGCAGCATCCGTGGAGCAAAGGCGTGTTGGGGGTCAGTCCAGGGGGGCGTATCGGCAGACATCACGTAGTACGCGAGCTGACACAGGCGCTGTTGGGGGGTCAGTCCAGGTGGGGGTGACCGGCGTATCGGCAGGCATCACGTCAGTACGCGAGCTGACACAGGCGCTGTTGGGGGGTCAGTCCAGGTGGGGGTGACCGGCGTATCGGCAGACATCACGTCAGTACGCGAGCTGACACAGGCGCTGTTGGGGGGTCAGTCCAGGTGGGGGTGACCGGCGTATCGGCAGACATCACGTCAGTACGCGAGCTGACACAGGCGCTGTTGGGGGTCAGTCCAGGTGGGGGTGACCGGCGTACGGCAGACATCACGTCAGTACGCGAGCTGACACAGGCGCTGTTGGGGGGTCAGTCCAGGTGGCCGGTGACCGGCGTATCGGCAGACATCACGTCAGTACGCGAGCTGACACAGGCGCTGTTGGGGGGTCAGTCCAGGTGGGGGTGACCGGCGTAGCGGCCGTGGCTGCGGCCGGAGCCAGTGGGCGGACTGAAGGTTCAACAACGTATTGCATCGCCAGGTGCGGTCTGGCACGTGAAATATCGCAGGTGTCCGTGCCAACTTGTCCGGTGTTCGGATTTATGTTGCACAGCGAGAACAACGGCTCTGTATGCCCACCGCGGGACGCATGAACCATACGCTAACTGGAGCAGATAAAAGCCTGCGTAGCATGCTCAGTATCCAAGGTTGATCTGCTGCTCCTTCACTTTTTGTATATTATCGATCACGTAAACAGAAAGCATGCCATTAAAGTCAATTAGAACACGCTCGATATGCGACGCACGGTGCGTGACAACAATCGATCTGATTATGGGCACTAAAACTCCTTTTTGTGTGATAAAATGAAGTGTATTTATTGAATATGCTGGTCAATATGAAATTAAAGCTATCATTTTGCACATGCTGGATGGCTATAAAACACGAACAAACTCGGAATAGGTTTAAGGCGTGGCCACTTTACAAGAGCAAACATGTTTCGGATAAGTCTCATCTGGGCTTGTGTTATTCATTGTATTTGTAGCGATATAAATCACTGGACGCTGCTATGGAGACCAGTGTAGGCCGGTATCAGTGTGCTCCCCTGTTTTTCTGCTCCCCATATTGATTACACACAGTATGGGTGGTCTAAATATCAGGACATGAATGTCCCATTATGTGTGTTCACTGTGACGTCACCCAAGGAGGACAGCCCTAATCTGGACAAGCCGACTGCACCTCGCTGGTGATGCGCTGCGCCGTAAGGTATTACATGTGATGGGAAAGATGAATACGTGATGAACACATATACTGACCTTTCATGCAGGTTGCATGGAAGTGCTCAAGCTTCTCAGCGTCGTACGTAACAAGGTGAACGATCTTTTGTCCGCGATGTGCCACATATGGAAGCATCTGACCCGGTGTTCCCGACTTCTGTACCTGCTCGAACCATGGTTGGAAAAATAGGCTGAGCAGCCTATTTTCAGTATTATTTCAGCAGCACTGCTGAATTTGTGTAATTCAAAACATTTACCTGGAAAACTACTTAGCTCATATACCTGGAAAACTATGATCTCCTTTCTCGCTTAAAGGCCGATTGGAGGTGTTTGGTAATAATTGTACGCTCACTTCTTCATAGAACAACAAAAGCTGACAGAAATGAACAAATGCTACCTACCGACATCACAGAAAACGAACATCATTCTCTCAGAACAGGATAACGCCAAAGTTTCCTTTTCTGCACTAAAAATACTACACTAAAAGTACGAATGGAATATTGGAGGACTTGCCGGCCTGCTCGCATACACGTGAGAACCTCCATCCGAACCACGGCGAGGGAATAATAGCAATGGATCAATCAATGGATCAATGGATCAATCAATCAACCTTGGACATTCCTTGTGGATCCCACAAATGATTGCGAGTGCCCAGATGAAAGCTGCGCCACGAACCTACGACTATCCACGTACGAATGGAATATTCAAAACATGCTCGCCTACTAGCATACGCATGAGAAACCCTTAGCAGAAACACGGTGTGGGAGGATGCTCCTTGCAACACCTTGGGGCTAATGCTCTCCGCCAACATGAAGAGGGCGGGCCTTGACCCCGAGCCACCCCTGTTTTTCCGCCCAGTCTGGCAGCCCATGCCTCCTTGACCTATGCAGATTGTGGCGACGACCTTGCAGTCGCTGACATTGCGCTGGCGTGCAGCGTGATGTGGTGCACTTTGCACAGCCGCTGCAGACTGAGGTGATCTTCCAGATTGGTGCACCGCCGGCGGTTGCACACTTAGCCGAGCGTCGGCTGCTGACCTGGGATGGGGTCACCGGAGCCCATCACAGCTCCCGGAAAGAGAGAGAGAGAGAGAGAGAGAAGAGAGAGAGAGAGAGAGAGAGAGAGAGAGAGAGAGAGAAGAGAGAGAAGAGAGAGAGAGAGAGAGAGAGAGAGAGAGAGAGAGAGAGAGAGAGAGAGAGAGAGAGAGAGAGAGAGAGAGAGAGAGAGAGAGAGAGAGAGAGAGAGAGAGAGAGAGAGAGAGAGAGAGAGAGAGAGAGAGAGAGATATATATATATATATATATATATATATATATATATATATATATATATATATATATATATATATATATATATATATATATATATATATATATATATATATATATATATATATATATATATATATATATATATATATATATATATATATATATATATATATATATATATATATATATATATATATATATATATATATATATATATATATATATATATATATATATATATATATATATATATATATATATATATATATATATATATATATATATATATATATATATATATATATATATATATATATATATATATATATATATATATATATATATATAAATATATATATATATATATATATATATATATATATATATATAATATAGAGAGAGAGAGAGAGAGAGAGAGAAAAAAAGAAGAGAAAAAGAGAGAGAGAGAGAGAGAGAGAGAGAGAGAGAGAGAGAGAGAGAGAGAGAGAGAGAGAGAGAGAGAGAGAGAGAGAGAGAGAGAGAGAGAGAGAGAGAGAGAGAGAGAGAGAGAGAGAGAGAGAGTGGGATCGGAGACCACGACATGGAGTGAGTGTTGATATTGAAGAAGAATGGGAAGGGGGAGAGGACAGGAGGCCGAAGGCAAATCAGAGTGAGAGGGAAGTCAGAGCGGTGCCAGAATTTTCACACCACTGAGTTTCTACACTCTACACTACTGCCCATGATGCAGAGGGGAAGGTGAGGAAAGGTTGAATAGGACGGATTGATCATGCAACACGTGGCGAAAAATGGCCTCTGACCATGGTGCGGACAGTCCGTCACGTGTGCAGTTGAGTTGAGTAAACTGCGAAATCCGGGTGCGCGTCGGCCGCATAAAGGGTGCCTGTGTTACGCCGTTGGTCGCCGGCGGCTGGCACATCGGCGGTGACTCTGGTGGGCTCTGCGTGCTGGTGAGGAGCGTCCGGCACACGTGTCAGGTGCGCGGTGACTCTGGTGGGCTCTGGGTGCTGGTGAGGAGCGTGCGACACACGTGTCAGTAGTGGCTGGGTGCTTGGGCGTCTTGTCTGACTCTGGGTGCTGGTGAGGAGCGTCCGGCACACGTGTCAGGTGCGCGGTGACTCTGGTGGGCCCTGGGTGCTGGTGAGGAGCGTGCGACACACGTGTCAGGTGCGCGGTGACTCTGGTGGGCTCTGGGTGCTGGTGAGGAGCGTCCGGCACACGTGTCAGGTGCGCGGTGACTCTGGTGGGCTCTGGGTGCTGGTGAGGAGCGTGCGACACACGTGTCAGGTGCGCGGTGACTCTGGTGGGCTCTGGGTGCTGGTGAGGAGCGTGCGACACACGTGCCAGGTGCGCGGTGACTCTGGTGGGCTCTGGGTGCTGGTGAGGAGCGTCCGGCACACGTGTCAGGTGTGCGGTGACTCTGGTGGGCTCTGGGTGCTGGTGAGGAGCGTCCGGCACAGTGTCAGGTGCGCGGTGACTCTGGTGGGCTCTGGGTGCTAGGGAAGTGCAGGGTCTGGTGGGCTCTGGGTGCTGGTGAGGAGCGTGCGACACACGTGCCAGGTGCGCGGTGACTCTGGTGGGCTCTGGGTGCTGGTGAGGAGCGTCCGGCACACGTGTCAGGTGTGCGCCGCCACGCTGCAGACGGGGCTCACGGCGCGGGCAGCGTGCAGCGCCGCTCCTCACTCCAGGCCCTCCGTGACGAGCTGGCGCCGCCGAGCGTCCTGCCGGGCGTCCTGCCTCTGGTGGCGAGGACCACCGGCTGTTGCTAATGGCGTCGGTAATCTCGGGCACCGTCGGCGGCGGGCGGGCGTCTGACCGCGTCGGTCACGCGAGGTCACGGCGAGGAACGGCGGCGCCGCCCCTCCCTTCTCCTCCGCCCGGCTGACCTTCCGTCCGCTCCAGCTCCCCTCCGCCTCCCGCCCCTGCGCTGTGGCCGGATCGAGGTGTGTTTTGATCGGTGTCGGTTGCTCAACGCGGGTGCGTGAGTCACACACCCGTGACACGGCTCGGCAGGCGGTCGAAGGGAGGGGCGGCGTGTGACGTGCGGACCGGACACGATTCCTCGCCTCGCTGGGATCGTCCATGACTCAGCAGGCGCACAAGTGACGCCAATCGCAGCACGAACCTGCGTCGTGTTTTCCCCTGCGGGAGCCTTGACCTGTCGCCCCAGTTCACCTCCCGCTGTGAAACCAAAGACGGCAGCGCACATAAGGCGGAGGTCACCTGGGCTCGGAACATTTGTCAGACCGTTTTGGCAGAGCGGGCCTGCGAATGGCGCGTGTTCGCTGCGCCCGGCCGAGGGACCGTGCGCACCTCGCATGCCCGCCGATAGCGTAGCAGGGCGTCCTCATCACGGCGCTTCTTGCGCCATGGACAAGGACATGGCCGTTTGATGCCACTGGACACGCGAGGCGGTCGTTGGACGGCGGCCCGGCGCGCACGAACACCGTCCGGTGGCGACACGGGGAGTTGGCGACCACGCACGCGCCGGGACGCGGGTGCGAGACGGACCACGCAACAGGGCCGTGCGAACGTCACTCGGCGGGACGGTCGCCGCGTACCGTGACCACTCGCGGCCATTGTGACGGTGCCCGCCTCCACCATCGCCGCCGCACAACTCTGATCTGATTCAGTTCCGATACATTCCCGCGCGGCGGCTGCGCGTACCGCGCGCCGCCTCCGTGGCCGCGCCGCGCGCACGGTCGAGACTCGCGCGCCACGCCGCCGGCCGTGCGGCACCAGTCGCCCGTACTGACGCGGACACAAGGGCGGCCGAGGTGAGGTGCGATGCCGGGTGCCGGGTGCCGGCCGCCGGCCTGGCGCGGCCGACCTCCAGTTGCCGGCCGGGCAGCGGGCTGTCGGCGCGTGTGGCTGGGGCTCAGCTGGTGCTGGCGTGGTGCCGACCGGACCGCTGACCCACGCAGACATGCCACAACATGCAGCGGCTCTGGAAGTCTGAGGTCACACTCTGGATCGGGTACGTGCACGGGCGGACGACTCACTGTCGTGTTTGTGACACAGCAACAGCTCTGTCTGCCTGAACTTGGCTACGCTACTGGCTGAGCTTAGTCAGGTTGCTCTGCTTTTCTGTCAAACTTCGATGTTTGTTTTCCATGGCTCTGCAGTTTTTGTGTTGCTTGGGCTTCGCGAGGCTGCTGTTTGGATGTTGTCAAATTGTGGTCTAGCTTTGCTCGTCATCTCTATGTATGCTATTAGAATGCTGCCTATAGGCATCATTCTAGTAACGCTCATAGGTACATTGCTGTATTTTTCCGAAGAAGTTATGTTTTTCCTTGGGCTTTTTCAGTTTATTGCCTCGTCTGTGTCCACCTTCCAAGACTATTAAAGCCGGGTCTGTGAGGCTGTGGTCTCTGCTTATGATGTTACTTTCCTGGCTAAGGATGGCGTCTGGCTTACCTGGTTTATATCTATACTTAGCATTTCATTTTCTGAGCTATGTACAGTTGCCTTGTGGACTTAACACGCGCCCTGGAGGGCCTCTGAAAATTACGCCCACTGGAGGGGGGGGGGACGGATTCCGCCCCAAATGATCTCTCGGCTCCCATTAATGCTAGAGCAACGAAATTCGCAGGGTTGATGGGCACGATAGTTAACTCTATTGTGTACAAATTTCGTGACATTAGGTCAATATCTTCAAGGTCAAATGAGGTCAAAATAGCAAGATTTTCTGGCTTTGCGTGGCTTGGCTTGTCATTGGTATGGATCGCTGTGATTGTGTTTAAATGTTCCAAAATTGGCATTAATGATGTTTTGGACATTACTAATGATGTAATGCATGTGCCGGATCCGCCATTTGACCTCAGGTCACCTATATAGGAGCACTTTATCAGGTCATTACCTGCTCCAGTTACCGGAACCGGGCTGCCCACCTGACTGCTCCGTTGGGCGGCTCGGCACAATCGGCTTCGCAAAGAAAAGAGTGAAATACATGAATAAAGTATAGAAACACTTAAGCACACAATGACAAACAGTAGGATGTGTAGGGAGTAACATGCAAAGTGACGTCAATCGCATGACAGTCATTTCCATTTATGACAACATTCCAGTTGACCATGCTTGGTTCCATTAGCCTGTCATGATGACCTCGGCGACCTAACATGACTTTTAAATGATATAGCATAACAATATGCATCAAACAAGCCGCTTGTGTTGTCAAGAACACTTCCCTTTTGCCAATATACGGGAAGCGCATCAGCGCAGATTTTTGTGGTCTGGCGCTGCGATAAAAAAACTTTAACGGCCCATAACTTAAAACCTTTCCGGCCGATTTTAATTTGTCTTGATTTAAACAATGCGCCGGTCATTTCTAAGTACGTACGGAAAAAATGGCGCATATCGGCCAGTACAATATGGAGTTATGTACGAAAACTCGGAGGGGTGGGCGGATTTCGCCATCCACCCCTCAAGGGCGTGTGTAACCTGTCATAAACTTGACCTGACTTGACCTCGGTGACCTGACATGGCTTTGGAACAATGTAGCATAACAATATACATCAAACAAGTCGCTAGTGTTGCCAAGAACACTTCCTTTTTGTCGATATACGGGAAGCGCATCAGCGCCGATATTTGTGGTCAGGCGCTGAGAAAATGTTTTGAGTTTACCGACCCCTAACTCGAAAAATATTCGGTCGATTTTCGTTTTTTTTTTCGTCTCACTTTAAACATCGTGCCGTTCATTTCTAAGCAGGTACACAAACAATGACGTATATCTGCCGGTAAAATCTGGAGTTATCTACGAAAAACAGGAGTGGGCGGATTTCGCCCCCCCCTCCAGGGCGCGTGCTAATCCTATGACTGACTGGGCTTTACCAGCTTGTGTCCTAGGCTGAAGCTATCGCTGCTCACGCCAGGCTATTTCCGGCGTTCAATCATGCTTCCGCCGATTTCCGTATTTACTGTCTGACTTCACCCATTGGACTTCGCTGGCCTGTCGCCCGGGCTCAACCGTGCCCTCTGGGATTTTCCAGGATGTTGTTGCGTGACTTGTTTGCAGTTGACCCGGCTGTTGTACGTGCTTAATCATGCTGCAGTTTGAGATTTGCCAATGGTGCTGTCTGTACGGTGTGGCAGTGTGAATGGACCATCAATCGTGCTGATATTGACGGAAGACTAAGTGTCCTCTGCGACAATGGGCTGAAGGCTGCCTGTGGACGGCCAGCTCGCTCAGGCTGCGATGGGAAAGTTGTGCGACTAATCGAATAGATCGTCACTCTTTATTGGCTAATTTCTTACCGAATTATACGATGTTGCTCAGTATGTATGAATCCCAGGTGCTCTGGGACAACCTCATGGAATTTGACCACTATGCAATATTATGTTCACCTACGACTAGGCATGCAACGCTTTAATATGGACCACTTATATTTAAGGGGCGCATTACTTCGCGGCCTAAGCAGTGAAGTCGCATGCTAGTTGCGAGTGTGTCGCAATTAGCATGCTAGTGTGCAGTGTTCGCTTGAGGTATCAAGCTGAATGCTGGAAGTGAGGGTTAACAAGTGCTGGAATAGAAACAACAAACAACAACAAAACAAAATGGGTGGACGGCGTACCGTGTTCTCAAGACAAGGATAAATATTTGGTAAGAGAGATACCGAAGAATGTATGCCTACCCCACCAGAAATGGAACGGCCGCGCTCTTTTGACTGGGAAAAGGCATTCCTTCTGGGAGGATGCCTGGAGTGCACCACAGCACACAAGCTTTTTTCAGCATGTTTTGTATCCGGAGGTGTCTCAGAAGAAATGTCGGCCTCCTGATAGGAATAGAGCGCCCCTGAAATATGCTAGAGTGAACCCCCCTCCACACACACACACACACACACACACACACACACACACACACACACACACACACACACACACACACACACACACACACACACACACAGTGAATTTTACGGCGGAAGGCGCCCCTCGAGGGACTTTCACGTGAGCTGTTTCAGTCTATTGTTCTGAATTTCCAACAGAAAAAAGACAATTAATCTCCATTTTGCTTAGGGTAAAAACACATTTAAGATCTTGTGCATAATTTAGTCCACTTTGCGAAACGGTCACCTCGCAGAATGGACCACAAACAAAACATTTTGCTCTAGTACCGTACTAATTTCTCGGAGGATTGGTACGGTACTACAGCCTTATGTATGATGGTTTCGTTCACCCGGTTTCCCCAGTATGAACGTGTTGCGCTGACAAGCTTACGCCCACCGTTCAGATGTGACAAAGAGACCAGTCTGGCGATAGACTGGCAATTACATGATGATTGAGAAGGAATTTTAGCTATGCAATGGTCGTCTCAAATAGAAATAGAAATAATGGGCAAAATCTATTGAAAGCTAATACCGAGTACATCGAAATGTAACTGAGAGCCTGGTCTCCTCGATCTCTTCATATTTTCAAGTTGATTCCAACTTCCTTGTTGACATCATGTTCTCAAGCAAATATGGTGCAGCTAGATCAACCATCAACGAAACGTTGAATCGATTTAATGCTTCACAGGACATGCATATGGTTACACATGTACAACATCTGATGGTATGGGGTGGGTATACCACACATTACACAGAAAACACACGTAATTTGTGTTTTTGCCAGTGATGACTCATCTTAAGTAGTGCCTGCTCCCATATCCGGTTCATGTACTCGGCTGCACGTATGCTGTCAAGTAATGTCCCGGAACTTCGTTCACAACATGCACATTCCGTTGTACTTACACGGGAAAAAGTGGCTAAGCAGGCGTGTTATGAGGGATATGTGCCGGATTTCCCAAGAACGTCTTCATGTTTATCCATGGCTTCCGCTCAACTGATTATGCAGCCGTTTGTTAAGCTTCATTTCCTTGGAATCGCTGGCTCTATGCACATCAACATTTAGCTCCAGCTCATGATTTAGCGACATGTTGCCAATTTGTTTCAAGACGATTGATTCCAATACGGGTATCGGTCCTGAACAGCATAGGTGGGCTCGGGAATCCGCCATGTGGAGGTGGATTTCTCCTGACATTGACTGGGCCTGCCCGCATTTCCGCCGCCTGTGCGCGGCTCCAGACTGGTCGCCTGGTCAGCCAGTCGGGCCCTGGCCGCGGCGGACTCCGTGCTGGGATGGGCACCAACTCGACCGCAGACATTGCTGCCGCCGCCTGGCGTGTCCGCCACCTGCGCACCAGAGCCGGCGCTGATACCGGCCAGATGTGCCAGATGTGCCAGACCAGCCAGACGGGCCAGACGGCCGAGTCCCACCGCCCGACCGGCGGCAGCCCGTCACTCTGCCATGCCGGCCGCTGCGGCTCCAGCGCTCTCTCCAACTCCGACCGCCACGCTCCGTCCTCATAGCCGTCGTCCTCATAGTGGCTGTCATCACGGCCGAGTGGCCGTCCTCATAGCCGTCCTCATGGCCATCCGCATAACTGTCCACATAGCCGTCCTCATATCCGTCCTCATAGCCGTCCTCAACCGTCCTCTTAGCCGTCCTCATAGCCGTCCTCATAGCCGTCCTCATAGCCGTCCTCATAGCCGTCCTCATAGCCCTCCTCAAAGCCGTCCTCATAACCCTCCTCATAGCCGTCCTCAACGAACACTTGGTCATGTTGGTCATAAAAGATTATAAAGGTCAAATGCTTAACAAAACCACAGGAATCCATCTGGGCTGCATCTAGTCTAGTCTGTTAAGGGAAGATGCTATAAGACGAGAATAATATGCTGAAACACCCAAATAAATGTTACATACTACGTTCTGAAGAAACTATTAACCCAATCATGCCACCGTGGTTAGTCTCTTCAGTATGGCACGTAAAAAGGCCAGCTCTGAATTCCGGTTCTGTTGGGGTTAAGTTGTCCTACACCTGAACACGTCTAACCTGAATTGGTATACCCCGGTGTGATGATCAAAATAGAGGAGCATCTTTCAGAACGTCATGATCTCACCATTTTACAATTTTAAACATCCCGACCATATAAACACAAAGTCTTACGCTTGATTCAGTACATATATAAAGCCATAAGCCTCTCCATTGTATACATTTCGTAGTCCACTGATCGGTGTGTCTTGTAGCTTTGCACACACAGCATATCGCCATTATTGTTCTGTCCGGACCGCCTGTCGCTGATGCAGGACGGGGATCGAAAATCGACTGTTCCCATGTCTTTGGCCTCCAGAACCGTATCCTTTCCAGGAATTTATCCTCTAACTTGCCTGATATGGAGGTTGAATGGTGCTATTTAACAATGGTCTGCTCTCTAATAGTGTTCACGATCCATCGGAGAGCGCAAAATAAGATCGTGATGCCAGTTGCTTAACCAGTCCCGTCTCGGGGGGGGGGGGTCTTCAACCGCCCCCTCAGGTTTTTCGCGGATAGCGGACGAACGGCGCAGGACAGCGCGCCCAAATTTGGCATACCTTTTCCCACATCAATTTGACATGCTGATGCACAATTTTTGGGTCAGGTCATCTAGGATTAACGAGTTGGTCAAGATCAAGTGAGGTCACCTCCAAAAAAGTTCAACCAGTCGTCACGCTTTGACGGATATAGATATTTTAATGACACTTTAAGCGTTTGCTTATCTTCACGGATGCAACAATACGTAGCAGTGGAATTTTTCTCTTTTTTCGTTATAGTCTTGGTCAAATTATAGTCTTGGTCGATTTCGCTGCCCTTTTCTCATTCTAAGTACATTTTGTTTTTCATATCCCTCAAAATGAACTCCCCAGAGTAAAAACATAGTGTAAGTCGTGAAAAGTCGTGAAAATCTAGCCCCCTGGTGACGTCACTTTTGGGGGAAATTGTTTTGGAGGGCGTATCCGGACCATACTCGTCGAGCGCTTTCGGATGACACCTCTTTCGTTTTCGTGCGATGTTTAGTTTGGATTTTAGAGGGGGGTCTTTAACCGCCCCCGCCCCCTAGACGGGGTGGGAGGATTTGACCGGAAAGACGGCGTGGGTTAAAGTAAATAAATATCCAAAACGTTTCATTTCATCTTCCAGCATTGCAAAGTACAAATTCAACCCTGCATGGGAGTCATTCAACGTTCAGGAACTCCAAGGATAAGCCATAGCTTCTGGCCACACACATGGTGCCAGCAATCTTAGTCCCTTGACAAAGTTCATACGGCTACATCCCCGCTCCCACGCCAGCCAGTCTTCCGGCTACGTAATCTGTGCCATAAGACGTTGGTGTCGCAGAATGATGTAATCGTCGTCCCGGCAAGGGAGATACGAAACAATGTCTTATGCGTGATGATTATTTCCTGCACGGAATGCTCCGAGGAGCACAGGAGCGATGCCATACTATCGACGGGGAGAGTAAAGAACGATGAAGTCGTTTCCTTCATGCACCGATGTATGACTATTATTCAAATTGTCAGAAGGTAAGAGGGCAGCTTTGTGTGATCTGCATGATTCCATGCACTCACCGAGTGCTCCGCAGTAGCAGTTGGACATCCATGTGTAGTTGTTCTTGCTCAGCGTCGGTCATCATGATGTTGTGCCATAATAAAAGAAGTGGCCACGTCTTGGATGTCTTGCCAGCGTGAAGGGTGCCGAAGCCTGCATTGTATGTCAGCACAATCTCGTCGATGCTGAACGCGAAGTAACCCTGACGGTCGACGCGTCCCTCACATCAAATGCATCACGATGTCCTCGGCACCTATTTTTAGAATACCAAGTACCGAGAAACCTGCCTGAAGTTTGTTTTCACCTTCCTGACAATACAGCTCACGGACAGCCTCATCATGCCTGTGTTGCATCCTTGATGGTGTCGGACACTTCCTATTTTATCTGATATAACCGTTTGCATGTCCGTGGAGACGTTAGAATTGGCTTGCACCCTGTCAATTTGTTGTGCATTAACTTGGTATGTTCTGACATCCAGCACTCAGTTGGCATATTTAGGAAATGCCTTGAAAAGGACCTGTCCTTACACCAATTTGTAACGAAACCTACCAGGCAGGGCTCATTCTTGGTCCTTGTCTTCTCAGATTTAAGTGACTTAGTTAAAAGCTTGATGGTAGGAGAAACTCTGGGAAGAAATGACCATAATATAATTAGATTCAAGGCACATGTAGTGGAATCCATTAAGGATAATTTGGTAAAGTTTTCTAATTTGAACAGAGCAGACTGACTGCATGAGAGCAGCTTTAAGTGCCATAAGATGGGAAGAGGAGGGTACTGATTGGAAGAGGAGCCCCAAATATCATAAATCTAAGTTTGTATTAAAAAGCTAGGGACTCTGAAGAAAAAAACAGAGCAGCAAAGCGAGCAAAATAATTGGATTTGGCTAGGAACAGTAATGGGGACAGCAAAAAGTTCTTTAGTTTCTACAAGCTGAGTAAAGTTTCTAGCACAGTAGGTCCATTGGAAATAAATGGAACTATATTGGGTGAGGATGGTAAGATGGTTGAGGAGCTGAGCAAGCAGTTTAAATCAGTGTTTACATTGGAAGATATGACTAATCTGCCAACCGTACACCACAGTTCAGTGACATGTGATCGGATAAAAGATGTTGATTTCATTGATAGTGATGTTGTTTTCAATCATATCAGTAAAATAATGCTGAACAAGGCAGCAGGACCTGATGAAATTTATGCTAGGGTATTGCGGGAAGCTGAAAAGGAACCAGTATTTTCACTTAGTATAATATTTTGCAAATCAGTTTTACAAAATTAAATTCAGACAGATTGGAAACGGGCGGATGTACTTCCTGTTTTCAAGACAGGAGAAGCAGGGACAGTTACAAACTATAGGCCAGTAAGCCTCACATCCATAATCTGCAAGGTACTCGAATCAATTATCAAGGATATAATAGTTAGTTATCTGGAAGGAAACAGATTGATTCAAGTTATTCAACATGGGTTTAGACAAGGGTGATCGTATCTCACAAATCTCTTGGACTTTTTTACTTCGCTACAGAATAATTTGATCAGGGAAATCAGGTTGATGTAGCATATCTTGACTTTAGTAAGGCCTTTGCCATGGTACCACATACACGGTTAATGATGCAGATTCAGGTCAATGGGATTGCGTGTAGCATCCTAAAATGGATAGAGTTAAGGCTTTCCGATAGACAACAGAGTGATGCTAGATGGTACAGTCATCATGACAAAATGTTCTTAGTGGAGTCCCCCAGGGGTCGGCACTAGGGCCACTACTGTTCATTATATTTGTAAATCACATTGAAAGTGGACTAAGCAGCAGGATTTTGAAATTTGCAAATGATTTGTAGGTCTTTAGGGCAATAACACGTCACAGTGAGCATATCTCGCTGCAGAAAGACTTCGACGAATTTGTGACGTGGTCCGAAGAATAGTAAATTAAATTAAATTTTTATAAATGCAAAATCATGCATTTAGGTAGGTAGCATGTGAAGGCTCCATACTTGTAGCGAGGCCAAGTACTATCGGTAACTAAGTGGGAGTACTTGGGTGTTATTCTAAACACAAAACTGGGGGCATCAGAACAGACCAAGGAAGCCAGAAAAAAGGCACTGAGAATGCTTGGGGCAGTGAATAGGAATGTATTATACAGAAGTGGGAGGGGGGTCATCAGGAAGCTTTATTGTGCATATGTAAGGTCATATTTGGAAAACTGCGTCCAAGCTTGGTCTCCTAGTTGTGAATGAGATTGTTGGCTTTTAGATAGAGTACATCAAAGGGCTACACAAATGGTTAATGGTATGCGCAATCTGGCATATGAGGGAAGGTTGAAGAAATTTAATATGATTTCACCTAGATATAGAAGGCTGAGAGGAGATCTCATTGGGGTCTTTAACTTGTCCATGGAAAAGGGATATTTCAGGGAAATGTTTTAATTTAACAGAAATAATGCAATTAGAGGTCATCAATTCAAAATTAAAGTTTAAACCACAGCAGGACAAGGTTAAGACGGTCTTTCTTCATCAACAGGGTATTAGAACACTGGAACCAGCTGCCAGAAACCATTGCCAGTAGCAGCACATTGAACATCTTTAAAAGCAGCAAAGACGATCAATAAAAGAATAGAGGGCTTGCTTTTCAGTATTCCAGGGCGGGTTTATCAACGGATTTGGTGGGCAACTGGTTGGGTGTCCTGAGTGCAGCCAAGAATGGCCTTTGCGGCTCATAGTTGCACTGATCTTTTATGTCTTTATCACTTATGTCTTTATGACATGTCTTGTGCGGTATCCCTCACTCGGTATTCTTTGTTCGTCGTGCTGGTACAATTTCCCTTCGTAAATATTTTTTGTTGGTGCATTTTACATGGGGGCATGCAGCATTCAACACGATTTATGCTATATATTCTGGAGTGTCTGACTTCGATGCCAACGTGGTTCATGGCTAGAGTGCCGCTTCATCTGCCACAGATATCTCTAAATGCGGTCTAGGTCAGGTCAAATTCTGATGTATCATGCAGGTTTACATTTGTAGGTTTCTTCAGATTGGACTTCATGAATTACAGAACAATAATATGTTCAGTTCTGCCGGTTGCAATAACAATTGGACACCCATAATTCAAATGCACTATGAAATGTCCAACGCGCATACATGTCAGCGAGCTACGTAACATGCCAGAACTACTAACTGGTGTAGCATCTGTTCTATTCGACGACATGTTTTTAATTAACATTTCGCATCGTCAGTTGTTGCATTTACAACAATGAAAGCAATGTTCAGTTTTATATATACATAACAACAATGGTTTCATTGTGACGGGACCGGTATGGAGAGCATGAATACCATGTTAAACATGTGCCCTTATCCATTTGTGAAGCGACCATGCCTTCACGCTCACCAGCTCTCCACTTTGTAGTTTCTCCACTCCTCCAAAAACGTGGGAAATTATTATACCATTTAATTTAAGCAGACGCATGAAATTGAGCAACAAAGTTGTCGCTATCTAATATATTTCCACCCGTCGTAGCCCACTCAAAGTCAGCTCTACTCGTTTCATCCAGATAACTGTCGATCCACAGAACCTGTTTTTAGATAATAGCTACACGATTCTGCCATATCCAAGGGCACATCGATCTGCGGGTCTGCGATCGGCACGTCTTTTTCATGGCGTGTAAGATGAAATCCTAGTCTTGTAACAGACATGCCCATAAATTTATTTGATGAGCAAATATTGGACGTTCATGTTAGGCTTAGTGTCTGCTATTTGGTAAATGTTATTAAAGTCTTCTTAGAGGATTTAATTATAATTAGTTAGAATTAGGCTTTTTATAAATCAAGGAGTGTTTAGAGTATCTCCCCAACCTACCCGGGCGTTCTTGTCCGATATTGACGGTCCAAACGCCACATCGTTGAACTAGAGGAATCGAAGCATCGTCCTGCCCGGTGTGGTCAGTGCCTGGCCCTCGGTACCGCCCGTTATCAACTGATACCTTAGCCCGCTGGGCTGGGACGTGCCCTATCCTGCCCTGCCCTGCCCTGCCCTGCGTTACTCTATCCACCCTCCCCTGTCCCTATTTGTCAAATCTTCTGTTTCCATTCATTCCCCTATTCTGTGCCCTTGGTGCCTGTCATGCAGCTACCCTACTGTAGAGGCAGTCCTGCCATATTTGCACCATCGTTTTGCTCTCGTCTGCTTCGCCTTGTCCTGCCCTGCCATGTCTGTTCTAATCTGTTACGTCATCCTGTATTATGTTATTGTGTTCATGTCGCCCTCTCCTATTCGATCCTATCCTTTTGTGTTATATTCTGCTCCGTCCCGTCCTGCATCTCCCCGCCCTTATCTGCCGCAAACTTTGTCCCACCCCTTATGCTCTGCTTATTTGTACTGAACTCATATATTGCCATGCCGTGTCTTCCACGTCCTTCACTTGGCCTGTTGCACTTACCCTACCCTGTTCATGTTTTTCCCTACGTAGATCTTCCCGCCGTACTCTGCCGCTTTTCCCCGGTCTGCCGTGACATGTGTACTGCCTAGTCATACTCTACTCTGTCTTGCTCTCATGCATTGACTTGTGCCGCCTGCCCCTCCTCTGCTGCAGTCTGTTTAGCCTGTTACGCCGTGCCTTTACCGCATGGCACAAGGTAGGCAGCGGACTCTCCACCTCGAGGATTTCAGCGCCGAAATGGGCCCGTAAATGAGCCGGGTACTGAAGCAGGTGCAGGCGAGCAAGGCTCCTCGGAACGGTCCTCGTAAACAGTGCAGAATAAGAGTTGGTGCACGAAGGGCTGCTGATCGCCTGCCAGTGGAGCGCACCTGTGCTGCACCGTTGGCACCGCGCACCGTTCCACGTCCACTGATATTTACGGCCCAACTCTGCGTGATGTCGGAGCTGTACGGAGGACACCGGCGGCGACGTAATCTCATCAGAGCTGAGCCCAAATGGCAGGAGACGGGCGACTGGAGACGACGGCCGCGGCTGCCGGTCACGATGTATCGAGCGTCTGTGGGGAGAGGTCAACACCTGTCCGGTATTGACCTGTCCGGTGCCTGCGACCGTCTCCGGCCGCTGATCGCGGTATCATTGGCGTCCGCAGGCACGCGGCTGCATGGCTGTGGTAATGACACTATGGCGTCGATGACGTCATAAACGGTGGCGCCGAGCGGCACGGCGTCCGCGCGGTTACGTCACGTCAGAGTCCACCGTGGACCGTCAGTCAGGACTCAGTCCAAATTCTGCGGCATATTTTTCGCCTTCCAGGATGTTGTCGTTCCGTGTCACCGCTTACCTGCATGAATGTTGCAACAAAGCGTGCAGTGCACGTCGATGGAATTCCTGTGAATTCGCTGATATAGCTCCAAATTATGACGAAAAGTGCGGCTGCTCATCGTGAGAGAACTCGCCGGGCCGAATAAGGTGGGCGATCACTGTAGAATGCTGTCATGTTAAGCTGACCGATGTATTTCCCTGCAAATCTGCATACTGTACAGGAGAGTGTCATGTGCACTGCCATGGCTGACTAAAATTGACCTCTGCTGTGGCTTCCGTATGCTAACTAAATCTTGTAGCGTCGTCGATCGCGGAGAAAATCTGTATCTTGATCGGCTTGTAGCGCTTTTTACAGCTTATTTGCGGTCCTTGTGCAATTCGAAATGAGCATTCACCAGGCTGCAAGGCCGTCCAGACGTGCATCTCAATAGAAAATTGCTGATGCCGAGGCGCGATACCGCATGCCCGGGTGGCGCTTCAGCTGCGTGGTGTGCACATGATGCAGGTGCAGCTGTCCAGCGCACACTGCGCCCATGTCCAGTATGTGGTGGCTAAACTCAGGTGTCGCCAAGGTCATCAGGTCACCAGCGCCAGCGGCGGCCGACCCGACCTACTGGCCTGTCACCAATGTGCTCGAAGACCGTGATCTTGGCACCTGCGCAACCGGCAGCTGTTTCACCCCAAGTCACACGACAAGGCGGGTTGTAGTGTGTGCCGTACTGACTCTTCGTCTCCGTCGACAGGGGCGCCCAGGACCTGCAGCAGCCGTGCGAGCTGGTGGACGACGAGACCGACGCGGCAGAGGTGAGGCCTGGGCCGCGCCGACGACCGCCGCAGCGACGCGAATCCACCAAACTGCAGTCGGCCACCAAGTTTTTGCGCGCGCTGCGCGCCGGTCGTGCCGCCGAGCCGGCCGTCGACGGCGCCGCCACGCTGGACCGGGCCAACCCGCACTACCACAGCGAGGGCAAGGCCGGCCGACGGCGCGCCAAGCAGGCCAAGACGCGCGGCGAGCCCACAGAACGTTCGCACAGCTTCCATGACAAGCTGGGCAAACGGCCGTCGGCCGATCGGCGCAGCAGCGTCGACAGCGACGCCACGCTCTCCGAGCTGGCCGTCGACGCCGACTCGCGGTCGGCCGGCCTGTACGAGAACGTACCGGCGCCGGCGTGTGGCGCGTCCAGCCCACGGCCGCCGCTGCAGCGCGACCGCGAGCGCCGCTCGGCGCGCAAGCTCACCAAAGACTCCGGCTACGAGACTTCGCCCTACTCTGAGGGTGACTACGTGAGCCTGTCGCTGCGCAGCGACAGCGCCGAGACGCTGGCGACAGACAAGCGGCCGCTACAGCAGTACTTGACGGAGGAGTACCTGACGGGCGTCGACACCAGCCGAGACCAGCCGTCGGAGCCGACGCGGCGCGCCAGCGTGTCGGAGGGCTCCGAGCTGGGCTCGGTCGGCTCTGGCAGCACGCTGGTGGCCGAGAGAGTCGCCGAGGACGGCCGCAGCTCTGACGGGTGAGTACCGTCCTCGTGGGCCGCTGCGGCCCGTTGTCGACCGCCGAACGCATGCTAATGAGAGCGCCGTGATTTGGTGCCGGGCGCCTCGATCAATGGCGGTTAGTATAGGAGGAGCGAACGTTTTTTTTCCGCCGTTCAGTGCGCGGTCGGTCCCACGCGGACCTTGACCGAAGTCACGAGCGGCGGTCGGCCTGCACGTGCCGACCTCATTGCTATGCGGCGGCACGGATCGGCCGTGACGGCACTGCCGCGCTGACCGCAAGTCGTGGCCACCGCGTCTCGGCCAGGTCCGGCTGCCTTGGCGACAGCGCAGTTGGGTCAGCTCCGTGTGTCAGACGCTCGGGCGGCCGGCGTCGGGCGCATCTTCGGGTCACGGCGGCGATTGTGGTGCTGGCCAGTGGGGCGGCGCAGCGTGCAGCCGGCGCTCCCATGTCCACATTAACCGTACCCGGCGGCCGTCACGAGTAGCGCCGCCGTTCGCGTCGTGTGAATGGCCTGCGGGACGAGGCCTGGCCACCTAGTGGCCGGTTGGGAAAGTTAGGATTTTCTCCACCGCCGCTATCGGCTTCACGGACAGACGAGCCACGAGGCCGTAATTGGCTGCGTGGCCGGTCTTGTGTTCCGGTCATTGCGTCCCACGCTCGCGCCGCCGGACGTGGTCGACACGTCGCTCTCGGGCGAAGGCGGCCCAGGTGTGCACCAGACGTCAGCACCACGCTCGGCTGACCCTCGAGTCCGCGCCCCGGCTCGCATGTCAATTGGCGTCGCCGGCTTTTAGAGTGACTCAGGTGCAGCACCGCAAGCGTCCGCGCCTTGTCTGACTCAGCGCCGGAAACGCCGCATGCTGTTGCGCAGATATGTTTTTAAGCTGACGTCCGCTAGGGCAACATTAACCTTGTTTCCTCCACTCGAGCGGCATTAACCTTGTTTCCTCCGCTCCCTTGTTCCGTCCGAGGAATGCTTCCTTTGGAGACAGCGTGACGGCCGCCGCCTATCGCGGAAGAATGTCCGCCGCATTGTTCGAGGTCAGCCGTAAACAATGCCGTTTTTGACAGCATCGGGTCAATGCCTGCCACGAGTGTTGCGCTTTGTACGTCGCTTGGCGAGCTGTTCGCTGCTCGCTGCGTGAGGTGGGGACCTCCCCGAAGTGGCCGTACCTCGGAGCGGTCGTAAACGCCGGCTGTAGTCGGAAGCGGCCTGTCGCAGCCGACCCGTCCGGCGTTGTCCTCTCTGGGTGGCCACGGCACCCGTCTGGCCGACGCCCAGCGGCCGGTATGGCCCGGCATGCGGCCGTCTGGCGATGAGCGCCATACCGCGCCACACCGGACATGCTTGTCTGACATACTAACCGAGAGCCGGCGGACGTTGCCGGCCGGCGAAGGACAGACGACACAATTCTGGCCGAGTAATTCACCGAATCGGCTTTACCGGTGGCGGCCGCCAGCTGCGCGTGTGGCTGGGCCGCGACATCTCCAGCTGCGCGTGTGGCCGGGCCGCGACATCTCCTGATGTCGGCCGCCAGCTGCGCGTGTGGCCGGGCCGCGACATCTCCTGATGTCGGCCGCCAGCTGCGCGTGTGGCCGGGCCGCGACATCTCCTGATGTCGGCCGCCAGCTGCGCGTGTGGCCGGGCCGCGACATCTCCTGATGTCGGCCACCAGCTGCGCGTGTGGCCGGGCCGCGACATCTCCTGATGTCGCCCGCCAGCTGCGCGTGTGGCTGGGCCGCGACATCTCCAGCTGCGCGTGTGGCCGGGCCGCGACATCTCCTGATGTCGGCCGCCAGCTGCGCGTGTGGCCGGGCCGCGACATCTCCTGATGTCGGCCGCCAGCTGCGCGTGTGGCCGGGCCGCGACATCTCCTAATGTCAGCCCACTTCCACCGTTAATACGGCCGCAGCCGGCCGAACAGGGCGACCCATAGGGGGAACGGGTAGCAGGCTAATGGTGTGCGCCCACCGCAATAAGGCGACCGAACCAGCACGGCGCAGGCTGGCCAGTCGCACCGCCACGGGACACGCGGCGACACTGCGTGGCGACACGATATTCGGACATCACTCGAACAACAGGCGGCTGTGGCAGGGCGTCCATCATGGACTGTGCAGTGGCCCGCCGCCGACGGCGGTGCTCCCCTGCTGACCTGATCGGCCCTCATCTGTCTAGCCGGGTCGCCGACAGGTCACACTACATTCGATTTCTGACCGTGGGTCAGTCCCAGTCGGCTGGCGGTTGATAGGTCCTCAGGATGTGTTTGCGCTAGGCTTTCTTCCCGCGGCGTCTGTTCTGATGAGGGCAATTTGAGCGTCAGTTGTGTAATGAGAACTATGCAAACGCGACTCTCGTGTCTCAGTGTTGTTGACAAGCGTTCAGGATGTATCCTGAAGTCGGGACCGTGACGAGGGGAGATGGAGGGGTGAACGAGGGATCAGATTTCCCTGCTCGTCGCACAACTTGGAGATTCGGCCGGCAGTTGGTGCCCTCCAGATGTGCCTGTTGGTGGCACGCCCCTGTAGAGGATGTGAGGAGAGGAGAGGGAATGGCCAGCAAGTATTGTTTGTATTTGCAATCCGTGAGAGTGAGTCAAGGCAAACAATTCGGAAAATGTTATCACGTGTGTTTCGCATGCACTAGACAAAAAACAAATTAATCTCCTAATGCTATGGAATTTGGCTCCCACAACTTCGCAGTAGGACATTGAATCATTTTCTGTCGTCCAGTGCACATCCCCGCGTGCAATCGACATGTCAGGATGCGCTTCAAAACTGTTTGTTGGTCACAACATGACAGCATCAGGTCATGATCTTCTCAAGAGCTCCCCGCGATCTTAAGGTTAGCTGGGCGCTACACCCCGTCGTACTCCCTACATAAACGCCAGCGAAGCTCCAGCAAAACGCCAGCAAAGCGCCAACAAAACGCCAGCGGAGCGCCAGTACTAACGGGACCTTGACGCGTGCGCAGACTTCCTTGCCAAACAAATATGTGTGTTGTCAGCTGTTGCCTGGCTTGTGCCAACCCACTCCAGTCAATTCCACAGATATCGCTGTCGGCTGTTGGACTATGTGATTGGGGTCGATGTACGTTACTCGTGTGACCCGATCGGATCATGTCCACTGTTCTCTGTACCTATCGGTGCCTGCATCTCCGCATCCTGACCAGACTTCGAGATAGCTCGGTAATCCTCTTAGACGCATCGAGAGCCGGGAAAAAAAAGCTGGGAGGCTTAGTCGACGATGTGTATAGTCGAGCTGATGATCGACAGCACTGCTCTCCGCTGTCGGGAGGCTCGCCGTCCATGACTGGCCGGACCTCCGTGCCCTCCAACGTGCGACACCTCGTGTTGCTCACGTACAGGCGCTGCAAGCGTTTGCGTCCATTCGTGTCGACCGGCGGGTTGTGTCACGCCGCCGATGCCTGTGTGTTCGCCTGGCCGCCTGCGTTCGTCTGACGCCGGCGTCCGTCGACACGAGACGCTGCCCGGCCACGAGGCGGCCGGCCCGCTCTGCAGGCCGAGCCCGGCACCGCCGACATGGACTCGCCGCTCCGCCTGCAAATGAGCGCTGAGATCAGGCCATTTATAGGACGAGTCGGCCGTCTGGGGTCGCGTACAGGTGCGGCCCGGCCGGCCGGCCGGCGCGCCTCGGACGTCCCGGGTGAACGAACGACCCCCGGCAGACGCGGCCGGCGACCGGGCCTCGCCATCCGGCCGGCGGCCGGCGGCGGTCAGTCCGCCAGTCCGACTGTGGTCCGCGCTGCCCGCCGCCCGCCGCCCGCCGCCCGCCGCCCGCCTCCCGCCTCCCGCCTCCGCCCGCCCCCGCCGCCCGCCGCCCGCCGCCCGCCGCCCGCCGCCCGCCCCCGCCGCCCGCCGCCCGCCGCCCGCCGCCCGCCGCCCGCCGCCCGCCGCCCGCCGCCCGCCGCCCGCCGCCCGCCGCCCGCCGCCCGCCGCCCGCCGCCCGCCGCCCGCCGCCCGCCGCCCGCCGCCCGCCGCCCGCCGCCCGCCGCCCGCCGCCCGCCGCCCGCCGCCCGCCGCCCGCCGCCCGCCGCCCGCCGCCCGCCGCCCGCCGCCCGCCGCCCGCCGCCCGCCGCCCGCCGCCCGCCGCCCGCCGCCCGCCGCCCGCCGCCCGCCGCCCCGCCCGCCGCCCGCCGCCCGCCGCCCGCCGCCCGCCGCCCGCCGTCCGCCGCCCGCCGCCGCTGCCGCCGCCGCCGACCGGACCCCGGTGAAACCAACACACTGCCGGCTGGCCGCAGCCACCAGATGTGCCGTGACTCCTGACGCCGGGCTGCATGTGCTGGCCTGTGCCCACGTGTACCATGGGGTCCGGTGGGACAGTGGGGTCTGGTGAGACAACGGGGTGCGGTGGGACAACGGAGACCGGTGGGACAACGGGGTGCGGTGGGACAACGGGGTGCGGTGGGACAACGGGGTGCGGTGGGACAACGGGTTGCGGTGGGACAACGGGGACCGGCGGGACAACGGGGTGCGGTGGGACAACGGGGTGCGGTGGGACAACGGGGACCGGCGGGACAACGGGGTGCGGTGGGACAACGGGGACCGGCGGGACAACGGGGTGCGGTGGGACAACGGGGTGCGGTGGGACAACGGGGACCGGCGGGACAACGGGGTGCGGTGGGACAACGGGGACCGGCGGGACAACGGGGTGCGGTGGGACAACGGGGACCGGCGGGACAACGGGGACTGGTGGGACAACGGGGTGCGGTGGGGCAACGGGGACCGGTGGGGCAACGGGGTCAGGTGGGACAACGGGGTCCGGTGGGACAACGAGGTCCGGTGGGACAACGAGGTGCTGGGACAAAAGGGTGCTGAGACAACAAGGTGCTGGGACAACGGGATGCTAGGATAACGGGTCTGTGAGTGCGAGATGGGTTGCAGCGGACATGGGATGGGTGTGGGAGTGCCATGGAATGCCGTGCAACCTTGCTGGATGACGAGGTACGGGTGTCACGAGTCGGAGTGGCGGTACCACAAGAGCTTATCAAGTTATCAGTAGCGTGTGACAAGGTAGGCTAATACTGGTTCTCAGACAGGTTCTGGCTTAATTTTGTTTTTGTTCAACAGTATCTGAGGGCTGCGCCTTCTCGTAAGTGGCTTAATTAAAGCAGCCCCACGGTTCTATGCAATTATCGTTTTTGGCTGAATCAGTATTACACAGCATTGCAATTTATTAGCATGGCAGTTTGGGACACTCACATTGGATATAATACTTATTCAGAACTCGTCGAACAGAATGTCCATGGAAAGTGTTAGAATATACAATTTTAAGCTCATGCTGGTGATGTTGCTCGCCTAAAGAGACAGCAATGCTCACTGTCCGCAGAGAAGTCGGTTGGCGTTCTCAATATCACTGCGAGGAATTTAAATCGTGTCGTTTCGCACGTGGCAGCTGCTTAGCCTCAGTCTCATTGCAACTGTGAAGACTTCTGGAGCCGTGGTCAGCTGTTCGTGGCTCAATTTGGCCGAGGATGTTCCCCTGTTTCCGAAATACCAAAATAGCTGATGCTGCTGTAGCTAACAACATCAATCCCCCTCCCCCGCCGGCCAGCCCCTCCCCCACCCAGCTCATTCGTTTTCCCAATGAAACAATTTGAGCCCAAAATAGACATAAGAGTGACAATGGTCAATGAAGGGTTGAATGGGGAACATGCTGTGACGTACTGGAGCGTGCGTCATTCGCTTCAGCGAGTACATTCGAGCGTTCGTCAAGTGCACGAGCGTCGTTAATTAACTGTCAACGTGCATTTCGCGCACGCAATGGAGGATTAGGTCACCAAGTGTGCTGTGGTGGGAAGCATATCCGGCGGACTATTCTGTTCAAATCAGTCGCTGGAACACGGATCACCCAGTCATAGCTGACCTAGTCATGACCTGGGTGACCCTACTACGAATTATGCAGATCTGATCTGTTAATAGAGTCGTTATTTGAGGAGCCTGGTTGTGACCTGAATAATCGTATTGGATTCTGACAGAGCCATCTGTGACATGGGCTATCATGCAGCACTGCAACCATGACATATGCGGCATACCTAAGATCTGAGCTTCCTGTGACCTGACATGCATTTGGTCGCGACCCAGGGGACCCATGTGTTGCCTGAGCAGTTGTAACACAGACTAGTCGGTACTTGGGAGGTCGAAATGTGATCAGAGAAACCCTGTCGGGGACCTCGTCGTGACATGAGGAGTCCATCATATGCCGGCTGTCAGGCCGAACCTATGGCGTAGACCGGGCCGCTGTGACCCCAGTGAGTCTGGCCTGAGCAGACTGGTCAGACAGCTCTGTTGCCGGGCGTCGGAGGTGCCGCCGCTGCAGACGCTGCAGCCGGTCGGCCAGTCGCCGCCCGAGGCCGGCAGCTCGCCACCGTTACAGGCAGCGCTGCGAACTGTAGCGGCCCCACGGCCACGGCCGACAATTTAGGTGTCTGGCGTGGTGAGGCACGGCGTGTGTACACGGCGCGACCGCTACGCCCCCGGCCACGTGCTCCGCTGATGTGGGCACGCGCGGCGCGGGAGAGCCGTGCGTCGTGCGCGGCGCGACGGCCAGTCTGACGCCAAAGACGGTAGCCGGCCGGCTGGGTGTGCCCTGGGTGGCCTCGCGCTCGAGCCGCCGGTGACCTCGACACTTTACGGCTGCTAGCCGCCAACGGAAAACGCTGAATCGAAGCGCCCGGGCGCTTTTCGAAAAACGTCCGGGTCGCGGCGGCGGCGGCTGTTGCCCAAGTGTGGCCAACGCTGGTGGCGTGCTGCAGCGTGGTCCAGCACACCGATGAGCGTTGCGAGCGATGCTGCAGATGGGAGATTATGTGGCGTGTGAGGCGCGGGGTTTGCACCGTGTACTCCGACACTGCGGCACAGTTGGGCTTCGGCTACCGGCAGGCTGGTCGAAGGGCGCCGTGCTGGGCAAAAAGTCCAAACTAGTTGGTGCTATTTCGAAACTGCTTAATATCTGATACCCTAGCTTAGCTAAAGGACTTCCATTTGTGATAGTGAGCACACCAACACTGAGGATTGATCACGACAGTGTCCACGGACTACTAACTGACAGGATCGCGACTGGATCTTGGTTGAATGGCGGATGGATCTCAGCTGGATCGTGGTTGGATCTCTTCAGTATGGCAAATTGACGCAGTTGAATCCCTACTTCATGGCGACCGAAGGTTGTAGGGCCACAAATTGGCTGAAGTCGCGCCCGAATGTAGTAGGATCACAGCTGGGTTGGAATCCCAGTGAGCACGCCGACAGCGGCCCGACGTCGGCCATATACTCGGCCCTACGTCTGGCCGGTGTCGGACGCCAGTGGCCCCCTGTCGGCTGGGGAGTGGAATGTCCGCCCATGCCGACATTCAGCCGACATGTATCCGACGTGGGGCCGACGTAGGAAAGATGTCGTGTTGCTGTCCGGACGCCAGCGGGCCGTTGTCGGCTGGCCGCTGTTAATATGCCGAACTCAACCAGACATATGATATATTCCAAGCCAGTTTGCCGATGTCGGGAAGAGAGCGGCCCGACGTCGGTATACCGCTTACGAGATGCCGAGCGCACCCTGACACATGCCGACAGCGGGCCGACATGTGGCTCTTCGGTGGCCTCGCCGCAGCGGGGAGTGCCGACTGGTCTCTCGGGCGGCGGATGTCTGGTGCGCGGCGGCCCTGGATTCCCGCCACATTCTCCGGCGCAGCGCTCGCCAACACGTCACCCATTTGAAGTTTGGCTGGGTGTTCCCGACCAGATTCGATCTGTCTGTGTTCGTTTGTCTACTTAACGGTGGACGGTGGCACAACGCCGGATGCGACTTACCACACTGAGGACAAGATTGCCATCGACGAGTTGGAAACGGCTGGGCGTCCTCTGGTGTCCAGGGCCAGTTAACAGTGAAGTCTGGGATCGAAACATGGCTGCATACTTAGAAATTAAGACGATATTGTGGTGAAGTAATCTCACTTTGGAGTGGTTTTAGACAAAGTAAGCTCTAACTGAACAGTGATTTCCCCAACTGCATGACACCAAAGCAAACTAAGCCAAACTTGAGCGACATGAAATGTACAGATAACGAGGTTAGTACGAGGTATGACAAGGTGTAGGCGTGGTATATAGTACATATTTTCCTTAAAGTACAGAGATGCATGGTACAGGCAACAGGCACCCATCAATATGTGACAGGTATACATGATAGCACACCTCGGATATGGCCGACGCGAGTCGCCCTGCGATGCGCGTCCACATCCAGGTAAGTGAATGAGACGTTCCCAAGGGAATGGTGGTTGGATCGGTGGCACCGGGAGAAGATATTCATGAGACTGTGTAGGCATGAACTGCCTCTGAATGTCTGAAATAAATGAAATATCCTTTCCGGACCCAGCTCAAAGGTGTGTAATTAAAAACGCAATCACATTGAATGCATTTTAATCGATCACAGGATGGCTGAATATGCGGGGCATTAACCCGCCCAGTCTCCCCGGCCACATCTTCACGGGGGTCCATAGGGACACCCACTCTAATCTCTAAACTAAGCGTCGCACGAAGACGAAATAGGTGTCATCGGAAAGCGCTCGACGAGTAGGACCAGACGCTTAGTCCCCCTCCCCCAAGAAAAGAAATATCCAAAAGTGACGCCACTAGGGGGCCCAGGTTTTCACGGCTTACATCATGTTTGTGACTGGGGAGTTCATTTTGAGGGAAATTATTTGGAATCAGAAAAAGAAAGCGAAATCGACTAGGACTATAAAATGTTTGATCAACCAAAATATAATTTTATCTCCAAATTTCAAAATTTTGTAGTTCGTTTTCTTTAATTTTCATTTTATAATGGGTAGAGCGGACTGAACGTTGTTCGAAGTCAACTTGCTTCGTTAAAAAAGTGTTTTTAGCCAGAATCTTCGATTTCAACTCTAATGGGCAAATATGCGAAACTAATAAGTAATAAAAACGAACAAGAGAGAAAAATTCCTCCGGTGCGTATTTTGCATCAATAAAAATAAGCAAACGCCGAAAGTTTCATCAAAATATCTTTATCCGTTAAAGCGTGACTGGTTTATCTTTTTTTAGGTGACCTCACATGACTTTGGCTAGCTCGTTGACCCAAGATTACGTGATGTGGGAAAAGCTCAAATTTTGCGCGCTGCCGTGCGTCGTACTTTCTTTGTCTGCAGAAAACTTTAGGGGGGTCGTCCCCCCGAGACGGCGCGGCTTAAACTGTAATGGCGTCAACTGGGATCGCTTTCCAGATCTAGCTTTCCTAGATCTATTGAAGCTCACGTGCAGCTGCTTGACCTGTTCCAAACAAAAATGAACAACTCTCAGCTGAGGCTCACTGAGTTTAACTTCACCGAAATTAATTGGACTTACATGTGTGATGAGAGATTCCATCCTCTCCGCGGATGATCGGCCCGCACCGCCAGTGTCAGCCGGCAGCTGGGAGCCAGCAGGCAGCAGCTGCCAGCTGCCAGTCCCGTTACGCCGGCTGGACTGCAGCCGGAGCCACCGGGCTCTAGAGCGATGCGGTATCTGGCCATCGCGGGTGCACCGTCTGCAGCCGCGGCGGCGGCGGAGGTCCGGTCTGGGTCGGGTCGGGTCGGGTCGACCGTGTGGCGCGGCCCGCTCCCATGCGCGGTGGTCGGCCGTCACGGCGACTGATGTGGCGCTCAATTGATTGGCTGCTGGCCAATTTCACGAGTGTCTGGCCGCGTCACGTCACGTCACGTCACGGCTAGCGGTATAGTCGCAGGCGAGTTTGCCACACGGTTAGCTGCCAGCTTCGAAGCCGGCTCGGTCGGCTCACCGTGTGAGACGAATGGATACATCGCCTTTGGTTTGTTGGTACTGGCTTTGGTTTTGCTTCCTTCGTGTGTGGAGTTGTCGATAGCATATCATGGCTGTTCAGTTAGACAATCGAAATAGCCGCTCGGGCAGGCGAGACGAATGCCCTGATGAGTGATCATGGACAAGTGAGTAGGGTATATGCACTGTAAACGGCTTACTGGTTTCGACACGACGGATCCATGAGCTCTATACGGTAGCCTGTGATTTTCTTTGCCGTCCTTGGGAGAGATCGTCACTGCTCGAAGTAACTGTCCGGTGCACGCACAAAGTAGTGTTACCGGACCCATTCACACGATTCGGACGGCCCACAGACAACGGTGTGGTTTTTAACTCCATTATTAACTATCTATGAAAGTGTCACGATTCGTTTGCCCGAAGCTTATCCAAGTGCTAATCCTCATTAGTCTGGCGCCAGTCGCCGTTGGCTCCCTGACATCGGTTTTTTGTTTGTCTATGGGTCTCCAACTGCGGCGGACGGCTCTGCACCAGGGCTGGATTTCTGTTTCTGATTCCTGGATCAAAAATATGGTGGTATTATGGTGGTATCTAAAATATGGTGGTGTTATAAACCGGAGAGGATAATGTTTCCTCTGTTAACGATATCGGTAACTTTGCATCGTCATCCTTTGCACTCAGTTTCGGGAATGCTCATCAAACAGCAATGAGCTTATAGCATTTTCGAACGCCATCCATTTGCAAAAAGTGAATGATTTCCTGGGGGGATCATGCTCTCGATGAGAAACGTCCAAGGCAAGGTCGTGTTGCCAACCCTATTCTGAACGTGTCGTGCATCTGAGTGCCTGCATGCGAGACGTCGTCCGACCGATCGCATCTGAGTGTCTCCTCACGCGAGACATCGTCAAACTTATCGACCGCAAGCTGATGTCCTTCAGAGCAGGTGATCGCACCGTTAGGACGTGTCTGCCACCGCTGTTGTCAGCTGTTGCCAGCTGTCGCGTTGGTGTGTACAGCTGCTATGGTTCGAGTTGCCAGCAGCTTTTAATACTTCGTCAGCAGCTGTTCTTAGCAGTCGTTATGGGTGTCAGCAGCTGCCTTCGTGAATTCGTCAGTAATCGCTGTGGGTATATTCAGCTGCCTCTCGGAACGGTTCGCAACTACTTCTCTCAATCTGCCAGGATCCCTAGTATGGGCGCAACATGGCCATAGTTACCGACGTGTCCTGAAGCCCAAATATTTAATTAACTAACAGCAGCCCTCCAGATAGGTTTTTTATCGGCTGTTTCTGATACCCTGTCAGGAGCTTTGTGCATGAAGTTGTCGGCATCTGTACCTTTTGCAGCTGTGAGCAGCTGACGCTGATAGGTTTTCAGCAGTTGCCTCTGATACGCTGCCAACAGCTTTGCACGTGAAGCCGTTGGCGCCTGTATGGTTTCTAGAGCTGCCAGCAGCTGCAGCCGTTGGCCGGCGAGCAGTTGCGAGCAGCCGCTGTCGCGGACCTGCCGTCGGCCGGCTTTCCGTGTCTGCCTGCAGTCGGCGACAGCGTGTTCAGATCGCGCCGACGATAGCCGTGTTGACACGACGCGGACCAATCGCCGCCGAGCATCCGTGTCTGTGCACGTGCCGGAGCTGTCGGCCGTGTCGTATGGCGGTCACGTACAATATGGCCGGCGAGTGTAGTCGGAGACCGAGGGCCGGGCGACTGCCTGTCGGGATCGGAGTCCGAGTCGACGACTCCCAGAGCTAGCCGCGCACCACGCACGATCTCCGTGACACCGTTCCCGGCGGGTTATGGGAAATTTGGCCGCGGCGAATCTGTGCTAACGCAAATGGTCGCTGTCTTGACTAGCTTGACCTCCACTTGACCTGCGCTGGTCGCCCGCGTGCCACTTAGTCGGCTGGGGTTGGCCTCTGCTATGGTCCGGGTCATTTTACGAGGATTGGGACAAAGCACGTTGTAAAAGGTGCATCGGTCGTGTCCTTCGATGTCTTCTGTGTGTCTTACTTCCGTTTAATTTTAACGGTGACGCTTCCGCAGCCACTAAGGTGGTATGCACTTATCGATAAATGCAGATAGCATAGCATTAGTTTGTGCTTCCAGAGGGTAGTACCTTAGCATCCAAATATAGCTGTAGGGTAAAGGCTCCCTGTAGTAAGCGTGATTATGACGGACATTCATGGCCACAGATGAAATTACATGCTAAGTGTGGAATTCCGTGTGAATTCACTGACGGCACATGGCAGCGAGCATGTGCTTACTGGCCAGGCGCCTCAACCTACTGCTTCCCACCAACTGACCTGCTGTCAGTCACCATGCACCGTTATGCAGGCTGGGTAATGTTGAACCTCGTCCGTCGAACACGTAGTGCTTTAGCATCGCCCCGGGCTGCAATAACACTGTCACCTGGCTTCAAGTGGCTCGTTAGTATTCGAAGCGGACCTGGTCTGAGAAGGTCCGCATGTGGCGGTCCCATGTGGCGATCAGCCGCAATAGGGTCACCACGCGGCTCTCGGGCATCCCCCAGTCGGCCTTTTCCAAACATTGGCCTTGTCCCAACGACACTCGTGCGAAATCGGGGCGGGAGCCCTTCTCCTGCCCCGAAAGCGCCCGGGATGTGGCAGAGAAAGCGCACGGGGGTGAAAGCGCCCGAGGCGCCCTGAAACCTAAAGAACTAAAGCGCCCGGGTATGTGGCACCGCGTCCACAAAGACTGTTGACTCCAGGAGCGGCCGAAAGTGCTGATGATTCACCGGGCATCTGAACGTTCCGCAGCATCACTGCAGAGCCCGCTGCGCGTCACAGAGAGCATGGCACCAGCTGACGCCGTGTCGTCGCAGAGCACACCCAATGGGCGCTGTCGTGATGCCCGATGACGTCACTTCCTGCCGTCATACGTCAACACAATGTGGCGCTGCCACCCGAGCCCCTCCTCTGTGGTGGGGCCAAACTCATGCCCTTCTCTGTCATGCCTCGGTGGGACCAAACCCATGTTCATTTGGATGTCAGATGTGAATATGATGGTTTACTGTGATTTTTCTTATCAAATATTGAAATGAAAAACATCGAATTGCATGTGTGCACTTCACTATTTCTAGTACTATTAAATCACTATTAAATCACTATTAAATGGAACAATTTCAGGCACGTATGACTACACCAGCATTAGAAGAAGCTGCAATGAAAATTACCTTACTCTTTTTGCATTATATGCATATATACATATAAATTCGGTGGATATTGTTCAGTGGAAGATGCATATATAAATCAACCTAATGACTTGTGATGTAAATATTTATTCTGTTGTGTGTCACTTTCCACCAACAACTTTGAATTCCGGCACTGAACCCGAAGTCCACCCTGTCGTCGTGTGTCACTTTGTTCGCCGCCGGGTGTCGGGCCGTCGGGCCGTTATCTCACTCGCGGACCTGCCGAGAGGGGGGGGGGGGGCAGCGGCGGGAACCGCTGGACCGCGCCTCGCGTCGTCCATCACGTCTAATGAGACCGTTTCCGTTGGTTAGATGTCATGATAAGACCGTTTCCGTTGGTTAGATGTCACGATAAGTACCGTCGGGTGTCGACCACGGGCGAGCCGCCTCGTATCAGGCCGATTTGCCGCGTTCACGATAAACACGGCAGTTTAGCATAGCGGCCGTAATGGACGCGTAAGCGAGCGTGTCCTCACGCTCGTCCACCGGCTATGAAGTTCATCGCAGCGCGCAGTGAAGGCGCCGGCAAGTGGTCGGCCGTCGGCACAGCGGGGCTCGTGCGGAACTAACTGCGCCTCCACCGACGACGACTGGGCCGAGCGGCACGTCGGCGTCGACGCACATCAATGCACAGGGACGTACAGCGACGTGCAGCCACGTACAGTTACGTACAGCGACGTACACCGACGTACAGCAATGTACAACAGTGTACAACAATGTACAACGGCGTATAGCGATGTACAGCGACGTACAGCGACGCACAACGACGTACAGCGATGCACAGCGACGTACAGCAATGTACAGCGACGTACAGCGACTTACATCGACGTACAGCGACGCACAGCGACGTATAGCGACGTACAGCACATCACGCCGTGTGGCTTCATGACATGCCGCGCTGCGTCTGCCGCACTGAGACATACCAGGATCGCATTGGTGTTCTGGACCCTGGATTTAACAGGAAAAGTTGGTGGCGTTCCAAAACGGAGAGGATATTATTTTATGTTCCTGATATCGTAAGCTTGTTTATACAACTTTCAGCAGTGTTTGGGCATGCTATCCAACAGCAAGAGTGTGCAGTCATTTTCGAGCAACTGCATTCGTCTACTTAAATAGCGAGTTGATACTTTCTGAAGCGGAAACTGGATGTCCAACAACCAGGACAAGACCATGTTCCCAGCCTTGATCACGACAGACCCTGAACACGTCTGATTCACACACAGAGACGCTCTCTGTGTTGTCCGGCGCTCGCCGGCGTCCGCTGCACTGCCGCGCGCCGTGAGAGCCCGCACGGCATGCATGGGTCACATGTGGCATGTGACGGTGGCATGCGGCATGTTCGACATGTACTGCTGCCCCGCTTGTATTTGGAGCATTCGCGTCGTTAACGGTCCGCATGGGCCGCCTTCAATCTGACGTGCCGGCGGGCGCGCGGCAGTCGGCAGTCGGCCAGCTCGAGCCGGGCGTCGCCTGTATAGAGGACGCACGGCAGTCGGCCAGCTCGAGCCGGGCGTCGCCTGTGTAGAGGAGGCACGGCAGTCGGCCAGCTCGAGCCGAGCGTCGCCTGTATAGAGGAGGCACGGCAGTCGGCCAGCTCGAGCCGAGCGTCGCCTGTGTAGAGGAGGCACGGCAGTCGGCCAGCTCGAGCCGAGCGTCGCCTGTATAGAGGAGGCTCGGCAGTCGGCCAGCTCGAGCCGGGCGTCGCCTGTGTAGAGGAGGCACGGCAGTCGGCCAGCTCGAGCCGGGCGTCGCCTGTATAGAGGAGGCTCGGCAGTCGGCCAGCTCGAGCCGGGCGTCGCCTGTGTAGAGGAGGCACGTGTACTAGAGCGGGCGCCTGTATAACGAGCCGGGCGTCGCTGTATGGCCAGCTCGAGCCGGGCGTCGCCTGTATAGAGGAGGCACGTGTATAGAGGAGGCGCCTGTATAACTCGAGCCGGGCGTCGCCTGTATAGAGGAGGCACGTGTATAGAGGAGGCGCCTGTATAGAGGAGGCACGTGTATAGAGGAGGCACCTGTATAGCTCGAGCCGGGCGTCGCCTGTATAGAGGAGGCACGTGTATAGAGGAGGCGCCTGTATAGCAGCCGGGCCACGTGTATAGAGGAGGCACGTGTATAGAGGAGGGCGCCTGTATAGAGGAGGCACGTGTATAGAGGAGGCGCCTGTATAGCTCGAGCCGGGCGTCGCCTGTATAGAGGAGGCACGTGTATAGAGGAGGCGCCTGTATAGCCAGCCGGGCGTCGCCTGTATAGAGGAGGCACGTGTATAGAGGAGGCGCCTGTATAGCTCGAGCCGGGCGTCGCCTGTATAGAGGAGGCACGTGTATAGAGGAGGCGCCTGTATAGCTCGAGCCGGGCGTCGCCTGTATAGAGGAGGCACGTGCGCGAACGTTGTGGGCCGCCAGCCGAACCACTGACCACCCTGCGACACACATATACACAGAGGTCTTCCTACACTCAGTCTGGAACACTGTGAGCTGCCAGCCTGGCCACTGACCACCCTGCGACACATATGTTCACAGAGGCCCTCCTACATTCTGCCTAGAATACTGTGGGCCGCCAGCTTGACCACTGACCACCCTGCGACACACGTGTTCACAAGGCCCCCACACCGCCTAGAAACTGTGGGCCGCCAGCCGACCACTGACCACCCTGCGACACACGTGTTCACAGAGGCCCTCCTACACTCTGCCTAGAATACTGTGGGCCGCCAACCTGACCACTGACCACCCTGCGACACACGTGTCCACAGAGGTCCTCCTACACTCTGCCTAGAATACTGTGGGCCGCCAACCTGACCACTGACCACCCTGCGACACACGTGTCCACAGAGGTCCTCTTACATTCCTTCTCGCACCCAATATCGTCCCATTACTAGCACTTGACACTGCACCATGATTGGGAAAGATATGCTCTTCCTATATTTTTGTCATCCAGAACATTATTCTCTGGGGATAATTGGTTTATCCCGTTTACTTGCTCTGGGAGGTTGGATGATGCTGTACGAGAATAGCTAAACCTACTGTTCCATGGCAAAGTGCCGAAAATTTACTGCAGAATGCAAAAAGTGATTTCATATGTTCCAAAAATATATGTATTATAATCTCCAAATTGGATAGCAGACAATTTCCTCTTCGCATCCAAGATATATCGAAATCCATATAAATCCAGCTCTGCACTGCACTCCTTTCCCCTTCCTGATTGAGCTCATCCAGCCTCTTTTCCTCTACTCTAGGCCCCAGGAGTGTACCCAAGGTCAGCGACAGATCTCGTGTTATTAATTTTATTATTTCCCTGTCACGCCCATGGAGTTAGCCGAGAGCAGAGTTAGCTGACCAGATTCCTGAAAATTGTGAGGACCGCTGTTCCATCAGTGACCGTGGTGCGCTCATTGTCCCTGTGTCGTCCTGTGTCTCCACCTCTCCGCCGCTACCTGCCGGTCTGGCTCTTTGTATCAGCTGAGCCGGTATGTCGCCAGATGATGGATGACGTGTTGTACGTGGGTGGGTGTGTGTTGTGCGATGATGGATGTTGTGCGTGTGTGGGTGTGACTGGACGGTGGTGTTGTTCCGGGCCGGCCGAGGCCACCGCTGCCACCGCTACCGGCCTCGGCCGTCGCTGGTGACACCGCCGCTGCCACCAGTGTTGACCTCTGGGCCTCAGGCGGTCGGTCACCCGTCCCGACATGCATTGCATCGTCGAAACGATGCAATGCATTCCGAGCAGAGGTCCCCGGAACGCTAGCTCTTCCAAAGCATTTCACCAGGCCAGGGCAACAGCCAGACACCTAGCAAGGGTTTCAGTAACGGAGGCGAATGAGCACATCAGATGTCATACGTATTGTTCGGCCCCATTACTCAGTAGCTCAAGCAGTACAATAGAAACAACACATCTGCAACGTTTTGTCGCCAAGAGGGAGTGGGGATTGACCTCTTTACTTTCACCCGCCTATGCAAGTGCAAACCATAGTTTGACTCGCAGGAGCAACGCAGGATCACATGGGCTCTTAAAGCCCCATTAGTTGCTGGTGTACCTGAGATTCGCTAAAGGTGTACCGGAGGAGCACTGGAGGCGGGCGGCCACCAGGCGCCGGCCGGACGGCCACTGGCCCCGTTCTGCCTGCATTTCTGACGGCGCGGGATGACAGGAATGCCGTGTCGGCGCCGTCGGGAAACGCGGTCTTTCCAGATAAAAAGGCGACACGCGACGGACGTCGGCGGCGCCGGCCGGCGGGGGGTCCCGAATCGAGGCCGACGGTCAGCCAGTCCCGGCACGCCCCGGCCGACATCGGCCAACCCCTGGCCCGGCACAAGATGATGCGGATCTGGCACGCCTTCGGGTTGTGTCGATCGGCCGCGTCCCGGTGTCACGTGACTCGGGCACGCTCCGGTCTGTGCGCGTGGGACTGGCACAGACTCGGATGCACTCTGGCAGCAAATCGGTATGGAGGGGACGTTGGTGGACCGCGTACCCACCACGCCCCGGCCAGCCGACGGGGCGTGTAGAGGAGGGACACGCCCTGATCGGAACACGGTCGTGCGTGCCGGGTCTGGTGCAGGCTGTTTGGTAGGCCTGCGCTGACCGTGCAGCTGAAGAAGCCAACTAATGGGAGCCGGGGCGGGGCGGGGCGGGGCGGGTCAGTCAGTCGGTCGTCGCCTTGTTACAGCCGGTCCGACAGGTGACCAGCACACGTGTGGGTGTGCGTGTGCGTGTGCGTGTGCGTGTGCGTGTGCGTGTGCGTGTGCGTGTGCGTGTGCGTGTGCGTGTGCGTGTGCGTGTGCGTGTGGGTGTGGGTGTGCGTGTGCGTGTGCGTGTGGGTGTGGGTGTGCGTTTGCGTGTGCGTGTGCGTGTGCGTGTGCGTGTGCGTGTGCGTGTGCGTGTGCGTGTGCGTGTGCGTGTGCGTGTGGGTGTGGGTGTGCGTGTGGGTGTGGGTGTGGATGTGGGTGTGGGTGTGGGTGTGTGGGTCTGCTCTGCTCTGCTCTGCTCTGCTCTGCTCTGCTCTGCTCTGCTCTGCTCACAGCTCCTTAGTGGGCGGTCTTGGCCTGCTGTCGGCGGCCGAGTACTGAACTCTCGGGGAGATGTTAACTGCCACCACTCAGATGGTGCTGTAGATGGTCGGATGGTTTGACCGGTCAGATGGTGTGACTGGTGTGATGGTGTGACCAGTCAGGTGGTGCTGTGACCAGTCAGGTGGTGCCGTGACCAGTCAGGTGGCGCCGTGACCAGTCAGATGGTGCCATGCCTTGGACGTTTATTGTCTGCCGCATTCGCTGTTCCGTTTTGCACCCTTGTCTGTGAGCTGTGTTCAGAGTTGTACTGAGATGCGGCGAGCGAACCATTTGGGTCAGCTGGTATGGCATCTACCATGGACTGTCAGCTGATTATGGCCTGCGGACATGGCTCTAGCCCAGCGACGTAGTCTACAGGCAGCAGGCGGTGTGCTGTAGACAGCCAGCGGTGGGAAGGAAGAAAGCTCTGGACGCGGGCGGTGAACTGTGAGTGCGAGATGTGAGTGGAAAGTGAGCCTTGAATTGAGTAGCCAGCTGTAGGTATCAGAAATAATTTGTGAGCGCAGCCGGATAATAGAAGTTCAGCAGCAATTCAGAAAGCCAATGGGAGTGACCTGTGGGCTGTGAATGGGGACAGTGTGATGTGAGTGCTGCCGATGGGCTGTGAGTGCTGTTAGCTGCGAGTGTCGGCACCTCCTCAGACGCTGGGCTGCCGGGGCCCGCCCGCGGCGCCCACTCTGCACGAGCCCGCCTCCAGCAGGTGGCCAGCTGAGTTATCGCATCATTGTTGGAATCGGTAATGAAGTGAGACCGGTGCAGTGCTATACCCCGGCTCGGCCAGCCGATCGGTAATTGGTTCTGGCTGCTGATTTGGGTCCGGTTCGTTGTGCTCGAGTTGTAGCATCGGCGGTAAACATGCGCTGCCGCCCGCTCTCAATTACCGCGCGCGGCCAAACGGTCGGTGGGTAGCGGTGGTAGCCGGCGAGGCTGGTACTCGGCTGGTGCCGTGCAATCGCCGTGCCACTGCCGTGTCACCGCCATGTCACTGCCGTGCCACCGCCGTGACTCTGTCGTGCCACCGCCGTGCCACAACCGTGCCACTACCGTGCCACGGCTGGGCGCTGCATCACCTCAGCAGTCGATGCGCTCGTAAACCCCAATAACCAACCAACCAACCGTGCCACGGCCGTGCTCCGATGACAGACGCAGTAATGACCACCTTTGGCGCCTCATGACGGCCAAATTACAGCTCCGGCAGATTTGACTGTCGAGTGTCAATTACTGGCTGATTCGCTGTCCGGATCACGTCTACGGGATGCGACGTCGATGACGTGAGCGCTCAGCAAAAACGCCGGCCCTCGGTCCAATCTGTGGCACATCTTGGAGATGGTTGCAACTGGGAGTCGCCGACGAAGGACGACGTGAACGGTTTACTGCGTCATCCCTCAATTGACGTCACCTAAATCAGTCGAGCTAATGTGTCCGAAAGCTATCTTTGCATTCCAGTCTTTGAAGCAGCGAGTAAATGACAGGGAAAAGCATGCCGTTCTTATCAGGAAGGACATCGGGATTGTTAAAATGCATATGAGCTTGAGGAATCGGCTGAGCCTGCCCATTTTAGCAGACGTTTGTGGTGCGCGGCGCGTTCCCAGCCGACGGTTTAATTGCGTCGCCGGTCACCGGCTGTTGATAAACATGCAACTGGTGGCTTTCGGCCGCATCTGCAGTTCCCCGTACGACATTATCCTGTGGACGCACAAGCGAGAAGCTTCTCGCGTCCATTTACTTCCGTTGTGTGTACTGGATTTAACGTGGATTGGATTATTTTGTTTGCGTCCGGTTAGCGAAACGATTCGGATAACCCAGCACTTGGTTCAAATATCTGTAGACCGTCAACAAACTCGGAACACTGTTTTCGACACCGATTAAAATATTAACATTAAAACATTAAAATGTCACATTTGGGAGAAGTACTCGTTTTCACACTCATTGAGACCCTCGAGCTAGGCCTTTTCAAAATTTCCTATGCAGATATTGTGCACACAACTTCCACTGTCTAGCTCATATTTATGTGCCTCTTTGATACTCCTGTCTAATCTATGAGGCTTGGCATATGCCGCAAACGATATATTTAATGCTTAATGTGCACTAGTAAGAAATATTTATCAGTATCAATTATGCAAACCGAGGCTGAATGGTTGGAAGTGTTCTTAAACGGTCATGTTGTTCATTGTATTACTTCGTAATATATCAGCAGATGATCAAAGCAAATTCGTGTGCGTTTCAGAGTACGGGGCAATTCGACTTTACATTTTCGGAATATTGAGTATTGGATGTTATTTTCCGTTTCAGTGGAATATAATCAAGATATTGATTATCACGACAGCAGGTGGCCGAACCCTCTCGCAGTCAGATTAAGCTAACTGCGCATAATTATCGCTAAGTCCTATATCTCTTCACAAAAGGAGGAGGCATTGGATTAACGGCATAACGTTGCCAAGGCCGCCTGGCTCCGTATATTTCCCAGTTGTTCAGGTACATGACTCAGCGTTGCAGGAGACGAGAACGATTGGATGAGAAAACCATTTGCTGGGAAGATGTCGCCAATCGATAGGCTTGCCAATTTTCCTTGATCTACGTTGATTATTGGCCTTGAACGACGACGTCTTGTACCAGGGTTTTAGCCAACGGTGCATTTGCTACCTGGGAACGAAGTTGGGCTCCCGAAGCTGCATTCGCCCATCGCAAAAATGTCATTTTCCGAAGCAGTCCTGTCTCAGCGTCTGACAGCGGAGTCTCCACTAACCGTCTTCTCGCCCAGCTGTGTGCAGAACCCCGAGCGGGGGTCATCGGCGGTGGCTTTTTGCCGTGAGCGTGGTGCACACGCGGTCACCACCCTCACGGCCGCAGGCGATCGTGAGGTGTCCGTCTCCGTCTGGCCGGTCACGACCCACCAATCAGCGGTAGGACGCGCTGTCACGTGACCCGCGCACCTGACCTCGGCCGCGGTCACGCGACCTCTGGCGTTGTGCCGGCGACTGGCGGCGGCGCCGCTTTCGCCGCGGCGGGGAGGGCGGTAACGCGGTGGGGGCCGCTCCGCCAGAGTCGCCGCCGCCACTGGCCCCGATGCCAGCTGTTTGCGTGCGAGCTGTTTACCGCGTGACCTACTGGCGCGTGCGCGCGCGACAAATAGCGTCGCGGCGATGCTGACCCTTCACGCCTGTCGGCGACGCCGGCCGGGCCGGAAGAGGTCGCCGGGCCGGTCACACCGCCGCTAGTCGGGCTCGTTGGCTGCGTCCGCCATAGGCCCCGCCCACGAGGTATGTGTCGCGACACGTCCTTGGCGCAGATGGTCCGTTGCGAAAGTTTGGGTGAAAGGAGACATTCCTGCAACTCGCAGCTTGTTGGTGGGTTCCCGGCGCTGGTATTGAACGACTTTGTTCTTCGATGCCTGATAACGGACGGGGACGGTTGGATCACGACAGATCACGACATGACAGACAACATCACGACAGATCACGACATGACGACATGACAGGCGGACTTACAGAAGCGTGCGCCTTCCCCGCCGGAACAGTTGTGAGTTGCAGAGGCAATTGCACACTGTTCGGGTGCCGTTGTGTTTTGTGTGTGCGCTACCCGATGATGGTTTGATACGGCCGAAAAAAAGACCGCACGGCTCCGCATCGGAGGCATTTCAGTGGTTGTCACGGCTGCAGCTGTTTCTCACGCTACAGTGTGGGCGCCATTCGTGGGTGTGTATATGGCAAAGTTCCGATCACCACTCAGGCTGCCGCTGGCTCCTAGCCGTTATCAGCGACTCCCCGGCTGAGCAGCACGTTCGTGCGGCACGGTTCTGCGACTCGCCCCTCCAGGAATGTGCACCAAAAGTGGACTGGACAAGGACAGGCGGGGTACACGGTCGCACAGACAGCTGCCGGCTCAATGCATATCTGATGAGCGTAGCAGCATGCATGCATCGCTCGCCTATATTTCAATCTCTCTGCGACGCGACGCCAGTGCCTCCGCAGAACGGTTTGAAAATAAGCCTACTTGTCCAATCGAACGGCGCACTGTCTTGCAGGAGATCGTGTCTGACTGCTCGGCGAGACGACGCTTGACGGGGCAGTGGTGATTAATGGACTAAAAGGCCCTAAAGCCGGGCGTGTCGTGTGCTTGCGCGGCGCCTCCGATCGGCACGACGACCGACATGCTGACAGACCAGCCGAGAGCGAGTTGGACGAGTGGAATGTGACGTTTATAGATGCGCCACCGTTAGACAGGCTGTGCCGTTATACTGCGATGAAACACACTTTGTAGTATCTGGGTGGGTGACAGACGCGGTTAGCCACGGTGCGGTGGAGCTCCCGCGCCTCAACACTGACCCGCAGGCCGTCCCACCATGTCGTCCCTCACCGCTCCATCATGCCGCTGTCGATGTCTATCACGGAGACTAGCGCGCGCCCGACTCTCCCCCGTCTTGCGTGTGTTGCCTGGCGACCGGTCGCATCTCACGGTGCACGAGTGTTCCTTTGTTTCTTTGTCTTTCCAGTGCACTGGCAGCTTAACCATGCATGATTTGTGCTGGTCGGAATAACGCAGGCACGCCGACTGGTGTGGAAGCTCGTCGTCCCTTCCGATAGCAATTCATGACCGGCGGCGGCGGCGGCAGCGGCGGCGGCGGCGGCGGGAGTCCTTGGAGCCGGCTCAGCGCAGCGCTGCCCAACTCCATTCCTGCATACCCGAGCGGATTTTCTGGCGGATGCGGAAAGGCATCTCCGCCACTGCCGATCATATTTGGTCGCCCCGTCACTCGTGACGACATCACACCATGAGAGCTCGACCTCAGGGGGTACCGACCGACCGCCCCCTCCAACTCGACTACCGACGGCACGAGCAGAGGTGTTCACGACCCTGTCCGGATTGTGGAGAGGCATGCCGACCGTCCCGCCGCTGTAATGTATGTGCGACTTCCGTCCGGGCCATGCAAGAGGCCGGGCCAGTTCTCCATGAGGTCAAGACTCGTTCTACTCGTCCGGTCCGTCGGTCTAGCCAGGCCGACCTTGGGCTGACCCCTGCCAGTGAGGTGGCCGCTGACCGGGCTGTGCTGCAGCCACCAGGCGCGCGTGACTGATGCTATGCCTCTGACGTGGTGCTCCGTTTACGGCGGAAATTCGGCGCTGCTGCTGTGTCAGCCATGTTGTTCTTCGATATACTGTGTGTGTTTGTGTACACCGCTTTACGTGTATTATTGTAATGTACATTGTCATTTTGTGATCGGTGTGTTATGTGCTTCTGTATCCACCGCTTCACGTGTATTATTCAGATGTACTTTGTTATGTTGCGTTCGGCATGTTGTGTGCGTCTGTGTCCATAGTTTCACATGTGTTACTCGGATGTGTTTTCCATGTTGTGCTTCGATGTGCCATGTGTTTCTGTGGATGTCGTTTCACGAGTGTTATTCTGATGTACATTGCCATGTTTCTGTGTCCATCGCTTAGCGGGTGTTATTCTGATGTGCATTGTGAGATTGTCTTCGGTAGATTATTTGCTTGCTTCAGTATCTATCGCTTCACTTCTGTTCATTTACCCAATTGTGTTCATTTTGATGTCCATTGTCATGTCGTGTTTGGTATGTCATGTGTTGCTGTGTCCATCGCCTCGCATGAGCTATTCTGATGTGCAATTCTATGTTGTGTTCGGTATGTCATTTAATGCTCTGTCCATCGCTTAGCATGTGATATTTTCATGTGCACTGTCATGCTGGTGTGACATTGCCGTGCATGGGCGCAAAATAACCCTAGATGTCGACGCGCCCATAAACTGCAATTCACCACCACATTGCCGTGCCATGAAGCTGGTACATTTGGTGCGTTGCTTCGTTAGCGATGTACCAGGTACGACAATTTCCAGTGCGTCTGCAGCTCCGCGGCTGTCCCGCCATGTCTGCTGTAAGTACCATGTTAGCTGTGTCTACAACGTCTGCTGGGTCTAACACGTCTGTCTCAGGTGTTCCCCGCTGGCATGGCGGAGGGAAGGGGATGCCGCGGCTGTTGTGCCGGTGTGCGGAGGGAGGGGGATGCCGCGGCTGTTGTGCCGGTGTGCGGAGGGAGGGGGATGCCGCGGCTGTTGTGCCGGTGTGCGGAGGGAGGGGGATGCCGCGGCTGTTGTGCCGGTGTGCGGAGGGAGGGGGATGCCGTGGCTGTTGTGCCGGTGTGCGGAGGGAGGGGGATGCCGCGGCTGTTGTGCCGGTGTGCGGAGGGAGGGGGATGCCGTGGCTGTTGTGCCGGTGTGCGGAGGGAGGGGATGCCGCGGCTGTTGTGCCGGTGTGCGGAGGGAGGGGGATGCGGCGGCTGTTGTGCCGGTGTGCGGAGGGAGGGGATGCCGCGGCTGTTGTGCCGGTGTGCGGAGGGGGAGGGATGCCGTGGCTGTTGTGCCGGTGTGCGGAGGGAGGGGGATGCCGCGGCTGTTGTGCCGGTGTGCGGAGGGAGGGGGATGCCGTGGCTGTTGTGCCGGTGTGCGGAGGGAGGGGGATGCCGCGGCTGTTGTGCCGGTGTGCGGAGGGAGGGGGATGCCGCGGCTGTTGTGCCGGTGTGCGGAGGGAGGGGATGCCGTGGCTGTTGTGCCGGTGTGCGGAGGGAGGGGGATGCCGCGGCTGTTGTGCCGGTGTGCGGAGGGAGGGGGATGCCGTGGCTGTTGTGCCGGTGTGCGGAGGGAGGGGGATGCCGTGGCTGTTGTGCCGGTGTGCGGACGTGCTGACCTCGGATTACTTTGCTGGTGCCACCAAGACACCAGCTAATTGGTGCCATGCTGGTGGCACCAGTTAGCTGCTGCATGTTCCGTCCTGCTGTGTCTGTCACGGTCCCGGCAGTACTGCTCACGCACCGCTGTTTTGCGAATGTTCCTGGTGTGTGCTGTGTGCACTGTGATACTGTTACTAGACTTGGTGTCCCTGTCGTGCCGCAGTGTCTCTAATGCTGCTCTCATGATGTTTTATCGTCACGTTCGCACCCGATACCTCGTCAAGTCCCTTTATGCAGAGGCGGATCCAGAAACCTGGCTTGGGGGTAATACAAAACGGGCTCGTCGGGAGAGGCTAGCGCACTGGATCCGCCCCTGTATCTATATACGTATTCAGAGCAGGTTCAGCCGCTCGGTTGAACGCTGTTCCTCTCCAGGTAACGGGATGAGCGATCCCATCGAAATAAATGATTGCGTTTGGAGAACAAAACAGCTTTTGCTAATAAGTAGTGCAATTAGAGCTGACCAGTTTTTAATCCGACCGGCCAATGCACTTAGTTCGATCGTTTAAATCACTCGACACCGGCAATCAGCGCGTCTCGAACCGTGCTCCTAGTCTCGCCCCCGGCTTCCCAACAGCGCCGGGCGACCACCGCTTCGAACTGGTTCGCGAAATGCGAAGCGTTCGCGGAGCGGCGGCCTTGCACGGTGCCGGCGCGGTATTTCCGCGACACCCTCTGCACAGCCTGCGTCATGCATTATTGCGCGTGGCATCGGCGCCGCCGGTGACCATTGTGAACGCTCTGTCGGGGGCAGCATGTGTCGGCATGCCACGCCACCTCCGCGCATTGCAGGGCGCTGGGGTCGCGGTCCGACCGCCGCCCTGGGAAGCGGCGACGCTGGCCAATTGGTGCGTCGCGGGCACGCCGTTCGGCATAAAGGCGGCCTTGGTGCGGCCGCGCGGCAAGACGGCAGCGTGCCAGCTTCCCTGTGTGTCGCGCAGGTGTCGCAACGGCGGGCGAGTGTCGCTGTCGGCACGTGCCGCAGCTGCGTCGCCCGGTGAGACACCCTTCCATTCTGATCAGGCCGCCGGCCTCAGCGGGCTTTATTTGTCGCCGCTCGACCGGCATTCCAGCGACATTCCATCGCTAACGACACTCCGCGCCCGGCGCCACCGTTTTCAAACTGGCGTCCGACCCTGGCGCACCCTGGCGCACCGTCCCGTGCATACCGACACAGATGGAAGACGGGCGAGCGATCCTAGCGCACCCTGGCGCACCGTCCCGTACATACCGACACAGATGGAAGACGGGCGAGCGACCCTAGCGCACCCTGGCGCACCGTCCCGTGCCGATGCAGATGGAAGTGAATAGGCCTAGCAGGACCCTTCGAAAGTGGCCAGCACCACCGGTGGGACCTCCTCTTGGCCGCCATCACCAGTGGGCCCTTCTCCAGGCGGCCTTCACAACCAGAGGGACTTTATCTGGGTGGCGTCATTACCAGTGGGCCCTTGTCCAAGCGGCCTTCACCACCAGAGAGACCTTCTCTTGGCCGTTGGCATCAGTGGGCCTTCGCTGGGCGGCCGTCACCACCGGTGGACCTTCGTTGGGCGGCCGTCACCACCGGTGGACCTTCTTTGGGCGGCCGTCACCACCGGTGGACCTTCTTTGGGCGGCCGTCACCACCGGTGGGCCTTCGTTGGGCGGCCGTCACCACCGGTGGACCTTCTTTGGGCGGCCGTCACCACCGGTGGACCTTCTTTGGGCGGCCGTCGCCACCGGTGGGATGGGACGCTCCCGACACAGGCTTCGCCCGCGACTGGTTATCCGTTGGCGAAGTTCCACCTTACCACTGATCAGCACACAACGTGGAGCGTCGGCCACACTCGTTACACAACTGGATGCTGTGGTCGCGCGCCAGCGGTCTTTTTGCTTCGGCCACGATGTGACTCTGAGTGGATTTCGTTGGTAACCTGTTATCGTGCGCTACTCTCACTTCTGCTGTGACATGTCCATTTTTGCCAGCTCGAGTCCTTCCCCTCGCCACGCTTCTCTTTAGTGTTGTCACTCCCCCTCTCTCTCCTCTCTCTCTCTCTACTCTCACTCTCACTCTCACTCTCACTCTCACTCTCACTCTCCTTATATCTGTATCTATATCCATCTCTATCTATCCATCTAACTTTCTTCCTATCGCTGCCTCGCTGCATAAATTTTGTCGTCTACGTTCTTCTAGTTACGCATTCTATCTTATATTCATCGTCCTGATTTGCCAGATATCCCAATTGAAATATACATCGGAATGCAGGTATTTGCCATCTGTGGAAGTTTCTAAATGGGTGCGTTTGAAATGCCTAAGTTCCTCGTGGATCCAGGAAATGTGATTATTTGCAAGGAGCGTGCTGCCTGGCGCCGGCCGCTCTATTCAGGCGACTGTGGTCCATGCACGAACATACCACCGGCGTGATGTCAGCCAGGATATCTATCCAGTCAGCAAACAGCTGTTACCCTGACGGCTGTACCCACTGTCATGCTGGAGTACCGACCGTCAGGGTTGCCGTCACACTGGAGTACCGACCTTCAAGAGCTGCTGCCACGCTGGAGTACCTGCCGTCAAGAGCTGCTGTCACGCTGGAGTACCGACCGTTAGGGGTGATGTCACGTTGGAGTACCGACCGTCAGGTCTGCTGTCACGCTGGGTGCCGACTGTCAGTGCTGCTTTCACGCTGGGGTACTGGCTGTCAGCACGTCTGTCACGCCAGGTACCGACTGTCAGTGCTGCTGTCACGCCGGGTGCCGACTGTCATTGTTACTGTCAGGCTGGGGTACTGGCTGTCAGCACGTCTGTCACGCCGGGTGCCGACTGTCGGTGCGTCTGTCACGATGTGGTACTGGCTGTCAGTGCTACTGTACGGCACGGCGTATGACGAACCACCACACGGCGTGCACGGCTACACTGCTGTGGCACCGCACCCGCTGTCCGCTGTGTGACGGCTGTGTGTGCTGTTTCGTCACGCTGTGGCTTCCATCACTGCTGTGAGTCAGGTGTTTGCTGAGTGGCTGCCAGATGTGGAGAAGTATCGGTTTGGGGCCGCCCCGACCACGCGATGGGCTCGTGTTCGGGCAGGCACGAATGCTCTCTTCCGGGATTGCTGGCGCCTTTTTCGCCGCCTGCTTCGACCGTCGTGCCTGGAATGGAGCCTAAGTACCACCGCGTGATTTTGTGACGGCGATCTGGCGGGCAGAGGCCACCGAAACATTGCGGGATCGCTGAATGGAAAAACTGCTTGGCAGAATTCCAGGAAACCCTGGTTGGCTGGCTTATCTACTTGCTTCTTTGGGTGGACTGTGCTGAGCATGCATCAGTTTGGGCTTTCTGGCGCCTTCCCCTCCCCGTGCCCCTTTTCCCGGAATTGCTGCGCTGGTCGAGCTCTGAGCTAGTATAAAGCGGCTCACTCCAATCTCATCCCATGTAGTTCTGAAAGGATGAAGCTCAGGTGCGACTGGCGACTACCATGAACCTGCGCTCTGGATACGTTGGCAGCCGGTTCAAGGAAGCGTCTGAGTTCATCCGACGCGCGCGGACTCCAACTGCGCCTGGGGAGAACAGCCTGCATGCAAGATGGCGCTGATTTCGTATTCATGCACGATGGCGGATTACAGCGGTCAGCAGGATTTCGTGGAGATCAAGGGCTGGGACGCGCACGGCTCTGACCAGTTCTGCTGCCTGCTGCCGCCGATCCGGAACATCCTGCTGTGACGTGACGCCACGTATGACGTCACCTGTTAAAACACGTGACACGTTGGCTCACCGATCACCGGCTTACTGTCGTCCGAATCCAGCCGGCGGTCTGCCCCGCGTCTCCCGCGATCTGACCCCACTCGACCTGGCTGCACCCCCGGGCAACGTGTGGGCCCGGGTGAGAGAGCAGTCAGCTGTTGCAGCAGCTAACTGCACCGCGTGACAGCTGTCGGTGCGGTCCGCCGCGGTGGCGGTCGCCGACCACCCCCCGCCAGATGGTATCGATAGTGGCAATCTCGACGGCGGCTGAGGCGCGCCGCCAAGGTCTTGCAGTGGACAATTGGACTGTTGTCGTCGTGGACGGCGTGGACGGAGCGGCGTCATGGCGGCGCTGCGGTCGGCGCGAGCCACGGCCCTCGGCCGGTGGGATACGGGTGGGTGGACGGCGGAACGCTGCCAACACGACCTGCGGAGTTGCCTCGGCGACGATGCCGACTGCGTTATTCGTCCGCTTTATGCTGGTCGGTAGGGGCTGTGCAGCCTCCCCTTGTGGGCGTGCCGTCTAGCCGAGCTGATCAGTCGGCCTCTTAACTACGTCATATAGTCACCTGGTATTGACATATGGTGTCAGTGCCGTTATGTAGTGACGTAATGCCGGCACATGATGGTTGTTTTGTGCATAACTGCGCACACCTGTCTGATCTCTGGGTGTGGCTTGGTGCTCAGGTGGCATTTGCCGGCTGGTTAGTTACTTTGGGCTCAAGGCCTCATCAACTGGACTGATTATACACAGCGCTCATACAGAGACGGCTAAGCCTGCTGCCTGACAGCAGCTTTGCCAGATATCCTGACGATATCGGCGGTACATGGCTGGCCGACGTATGAACGTACCCGGCCACCCGATGCCGCTCCGCAGTCAGATGGTGCTGGCCGTGCCTAATCCTGACACATAACCGGCTAATGCCGGCGCATGGCGGTCGGAACAGCGCAGCCCCACTGCACGGGGCGCCGTTGGCGGCATGAATATTTAACAGGCCCGCCGCTTTGTCTCGTCTCGGATGATTGTTCGACACTTGCGAGTAAATCTCCCGTGGACAGGATAGACCGAAGTTGGCGTCGGGCGGCGCTATCGCCGCAAGCATCCGACTATTGTGGTTCGCGGTGTCGCCGATGCGCTGTAGTGTGGCCCGCAGATTAATCGACCTCTGCATGGCGGCCGGTGATGGACGCCGAGTCGGCGTTGCATGCGCCACGTGCCGCCGTCGACGACCGGGCGGTTTAAATTCGGTGATGGGTCGGCGCGTCGGCCGGCCGGCTGTCGGCTGAAGCCGTGTCGGGTGGCTGTGGCTCGGCGGAAGAGTTGCGTGTGGGAGGAATGCGTCGCCCACCCGCGGTCGCGGTCACCCCACCGCCATCAAGGAAAACAACCAGCCGACTAGCCGTGAGCAGGCCGCCGCGTCTGGCCAGCCACCTCCAGCCCACATTCCTATCAAGGGTGATACGGCCTCTGACAGGGCTGCCGCCGGCCGGCCGACCGCGCACGGCACCGCCTGCTCGCGAATGTGATGACCGCAACCTGATGGCAGATAAAGCGGCCATCCCGTGCAGCCCTCCCGCCGGCTAATCACTATCTGGCGCCGGCGGCCGGCCGGGGCGCCGCTCTTTGTGCAGCGTGCGCATGTCAGAGGCGGTACGTGCCGCGGGAGCCGGCTGCCGGCTATGGCCGCCCGTCTGCCCCGCCTGCCGGTGTAGTTCATACCGGTCGGGCGGCAGCGGCGCGCGCGGGTCGGCGGCTCTCAGTCGTGACAAAGACGCGGTGACGGCCGGTGGCGAGCGCGCGCCGCCACCGCGTAACGTGACGTGACGTGCACCTGAACGACGGCGCGTGCAGTGACGCTGGCGGTGCCCAGGAGCGGCCCGAGGACGCGCGCCAGGGGTTCGCCGACGGCCGAGGTGGCCGGCGCCGGCGGCGGCAGCGACCCGCCACTCCGGACGCAGTGAGTTCGTTTTCAGTGGGCGACTGTCGGCTGGCCGGCCATGCATTATGGATGGGACGCGTCGATACTATCGGCGGCTGTTGCGGCCTGCCTGGCGTGCGGCTCTGGGCCGCCGACGGCGACGGCGCGCCCCTTTTTGTGGCGGTGTTGAGTCGGCCCTCGCTGCTGCGTCACGCGTCACGTCACGCGGATTTCGTGTGTCGACAGGCGCGTTATGGCGGCCGGCTCGGGTCAGGTCTGGTCGTCTACGGTTGGGTAGATACCTGGTCAGATTTGGTTGTGGCCATTATATTTTATTTTCTGATTTTTGTTTATTGCTACCTAGCAAGAAACATCGGAAATTATGGCTGCATAACGACCTTACATTCAATAGTCCGTGTGTGTCTCCTCGCATGGCGCACACGTCATGGAAACTCGTTCTATGTCTCGGCCTGTTTTCTTGCATGGTCACACGCCATGGAAACTCTTTCAACGCGCGTTATCCAGGGTTAGATTTGTGCTTTGTAATCTTGGTTTGAGAGGAAAATTTTGTGGTAATCGGATATGGAGAACACATTGTTTTTGAACCTATGCCATCATAATCTTAGCTTGCACTTTCCAGTGGATCTTTACAACTTTTTCACACAACAATCATTGGTATCTAACTCCATTTAATCCCATCCTCCAAAGGAGAACAATGAGAGGAAAATTTTCAGGAGAGGATGATGTTATGGACTCCCAAAGTTCAGTAACAGCCAATTTTTTCCAACCCTGGCCGTGTCCTATCTTTTCGCACGGTCTCCACGTCGTGGAAACTCTCGTTCAGTCCCTCTGTCAAGATGGGACTGAAAATCTGCCCCTCTCTCTTCAGTCAAGATGGTTCGTTCAGTGAGCCCTCTCGACTGGTTCCTGCCTGGGAACCTTCTTCTGTAGCCGACTTCTTCGGCCAGGCCCGGCCTTGTGTGTGGGTGTGGGTCTAGGAAACAGATGGGCCACAGATGCGACGACTTCCATGGTCCGAACTAATTAAACCGATACACGGCGGACGACAAAAAATGCAACCCGCCATGAGCATGAGCATCGGGCCAATTCCACATTGACATATAATATGTGATGGTTGAAAGCTTTGTGGGCTAATGTGAAACAATAGCGGGAAGGACATGATGATTAGTGCATGGCACTGGCACGTTGTGAAAGCTGAGTAGGGTTATTGTGAAAAAATAGCGGGTTCGAGATGAGATTAGTGTATGACACTAGCACTTTGTGGTAAAGCTGAGCATGGTTGTGAAACCATAGCGGGTTCGAGATGATGATTAGTGCATCACACTGGTACGTTGTTGTAAAACGATGACTATCTTTCGAAGCTATGCATTGAGCTCCGGATTTGCGCAACCAATCCTAGACCATCAAATAGCAACGAGGCGTGATTTCCACCTAAATGGATGGCTGCGTTAGTTAGCACTGCCTTGTAGCCGCGCATCACTCCGTAATCTGTGCACACTGCACGTGCGGCGTTATGAATTGAGTGCACGATCGTTAGCACACCCTGAGATGTCTGATGTGTGGAATGAAATGCGTACGGCACACGAAAAGCATTGTTTAGAAAGAAGATGCAATGTACTGTGCCATTTTTGACATGCCCATATTCCTTAGTCCTGTTCTTTATAATGTCTAATGTTTTATGTACAAATTTGAGGTTTCAAAGTACAATGTGGGTGTGTGTTAGCCTCGTTAGCCTCCTCTCACAGGGATGCGCAGGGCAGTGTCATAGCATAACATCGGCTCACGTGCTGTAGCTGTGTCCGTTGTTTTGCAGCGAGGCGTCTTAACCGACGGCCGGGTGGCGCTGTTGTGTGTGCCGGTGGGGCTGTCCGGGGCACAGCGATCTGCCATCTGTTGTGACGGCAGCCGGGTCGTGGTCACTCCCGCCTCCCAGCCACGGAGCAGCCATGGCCTAGCCACGGGACAGTCACGGCCTAGCCACGGCCTAGCCACGGGGCAGCCACGGAGCAGCCACGGGGTAGCCACGGCCCAGCCACGGAGCAGTCACAGCCTAGCCACTGGGCAGCCACGGGTCAGTCACGGCCTAGCCACGGCTTAGCCACGGGGCAGCCACGGCCCAGCCACGGGGCAGCCACGGAGCAGTCACAGCCTAGCCACTGGGCAGCCACGGGTCAGTCACGGCCTAGCCACGGCTTAGCCACGGGGCAGCCACGGAGCAGTCACGGCCTAGCCACTGGGCAGCCACGGGTCAGTCACGGCCTAGCCACGGGCAGTCACGGCCTAGCCACGGGCAGTCACGGGGCAGTCACGGCCTAGCCACGGGGACCAGCCACGGCCTAGCCACGGGCTAGCCACGGGGCAGCCACGGGCAGTCACGGCCTAGCCACTGGGCAGCCACGGGTCAGTCACGGCCTAGCCACGGGCAGTCACGGCCTAGCCACGGGCAGTCACGGGGCAGTCACGGCCTAGCCACGACCTAGCCACGGGGCAGCCACGGAGCAGCCACGGGGTAGCCACGGCCCAGCCACGGGGCAGCTACGGAGCAGTCACGGCCTAGCCACTGGGCAGCCACGGGTCAGTCACGACCTAGCCACGGGCAGTCACGGGTCAGTCACGGCCTAGCCACGGGCAGTCACGGGGTAGCCACGGCCTAGCCATGGCCCAGCCAGCCGCCGGGACGAACGTTGATATGGCGCGGATACCACGTAGGTCGCGGCGCTGCTCCGGCGGTGGGCGCCCAGCGGTGGGACCCACGTACTCGGCGGCCGCGCCGTAGTGTCAACGCCGCGATGGCGGTCCACTTGTCGCTGTCACCACCGGACCATCGGATTACGGGGGCCCGACGCCGGGCGGAAGCGGCTGGCGTGTCGTCAAAGGCGGCCGCTGCCGGCCGGCAGAGCCGCTAATTTGAATGTCGGCGACGGCGCTTTCTCGCTGCGACACGCTCGGTGGTAATCTGCGCCGGCATGTGCGGTATGGCAGCGGCGGCGGTGGCGGAAGTGGCGTCCGTCGGCCGTGGGAGGCACCGCCGGCTGCGGGTCTAGGTCGGGCCGGCGCCCTCCCGCCAGCGTGAGGCGCGATCGCGGCCGCCGCCACACCCCGACCTCCGCCGGCCGTGCACGTTGGCGGCGCGCCGGAATGCTGCAGCAGCTTGGCGAGCGCGCGCTGTTCGACGTCGGCTGTCGGCGACCGGCCGCGCTCGCGATTCGTCGGCGCAGCCAATCAGCGTGCTGGGCGTGGCGCGCATTCCTCGATGGTTGACACCGGCGCCGGTGTGATGTGCCGGAAGTGACGGCCGCCGACGCGATGTCCGCGATACGGCGACGCTGGTTATCCGCCGCTGGACGAGCTCAATGTCACGTCACGTCACGTGTTGTCTGCGGGCTGACGTTGGTTATCCGCCGCTGGACGAGCTCAATGTCACGTCACGTCACGTGTTGTCTGCGGGCCGACGTTGGTTATCCGCTGCTGGACGAGCTCAATGTCACGTCACGTCACGTGTTGTCTGCGGGCTGACGTTGGTTATCCGCCGCTGGACGAGCTCAATGTCACGTCACGTCACGTGTTGTCTGCGGGCCGACGTTGGTTATCCGCCGCTGGACGAGCTCAATCGTCACGTCACGTCACGTGTTGTCTGCGGGCCGACGTTGGTTATCCGCCGCTGGACGAGCTCAGTCGTCACGTCACGTCAAATGTTGTCTGCGGGCTGCGTACGCAGACGCTCAGTGACGCAGAGTCGTGCTCAAAGCGGGCTGCTACGTGTCTGAGACCGGATCAGAACCTGTTCGAACATGCCGAGTATGTTGTAGCAGTTTTGGTTCATGTGCAAAGTGCCGGCAGGAAGGAGACCATCGGTCAGAACCAGTGGTCTTTACCTGATGATTGTCGCCTCTGGACAGACCCCTCCAACACTAACCTAGGCTCTGATAGGTTAACTCTCATTGTCATATCTGAGTGTTTGGGCAGCAAGCATCTGCGGGAAACATCTGGCACATACAAAGGCTTCCAAGAATCATCGATGCTGCCAAAAGTGTGATTCAATTCAATTCCGCTCATTTAGCGGCATAAACCTACTGCTGAATTTTGAAGTAATTTTTACTGTACATATTTACATCAACATATGCACACGGGTTTCACGAATGGAAAAGGTCTCGTGTATGTGACATTAAAAAAAGTTTTGCACCACTTAAAACAAAGATAGGCGTAAGCCGCCAATTTGGGTGACATTCACATTCTTTGGCAGGCATGGTTCTCAAGATTCCTACCTGTTGGATGAAAAATGTACATGCACGTATGGTGGTATATATATATATATATATATATATATATATATATATATATATATATATATATATATATATATTCTGCATCGATATACATGTGTATGCGAACACAATGTATCTAAGTAAATACAGGCAAATGTAGCCTGAACAGTAGATTCCCAATATTCGTATGGCGTCCGAGTTTATAAAATGTGTGCATCCTGGCGACACCAATACCGTAGTTTGTGTCACACTCGTAACATGAAAAGCACATGAGCCTCCAGTCGTGCAGTCTGGATTTGTAGAGTTTGCAGGATCTTCTAACTTACGGCTTAATTGACGGATGCAGTGCTCTTTAATTTGTTCTTCCAGCTAGCTCTAAAAACGCTCCGTTCCGAGACGCCAACTCTCACGTAACTTGGAACCAATCGGATTGATGGCCGCGTGCGTCGAATTTGCCATCAGGGCAATGGTGTGTCCGTGGCGTCGGTGTGCCCCGTGGCGTCGGTGTGCCCTGTGGCGTCGGTGTGCTCCGTGGCGTCGGTGTGTCCGTGGCGTCGGTGTGCTCCGTGGCGTCGGTGTGTCCGTGGCGTCGGTGTGTCCGTGGCGTCGGTGTGCTCCGTGGCGTCGGTGTGTCCGTGGCGTCGGTGTGCCCCGTGGCGTCGGTGTGCCCCGTGGCGTCGGTGTGCCTGTGGCGTCGGTGTGTCCGTGGCGTCGGTGTGCCCCGTGGCGTCGGTGTGCCCCGTGGCGTCGGTGTGCCCCGTGGCGTCGGTGTGCCCTGTGGCGTCGGTGTGTCCGTGGCGTCGGTGTGCCCCGTGGCGTCGGTGTGCTCCGTGGCGTCGGTGTGTTCTAGTCGGCCGTACCCAGAGTCGGCCGGCCGGTGCCGACAACTCGCGACGCCGCCTCAGTGTCAGCCAGACTGCGGCCCGGCCACCATCTGGCGTGCTGCCCTGCAAACGGCGCCGTCTTCGCCGCTCCGCCGCCGTTCTGGGCCAAATGCCAATGGCGCGGCATCTGATGCCGGGCGCTGCTATCGTGCCATCGCGTCACACCTCGCGTCACACCTCGCGCGGAGGTGCCGGGCGCGCGTGCAGCGTCCGGCGGCGCGCCGAGCGTTGTTCAACAGCGCTGTCTCGGCCGCTGCTGCCGAGTGTCGGTACTCAGCTGCCTGCAGAACTAACTCTGGAGAGATCTGTTCGACACGTTCAGCGCATGCTCGCTGTTCGCCAGATGTCGTCGGGTGTCCGTCTGTTGGCGCGGCGCGACTGGGAATATGCGTGCTGTGCGGGGGATGCGCTTTCCAAGTCCAGCTGGTCTCGGTTCTGCGATGATACAGCGCCGATACGAGGGCGGCACAGCGCCGTTTGGACGCGCGTGGCCGCGCCAGCAGTTGGCCGTGTCGTTGCCCGCCGACGGACGACAGCGGTGTCCGTGCCGGGAGCCGGGCCATCCAGTCCTCCGGCGCCATGTTTGTCGAGGCTGGGCGCGCCCGCCGGCGTCGCCCCAACGGGCCGATCTGGCCGGCCCATTTCGCCGGCCGTCGGCAGGGCGACACCGAAATATGTGTCAGTTGGCGTCATTTGCATACCCGATGGCGCGAGCCTGGCCTGGGACGGTTTCTCCGGCCGATCCCGCGGCTGCCACGCTGCGTGCTGTTCCCCACGCGACCTTGCAGACGGGCGAGGCGCACGCAGCGGAAGGCGGACGGCTGAGATTGGCTGGCCGCCCGGCTCCTGCGGTCGTCTGCCGGGACTGATGCGATCGTTATTCTCCACCTCCGATTTCACTCAGACTCCACCTACGGTTCGCTGTTTGTACACAAACCTGACAACATGCCAGGCTGTGTTTCTGTGAAGCCGGCACGTCTGAAACCGAAGCATCCGACACACTTCATGGGTTTGGTAGTTGCGGGAGGCAGTCGTGCGTGTGACGTGCGCACGTGCCGGAAGAGTACCAACCGATCAGCTCACCGCAGCTGCTGGGCTCCGCTACGCTCCGCCACCTCCCAGCTGCTAACGGCGTGCGCTGTCAAAACTCAATACACTATCAATGGAGCAACCGACCGGTATGTGTGTTTGTTTGCCGGCTCGGTGTGGTTTACTCGCCTGCCATCCTGCGGTGAACAGGTGCAGCAGAAGTCGGTGGGGACGACTTGCGGCGCGACGGCGCGTTTACGACGCGACCGCGCGCGCCGACGCCGGTCGAGTGTGGTGACCTTTAGCGGGCCGGTCGGCACGGAATGCGCCGACTCAATGTGTCCGGCTATAGCCGCCCTGAAATGTTGACTTTCCACCTCGTGCCTCACACTTTTTACCGACCGTCCGGCGACGGTAACTCTCGCCGTGCTCATTATTTTCCATTGTTGTTTTCGAGCCTCGGCCAATTCATAAATTCATGCATTGGGGTGTGCCACAATTAGAGTGCAGTCTGGCCGACCGTGCGTCATGAGGGTGGGCTCCTCCCGTCTGGAGATGACTCCTCCCGGCCGACCACCACCTTTCGTCGAATTTATGCGGATGGCTTCTATCGCTCGGGCACGATTCCTCCCGTCCGGGGATGGCTCCTCCCGTCCGGAGATGGCTCTTCCCCTCAGGAGATGGCTCAACCCATCCGGAGATGGCTCCCCGCCTGAAGGTGACTTCTTCCGTCTTTAGGTGACTCCTGTTTGAAGACGGCTCCTCCCGTTCGGAGATGACTCTTCACATGGCTAGACAACTTTTATCTCTCTCGGAGACGATTCCTCCCCCTCGGAGACGGCTCCTGTCGTCTGGAAATGTCTCCTCCCGTCCGAAGATGACTCCTGTGCAGAGATGATTCTTCCCATACATGTATGGATAGCTTCTGCTCTCGGTGACCGCTCTTCCCACGCGAGAACGACTCCTCCGCGCGGAGACGGTCCTTTCCACCCGGGTCCACGTCCAGCCACCCGAATACGGCGCCACTGGTGCAGCTGGCTCTTAACATATTCGCACTTGCATCAGACATCGCGTGCCGGGCCGAGGGCTTATACACTGGAAGCCGGCTCTCCATGCCAACTAACCCTCTTTGACTGGCTCACATGGCGACAGGAGGATCCTGAGCGGCGCGGCCATCAGCCAGCCGCCGTGGGTCCAATGCCACTCGTCAGCTGTCGTGGGTCTCGCTGGTTTGCAACAACTCAGCTGAACACCGCGGCTCGATGAGTCGCATTGTCGTCGGCATCGCTGGCACAGACACGTGGATCGGGCCACGTCGGATTCGTGAACCAGGTCTGGTCAGATCTGCGGCCCTGGCTGGGTCAGATCCGTGGACCTAGCCAGGCCAGATCAGATCCGTCAGTCGGCCAGGTCAGATCCGTGGCCCTGACTGGGTCAGACCCGTGGGCCGGGCCGGATCTGGCCGGCAGATCTGATGTGTGTGTCGGGCCAGGTTGTATCCGTGAACCGAGACGGGCCCAGTATGTAGGCCGGGCTAAATGTGTGAAGCAGACACCTGGCTGCAGCTGTGCGTCGAATCAATAGACGGCGTCGGCTCCGTTCGCATCAATCCGATCTGTTGGCCGGGCCTACGAACCGAATCTGTAAGCCGAATCTGCGATCCGAGCATGTGGGCTGAGTCTGTGGCTCTCGTCTTTCGGTTGGGCTCTTCCCCCGGATCGGTGACCCGGATTTGTGTGTGATATCCCTGGACCGGGTCCGTGGGCCGGATTTGTGATCCCGATTTACGTCCGGAGCACAGATCCGAACACGTGTTTTCCCACTTTCAGCCATATCTCCGGAAATTCATCCTATGCGAAAGCAAAGTGGCAGAGGGGCTGGAGCGCACAGACCAACAATACACTGCATTGCAATCACATCCTGGTCATCAAGTGACGAAGTCGTGGAGACTGTATTGGCTATGCACATAACACCTACCAATACCTTCTATGTGGAAATGAGAGACTTCAGGGTCCCGGATGTTTAGGGACCCTGACGGTGCGACAAGTGCCGTTCTCGTACCAGCCCATTTAAAGGCAGCGAAGGTTGTTTTATGGAAATATAAGTACAAGGCGCCTAGTATATCGCGACGTCCTTGTGGATTACTTGAAAATCATTCCCACTGGAAACATGCAAGTATTCCGATATCTGAGGGCGATCGGAATTCCTGCCATATACTCACTTTGATAACAGTTGTCGTGGGGCTGTGACATACTGAGATGAGCGTTGTGTGCGCCATGTGGTCCCATTTTTTGCCGAATCTCTCATGAACTCAGATAGCTCGCCAAGTAATCGGATTTGCCTGTCAGATCTGTGTGCCGGATATGTTGGCCGGATTTGTGTATCGCATCTGTGGATCGGATCTGTGGACCGGATCCGTGACCCGGATTTGTGTGCCAGATCTGTGTGTCTGGTCTGTGAGCCGGATCCCTGGGCCACGTGTGCGGGTTGGGTCTGCGAGTCGAGTTTGTGAGCCGCATCTCTGATCCAGGTGTGTGGGTTGGATCTGGTTGTCGAGTCTGTGAGCCGCTTCTCTGGGCCAGGTGTGTGGGTTGGATCTGCTTGTCGAGTCTGTGAGCCGCATCTCTGGGCCAGGTGTGTGGGTTGGATCTGCTTGTCGGGTCTGTGAGCCGCATCTCTGGGCCAGGTGTGTGGGTTGGATCTGCTTGTCGAGTCTGTGAGCCGCATCTCTGGGCCAGGTGTGTGGGTTGGATCTGCTTGTCGAGTCTGTGAGCCGCATCTCTGGGCCAGGTGTGTGGGTTGGATCTGCTTGTCAGGTCTGTGAGCCGCATCTCTGGGCCAGGTGTGTGGGTTGGATCTGCTTGTCGAGTCTGTGAGCCGCTTCTCTGGGCCAGGTGTGTGGGTTGGATCTGCTTGTCAGGTCTGTGAGCCGCATCTCTGGGCCAGGTGTGTGGGTTGGATCTGCTTGTCAGGTCTGTGAGCCGCTTCTCTGGGCCAGGTGTGTGGGTTGGATCTGCTTGTCAGGTCTGTGAGCCGCATCTCTGGGCCAGGTGTGTGGGTTGGATCTGCTTGTCGAGTCTGTGAGCCGCATCTCTGGGCCAGGTGTGTGGGTTGGATCTGCTTGTCAGGTCTGTGAGCCGCATCTCTGGGCCAGGTGTGCGGGCTAGATGTGTGGGTCGCATCTGTGAGCCGTGTCTATGCGCTTAGCCCGTCAAGTCTGCCGACAAGGCTGGCGCGGGAAGACTGCCCGCCCGCCAGTTGGGCGGTATTACCATTTTTTGCCGGTGAAGTATGAGCGTGCCGGCGGCGGCCATCGAGCGCCGGCGCGTCCGCCCACCTTCAGGTGTCAATACAGCCGGCATCCCGTGGTTAGTCTGTATTTATGGAGGCGTTTTTCGATGCACCGCCGCCGGTCGGCCGCCAGCCGGCCGGTCGGCAGGTCCGCTCGCCCGCTGTCAGGCGGCGTGAGTCGCATTGCAGTGGTGCCAGGGGGCTCGGCCGCTCGGAGTTGCACCACGCGAGACGTTTGGCTGTGGCCGATTCCCAGCAAGCCGGTCCTGCCGGTGGCGCCGCCTGCCACGTTAGTCACTGCTGACCGGCGGGCCAGATGCTATCCCGAGCCGGCTGACATTGTGAAAAAAGCGAAGCCGGCCGGGCGGTTTTCGGCGTCGAAGCTGACTCGTCACGTCTGTCAGTGACGACGTGCCTAGACATGCAGCTAGACGGGCTGGAGAGTGGTCCGGCCTGTACCCGTATGCTGCGTATTTACCATTCTGCCTGCGGGCATGGGTCCCGCCCGCATACACACACAGCGGTACATAGTTGAAAAATACTCAACTCCGTCGTCCCCATATTTTGAAAATGAACGCCGACACGAACACATGACCGAGGAACGCAAGTAGCAAAATGGATCACTTTCCACTCCATGAGCAAGCTCAAGGACTGTAACCAACTCCAGGTGCTTAAGTGCAGACCAAAGCAACGAACAAACTGTTCATCAATTAAAGCCCCTTCCTCAATTAAGCCTAGTGATAAAATTGGCGTAAGCGACACGATAACTGACCTGCTTATTTCCAACTGTGTATGTATCTTAACACTGCTTTGTTTAACCCTCACACGGCTGGGGGTGTAGATACCTACCCCCCTTCAGGTTCTCCCGCGACAGCGCGCTGAAATTTGGTATACCTTACCATTAGCTATTTTTACATGTTCTAAAAAAATATGGTCGGGTCATCAAAGGTCACCGAGTTATCGCGGGTCAAGTGAGATCACCTGCAAAAATATTTAAGCAGTCCCCACGCCTTCGATAATAAAGATATTACAATGACACTTGCAGGGTTTACTTATCTTGACTGAGCGCCAAAGCGTACAATTTAAGAATTTTCGAATTTTGATTTTTTTAATGTCATTTTCTGCAATTTGTAGTTTTATCTAAACTAACATCAACATTGCAGACAAACTATGGACTTTTGTATAATGCTAAGTTGACTTAGAACGTAATATTTTTGGTTCGTATACCTATTTCAAAAAGAAAAATTCAAAATTACAAAATTTTGAAAATCCAAATTTTTTATTGAGTTTTTGGTTTCAATTTTTGTTTAGAAGATGTAAAAATAGCTAATTGTAAGGTATGCCAAATTTCAGCGTCCTGCCGCGCGCCCGTTTTCCCACTGTCGCGGGAAAACTTTGGTGGGGTAGGTATCTAGCCCCCTCAGCTGTGCGAGGGTTAAGTTCAAATCCTAGCGTAAAAACTGTCGACGTACTTTCGACTGGAATTTGTTCGAGCTATCCGATGCAGTTTTCAGATTAATTCTGTCTTGTTTGGTTCGTGAGATACCTTGGGGGGGGGGGGGTAGGTATCTAAGCCCCAGCCTGACGAAGGTGGGTCAGACCACCAGCTGTGCGAGGGTTAAAGCTGGCTTCTGTGCATCTTTACCACTTACTGTGTGACTATGTGACTGTGTAGTGTAGCATCCAATATTGTTTTGGATAGCACAACGAAATGCAATGCAGTGCCGGACGTCGCCAGGAACGTGGGTATGTTGCCAGGGTCTGCTTCTGTCACATCGCTAGAATGCTGTCCAACAGCGAATTATCGAGTATTACATCATGACAGTCCCGTTTTGACATGGTGGTAGGCACGATAGGCTCGTTCGACATGAGTATGGCCTTCGATGATTCTGTACTTGGAAACCCCATGAGGAATTTATAATTAGTTATTTCGGACTCAGCCTTACCTGGTTGTGTAGTTGACGGTGAACCACCGTTATAATCGTGGCATCCCTACCGCGTCCATTAGCATTTAGTTAGGGATTCAGTTAGTGATTCATATTCGGTCTGACTTCCCGACTGTGGCGAGCATCTTGCACATTTACGCACCGCTTAGTTCTTGGCGCTTTGTGTTACCGTATTGGACCATGTGTGGACATAGGCGCACCGGAGGGGGGGGGGAGCCCCCCCATGAGACCAAAGTGCCCTTTTGACAGAAAAGTGCCCTCTTGGTCGGAATGTCCCAAATGTAGCCTAAAAATCACCTGCCTTATGTGCCCCGCCTGTGCCAAAGGTGCCCTTTGGGCCCAAAACTGCCCTTTTGGCCAACATTTTTTCACGTCTCTCCCCCTGGTCAACAAACCTTCCAGTGTGCCCCGGGCCGCAGTGTCCTTTTGGAGCCGGTCAAGTGCCCTTTTGGAGCCGGCCAAGTGCCCTTTTCGGTCCGCCCCCTCCCCCCCCCGTGGAAAAATCCTGGGTGCGCGCCTGAGTGTGGATAATGCCTCTGATATGACTCTGTGCTAGCTACCGGCCAGACAAGTCGTACCCTGCGGCCGAGAGGCTGCGGTTGCCCAGCTCGCTGTCACCAGGGCGCCCACGCCAAACACGATCAGCCAGTGTGAGGAGACTGGTATGGTACTCGCACCGCCGAATACATCGTCAGCACTGCCTAAAGGCTGCCTAAAGGCTGCCGCCCCGCACCGACACGAACTCGTTGGCAGCGCCCAGCGCTCTTTGTGTGCACGGCTCGCCTCACGTGCACTTCCGCACGGCGTTCGTGCTTGGTGTCTCTGTGCCCAGTTCAGTTTGAGCTTCATTTCACAGTGGTCGGGTTGCATAATCGGCGCTAACTGTGGGATCGTCTCACGGTGTCGGGTGACCTCGACCGCTACCGGCGTGTCTTGGCTGGCGCCCCACTCCCAGACGCACCGCCGCTTAGCCGCCTAACGACCGCCGCCCAGACTCACCATTTGTTTCAATGGTGCATAATGAATTCCGCGCAGGTTGCGTCGCTCAGCTGTGTGTTTTTTTTCTACTTGTGATCCGTTTGGAGATGTAGCCTGAACTGAATCCTAGGTCATCCAGACGACGTTTCTGTTGCACGGCGCGTGCCTACAGTCACGCCATTATTTGCATTGGTTGTAATTTCTAGAGAGAGATAGTTCACGAGGGAATTTTGATTACTCAAGGACTAGCATACCCATGTGAAAGTCATTCAGTTATTATCGGTTCCGCATGCGGACGTATAAGGAAGGGGTTTGGATTAGGCCAGCGGCCCATGCCAGGTATTTTGTTGCATGACCCACTTACATGAATGAATGACTGCTCCCCCACCCCATCCCAATCCCAACCCCATCTCCAACCCCTTGCAGCACGAACAGTGGCTATGCCTGTCCTGCTGGTGACTGTTCGAGTGTTGCCAGCTGTTAGATAATCATCAAAAATGCCAATGTTGGATATTGAAATTCATGGTTAGTCAACGGTTAAGTGGTTCAATTCCGAAGCCGGTTGTTATTAAAAACTGTTAGTGACGACTTGTCAGCGCACTGGATGCTCGGCTACGTTGCCCTTGTCTGGTGTGTTGGATGACACGTCACGTGTCGGCCAGATGCTTTGCAGCTTTGCATGTATTCATCAGGCGTCAGGTGGCGATAGCAACGGCCGTATCGGCGCTCCGGCGTGGCTGGTAGATCCATCGTATCCTGCAGGTGCTCTGTCGCTCTCCCTCCCGCAAGAACAGCAGCCTCGCCCCGCGTCCGGCTTTGAAACTCGACCGGTGATGCCGCCGCCGCCGGAATGTGTATCCCTATGGATGATTACCGTCGTTGTCGGACTGCTTGCTGGTTTACGGCGTCATATGACCAATTATCGTCGTTGCCGTTTGCCGGTTTGCGCTGTCACATGACTCATGTGAGTGTGTAATGATTCACCCAGTGAGATGACTCGGTTTGCGTTGTCTGTGACCCATGTGAGTGTGGTAATTGACCTGTCGAGATGAGACGGTACGGCTGTGAGCTGACAGACCGGTCTTGTGTTTCAGCAGCAGCGGCCGGGTACGGTCTCCGGTGGCGGCGCCCGAGCCGGCCGCTCTGTGCCGCGGCGCCGTCCGCTCCGCCTCCGACCTGTCGCTCACCTACTCGCAGTCGACGCCGTCTCTCAGTCAGCACGGCTCGCCGGCCGCCGCCGCCGGCATGGTGTACAACTACGCCAGCGGCGCGGCGGCCGCCGTGTGGGACGAGGAGCGCGAGCGGCAGGCGTACGCGGCGCACCTGCGCTCCTCGTCGTACCAGCTGCACTCGCGCCAGCGGTCGGCGCTGGCCGCCGGCTCTGACCAGGCGCTGGCGCTGCACGCGCGCCAGGGCTCCGGACTGTCCGAGGAGGACGTCCACTCGCACGCCTCGTACCAGGGCCTGTTCTGCGCGCCTGACGTGCGCGGCGGTGACGCGCGTGCCGCGGCCGCCACTGGTTACGGCGCGGCCGGCTTCCAGCGCGTGGAGTCGCACGAGTCGCTGCCGCCGCCGCTGTCGGACGCCGCCTCGGACGCGGCCAGCCTGCACGACGGCGAGTCGCTCACGTACGACCTGGAGGACATCGACCGCGCCCTGGCCACCGACGTGCCTGAACGTGACCCTGCCAGTCTGACGCACATCCGGTACGGCGCCGGCCACGAGAAGTACCCGTCATGGCCGGTGACGGCTGCGGCCGAGCCCGAGTCGGGCCCGCTGTCGGCCGGCAGCTTCCGCTCCAAGTCGTGGACGGACGCCACCGAATACCCCAAGGACCGGGCGGCCGGCTACACGCGGCCGCCCGCCAAGAAGTCTTTCAGCGCCACCTTCCAGCAGCAGCTTAACACGGTGATGGAGAAGTGTGAGCGCATCGGGCCCGAGTCGTTCCTGGCGCCCGAGGAGCGCGCCAAGTCCGAGTCGCCACGCGACGAGGTGCCCTTCCCGTGCATCGACCGCGACGGCCGCGAGCTGGGCGACAAGGACTACAACATCCCCAGTCCGCCGGAGCGCGACTACGACGACAAGTTCCGGCAAGCCGACGAGCTTGCGCCACGCAGTCTCTGCACGCCGTTCCTCGACCAGCTGCGCCGCGACATTGTCATGTCGCCCGTCGACGCCGACGCGGCCGTCGACGACGCCGACGCGGCAGAGCCATCGTGGACGGGGGAGCGCGCCGAGGCGGAGCAGCAGCCACGCAGCGGCCGCGACAGCGTCGCCACCGTGGTCACCTACAGCAGCAGCAACAGCTCCAACGAGGCGATGCGGCTGTACGGCTCCTTCAGCGACATCAGCGTGGTGAGCTCGTCCACCAGCCGGTCGGACCCGCACCCGGACCACCAGATAGCGCACAGTTCGCGCGTGCGTCCGCCGCAGAGGCTGTTGTCGGAGAACGTACAGGGCGGCACGGTGCGACATCGGCCCGAGTTCAAGCTGGCCAAGAGCGTGGACGAGACGATGCTGGCTGGTCCGGACGTGGTCGACGCGCGCGTGTCGTCCAAGTCGCCGCGCTCGCCGGCCATCGACTATAGCAAGCCGCCGTCGGTGACAGACCGCATCAAGGCGCTGGAGAGCCAGTCGCGCGAGTCACGTCGGGACCTCCACTCGAAGTCGGTGCCCAACCTGCTGGCCGACAAGTGGTCGTGGAAGAGCGCGCGTCTGGACGCGGACGCACCGACGGACGCGGACGCCGTCGGCCGCCCCGCCCGCTCCGGTCGCAGTCTGGACCTGACGGCGTCCGAGCGGGATCGGGACCGGGAGCTGGAGCGGGAGCGGGAACGGGAACGGGAGAGGGAACGGGAGCGGGAGCGAGAACGAGAGCGGGATCGGTCTCGGGTGTCGTCGCGATCGGCCAGCTCTGAGCGCTACCGCGGTCCACTGCCGGCCGAGGCGGAGCCGCGCCGCAAGATGGGTCAGGTCAGCCACGACCCCACGGCGCTGAAGGCGATCCAGAAGCAAGCCGTCATGTCCTACTACGAGCGTCAGATGAGCCGCGTCGCCACTTCACCGCCGCAACCGCTGGCCGCCGACCCCAAGGTGCCGGAGAAGCACGAGCGTGGATACCGAGCCGGGCCGACCCTGTGGCGGGTGCCCGAGTCGCTGCAGCCCGACTCGGCGGCCGCGGGAGTCACCCGGCCGCCGCGCGGCTCGCCTCCCGACTCGGGCAGACGCGGCGCGTCGCGGCGCTCCTCGTCCGCCTCTGACAGCACCAACGTCAGCTCCAGCACCAGCAGCTCCAGCTCCAGCAGCAGGACCGAGCTGGCCGACACAGCGCGCACCTCGCGGAAGGTAAGCGGCCGTGAAAGTGTGGCCGGCTGGGGCGATTTTGGTAATTGCCGCTGTCGCGGCTCGAGGTGATAACTAGCTGGTTGCATGCTTTTTACGCTCTGAAGTCATGGTGATGTTATTACGCCACGGTGGGGTGTTTTGCTCCACTACGTCCGGCGACAAACAGTGCAAAGTTAGTGCAGCACCATGGACCTTGGCGATTTCGTATTGTTCACCGTTGAGTCGGACAAAATTATTAACCAGCCGGCTAACAGTGAATGCAAGAACATACCCGGTGATCATGAACAGCGAGCGACACCGGCGTCCAGTTTACTGCTTGCAGCACCCGGCGTTTCTTGGAGGGGGAGAAGGCGCTCCGTGTTTCCTTTGGGAGCGCTTCATGTTCCATGGATCGGACCGGCGGCGGCGTGCGCACGTGACATTGCCTCACCGCGGCAGACGTCGCAATTGAGATGGCCCGGTCATCTTCCGCTCGGACAAGCCGGCTAATGAGGCGGCTGGTGTCGAAACGGCGCCGCGCCGACCGCCGCCTCCAACGTAAACAAGGGCGCTGACAAAAACGGCGGAGTCGCAGAGACGTCTTTGTTGCGGCTGCGACCGACGGCGCATTCAAAACGCGCGCGCCGCCATTCTATCCAGCGTATTGGGATGCGATCACGGCAACAGATGTCGCTGCTCGAGCCAGCGTTGTGGGATGCCATCACGACGGCCGGTGTCGTCTCGCGTGTTGGCCGACTGGTGGCCTTTGCTGCAGCGACGCGCTCCACTCCAGTTCACTGTGCATGGTGGTTGTGTGGGTATGCTGGTCATTTATTACCCGGCGACTCGCCACGAACGTCCAGGCAATCCACTGCCTGCCGTCGTCGTGGGAAGCACCAACCTGGTGTCCGCCTAACGTCCGCCTGACGTCAGTGCATCCGCCTCATGTGGTCGCATCCACCCGACGTCCTTGTAGTGTTGGCCTGATGTCCGGCTGGCGTCCGATGTGCGCCAGATTCCCGTGTGTTGTTCACCAGGCGCCCACCTGGTATCCACATTAGATATGCCTGATGCCATCCCTCAGCTGCCCCGTTGGCTGGTCGGCCGACATCGTGTTTGGACTGGATCGAGTGTCACGTGCGCGAGGTCGCCGGACAAGGTAGGTGACGACCGGGGCAGTGGACAAATCAGATCGGGTCGGCAGATACTGTACGCAGACGCGAGGGCGGCAGTGCGCCATGAGACGTCTCCGGCCGCGTCCTGCGCGCCGGCTCCGGTTTCTCCTTTCTACATAATGCAGGCCTGATGCGCGACCGCGGCGCGACCGGAGTGCCACTCGGATGGCACCGAAAAACAAGGCCACTTTCTAGGGCGATATCTAGATATGATCGGGTCACTAAATCGCTGATTACGACCCGCGTCCGCAATCAAAACGCAAAGGTCCCAGTTGGAGCGCCGGAAGAAAGACGTGGTTTCTAGTGTTTGTGCGTGCTGCGGCGAGTGGCGAGCGGCGCGTCGCTGAGTCGGAAGCCGCGGGAGCGGTGACCGGACGGGGCGCCCGGGACACGCGCCGCTCCAGCTGTTTTGATTGGATTCAGGGCGGGTGAGATGCGGATGCGGCTGGTGTGCGTGTGACGGATGTGATAGCGCTGCGCACTTCCGGTCAGCATCCGGCTCGGCTCTGGCCATGGAGGACTGGCGGAAACGCCGCCGGCGCTGTGTGATGTCATTTGACTGTGGGAAAGGACGGGCTCATCAACGTGCGGTTCGGAACAAAGGTCTGAGAAAGTCACGCCACTGTCCGGCCGCCGTGTGTTTTACCTCGTGTTTATTTCAGTTCTGGAGTAATTCGCACTGTTGTCATTTGCAGTATTTCCGGTTTTGAACTGGCTAGCTGATCTTATGCTTTACTTCAAGTATCCATAAACCTGACGGTTACTATTGCAAAGGTTGCCTGTGTTTGTGTAGGTTGTCTGCCTGCTTGTTCTTCCTGCTTGTACTTCACGCCTGCTAATGCAATATCATTTCACTCATGGTTTGCCAGCAACGCCTCGTTTGCCCTTGTCTGATAATGATTGCACTTATGCCATCATGTTGTCCCTGTCTGATAGTGTGTGCACTTATACCATCACGTTGTCCTCGTCTGCGTTGGAGCTCCCAATTAATCGACCATGCAACATTCGATACCCTGCATCCACTGCTCGGGAGCCTCCAAAGTCAGCACAACGCCCTTCGGACACTCCCAGTGTAATGTTTACGTAAATCTGAACGACTTCCAGGAAGTCTTGCACCAGCAGAAACCGTGGCTAATTGCTGGCAACACCTCGAGTGTAGCCTGTGGTCGGACAGGTCCATCCATATGAATCGCGTCCTTTGGAAACCCTAGATGTGTGGCGTGCTGACCTCCTCTGCAGCTGACAGCCGGGCGGTGATTGCCGCTGCCCCTGCATGCAAACGGCGAGTAACGCACCGGTAGAAAGCTCGCCAGACGTCGGCAGCCATGACCCCTGTGCGAGGTCAACCTCTGGGCGGCACCGTTTTCGGCCCTGGCCGCTGTTGGCACGCCATGGGCTGCGCAGTTGGGCGCCATTCTGGGCTTTTGGCGGTGCGCTCTCCGTTCTCGGCCGCCGGTCTGGGAGTGGGTTGGTCGCGCTGTGCGTCACTGGGAACTGGCGGCGCGTCGCGGCCGAGCGACCATCCGCTCCTGTGCCAGCCGGTTTGTCGTCGCGTCTGAAGTCGTTCCAACGCGGCACAACCACCCCACAGACCGGCTGCCGAGGTGCCAATCGGTGGGGTGACGCGCGGCGGAAATAGCCGCAGGCGGTGACCCCTGGCCGCCCCTCCCTCTGAAAGGCAACAGGTCGGCTGTCTAGGCTGGGCTGTGGTGTGGCGGTTGTGGCGGTCCGCCCCGGCTGCTGCCCTCTATCGGCGGTGTTGGGGCGCTTGGGATCAGTGGCGCACTGAATTCATGTGGCAGTATCAATGTTTCGGCGTGCCGTTTCTCCTTTCTGACGCCCTTCCACATGGAAGCTGAACGCCCAGGCGACAGTAGTGCGGACGATGGCGCATGCCCCCGCGTACGGTGGCAGCGTTGTCTGACAATGCATATGCCCTCGCGGGGTGGGTCTGATGCCCTGTCTCGGCGGTCGAGCTCGCCCCCGTATTGGGTCGCGACCACTACGTGACTCATCCGCCGGCACCGTTACGTGAAGTCCCCTGACTCAGCCGCAAGTGACGCGATCACTCCAGTCACCAAACAGTGACTTCGACATGGAGTGCTGGTGCATACGTGGCTCCTTCCATCCGGGTGCGACTGCGATGATGTTGTGCCCTCAAGCAAGCAGTGATCACCGCGTCCGCAGTGACCTCGGACAAGTCTCACCCACACTTCTAGGGAGTGCCCTTCACACTCGACACAAAAATAGCAACCGTCAACAGCCGCCGAGTGAGTGGATTTGGAGCCTCGTCGGCGCCGTCGGCGGCTCAGAGTCGGCGTCGGTGGGGCGCGGGTAGGTGCGGCGGCGGTGGCGGTGACGGCGGTGGCGGCGGTGGCGGTGGCGGTGGCGACGGCAGGCGGGTGGCGAGATGGCTGCCGCCGCGGTGGCGCTCGCATCGGCGCTCTACTGGTACTACCCGGAGCTACAGCGTGCCGTCGCTCGCTACGGGCCGCGGCTCAACCCGCTGGCCGCCGTGCTGGAGCGCGTCCGGCTCCTGGAGGGCGCGGCTGCCGTGAGCGCGCTGCGACGCGGCGTGCGCGCGCTGCTGACACTGGCGCTGCTGACGCGCTTCGGCCTGGTAGTGACGGCCGCGGCCGTGCAGGCGGCTGCCGTCGAGGCAGCGCTGCGCTGGACCAGGCCGCTGCGGCTCGGCGCGCTGCGGCTGGTCCGCCGCGTCTGGGGCATGCGCGCTCACACCCGCAACCGCGGCCTTCAGACGCAGCAGGAGCTGGTGTACGAGTACTTTGAGGGACCGCCGCTCGTACAGGCACAGGTAGGCACGCTGGGGCGGTCTGGCGACCGTCGTGATGGCTCCGCCGGATGTGGCGTGGGTGTGACCAGTAACGGTGCGTGGGCCTTGCGACGGCGCTTACCGGCACTCGGGCCGCCCGGCTGTGCCTCGACGCAGTGGGCGGCCCGCGTCTGTGTTTGTTTGGCAGGCCTCTGTAAGCTGTCCGCGCGGTCGCTGGATCGAGGCGCGATGGCGCGTGAATAGTCGCCTCGTCGGTCTCGGCCGACAGCTGGCGGCTCGATTCATCTGCGGATAATATATTGCCAGTGCTGGTCTTCGCCGTCACGCCGCCTCCCGTAAATTAGCCGGTCGCCGGCCTGGCTCGCCGTTCCCTAGGGCCGTGACATTGGGAGCGCCGTTCACGGCGGCATTCCCCGTGGCTGGGTCGTGCGTCACGTCGCCAACAAGTTGGCGCGAGAAGACAGGGCCGCTGCGTTGCCGGTCGGCCAAGCATTTCGTCGACATCTCGTCCGCCAGGCTGTTGGATCCCTGTCAGCTTGCCAAATGACACCGACCGGCGTGCCTGATTCACAATTTCGCTCGCGCTTCAAAACACGGGAGCTCCTTTACTGATTTCGGCACCAGTCTCGTTTGTTTTTAGTGGCCGAAGTTGACATGGTTGCTTGGCTTGGTTTTGATTCGTATTGGCTTGTGATGAAGTGGATCAGGGCGCGGTGCTTTATCGACGTCTGAATGTTTGTTTGCTGCGCGTCCAACGTTCATCGATGATGTGAGCGGTGCTCTCGTGGAATGTGATTGAGATTGGCGTGGAATATGGTGGCGGCTAGCATATTCCAGCTGACGCCCGCTTTGTGCAGATCGTGGTCAACCTGTGTCAATCCAACTGGATAGTGGATGCGAGCTCCGATGAGGTTTTCATTCTTGGATTTCCTAGGCACGAAACTCTCGAATATAGCGAACATCCCGCCCCAGGCACGAAGCCCTCGGATGCGAGTAGGCATGGCGCCGCAGATGCGACATGGCTTCCCAGGCATGGAAGCCTCGGATGAGACTGGATATGGCGGCACCCGCTAACGGCATTCCTGATGGTGCATTCACATCCGCACATGATCTAGCAGGCCTTTTTACCCGGCGCGACATGCCGGCGAGCCGTTTTTGCCGTCGATCGACTGACGAGTCGGCCAGGGCCGGTCACGTGCCGCTCGGGGACTGGGCCGACCTCGTTGTGAGGTGGCGGCGCTCGTCAGGCGCGCCGGCGGACCTCGGGTCTTGCTGGCCACTCTCAGCCCGGCCGTCTGCGAGTCCTGGGCCGCCCCCATCCCCCAGCACACCATGGTGTACCGCAGCACCATGAGGAAATGGTAGGACACCACCGGCGGGTCGCAAGCTCGCAGCTCACTCGATGCTTGACATTTCGATCTCCCGCGGCGATTCGGCGTAAGTGCGCTGAGACGCTGTGTGGCTGACACGACTGGGGGTGGTAATAAGAGAGCCCAACGGTTCTTTGTACCGCAGGGGTCCATTTCCGACGGCGGAGTCATCTGCTGACCCCCCGGTGCCATGCTCATCGTCTGCTCGGGCTGGGAACAAGCTGGCCCGCCATACAAACGTTCCATCATAAATGCGCGTACAACTTATGGGTGAATGTGCACGTAGTATACGTGTGTAGCCGTGTTTCTTGTATTGCTTCTTTATGTCGATCTCCATTCGATTTCAATTGTCGTCAAATAATCGAATACCACATAGCCTGATAAAGTAATGCGCCACTTATTACCTCACTAATACTTACCCTCCCTTGTTGGATGACGAACGTCACTGGTAACAACACAAAATTCACTCGCATCTCGATTCTCCGTCAGAGCGGCTCGGCCCAGCCTTTCCTGGATTGTCAGAAAGGGCGAGGCACGGCGGTCTGCTGCTAATGTCGGGGGTCTTTTGTGAGCTGTGACCCCTGGTATAAGCCTACATGACATCCTAATGAAATTTTATTTTACACCTGTAGCCGCGGACTCCATAATCTGGCTCTTCAGATCAAAACTGGACATAATTTAGCTCTAAACTAATGCCAGAATGCCGAGTTATTTCACTCAAATATTCATATAATTGGTGAAACGTGTGTGGGAAAGTATTTGCATCCTACGATGTAGTTAAATTTTGCATGCCAGTTAGCTGCTAATGAAATTTCAAAATTAGTGAAGAGCACAGCTGGCAATTCTACACTTCTGTGCCAGGCTGTTTTGTATTTGTTAACTTAGTGTATTTGTTTCTCAGTAAGGGACCAACAGTATGAAGAATGATCAAGCACTGCAAATTTCCAAGTTGATTATTCAATTATGCAACATTCCTACGGAGAATGTACACGGGAGTGCACTAGGTGTCGATCAAAGCAATCAACTTGTTAACGGCGTTTCCCTTGGATTGGGTTTTCAAACCTGCCTACGCTCTTTAAACGTATTCATCCGTGCTTCGGTATCTTCAGCTTGGTGTGTGTTTCTTCACATCCCGTATCCAGTTTGTAAGCCTCCTCCGTTAAGCTTCTTTCTTCCTCCGCATTTGGACGGCGGGCGGTACCGTCGTCGAATGAGCAGCCAGCCAGCTTCCCACAAGTCTGCTGCCGTCTCCGTGGCGTCGGTCGTCGCTGGTCGGTGGTCGGTGGTCGGTGGTCGGCCGTCGGTGGTCGGCCGTCGGTGGTCGGCCGTCAGTGGTCGGCCGTCGCTGGTCGGCCGTCGGTGGTCAGTGGTCGGCCGTCGGTGGTCAGCCGTCGCTGGTTGGTGGTCGGTGGTCAGCGGTCGGCCGTCGGTGGTCGGCCGTCAGTGGTCGGTGGTCGGCCGTCAGTGGTCGGTGGTCGGCCGTCAGTGGTCGGCCGTCGGTGGTCGGCCGTCGCTGGTCGGCCGTCGGTGGTCGGCCGTCGGTGGTCGGTGGTCGGTGGTCGGCCGTCGCTGGTCGGTGGTCGGCCGTCAGTGGTCGGCCGTCGGTGGTCGGTGGTCGGTGGTCGGTGGTCGGCCGTCGGTGGTCCATGGTCGGTGGTCTGCCGTCGCTGGTTGGTGGTCGGTGGTCGGTGGTCGGCCGTCGGTGGTCGGCCGTCGGTGGTCGGCCGTCGGTGGTCGGCCGTCGGTGGTCGGCCGTCGGTGGTCGATGGTTGGTGGTCGGTGGTCAGCCGTCCCTGGTTGGTGGTCGGTGGTCTGCCGTCGCTGGTTGGTGGTCGGTGGTCGGCCGTCGGTGGTCGGCCGTCGGTGGTCGGCCGTCGGTGGTCGGTGGTCGGCCGTCAGTGGTCGGCCGTCAGTGGTCGGCCGTCGGTGGTCGGCCGTCGGTGGTCGGTGGTCGGTGGTCGGCCGTCGTGGTCGGCCGTCAGTGGTCGGCCGTCAGTGGTCGGCCGTCGGTGGTCGGCCGTCGGTGGTCGGTGGTCGGTGGTCGGTGGTCAGCCGTCGCTGGTTGGTGGTCGGTGGTCTGCCGTCGCTGGTTGGTGGTCGGTGGTCGGTGGTCAGCCGTCGGTGGTCCATGGTCGGTGGTCTGCCGTCGCTGGTTGGTGGTCGGTGGTCGGTGGTCGGCCGTCGGTGGTCGGCCATCGGTGGTCGGTGGTCGGCCGTCGCTGGTCGGCCATCGGTGGTCAGTGGTCGGCCGTCGCTGGTCGGCCATCGGTGGTCGGTGATCGGCCGTCGGTGGTCAGTGGTCGACCGTCGCTGGTCGGCCATCGGTGGTCGGTGGTCGGTGGTCGGCCGTCGGTGGTCAGTGGTCGGCCGTCGCTGGTCGGTGGTCGGCCGTCGCTGGTCGGTGGTCGGCCGTCGCTAGTCGGTGGTCGGCCGTCGGTCGGGGCCGCGGCCCACCGCCGGGGAGGTGACACGTGACGCGGCCAAGTGGCCGGCCGTCGGCAGAGTGGTGCGCTGCCTGCCAACCGTGCCAGCTACGCTCTGCCCGGCCAGTCGTGACTGGCGGCCAGCCGCGCCCCCTGTCAGAGCGACCCGCTACCATAACAGGCGTTAATATCTCTGTCTGCTCCGCCAGATCGTCTCGGTATCAATGACCTGCCGGCGTCCCGGTGTGACCTCGCGCGACCCCGACGGCCGCCGCCTTTACGACAGCGCTAAACGAGGCGGTGCGCCTGTAAACTGGTCACGAATGTCTTGAATGCATGGAGCCGGCCGCCGCCGGTCGTGACGTCACTGTCGCCGACTGTAGGAGCTCGGCCGATCGTGGGCTGGGTGCAGACTGGCTCCGACTCCGCTCCTCTCGGCCCGCGCCCGTGCTCAGGACGGATAGGCGGAAGTCGACATCGGCGCAGGTGTGCAGGCGGGTCCTGCTCGGACAGAGTGGGAGCGGCCATGCTGTGGCGAGGGGTGTGGCGCGCGTGATATCACGGGGCAGCTGCCCCGGAAGCGCGGTCGGTTTGTGAGGTGCTCGAAATGAGGGTCGACTGTGTTTGTATCTGCAGGATTGCCTGATTATGCGCTAGTTATTACAAAGCAAGGAGTTTTTTTTTGGGAAGACATTTGTTGAGAAAAGCCATATCCGACACGCTAAAAATATATAGCAGTCATTCTCAAAGTAAATGCTAATCTAAAAATGCAGAAACATACTGGTCTAATTCTGGCTGGGTTAAAACAATCATGCTGTGCATGGCGGGAGATTCCAGGTGAGTCGAGGTTCAGAACCTCATGACTTGGTTCTCTACAAAGGTGAATTTGTAATTTTCTCTATTCACCCTGATAGGGCCCAAAAATACGGACTTGGTCATCCCTGTCTTCTTGGGAGATCTCCAGCCCGAGTGGTGCGATTCACGTTCTGGCGCCGGTGCTGCCATCAACGACACCGCCGAGACGAATCACCGGTAGCGTGTGGTCTGACCAACACGTGTCGTGCTAGACGGGTCCGTGTGCTGCGGTTAAGACGAGGCATCACTGAGCGCGTGCCGGCGGCCACCACCACCGCCAGTGTTCCAGTGGGCGACCATGTGAAGCGCGCAGCAACACATTACCTGACCGAGTGGCGTGATGAGGAAGTGGTGCACTCACCTGCGCCGCAGACTCACCGACTGGAGAACAGAGTCCAGACTCACTGCCGATTGCCGGCAGACCGACTCTGCGCTGCTCAAAGAAATAGGTCCTTGGTGAGGGTGCGTAGCGTTACCATGGACAGCATTGGACGTAGGTCACTCTCCAGCACACCTGAAGCGATTATAGTCCAGATTTCAGAAAAGAGTAGGGAAGAGGTTAGGGAGAAGATACGTGAAGAGATTAAAGAAAAGCGAGGTATTACGCTGTACATAGCGTGGTTAGATATTAGCGGGCAAACCTGTGGTTATAAACATGCTCACACCAGGTCGACACACTGCACTGCGGGCAGATTTCAGTGTGAGCGTAGGTCGACACATGGTTACCGGCACTCAATGGTGACAGCCAGGGATGCGGAGCCGGAGCCGGAGCCGGAGCCGCCGAGACATTTTACTCGGAGTCGGAGCCGGAACCGTCAAAAGCAGGGCGGCTCCGACTCCGAAAGAGGTGTAAATTAAACAAAATTGGCAAACGTGAAGTGAACACATTATACCTAGTGTGGTATGGTATGGCATGAAAACGCATTTTTAAAAGCCAAAATGTTTAAATACGAGTAACATGTAAAATTGTCATCAAATATTGGTAGAACCATATTCTAGCCTCAGCAGTCAATGCAATAGTTTCGTGTTTCATTTAGTTAAGTTCATTGTTTCCATCATCAACGGGTTGTTGTACCTTATTAGAGATGAGGTCAAACATTACAATTTGCAATGGTGTTCCTTGGACCGTTCACGGGATGGGCGGAGCTGGAGCCGCCGGGACATTTTACTCGGAGCCTGAGTCGGAGTCGGAGCCGGGATACTTCCCCGGAGCCGGGATATTTCTTCGGAGCCGGAGTCGGAACCGGAGCCGTCCAAAATTGTCCCGGCTCCGCATCCCTGGTGACGGCCGGCTGCTGGCGTCGGCAGCTGTCGTCTCTGGTAGGGTACGGCTGTGGGGCGGTGGATGTGGCGGCCCGCGGCCCGTCGACGCTGACCCGGTCAGCTAGGCGGTTACCGCTGGTCGACACGCAAATGACCTCTTTTCTCCGGCTCGGTCTGCCTGTAAATCACGGCGCACAACAAAGGCAGTCTGGCCGGCCGATCGGCCGCCCGGCCGCCGCTGCGGATCTGCGGGAGAACACACCAGCCACGGCGCCGACGCTTTCTCATCCCACAATTGGAATTCCATCTCCTCCGTCTCGTGTTCCTCCCATCCCCGTCTCGTATTCCGCCCCTCCATGTCTCATATTCCGCCTCTCCCAGACTCAATCTTCCTCGACTTTGGAATCGACCTCCCCCGAACTCTGTATGAGGCTGGGCTGGGCCAGTCCGGGCCGGGCCCAGGCCGGACACCGTCCTGGGCTGGAATCCGTTTGTCGGTGTTGAGCGGTTTCGGCCGCCGGGGTGGGCTGGATTAGATAGGTTGTTGTGATGTCCTGTTGAGTTTATGCGCCACTTTCTGACCGCCGCAGCAGGCGAGCGGCACCGCACTCGGCCTGCCCACCCGTGTATGCTTAATTGAATCCTCGCCGCACCACGCCGTCCCGGACGTACCACCCCCTGCAGGCTCATCCGCTCCATCTCGCCGTCCAAACACTTCCTTTGTCCTGACGCACACCGGAACCGGTCGGACGCCCCGCAGCGCGACCCCATGAAGATGTAGTGCAGTCAGGCGAATGTGGCGCGCGGGGCGTGCGTCTGTTGGCGGGGGCGGTGCGCCGTGACCGTCGCCGCTGTTGGAGGCGCGCCGGAATGCGCGCGCTGATGCACGGCCGCGCGGCCGGCCGCGCCGCAGTGGAGTCGTGACTGCACTGACCCACTATGGTCACGCGTGATGCGGATGGCTCTCGGTCGGTTCATTGAGAGCCGCTGCCAGCCGGCCTCTCCGGCACACCTGGTCCACTGTCGGCGGCCATCTTCACCCGGTGCCGGTGCGGATCCCCGGCGGCGTCGCACTGCTGCTGCCGTCCAGCATGTCGCGTGCGGTCCTACGCTCTCGAGTAGTCCGGCGGCTAAGCTGAGCGTCTAGATAACCAGAAGATGGGGTTCGATTCCCCGTGCCGTCCGTCCTTTCTGTCCGGATGAGGGACAGACTACACCAGATGGCCTCGGCTGCTTAGTGCGTCGCGAAGCCACAAACAACGACGCTAGATGGACTGCGCCATTGCTAAGTACCATGCGGTATCATTAGTTTCATTCTGAGTTCGGGTCCATTGTTCTGCTCTTACTCCCCTTCAAATGCCGCGACAAGTATTATTTACGTTGAAGCATGCTACCGGGATGAGTTGTAGGTTTTATTGAATTCCCACACAAAGCATGACATATGAGGACGTATCTGTTGGTTGGTCGAAATTCATTCGTTCTGGACCTGTATTGCCTTTTATCCGGGAGCCATCGGATTTGGGACCATGTATTCACCGTTGCAATACCTTCCATCAAACTCTCACGTTGAAGGGCATGTGTCCTAAATGTTCTCAACTTTCTGGCGCAAGTTTCTTTAGATCCCGAAAACCAACTCTCGTCCCCATATCTACCCACTACCGGGCCGATGCTGCGGCCGGGAGGTCGGATGCTCTGCCTTGTTCCACTCCCCATTGAGACACCAGGTATATTTCCCAAGAGTTCTGGCTAGAATGCACCGTCTCGTTCTGTGGCGAGGTGGAGCGAGGCTGTTCTGGGAGTGGATTTGTATTTTGGTGTACTGGACATGGGGAGAATGCTTCTCAGGCTGACACATACGGATAATACAATTTCATTTTCTTTCTAGTACTATACAACCTTTGTTGAACGTGAGGATATCAGGTATTTAATCCTACCACCAATTTTGAAATTATGGATGAGAAGCAACTGTGCCAAAACAGATTATTAGTTCCGAGATGTAGTGAACGGTTTCTTCTTTGACTTTGTAGTGCATCAGAGCCTCGACAAACGAATTTCGACTGGCAGGCGACCATTGGTATGTGGGCAACCGCCGTTCGAGCCAACCAGTTCGCCGCCAATAATGTTAAAGCAAAGGGGAATGATTACTTGCACAGGGGGAGGGGGCAGCCATGAATAATGAAGGGACGAAGTGCACGTCCCTATCCAGCTAACATATTACAGGCGGCTCTACACTATATCACCGCTGGGATGAAAATTATACTTAAGAGCTCGCAAGCCCATATTTGTAATGAAGAGCAGGAAGTTCGCCTTGCAAAGTGAACCATTGAACCAAATTAGGGCGATCAAACGGACATGATTATGTTCCGGTTAAACAATGTTCTAGAAAAATAGCACAAAGCTATTCATTATAGCCCTTCACTCGAGCCAGGGCAACGTCTACTGCAGTATTGAAGTGGGATTCCTCCGGGCTTTGTCTCCAGCTCCACCTACGGCCAGCCCCGCGGCCAGCCCGCCGCCAACCCCACCGCCAGCCCCGCCGCCAGCCCCGCCTCCAGCCCCGCCTCCAGCCCCGCCTCCAGCCCCGCCTCCAGCCACGCCTCCAGCCACGCCTCCAGCCCCTCCGCCAACCCTGCCGCTAGCCCCGCGGTCAGCCCCGCCGCCTGCTTCTAACCACATCGCAATGATCATATGAGTTATGGGCGCAAGATGACCAGAGCAGTCGAAGCGCCCGAAAGTCCAAATAACAAACCAACCAACCAGCCCCGCCGCCAGCCCCTCCGCCAACCCCGCTGCTAGCCCCGCGGCCAGCCCCGCGGCCAGCCCCGCGGCCAGCCCCGCGGCCAGCCCCGCGGCCAGCCCCGCGGCCAGCCCCGCGGCCAGCCCCGCGGCCAGCCCCGCCGCCAGCCCCGCGGCCAGCCCCGCCGCCAGCCCCGCCGCCAGCCCCGCGGCCAGCCCCGCCGCCAGCCCCGCTGCCAGCCCCGCGGCCAGCCCCGCGGCCAGCCCCGCGGCTAGACCCGCGGCCAGCCCCGCCGCCAGCCCCGCCGCCAGCCCCCCCGCCATCGTCTGTGGCCGGGCGGAATGTCAGTATTTTTGGCTAGGCCGCCCTTGCTGATGCTATCGACACGCTGCCACCTCGCACGAGGGGGTCCGCAACCGCTGCTGATGGTATCGACATACTGCCACTTCGCTCGAAGGTAGTGCGAGGTCGGCAACCGCTGCTATCGATAGGGCGGACCGGCTCCCCTGGCGAAGTGCCTGTACCATCGCGACATCCTCCAAACTGGCGCTCGCGCCGTCGCGATATCACCTGGACGGTTGTCGCGCCGGCACCCAGATGGCTCTGTCGTGTGCAGTCACAACGCGGCCTCACGCGGGGTGGCGCCGGACTGGCGTGCGACTCGGCACTTCCGCCTCTGCCAGAAGGGCCGGTCCTGTCCGGTCCAAGGAGTCTCCCGCCCAGACGGCGTATCGCAGGCGCCGCTTTCTGTTCGAAACGCTAGTGACAGACAGGTGGAGGCGTTACGCTGAGCGACTCAAGGCAGCCGCTTTGTGTTCTGAGGCAGACGAACAAGGCACCGCTGCCGGGCGTACGCTGTTACTGTTGGCGGTGGCACGTGTGTCGGCCTACCGGGCTAGCCGGGCTGGTGGTGCCTCTGTCGTCGAGTCGAGCCAACCCGAGCGCTCACCAGTCGCGTGAAGGACGAGCGCTGCCGTGTGCGCTGATCCAGTTATCTCAATTCGCTATCGGTCCGCTGAGCCCGGGCGGACCGCACGTGTGACCGGCGGGCCGCGTCGTTTTTGTGTCGCCGCAAAGAGCGCGCGTGGTTTTCCGCCTTCCTGACCGATTCACGGCGACGTGCGGCCGTCTGCGGCGTCTCAATTTACGGCCGGTGTTCGCATGGCTGCGCAGTGGTCGGACCCGGCTCCGCGCCATCCCTGGCCACGGCACGTGACAAGGCGCCCATTTTCTATCACCGAAGGTGGGACGTCGCAGCTGGACAGCGGCCATTATTCGGGGCATACGATGGGTTTCAATTTGGCGGCGCGGGACCGCACAGCCGGCAGGCAGAGAAAAGCGCTTGTGATGGATCACTTGGCGAATACTGCTGCGAATGCACCTGCCGGCTGCTCGATTAACAGCCGGGCCGAGGACGCACCCCTCACGAATGCGGCGCGGAAGTGCACGGAATTCATCACGGGCGCGGTGTTGGCGGGCGTGCTGTTTGCCGCCGAGGCTAATTCGACCTATCGGTCATTATTAATAAAGGCACGGCCCGATGACGACGATGCTTATTACGGAATTACCGTCGGCGTACCTGCCGGCCGCGCCGCGCCCAATTGATTCCTGGGGGGTGCGGCGCATTACCTTTTTGCCGAGCGGGTGGCATTAGGGTCTCCCGGCGATTGGCGGTCGTTTGCAGCGGGCCGCTAACCGAGGTTTGGGTCGTCTGACGGCTCTGGGCAGCCGGGAACAATGGCAGGATATTGGCACGGTGCGGGGGGTCACCACGTATCAGTTGGGGGTGGTTATTTATCGCGGCCTCCAACGTCATATCCGACCCGTGACCTTTGGCGGTCATCCATCACCTCTGTTGAGCGAGATCACCACGTATCTTGGTCTGATTCACGCCTCAGTCGGTCACTGAGTACCTTCCCAGATCACACCATCTCAGTACATTGTTTGTTCTGTTCATGCCTCATCGCTCCACGTTGGGCGCATTGCGTTTAGCCATGGCAGGCCATAGGTCGTAGGCCGAGTCCATAGGCTACACGCCACTATCTCTAGTTCACTTCATGCCAAAACCACGCCTCAACATAGAAGTTGTACCTGCTCAATAAAAAGCGCGCCTCAATGGGTAAAGCTCACATCCATTCCCTTGTCTTACTTCACATCCATGAGGAGTAATGTCAAAAAAGAAACATGGACGCTACATAACCAGTAGCAGTCGCCCCCTAAACTCAAATAATGAATCAAGCAATAAATCGCATCCATAGTCAATGTGATATAATGTTTAAATACAAAACTATCGGCGCGTGACTCTGACGGAAATTGGCATGGCTGAAGTCCCTCCGATGAGATGGCACTTAGACCCGCCCATCGACGTTTGCCTTTGCACGAGATCCCACATCTGCGGTGATGCCCCTCGCCGGTGCCCCTGGCTGTGCCTACTCGCTGTCACAACCGCGGCTGCACCGCATCGAGCAGGATTAAAACAATGGCGAATGGTCTGTTTAGCCGATGCCGTGGTGTTTGCTGTGAGTCCTATCAGCGCTCAACCGTGTAGGAGTCAGGGGGTAGGCAGCGGTTCGTCCAAACTTTGACCGAGTGCAGCATCAATACTATGGAAATAATTAACTTCAAAATGGGTTCCGCTCCCACCCCCACCACAACCACCACCAACTTGTTGGTAGACTATACTCCTCGGGATATAGGGTTGGCTTAGGTGGGACGTAAATGTTAAATGTGACTGCTAACTTGCCAACATGCATCAGTTAGCCAAGCACATGCAATATCCGCTCTCCTGGAGACGAAAATATAATTCCAGTAGCCATGTTTGTTTTGGAACTATCTGCTGTGGGTAAGCGGTCGGTATGCGACGACAGTGCCCTCTGTTGAACAAAGTGTGAACTGAAGGTTTACGCCCTTGCCGCCGTGTCGCAGCGCCGAACTTGATCAAAGCTCTTGTTTGGCCCGATGTTCGACCACAAACCTGGACACTTGGTTCGTTTGGTGTTGGGATGTTTTGACCACCATGTTGTTCTGCCGTGCTTTCAGATCACTGAGCTTCCCAGCGCTGACATGGCTGTCTCCAGCCGGCCAGCGCCTGTCTCCGCCTCCAGACAACATTCACCAGTCCCCGCCGACATGGAGCCCAACGGCAGGTGAGTCAAACGTGACCAGGGAAGCGTCTACATGTAGGATCAGGGGGATAGGGATAATGACACGTTATCATCTGCGATGCTTCGGTGGCTGTGAAATGGAACGAAATGTGGGAAATATAATGTGACATTTCTTTTCTACGAGCAAAAATGACACTTCACTTCAGCCTTCGCGAAGCTTCGGTAACTGCGAACTAGAACGAAGTGAACTAAATATAATGTGGCATCTAATGTATACGAGAAGGATGGCCCCACATTTGATTACCCTGACCTATTGATCGTTATTGTACTCCAGGTGCGCAGAGTTGCTGTTGTTTCCCATTCTGCTGAACACATGGGAGCGACATTCGGAGTTGTGGAGTTAGTGGTGCGGTGTTGGGTGTTTGTTTATACATCTGTCACGCCCCTCCTGTGTTGATTTAGCAGCTCCCCGCACGCCGATAATGGCACGTAGCCAGCCGGAAGCAGCTACTTCCTGTCCGCGCCGCTTTACACGATCCAACTGGATCTGATCGTATGCGAACCAGATGGCTCGTGACAGGCCCACCGCCGAGCAGTAGGCGGGCCAGCAAACTTTAAAGTCAGCCAGTATCACACACTGCATGTGCTACCCGAAGCTCCAAGAAAAACAAGCGCCACTTGCAGCCGGCTGTATTTCACCCGCCCAAAATAGAAGCGGCCGGATTAATTTCCGCCCCGCTACAATAGGCCATTTTGACACTGAGCGAATGACCGGTCGTGTAGGGCATCCGTCTCTGTTTAGCCAAGATCGGCTGTCTCGCTGTCCGGTAGAGGATCTGCTCAAGGGCCGTGGTTCAGCTGGTGTACGATCCCGTTTGGATTGGCCCCGTTTTGGCGGCTATCAGGGGACGCGGCGGTGGGCGGCGCGTTTTTAAACTCAGATCACGCACCGTGAACGCCCGTGGCGGTGACGTTCCATTGTTCTCAGTCAGCTGATGAATGCCGCGTCCTTTGTCTGGCCGGATTCCATGTAAAAGGCGGGCTAAACAGACTGGAATCTTCTGGCACGACGAACGGGTCGGCGGCACCTGGCAACCTTCGCGACTGCTGAGCTCTGAGTGGCAGGCGTGTGGTGATGGGGCGGCAGAGGGCAACACCTGCCGGCCGACACCGCCGCCGGCTGCCCGACCATAGACAGAGCCCCTGACCGCCGCCGTAATTGCCATGCTTTTGTTATGGTAAGCCATCGACAGCCGGCGTGAAAAACGCCGAATTTCCCATTACGCGACCTCGCGCGACGCCGCTAACGTGTGCTCCAACGGCAGCTCTCGGCGGCGTTGCGTGCGGCAAATGGAGCGGCAGTCGCGACGCCAGGCGAAAAAAGCCGCCCCCGCGACAATGGCACGTTGCTCCGGTCATTACTATCATTACGCGATCATGGCCCCACTTTCACCCGTGGCCACGCGCGCCAGTGAGCAAGTGGGTGCCTGATGTTTTGACAGTCGAGCAGACGCGTCGCTGGTCGTTTTGTCGTTAGTGCCGTCATAATAGCTGTCCTTACCGATACACGAGTGCAGACCTCCTGCGGGCCGGGAGGCGAGCCGCGGGATCATGCGCAACCGTCAACGCACCTCCTAATGGATTTGTTTTGCGACCTTCTCCCCTGTATGGACACCCTGTTGATTTTCCCGTCCTGGCCCGAGTGACGGTGGCGCGTTGTTTTCTGCGGGCGTGAGCTATTAGGGTCAGATCACCTTTTGGCGTGTGTCGCGCCGTCCAGATCCGGCCGGTGCTGATGGCAAGATACAGCCGTCGTCCCGTGCCGGAATCCGGACAGGTCGGTACCGGCCCACTGGGCGGCACGCTAATTGCGGTGTCACGCATCGGGATGTAGATGGCGAGGGAGGTGCTGACGGGCAGGAAAAAAGATCGCGGTCCGTCGTGCTCGGCTCTGGTCTCCTGTCATTCTGACGGGCCAGTATCGCTGCGGCCGCTCAACAAAGGCCGAGAGTCACACGCCACTCCGCGTATGGCTCCGGAAAAGGGAGGCCAGCTTTTTGCAGCCGAAGTCCATGTTTCGCCTGTTGACAAAGGCTGTGGGAAGACAGTGATCAAGATCCCTGCTGGAATGCGAGTCCGACCGATTTCCTACAGGACGGGGTGCTGATGGGGCGAGGGGAATACAGCCGACACTAATTAACCAGGACTGGCAGCGGGCGATAGGTCCCGCCTGCCAGGCCTGCCGATAGGTCCCGCCTGCCAGGCCTGCCATTCTGAAGCCAGATCGTCGTCATAATTTGTCGGGCATGAGGCTGTCTGGGGCCCTGTTATTTTTATCCATTTCGTTGATGCGTCCATCGCCATGAGTGGCGTAATTCGAGGGCGATTAAGAGCTCGGGTTGCTCTCTCATCACGCGTGGCCACCGGTCAGCTCGGCCTGCGTCTGTCGCGCAGGTGGGCGTAGGGAGCATGCCGGCGGCTGATGGCGGCGCGGCTGCCACCTGCCTCCCCTCTTCCGGGGGCAGCGCTGCCGGCTGGCCGGCCGGCGGCCCTGGCTCGCCGCTAGTAGTCGGCGACGCCGCACGGCGGCGCTGCCGTCGGCCGGCGCCGCAAGGTCGGCCGTCGGTAGGTGTCCGGTGTCGCTCCGACCGGCGGTGCGTGCCGCAGACTGCCGGATCGCCTCGCGTCGGCAGTATTTTGGTGCGCCAGTGCAGGTGGGCAGGTCCGGGTGGTGCAGCCGAGTGCTCCGATTTGTGTGTCGGCTGGTGTTGGGTGGTGCCGGCGCGTCGCGGTGCGTCCGGCCTCGCACCGACTGGGCCTCTGTCAGAATGGAGCTGGTACGGCCGCCGCGCTATACCGCGATGGTGCGCTGCAATTGCATGTGCTGCCTACGGTGAGTAGACGCGCTGCTGGCCAACGTATTGTGTCGATGGGGCGGAGTACTTACATGTGTGCGTGCTGTGGGTACACAGCGTGCTGTGGGTACATGTGTGCGTGCTGTGGGGGTACACAGCACACGCACACAGACACTCTGGTGTGGACGCCCATGCTTCGTCTGTTGACAAAAGTTCGGTATACACACTCCCATTCGACAACTTCACATTGTGTTTTTGCATGGGCTTGTGGTTTTTAGGTGGCACTTTCCCGTACATTCCATTTGGCACCAATGATGAATTTATGAAGCTAGGTGATACTCAAAGATTCCGGTGTGATTCCAGCACCACCATACTAAGACCCCTCGAATGGACATGCAGTCTGTTGTAAAATAGTTTTCCCATACAAAGTGGGCGAGTTCAGTATTCACAGCAGGTGGGTGTATATAAGCGGGAAATTTTCCAAAATCATTGGCAAGGAACAAATGGATTTGTATGCCATTCTTTCAGTCCACCCCAAAGGTCCATGTTAAGCCCAATTAACGGTGTGAAGATATGGGAGGCATGGTCCCCATACAGATATAGAAAGTTCCACCACTGAATATACATATATCCAGTGGCGAAACTTCCCATGATTTTCATGGGGACAATACCCCTTTCCCCTCTCCCCACAATGTTGCTGAGGCTAAATATGGAGCATATGGCGTTAACTGGAAAGAATAACCTATTCGCTTCATGCCAATCTTTTTCGGAATCCAAACTTATTTCACCGAAGGATGCATTGAATTGTTAAACACACTTCGAACATAGTGCTGCTTGCTCTGAACGTACCAGAAACTGACCGCAAAGTACAAAAAAAAGAATGACTTGTTGATGTCAGAAGTTCAAAATGGATGTTGGTATGCTCCACATCGTGGTGCCCCCAATTATTCATCTCAAAAGACGTGATTATAAGACATGAATCAAGCCCCGGTGGTATGCTCACCACAATGAGTGAAAGTAGGCCGGCCATACAAGCGCTAACCTTCAGCTTGCTCAGCTCACATGATCTGCACGAAAATGACAGTATAATCCGGACTTTTTAGGGCCTGAACACGGCTGGCCGTGTGGCACCTGAAAAGAAGTTTGGCACTTCCCGAACCGGAAAGCACTGCTGAGCAAGCGCACACCATAGCTCCCGCACAGAAGGAAAATTGCATACCAGGTCGTTGGGTATCCAGGCAGGCCCCGGTATGACGTATCACATTCTCCGAATCCCTGTCCGTGTCACGCGTGTCACCGGACCATGCGGCTGGCGTCGGTCTCGGTCTGGAACACGCTGCATGACTCATGCATCCGGCATAACTTATTTTTTTAAAGAGCAGACACTGCCTGCCGCTGCCTGGATCAGACCATCGGTGAGGGAAACACGAGCGATAAGTAGCTATGGCGAAACGCCAGGTTTTTGCGTTCGCAGGAGGAAGGGCTTCAGTCATTCCTTCGCGAATGCCTCGACAAATTTTGCGCGTGCTAATTCTGTGTTACGCCAAATCCTCGCCCGGAAACTAAATGTTGCGTCGAATTAATTGTATTCCATCATCTACTTCCACCTCGCACCAAGCTGCCTCCACGCCTATCAGTAGTCCATCCGCCCGGACACATGCGCCGGACCAGGGTCACCGTCAGCTTTTAGTCGTGGGAACGAGAAGGCGTGGGGCGTCCGCTATCTATGGAACAAGGCGCCGATAGCCGCGTCGTGACATCGCCCAACCCACGAAGCTCACTCCGAGTCTAACCGAGCGGCTCTGCTCACACCACTCACCACTACAGCATACCACGCCACTGGCGTCCGACAGCGGTGACCGTCGCTACAGGTGAAGGCCATGGCCGGCTCCGCTCACACCACTCACCACTACAGCATACCACGCCACTGGCGTCCGACAGCGGTGACCGTCGCTACAGGTGAAGGCCATGGCCGGCTCCGCTCACACCACTCACCACTACAGCATACCACGCCACTGGCGTCCGACAGCGGTGACCGTCGCTACAGGTGAAGGCCATGGCCGGCTCCGCTCACACCACTCACCACTACAGCATACCACGCCACTGGCGTCCGACAGCGGTGACCGTCGCTACAGGTGAAGGCCATGGCCGGCTCCGCTCACACCACTCACCACTACAGCATACCACGCCACTGGCGTCCGACAGCGGTGACCGTCGCTACAGGTGAAGGCCATGGCCGGCTCCGCTCACACCACTCACCACTACAGCATACCACGCCACTGGCGTCCGACAGCGGTGACCGTCGCTACAGGTGAAGGCCATGGCCGGCTCCGCTCACACCACTCACCACTACAGCATACCACGCCACTGGCGTCCGACAGCGGTGACCGTCGCTACAGGTGAAGGCCATGGCCGGCTCCGCTCACACCACTCACCACTACAGCATACCACGCCACTGGCGTCCGACAGCGGTGACCGTCGCTACAGGTGAAGGCCATGGCCGGCTCCGCTCACACCACTCACCACTACAGCATACCACGCCACTGGCGTCCGACAGCGGTGACCGTCGCTACAGGTGAAGGCCATGGCCGGCTCCGCTCACACCACTCACCACTACAGCATACCACGCCACTGGCGTCCGACAGCGGTGACCGTCGCTACAGGTGAAGGCCATGGCCGGTCTGGCGTGCCAACCCCTCCAATCCAGCCGGCACCATCTACCACTGTCCACCGTGCAGCGGTGCGCGCTGCCAACAGCTGGCACCCTGCCCTGCAATGTTCTGGTCACTGACAGCATTAGTCCGACACCCTGGGTCCCAATGTGGCGCTCAGGCTGGTGTAGGGCGGGGCGTTCAGTGTCCACTGTAGCGTGTCAGGCTGGCGCATGGAAGGGACGTCCAAGGTCCATTGAAGCGTGTCAGGCTGGTACGACGATATCCAAGGCGCTCAGGCTGGTATCCGATATCTGTGGCGCTCAGGCTGGTACGAGGATGAAAATTACATGGACCTTGGGTGGCGAATCAGGCTGGTATGGGGAGGAGACATCCAAGGCCCACTGTGGCGCTCCGGCTGGTAAGGAGAAGGGACATGGACGTCCAGTGGCTGGCACGGGGAGGGGACATCCAAGGCCCACTGCTGCGCCCAGACTGGTACGAGGAGGATAATTACATGGACATTCCGTGGCGTATCAGGCTGGTATGGGGAGGGAACGCTCAGATGCATGCTCTGACCCGTCGGGCTCGTACGGGAAGTTGACATCAGCGGCTCTACCCATCAGCTGTGCTATGCTGATGGATAAAGGTCTGGGCGCCTGCTGTGGTATTCAAGTAGATAGTGACGTTCTGGGTCGGGTGGGGAGGTATGGTAGTTCTGGTTGGCATTAGGGTGGTGGTGACGCCCGGGGATCTGCTGTGGGGTTCAGATAAAAATGGAGACATCCAAGGGCTCTGCATGTATGCTCAGATGAACATGGAGTGGCATCCCGGGCCTGCGCTGGCGTCCAGCGAACTCGTTAGCCATGCCAGTTCCAGAGTAAGTAGTAAATGTAGATAGTGCCTGTTGGAGCAGAGCTAGCGAAGCGGTCATGGGCGACCCTCATTAGATCATGCAGGATCGTTGGCTGGGCGAGTGAAGGTGAAGTATTTGGGCCAGCGACCATGCCCAGGGTGCGACCAGTGCAGTGGGGTGGATCAGCGGCTGTATGGACGTCTGTGCAGCGGTCGTAGTCTCTTCGGACCGGCTCCAGGTGGTGGCGTCACGCACCCAAAGGTCAAGTTCCGCAGTTGATGGTGGTGTTGGTGGGAGGGGGAGGGACTGCAGAGCTTGTCCGGCCGGTTGCTGCGTGGCGAAGGCTGTTGAGTGTCATTGTGGCGTTATCTAGATGGGGATATCGGGATAGACCTTCACAGTGTGGGTGTGGGACAGTATGGCTGGTGCGTTGGTGGCCGCTGTGTCAGCTCGGCTTTGTGTCAGTTCGCTGCTGTTTGTGTTCGCAGACGTAGTGCACAGCCGTGTCGCATTTCGTGAGGGCTCCATTTTGCAGACCGAATGCACGTGCTAAATCCAGCTCTCGGCTCCCCTCCACGGACGAAATACGTGCCGACTAACGAGCGTAGCGGGGCAGAGATTGCCGTGTGCAGGAGTGTCGCGCTCACGCCGGCCGGTTCTCGGCGCCCGTCGTGGGAGCGGCACGGCCGCACAAAGACAGTTCAACGTCCGGATGCCGGAGCAGTAGTGCGCCGCCGCGGTATGCCGGGAATGCGGGGCGCGGGCGCGGGCGCGGCGGCCGGCCGTGTCTTGGTCTGGGCGGTTTCTCAGCTGCGTCCGCCGCTGCGGCCGCCACTGGTGGCCGACCGCCGGAAAGGGGTCGGTTGGCCGTCCGAGACACGAAGCACCGGCCGGCCGGATGTCTGCTGACAAAGCATCGGCCGACTACCGCCGGCCGGCCGGTCGTGTGCCAGGTGGGGACGACAGCCACCTGCCCCGGGCCGGCGCAGCACCCAACGTCGGCTCGCTTTTGAACGTCGCGCACCGGCCAGCGTGTCGTCGGCGAGATGAAGCTGAAACATGTCGGCTGACGATCTGCGTTTCCGTTTCAGCATCCGTGCTTCGGCCAGGTCGGGACAGCACTCGCGCTCCAGCTCGCGCGACGACCTGCCGCCGGAACGGCCGCCCAAGAAGCCGCACCTGCGCGCTCTCAGCGGCGGCGCCGTGCCACAGGTGGCAGCACCGTCGCACCACCAGGTGCTCGTGCCGTCGCCGGACGAGGCGGCGCCGCCGCCCAGTCGTCCGCCCAAGAGTCCCTGTATCCGGAAGCCGGCGATGCCGGAGCCGGCGCGGGCCTGCTCGCCCGACTTGCCCCCACCCCCTCCGCCGCCGGCGGACGATACCCTGAGCCTCAGCGACGAGCCTCTGCCTCCGCCGCCGGCGGCGGCTGCGGCTGGTGCCATGCTGGAGCCGTGTTCACCAACTGGCTCTGACCGAGCCCCGGCGTCACCACCAACGTCAGTTGCAGCCGTACAGCCTCCTCTGTCGCCGACGATCACATCGCAGGGGTGAGTACCGTGCCCGCCGCGATGTGTGATGGGCGCCCTCTGAGGGTCCCAGGAGAGATGGTCACCGTTCCCACCAATTGTGAGTACCGCCACTGCGGAGTGGGTACCCTCTGAGGGTACCAGGACAGCGGCAGCCGCTCCCAGTAGGAGTGAGCAGTGTCTCCGTGCGCATGAGTCTTTGGAGGTGAAATCGCCCTTACCAAGAGCAAGTGCCATGGGCGCAAAGTGACCCTTTGATGTCGACGCGCCCCTAAACTCCAATCCACCACCACCAGGAGCAAGTGCCGTCGCTGAACCCCCGTCCCCACAAGGTAGCATCGTGTGGGCATCAAACATTCATCGACATTGACGGATGGCGCTAAAAACAGCATGTCAGGTAATATGTCCCATCCGACCATAACAGAGTGGTCCTGAAAGAAACCTGCAGTTAATTCGTCGGGAAGCTAATATAGCCATCAATGCATGTATAATTATGTGAGAAAGAATACAGAAATGTTTTCATCCAGCACCGAGGCTCGTGCATGATTTGACCAAGGAAAACTGTTGGAAAATGTGTCCGCATAAAATTCATAAAATTCTGCTCATAAATCCAAAGAAAACACCGTCGTGTTTAGTTAACTATTCTATTCCATTCACTCTACAAAGTATTCACTCCAGCAAAATATAGATCAAAATTAGTCGGCCGCTGCCGTTTCGCTTGGCCACAATGTACCGAAGGCGACACCGGAGCACAAAGTCCAAATCCACAGCTTGACACCGTGTCAACACGGTGCCAGATCCAACAGCTTTCTCCCGTGCCACACCAAAAGCTCTTCTCTCAACCCATCCGGAAAATGACACGTCATATCACGCATGCGCAGTGAGCGAACGAAAACTCTACGTCATTTCGGGTGCCAAATCTAAAGGATTACCTCACGTCTTACCAGTAGCCCTTTCCGCACCACAAGGAATTATCTACAAGCGCCCACGCACAACCGACCGCAGCAGAAGACAGCTAATTACAAAGTCCACCACTAGATGGCAGCACATATGGACCGGCAGGTCACAGAGAGCCGGCCAGGCACCGCGCACACATATTTCTCCACAAAACCCATGAGATAGAGGTCGGTGAATTAATCCATGCTTGAGCTGGTTAAACTGTAGTCACTTCAGGGCCACGTTCCGGCAGCCAAAGGCACAGCCTGCCCCCTCCCCCTTAGCACCCAACAATACACTATACTAAATTTTGATATTTTCACCACGCAAGACGAAAAATTTTAGTCCGTCGGAAGCTTTGTTTGATTTATCGCATCTTTTTTTTGGTCGCCCCCCCTCCCCATTAGGAAAAACATGCCTGTGCATTTCCGGCAGCAGTGGTCCTGCTGGGGTATGGGTTCGAACTTAAATTCATCAGGTCGTGATATGTACCTTGTATGGTTGCATGCAGGTTGTTCAAGCATCCGTCACGAAGCATGTTTTGCTGCCAAAGTATAATCCGCGCGTGATGACCACTTAGCTGGACCACAGTTTGATTCGAGACGCTCACTGGATCACTGCCGGTTCACATTTGCGCGCGCCTGAGCGAGCCGCTCCGCCCCGTAATGGCGCGTTCTTTCGCGTCGCCGCGCGTGTCTTTGTCCGCGCCAAAATCGGGACACTTCCTGGTTCACGTGCCACCCGACCGAGGCGGCCTCCGTCGGACGTTGTGGGAAGCGACCTGTCCGCCCGACGCTGACCGCCGTGACGGTACGCCGTGACGTGACGTGACGAGTCGTGGCGGCCGCGGCAGGTCGGCTGGGAGACGGCCGCGGCAGGTCGGCTGGGAGACAGCCGCGCCAGGTCGGCTGGTAGTCGACCCGGCGCCTACCTTTGTGCGCCGTCGGCCGGCCGCAACTCGAGACACATCGGCCGGCCGTGTTTGCCCGCTTTGTTTGCGCGCTCTATTTGGGGAGAACGCGACACTGTCTGTGCCGCACAGCCGCCGCGCGAGCTGTGCTTCTGTCGCGCACGCGCATACACGCAGAATGAGCCGAGGAATGCCAAGGACGGAGACGGCGGCGCCGTGCTTTGACAGGCCCTGTTGACGGGGCTTCATTCTGACGGGCCTGCGAGCCACACACCTCCCGAGCATCGCCAACTGCCGAGTCACGTCGTCTGCGCTAGATTGTGAAAGTCGTTACCGTCTGCGACGCACGTGGAGCTGCTGTGCGGCGTCGATCACGTTCGGCGACAGACCATCAGCCCCAGACTGTTGCCACATCACGAACAGCACACGAGCCCCACGTATCTGCAGGTCGTGGTATTCGCACTGATCCATGTTTATGAGACTGGGTCGGCTCTCGCAATAGGCTGCATACGTCGCTCGCGCTGCGGAGACTGTGGCGAGTGAACAGTCCGGTATCTGGAGACTGCATGGTGGCATGTGTGTCAAACACCGGGCGTGTGCTCGCCTTTTACGTACATGTTTGATTCTACTTCAATAGGATGTATGGCAAAGGCTACGGGATAAGTGCATTTAGTTTATTGTGGGCCAATACTTGCATTAGCTATGGCAAGATATGGGATCTACTCAGGTTTAAACAAAAATGTATTTGTATGTACGGCGGAGGACGATAGAAATGGGAGGCTAGGACGTGTATTAAAAAGAATGATGCGGTTGTTTTGAAGCCACGAGTGCACGTATACTCCGCACTCGTTTAGCAATAAACACGGTCCTATTATAAGTGTGCGAGCCATCGCAGATCATCATGAGCTTATGCTGAAGATGGCGAAGATCACTCTGAAAAAATACATCAACATTATTTTGTACCATAAGATCAGAAGATGGCACATTGCAAGTGTGTAGATAATGCTTTTCGCATTATGCAATGTGTTCATCTACGTTGCAAAATTGTGGGACACTAGGCCGATTCCATAGGGTGCCATCTTAAATACAACGTACGTTTGGTCAGAAACGACGACTTAATGACCTATCTAAACGTATATGAACGTTACCTTGGACAAACGCTTCATTTATCGCGTAAGTTGGTAGCACCAACAGGTGTTGGCTGTCTTTCTTTATTTTATTTTGTGCCTGGTGCTATATAGTCATATAGATCTTCACTCTGTAACCTTGGATTGGTGAGGTATAATTGACAGACTGTAAGGTGGAACGATGATATATGCGTGTGCGTCTGTTTGTGATTCCCGTTGGTACTATCCACTATATGATCTTTTTACGTCAGTTCAACATGAACATTTGCGTTATGCAGCACATTTGTTTTTCAGCAACAAATATTTAAAATATGGTATGGCAGTTCCGAATGATGTAGCTAAGTGATCATTCATTGGCTTCGATCGTTATCCTAATGCGCCGAAATATATTCATAGGCTCAACCTGCAGTTTTTTTTTGCATGCCAAAGCAGATTTTGTTCTTCCACATTGTCTAAAACGTACTACTTACACTCCGCATTACGATATGTGGTGTTGGTACTGTGACCTTCAGCGCTTTGTTCGGAGACTATGACTATGATAAGAACTGCACGCTCTCCTTCGTTAACCTCCCTAACCCTTCTAACCCTTAATGCTGCTGCTGTTCCGAAAACCCCATCAGCTCGAGCACATTGGATCTGGTCGTGGGTGTTGCCTTGTATCCCGCTTTGTAAGTTTCCAAGTGATCTGATTTGTAAGTTTCCAAAGTGATCTGAACGGGGCCTACAAACGCGAGTTCCGTGCTGAAGGGTGACAAGTGTGTCCATTATACCATGCACACCGAGGCGTATCTGTCTTTTCTTGGACGTCTTGCAGCTGTCGACGCATTCGTAAAATACATTCTTCCGCGGATAATGATGGGAATCGATTTCTATGATGATGGGAATCGATTTCTATGACGAGGCAGTTTTGTTACTATCAAACAAAGTTACTGGTGTCCCAAGGATCTTGAAGCTCAACGGTGCGTATGCAAACAAAACTGAAATGCAATGAAGTACATACAGTTTGGCTTAGAGGACTTACAAGAGTGACTTTGGATGCCTTGGTATCAGAGGGTGTCAAATTATCGTCAGATTAACGAAACAGCTTTCCCAAAATGCGGTTTGTCGTGACGTTAACTTTGGTTGTTATCAGGTCGGCTGATGAATACAATGGGTCTGCATATGAAGGCTTGTGCAAGGCGTCCAATGTGTGTTATTTTAAACAATTTATTAATCAAGATGATTGCACTCCAAGCGCCCTTCTTCATCCGCCGACCCCTCCATCTTACGATCAGTCAGATTATCATCAGATGAAATGGTGTATTATTAACTATGCACCAAAAATCCTCATCAGGATTGTGAGAAGGATTTCAAGACTAGAGACGTCGATTGTTCCTAAACAGCGTCTATAAGCATTGCATAAAGTGTCCGTACATATACCCAAGTATGACGCGTCTTCCCTTCGTAGTGTCCAAGCCGATGCCTATTCATGCGCGAATTTCCCTATCCAAGGTGCGTTGTAATTCAGTGTGCTGTAGATTGCAAGCATATTATTCTACTACATGTGTAACTGTGCGCTGAGCAACAATCCGCGCCATCTCCCGACCCTGACAGGTCACCAACACAGACTGGTAGCCAACAGTGGGCTCGAGCGTAGTAGTGTAGCAACGCGGTGCTGACCCGTGTCGCCCGTGACAGTAACGTCACGGACCAACAGACCAGCGGAGTAATGGTCAGTTCCCGGGGCCGTGCATGTCACATGTCGACATGTCGTGACATGACATGGCATGACCGTACATGATAGTGGCCGCGGCCAACAACACACTCGGAGAGAAGCACAGAAGGCATTTCCACTGCCTTAGAGGAAAATGTCCCTTTCTCCCATAAGCAGCTGGCGAATGCCAAAGTTCTGACGGCGGAGCGCAGACGCCGCCAATAGCGCGGAAGCCACCTGCTGAGTCGACAGACGTCGTCGTGTCGGGTTCCGCTCCGGTCGTCTTACAACGGCCGCGCCGACCCCCGCTGCCAGCCCCGGCGTCTGCACTTCTGCAACGCCCCGAAAACGCCGCCGACAGCGGGTGGGGATTCAGCGCGCCGCCGCCCAGGCCGCCGGCGCGCTGCGTCTGCACTGAATGCCGCCATGGGAGTCGGCCGCCGGAGCCGCAGAAGAGCGTTGGAGACCGTTACGGAGAGCGGCGGAGGGTGGGTGTCGTGTAGGTGCTCTCGGTTCAAACGGGCCTCGTGAGACGGGTGACAGTGCACGTGCCGTGACGTGACGGATGGAGGGGGTGCGAGTGCCGCTGGCGATCGGCACCCCACCTCGCCGTCGCCGTCGCATGACCATGGACAAGATCAAGATGATGGTGCTACAGTGAGTATGCAATGTACACTCGAGTTAGGTGTATGTAGTCGCTGGAGCGGGTCTGACCAGCTGTCGTCCATGGTGGACAATCCAGGTCAGTGCGACCTTGGCAACCGGATGGCCGGACGTAGTGACCTCAGCACGGTAGCTGGCGATGCGAGCGCCTGGCTGTCGTGCTCGTGGGACCATTGCTCGCGAACAGGTTCGAGAGGTCGCAATAAGTCGGATAATCTGTCGCGCCGACCGCGTTTGCAGGTCTGGTCAGTGCGCCACTACCTCGTGACGAACTGACAGACGATCGGCTTGGCCAGGTCAGATCGAGTTGAGTCAGGGCGAGCAAAGCGTAGTCATTTGTCGAGTCGAGTCGAATCGAATCTATTCGACTCGGGAGTCCAGTCGACTGGGGCCAGCCAGGCCGTGCCGAGTCGAGTCGAGCCGAGCCGAGCGGAGCCGAGCCGGGCACAGTTGACCCGCGTTGAGTCGATTCGCGGCGGGCAGAGCGGGGCCGATGCGGGTGGACCGCCCCCATTGGGTGCGCGGCTGACCCGGTTGAATGTCGCCGTATTGCGACACACCGCGACGCTGCCGACCAGCCCTGTTGGTGGTCACCTCCCGCACGCCACCTGGATTAATTTAGCGTTAAGCCGCGCTGCCAATTCGGGTTAACGGAGGGCGCAGATTAGGATCGGCGTTGCGAGAGTGATTGAACTCCGGAAAAGATCGTGACCGCTGGTAGCGATCTTCCAGCCGCGTTTTTGGCAGTTCCTGGCAGGTCTGCCCGCCATAAGGACAATATGATGTCGAGCAAGCGTTATGCGGTGCAGTCCCTCTCCCTCACGATATGCCTCCCTGCTCTCACTCCGTCTCGTTCGTCAAGACATGCCAACGCCCAGATCAATGCGTCATCACGTTGCGAAGAGACCGATATGACTGGCCCCAGCCGTGACCATGACTGGACCTAATAGCGGCGATGGTGGCGTGCCGCGAGGCAGTTCAGCACGCTTCAGTGAGGGTCTCTTCCGCTCCGTCGCTCTGCTTCAGTCCTCCAGCACACTAGCCGATGTCCTGTGCCCCGAGGTGCTGTGAGGCCGATTCGCTGTTGGGCGTTAAGAATCCTCCGAACCCGGCCTCCCAGAGCCACTTGATCCGTTCTCACAGAGTCACCCAACCCGGCCTCCTAGAGTCCCCTAACCAGGCATCCCAGAGCCACCACCTGACCTGGCTTCTTCGAGCCACCTGACACGGCCTCCCAGAGTCGGCTAACCTGGCCTCCCAGAGTCGGTTTGCCTGGCCGCACGGAGCTTGTACAGCACTACTGGCTCCCGGCTACGCAGAATCTCTCGTCGAGCTGTCTATCATGGCTTGTCCCCGGCTGTCCTCGGCTACTTGTGTAGATTCGTCCTCTTCGTCCGACCGGAACGGCTCGTCCTCGTCCACCCAGCACGGCTGGTCGTTGCCACATACTGCGGTCCGTGTCGCTCGACTTCTTGAGCGTGGGTCGACTATTTGAGCTCTGCCGACTCTGGTGGCAATGTTCGCCTTGAGTGGCTCGCGCACGACGACCGTTACGGTAAAGACGGGCATTACAGGCGCCGGCGCGGCCGCACGAGTCGCCGCACCTGGCCGCACGACGTGACGTGACGTGACGTGACGTGACGTGATGGGCGGGGCGTCCTCTCGACGGGCGGTGTGGCGTCCCGGCAATGTGAGCCAGATCGGCTGTCGGATTGGTCTGATATGGGTGAAGCTGGCTGTCGGGCGTGTCTGATTGGGGCGGTGTCTGGTGTTCGGGCATCTCCGATGGTGTCAGATGATGCCAGACATCTGAGATGCTGGCCCGCTTAGAGACTGGCACTCTCAACTCCGCCGCCAGCCGACAGTTGATGGCCTGATGGAGTGGCATCGGCACCGTTTCCGCTCGAGTATTTGTGTGGTTGATCATTGCGGTGTAGGATTGACATGGGAAGTTCAGATATTTTGCGAGGAATGTCACCTGGCCGCCCGCAATATATGCGCCATGAAACTAGAATAATCAACGGCCAATCGATCAGAATTAGCACCCAGATACTGGCAGCCAGCATGCGGGTATTCAGGACTTAAATGCGGACGATAGGCGATCTCAGTAAAGGATTCGGTGCGCTCGAGCAGCTGTGCCAGTCTGTGAGCTTGCAAGATAACTGGTCCTGTAGACTTGCGAAGGAACTGGTCTGGGGTTGCAGGTGAACGGCCGCCCTGTACATGACCGCCTCGCCAGTCGCTCTCTCCGCCACCGAATGGTGTCATCGCGGCTGACTGCAAACGCGCTCGGAAATGCAAACCGCACATCCCCGGTACACTGCCGCCGCCCTCCGTCTGGGTAATGAGCGCGTTGCCGTCTGCCCCACTCCCCTTCCCCGTCGTCCAGTATGAGCGCACTGCCACCTGCTCCACTTCCCATTTCCAGCCGTCCATTCTGGCTTACGTACAGCCGCAGGTCATTCGGGACTGTCGGTCTAGCGCTGCCGCAATGTTGCTAGAACCGTCGTAGCAGGACATCCCTCTTAAAGTCGCATCGACGGTGCGACACGTCTGGGCGCCGATCCGGACGGCGCTGATCCGGACGGCGCTGCTGTCGCTCGGCGGCATTTTCGGCCCGCGGGCCACCGCTGATGCGCGGTCATGTCGAACTGACCACGTCACGTGATCAGGGGCATTGCGCCATCAGCGGCCGACCTCGTCGGCGGCGGTGAACCCACCGGCCGCGCCGGTCGGCGCCACTCACCCGAGCGCGCCGGCGGCGACCTTGCGGCGGCCGCGGTTTGGTTTCCGGCGGGCGGCGTCGGCGTCCGCCGGTAGTCGGCGATTCGCCGTCAAAAACGGCCGTTACGCGCCGAACGCGCCGTGGCGACGCTATTGTGCGGCGCCGTCGCGCCTGGTGTCCCGGCACGTCCCGGTGCGGTACCGAGCAACGCCTTTCTCAGTCGGGGAACGGGCCGGGTGGTGGCCCAGCGGCTGCGGTCGCCGCCGCCGGGTGGCCGACCGACCGGCGCCCCAACCGGCCGATCCACCCGGTTACAAAACCGCCCGTCCTGCCGTCGCGGTGGGGGGGGGGTAGAAATGACTGGGAGCCGGTACGGTCCGGTCCGGTTCGTCGGCCTGCACACGTGACCCTAGTGTCTGGGACTGGGCCGTGCGGCGGCCTTCGGGGACGTTCACTGTCGGCCGGTTCGGCTAAAATACCGGCCGGAATGTCACGCGCACCGCCGACGCGTCCTTTTTGCAGCCGGGTAATGGCCAGGTGTGTTGCGGCTGCGGCTGCGGCGGCGGCTGCCGCTGACCTTACCGCACGTCCGTGTGTTCAGCTGGGTCGGGGTCGGGGCGCCGGCCCATACTGGTGGTGCGGATGTCGTGATCGTGACTGTGAATAACCGGCCGGCGCGGCGACCTTCTGGAGCCACATGCCCGGCCAAGACTTTGCTCGCTTGGTTCGACTGTGGATACTACCGGGATGCTGCCAGTGTGAAGAGAATGAAAGGTTCCACTTTCTGACATGGGTTGGGGTGGGGGGGGAGGGGGAGCGGGCTCCTCGCCTCCCTGCGTCGAAAACGTCCCCTACTCTGAAGTATTGCGGCATGGCGTTGTTTTCTCACACATAGCTGGGCGCCAAATAACCCTGTAGCCGGCGCGCACTTAAACCCAAACAATCAATCAATCAATCGTATGCATAGCTGTTCCGTTTTTGCGACCGCATGACCTGTGTGAACATCGGCTGACTAATATAACTGTGTTGCTGTTCGCGGGATTTCCCCCTTCGCAGCCGGTATAACCACGACCCTGACGTCAATTGTAACCGTATCGGAGCGCGTGGACCACCAACGGTGGTGTATGCGCGCCCGAGCGACCCTCGCATCCTTCAAGTCCACCCACGTACCGTTCGCGGTCACCTTAGGCGTTTGCACGCTGATTACGCCGCATTGATACAAATGTGTGGCCGGTCGGCCAGGCGAGGTCGGCGCTGTTTTTTCCCAGTGCGTGACGACATTGTTGACGTCGATGCTGATGACGTCATTGTTGATGTCGACCGAGTGTATGGGCCTCTGATGGACGAGTGGGAGGGGCGGATGAGCGGTGTCCTCCCTGCCGGGTGGGTGGATGATGCTGCCCCTCGCTCACCGTGTGCGGTCGCGCGCCGACGCTGTAGCGCCTGAGTCCGTCAACGTCGCCACGCATCCGTTCCGCATGCACTTTGCGTGATCACCAACCCTTATTTGATTATATCCGAGCTGGACTTCTTCGCGTACGCCCATCGCATACACACATACAGCCTAAGCGTGGGCCGATCGCCGCGATATTGTCTGGTCGAAGCGCCTTAAAGCCCAAACAACTAACTAATTGACCGTTCGCTGCTTTTGGCTTCTGTTTTATACGTATCTACAGTAGAGGTCTGACGGTACAGTTAACTGTTTCGGTAGTAGGAACATCAAACCTGCACCGACTCGTGCCTCACTGTACCCACGCAGTATTCTGCCCGCCCATTTTACTCCCACCCGCCTGTAGTATGGGCCTGAGATCTGCACCGACTCGTGCCTCACTCTCCACCCACGTGGTATTCTTCCGGCCATCCTACCCCGACCCGCCTGAAGCGCCTGCAACCGCTCTGTGCGGGCCCTGGCTCACGTGCTCAGATCGTCACGTGATCACCAGCTGACGACCACCTCTCCCGACAGGACGTACCACAAGGACTCGTACATGGCGCACCGTCGTGACTGGAAATTCGGCTACGAGGGCCGCTACCGACGCACCATGTCTCCGTCGCCGCCGGCGCAGCGCGAGGCGGTGTCGCCGCCGCCCGCGGCCATCGGCCGCAGCGTGTCGTACGCGGCACCGCGTACTGACGACGCCGGCACGCCGCGCATCAAAGCATCCACCAGCGCCAGCCGGCTGACAGAGGCCACCAGCAAAGGTACGCCACAGACTCGGTTGATGCATAGTGAAGTACTCAGCAGGAAGACTAGAGCGGCGATCAAGGTATACTAGAACATCAGCCCAAAGTACTGAGCTTTGATAATCGGGCACGAATTCACCGTGCATCCCTCCATTTCGTTAAATTAAGTTTTTGCGGTGTTGTTAGGTTTGAAAAGTACGTCGTATATTTTGTAATGCAAGCGATACACTCCTGCAAGGTACGTTCTGGGTTGCGGTCCCAGCGTAATGGCAACAGGGATTCGCTGTAGACCTGTAAGTACGTGTATGTCTCAAAATGCTCAAAGATGGTGATCATAATATTTGACATTTGTTAATGTGGACAAACATTTGTTTCTTGTATAGCTGCAGTCGGTACTTTTGCAATTCCAAATAATAATTTTGTATATATATATATATATATATATATATATATATATATATATATATATATATATATACCGTACCAACAGAAGTGCCACATTTAAAATCAGCGTCCATTGTTCAGTGTCTGGCCAGCAAAGGCTCCGAGTAAAAGAGCTTAGATGAAGTATGACCGTAAATGGAACCGGTTGCTGACCGCAAACTCCGGTTGAATTAGGCGTAGATCCTCCGCTGGTGGATGATGACAATAGCTAGCGACGCCACCAGTCAGTCCTTCACACACGGCTGTGCCAATGCAGAGAGACGCAGTGGGGTCCGGTCACCGAAGGGCGTTGCCAGTAAAAGTCCACCTGTTTGAAGTCGGCCTCTCAAGAAGGGTGCCGGCGAAGGCAGGCTGACTCGCCGGTAAATGTGTACGACGTGGGACGAGTGAGCCATCGTGGTGGTCCGGGCGGGTTGAGATGGTGGACGAATGGCGAAGGGAGGTTGAAACAGTGTCTCGTGGGATCTGATTTTGTGCAGATACGGGCTGGCGATGACTGTACAATGCGACCATCTGTTCGGAGGCGACTGTTGACGGCATGGGAGAGAGCGGTGGGAAGTGGGCTGCTAGGGTAGATCTGGTCTGGCAGTCTGGGTCCTATCATGTCCCCGCCCACAAACCCTCTAAACACAGCTGGCCGCGTCTAAGCACACCACTACCAGAGCCCCTATATTGCACTCTTTAACCCTACTACGGACGCCCCAGATTCGTCCATCGATTGTCTCTCCTTTGGCTCCTTTGGCTCACCATTTCGGTTCCATGGTTTGCCATGCTACTCCCATGTCACTTCCCACACAATCCTGGGAAGCGATGGGTGCTGCGCCTTTGTGAAGTCTAGGATGGCGCCGCCGAGCCACGTGGACATCACGCTGGCACAAAGAATGGCGCGAGAGCCAGCCCAACGCATTGACAGTGGAGGAGCGAGCAGAAGAGAGATGGGCCGCTGAGTCTGCGGCGCTGCACGTGGGAAAGTTTCCCCAGCTGAAAGTATTATGTGACCGCATCGTCCCGAGCGACTGTGCGTCTACTTGTTCAGTGTGTATCTGAGCCTACTGACCCCATCGATTTTCTCATCTGTGGAAGTTACTTCACACAGAGCGCATACTTCGCCCATGCTCCACCGTCCCTCACGTGCTGGAATCTCGCTAACAATGCCCCGGATCCTCCGGGCCAGGCGACATTCTGAGGAATCGGCAGTATCTCCGACGGCCTAAATTTTTAATCAACTCCCGGATGCTCTGATGATTGCTGACGATAAGAGGAACGAGGTAATTGCCGTGGGTATTGGCTCTAACGGCGGCTACGGCTAGAACACTGCCGGGGAGCGTTCCAACCTGGCTCCAGATGCGACTTTCTAGCTATAAGCCGGCGACTAATTTTGCAATTTGACAGCGACTCACTAATTACCTTTTGGTGTAACGTGCAAGTCCCTGAAGCGAGCAGAATGTGGCAGGAGGTTGGCAGGCGTGCCGTCTGGTCACAAGCTGGCGGAGGCTGCGTCGGTCTTTGTCCTCCTGTGTCCGGTTGTGCCCTGTAGCCAATCAGTAATCGCGGGATTATTGCGGACGGGCATGTGAAACATAGTGTAAGCGATGTGTCTTAGCGCGTAAATACGTGTAAGCAGGGAGATCGGCACGGCCGCCACAGAGGCCCCAAGTTCAGCTCAGCCCAGTCCGGCGTGATGGTGAGCTCAGCCCAGTCATGTTCTCGCTGTGCGACTGCTCGTGCGGCCGCGCCCATGAGAATCCGTGGGTAAAATCGGTGTCAGTAAGTGGTCGTGTCCGTTTTCAGTTGGCTGGCGACCGCGTCTGAATGTGTCAGCCGTTGGGCTTGTCCTCGCTCGGACTGTACACCCGCGTACAGTCCCGAACACTGCCCACGCCTGCCTCCTCCATCTGGCTAATCTCCGATACCACAGTCCACTGAGCCACAGCGCCGACCGATCTCTGTGAGCTCGCGGCGTTGGCCGACTGTGCAAACTTATAAGTCCATTAAGCTTCCTTTTGAGAGCCTGCCGCCAGGTTGGACTTCGTATGGCTCACCGTCCCACTATTCTTTAAGCGGCAGACAGCACGTGCGGCACTGCTGTCGTGCGTGCCACGAGCGTCGTCGTGTGCCAGGTGCCACAGCTCTGCGGCTCGTGTATATGGGTCGCCCGGCAACCCTCGTTGGTCGTGCGATAGGCCGCGGGCCACCTGCGCGGCGAATGGCCGATGCACGTGGTCGAGGCGCGATCCCACCTGCCCCACCCGCGAACTCCCTGTCCCTGTTTAGCCACTGGGAAGTGGAGAGGCGCGTTTCGATTAAGCACTTCCCACAAACCGGGCTGGTGGCAAATCATTCTGCAGTGGTGTCGTCCCATTGTTGACTCTCAGCTTCGCTCTTGTTTCGCTCCTGGGTTTTAACATTCGGTGCACTGTCTCTCCCTCCCCATCGATAGCACAAACATTGCCTTCTTGTGGGCTTAGCGTCCGTCAGCACCGCGGACGGCATCGCTGTCCATTATCACCGTATTTTCTCGTGAAAACGTTCCCCCGTGAAATCCTGACGCCGTGACACGATCGGTAGGCGTGGGAGTTATTCACCCCGTATAGACACTGCCGATAGCTCTCTCTCTCTCTCCCTCTCTCATCTCGGTGACTTATGACACCTCCATCCTTCCTGTGGTTTCGGACTCCACTTCTCGACGTGTCGCGGCGACTTTCCCTTCCTCTCGGTTCAACAAACGGAGTGTTGACGAGGGGCTTCTTGCCTGAAAGCAAATCGCCAGTTCCATTCACGTCGAGCGAAGCCCTGAACAGCTCGGCTCTAGCTACCATGACATGGTGCCGCGCTAATGGTCAAAGCGTCGAAAAGCAATCTGACTATTTGATGTGGCACTTAGTGCCACTGTGTTTACAGTTTGGTGATGATACCTCACCGACACCCCGGACTGTTGTCTTTGACCATCATTTCTGACGGTGTCTGCTGACTGTCGCATTGAACCATCACCCTCGACTGTCGTCTCCGTCAGTCACCTGTGATCACCACCTCTTACTTTCACCTCTGACCGTCTCACATCTTCATCTTGAAGCCTCGTCCCTGACGATCGCATCTGTCACCCCTGATCTTTACTTTTGACCGTCAACCCCGGTTGCAACTCCTGACCTCCACATCTTGCCATGACCTCTGACCACCACATCTGACCGTTGCATCTGACTGCCATGCTTCACTATCGCCCGACCATCACATCTGGGGGTCACATTTGACCGTCACATCTGACCATCACATCTGACCGTCACATCTGACCGTCACATTTGACCGTCACACCTGACCGCCACATCTGACTCGCATTTAACCGCCACCATCTGACCGCCACCATCTGACCACCACCATCTGACCACCACCATCTGACCACCACCATCTGACCACCACCATCTGACCACTACCATCTGACTGTCACATCTTACCGCCACCATCTGACTACCACCATCTGACTACCACCATCTGACTACCACCATCTGACTACCACCATCTGACTACCACCATCTGACTACCACCATCTGACTACCACCATCTGACTACCACCATCTGACTACCACCATCTGACTACCACCATCTGACTACCACCATCTGACTACCACCATCTGACTACCACCATCTGACTACCACCATCTGACTACCACCATCTGACTACCACCATCTGACTACCACCATCTGACTACCACCATCTGACTGTCACATCTGACTGTCACATCTGACTGTCACATCTGACTGTCACATCTCACCGCCACCATCTGACTGTCACATCTGACTGTCACATCTGACCGACACCATCTTCCGGCAGTGGCCCGCCAGCCGAGCACCACCGTGGTGTTCACCGACGCCGAGCTGCGCGCCTTCCGAGCGCGCGAGCAGCGCGCCAAGGAGCTGCTCACCGACACCGGCTCCGAGGACAAGGAGAACGTGCGCGAGCCGAACGGGGCGCTGCTGGAGCCCGTGTCGCACCCGCGCCGCCAGTACAGTCTGGAGCTGCTGAGCCGGCCGGCGGCCGCCGAGCCGGCACCACCGGCCAGGCACGGGTCGCCGCCGCCCGTCTACCGCTCGCCCATCGCCGACGCCAAAAACGAACGCTTCTCCGCCTACAAAAAGTACAGCGAGATCAAGCCAAACTGTAGGCCGGTGGTGTTGCCGGCAGTGCCGACGATGCCGACACCGGAGGCGACGGTCGGCCCGAGCGAGCCGACGGCCGACGGCAGCGAGCCTCCGCGGATAGTTGCCAACGGTGAGGACCGGCTGGCCGGCGAGTCGTCCGTGTCGCCGCCGCCTCCGGCCACGCCGCCCCCGCCCCCGCCCCCGAGCCCGCCGCCGGCGCCGGCGCCGGCGCAGCTGGGCCGCGCCAAGCTGCCGGAGGAGATCGAGTGCGAGCGGCTGTCGCGCGTGTTCGTGTCGCGAGCCGCAGTCGACAACAAGCTGCAGAATCTGCTCGGTGAGTACCGGCCGCCGCCCGGTGGAATCGCACCGGCCTATCAGCTGTTCACTACCTGTTCACCACCGGCTGGTGTGATCTGTGATAAATTTGTCTCCGAGGAGTATGTCTGCTACTCGTTCGACGGTATAGCAAAGCAAAGCTTCAAAAAGTGAAATGCAATCGGTTTTATCGATGGAAAAAATGTCGTTCAACAAAATGGGTGATACACATTTCACGCGCAATCATGTACATCGAGGTAAGCTGTGCTGTTTTCCAGTTCAGACATCGTGTATATTTGAACCCTTAAACCTACCCCACGTAGCCTTATGTTACGATCTACATTATGTTGCAGGAACTGCGGAATATGTCACAAAAAATCGTCACCTAAAACATATATCGCGTCACACCGCCTTGCACTGACGCCGATGGCGCCTGACACATGGTTCTTTTTGTGACATGTTTTTAAAATTTTGATTTGAATACACCGAGGTTTCAGTTCCCTGGTCACCGGTGTGTGGGCGGACCAAGGGATGACGAAAGGGACAAAAAGCCCGAAAGCCAGTCCCGGGTTGTTTTTGTCAATGTAGTGAGCGTTAAGCTAAAAGTATGACTGGGTGTCGGCTAATATAGCACCGTTTCAGGACGAGTTGAGTGACATTGCCTGATGGGGAGCGTGAAAGAGTGCTTGGTGTGAGTGGTCAGAGTGAGAGCGCACGGGTCCGGTTGTGTATCCTACCTGCCGTCGCAAAAACCAGCCTGCCGAGCTGGGCGTACCCGACCTTGATAGAAGACGGCGCCATATTGAAAGGCCGGCCGCTCATTGGCCGATGTAGGTCAGTTTTTGAAGGCTGATTGCTGTCTTTAAACCGCGCGATGAGACCTGGCCGGCCACGGAGGCGGCGAACGTTTTTGCGAGCGCCACCGCGCCGCCGCGTGTCGCCCGTGCGCCGTTTTTGTCGGCGGACAGTGACACGGAGCTAATGGCCGTCGACGATGGGAAGATAACAAGGTGAGCGGGCGAAAAATGCGCGCAATCGCCTGCTTGCAGTGGCACGCTCGAACGCCCACTAACGGCCACCTGGGAAGTGGTGCGCGCTTCTGCAAGCCGGCTCTGTGAGAGAGTGGCCGCAACGGCACGCGCAGAAGGTGCGTCAGCTCATGCGAGAGATCCGACCAGCGCGATTGAGCACTGTACTGGGCCATTCGACTGCGCAATGTGACAGATAGGACAGTGCGTCGCCGGCAACTGGTCCTGATACTTCAGCCTGCTGGTTTGGCGCCAACTGGTCGGTCCCCGCGCCAACTCGGTTAGAGGCGGCTACTTCCTGGTCCGTGTTTGCCTGTGGCGTTTCAGCAGATGCGGCCGGACGCGCGGCTACCTCCTGGTCTCTGCTTGCCTGCGACTCTGGCAGTATATCTGGTCGGACGCGCGGCTACCTGCTGGCCCGTGCCTGCCTGTGACTGTGACTCCGGCAGGGGATGCGGCCGGACGCGCGGCTACCTCCTGGTCTCTGCTTGCCTGCGACTCTGGCAGTATATCTGGTCGGACGCGCTGTTACCTGCTGGCCCGTGCCTGCCTGTGACTGTGACTCCGGCAGGGGATGTGGCCGGACGCGCGGCTACCTCCTGGTCTCTGCTTGCCTGCGACTCTGGCAGTATATCTGGTCGGACGCGCTGTTACCTGCTGGCCCGTGCCTGCCTGTGACTGTGACTCCGGCAGGGGATGTGGCCGGACGCGCGGCTACCTCCTGGTCTCTGCTTGCCTGCGACTCTGGCAGTATATCTGGTCGGACGCGCTGTTACCTGCTGGCCCGTGCCTGCCTGTGACTGTGACTCCGGCAGGGGATGTGGCCGGACGCGCGGCTACCTCCTGGTCTCTGCTTGCCTGCGACTCTGGCAGTATATCTGGTCGGACGCGCTGTTACCTGCTGGCCCGTGCCTGCCTGTGACTGTGACTCCGGCAGGGGATGTGGCCGGACGCGCGGCTACCTCCTGGTCTCTGCTTGCCTGCGACTCTGGCAGTATATCTGGTCGGACGCGCTGTTACCTGCTGGCCCGTGCCTGCCTGTGACTGTGACTCCGGCAGGGGATGTGGCCGGACGCGCGGCTACCTCCTGGTCTCTGCTTGCCTGCGACTCTGGCAGTATATCTGGTCGGACGCGCTGTTACCTGCTGGCCCGTGCCTGCCTGTGACTGTGACTCCGGCAGGGATGCGGCCGGACGCGCGGCTACCTCCTGGTCTCTGCTTGCCTGCGACTCTGGCAGTATATCTGGTCGGACGCGCTGTTACCTGCTGGCCCGTGCCTGCCTGTGACTGTGACTCCGGCAGGGGATGCGGCCGGATGCGCGGCTACCTCCTGGTCTCTGCTTGCCTGCGACTCTGGCAGTATATCTGGTCGGACGCGCTGTTACCTGCTGGCCCGTGCCTGCCTGTGACTGTGACTCCGGCAGGGGTCGGCCGGACGCGCGGCGACCTTCTGGCCGTGCCGACGCGTCTGACGCTAATGCAAGGGTGGCGGCCCACACGGCAGCCAGTGGCCATGCCAATTGCCTCTACTTGCGCCCGACAGCTAAACGCTGTTTTCACTGGCTCGCTGTGCCGAGCGCAGTTGGCCGGTGAAGCGGCGGAGACGGCGTAATTGGACAGTCATGTTGAGGCGCTTCTGGTCAGCCAGAGGTGGGGCCGTCTCGTTGCGAGCCCACCATGGCCAAGACCTGCTAGAGCTGACCTTAAACAATCGTTTACAAATAAGCCGATGGCTTCCTCCGTCTCAAGGTTTTTTATTGAACTGGCGGCAGCCTTGGAAATCCCAGTATCGATCAGCTGCAGCTAAACACTGCAGGCTGTATATCGCAACACCACTGCAACTATTGCACACTGCATGCCACAACAGCACTGCAGGCCGCATATCGCAAGACGGCTGCAACTACTGCAAGGTACAACCCGCAACCACAATACAAACCTCTTGGCTTAGCACCACTACAGGCTGCATCCCGCAATACAACTTCCGATCACGCACCGAAATAGCACTCCAGACTACATACCTCAGCATCACTTCAGGCTGCATACCACAATACTACTACCGATTGCACACTGCAACACTACTGTAAGCTGTATACAACACCATTCTGAGCTGCCTGCCGCAACACCACTGCAGACTCCACTGCATAACAGTACCGTAGACGTAACGCCACATCTATGCAGGTTCTATACCTCAACACCACTGTAGACTGCATGGTGCAACTGATGCAGATTCCTTACTGCAACACGGCTGCGAACTGCATACCTCAACACCACTGTAGACTGCATGGTGCAACTGCTGCAGATTCCTTACCGTAACACGGCTTCCAACTGCATGCCGCAACACCACTGCAGACAACGTCACCACTGGCTCGCGCACTAAAATACCACCACATTTTGCGTATTGAAATAACATTGCAGTTCGTACTGTTGTTGCCACCTCCTGCCATTGTGTGTGGCAGTGCTGTGAACAGCCGTGTGGTCCCCACACCACCGCTCTGCAGTCGATACTTTGTCATCGCTGGTAGTCTAGCTTGGGTGTCGTCCAATTTCCGAACAGATTAGGCGGGAAACAGGTTATATAGATCGCCAATCGCGGCTAGAGCACGAGAAAGTCGATCCTCTGCAGTGGTTCGACCCTGGCCCTGGCCTATCGTCGCACCGACGTGGTGCGTACTGGGTCCCTTCGGTTAGTCTGCACCGGTGGGTGCAATGTTAATGGGGTTGACGCGCGCACCGTAAACCCCAATAATCCAATCTAATAATCTAATAATGAGGTGCAGGGATATTCGCGTGCGTTCCGTTACCGCCGCTTCTACTGTTTCGGTTAATCTTTGGAGGTCGAAGGCGTAGGCTTCCGATTGCTTGGTTCGATGCTGGCCCAACGTCTGCTGACACAGCCCTTCGGAAACTGCAGCAGGCCGAGGGGACATCTAGGTCCGGCAATGACCGAAACTATGTTGGAACAGTGATTAAGATACTGTCGTGTCCATGCCGCCTGGCGGTGAACATATGCTTGGTGAGACATTAGGATTTCTGCTGTCGCGAGGCATATCGGCCATCGGCGTTGCCAGGCTGACGATGGTAGAGCCCGCCCAGTGGACGTGAGGGCCTCCGACCCTGCCGACTGATCACGTCCGTGCTGTAATAAACAGCGCTCGCCACCGGCTAATTCAATCAGACGCCGTCGGTCTGCTCTCAGCGCCCCTGGCGGCCGAATCTGGAAACACCTGCCGGCTGGCCAGATGAGCGACTTTCAGGCTACTGTTCGTCGTGAGTCTGTCCGCTCACGACTGCTTGTTCGCTGGTGGGCGATTTGTCTCGCCAGCATGCTCGTCGTGTGTCTAGCTGCCTGCGAGATGATTGATGTTAGGGTATGCCTGACCTGGTTTGCGATTCGTGTCTGCACCCCGCAGCGACGTTTGCTTCTGATCTCGGCCCGACTGCGCCGTCGCTTGTGGGCCGTGTCCGACCGTCCGAGAGTTCAGGTGACGGCATGAGTGGATTCCGGTCGAACGTCAGCTGACAAGGACGCCGAGCAGACGCCCCAGCTGACTGTCGCGGTCGGAGATCTCTCGTGACTTGTTGGTCACAGTTCCTGGCTAGACGACAGCCGTATGCGTCAAATTCGCCTGCGACAGCGCGTCGGCCACATACTGCAGGCATTAACGGCCGCTTCACACCGCCACCGGACCGGAAAACGTTTGTTCCGTCCCCGGACCGTGTACTTATTCAGCAAACTTCCGTTGGCTTCCCTGCTATTCACTAGGGTTCGCGCTCGGCGTCCTCGACCAACCCGGCCGTGACTTCATCCGAGCATTAGCAGAGCACCCGTTACGACTGTGCCTGTATTCATGACAAGAGCACCCGTTACGACTGTGCCTGTATTCATGACAAGAGCACCCGTTACGACTGTGCCTGTATTCATGACAAGTGCACCCGTTACGACTGTGCCTGTATTCATGACAAGACCCGTTACACGCTGTATTCATGACAAGTCACCCGTTACGACTGTGCCTGTATTCATGACAGGCACCCGTTACGACTGTGCCTGTATTCATGACAACACCCGTTACGACTGTGCCTGTATTCATACAGGCACCCGTTACGACTGTGCCTGTATTCATGACAAGGCACCCGTTACGACTGTGCCTGTATTCATGACAAGAGCACCCGTTACGACTGTGCCTGTATTCATGACAAGTGCACCCGTTACGACTGTGCCTGTATTCATGACAAGTGCACCCGTTACGACTGTGCCTGTATTCATGACAAGTGCTTGCCGGATGATGTCGGTTAAAGAAATGTTTGCATCGCAACGCGCGCATCATGGCTGCATATACCTGGTGGGTCCAGGGGATGAGGTCAGACCCCCTGGTTTGGTCTCCTGCTAATGTTAAGTTGTCATTTTTCATATCCAATATGTTGTTATGGGTGCAAAACAGCCCAATTCGGGGTGACGTACCCTAAAACCCTGATAATCAATAAATAAATCCCTATTCAATCGATCGCTACTCTTCGCCCGCGACCAATCGGCGTGAGAGATTGGCGACGCTACATAACTCAACGGTCGATGTGTCGTAAAACCAATAACCAACCAACCTATTAAATATGAAGTTACGCATTGAACATACGGACTAAGAGCCCTGTCTTCGTGAGAGATCTCCAGCCTTGGTGCGCTTGCTGAGGGGTGTGCAGCGCGGCTCAACTTTGACGAACTGGTGGTCGGACCGAACTCCGGCGGTGGCCTGGCTTTTGGCGCGCGATATTTAATGCACGGCGCGGCCAGACAAATGCACGGCGCGGCCGAATCAGAATGTTTAACATATACAGTGAAAATACCGGTCCGGTGGTGGTGTGAACCGAGCTACCACCCGACCTGTAGCCACACCTGCGCTGCTGGTCAGCCAACCCGCAGCAGGTGGCCATAACCGCTCGCCGACTGTGTGCGAGTGCCTGATGGTGTGTTTGGTTTTCAGTGCCGGGACCAGGCCACCGCACGAGCGCCCACTACATACAGGGACTGTTCGACCTTCAGATGACCCAGCTGGGGCCACGGAAGGCCAGTCAATCCAGTCTCTGCAGTGTGACGTCGGCCACCTCGCCGCTGGGCTCGCCCGACAAACCGTGAGTAGCGTCACCGGCCTCCATCGACCACACAACGTCCTGATCGTGGCACCGTGTTCAGCAAGACGGCGTTGGTTGGTTGTTTAGGCTTAGGGGTGCATCCACAGCGTTGGACATGCAGTGCCGTACTAACGCCGTTGCGTGGTAGTCGTCTAGCTAGTCGTGTGAAGCGCGATAGCATCGGGTTGTTTACGATGCGGCGAAAACGAAAGATCTCGACGAGGCATGGCGGTCGGTAGAGACGTCGGCACCGCGGAACCAGCTGAAGGAAGTGAGCACGTAATATGACTGTCCAGACTGGGCGACTCGTGGCGTTCACTCCCCCATCTCTTCCCCCGTGAACACGAGCCGGCGTCCGCCGCACCGCCGCGCCACTCAGATCGATTTTCGGCGGGCACGACCACACAGCTGGCGTGCCTCGCAGGCGGAAGGGGGGCGTGAGGGTGACGGGGGGGGTGTTCTGATGTTATCGAGCGGACGTCCACCGCTACTCTACCGGCAATGCACGCACACGCCCGCCGTACCGGTCCAGCGCGCGAGCCGCCGGCTGGCGGGTGGTCATGCAGCGCGTCTTGCTATTAGGCGGTGGTCGCTGGTCGTCGACTCCCCCCCCCCCCACCTTGTGGTGATCGGCGGCGGCCGACCCTCGCCGATCGTAGCTGCAACCGCCGGGCCGGCTGACCCGCGACAAAAATCAATCCGGCCTCTGTAATGGCGGCCGTCCATTGTCCACCGGCGGCCCGATGCGGCACCTGAGCACCCGCTTCCGGCGTGGTGGGGTAGGGGACAGAGTCGGGCGACTCGGCGTGTCTCGCCGCGTGACGCACATGCCGCGTCTCCTTCAGACTGCGGTCTGCCACCTGCAGTGAACAATTGTGGCCGGCTCGTACGGCCACCATTGTTAAACTCAATATTCGCACACAATCGCGTGGAACGCATTGCGGGAAGCAAACCACACACGAGCGACCAGAGCACCCGGATGTTTACCGTGACATCGCCATGGTCGTAACCTGGCGCCGCCCCTGTCTAAACTACCGCCTCCCGCGGCCGGGGCCTGGCATCGTGCCTGCCCCCCGGTGGCGGCGCCGAGCCCAGCCCCAGTGGTGCGGGAGCCCTGTTGACGGCGGTGAGGGTGTCGGACGGTCGAGCGCTGCGGTGTCGGGCACCGGACGGCACCAGACGCAGCTGCGACGCCGTCCGCGCTGCGTGTCGCCAGCCGATCTGTCCGACCCGAGCTAGCCATGCAGTGAGTGGTACATTGTGCGGCCTGAGTGGTGTGCGTGTGTTGTGTGCTGTGTGTGGTGATCCATTCCACGTCGAGCTGCTCACCATGTGTGTTGGGGGTTGTCGCCAACCCGGGGTGAAACCCTATCAAGAGGTGTATCGTTGTGTGCTGGTACTGCTGGGTCATGTATATTTATTTGTCGCGCTCATATATTGCTCGTTATTCAAATTGTGAGGTGATATCGAATATCGTCCATATTGGAAAATACGGCGTGTCTGTTCATGGGGGTTTTAAGGGTACCTGAAGCACAGCAACGATATCGAGTATAATCCATGCTAATCATGGGGTGGAGGCAGCACCACTGTGGAGGTTGAGTACCCTGCGCTCGAGACGGTGCCGTCGCAATTTATCGCGAATGATATGCACCACTGGGTGGTTATTTTGTTCGCAAGTTACGTCGCCAGGATCTGAAGTCTGTGCTGCGCTGGTCGCGGCTTGTTCCGTCTACGTCCTCAATGTACGACCGTGCGCAGCATGGGTCGATGCTGTGGCGGACTGGCACCACCACTGACCGATCGACTGCAGCAGGCCCTCGGAGACGTCCCCTCTGCGGTCGGACTCGGCGTACTTCACCACGTCGGCGTCCAAGGCCAAGTTCCTGGCCCAGTACGGCCGCGACGTGACCGCCGACCAGAGCCTGAAGAACGTGCGCGACGTGGAGGAGGTCAAGCGGCAACAGGTGCGTGTCTGCGCCGACTGCCCCGCCGCCGAAGACGTCCCACAACTACTGAGGGTGGTGTGTGTGTGTGTGTCGAGCACTGCGCGGAGGGTGGAGATGGACAATACGTCGCCCTGACCGTTCTGGCGATCAGATGAGGAAGGAAAACAATATCGGTAGAAAAGACTAGGCTTTTCACTATAGCAGAATATTCTCAGCTTATAGTTGCGTGGTGCCCATAAATATTTGTTTGGTGGATTGCCGGACATGGTTCTATGCTAAGATGAAGGCATATGGTAGATAGGAAAATGTTTCATTCGTTTGTTTTGGAAGTGGTATTCCTGGTTAGGGACAACAGGACCACAGGCTTTCGCTAAAGACCAGATGGGCATCTAATTGTTCGCTAGTATCTGTGTTGCAATTATCCGGATTTCCCGAAGCGTTGGACATCCTCCTTCCAACAAAGTATAGGCTATGCTGTCAATGCGCTCCTAACCTACAATATCTTACAACCTTCCAACATAATTCCTCCATAATGTGCTACGTTCGGCCGACGCCGGTTCAAATGATGGACAGAGATGTGACAGGTAGCAATAACTGACAGTAGTCGGAGCAGCAAACTTGAGCAGACTCTGCTGGGTAGGACGAAAGTACGGCCACGGTATAATTATGCTGATCGGAGCGGCCGAAAAAAACGTACAATTTAAATTTCAAATATAGCAAGCTGACTACCAGCAAGTGTCGTACTTCCCTGGGTTTACGTCTCAACTGTGGCTGCGACAACGTTCTTCCCCGTTAAAACGAAAGTTGGAGAAGGTAGAAGCCGGCGGCGGCCGCATTGTTGTATTTGCATTGTGTTTGGACCGGGGGAGTTGTATTCAGTCCCGTGCGCGTAGCCATCATCGGGGCGCGAGGCTACCCTATTGTGCGGCGACCTTGACGCTGCCGGCCTGTCTTAATCAGGAGTCGCAAAGCGATTCCGAAGCTCCCGCTAGAACCGGTTGCCCTTGTGGAGTAGTCACCCTGATGGTCGTTGGCCTGTATTCTCACAGGCTGGTGGTAACTAGGTGTATTATAATAGGCTGGGAGGGTCTTAGCTTACCGAAATAGTTTTATCGGATATATATTTTGATCCTCCACACACTCCGAATATATAACAGATTTCCTTGTTAATGAAAGGCACGCTTTATGTGCATGGATTACTTAACTGAAGTGTCGGTCATTGAGCCACTGGCACATAACTTGTTGATTTTTGCTTGCGTGATGTGTTTGAAGCATGCAAGCGTGATGTGTCTGACACGTCCACATAGTGTGACGGTGCACTCAAATGATTCTGCCATCAAGCTCCACGGCTCGCGTATTTAGCATATGACTGAATGAACCCTGAAGCAATGACACTACAGTGAATCATTTGGTGGTGCTGATCTCACGTGAATATCTGTAGCGAGTGTAACGAAACCTCGCCAGCCACGATTGATCTAGATTCAGGCTCGTAAACGTTGATTTCTCGGGCGACGAACAATAATTGGTTCACCGGATCAGTTCACCGTCGGCACGCAATTAAGCTGCGTCGGTCTGTCGCCTCCAGACGATCTAGTCACGCACGCACAACAGTTCAAACTCCAACGGCTAACTGTCGCTCACCGTCCGCAGCCGCCCGACCAATTGCGTAGCGCTCGCAACCGCACCCACATGCTCCTAGCCGCACCTGTCCACCATTCCGCACCCACATGCTCCGAGTCGCACATGTCCACCATTCCGCACCCACATGCTCCGAGCCGTACCTGTCCACCATTCCGCACCCACGTGTTCTTAGCCGCACCCGTCCACCATTCCGCACCCACGTGTTCTTATCCGCACCCATCCACCATTCCGCACCCACGTGTTCCGAGTCGCACCTGTCCACCACTCCGCACCGTTCGCCGACAGTCGCTCATAGTTCTCGGGTCTGCCACAGGCGGAGCTGGCGTCGCGGATCTCGCGCAAGCTGGAGATCCTGCGCTGTGAGCAGCAGGCGATCCGCCAGGAGATCGAGACGAACGTTGCGCTGGGCGCGGCCGTGGCGGCGCGGGTGGAGCAGACAGCGCTGTCGGCGGAGACCGACAAGTACACCACCTACGTGGAGCAGATCGGCACCATCACCAGTCTGCTGCTGGGTCTCAGCGGCAGGCTGGCGCGCGCCGAGAACGCGCTAGTCTCGCTCGGCGAAGAGGACGCCGACGAACGGGTGAGAGTCGACGCCGAGTCGTGTGGAGTGTAGTGGGGATGGGGTGGGGTTGGTGGACCAGCTGCAGGCATCTGGTGAGAGCTCGTGGGAGATCACGTGACTTGGAAAGAGGAGCTGTAGGGCTCGGTCGAGAAATGAGCGTGGGACCACGTGACATGGGATTTCGAACGTTTTCGGGAGGGATACTGGTGTTCGGTTTTGACTTTTGTGCGATTGTGGGATTGTGCAGAGACTGGGGTTTTCGTGGAGACGAGGACGAGTCGGTCATGTTTTGAGATGTACCGGAGAGTGGCATGCCATACTTTGCGGCTGGTGGTACCCACGCTCACACGATGTGGTGTCACCAGCCCCATGGCGCAGCTGGGCTGGAACGTGATCTCTCTTCAGTCTTCCGAGTTGCTAAGGTTGTGAGAAGCCAGTGTGGAGCCTGCTCCAAGAGTGGACGACAGCTCCTACCCAGTGTGGCTGTGGGTGGGCCGGCTGTGTGTGCTTCAATGCATGATTGATGACCCATGATGGATCATTCACACCCTGGGTTTGTGGTGTGAGGCGTGACTGTGCCCAGCTCTGGGCGTGAAATACTTGTGATTTGTTCTCATGCTTGTTCTGGTGGGAGATGCGAATGCTTGTGTGGGGGCGACTACCGGTTCGCTGAATATCTTGAGGTGTTCTGGCGGTGAGTAACGCCACACTAGACCAGACATTTCTCAGTGGTAGGAGATTTCTGCATGGTTCAATTACTAAGGGTAACTAGGGTAAAGGTCCATCTTCGGTGTGTTTGTTTCATCTTTCTCGCGTTATTCACAATGTACGGCGAAATTCAAACTGTTTAGCTACGGTACTTGTGAGTTCCCTTGGTGAGCAACTATGGAAAAAACAAATGTCCCGCCTAAGTAGTTCAGATTACGACTTTGGCTGGAATGTATGAAAAACGCAAGAAAGATTACATGTAAATGCATAAGCAGTGTTTATCCTCTTCTGTAGTGGGTATGAGTAGTACAGGGGTAAGTTTCCCGTCTACAATCGAAAGATTATGGGTTAGTCTGACCTGTCGCTGCTCTTCGCCCGCGATCAATCGGCGTAGGAGGTTGGCGTGAGAGGTTGGCAACGATGCATGACTCGACGATCGACGTGTCGTAAAAGCAATCTCACCACCTTTTCTGTAGCGACACTCAACAATTAAGCAATACAACAATCTTGTACTACCGGACCAAACTACAGATAATTCTAGTAGACAGAATGTTATAGAATTTGTAGTGTAACAGCAATAAATGTTTGTCAATTGCCTACTGAGCAATGCCATACATTCATCCAATGAAGTTGCGCCAGCAATATTCCGGAGAGCACAATGTGCCGGACGACAAAAAAAGGACAGCCGAGTTTTCCAGCCACTCAGATGGCCGAGTTTTCTATGATGACTAAGGTGAAGGTTTCTCGATTCATCCCAGGGTGATTAACCTAGGGGTAAGTTGCTCGTCTCACAATCGAAAGGTTGTGGGTTCGAGCCTCGCCTGTCGCTACTCTTCTCCCGCGACCAATCGGCGTGAGATATTGGCGATGCCGCATGACTCAACGGTCGATTTGTCGTAAAACCAATAACCAACCAATCGGTTCATCCTAACATTGTTGACCAATCAGAATGATTTTACTGCGCTATGGTGCCGCTGATAACGCTAAGCAGGACACCTAACCATTTTCCATTGGTATTCCTCACCGTGTCGGCGAGGCTTGATTGCGGGAAAACGAGCTTCTCCCACGACCTAGCCCGACAGCATGTGTGTTGGGCGAGGGGCGGGGCGGGGAACTGGTGAGTCACGTCGTGTTTATCTGGGATCCGCTCCCTGCCCTGCCTGTCAACACTCGAGACTCGGCGTCGGATTAGTGGACGCGGGGTCTGCGACACCGGTCAATGTGCCCGCCTCCGTCGGATCCGGATGTTTTGAAGAGGTGGTGTAGTTGGCGAAGACCTGCGTGGCACCATTGTTAACGCGTCCTATGGCTACCTGACATAGCCGCGACAGTGATTTCATGTGACACAGGACGCAGTGTTGTGGTGTCACGTAGCGTTCTACGATGCGCCGTTGCCACCCGTTTCCCGATGGAAGGTTGATAGCTCAGTAGTTATGCTGGGCGTCTGGGAGGCAGGTACGGGGTTCGATTCCGCGCCACGTCATGTGACCTCAATTGATTTGAGCGTCGCAGGCCCACAAACAATAACGTGTCGCTCTCGATCCCAGGCGAACCTGACCAGCAAGAGAGACAAGCTGTGCGAACAGCTGGAGGAGGCGCGGAAGTTGAAGCAGAGCATCGACCGGCGCAGTCGGCAGGTGGACGCGTTCCTCAACGGTTACCTGACGCCGGACGAGTACGCCGACTACCAGCACTTCATCCATATGAAGGCCAAGCTGATCATGGACTCGCGCGAGATCGACGACAAGCTGCGGCTCGGAGAGGAGCAGCTGTCCGCGCTCACGCAGACGTGACCGGTGGCTCACGCTCGCAGAGCCACCTGTCGAGTGATATCGATACTGCTGCTGTGCGGGACTGCCGGCAGGGCGTCATGCTGTGTGATATGAGTGTGCGCGCTGGACTGCCATACGAGCGCGTGGCAGCAGGCGGCGCGTCTCCTATTTAACTGTCCATCCATACCTTAGCGAGGCATTTATTTCTTGAGATAGGCTTTTTATCCTTGGTGTGACCTGTGTCTTTAGTGCGTGCTATTTGACTGGCGGGGGCTGGAAGCTTTCCGTGTAGTGCTCCGAAACGAAGTTTGGCCGTCCGTCTCTACAGCTGTGTATTTTGCAATATCCCCAATGTCCTGCAAAGCGAGAATATAATTACGTTGTACATAGCGGAACGAAGCGCATTCAATGGCGTAATATGGCTTGCTCGTTTGGGGATTCCTGCTGACGCCTGCATCGCATAAAGAACGACATGTGCCAGAATTTACTGTTGTTATGCCTAGCCTAGGTCAATGAGCTTTCGAATGACCCCGTGTATTGTTCGCTATACTCGGGACTGGGTAGGGATACGCCACCTAGCCGGGTCAGTGGGGTTCAGTTCCCAGTGATGAGAATATCAGTATATTGTACCAGGTGTAAACTTGTTAATAAAATATTGCCATGCAACGCAGTTTCTCTTCCTGAGGCAAGTTTCGTGACTTTTCGAGTAAGACGCATTTTAGTGCACACTACGAACGCGGAGAATCACCAAAAATTTGTTCAATACAGATCTTCGTGTTCAAAAGAAATATCGGCAATGCTGAGCTGAGTGCGCAATTGCGTTGCGTACCGGCGTTGACATGGCCGTTAAGTGCTTGTTTGAAGAGGCAGCAAACGAAGCCCAACAAAAAATGAAGCACAAAAAAGAGGAAAAGGAACCGCCTTAAAACATGTCGATGGCCTGCAACAAAATGAATTATGCTAAATCGTACCACATCCATTAATGAATTCATTCTGAAAGGAAAATAGGCAAATGTGCTGGTAGATACAAAGCAAAATGGAATACAGGGCGATGATCATTACAGCATTTACTAAGACGATGAGCATGGAACTGGGCAGTTGCTGAACGAAGAAGCCACGCATTTTCACGTTTTTTAAATCTTACTTGAAATATAAATGCTATGACACCATGTATCATAGCAGAAATACATGTATCAACATCGAATGAGATGCAGTAAAAGTGTTGTGAATCAGAAGTTCACATCGGTTTATGTCATGGCCAAAGCAGTTGACCATGATACTGCCCGCATTTCATTGAGCAGTAGTTGCGTCAGGCCAACCATTTCATCAGACGGGCACCTGAAGATCGAGTTTTCCAAGCTTACTTAAGATGGATCAATGGTAAGTAGATAGGAAACCGACAAAAACACATTCCCAGATTGATACCAGGGCCATTACGTGGCTTGGGTAATTGGCATCAGTACCTCAGGATTCAGGCAAAGATTAATTTGACGATCTTCACCACAAGTTTTACAGTTTCATGATCTTTGTTTGTAGTGCAGTGGGAATACTCTAAAGGTGCAGGCAAGTGAGTTAGGGCGTATTTAAAATCCGTCAAGGCGTTTGACGCCTCAAAGGATGCAGGTGTTGTGGTTCACTCCGGTGGGAATGACAGACATTCATTGAGCCGCAGGAGGGGTTGAGTACACCGAAAATCTAGAAGGAGAACCATCGCGTCCTGGGGAGGCATGACCAAATGCTTCCTAAATGCGCCTATGAGGCCAAGTTCAGTGACCATAGCTCGTTTGCACCATTGTCAGAACTTCAAGCAGTACTACAGGTAATCTGCGCTAGTTCAGTCCCATCCGGACGTACAAATCGATTTTGCTACGTAAGAGAAACATTACACACCACGTACTTCAGTAGCACACGGACTTCTAGAAAATATTCAGTGGACAACTGGTCTGAGTATTTCGTAGCTACGTACACAGTATACGCATTTATATCATCACCGGAGACCACGGCGTCGCACCTTGCTTCTGAGGCTGTAGAAAGGGATATTTTGATATAATTTTATATGTGCATGGAAATGTGATTTGCTAGAGGCACTGAACTGCTACAGACGACCCCTCCCACACTAACATTCAAAACAAATGGGCCGGGCCTTTTCCTTTCTAGTTTCCTTGCTAGAGAGCCATGATAATCGAGGAGTCATTCAGAAGTAGCCAATCATTCCTAGGTACAATATGTGTGGGCTAACCTTTGCGAGTACAGGCCGGGTTACGATCCTCACAGTATTTCTAAACGGGGGCGACTAGCGACAGCCAACAAAGATCAGCATTATAGGCCAACTCTTCTCCACGACGGTACACAATTTGCATACTCGATGTCACTGGGTGCCCTTTCCATTCAACTTCAAGGTCTATTTTTCACACACAAAAATCCACTCACGTTTCCCTGCATCCAAATTGCATTCCATCATCCCTTTGTGCACGATTAAACATGAGGACCACCCAGGACTCGGTGAGAGTTTAAGTCGCATAGTGTGCATATAGGTACTACGTATGTCATTGGTTCAGTTTTCGTCAGAGTGGTGTACCATGGAAGCACGTGATGCGCAATGTTTCCTTGCGAAGCAGCATGGCTCCAAAATTCGGGCTGATACAAAACTAGTTACGATTGTCTGTGGCGTGATACTACTCAGAGCTCCTGCAATGGTTCAGTAAAGTCACGATCATGGAACTTTGCTCCAGTGGCGCATTGAAGGAACACTGGGCAATGTCCTCCACCTGGTGGCGATGGAGCTCCTCTGATTGGAAGATTGCGCCCGTTTGGGGCCTTCAGTCTCCACCACCCTCCCCTCAACGAGTTTTTTTTTTGTCAGCCGAAGGCGCCTGTCTGGGGAAATAATTTGAGTGGAACCAATTTCAACGATTTTTTTCAGTAAGAGGCGCCTCTTGGAAGTTAGAATTGTCCGGGCTCAATGCATGTTTGAGACGAAGGCAACAGCCACGCCTTTTGAGGTGCCATGCCATCTAAATGAATATCTAAATATTCCTCTGCTTCTCTATGCACCAACTTTTCAAGCTCTCCTACCTCCATGTAAGCAAGGTTGTGAAGACCGACATGGTCAACTTTTACTGAATCTATGGATGCTGATGCATATAATTCAACTGCCCATCGGTCCATCCCGTTCACCCACCCGTCACATAAACCACGTAAGGCTCATATATCAACCACGAACTGTTTTTGCTCGCCGCAAATACCGTACTCATCACCGGTCAGTCTTAGGTAAGCTGATAAAAAAAACTCTAACTTCAGGCGACTGTCTAAGGAAAGGATTTGTACTTGACACAATTACTGCTTAATGAAATACAGCTCTCAGACATTAACATAATTCATAGCAATACAACCAAGCGACGTTAGTAATTTGTTTGCAAAACTTTTTCTTGCCTTTCAATATATGGTGGTAGACATAAATTTCTTCTTTGGAAGGCATCAGTATCACAACACATGCATTTCGCCTGACCTGGTGACATTACCTGAGATGACCCAAGGTGTATGATGTATGCGGAAAATACCAATAAGCAGCTATGCGAGGTTTGACCTTGCTGACCCGATTAGTATGGCGGCAAATTAGGGAAAAACCGCGTGGGGCAGATATCTGCCCCTGCGGTTTTTCCGATGTTAGTCTTCCTCATATTTACTTATACCGCACTGGCTATTCGAAAAAGTGTTTTGACAGCATTTCACTCGTAGTACGCACTGAAACTGCATGCTGAGCGAATCAGTGTCGGTGCTTGTTCTTCGAGTATGTAAGAAATGTCCTATGGAATAGACTTTTGCGTCATCCTGCGCATATATGGCTGTGTGCACGTGGTGAGCACTGTGTGTTTAATCATACCCCTTCAAAACAAATGTGAACAAATATTACACCCCTATTCGTCTGAGAGGCGCAAAAAATAAGTGTAGGGACTGTCAACTGACATGCCACAAAGTACTGAACTGAGGTGGGCCGCTGCGGTGGCCCCAGGCTGCGACGGTCGAGCGTCGGCTCGGGTGGCTCTTCTGCACAGTCAGGCCAACGGCGGACCGCATTCCCTCGGTCAGCAGCGGGCGGCGGGGACGAACGACCCCCCTGTCATGTCAGTAGACCTGTCATGTCATTGCTGGTCCTCATGGATTAGTTGCGCCACACTTCTATCCCAGCGGAGAGGCCGGTGGAGCACACATTGGCTCCGATGTGCGGCCGGAAGAGCGGACTGCTGCGTCGTGGCGCAGCTGGATCCGCTGACGGATGTGCTCGGCGAGGGCATCACAGTCGTCGGCATGTGGTAATGTATAGGCACGCTCAACCTCAGCGAGTGGCAGAGCAACGCACCTGATCGGACCACCTGCTGTCGACCCGTGGTGTGCTGCAGACTTCGAGCGGACCCTCCAGAGCTGGCCGCCGGAGAGTGAGGCGATGAACAGCCTCTTCACGTCCTGCAGTGGTCCCGGTGTGGCTGTACGCCGTAGGGAGTTACGGTGACATCTCGTGGCGGATTACCCGGAACGGCCATCTGGGGAGTGGAGGACGTGAACTGTGCGCCTCCGCCGGGCGGAAGAACGACCGACGCACACAGTCGCACAGCCATCTCCCCCCAAGTAGAACAGGCAGATTCTGCCATCCACTTGGAAGCAGTCCGCATACGCCACTTGGAACACCCCATTAGGCGTGTCGCTCTCTTGTCACGGCGCCTCCCTGTGGTTGCTGCGCACGAGCGTCCGGCAACGGAGACACTAGGAGACGATGTTCGTGATGTCACTGCCGATGCCCGGCCAACAGACGGATCGCTGCTGGCGGCGCGACATCGCTGGACCACATTGGCAGGATAACGGACTGTATCGGCTCCTGGTGGCGGGTCAACAGGTGGTAGCACGATACGCACGCTACCAGCCACTTGGCCAGGCGGCGCTACCGAGGCACTAGATATAGTTACAGGTGGCGCTGCTGTCGGGATCCATGGCATGGTCAACTCCTGTGCAACATGCGACGCCGTCGGCGTCACGGACTGGACATGTGCTAGAAGCTCCGCCGGCACAGTTCTGAACGCCACCAAGTGGATGCAACTACCTAAGCTCCCGATGGCGTAAACAGTGGCCTCTCCTCAGCCGGTACCCAGTCGCGGGATCGGCCGGGAAGCGGGTTGTGTGCCATGGCGGAGAGGCTGGTGCGAAGTCATCAGACCATGCGAGAGACGTGTCGATCCCGAAGGACTCCGCGATGTCGCTAGCCATCGCTGGCCCCGGCAGCCCGGCACGCGTCACAGTATGCCGTACCCAGCCGGGTGGGTCATCTACAGTGCCAGAGTTGGCGTCGGCGCGCAGACGTCCTCACGACACGACTCGAACACACAACCTTTGGATTGAGACGGGCAACTTATCCTTAGACTACTCGTCCCCTGCTCGACTGACCCGTCGGCGGTGGCGGTCGGGGCCCGGCTGGTGCGGGCTGCTCGACTGACCCGTCGGCGGTGGCGGTCGGGGCCCGGCTGGTGCGGGCTGCTCGACTGACCCGTCGGCGGTGGCGGTCGGGGCCCGGCTGGTGCGAGCTGCTCGACTGACCCGTCGGCGGTGGCGGTCGGGGCGCGGCTGGTGCGGGCTGCTCGACTGACCCGTCGGCGGTGGCGGTCGGGGCGCGGCTGGTGCGGGCTGCTCGACTGACCCGTCAGCGGTGGCGGTCGGGGCGCGGCTGGTGCGGGCTGCTCGACTGACCCGTCGGCGGTGGCGGTCGGGGCCCGGCTGGTGCGGGCTGCTCGACTGACCGCGGCGGTGGCGGTCGGGGCCCGGCTGGTGCGGGCTGCTCGACTGACCCGTCGGCGGTGACGGTCGGGGCGCGGCTGTACGGGCTGCTCGACTGACCCGTCGGCGGTGGCGGTCGGGGCGCGGCTGGTCGGGCTGCTCGACTGACCCGTCGGCGGTGGCGGTCGGGGCCCGGCTGGTGCGGGCTGCTCGACTGACCCGTCGGCGGTGGCGGTCGGGGCCCGGCTGGTGCGGGCTGCTCGACTGACCCGTCGGCGGTGGCGGTCGGGGCCCGGCTGGTGCGGGCTGCTCGACTGACCCGTCGGCGGTGGCGGTCGGGGCGCGGCTGGTGCGGGCTGCTCGACTGACCCGTCGGCGGTGGCGGTCGGGGCCGGCTGGTGCGGGCTGCCCTGACTACCCGTCGGCGGTGGCGGTCGGGGCGCGGCTGGTGCGGGCTGCTCGACTGACCCGTCGGCGGTGGCGGTCGGGGCGCGGCTGGTACGGGCTGCTCGACTGACCCGTCGGCGGTGGCGGTCGGGGCGCGGCTGGTGCGGGCTGCTCGACTGACCCGTCGGCGGTGGCGGCCGGGGCCCGGTGCAGCTGTCGCAGAGGCGAGCCCTGGCCGGGCATAGACACCCTGATGGTGTGCAACAACAAAGTTCCCGAGTTTGCTCCACGAGTTGTACGTGACGCCCGTGGCGCTGCGCGTGGGCAGGTCCGTGTGATGAGCTTTACCACACCGCCGTGCCAGCCGGTCGGGCTGCATGGAAGAGCCACGTGGTTTAAGGTCACGAGACATGCGGTGGTTCGAGCGGCCTGCAGCTACTCTGGTCAGACTGATCGGCAGCGCCATGGATGTCTTCGCACTCGGCACGTGTGGTGTCTGACGCGTCCCAGATGTCGATGGATTTCTGCAAGGTGATGCAAGATAACTTTAGTGCACTCGGAAAGACATCAACATGGCGACCGTCACGCAACGCATGGATCAGCAGCTGACAACAATGGAGCAATGGCGGACCCAGAGGGGCTATACACTCCCTCCCCCTTGTGCACTCCCTCCCCCTTGTGCTCAAAGTGTTTCAAGCGTACCGTTCAAATCGTTTTTCAACGTAGGCCATGATAAAGCACACACAAAATCGGGCATTCCATGGATCCTCGAGGCGACCGATGAAGCTCATGGGCGTGTGTGAAAGGCTCATGGATGAACAAAAGGTGTCTGGGCTAATGGAGGATTTTGTGTCGATGAAGATGGCCCCCGAGTCGACGAAGGATGCTCACGGGCGTTGAGTACACTGGCTGGGCCAACGTGAAGGCCTTCCAGGCTGGCGGAGGGTGGGGGAGAGGACCCCGGCCAACATGGAGCGTCCCTGAGCCGACGATGAAAGACCCAACCGGCAGAGGGGACGGGCCTGTCCCTCAAGAAGAGCGTAGCACAGATACGAAGGGTTTCTGGGCCGACGGAGGGGACCGAGTCGAAGAAAAGTTCCCGGACCTGATGGAGGGGACAAAGCTCTTGACGGAGTGCCTTCGATCCGATGTAAAAAGCCATGAGCCACGAAAGAAGGCCCCTGGACTGCCTTTGGTACATTGCGCTGATGGAGGGACCCAGAGCTTAGAGAGCGGGCCTCAGGCCTATGAAAAGGCCCCCCGAGTTACGAAGATGGTCCGGGCTGGAGTAGAGACCTTCAAGGACAACTTAAATGGCCCAGAGACTCATGAAGGTTGGTCTGGCTGCAAACAATTCTACCGGCTGACAATGAGTGGCCCTGGGCCCTCCTGATCACACAGCCCTCTTCACGGAAAGGGCCCTGCTGCAAAGTTGATTAAAAAAGGAAACTAAATTTATTAAAAGGCCCTGGAATGCAGCCACAATGCCTAAGTTCCACAAGGCTGTGCATCTCGTCAAATGCGTCACATCGTTCTATATCATTGTATTAATAAGCAAATACTTGATATAAAATAAGACCGGAATGAAGTACATATTTTCTCGTTTACTGAGTAATGAATAGGTTCTCATAAAGTGCACCCGATAACAAATGCAGACAACCCAAAGTAGCGAATTATTCTCACCACAGCCCTCAATGTCGTTGGTTTTTCAGTTGAATCATCAAGACTTTATTTGTGTAACAACTATAAGGAATTTCCTGTGGTACCATTTGCGGGCGCACCATTACGCGTAGCGCACCGGAAATGGTACCGATCGAATCGTCTCCACGGTGTGCGTTTTAATGGCGTGTTTCCCGCGTTCTCAAACGGACATTGAGCATGTGGCGCGTGATTTAATGTTCTAAAAAGCCTCATTGATTTAACATGGCGATTGCAATTTCTGTCGTCTATCGGACGGCGGGAATCAGAGCAGTACAGCTGCCGAACCAATGCACCGGTCGGCATGAAACCAAAGCCACTTTGTGGCCACATCTATGCGCCACACAAACGGTGCAAATATTTCCATCCCACTTGGCACGTGCACATGTGGAGCGCGTGAAAGTCCAAGGTAGTAAATTTTCCCATTTTTCGCGATTGGGTCTGCCGCTGCCAAACGGCTCGGGTCGGAACGACGGCAACACGTCCATCACCCGGCTCCATGTACCGGCTACATTTGCCCAATTGGCACATGGCACTTGTCGTGCAAACTGCAGTCGTCAACGAATGCCGATTGGCAAGTGTGTAGAGAAGTCGACAAGTTGTCCCAGTTTCGCTACGTTGCGAGGAAAACGAATTTCCAACTGCCGATAAATTCTCCTCCCCGCACTTTACTTCAGCTGGGTCGGCGTATACAGCGCCTCGGCCGGGAGTCGCAGTGGTGCCTAGACTTTAGAATCAAAGGTTCCGTGTTGACTGCAGTCGTGAACGAATTAGCCCATTGGCACCATGGCGTAGAATCGGCTCCGATTTACACGCCATTAATCCGCATGTAAGGCGTGATTTTCAACTCAAATGTGACACACACTTGTAGCCGAATCCCTTCCGACTGACTGACTGACTGACTGACTGATTGCCGGAATGGCAGAATGACAGACTGGCTGACTGACTACTTACCGCCACTCCGGTTAACTTAGTGAAGTATGTTATTGATTCAATAATTCGCTATGTATTCAACATTCATTCGTTCGTTTATCCATTCATTCATCATTTGCCAAGCTGCTGCTAATAAGCTGCAGTGAAGGGAAGATATCAGGATGATATCACTGATATCACAAGATATCACTCTATATATCCCACGTCAATTGACGTACTTTGGCGACTTCGTACAACCATGTCTGGTAGCAAAAGTACCCCCCTCCACCAGTACACCTGAGCGGAACTTGGATGGTAATTGGTTGAGGAGGTGGCACGTGATACATAACCCCTTTCGGTGTTGAAAGTCGGTTGATTAAACGACAAAAATTGTTTGATTTGCCCATGGCCAACTCCTGCTAGATTCGGGGTCAAATGAAGTGGTTTCCTATTGTAAAAAGCTCGCGAAGCGAGCAGCATAGGTCAGATGAGCCGGGCGGAGGCCGGGCGGTCTGACCTAGTCAGGCCTTTATTTGTGTAATAATTAACCCGCCCCGTCTCGGGGGGTCTTCAACCGCCCCCTCAGGCTTTTCGCGGATAGCGGACGAAAGGCGCGCGGCAGCGCGCCCAAATTTGGAATACTTTTTCTCACATCAGTTTAGCATGCTGATTCAAAACGTTTAAGTCAGGTCATCTAGTGTCAACGAGTTAGTCAAGGTCAAGTGAGGCACCTACAAAAAAAGTTAAACCAGTCATCACACTTTAACGGATAGATATTTTAACGAACCTTTTAGCGTTTGTTTATCTTTAGGGATGCAACAAAACGTACGAGTGAAATTTCCTTTTTTTTCGTTTTTCACTATATATACATTTTGCGTATTTGCCAAATTGCAGTTCAAATAGAAGATTCTGGCTAAAGTAAGCATTTTTTATTAGGTCAAGTTGACTTCCAATAACGGTTCTCGGCCTGCTCTGCCCATTGGAAAAGGAAAATGAAAGAAAACTTGAAAACTCTTTTAAACTTTTTTAAAGATAAAAAAGATAAACATTTTTGTTTGCCCAAAAATTATGGCACTGGTCGATTTCGCTGTCCTTTTATCATTCCAAATAAATTGTTTTTTTCTTAATATATCCCCAAAATGAGCTCCCCGGGGCCAAAACCATAATGCAAGTCGTGAAAAGTCGTGAAAATCTAGCACCCCTGATGACGTCACTTTTGGAGGGAAATTATTTTGTGGTGGATTTTGACCCTACTCGTCGAGCGCTTTCCGTTGACATCTCTTTCGTTTTCGTACGACACTTAGTTTGGATTTTAGAGGGAGGTTACTATCCCCCCCCCCCCCCCACGGAGACGGGGGGTGAGGATCTGACAAGAGAGACGGCGCGGGTTAAAGACGTCACATTTGCGGCATATGCACCACAATTTTGATGCAATTTACACCATGTGTGCTCTCTTACGTATAGCACATATTCATGCTCTATGCTTTGGATTAGGGAGGTTCTTCCGTAGGAGGGCTCCTAGAAGAGCGAAAGCCAGCAAGCACCAGAAGAGCAAAAATCAAGAAAACAGGAAGAAATAAAACAGGAAGAAAGAAGACAGGAAGAAAGAAGACAGGAAGAAAGAAGACAGGAAGAAAGAAGACAGGAAGAAAGAAGACAGGAAGAAAGAAGACAGGAAGAAAGAAGACAGGAAGAAAGAAGACAGGAAGAAAGAAGAGAGGAAGAAAGAAGACAGGAAGAAAGAAGACAGGAAGAAAAAAGACAGGAAGAAAGAAGACAGGAAGAAATAAGACAGGAAGAAAGAAGACAGGAAGAAAGAAGAAAATCAAGAAGGCAGCAAGTAACAAGATCTCCAGATATCCTCGACTAGCACACCTGCGATTCGAGAAGGAACTATGGCATTTTTCAGTGGGGAAGGTTATCTTGCCGATGTAGTATGCACGATCTTGACACAGTCATCCATGCTGGCATCAAACGCCCACTCGGCTCACGACGCCTACCTCGCAGATACCTACACCAAACTGCAGCACACCATAGCATGTCTTCCTTCGCTCTTGCACAAATACAACCTGAGCACACCACAATTCACAATCACTCGGCACACCACACATATTGTAGTACGCACAAAGAATAGTACCAATACACGCACGCTATTCGCCACAAACACTGAAAACAACCAGTGCTGTTCGTCCACACTGCAGCGCACACTCAACATCAGCCGGGGTTACGTCTTCGCCCCAGAGCTGGATACTCGCCAGCATAGCATCACTGTCTGACGTCACAGCCCTCCTTGACGTCACGGCAACAGCAGACCACATCAGACCATCATCAGGCGAAACCCACATACATTATGGTACTGACTTTCAACACACAACATATCTCATCACATTTACACATACACAACTAGCAGTACGAGGTACGTCGTTGCGTGCCTTTCCCGCTAAGCTACCGCCGCTGCATGCGCTACGGCCACGGTGAACGTGCATGCACGTCACCGGAGCCACGCTGCGGCCGGTGTGCAGCACGTCACTCAACGTCCGACTGCACGTCGACTGGAAGGAGATGTGCAGTCTGTGACGGGCCGCATCCCGACCCAGTGTCCCAAGTAGCATTCGGGCGGGAGGTGTGTCGGTATGCGGCAACACAGCGAGCCACATACCAACACTTGCGTTTCACACAACACAATAAACATCCCACCTATTAAAAAATCCACCCGCCGCCCGGCACAGGTACACAATGGAGTTCGGAAAAGCTACTTTATCTCGCGGCGGACCTAGTTTTTTGTACCGTCTCCCGCAGTCGTCGGCTCACGGTTACTGTCGCGGCGCCGGAGTTGGCAGCCGCGGAGACGTCCTGAAGCCGCATGAACAGCTGTTCTCTTGCGGGCTGTATGCCCTAATATATAACTTTGGGATGGCAACCAGAGGTGTAGATGTCATGAGCATCTCGGGTCTTGAAGTGAAATTGCCATGACAATACATGCGAGTTTTATTCTAAGGGAAACGTGTCTTGGAAAGGGGACCTCGCCTTTGTTGCCTCAATTTTGGCGCTTTTAAACTGCCAATGCAGAAATGTATGCGATACAAATGTGTTCTAAGAAGTACTAATATGATGGTAAAACTGTTTTGTGAACTGTACAGTTTCTCGCATAACGACCTGACCTCGGGTTGCACTTGGCCAATGCGTATAGTGATACGATTATCTCTTAAGTTTTCGTCTCAATGCACACCGATTGTCAAGAGATTCCAAAGAAAGGTCAAATCTGGTCAAATAAGGTCAATTAACACAAAGCCAGGTCATCTCAGGCTATCTGTTTGGCATTCAATGCCATGTCTCACGACTTCGGCGGCATTGAACATCAATTCTGGTATCGCTTCGCGAGGAACAGCAACATACACAAACATACATATGTACATATATATAAATATATATATACATATATATACATATATATCAATATACATATATATATACGTATATAATATATTAGTACATCTCTCGCCGGACTCAGAGGGTCCTCGAGAGCTCCCCACCACCAGGATTGTTTTGTGTGATAGCGGCCTAATGAGTAGACGCATAGGCAATGCATTTTTAAACGCTCCTTATAAATGATTGGATGTGGCAATGTATTGTTAGCTCAGCAAATATGTTTGCCGAGACCATTTCCTGGCGTTCTCCCGTGTCGCAGCTTGAGCGCCTCTGAGCCCAAATAACCAATAAATCGCCTTCTGCCGGGACAGTCACGGATTTCTTCCCGCACCTCTTACTTCACTGAGATCCTGTTCCTCATTTTTCCTGATATCTTATCCACCAAATTCCAACAGTTTCGCGAGAAACTTGCAATTTTCCTCAGTCCTGGCTATCGGAACTCTCTGCTCTATCGGACAAACTAAGCGTCTTTTCTGGATATCGATGAGCATTATGGTGCATTTCGCGACAACAGTTATCTGGGCAACAGCACTAACTGATGTGAACACAGCCGTTGGCGGTTCACATGTTCCCCTCAATAAACAAGGAAACGTGTGGGTGTGCGGGCGTGCTCATAAGGGGCGTAGCGTGATTCGAAGCAGCGCTTATATTGCAATTTTTTTTTAATTAGCGCAGGTACACTTTCGTCCCAGACTCTCCCATGTCCAAAAGGAACAATACATCGCATCCGGTCAGCAACTATATGTAAAAAGGCATGCCTCCGCCGTTACTGGCCCGTATGCACCCCTCTGTTGCTGTAGCCGCTCGTTCGGCCTGACCGACGACGGCCGGCGTTGAGCTATGTGCTGCTGTATGGATGTGCATACCCCGAGGCTGGACTGGACGACACTTGGGACACCACAAATGTACGCAGCCCAGGAGGGCATTGTTGACACTGGCAGGGTGACCACTAACCAGTCAGCCTATAAGGCTCAAGTTCGCTTGTGAGTCGAGAGCCTTATCGCCAGGTTCTCGAACAAATCTGGCAGGCAAGACTATGAGGTATGACATGCAGGTATGACACGGCGCCGTGCGACTGACCACCTGGCAGCGCAAAGGATATTTTCAGACCAATTGTATATATGATTTTCGTCACGGGAAGATCACCAGGTACCTTTTCGCGTCAACACTCGGTGTCGTTGAGAAAATAGGGCAGTATTTCTCGGGTTCCTGCCATATTAAAAAAAAAAACTTCTTCCAAAAGATGCTGTCGCACTTTTTTGTTTATACCTCTTTTCCGTTCTACTAATATCATGTGGAATGCCAAACCAATAATCATTTCGCCATGGCACTTGCTCTGCCGGTCCTACGGAAGCATAATCATGCTCTTCTTATTGGTCGAATTTGCACTAAGTCGCATCTAATATCATTACCCACCGAAAATCATGTCATTCGAAAACAAGGAAGTTACGTAATCTAATATTGCCGCCACGGTAGCTCAGTTGGTTAGCGCGCTGGCCTGCACTGGTCTCCATTTCCTGGCAACACAGGGCTCGAGTCGCTTCGCGCGCTCACATTTAGCCCCCGGCCGAGAGTGTCAGTTGGCAGCTGGTCCGATAAGGCCGGGGACCAGCTACCGGGCGGCCGTGTCGGTGTATTGACGGCACGTTAAATTTTCGATAAAAATTATGCCGTTGAACAGGAATTCGTGGATCGGATGGTGGGGCCAGGGCTCACGCAACAAGCTCTGTTTAGCAATAGAACCCTGGTTCCTAAAGCCACCCCAGCAACAACTCGGACTAAATTTATTAAAAAAATATATTTTAAAAAGAAGAAGAATCCTCTGCAAGAGATGCAAGCGTCAACTTCCTCCCCCTAAGCAACATACCAATATAATTTGGCCTGGGGACACGCATCACATTCTACACCAAGGAAAAGTCACGTCACGCTTTTTAGTATAAAATCGACCTGTTTTTCCCGGAACCAAGCACCTCCACAACAGCGCAAGTTGACCATTCAGAGTATCAAACTTAGGTAATCAAACATTTATTGGCGTTTCCATTCCCAATAATGCACAAGCTTACGAAGACAATGTGGGTCTTCGAAATCGGAAAAGATGCACGAGGAAAAATGCATTGGACTATGCATGCATAGTCCAATTCTTGATCACAATTACATATTGTTGGTGATTTTAGATGCGATTTGCATAAATTTGTTCATGGTAATTATTGATTGTACGACGCGTCGACAGTTGAGTCATGTAGTATTGCTAATCTCTCACACCGATTGGTCTTGGGCGAGGAGTTGCGACAGGTGAGACTCGAACCCGCAATCGTTCGATTGTGAGACGGTCTACATACCCCTAGACTACTCGTCCCCGCATAAATTCGGTAGTACGTTCTTCGGGAAATGACAATTCTTTAAGGCATAAGCAAAGGAAAAGTTTCACGTAATAGGTATTTTGTTGAGAAAAACAAAACGTACGTAATATTTCGTATACCAAACTGAAGTATTTTGTTAATAGGAAGTGCATTTCTTACCTAGTTAAATTATTTCAGTTAAAAGTTGAGGAATTCCCGCACAGATCATCCAGCCGAGGTGTCGATTTAACACCCTCCTGTCACGGATTTCGACGAAACCTTCCTGCCGGGGGTAATCGATGGTGCCGATGACGGCTGTGATATTTTTCTTCTTCTGCGGCATGCGGTTTCGAAGTCACTGCCTCAGGCAATATGACGATCCGCACAGGCAAGAATATTTCCGACGACAATTTTCACCCATATGCTCTAAGGAATGTGAATAAAAATAAATGCCGGATTGTTGGGAATGGTACATAGATTCAGAGATTCATAAATGGAAATATATCCCTCTTTTAAGTTGGCCCAAAAAATTACCAATAATTGGAAATTTTGCAAAACTAATTTTTCTATGAATGCTCCGGAAAAATTCCGACTTCGTGTGATTCGGCATTCCTTGTACTACGGGAACAATCAATAAAAAAGTGGAACGGACGGAGAGTAACGAGCCCCATGCGCTTAAATGTACCGATGTCGCTACCGCTCGCACGGTAAACTCGGTCGCCGCGCGCGCGCGGCCGCGCAGCGACGACGCTGACAAGCGTGTGATATGATGCCAGGGGAAAACGGGAGGGGGGGCAGACACTGGTTGCGACAACCTGCCTCTTCAATGCGAAACCGGTTTCCAGTTTTTTGTTCCGATTTAACCGTTGAATATCTGTGAACTTTATCGCAGTACCTTCCCTCGGGCCCACGTCGTGTCGCCCACCGCCTCTCCATCCGCCCCCTCGACAAATCACAAAATGCGCCGCTGATACCATCGTACCACCATCCAACACATCAAACACTATGTTTCTGGACTTTTCGTTTGCATGCCATTTGAGTCGCACGTTTGCAATGCAACACTGAAACAGGAACACCAAAGAAATTACAATGGTTTCAGTTTCTTGAAAGAAACCAGAACAACAACAAGTCATTCGATCAATAACGATTATATGGCGGAACAAATGCACTTGATCGAACTGGTAAGCAAACACTATGCAAGACAATGGGAACAACAGCCGGTCGCGCAGATTGATAACATCGCACATTTGCACGCAGGTTGTCATCCCTACGATGTGTGTTTCACTGCCCCTGGTCATTTTAATGCGTAACTCGAACATCACAACCACCGTCTGTGGACAGCTCATGGACGCGCATGGTGGTGGCACTCACAGGGACAAACCTGTGAAGCTTTTTAGTCCCTTTGATAGTTCTGGCAGCATCGAACTGCGCCTGCAACTCAGTAGCCACCTTTGCTACCTCAAGGCTGGATACAAATATCGTATGGATGACACTCACAAACTTTTCGCTCAGAAACTTGGCCATTGCCTCGGCTGTCAGAATTTGGCCGCTGACAGGGCGCCGCATGCTCTCTTGTTGCGTGGCACGTTTCACCGTACCCCCGATTCCATCGCACGCTCCCTTTCCATGTGAAGTGGCGAAAAAGTGTCATTTACATTTCACGCCTTCGAAGTCCGCATCATGATAACACATATTCGCAAAGTTGAACCTATTCTTGTACTGGGCAGCACAGCCATCAGTAAAATAAAACACCTTTTGTAGCCCCGGTACTTTCCTTTTCATCTCGGGTATCAGGCGTCGGAGGAAGGCGTGCACCATGGCAGTGTTGTGCTTCATTCCATCAGATATGAAACAATAACTCTGATGACATGACACGCCCCCTCCCGCCAATACACCACGAAAGGATGCACGGTACATTGAGATGAATCCCAATAAAATCCCTGATCAGCGTCCTGAACTACGAAATAATAATTATCAGAAAAGTCACCCTGCACCACTACCTGTCCTTCATCCACTCCCTCCTTCAATTCTAAGAAGAACTTACTTTGAACTAATGTTCGGTAGTGGTGTACGGTGAGTTCCTGTATCTGATGGCTGAGTGTCCGTACACAGTCTTCACGACTCAACATTCGCACCACATGATTCGGGTGAGCTTGATGAGCTCCACTCTTCATGCTCCGGGGGTTCTGCAGTGTCTGGCTTCGGTAAAATTGACAAACTGTCGGGATCTTTGGTCAGCCGCAGGCGACACTTCGCACACAGTAGTGTGTCGGCGGTTATCGTGGGATTTTGAATACGTTGAACCAGTTGCTTTGATGCAGTTCTTAAACCTTTTCTTGCGCTTACTTTATGTACTTTGAATGGGTCAGAACAACATGGGTTCTTCGGGAGCGGCACCATCCTCACACCCGGCTTTGCTGACTAGTCGTACAATAGACACATGCATTTCCTAACAACCCGACATATATTTTTATTCACATACTTTACAGCATAAGAGCGAAAATTGAGCTCTACAATAGTCCTGCACGTGCGGATCGTCACATTGCCTGAGGCTATAACTTTGAAACCGCTTACCGGAGGAAAAAATAAATACAACAGCCGTGATCAGAACCATCGATTACCCCTGGGAGAAAGGTATCGTCGAAATCGGTGACATTGGGGTGTTATCCTCTGGTCGTTCTATGCTGGATCCACCCAGTTGTCTTCGATTAAAAACATACTCGTAGTGTTGACGTCAGATATGTCGTGCCTCGAAGCGGCCAAGCCAAACAAGCGCAGTGAAGTCTGGATCGGGTATTTCTACTCCAAATATTTGAACCGAACACGTCACGGAGAAAAAGGCGAGTGCTTGTGGCACTAAGCTAAACGATTTTAGGGAAAATATGGAACTCGAAAACGTAGATAATCAATCATGGTGATAATGCAAGAGCTACCTTTCTCTTTCAAATCCAGGACATTGTGGTGTCGTGTGAACAAACAGAAAAACCTTGTAGAATGTTTTTGAGTAAAATGTGTGAAATAATTGGAAGGCCCGTGGCATGTGTTATATGTACTTTAGCTGAACACCTTGTATTCCCCTCCAGTGAAAGAGAAGCTGTTTATACATTCAATTAAAAAATTAAAAAACTTCACAGTGTGATAGCTGACATTCCATGGTATCGGTTCACTGCAAGCTGTACATTGCACGTTGTAATATATTACATGCTGTTTATTAAACATGTAGTGTACATGCTTAAATGCATGTTGCAATACACGAATACACAGCCAACATCCTAAGCAGGAGCAGACGTGCGATAACGCGCTCGATGTGCATCCTCAACCCGGCCATCGTTCACAACGGCAGCGGTGCTCAGAATTTCATACTTTCGATCGCTTGGTGGCTGGACTAACGAACAGCCGCATTTTGCTACCTCGCTCTTCAAGTCTTTGAAACCTCTATCTGCTAAAATGGTTGAACCGTTTCGCAGACAATCCAGGTGTCCTGAACTGCACACGATGTCCATGTCACTGACGCGCCCTGGTTTGCCATCCGATACAAAGTTGAGAGTCCGTCAGGGGTAGCAGAAATTAGATATGTTACACTATTGCACTTTTTGTAATCTGACCGTGACATGCTCTACGCGACTGCGCGAGTTGGTTTTTCAATTTGGATCTCGAAGCAATCAATAGTACTTTCACAAGACGAAGAATTTGCCATAAATGCATGGGGCCATAAATGCATATCACGCATCGGTTGCTGTTCTGGCCAAGCAACCAATTCGTTTAAACAGCTCCCTAACACAGGCACGATGCGAAATAGCAGCCTGGATATACAACCAGTGCTCACACCGAACAGGTCGGCGAGCAGGTGACTTGGTATGTCTAATCTTATGTGCATCAATAGCATGAACAATAAATATACCGTTGTCAATGCCTGACCTCTGTTTACATATTAAAAATACATATTACATATTCAATCCTATTAGCTATACATATTAATATTAAATACATATTAAATAAATACATATTAAATCCTATTAGCTAATAACCAACGATGTAGAAGTGCTGTGGAGGCACACCGATATACAGAGATGGGTGCCTTTTGACCAGAGCCCGAACAACCTGCCGAGACATATCATGTAGACAACGATCATCCACCTCGGTCTCAAAAATGTATTCTGGCTCACTATCTGACGGGAGGTAATCAGAGATGTGGTCGGCGTCTACATCAGCACTAGCTTTTGCGACACGGCTTTTTTCCGAGTTCTTCGTGGATTGTCTCGCAGTCTGTTGTTTGCGTTACTTCATAACTTTGATAATGGGTAGAAGTAGACACTGGTGCTGCCGCACTATTGTCGGGTTGTCCACCTCTATATGGGTCGTCGCGGGTACAATTCACTCCATTCTCAGTCAAACATATTTGTCATTTAAACTAAAACAGCCACGATAATTCCAAACTCGGAAGCGTCCTATGCGCAAAATCGAATGCCCCGCAGTCGGCCTTCTCTGCCCACGACATACGAGACGTCATAGGTACTTTGGCCAATCAAAAAGCGAGGAATTCTGAAGTGATTTTTGAATGATTTAGGTGCTTTAAAGACTTTTAAAAATACATGAATGCTACCATCGTCTATAGAATTAAAAATAACTGGTGAAACTAGAAAAAATACGGTTTGTCCCAACATGAAACTTGTCCATTCAAGGTGAAGTACGTATATATCTAAGTTTTAGGCAACTGCCCAGAGACAAATATCGAATTAATTCAAATGACATACAAACACCAAGAAAATATATTTGTTGATGCAGATCCACGTAGTTCGGTTCCCCACCAATACAATATGGAAAAACAGCTTGTAAGAAAGGGATTTTGGGCAAGAAAATATATAATAGAGAATAATGGCACGTTACAGATATATAGGAAAAAACATAACCTAGCAGAGGCTAGCCTGCTGAGGCATCTAAATGTCTAAATGTTCAGTCATCTAAAAACTACTGATGTCTAGTCACCTAAGACCTATGGATGTTGGATAATCCAATATATATGGATGTATGAGCATTTAAAGTCTACTGATGCTGGATAACCTTCTAATCAAAACATAGGTAGTGGTTAAGGTGCCGCGAGGCACATTTATCACTTAGCTTCAGTTAGCTTAGCACTTTAGTTAATCACTTTACCGTCTGTTAGATGAAGTCAGTTTCTGGTAGTACAGTGATAACGAAATCAATGAAAAACATGGATGTTATTCTAAAGACAAAAATCATTAACTTCGCAATGATTGCTTTCGACCAGGACATGGCCGACTGGAAATGTAATGTGAATAGATGACTAACATTGTATTTTGGTGGACTTGCGACGACAATGATATGTATTTAGCATAATATATAATACACATCTTAAAAAGTAGCATTGAATGCCTCAAGAGTCCCAGAATGGTACACAAATAGCTACAACGTGAGAGAAGCAGTCCGCGCCATGAGTCTTGTGCACGGTAAACGGCGGGACCTTAAATAGCGAATATTTCGCTGATGTACTTTTACAACAAAATATGGTAAAAAGAATAACTAGATAAGTGTGTGCAGGTCCAGTCGACACATTTTCCCCGACTTGCGCTCAAGGGCTTCTAGTATACAAATACCCCCCATCCGAACTACCCTACATGTGCAGCCACTACTTTACACCTACGCTACAAAATCAACTTACTCGACACTCCATGGCCGTGAACGCCTCCAGCATGTTTGTGAGGCACTCCACTTGCTGTGATGAAGGTTCTGGCTGCCGCAGCAGCAGAACAGAACTTTCCGATACTACTCATGCTCGCGCTTGTGCAACAATCACACTTACGTGATAATCACCGTACTGCTAGAAAACCGTCAATGGCCACTGCGCCTTGTCCTGTTCGTATCGTTCTCGGACGCGTGGATATATTGACGATGTATATGCGTTTCACGGGAAGCAATGCAGCAACACAGATCACCAGGAGGCCATTAGCGATACGACCCCACCGCTCGCGCCCATGTGAGCCTCTGACCCGGACCACGGAGCGAAGTCACTGTGATAGCCGGCGGAGGTAGGGAACAGCTGATCGTCTGTCCCGCATGGGCGGCTCGAGGTGCTCCGAGGAGGGAAAACTCACTCTCACTCACATCAGTTGATCACAAGGTGCAAAGGTCATGTTTATTCAAGAGAGCTGCAAGGTGATCTAGCCATGAAAATGCTGGGTCCTAAAAATACGATGGTTACTCACGAACAAATGAGAACAGGTTTCTGAGAGCATTGCATCCGGAAGACACTGCTAGAAACTGCCTTGATATGTATGAATGCATGCACAGGGATGATTTATGCGACCGCTAGGCAACTTTGAGGACGACATCTCGGAGTTCCTGTTGCAATCTAGAAATGAAGTCCAACGCGATGACGTTTGTCCAGAATCTACTTAGATCTGAACGGATGCCAAGGCTATGGTGTGGGTCAATGTCGTGCTGAAGTTAGGTTATTATTGTGTACCTCAGAATTTCGGCCTCAGGTTCACTTCCTAGCACTGCATCTCTTTCGTTCGAAAATGTTTTTATCCCGATAATCTCCACGATTTGTTTTCTTCAGTGAATCAACGAACAAAATACTAATTGATTCATTTTGGTATTGGTCCAAAGCTGCATTAAGCACACATCTGCTGGAAACACGACAGGTAAAGCCATTTACACGTGTCCGTAGTCTAATGGTACATGCATACTAAAATATGATCATCTTCCTGGCGTAGATATTTGTTGCGGGATATGCGACCCCGTGCATTGCTGCTCCGGCGTATTTGAGCTCTGTGAGTCACCGCCAGAGTCGTGCTACAGTCGCTGCACTACGTTCTATCACATGATCTTGCCAATGTCCTCAATCGCAATGGCCGACAAAAATGTATAAGCATAATAGTTATCGTCTAAGCTTTCGTTTCGTTTTGTTGGGTTAGGCGCTTCAGCCTCCTCAGGCCATTTCGCGACGTTGATATAGACTGAACTAGGTATTAAATATAAAAAATTCATACTATAATTCCTGGAATAATTTGATTTCTCATAGAAAAATGAAAAATAGCTTGCTGATAAGTGGGAGATCGTCCCCCAACAATGAGGGTAAAGGGAATGGAATGTTGTGTGAATGGCAGTAATCAGTAAGTTGTTTTCTAGGGCCGTGGCATTGCGGGCAGTGTAATAATATATGTGGGACTGTGATATGAGTGTTACATGATGGACATGAAGGCCGATGTGAAGCAGAATAAATAAATCGATGTGTGAGATAGGTGTGTCCTATGCGGATTCTTGATAATACTTTTTCTTCATTGCGGGTGATTAGAAGTGGTGGCGTCCGAATATCGATGACTGGTTTAATGTTCCGTAATGTGTATGGTTTATGTTCTGTGTCCATGTTTGTTTCCACGATTGCCGAATGGTCTCTCGTATTGTTTATTTAATGGCGTCAAAATGTTGTGGTATTTCTGTGATGTGTGGTAATTGTAGTGATTGTTTTGCGAGATCTGCTTCCTAGTTTCCTGGGAAACCGCGGTGCTGGGCACCGATAGGAAACGGACCTTCACGCCCATGAGATAGTGTTTGAAGTGTGTCGTAAATGGAGACATGGCAATGGTGCAAAAAAAGAAAGTGAAAACAGTGAGTGAAGTATTGATTTAGAGGCCGAACAAACAACGACGCTGCGCACGGGGTGCCGAAAAAAACATTGCGTAAATAACGGAGGGCAATGAGAATGGCATGCAATTCAGCGATGAAAATTGATGTTCGGTCTGGTAACCGATGTTGTTTTCTGTATGTTACAGACACTATTGAATTTCCTGTAAGGTTAGCATTTTTTTAAGAGTCAGTAAAAACGAAAGGAATATGGTTACAACGAGTCAGACATTTGTGAAATTTGTGTGTAGTGGTGAAATCTAGAATGTGTCGTTCGGTTATTCCCCACGGTGGTGTTAGTTAGTTATTTGGGTTTTAGGGCGCATTCCCCACGGTGGTGGAGTTAGCGATGGAAGAGAAGTAATTGGTGGAATAGTGAAACGAAGTTGCTAAAAAAATGACCCTAGAGGCTATGGCGAGACCAGTTCGTTTTTCCGTTCGACCTAAATAATCATGGTGTATATTTGGGAGAATTTGCAATGACACGTGTGGGGGGTGGTTTTAATGACATTGAATTTTGGAGGGGTACCTAAGTGTTTATCGCATTCTGCGAATGGCTAATGGGGGTGTTGGCTGTGATAATAAAGACTCACAGATTTCAATGGGAGCAGCAGCACTGGTGTATTCCGCTTTCTTGTCACGTTAAGAGTGCGAACAAAGAACCAAAATAAACTGAGGACCCCTTCGGTCTGACCGCCACAGAGCTGCCAATTATATGGCAGCACATTCCACGTCATAGCTCGGTTCTCACACAAAGTCCCCACCTAAAATTGTACACCAACATTTCAAACATATCAAAATACATTCGCAGAGGGCCAAGTAAGGCACACACGTAACGCTCTGCTTGCATCACGCCCGCACACAGTTCCTTAATAAAAACGCTTGAACACTTAATCACTCGTCCGGTTCGTCACTGCCCTCAGCCGGCGATGCTTCGAGCGCGAACAACTTCCTGATCGGTCGTCGGGTCTCGAATCTACGCATAAGTATAATGGCAGCACGAGAGCATCCGTCATCACCGCGTAACAGCGAGGTCACAAGCGCCAGCGGCCACCGGCCGCGAAGTCCTTCTCCGTGCACGAGAACGACGTCACCCACTTGGGGAAGGCGGTTTGGTCGGCCCCTTGGCGAGGCGTGCCAAGTTCTCAACGCTTCCAGGTACTCCGTGGTCCAGCGTGCGATGAGGTGATGGCACACCCGCCTTCGGTACCTCCATGCCCTGGAGACTGATGTAACAGTGAGGGATGGACACAGGACTCCTCGTATGGCGGTAACGCCGAAAAAGAGATGAGCGGGGTGATGACATCTGTCCAATTTCCTATGGTTAGGGTACGAGGTTCAAATAAAATGCTAGTACATATAGGGTGACAGCCAGTGCCCCAAAGGTCAGGTGGGACACGTGGAGGGTTACACGGAGGGCACTCTTCGTCACGCAAACCAATCGTTCCCAGAAACCTCCCCACCACGGAGCTGCTTCAGGGGTATAACGCCAGGTCACTGCTGGAGGCATGAGGTTTTGGAAAGCATGGAAGTTTCTAGCGTTATCACTGAAGATCAAGGCTGGTGTGCCCGCAGGAAAAATAATCGCCTGAGGGCAAGGACAAGGTCAGCAGTGTTTTGTGAATGACCCAGCTCTAAATGTATGGCTCTTGACGTGGCACATGTAATCAGTTAAATCCACACTTTCCTTCCAGTGTCGATATACAGAGGCCAAAAATAGTCCATGCCGACCTTGGTGAAAGGACGGGAGGGCTCGGTCCTGGATGGTGGCAGCGCTCCCTCTGGAGAGCTGTAGGGCAGGCTTCGGTACCGACGACACCTGCGACATGACGTCACCACACGTCTGACCGTCCGCCTACGCACCAGGTATTCTGCCGAGAGCAGTGCGAGAGTCACGCGCGTACTCTGATGGAAACATCTGCGATTTGCTACATCCACGATCAAATGGGTGATGTGCGACGGATCTGGAAGATGATCAACGGTCATCCTTCCGGATGACCGTTGATCTGTCCGCGGCAATGTCACCAACAGGCCTTGGTCATCTAGTTGTTGATGGAGCCGAGAGATAGTTGAACCTGCCGGCAATAATGCAGCGCTGCGAATTGATGCTAGCCCTCTGGAGTATGCGTCCGCCAGCGCCTGTCCTATCCAGTAATGCAGCGCTCGTCTTCTTTCCTCCGAGGTTAGTGCACCGGTTTGCCTCCGCGCTTCGGACGTGCGACAATTCTCGATGAACCGGTATACCCAAGCGGTTCTATTTACAACCTGTTTGAGTGCGGAGTATGTTGTGACATCAAACAGACAACTATCATGTTAAACGGACTGCATCGTCATGTGAACGTCTGTGGTCAGCTTCTGTACACAATTCGTCTCCTGACTTTCCTCAGAACTCTGTTCGAAACAGTCAAACTTGACAGAAGAGGCTTGGACGACTATGGCAGGGCTGGGCCTGATGAAGACAGGCCCCTTACACTACAACTCGCAGCTCTGCATCGCATTCAGCGTCGTTCCCCGGGTGCCAAGACCCGCGGGGTTATCTTCTCCCCGGACATGCCGCCACTGCTTTCGGCCAGACAGCTGTAATATGGCGGTGACACGGTTCTGAACAAACACCTAAAGCGGTTTGGCGCTGTGAAGCCAATACAGCACGTCCATCGAGTCCGTCCAGTATGTGATTTGAGGTTGAGCAATCTTCAATGTTTTCCTGACAAAGTCCATGAGACGAGCACCAATAAGCGCCGCCATCAGCTCCAGCCTGGGAACCGTGAGGGCGCTGTCAAGTGGAGCCAGTCGGGCTACTTCAATCGGAAGATTGGACTCTGTGCCATTTACGGTGTAGATCACAATGCAGTACGCCCTCCTTGAGGCGTCACAGGATATGTGGAAGGTCGGAACGAAGCCTTCTCGTTAGCAGTACACAAACGTCACACTCTCATCTTCTCTTGGATGAGTGATGACAACTCCTCATCCCACGCCTCAGTTGCAGTCTCTCTCCATACCAGCTGGAACAGAAACTTGCCACCAATGAGCCATGGAGACAGCAGTCCAAGGGGTTCGAACGATTTTGACACCGCTGCAAGCAACTGGCGTTTGGTGATGGGATTCCCCAGTTCGGGCACAGCGACAGTGAGAAGATCTGTGGTTGTATTCCAGGTCATTCCAAGTACTTTGGCTTCAGGTGTGGAATCTCCTGTGATCCGTACCTTGTGCAGGTCCATACTGCCTTCAGCGAATATCTCGGGCACCCTGTCCATATCTTTTTTGGCATCTTGTTCACTGTCGTGCGTAGTGCAAATATCATCCATATACATCCCCGCCTCCAGCTTCAGACAGAGCCGCTCGTCGGAGTGGCTGTACCTGTCAAGGTAAGTAGAGATGGTGTGTAGCAACATGAATGGAGAGCAGCTGAGCCCAAACGGAACTCGTCTGAACCTGAAACATTTGCCAGCCCACAGTGATTGCAGATACCTGCGGTCAGCTGGTGTGATCGCAACTTGGTGGAAGGCAGCACGGATGTCTGCCTGACAGGCAACAGCACCATTTCTGAAATGGAGCACAACAGTTGGAGAAGGTTGACCCCAGGGTCCAGGTAGTCATTCAAGCCCCTGCCAGTGGGATCCTCAGCTCAGCCATAAAACAATTCTTAGTGTACTATTTCGGTGTAATTTTCGGTGTGGCAAGAAGAAGGCAGTGGGAGACTCTTCCACTGACGATGACTCGATGATTGCATCTTGCAGTAATGTGGTGATCATTTATCATACGCATCTTTCTGAGCTGGCTCCATTCTGTCCACCAATCGTTTAGAGCGTGCATAGGCTGCTGGCCGGTTGTTGACAGGCCGTTCGTCTGTCGCTCACAGGAGGCCCATCTCATACTTCTTCTCATTATAATTCCACAGTGGCAGAGGATGAGCTCTTTCTTCTGGCTGAGAGTCTGTGACACCCACAGCATCCAGGGTCCACATCTGCTCCACTGTCGGCTGCTACGATATGCATGGCGAGAGTGTTGTGGGGTGATTGGAGAATCATCTCTGCTGTGGATCACATAGCCCAATATGGTGTCAACAGCTCGCAAACATTCTGTCAATGACACCTGCTCCCACAGCACAACTGAGTATAGCTGATCTGCCCCAATCAGTATGTCCATAGGGCCACCTGCAAAGTCACCAGCAAGACACAGCTATGGATCGTACACGTAACAGATGGGAGCTGGAATGGGGTTGGCTGGGAGCAGAGACGATCAGTCTTCCACAGTTGAAACTGATGTTGCTCCCCACCATGACGACTCCTGAGACCAACCTGCACCCTGTCATACTCGTGCGCTTCTTCTCCCCTCTCTTGAAAACCTAGGCAAGAAAAGTTCCTGTTTCAACCATCAGGAGGTCCAGCAAGTCTGCTGAAGACGACCGAATGTAAAATGCATCCGAGCCCCCATCAAGTAGAACTCTTAACATGCATTATACCCTTGGTCCAGTAGCTTCTACTAGTGCTGTCTGTACAAAGCAGTAGCCGTCTGGAGAGGGCGAGCTGTTGCATTGCTGCAAACGCAAACCAGCATTAGGTGGGAGGTAGCCTGGGCCAGCTGACTGGCTGTGGATGAGGTGGTCATTTGAGTGATCAGGCACGCAAAGCAGGTGTGATTCACAATCAAGTGAGAGCGGGTCAGACTCAGGGTATATGGTTGTCTGGAAGCAAGCAGGTTGCACACTGGAATAAGCATCGGAAAATTGAGCAACACATGCATGGGGGTTAGGACAGATGACATCATCTGCAGCCACAAGAGGTGCTGCTGTCTCAACTGGAGGTAATACCAGTTGGTGGCCGCACATGTTGATAGATACACCAGTGGGTACAGCAGCTTGTGCAGCAGTTGCCAGAGGAGCATGCACCAATGCAGTATTTACAGGTGGGTGCTGATCAGTCTTCTATGCTGATGTGCTGCTGCAGCAGGCACCTTATATCCTCTTGAATGTGATGATTTCTGTTGAGTTGACGAGAAATGAAGTGCCGAATGATGAGCTTCTCCACACAGTGGGCAGTTCACACTTCGACAATCACGAACATGATGGGGACCGAGGACCTAAAACAAACACCAGCTTTCCTCACAGTGCCCCAACGAGCAGTAACATCCTGCTTCTTCTAGCAGGCAAGCAGTCCATGCTTCATTTTGTTACAAGCTGCACAAATCCAGTTGCGAATAGTGCCTGGCCAAGTGCTCCGACCACATGCGCTATTAGCATCTTGTAGGGACATCCAGCTTGGTGCAAATGAACATCCAGATGTAGGCTTAGGTGATGGTCTTACGGCTGCTGTGGAAAGGATATGTTGCTGTGCTACATCCTCCTGTAGCTGCATCTACTGTTGAAGAAAATTCAGGAGATCCTCGAAGGTGTCAGGGATTCCAGAAGCCTTTCTGTGCAACCCCACTCCGCTCTCCAGCTCCGAGGCAAACGGTCCAGTACAGCAGGCTGCAACAGGACGGAGTAAGCTGCTGGGGTCATCTCAAGGGACTTGAGGCCCCTCACATTAACGACAATGACATCTACGAACTTCCGCAGAGCGGACAAGTTTTTATCATCAGTGACAGGTGATATCGGTAACCCATCCCGTCTCGGGGGGGGGGGGGTCTTCAACCCCCCTCAGGTTTTTCGCGGATATTGGACGAACGGCGAGGGGCAGCGCGCCCAAATTTGGCATACCTTTTTCCACATCAATCTGGCATGCTGTTACAAAATTTTGAAGTCAGGTAATCTAGGGTCAACGAGTTAGTCAAGGTCAAGTGAGGTCACCTCCAAAAAAGTTCAACCAGTCGTCACGCTTCAATGGATACAGATATTTTGAAGAAACTCTCAGCGTTTGCTTATCTATAGGGATGCAACAAAACGTATGAGTGGAATTTTTCATTTTTTCCGTTTTTGACTACATATAAATGTTGCATATTTGCCAATCGCAGTTCAAATATAAGATTCTGGCTAAAGTAAGCATTTTTTACTAGGGAAAGTCAACTTCCAACAACGTTTCTCGGTCTGCTCTCCCATTGAAAAAGGAAAATTAAGGACAACTTGAAAACTCAAATTTTGAAATAATAAAAAAGTGGGGACCAAAAAAATTATGGTCATGGTCGATTTCTCTGTCCTTTTCTCATTCCAAATACATTTTGTTTTTCATATATCCCCAAAATGAACTCCCCAGAGCCAAAAACATAATGTAAGACGTGAAAAGTCGTGAGAGTCCAGCCCCCTGAGGACGTCAATTTTGGGGGTGGATCCGGACCTTACTCGTCGAGTGCTTTCAGATGACACCTCTTTCGTTTTCGTCCGAGGCTTAGCTTTGATTTTAGAGGGGGTTACTCTCCGCCCCCCTCGAGACGTGGTGTGAGGATCTGACCGGAGATACGGCGTGGGTTAACAGCTCTCAACAGCATCTGTTGCCTACGTTGCTCAAAACGGCTATTCAAAATCTAAAGTGCTTTATTGTACCCCGCTGAGGTCACGGGGTTCAGTCTGCTGAGGTCAGTAAGCCCTCAATGGCACAATAGGCAACACCTTTCAGCTGTCCTTTCAAAATGACAAAGTTCTCAATTGCGGCATATCGGTGGTTATCGTGAACTGCCACTTTATCCTCCCAGAACTTTGGCCATCTCATAGTATCTCCATTGAAAGCAGGCAACATGAAATCAATCTGAAATTTCCCACCTGCTGAAAACGATGCTGTCGATGCTGCTTAAAGACCAGCCAACACACGTTTTGCGCTGAAAATTGTCTCCTCCATTTTGTCAACATGTTCTGTTTCAGTCTGACGATCTTCTTCCTCCATCACAAGTTCAATGGTAACGTCATTTAAACTACTGAAAAGTTTCTCTGCCACTACTATGTTGTATGCTAGGTCATCATGGTCACCCAAGCTGCCACACAGCTCTTTCCAATTATCCTATCTTGGTGGGTTTTCTCCTACCATTCTCTTCTTTTTCAACTGTTCCATGTTTGTCTTCTTGGTCATACTGAAAAATCCATGTAAACACGTGAAACTAAACAAGTACCTATCGATGAGCAAATATGAATCAGCGAGTATTGATGTGCAACACGCATCCGGCCCAGAGGACCATTATGTTGGCGGTGATAACAAAGACTCATGGACTTCAATGGGAATAGCAGCACTAGTGTATTCCGCTTGCTTGCCACGGTAAGAGTGCGAACAAAGAACCAAAACAAACCGAGGACACCTTCCGTCCGGCCGCCACAGAGCCGCCAATTACATGGCAGCACAATCCATGTTATAGCTCGGTTCTTCCACAGGAGGGAATTCCAGAGAAGGAAATGACGGGTGAAGTTGTCATTGCACCGAGTACGATACGAAGAAATATATTTTAAATGGTGTGAAGTTTGTAAGGAAGATGGGCTGGCACCAGCATAAACTGCTGAACGATATTCAATGATGGGGTGCGATAAATATTTACATGTGTGACGATCGGCTCCTAATTGGGTGGAAGTGATGCAGCGAAATAAATTTAGTCGGCAAAAGCATTTGTACTTTATATGTTGATGCATGGAAAGCCGACGATCGAAGGTCACACCAAATATTAAAATGAATGTGTGGTAGTGCACGCTTAGTCTTCACTGTCTGCTAGCGATACACTGGTAGATCACGGTCTCTATATATTCACTGTACACGGTTCGGCTATGCACGTTGTTACCTCGGGCCTTGCCCTGACGCGACTGGGCCCTACCGAACTGGCGAACAGTCGGAAGTGGGTCGCGCGTCCGTGGTTCAATAACCATAAACCACGGCCGGCGCTCCGCATATGCGACACACGCACAACACCTCCCCTCCAAGTTCATGGTCAGGTTTCAGACTACTACACATTTTTACTCCCCTCCGAGTCGACGACGACGGCAGGCTGTTGGTGTCGACTCCTAACACCCTGCCGCCACAGCTCGGGCTACAGTACAATGCTTCACAGCATGCACATCGTACCGTCGAGTACGTGAATGCTACCCGTAAGAGGGAAGCCTGGGGTCGATTTGGAGGCGAGCGGGGCGGTGGGAGCATCCGCCGCTGCGACGGGGAACCGGACTGGTCGGTGACTGTGGGGGCGGAGACCGTCGGTCGGTCAACTCGTCCCCAAACCAGCAGTGCGCGGTGGTCGGGTCGGCGCGACCTGACTGGGCGGCGCGGACGGACACGGCGGTGTGTACACGGACACGAACGAGCGGAATGGGCGCAGGAAGCGGCGGCTGCGCCAATACATGCGGCCACTGGGGAGCTTCACTAAGAAGGCACGCCGTCGGCCAACACTTACGACAGTGCCTCGCCGGTCTCATAATCCGGTCGAGGAGTCCTAAAGGGACACGTGGGTCCCAACGCGCAGGCTGGGCAGTGACATGGCCGCTCGGCCATATACCATGGGCCGCTTGCCGGAGTGAGTCGGCGCGGGCGGCCTCGCGGACGCGGGACAGCGTGGCATCCTCGATGGGAGACACCCGGGCTCCGTCTGGATCCAGCTGGGTCACTGAGCGCGCGACGAGACTGTGGAGCTGATGAGTCACGTCATCTTTGGCTTTCTCATCGTCTGGTGTGGGGTCATCCACGGGGCTCTGGAGAGAGCATCTGGGATGCAGTGATGCTTGCCAGACTGCCAGATCGTCGTGAAGCTATACGCCAGGAGCTTCATGCGCAGGCGCCGCAGTCGGGGACTGTCGATTTCCGGCAGATATTTCTGGTTGAGGATGGGCACCAGCGGGCGGTGGTCGGTGAGGACGTCGAATGACGGGAGGCCTGCCAAAAAACAGGTGGCACTTGCGTACGGCCCAGGTCACAGCGAGGAGCTCCAGCTCGATGACGGCGTATCGTGATTCGTGGCCGACAGGAATCGTGAACCGCATTGCACCAGCCGCCATTGTTCATCGTGACGTTGGAGAATGGCGTATCCAAGGCCGTGGAACCGAGAGGCGTCAGTCTGCAGGGCGGTGGGTCGTCGCGGGTCAAAGTACGCGAGCATTCGGGGTGACACGAGCGTCCTTTTCTCTGCCTCGAAGGCCTGAGTGTGAGCCTCGGTCCATACCCATATGTTCTGGGGCAGCAGGTCACGCAGCGGCTCGGCCGCCAGCGCAGTGTCAGACGAGAAGGCACCCAGTTGGTTCACGAATCCCATGAAACTGCACAGATCTGTGGGATTGCCAGGTGTGGGGAACTCAGTGATGGCCTTTACATGGACGTGCGCGTCAGCAGAGGAATTGGTGGACTTGTTAACCAGTACAAAAGCGTCTGGGCGTGGAAACTATTATGCTCATGTGTTTAATTATAGTTTGCAGTTGATCATGGAGAAACTTCCTCAGGAATGCCTCCGAAGTGAGTCGTCGATTGTGGATGTGAGAAAGGCGACCGACTTATCGCCAAGAACTTAAAAGGAAAGTGGGTTAAGTGCATGCGAGCCCAGAACAAATCCAGAAGTCAGTTTGCGACTAATATTCCGGGAGACGAGGTATTCTCCGTATCCCTGAAGCGTGGTGACTACGTCGTGAGTGATGATGAAGCCAATACCCGCCTTCATGACGAGACCATGAAGAGAACGTGAGGACGACCAACTAAAATTTACGATCACCTCAGCACCTGTTCTCAGCGTCGGACATCCTCAAGAGTTACTCAACAGCACAGTTCTCTGCAGCTCGTGGAGGTTGTTGGGCAAAGTGCTCGTGCTGGGGGCGTGAAGGACGCATCTTTCGTGTTGCGAAGGCGGGGTCATCACCGAATAGGCCCAGCAAGATTCGCGGGGCTCTCAGAAGCTCTGGAGTGAGCCAACCTGAGTGCATATCTTAGTGATGTATTTTGGCGTAATTTCAGCCACTTAGGACAAGATCTTGGATTCATTTTGCGTAGCAATTATAAGGTCACATTTACACTACAGAATACTCGCATAACAAACACTCACCAATAATCATTCAATATATGAGCGCGAACGGACTTCACTTATGACGTCATCATGATGTCATCATGGATGACCGGAAGTCGATATTTTAATACAAGATACGCTAGATACTGATGTACGTGTGTGCACAATTTGAGCTATCTATCTCAATTGGTCCCCGAGATATTTCGCGGAAGCAGAATGAGGGCAGCGGAATGCTCCCTTCCCTCTAGCAGGTGTAATATCTGGCATTCCTAGGTTAGGGAATATTTCAGACAATAAATCTTCCCCATATGATCCAAAGTTCAAGCTCTTTTGACTAAGACAAAAATCGTCCCGGTAACTAGCACACTTTGTCAGCTATGATTTATGGCCAGTTTTCCCCTCGAGTTATCACAGTGTGCACCGGTGGCGATGCTCGCCACCTGAGTGGGGAAGTCCGGTGACAGAATTCCGAGGGCGATGGAGTAATGCCAGGACAGCAGGGCGCTGTCCAGGCCCTGTATGACGTGCACGGTCACTGCCGCTGCGATTACACCCTATGTCAGGTCACACTGCACAGTCCCATAGCACTGCAGCTCGTTGCCACCGGCTACATACAGCTTGTCCGCGGGCGGAGACAAACTCTTTTAGCATCACTCTTTGCTGTCTATCTGAAAGCCACAACTCTATCCATTTTAAAATGCTATCTGCAATACCATGGGACTGAAGCTGTATCATTAACCGTTTATGGGATACCTTGTCAAAGGCCTTACTAAAGTCAAGATATGCTACATCAACCTGATTTCCCTGATCAAATTGTTCTGTGGCGAAGTTCAAAAAGTCCAAGAGATTTGTGAGACACGATCGTCCTTTTCTAAACCCATGCTGAGTATCTTGAATCAATCTGCTAACTTCCAGATAACTGACTATTCTAGCCTTGATAATTGATTCGAGTACCTTGCAGACTAGGGATGTGAAACTTACTGGTCTATAGTTTTCAACTTTCCCTCTTTCTCCTTTCTTGAAAATAGGAACTACATTTGCCGTTTTCCAATCGGTTTGAATTTCATTTTGTGAAATTGATCTACAAAATATTATACTAAGTGGAAATGCCAGTTCCTTTTCAGTTTCCCGCAACACCCTAGCACAAATTTCATCAAGTCCTGCTGCTTTGTTTGGCTTTATTTTCATGATATGATTGTAAATAACATCACTATCAATGAAATCAACATCATTTATCAGATCACATGTCACTGAACTATGGTGTACGGTCGGCAGATTGGTCATATCTTCTAATGTAAACACTGATTTAAACTGCTTGCTCAGCTCCTCAACCATCTCACTATCCTCACCCAAGGTAGTCCCGTTTACTTCCAGTGGACCAATTGTGCTAGAAACTTTACTCAGCTGTAAAAACTAAAGAACTTTTACTGTCCCCATTACAGTTTCTAGCTAAATCCAGTTCTTTTGCTCGCTTTGCTGCTCTGGTTTTTTGCTTCACAGTGTCTCTAGCTTTTCGATACGCCTTTAGATTAACGACATTTGAAGCTTCTTTAAAGACTCTAAATGCAGTTTTCTTAGCCTTAATTGCTTTTATCAAGTCTGGTGTAAGCCATGCTGGCTTTCCTACCCTTCTTTTTCGTCTTTGCTTTGGGGGACATGTCTAATCTGAATTTCCTTCAAGTAAGATTTGAACTTTTCCCACATTTCACAGGCATTTAAATTGGAGAATTCTTCCCATACAATTTTAAAGAAATAAGGACACAAAAAACACAGAGAGCGTAATTCACTGGCGAGAAAAATAGAAGAAAGCGCGTGGGGTGACAGGAGTCACCCCCGGAAGTAAACGAAAATAGCCACGGGTGTCACCCCACGAAATGAAAGGTTAGGTGCTAGCTCCAAGCGCGCCAAAATCTAGCATTTGGAGTGATCAGCAGCTCTGGTTATGAACAAGCAAGCAGTACTGAACACTCCATGATAGTCCAAGAAAACAGCACATCTAGTAGACAGCTGAGTTGTGTTGCTACACTCGTAAATAGAGGACGCATGAGGTGAATATAGAGGGCCATATTCAATTCAGCTGGTCTTATTGGTTTGGCGTTGAAGAAAACCGCATGGGAAGTTGCACCCTACGCGGTCTACTACCCATGATCATAACTAGCCTTTCAGTTGCTGGTTAAGCTACAACTACCTCACTACCGATAAAGTGCTACTCAGCCTTCGCTGATAACACCATGCACTGAATCTATGATCATTCCCGGAATAATTCGTCTTGATTGCCGTCCATGACAGCGGCTGACGCTGACAAGAGGTGGAGTTACCTGTCCCAACTGAGGGGTTCGGGTCCTTGTCATGTATAGTTGGACGCTTCTAACACCGTCAAATTCCATAGTCATAAAATACGGGCCAGCATCTTTGGCAAGGCGATATATACGAGGTGGCGTCATCCCTACTGCGCAGCTTTCTGCGCAGGCGCTTATATGACGTCATCTGGGGTACCACTTAATACGGGCTAAGCCGCCAACACGCTGTCGAATATACGCAGCGTATGCATAGTACGGGGGATAAAATGAGGATTTAAGAGGTGCAGGTGCAAAACTTAGAGCGTAATGGTCTCGGAATGGATCTCCAATACCTTTTATGCACATATTATACCCGGAAGAACGTACAAAGCGAGGTAGGTGAGGTCAAATATGGCAGAGAAATACGTATCTGAAGTGTGGTCGCCGCCATGATGGAATAAGGTGGGGAGGGGGGGTCGAGTCCCTTAATGCACATCAAATTTAGCATTAGGCTCATGGTGCTGCATGCCAAAATTAATTGACCGAAAGGCCTTTTAACCCCTCTATATGCGGCAGTGCCCCTGATATAGGAGGCAAGGAAGGGGACAATCGTTTCTTTTTACAATCGACGAGACCATAGGGAGCACGTGAGAGGGAGACATTCCTTTTATGGGGGTATCTGTGAACCTCCGTACCAGCTCAGAAACATGGGTGGAACTTCCAGAAAACGATTTGGGAGACGCAATGCCTGGAGGTAACAGGAAGGCCTATGGATTGGGGAGGTGGCCTCACGCCAGTCGTAAGCGGGGGTTGACCCATCCAAAAAGTATGTAAAATTTCACTCCAATTCGGAGGTTACATTCGGCGGATGGACTGGAAAGCGGTCAGACATGGGGTGCTAAAAGCGATCAGGCATGCATTGGCGGCATTCCCTAACAATGCGTTCAGAACTAGATCTGGATTATTCAAAACACTCCTACACGTCCGTGTAGTCGACTTAGTCGGCTTATGTGCTGTTTCCGATTCAGAGCATGATGAAGGATCACAATCGAAGTTCGTGGAGCAGAGACTTTGCATATCGTTCTTTCAAACCAATGATCATAGGCCTCATGAGCAACAATGAAATGGCCCCTGCGCTCTGCCGAGCAGAGTTCTTGCGCAACCAGCCGATGCGCACATGCGGCCTAACTCGAGTCAGCCTCCGTCTCACACAACTAGCCACGCTCCTAGCTTCGGCTGACGGCTACTAATAACGCCCACCCCGGGTCTCACGATGCTGGTGTCGCCTGTACAGGTTGAGTCCATGATGAAGCAGACATCAGAATTGAACTGGTTCGGCATCGCCCTCTACCACGTATGTGGCATGCAGCGCCCGCCGCGACCGATGGTGATTAACCAAGAGCTGGACACAACGGCCAAGAGCGCCTCCGGTGCTTCAGACGTCGGACAGCCAAGCGATGTATTGACGCCTCATTTTGTAAGCGACGAAGCCGGCAACGACGGCAAGGCCGTCCTGCTCCAGTCCCAGTTTGCTGCTGATGGTCGTGTTAAAATTCATGTGAATAGAAGTGGCATCAAACTAATTGAACTGGTTCTTTATTTAGCTATACAAAGCAGCATATGAAGGCTTCATATTTGATGGGGGTGGCCAAGCTCTATAGGTGACTCAGCAGAAGGACTTTGGTTTCTGAACATAAGATTGGGGGCATCAGAACAGACGAAAGAATCCAGGAAGAAGGCACTGAGAATGCTTGGGAAATATATAGGAATGTATCATACATAAGTGAGGAAGTCATCAGGAAGCTTTACTGTGCATGTCATGCCACATTTGGAATACTGTATCACAGCTTTGGCTCCTAGTAATGAAAAAGATTGTTCGCTTTTAGAGAGTACACAATATGGCTACAAAAATGGTTAATGACATAAGCAACATGGCACATGAGGAAAGATTGAAGAAATTGAACATGTTGTCACTTAGATATAGAAAGTTGAGAGGAGCACTCATTGAGGTCTTTAAATTTATTCATGGTCAGGAGGATGGATATATTAGGTAAATATTTGAATGTAACAGAAATGATGTACTTAAAGGTAATCAATTAAAAATTAAAGTTAACTACAGCAGGACAAGGTTAAGAATGTCTTTCTTCACCAACAGGGTAATAGAACACTGAAGCCAGATGCCAAAAACCATTGTCAGTAGCAGCACATTGAACATCTTTAAAAAAAAACCATAGGCAATTATTATAAGAATAGAGGGTATGCCAGCGAGGTCTTTTCAGTATGCCAGCGAGGGCTAATCGACGGATTTGGTGGGCAACTGGTTGAGTGTTCAGAGTGCAGCCAAGAAGGGCCCTTGTGGTTCATAGTCACACTGTTCTTTTGTGTCTTGATGTCTAAGATGCTCAAAAATACAGCAAGCATTCCAGACAAGCATGATGCAACACTCCATACCATACATATCTGATAGGCAGGCTAATTCATGGAATGACACCAGAAAAGGCAGGTGTTGACACCGACATTATTTTCAGCGGCATCCGTGGCCAGGATCATAATCATCAGAGGTAAGCTGGTTGGAACAAATGGATGGGCTGGTTGGATGAACTCCATCAGCTCCTTTTCACTGTCAACCAGGTCTTATATGCATTTTCATCTCTTGGAAACATAAGCATGTTGGTTGGCAATCTCTTCTTCTCATATCTTTCTTCCAGATGATAAAGACATACCACAACAGAACACTATACAATAAAACTACAACTAAAACGCACGTGCATCGAATACAAGGTGTGACAGACATAAAACCAAGCATAAAACCACCTACGACGAAGCTATGTAAACAGCTGCGCTATTTATGACTCAACTGCGCCATCAATGTATTTGAGAAACTGTGTGCTCCTAAATTGCTGCATTCGTGATGGTCGTCGCCTAATTCGCAGCCCAACTGAGGATGATAAAGTAACAGCTCAACACGATTCCAAAAGCACAGACGTGACACTATAGGATTAAGAAAGTGAGTTGAATTGAAAATATTTCCATTTTAAAATGAATGAAACCATTAAAGCGGCCCAAAAGTGGTACCCCAGATGACGTTATTTGTACCATTCGAGCCGACACGCAGGAAGGCATGGGGATGACAGGGGCCTGGTCTTTGGCACGTTCGATTCATTAGCTTTGATTTCGCTGTAGCCGTTCAACAAGGGACTATTTCCAGCTTCCCTCGCTCGTCTCCACGAACGGTCGTAACTCTGGAACTTTGGAAGAGTGCATTCAACCGCAGGCAGCTGGAGAAGAGACTCACAAGCTACTGTTGATAAGCCACCCACTAGTTGGCGGTGAGCTCACAGTCGAAGTGGAGATGGACTCCCTCGCATGCCTGGTCGTGCGTCCATTGATCGTTCTGACTTTTAACCCATCGATTGTCAGATTGTAGGCCGCGTTGATAGCGCACTTGATAGTGCGTTGATAGCGCTCCACGTCGCAGCGCGCTTATCAGTGCATTACTTCAATGATTAACCGAGGCACGCTGGCAAACACGTTTACCACTACCACCCCGCATACGGCCCATGATCAGCCCATGGTCAGTCCATAGTTAGCCCATACTCAACCCATAGTTAGCACATAGCCAGCCCATAGTCAGCTCATAGTCAACCCATAGTCAATCCATAGTTAGCACACAGTCAGCCCTGCTAGATGCACCTTCAAAATCGGTGAGCTTTGTTAGCTGACATCCATGGCGAGTGTCGCAACGACTCCATTGTCTTAGCCCGAGATTCCAGAAGTGATGTCATCTATCGCTGTTGAACATTATTCTGGCGGGGATGAACATTTGCTGCTATATGTTTGGGCAGGGGGCGGGAACTTCGAATCCCTCAACATTCCCTGACCACTAAGTTGATTGCTTCGTGTTAGACGGTGTCCGATTTTTAGTGGCATCATCTACATTTGTAAAAAGCAATACAAAGTCAATGACCTACGCATGAAGGAGAAATTAATTATACAAATTAACACATCAGATGAATTTAAAAGGCCACTGCTCTCACATTTCTTCGCCGAATTGTTTCAACTGTTGTCGCTTGACAGACACCTAATGGACTATATGCTTAATACTCATGCAATTAAGAGCAACCACTGGCAGATTACAACGTGTGAAATTTAATGCATATTTGCGTGTACGTGTGCATATACGTGTAAGCAATATAAATTGCTTGTGGTGTTTTCATAATGATCTTAATACATGCATATTGTGCATTCTTGTCAGTTTGCATGTACGCATTTAGCAGTTGCATGTCTGGAAGCAACTTTTTAAGTATGCAGGTAACTTTGCATTCTTAATCTGATATTGTATGCTGTGTGACCCTGTGCATGCTAAATTATTCGGTGTTCAGGGGAAGATGACGTTGTCTGTCCAATAGAAATATGTGCGTATCAATTGTCAAAAGGTATGCCAATTTTCAAACCGATATCTTGAACGGGTCAGGTCTCTCTGAAAAAAAAGCTCAGGGGGAATTCAACCCCGGCACCACAAGGGTTAAGACATGTTGATCGCGTACCCGAAGGAACGAAAAAACTCGTTTCCGTCTAAGGTACTTGTTAAGAGATACGCGTGTTTACCATCCTATTGTGCCCGCATGAACTTTCACAGCTGCAATGCGATTATCAGGCTAGGTTGTGAATTGTGTAGCATATTTTATTCCCGTGTACAAATGATTGCCCAAGAAAGCGATAACTCGTCCGGCCTAGAGAACGGTCCAGCAGCTTGTCGAACATCTGTGTGGCCCCGTTTCTGGGTCCGGCCGGTTCCGGCCAGGCCGCAGCTCCACCAGGACCCCATCTTTGTCGGATGCGATGCTTTGTCAGATGCAGTTCCGGCCAGGCCGCAGCTCCGCCACGACCCCGTCTTTGTCAGATGCGATGCTTTGTCAGATGCAGTTCCGGCCAGGACGCAGCTCCACCAGGACCCCGTCTTTGTCAGATGCGATGCTTTGTCAGATGCAGTTCCGGCCAGGCCGCAGCTCCGCCAGGACCCCGTCTTTGTCGGATGCGATGCTTTGTCAGATGCAGTTCCGGCCAGGACGCAGCTCCACCAGGACCCCGTCTTTGTCAGATGCGATGCTTTGTCAGATGCAGTTCCGGCCAGGACGCAGCTCCACCACGACCCCGTCTTTGTCGGATGCGATGCTTTGTCAGATGCAGTTCCGGCCAGGCCGCAGCTCCGCCAGGACCCCGTCTTTGTCGGATGCGATGCTTTGTCAGATGCAGTTCCGGCCAGGACGCAGCTCCACCAGGACCCCGTCTTTGTCAGATGCGATGCTTTGTCAGATGCAGTTCCGGCCAGGCCGCAGCTCCGCCACGACCCCGTCTTTGTCGGATGCGATGCTTTGTCAGATGCAGTTCCGGCCAAGACGCAGCTCCACCAGGACACCGTCTTTGTCAGATGCGATGCTTTGTCAGATGCAGTTCCGGCCAGGACGCAGCTCCGCCACGACCCCGTCTTTGTCGGATGCGATGCTTTGTCAGATGCGGTTCCGGCCAGGCCGCAGCTCCGCCAGGACCCCGTCTTTGTCAGATGCGATGCTTTGTCAGATGCAGTTCCGGCCAGGACGCAGCTCCACCAGGACCCCGTCTTTGTCGGATGCGATGCTTTGTCAGATGCAGTTCCGGCCAGGCCGCAGCTCCGCCAGGACCCCGTCTTTGTCAGATGCGATGCTTTGTCAGATGCAGTTCCGGCCAGGACGCAGCTCCACCAGGACCCCGTCTTTGTCGGATGCGATGCTTTGTCAGATGCAGTTCCGGCCAGGCCGCAGCTCCGCCAGGACCCCGTCTTTGTCAGATGCGATGCTTTGTCAGATGCAGTTCCGGCCAGGACGCAGCTCCACCAGGACCCCGTCTTTGTCGGATGCGATGCTTTGTCAGATGCAGTTCCGGCCAGGCCGCAGCTCCGCCAGGACCCCGTCTTTGTCAGATGCGATGCTTTGTCAGATGCAGTTCCGGCCAGGACGCAGCTCCACCAGGACCCCGTCTTTGTCGGATGCGATGCTTTGTCAGATGCAGTTCCGGCCAGGCCGCAGCTCCGCCACGACCCCGTCTTTGTCGGATGCGATGCTTTGTCAGATGCAGTTCCGGCCAGGACGCAGCTCCACCAGGACCCCGTCTTTGTCGGATGCGATGATCAGCCATTTTTGGCAGCAGCACAGCCACTGACCACTCGAAATACCATCGGAAGTCTGCTCTGGCAGTCGAACCAATATCAACGAGTCGCATGAATTCACGAAGCTGAACCCGATGCTGAACGAATATACGTCTCGGGTGACGGTGATGGTAGGGAGGGAGCTCAGATCACCTTCTCTTATTGCTAACTTCAACACTCGTATCCATTCAATAATCGACCTCGGTAATGTCGAGATCGTGGGGAGCTGTTGGAACAAACCTTTCGCGATCCGAACTGATTCGTACAATGCTTTGAGATGGCTGGTGGTGAACTCCGTTGAACCATTTACTCACCTGAAGATGTCAGTTTATATCTCCTTGGGAAGTTTTACTCTTCATTTCTTCACTTGTATTGCGTGATCTCAATTTTGAGCATATTGTTGTAAAGGTCGGATCAACTACGCAAATTTAAGCGTATATCTTCTATTCTTGTTCCTGCCAGGCAATCTGGGCCAGGAGCAATTTATGAGTACCTTTCCACAATCACAACCATTAACCCGCCCTCCCTTCTCTCCTGTCAGATCCTCACACCCGTCCCGGGTGGGGGGTCAATAGAGACCCCCTCTAATCTGCAAACTAAGCGTCGCACGAAAAATAAATAAGTGGCATCGGAAAGTGCTCGACGAGTAGGGCCAGACACCACCCAAAACATTTTTTCCCCCAAAAAGTGACCTCACTAGGGACCCTAGAGTTTCACGACTTATATCATGTTTGTGGCTCTGGGGGAGGAGGGTTCATTTTAATGGAGGTTAAAAAACACAGAAGTTATTTTGAATCAGAAAAAGAAAGCGAAATCGGCCAGGAACATAACATTTTGTGCAACCCAAAAATGTTTTCTTTTTTATTTAATAATTTTGAGTTTTCAAGTTTTCTTTAATTTTCCATTTGTAATTGGTAATTGGTAGGGTAATTGGTGGAGCAGACCGAAAAATGTTGTTCTAAGTCAACTTGCCCAATACAAAATGCTTACTTTAGCCAGAATCTTCTATTTTAACTCTAATGAGCAAATATAAGTAATCAAAGTAATGCTAAAGTAAGTAATCAAAAACGAAGGGGGAATGATAAAATTATTTGGTGCGTTTTGTTGCATCCATAAGGATAAGCAAACGCTAAAAGTTTCATTCAAACATCTTTATCCGTTAAAGCGTGACGACCGGTTGAACTTTTTTGGAGGTGATTTCACTTGACCTTGACTAACTCGTTGACCCTAGATGTCATGACTTCAAAATTTTGCTACAAGATGCCAAATTGATGAAGGAAAGGGTACGCTAAATGTCGGCACGCTGCCGCGCGCCGTTCTTTCAATACCAGCGAAAAACCTGAATGGGGTCAACGACTCCCCCACGCCAGGACGGCGCGGGTTAATCTTGTAATGTAGTATTTCTCGTCAAATGTTCCAATGTTGTAACACGTGCAAATGAGCATACATATGAAATGTAGTATTTGTGTGTTTCTGTAATTGTCCATCCCGTCGTTGAAAGAGCAAAATGCTGGAAGCATCAGGTTCACATACTTTATTCGATCTTCCAAGTTACAGGATGGTTGAAATATTTTTGTTAGCAGAGGCAGGGTGCCATCTGCTAGATATTTATTACGTTAAGGGAGGGTTACGTTAATCCGGCTGATATGGCATGCGGTTATATCAATTAAGCAAGAGAGGAAAGATAAGACGCCGGCAAACAAGGAACGTGGCGTGAAGGGCCGATACATACATGGCATACAGGTTCATATACAGACATGCATGCAAACATACATGATTGATTTATTGACTGATTGTTTTGGCTTAGGGGCGCATCAACTGCCACTGGTTATGTAGCGCTCATATGCATACATATATGCCTGCATGACAACCAAAAGGACATTTGGAGGGTGGACAGTTTGTAGCCTACGAATAGCCTCCACTGCCAACTTGCGACCCGAAACGAAGCGGAGGCCCAGGGCCCAGAGCGAGTCGTGGGCGTCACGGCCGACCTTGTATGTGTATGTTTAAATTAAAGCTAGGAAAACCCTGAGAAAGGGAAAACCAAGCTGCTTGGAAAACCCTGGGTAAAAAACTATAAGGAATCTATCAGGAAAACCGTCGGTTTTGGCCAAATTGAATCGGTCCCTGCCTACCTAGTGTGAATTAGCCTATACGTGTGTGTTTTGCGACGTAGGAGAGTAAGACGTGTGTAATAAGTCATATAGCTAACGAGGGGAGTAACGCGTCTCATATAGCTTTTTAACTTCACATGAATCAGCTGGAACCAGGTAACGTGACAGGAAAATCAGGTCAGTTCGGAAAGTTCGGTGTCATTTAAAAAGCGGAAGAGCAGTTCGATGAGTGCCGGATAGGCGCTCATCCCCGAGGAGAGTCCGAAGCGAAATTTGTGTATGGATGTTGGTGAAATATTGGAGAATGGGGCGACGGTGAGGAGCATATGCTGGACAGGTAAGTAAAATATGGGAGACAGTAATGCGAACTCGACATGTGCTACAAAGTGGACGGCGGCGTGGTCGATAAAACTAAAAATGTGTTCCAATTTGGTGTGTTAGAGGCGAAATCTGGTGAGTACCACAGCGTTCGAACGAGAGTGCTGGTTGAAGGAGGGCCAGTTGGGGAGTGTGGACTTGATAGCGTATAGTTGTGTGATGTTGTGTGACCAACAGGCCTGGATATATTTCTTCAATTCATTATTTGTTAGGGATAAGAGATCCCGGGGGCACCGGCACTCCCACGTTCTGGGGAAGGTCGATCGCCGCCAGGGCCAGACTATCCACTCAATCGTTCCCCGGGATTGTAGAGGTGTCGGATAGCGTCGAGCGTGGGGTGCGTGGTTTTGTGTATGGCCGCGAGGGTGTCAACGGACGATCGCGAAGCAGTGCAGATTGTAGTTGGGGTAGTGGTGTGCTGTGCAATGATGTGTTTGAGGCAATGCGTGTGGCGATTAATTCTGCTGTGCATACCGAATGCTGAAGTGTTAGTTTGGTTTGATCAGTGTCAGGCCCACCGCACCAGGCGGCGCTCGTACCATTGCTGGTACGGGAGCCGTCAGTGTAAAAGAAGGTGTGTTGTGGATTCGGCTCTTGATATTAATACATTGCGTATATTGAATAGGATATATTGCATGATTGGCAAGAGCGAAAGGTTAAGTATCCGCAAGAGCATACTTCGGCACATACATGCATAAATACAGACATACCTGCAGAGACTGAGACGGAGACAGATACAGAGACAGATACAGAGACAGATACAGATACAGAGACAGAGACAGAGACAGATACAGAGACAGATACAGAGACAGATACAGAGACAGAGACAGAGACAGATACAGAGACAGATACAGAGACAGATACAGAGACAGAGACAGAGACAAAGACCGAGACCGAGACCGAGACAGAGACAGAGACAGAGACAGATACAGAGACAGAGACAGAGACCGAGACCGAGACAGAGACAGAGACAGAGACAGGGCCAGAGCCAGAGCCAGAGCCAGAGCCAGAGCCAGAGCCAGAGACAGAGACAGAGACAGAGACAGAGACAGAGACAGAGACAGAGACAGAGACAGAGACAGAGACAGAGACAGAGACAGAGACAGAGACAGAGACAGAGACAGAGACAGAGACAGAGACAGAGACAGAGACAGAGACCGAGACAGAGACCGAGACCGAGACCGAGACCGAGACCGAGACCGAGACCGAGACCGAGACCGAGACCGAGACCGAGACCGAGACCGAGACCGAGACCGAGACCGAGACCGAGACCGAGACCGAGACCGAGACCGAGACCGAGACCGAGACCGAGACCGAGACCGAGACCGAGACCGAGACCGAGACCGAGACCGAGACCGAGACCGAGACCGAGAGACCGAGACCGAGACCGAGACCGAGACCGAGACCGAGACCGAGAACCGAGACCGAGACCGAGACCGAGACCGAGACCGAGACCGAGACCGAGACCGAGACCGAGACCGAGACCGAGACCGAGACCAAGATTGAGACTGAGACTGAGAATGAGACTGAGATTGAGACTGAGACTGAGACCGATACCGAGACAGATAAAGTCAGAGAGAGAGAGAGAGAGAGGGAGAGAGAGAGACATAGAGAGAGAGACATAGAGAGAGACAGAGGAAGAGACAAAGACGGAGACGGAGACATAGATAGAGACAGAGATTGAGGCATGGGTAGTGACATATATAGAGACAGAGCTAAAGATAGGATAGAAATGGCGAGAGGGAGATGGGAGAGGGAGATGGGAGAGGGAGATGGGAGAGGGAGATGGAGAGGGAGATGGAGAGGGAGATGGAGAGGGAGATGGAGAGGGAGATGGAGAGGGAGATGGAGAGGGAGATGGAGAGGGAGAGGGAGATGGAGATGGAGATGGAGATGGAGATGGAGATGGAGATGGAGATGGAGATGGAGATGGAGATGGAGATGGAGATGGAGATGGAGATGGAGATGGAGATGGAGATGGAGATGGAGATGGAGATGGAGATGGAGATGGAGATGGAGATGGAGATGGAGATGGAGATGGAGATGGAGAGGGAGATGGAGATGGAGATGGAGATGGAGATGGAGATGGAGATGGAGATGGAGATGGAGATGGAGATGGAGATGGAGATGGAGATGGAGATGGAGATGGAGATGGAGATGGAGATGGAGATGGAGATGTAGGTGGAGAAAGAAAGAGAGAAAGAGAAACCGAGATATGAAGATTCAGGCAAGAAAGAGTGGGAGAGGTGGAGCATGAGTCGATGAAGAGAGTGAAGCAGAAAGATAAAGAGAAACAGAAAGATGAATAGGCAACCTAACACACATATCGAATGCAACAAAAACGAAGAGATCGCCCCACGATGCCGTCCCGCAACATAATTCTCCTCTGCACTTACGGACTAAATAATGGGACACTTGCCACATATCTAGTTGTGCCGGCGTTTTTTGGTAGCTATATGCGACCACTTCTTCGCTGGCGTGCATGTAATTACCCATTCATCGACGCCCACCGTTATAAGGGCAGCAGTGACCGCAATATATTGCGACATCGCTGCTGAGAGCGGCACGGTGCACAACACATCTTCATGTGATTCTCATTAGAGGTGCGAATTATGATGACATCAAGAAGCATGTGTTCGTTAGGCTACGGCCACCAGATGTTCCTCATATTGTAAGCTATCCTGAAGAGTTTCAAATAAACTGTATTCAACGCGCCCCAGGTGCAGATTCCTTTAAAACATTTCCATAATACCGGCCAGGGAGGAATGTTGATGACCTAAAAAATGAATACCAGTGAAAGCAAAATTGGTGTAATTTGCCGCCACGTATCATATAACGCGATGTATGCTGGACGTAGGGTTCAGTTTAGTCTGACCTCGTATTTGTCGCATTGCATCACAGGTTAGCCTAGAAATATCCAGCTTTCGACAGCAGAGGGGACGGCCATTAGCACCGCAGTACGATTATTTGCTTCGGTTTAATTATCCACTTAATCACGTGTCATTTCCAAACCTGATCACGTTTTGGGGCTCCGATTACATTGGTCAGGCCAGGTGTCCCGTAGCCAATGACAGAAGGCGACCGAAACCAACTGCTCCGAATTCTCTGGTTGCTTTACAGTGTACATTGACGGGCGTCAGGTGAGGAAAGTTATTAAACGTTCCATGGTGGTGATGGGATGTTGGCCGTTTGCACGATTTAGAGCCAAATAAATAGATTAAGTTCTTCGCCTCAGATCATGATATCAATTTCGTGCATAATTCAAGCGAGACCTTGTCCTGTCTAGTTGAAGGCAGCTCTCGCCTTCCGAACTTCCCATTGTTCCATAATTTGTTAAATATTAATTTTGTCGTTATATTACAACGGTGTTACATACAAACTCCATGCTAAGCGCATGCACTTCAGCATGTATGTGCTGCGTGCTCTTTCTCTCGCCTGACGCCTTGCAATTAGTAGATATGCCTACCCAGCAACCTCGTGAGAATCAGACACTCTAGCCCGTCCCGTCTCGGAGGGGGGTCTTCAACCGCCCCCTTAGGTTTTTCGCGGATAGTGGACGAACGGTGCGCGGAAGCGCGCCCAAATTTGGCATACCGTTTCCCACGTCAATTTGGCATGAGGTCTCAAAATTTTGAAGTCAGGTCATCTAGGGTCAACGAGTTAGTCAAGGCCAAGTGAAATCACCTCCAAAAATGTTCAACCAGTCGTCACGCTTTAACGGATACAGATATTTTAAGGAAACTTTCAGCGTTTCCTTATCTTTAGGGATGCAACAAAACGTACGAGTGGAATTTTAATCTTTTGTTTCGTTGTTGACTACATATAAATTTTGCGTATTTGCCAAATTGCAGTTCAAATAGAGGATTCTGACTAAAGTAAGCATTTTTATAGGGCAAGTTGACTTCCAACAACGTTCCTCGGTCTACTTTACCCATTGGAAAATGAAAATTATGGAAAACTTGAAAACTGAAAATTTTGAAATAAAAATAAAAATATTTTGGGGGGCCAAAAGAGTGAAGCCCTGGTCGACTTCGCAGTCTTTTTCTCATTCCAAATAAATGTTTCATATATCCCCAAAATGAACTCCCTAGAGCCAAAAACATAATGTAAGTCGTAAAAATCTAGCCCCTCTGGTGACGTCACTTTTGGGGGTGGACCCTGACCCTACTCGTGGAGCGCTTTCCGATGACACCTCTTTCGTTTTCGTCCGATGCTTAGTTTGGATTTTAGAGTGGGTTACTAACCGCCCCCCCCCCCCGAGACGGGGTGTGAGGATCTGACCGGAAAGACGGCGCGGGTTAAGCGCGCATTTGTTGCAGATGACAATAATGCATCCAACGATTGTCAGTTCAGGCACCATAAATGCCCCAACTGACAGCATGGTTAGCTAGTAACATGAATATAAGCATGGGAAACGCTAAGTACCATTAGTCGACTGGAACATATGCCATTCCCTCACGTGCGCCTTCAAAGCAATTCTCATTTGCATTGTGTTGTCAATGTGTACAATGTGTACAATGTGTTATGTTCGAATTAGTTCAGCGTCTATTCATTCGCCTCTCCCCAGTGTGAGTTGAGCAGTGGTCATCCCACCACTTCGAACTCCGTCACCACACCCGCTTTTGAACTCAGAAGAGCATACCTGAAGACAGAGCAAGACCAGAAAGGTGCACTCACGCGATGAGACAGCCCAACAAAGCTCGCAGATGTGAGCTGAGGCGTCGTGACAGGCCAACAAAGCCCGCAGATGTCGGCTCACGACTAGAAGCAGTTCAACAGAGCTCGCAAATGTGGGCTAATGCTCTCCTCAGGTCGGAATGCTAATGGTCGGCCTGTTTCACCGGCGATCATCTTGTAGTGGGCGTGTCCTGCCGGCTCAGCTGTATCGCCGTCCTAATGATATCACCGATCTCCCCTCGCATTGGCATTGTCCGTGTCATGTGCCCCACTCTCGGGCAGGCGTCCCTGACCCCGGCGACCTGGGATGGCCGATCCGTGCCACCTCTGACCTCCGACCTCCGACTGCCGAAGGTACGTGGGTGATGTTGACCGCGCGACAACAGACTTCACATGGACGAAGCTAACGGAGGTAACCAAAAATATGTCACAGACTCGCCAAGGTGGTCACAATCGTCCGCATATCCATCCAGCTGGCCGCTCGTCTGCTGCTGGCAGGCTCGGCACGCCCCCGGGGCAGATGTCACGTGACTGGCAGTCTGGCGCAGGCGCGGACAGGAGGGCACCCGATCCGATGGTATCTGGGACCTGATGACTGCCAGACCGCTGCCCAGATCGCCAGATATGAAGGGCTGAGACAGAGGACGGGAGACAGCGAGACGCCGCCGGACCGGCCACCCGAGCTCTTAGCGACACTTCCGAATGGAAACCGTCGTCGGCAGGCAACCTGAAGGTGTTCTTAGCAGTTGTGCAGGCGAGCAAATCTGTCACGGAACAGTTTGTTTAGTTGCAAACGGACGCGTAAAGGACGGAAGGCGGTGAAGTCCACCACACGTTTTTCTTTTGCATCGCCAGCGGGCATGGACCGTCGTCGGCAGGCGCGAAGTGCCGAGTATCTAGTTTGCAATGCAAGCTGGATGGAAGAAGACACCTTAACACGGGCCAGTTGTCGTGTAGCCCAGTAACTGCACCAAATGCGCTGACGCGTCTGCCTCCGAAGTAGATATTTGCTGTTCGAAGATGACCTGAAGCGCTGGTTATGCTCGCAGTTGCCCGCGTGGTCATAATCATTTATTTTTATATATCTACATGAGGAACAGCTCTGCAAGGAATGCGGAAATCTTTTGAATTTGGTTCATGCGGCAACATGTTCTTCTGTGTCCGTGTCCGTCGTTCAAATGTTAGTGTGCATGTCAGAGACGCTGCCCAGGGGGTGGGGGTCCAGACCTCCTACACATGCAAGAAAATACACCAAACCAAACGAGACATTTTGCGATGTTCACCCTGTCAATCCAGAAATGTTCGCGAAAGGTGCCTAAAGCGGTCCTATAGACATGAAGCTTTTTGAAGCATGACGGGTCTCTCCCCCCCCCGCTCAGGAAATCCTAGCTGCGCCTGTGACCAATGCAATTAACACATTGAATGTCACATCTAAATAGATATCACTTGTGCATTATCAAAGGTGTTATCCTTGGAATAATCGATCAATGTTCGGCTGCATGACATGATATAACGAAATTGTAAACATAACACAAAATTGTAATCGCTCAACAATAGTTCCTTTTTGACGTGGGGTTATTCACTTTGCAAGAGATCCACATATCTGAGAAGAGCATCCACATTCCACATCGAGCAATGGACGCGCCTGTCCATGAATGTTAAATAATTGTGGTTAGGTTAATTTTCCACAAGTGATAACAACAGTGGAAGCTTGGCACAGGAAGCATTTCTGGAGAAAAAAAAACCATATCACACAAATATTAGCTGTAGTAGAAACACTTGCTAGAGACGTATAACTTCCACTTGTCCACTGCATGCCACTCGGTGTCGACATTCATGATTTAATAATGACAAGCAAGAGCAATAGTGAAATGATTGCTGAGGTAGGCTCCCAGGGTGAGGCCTCAGTACAGCATACAACTCATCCCTATCCTTCAATATCCTCAAAACTATCACTCATTCAAGGATTGAGGCAGTAATGGTCTAATCACACTCGTAAACACGTCTAACAGTAATTTCACAACTGCGAAAAAAGTCGCAGTGGGTTTCTTATTGTGACAAACTATTCCGATATTTTTTTCCTAATATTGACCCCTATTTCGTATGTAACAGTCTCTCCCACTTGGCTGCCCGCAATATTACAGGTTCAATTGATGTTGGGTCTTCCAAGGCCACCTGCCAAAGTCAGAATAGTCCGCTTAAGAATACCTCAGGATATCGGTACTTACGTCATCATTCGCCATAGCTCTAGCTTAGTACAAATAACTGCATCTTTTTAACCGTATTTCTTTTTGCAGATAGGCCGCAATCAGGTATTAGTAGAACTAGCCCATGGAGCACCCCAGTCAGGTAGCAAGCTAGCAATGCCGCGACATCCCCTAGTGACACATAGCAAAGTGTGCTATGAAGGGAGAAAAGGGAAAATATAGATCCATGCAATGCAGCGCATACCTATATCGGTATACGTACACACTTGACAATACTCACTTGCATATGCATGTACAATATTTGTAAAACAATACATATACACATGCCCACTTACGTATACACATACTTTGCACTTACATACATATAAACGCATGCATCGCATACACATATATACACACTCATATGTATATGCATTTATATATATACATATATATATATATATATATATATATATATATATATATATATATATATATATATATATATATATATATATATATATATATATATATATATATATATATATATATATATATATATATATATATATATAAATAAATATATGTGTGTGTGGGGGAGTGCGTGTGTGTGTATGTATTTCATCCATTCGTTCATTTTGTTTTCTATGCAAATTTCCAAGTTTGTTTTTACTTGTTAATTTGTTCTCATTGGTAAATAGATGAGATAACCTTGCATGATTACTTTTACATCTTCCTTCTTGATGGGCCCTTTATTGCAAAACTTAAATTATACCAAATAATGTTAGTCCAAGGTTTTTGATGCTGTAAATTATATGAATTTATGTCGATAGGACTTGGATGAAAAAGTTACATTGAACTGTTCAGGGTGACATAAATTACTTGGTGATGAGCATTGCAACATGCTTAATGATGTCACTTAGTAATGTTTTGAATACAAAACGTGTGTGGTAGTAATATGTTCTGTTCATGTACAATGTCCTGGAATTTAAAAAGGTTTGCGCTGATTGTACTTAGTACTGAATATTTTTGATTCTTAATGCCCTTTTTGTACTTTTATAATCTTGTCTAATCTTATTTGATAATTGCTTCCCCATATTCATGTGCAGCGATGTAATTAGGGAAGAATCAAAGTATTGTATCAATGTTTAAGCTCATGACTTGTGATGAACTATTTTGCTCTCCCAATTATGACTAATGGGAACATCAACCTTCTTTTGGGTTGTCGATGACAAAACTTTCTGCGCTCGAGCTAATGATGGGGAACGCCAGGTCAAAGGAAAACCCTACCTCTCCATTACTCAATGGCGTAGTTAGATCAACTATCATGATACATGTGTAATTAAGAAACGATAGTAAACACCATAGTCATACGTCCACGCAGACAGTTACTTGGTATTGCCGGCCTAACGATACCGTTACAGCGGCCGACACGCCGATGGGTGCATAATTTCATCATACATGGAAATTAGTCACTCAAAGCTGTGCTATGCAACCACGCCGAGGAGAATTCCATAGTGTAATTTTTAGTAGCATGGTTGCCAAGAGGTCGAGTTCCTGGATAAGTCTGGGGCAACTCGATCGTTCGATGTTGGAGTGCAGGTCAGCTGAGCTGCTTGTGTCGGCGGCTGAGTATCCTCTGGCTGGTTTATTGACATCGACCTGCAGTCTTTCATTACCATCACATCACTCCCAAGAGAAACGTCCATGGCCCGTAACAAGCACTCCAATCTTGAGCCACGATGATACAGCATCATTCTGAAAAGAAACGTCCATGGACCGTGGCAAGAAAGCCAAGCTTCAGCCACCATGTTACGGTATTTCCATACACCAAGCTATTGCTCATTTTGCCATGAACAATGCTGCGGCCGCAGCACCACCGCCCCCACCCCCATCCAATCTCCACCCCACCCCCATCCCACCTCCACCCCACCCCCATCCCACCTCCACCCCACCACCCAAAACAATAGTCCTTCGGACGGACATATAATTAATATGTGCGCAAATTTGCAGCAGCACAATGAGTTCAAAATGTGTATGTATATGGCGATAATCCCTGAGACCACGGGAAGTACCACCGGCTCGATCAGCCCGGAACAGTGCTGGACAGGTGACGCAGCAGTGTCGCCAGGAACATGTGACGCTGCCGCACTACCTCACATTAGGCCAGATCGAATGTCGCGGGGTTATTTACTATTCATCAGAACGTCCGACCTCACAGGCCTATTCGCGTGTGCAAGGGATGGCATGCACTAGCCCAACGCAGCAAATATGATCATTAATAGGTATGTATGTATGTATTGGCAGCTAAAACGACGCCCAACAATAAAGCAGATCATTCCAGGTGTCGTATCAATTAATTAGGATACTAAAATGCTCGACGTGTAATACACACTTACAACACCCATCATACTTAACACAACACACTTACCCGCCCAAGCTCATCAAGCATGCCACATACAGAATGACACATTTGAAGGGTCTAAAGCATCACCCAGTGCGCGATTAAAACGGCGTACCCCCAAGACACGTATACCAGCAAGTTGGATGCCATACAGCAGTGCAATCAAATACGAAAAACTTTGACTACCTGCCTAGGTCATCATGCATGAAACATAAAAACGGTGAGCTGGCGGGTGTGTTACGGAAACAAAGTGCGAAGTTGGCAAGAAGATGAGAAGCAATAGGTTGAGGGTCACCGAAACACATTTTTTCTTTAGAAAAGTACAAGCGTTGTTCATACAGTTTACGGGTCATGGGCCAACCGGGTTCATCTTCTATCACAGTGGTGTGGTCGAGCATGTGTCGATCGGAGATGACGCGCAAAGCGAAATGTTGGCTTTTTATGCCCATGCGTGTTTTTCTGGCTTCTAAGAGCCATTATCAAAGGCAGCTAGACAGTTCTGAACATTTGAGATAACCAGGGTGATGACGATGATGAAAAGAAGGTCGACAGGAATGCAGTGGCTCAGGGAAGGCAGCCCGATGAGAACACCATGGCACTTTTTGCTGACGCAGAATCATGAGCGTCCCATGGGAAATGTTTGCCTGAAACCATGCCAAATTTTCTCAGAATGGAGCTCTCAATCACCGCTTCCTCTCCAAACAAATAGTGATGGGGTCAAGCTGCGGGCAATTTGGTTGTCAGCCCAAGCTAATTAGCTTTGTTTTGGATGCATTTACTTAAGGGCAATGATAGCGAAGCTAATCATCTAACCAAACAAGAGAAACAGACCACTTATCAACCACAACCACACATCAGGGCACGGCACTGCAGTCATTAGATCTAAGAAAAGCATACAAACTAATCACATTAATGTTTTTCACCTCATGTAAAAACAACTTTGGACTGACTGAATTAGCGAATCCAAGCCCGAATTCACACAAGAGAATGCATATGGAAGCTCAGTAGAAATGCCACGTGACATAAAAGACTGGTAGATACAGCACACCTAAAAACACCCAAAAAGCAGGTACGTAGATTGGTTGAAAATACAAACTGGTAAGCATACAGGCAATGCAAGGCATCTAAGAACGCAAGTCTTCAACGACTAGAAGCCTCACCTAAATTATTGCAGCTTAACACGCACCCTGGATGGCCTCTGAAAATTACGTGCACTGGAAGGTGGGCAGATACCGCCCCTCTAAGATCCCAGCTCCTATTAAGGCTAGAGCAACGAAATTCGCAAGATGGATGTGCGCGATTGTGACCTCCATTATGTGCAAACTTCATGACCATAGGTCAATATCTTCAAGGTCAAATGAGGTCAAAATATCAAAATGTTCTGGTTTTGCGTGGCTTGGCTTGTCATTGTTATGGATAGCTGTGATTGTGTTTAAATGCTCCAAAACTCGAATTAACGATGTTTTAGACATTACTAATGATGCAAAACAGATGCCAGATCCACCATTCGACCTCAGGACACCTATATAGGAACACTTTATCAGGTCATTACCTGCTCCAGTTACCGGAACCGGGCTGCTCACCCGACTGCTCCGTTGGGCGGTTCGGCACAATCGGCTTGTCAAAGAAAGGAGTGAAATACATTAATAAAGTATGGAAACGCTTAGGCATACAATGACAAACAGCAGTTCTCGGGATGTGTAGGGAGTAACATGCAAAGTGACGTCAATCACATGACAGTCATTTGCAATTATGACAACATTCCAGTTGACCAAGTTTGGTTCCATTAGCTTGTCATGAACTTGACCTGACCTGACCTCGGCGTTCTAACATGACTCGTAAATTACATATCATAACAATATGCAACAAACAAGTCGCTAGTGTTGTCAAGAACACTTCCCCTTTGCCAATATACGGGAAGCGCATCAGCGCCGATTCTTGTGGTCTGGCGCTGCGAATTGTTTTTAATTTAACGGCCCCTAACTTGAAAACATTTCGGCCGATTTTCATTTTTCTTACTTTAAGCCATGCACCGGTAATTTCTAAGTAGGTATGCAAAAAATGGCGTATATCAGTCGGTACAATATGGAGTTATGTACGAAAAATCGGAGGGGTGAGCGGATTTTGCCATCCCCTCCAGGGCGTGTGTTTACCTGTCATAAACCTGACCTGACTTGACCTTGGTGACCTGACATAACTTTAAAACAACATAGCCTTACAATGTACATCAAACAAGTCGCTAGTTTTGCTAAGAACACCTTATTTTTGCTAATATACGGAAAGCGACTCCGCGCCGATATTTGTGGTCTGGCGCTGAGAAAATGTTTTGATTTTAGCGACCCCTAACTCTAAAAAAAAATTTCGTTCGATTTTCATTTTTCTTGCTTAAAACAACGCGCCGGTCATTTATCAGCATGTACACAAACAATGACGTAAATCGGCCCGTCAAATCTGGAGTTTTCTACGAAAAATCAGAAGTGGTGAGCGCATTTCGCCCCCCCCCCACTCCTCCAGGGCGCGTGTTAAATCCTCTGAAAATACAACGGGCTCGGTAACATCTACAATAACACTGCTTCTAAGATTACAGCATTCCAGCAGCAAATCAGCAGATATGGCTTAAACCTAGCTATCAAGATGGCTACACTAAACAAATTACAACGACTGAGTGAAAAAGTGAAAAAGTGGAATCTCTCGAGCCCGAGAGATTCCAGTTTAGATGTATTACTATTAGTTTAGTAGTTGGAACTCCCGAGCTTTAACACTAACCCTGATCAGCACAGTCAGACCACCATAACCACTACAATAGGGCCTGCCCACCAGGGATACGATGTAGCCTCTGTAAAAATGCAAATATTCGGGCTATCCCCGGACACAATAAAATTTCATGGACAAGAATATCACAGACGATAAGTTAAGGTCATATCGAAGTAAAATGATTTGACATTTGTGCGACTGACTGTTCAAAAAGAAAGCAAAGCGAAATCAGTGTGTATATTCCCACCAGCTGCCGGCACCCCCTGCACCACAAAATATTTCCTTAGGCTTCCCGCCATGTTCAAAATATCTGATGCAAACCCACGCGGAATGATGAAAATATTTTTTGAAATTTGGCACAGACCACATCAGTTTTTTTAAAAGCACAAAACCCAACTGCCTGTATAGTCTGGGTCGGTTGTGGGTGCATCAGAATATGGTTGGACAACCCCGTGGACCTCAACTAAGTAGCATCTAATCAACATTTTCCGCATGGGAAGGTATGCTTCTGGAACTTATGTGTTTGCAGAAATACTGAGCTTTGCTTCCGGATTGGTGCATCTTAGGTTTACGCTTAATACTGCTATGAAATCCTTAATACATTCATGGCGGAACAATATGCTTGCTCTTGCCTTACAAGCGGCTCTTTCGCCGAATTTGTCGAGAGAAGGTCAATCATTCTCCGAAGGATCGATTGGATAGCTCAACCTTATCTAAATTATGTACGTATATGACTTATCCATACCGCGCAGCATTTACACCACTGGCTATTATGAGACAGTTCAATACATTTGAGAACTGTACGTGGTCAAAGCAGTCGCTCTGCATCTCGTGCAACGAACACCAATGCTGCTTGATGTTATTACCGAGGGTGTATAAACGTTCGAAAAGTTGGGGAAGTCACCTTAGTTTTCATTCCGTACTATTCGTGTGATGCCACGAGTGATAGTGGTTATCGAACTGCGGGAGGGCGATGTTCGCCTGTCCTCCGTGGTGCTGCGCCCATGGACATCCAACGCCTCCCAGACATATAAACATTAATTTTCCACGTCATCCATTCACAGATTGCTTGTGCGCTAGGCGTCGACTTTATCTACCGAGCCCCCATAAAACTGTCTCAACTAATGATCACATAAAATACACGGTCCGCGGCCCTAGCACTTGAGACCTGATCTGGTGCTACGTGATGGCCACGAGATACATCAACGGTCAGCACGCTTGGCCCGATTGGAAGTGCATTGAACATGCATCGAACTCTGCACCACACGCAGCCCATCCCTCCAGTCCAAAACGAGGCGCAGTCTCGGCCATCACCTGTACCGGAAAGAGCCTGCAAACACTGATTGAAACGCAGGTGCAGCACTGATTGAAATGTTCTGATTCAATGCGGTCTGACTACTCGTTGGTAAATCCAACTTTAAAAAATACAACTTCAATCAGAATCCATTTAACACCTGACTTTCCATGCGAAATTCGATAAGTTTCGAAACGCAAAGTAATCATAGCCATGTGCAGTGTAAATATTACATATCGGTTCGTGTGCGGTGTGGAGGAAACTCCTCGCCTAGCATCCCGAAAACTTACCATTCAGTTACTATGCAAGATAGGGAGAACAAATTGTGGCAAAAGCATGTCGGCCCTCGTCTTGAAAACCCTTGAACAAGTGCGTATTCACAAATATCAATAGGGAGACACTGCAGGCGCTTCAAGACACACAGGAGGACATGGGCACAGGGCGCTTCAAGAAGTAAGACCATGTGCCTTATCCACATCGAGTACACATGATGCGACCTGAGGATAATTATCTGGGCAAGGTGAAAGGCATTGTTCAGAAATGAACTTGCACCCAAAAACCAGCTGTAGTCGCAATTTATTATGAAATTCATGGAGATTGGAAGGTGGCTTCCTCGGCATTTTAGTAAGTCAGCACAGCATTTGTACTCGAATGGAGAAGTGTCGCGTCGTTGTAATCTATTTAAATGCATAGCAATATTCCTCTGGGATGTTCCTCACATATTCCTTATTATAAATTAGTAAAAGCGGAAGAAGGTAGTTTCTATTCCTGAACTAACTACCAAAAGCGGAAGGGCGGAGCCCTCACCCGATTTCATACGCCCACTTTACTCCTCTCTAAAATTTCATTGAGATATAGCATGACAGACTATTTGTATAGATGTCACTCTAAAAGTTTCGCCTCGCATGCAAAATGCAAAGCTAAGTGCAAGAGGAGTTAGGAATTCGGCCGCATGGGCGAGGAGAGGAGTATGATACATGAGCAGTCCACGGACAATTTAGTTGAGCAGACCTAGCGTTCGTCCTGTTCTCCGGAAGAGACAGCCGCCACCAACACAACACCACATGCCGCAGGGCACGCCCGTGACCACGAAACACAGAGCTCTGCCTGTTCCCACGCCTACGCGTGGCAGCCCCACAATGCAGCCGCTAATGACCTGGGTCAGATGGCAGCAGGGCGGGGCCCGGCGGACACGCCCATCGCCAATGTTTTCGCGCCTTTTTGCGGCCTGCCGGTGATGGAAGTGGTTGGCACTTCATTAGTACATGAAGGCCGCGCTCTGTGGTGATGGGGTGGATCGGTCAGAGATCATGTTGGTGTGATTAGGTGAAGTGACGACCATGTTGGTGTGATTGAATGAAGTGACGGCCATGTTGGTGTGATTGGATGAAGTAACGGCCATGTTCGTGTGCTCAGGTGAGGAGGCGCTGGCCGAACAACGACTCCGATTCGGGCCTTACCCGTCCGTCCACAACTGAAATCAGAGCTCAGTTTCCGGCCTTGACGACCGCTTCTACTACCGAATCCAACGAGAATGTGGCCAGCGACGTGCCACACACCGTCGGTGCCAAGCTACAAGACACGCCCCAAACGAATGCACTCTAGTGCTCGGTCTCTCTTACAAGACAGAGCTCCATTCGCTGCCACCAGAGCACGCGGACGTCTCCACCAACCGACGGCAGTCACGTGGCCCTGCCGTGTCACACGTGGCCCCGCCGTGTCACACGTGCCCCTGCCATGTCGCACGTGCACACCCCGCCGAACCGAGACGTGCATCTGGCGGCGACATGCGCAGCAGCTGGCGGCCCGCCGACGAGCTTTCCTTGTCGATGCGGCGATACGGGCCGACCCAATTTGGCGGCGTGGTGGTGGCGGTGCGGGGCGAGGAGCCGTCGTGTCGGGTCAGTCCGCTCAGGTCATCAGGCGCCGGTCATGGCGCCGCGCACCGCTCACACGTTATGCAGAGTAGAACACGCCGCCGCTACTCAGCGACCGACCGCACCGAGCACATTAGCAAGCCGCACCGGCCACTTCTTGGCTTGGCGGTAGCGCGGACGTGCTGTATGCGTTCTCGGCTTGGCGGTAGCGCGGACGTGCTGTATGCGTTCTCGGCTTGGCGGTAGCGCGGACGTGCTGTATGCGTTCTCGGCTTGGCGGTAGCGCGGGCATGCTGTATGCGTTCTCGGCTTGGCGGTAGCGCGGACGTGCTGTATGCGTTCTCGGCTTGGCGGTAGCACGGGCATGCTGTATGCGTTCTCGGCTTGGCGGTAGCGCGGACGTGCTGTATGCGTTCTCGGCTTGGCGGTAGCGCGGCGTCTGTATGCGTTCTCGGCTGGCGGTAGCGCGGACGTGCTGTATGCGTTCTCGGCTGGCGGTAGCACGGGCATGCTGTTGCGTTCTTGTCTCGGCTTGGCGGTAGCACGAGCATGCTGTATGCGTTCTCGGCTTGGCGGTAGCGCGGACGTGCTGTATGCGTTCTCGGCTTGGCGGTACATCTGTATGCGTTCTCGGCTTGGCGGTAGCGCGGACGTGCTGTATGCGTTCTCGGCTTGGCGGTAGCACGAGCATGCTGTATGCGTTCTCGGCTTGGCGGTAGCGCGGACGTGCTGTATGCGTTCTCGGCTTGGCGGTAGCACGGGCATGCTGTATGCGTTTTAAGGTAGCGGTAAATAATTGAAGAAAAGCATCCAAATATGTGGTGAGTGGTTCTACGAATAATAATTAATGTCAAGCGGAACTTGCTGCTCGGTTTCTCAGTCTATCACCCGATCGACGAATTATTCAACAACAGAACCTGAACCGAGAGCTTAACGCCCCAACACGACCGAATCGCTACACCTTTTCTGACTTTAATCGAGCCTGGCGCTGCATGGAAATCACAGTGTTAAGACCACCAGAGCGAACCATAAAACGATTAGGAGCGTCGATTTGCCACTCAAATACCGGATCCTCTCAGCATCGGCCTATCTCGTTGAGCGAGCAGCGATTAGACATCTATCTCCTGGGCATGTTACATCACAGAAGTGAGGCTGAGATTGAAGTCCAATCTGGAATGTTAGTGAAGCTTCCAGAACGGATGTTTTTTTCTCGGATATTATGCACATTACTAATGTGTACAATCACAGAAAGTTGATAGGTATGAGCCTGGAACCAAACAAGGCAAGTAACAATAAAGGCCAGTGTTCGTAGGAAAAAAAGCATATCACGAGTAAGAAAATTAAAACATCTCACAAATGCAATATTTTGCAATGATGCATTGGTTGAACTAGGAGAGGGTCGCGCACACAGATTAAATTGGACATACTATGCTCATCGAAAGGCAATTCAGCAGGTATAATGGTGGACAGCAACATGAGCCACTGGACAGCACTGATAACTCGACTATAGATCATTTCCTCATTCAGTAATCGGTGTATATGCCAGTAATGTGGATTTTAAACCTACTATGTTGTTCCATTGACATGAAGAAATAGTATGGTGGAGAAGTTACCAAACGCAAGTTTGAAAAGATTACGTATATTATTTTCAAACATTGCATGCAATCTTCGGTCACCCATCTGTTCAGCCAGTCGATTTACACCAATCAAAGCCACCGGCGACAATTCATCTCAGTCGTCACCGTCCACTCTGCGGTAAGTGCTCACAATCTCAGCTGCATCACAGATGCAGGCCATGCACAAAAAGATGTGTGACGGCATAGCTCGATGCATAGGCCAATCGCCGGGCAATGGGTTGCCACTTCGAAGGTGTAAGGTGAAGTTAATACGCCCCTAAACTACAATAACTAACTAGGGCGAAGGCAGGGTGAAGTTCACCTGCAGCACCTAGTATGCAGATTGGTGCCTTTGATGACCCATCGTTCCTGAATGGCGACGGGTGTACCAACATCGTCTCTCCGGCTTTGAGTTTGCCCCCGCTAGGCTTTCTGGTGCTTAGGACATAGTCTTATTTCATAAAGTCACCCGGCGACAAGCATTCAGATTTAGTACAGTAAGAACAGGCACCTGGGTAGAGCGAATTATCTTGCAATGTTTAATAGGAGGCTCAGATATAACTTCAATCGCACAATACTTGAATCTTATTCATTCATTTTAGTTTTCCTTTGTTTTCTTGTAATTGCCACATCTCCGTGTTCTCTCGCAGTCCCTATATGACCTTAATTAAGTGAAGCAGGATATAACGATGGTCTTGAACTGTGAAGGGTCATGTTTTCCAGCTGTTTGTTGTTGTGTAGCTGACACATAGGTCTCCCCAAACCGGTTTGTATCGACTTCGAGCTATCTTATAACATAATATGTATGATTAAGTGCCCCACCAAAAGCTTGGACACTCAATTGAAATAACCTTATCCATCGTGGCTAAAGTTATTATGTCATCCCAGATGAAGGGTCCTTGTGATGCCGGAGGTAAGTATGTCTGGTGGTGGCAATTATACAAGGCCGCGCCCAGAAATTCACCAACAGAAATGCGAGGAACAAGAATTACACAGTTGGTTACCTGTGTGGTCGGAATGGGACATATAAAACATCGTTTTTTTGCTCACGAAAAAACTTCCTTCTACACATTCTGAGAGCGAAGTGGACCCATTCAATTCTTAGATATGCCGCGACTTACACCGAAATTTATGCAAAGCCAGCGCACGCTTGAATCCCAGTCTGAGTCTACGAATCGTCCCAAGTGATCAGCTGTCATTTCATTAACAGCTATTCGTCATGCTATGGGTGTCCTGTGATCTACACGGTGGAACTATCCGAAGCTCTAATAATCGGTAAGAAAGGCTTCCTCGTAAGAACCAAAGCTTGTGTGTGGGTTGCAGGCTAATCAAAGTGATCGACTGACAGGGCAGTCCATTGTTTCTGGTCAATGTCAAGGACATTGACCTATGCCTCTGCATGGAATCCCAACCTGTCCACCACGGGTCAGTTAAACGAAAAGTCGAGTCAGAACGGGTCTGTCAAATCCAAAAATCTCAGCCGTTCCCGATGAGAATCCCCTCGTCACGGCCGACAGGGGCTGGCACACATCCAGCCATGACACGGCGGCGGCTGACGTACCGACGTCACCGCCGACAGGGGCTGGCACACATCCAGCCATGACACGGCGGCGGCTGACGTACCGACGTCACCGCCGACAGGGGCTGGCACACATCCAGCCATGACACGGCGGCGGCTGACGTACCGACGTCACCGCCGACAGGGGCGGCACAATCACCATGACACGGCGGCGCACGACTAACGGGCGCATAGCCAGACACGGCGGCACGACAGCACGCCACAGGGGGGCACACACCAGCCATGACACGGCGGCGGCTGACGTACCGACGTCACCGCCGACAGGGGCGGCACACATCCAGCCATGACACGGCGGCCTGACGTACCGACGTCACCGCCGACAGGGCTGGCACACATCCAGCCATGACACGGCGGCGCTGACGTACCGACGTCACGCCGACAGGGGCGGCACAATCCAGCCATACACGGCGGCGGCTGACGTACCGACGTCACCGCCGACAGGGGCTGGCACACATCCAGCCATGACACGGCGGCGGCTGACGTACCGACGTCACCGCCGACAGGGGCTGGCACACATCCAGCCATGACACGGCGGCGGCTGACGTACCGACGTCACAGTCGGCGTGCGTGTTTCACGCCCGACGACCGTTACACTGGACGGGCCGGTCGCACGCGGAGGAACTCGCAGGGACAGTCACAGATGCAGCACTCGCACTTGGCAGATCATTTGGGTCGGCTGTTCCTCTGCCTGCAAGTCGGCCGAGCCGGGCGCGCACTATATTTGACCGTCATTACCAGGCAGCGAGGTGCTCATTACAGTGTTCCATCATTACTCAGGCCCTTGGATACGGCCGGACGGGTCGGCCGCGCCACGCGCCCCGGGACGTGCTGAACGATGAGGGACTCGAGGGAGTCCTCGTGGGTGAGGAGTCCGGTGGAACCGGCGTAAGCCGTGCTAACTCCAGTTGGTGCATTTAGTGAAAACCTTGGCTACGGAGCTCTGAAGGTCCCAACGAGTCAAAACACTTGTCACTGATATACAGCTTTGCTATCCTCTTGATAGTGTACAATATTACATGCTCGAACTTGACAAGGGTGGATGATTGGTGGATTGCCGTTCACTTCCTATGTCTTCTGATCGACAATTCTGTACCTGTTTGGCCAAATTCGGATGAGCTTTTCTTTCCACAGTAATTCGTGTACACTAATTTCCTTGTCATGTGAAAGTGTTCCAACCTTCTGTAATTCCACGTCACGAACTGTTAACTGGCCGATTGTTGAACCGGTAACTGTGTGAATACCCTTCCCGCTTCCCTCTTGAGATGAACTGGGAGAATAGTTCAATAATGATGAATTGACTTGACCAAAAATTGTCTTGAACATCCTGTCCTGTAGTTTGTGACGCTTGCATACCATGTGGCACCGACAGCATACATTTGGTGGGGTAGCTGCACGCTCCTGTCACTATTGGTAGGGCGCGTCGCGTGCTGAAGGGTTGTCAGTAGGCTAGTCGACCGCCATAGCTGCTGAAGTGCCTCGGATCTGATATCCGCCAAGATTAGACAGTCGAGGTTGTGGTCTGCATGACCAGATGGTGTCATGAGTTCTGCGTGAAATCCCGTGTGTCTGCACGCAATCTCGCATGTCTGTTTTGATCTTGTGCAACAGTGCGAGAGCTTGAGCCGTGTGTGCGGGTCTGCAGCTGGAGCTTATCGACTCGCCCTGTTGCGTCGCTTCTTCTTCACCGCATCACCTTCACGCGGCTGCTGTCATCTCTCCTCCCATGAGCCGGCGCTCATCACTATGCGTCGAGACACTCAGCGTCAGCCATCCATCATTCTGTCATCGGCTTCGTCCGCCCTGCGCCTCGCCCGCCACCGGTCGATGAGATGGACGACAATAATTTGTGCGCCAGTGGTCGGTGCCCACGCGCGGCAGCAGCTGGTCGACTGGACGCTTTCCTCTCTCCCTCTCAGCCGGCCGGTCGTCGCGGCGACCCGCTATAAATCTGGCGAGGTGGTGCTACGGCTGGTGGTGCTGACGACGGCACGGAAGCGACCCGCGCTGTTAGACGGGAGACGCACGATCGCGCCTGGAATCCGGGAGTGGCCATGCGTCGCCGAGAATCCGTGTGGGGTGGGGGATCTCGTGGTCATCTCACACGTTCGTGTGGGTGAGACGGATTTTTAGCAGTGAGACATAAGACATAAGATCAGTCTTTTGCTATCTCACTCCGTTCATTATCAACATTGTTTGACAATGTTGTAGTAGTCGACCGCTTCGCTACCTCATCAGTAGCCAGGTGCAATCATTTTCCACTTTGCTTGCATCTTTCTCCGTTATGTTTTCTACCCGACTCACAGTGTTGCAGACCTGTCATTGCCAAAATTAGACGATAATGGCGTCGACAACGGTGCCCATGATATTCAGCAGCGCTAGAGATGGCAGTGTTTGGGGTGGCAGTGTTTAGGGTGGCAGTGTTTGGGGTAGCAGTGTTTGGGGTGGCAGTGTCTGGAGTGACAGTGTTTGGGGTAGCAGTGTTTGGGGTGGCAGTGTTTGGGGTGACAGTGTTTGGGGTAACAGTGTTTGGGGTAGCAGTGTTTGGGGTAGCAGTGTTTGGGGTGGCAGTTTCTGGAGTGACAGTGTTTGGGGTAGCAGTGTTTGGGGTGGCAGTGTTTGGGGTGACAGTGTTTATGGTGGCAGTGTCAGAAGTAGCGGTGTTGTGGATGGCAGTGCCGGGGCAGTAGTATCGAAGGTGGTAGTGCTGTTGGAGGGGGTGCAGTATCGGGGCAGTAGTGTCAAGGGTGGCAGTGTCGAGGGTGGCAGTGCCAGGGTGGAGGTGCCAACGTGGCAGTGCTGTGGGTGGCAGTGCTGAGGGTGGCAGTGCCAAGGTGGCAGTGCAAGGGTGGCAGTGCCAGGGTGGCAGTAGCAGAGGTGGCGGTGCTGTGGGTGGCACTGTTGAAGGTGGCAGTGTTGAGGGTGGCACTGTTGAAGGTGGCAGTGTTGAGGGTGGCAGTGTTGAGTGTGGCAGTGTTGAGTGTGGCAGTGTTGAGGGTGACAGTATTGATGTTGGCAGTGTTGAGGGTGGCAGTGTTGAGGGTGGCAGTGCTGAGGGTGAAAGTGTTGAGGGTGGCAGTGCTGAGGGTGAAAGTGTTGATGTTAGCAGTGTTGAGGGTGGCAGTGTTGGTGGTGGCAGTGTTCAGGGTGGCAGTGCTGGGGGTGGCATTGCTGAGGGTAACAGTGTTGATGTTAGCAGTATTGATGTTGGCAGTGTTGAGGGTGGCAGTGTTGAGGGTGGCAGTGCTGAGGGTGGCAGTGTTGGTGGTGGCAGTGTTGAGGGTGGCAGCGCCAGGGTGGTGGTGCCGGAGTGGCAGTGTGGGGATCCGATTGCGACATGTCGGACGACATTCCAGGGAGAATTAGTCCGCTCACGTCGCCTGTCAGGCGACCGCCCGGCTAATGATGGGAAACCGCCTCACCTCCGACCCGGGCCGATATAACGCCTCTGGCGGTGCGCTTCCGCACTATTAGCTGATGGGTCACCGCCGGTGGCGTGGCCGACAGCGTTCAGCCAGCACCCCTCGTGGGCGGTGGTCGCTGTCAAAGGGCGCCCTGGCCATTACCCCGGGCCAATTGCTTCGTGTTGATGACACCAACCCGGCTCTGTTTCTCACGATCATTTCGAAGGTGAAAGGACCCGCCATCACCCCACTCACTCAGTATGCACAAAAACTGCACGTTTTTTTGCGGGATAATTTCCCACCCCAGACGTGCACCCGGGAATCGGCGGTCACAGTTTACCTTATGACTTTCCAATCCACTACGAATCCTGTCTGTCCGTCCGCCGTAACTGGAGCAGATGTTCGATAATGCGATGGGGTTTCCCGACGCTCCGACCATCGCGCCACTCGGCCACCACCGCCACGGCCCGACAACAGCCACCTCCAGGGCGTGACGCGGTCATTCCCGGTCCGATCCGCCCTCGCGTGACGCAGACTTCCGCGCCGGTCCGGTGCGCGGCCGGCGCCATCTGGGCCGAACCGCGAACGGCGGTGACGCTGCGCCGGCGACGGCCATCCGCCGGCCACCGGCCGTCTGCTCTCCAACACCCTTGCCCGGTATGTGGAGCATGCCGGTCGGATTGAGCCGCAGGGGGTGGCGGTGCCTGCCGCGGCCGGCAGCGTCGTCGAGCGCTTGCAGGACGGCCGAGCGGCGTTCCAGATCGGCCGGCGTGGGAACCGGCCGCCGGCCGAGCCTGCCACGCCGCGCCGGCGGCGCGCCGGCGCGTGCAGCGGCGCCGGCGCTGCCTGTCTGCTCCACCACCGGTACACCGCGACAGCGGAGGACGGCCGTCTACATACAGCGACAGCCCGTCCACTCCACCAGTGGTACACCGCGACAGCGGAGGACGGCCGTCTACATACAGCGACAGCCCGTCCACTCAACCAGCGGTACACCGCGGCAGCGGCGCCGGCGCTGCCTGTCTTCTCCACCACCGGTACACCGCGGCAGCGGCGCCGGCGCTGCCTGTCTTCTCCACCACCGGTACACCGCGGCAGCGGCGCCGGCGCTGCCTGTCTTCTCCACCACCGGTACACCGCGGCAGCGGCGCCGGCGCTGCCTGTCTGCTCCGCCAGCGGTACACCGCGACAACAGCGCCGGCGCTGCCTGTCTGCTCCGCCAGCGGTACACCGCGACAGCGGCGCCGGCGCTGCCTGTCTGCTCCGCCAGCGGTACACCGCGACAACAGCGCCGGCGCTGCCTGTCTGCTCCGCCAGCGGTACACCGCGACAGCGGCGCCGGCGCTGCCTGTCTGCTCCGCCACCGGTACACCGCGACAGCGGCGCCGGCGCTGCCTGTCTGCTCCGCCAGCGGTACACCGCGGCAGCGGCGCCGGCGCTGCCTGTCTGCTCCGCCAGCGGTACACCGCGACAACAGCGCCGGCGCTGCCTGTCTGCTCCGCCAGCGGTACACCGCGACAGCGGCGCCGGCGCTGCCTGTCTGCTCCGCCAGCGGTACACCGCGACAGCGGCGCCGGCGCTGCCTGTCTGCTCCGCCACCGGTACACCGCGACAGCGGCGCCGGCGCTGCCTGTCTGCTCCGCCAGCGGTACACCGCGACAACAGCGCCGGCGCTGCCTGTCTTCTCCACCACCGGTACACCGCGGCAGCGGCGCCGGCGCTGCCTGTCTGCTCCGCCAGCGGTACACCGCGACAGCGGCGCCGGCGCTGCCTGTCTGCTCCGCCAGCGGTACACCTGGGCGGGGGCGAGCGGCCGTCGACACACTATGTGACGGCTCGCCGTCTGCGTGCTCGGGCGTCGACAGCAGACGATATCTGCGAGGGCCCCGACCGAGTCGCCACCGGCTGTGAATGCCTGCACGACAGGCGCGCCGAATAGCTGCACGACAGCCGTGCCAGAAACGCCCAGATGATGAAGCCAGTAGCTGCACATACGTGTACAGTGCAGACGGCAACCGATGGTCGGGCTAGACAGCATGAAACATGTGCGCATCACACATTGGTGCAGCGATGTTAGCGTTTATGCATTAGTGTGATGGCGTACTTCATCGAGCACTTTGGTGGTATCAAGCAGGCCACTAGCTTCCTATTCGCCGCAGGGGCCTTCAGTGAGCGGTGTTTGAATCGGTTGAACAGCAGCAGCATCAGTCGTTGCAGATGGTTGGAGTGTCAAAACGTGATCTCGACGGGAGGCTGCACCGTCTGGCTTCAGCACTCACGGCATGCTTGTTCAGTCGAGCCATTACGAAGACACTAGCTTGTGAATAATCCAACGTGTGTCGATGGTGTGTATGCAATCGTAGTACGGCAATAGTATGAGGTGAATTCTTGTAATCGATATCAATGCACAGAGATGAGGAAAAGTGTCAAATCGGACAGTGCTGGATACAAAGAAAAGAATGAAGCACTCAAAGCTAGAGTTTTAAAATGACTGCCTCGAAGTCGGAGATTTCAGATTCAGTTCATTATATCAAAATGGTAGCAGTTGTAATGCAGTTGTAGTTGTAATGCTGCACATCTTAGAGTTTCCAACAAGAAGCTTGCTCTTTGATGGTTGTTGCTATCGTTGGCTGACGTCATATGCCAGCCAGATGACATTCAGTATCAATATTTAGCAGTGCTGGGTTTGACGTCACACAGCCAGGCCAGGTGAGTTGTCCGTGACGTGGCAGAGTTATTGGCGTCGACACAAGTCGGAAGCAAACGTGAATGATTCAAGTGTTTTCAATTGCCCTCTGCACGTGCGACCAATGCAATGTGCAGTTACCAACATAGTGCATAGGAAGCTCGGGGGAGAGGTCCAAACGCGGTTGCACCACATGCACACTTCTCACGGCGAGCTGTTACACCATGCTTTGCATAAGTGGTCCGCAAATATTCACTCCTGTGACCTCAGGTTATTCAATCATAGTATCAATTACGACGGTCTGTTTATGTTTTACTGGGTGGCATCGGCCAGTGTTGTCTGATTTATGGCTGGAAGCAGAAAATAATTATTCAAGTGAGCATTCAAATGTTGTTCTGAGCGCAATTTTGCGTCATATTGGATCGATGTACCAGCCCAATTTTTTTTGCAGCATTTGTATTACCTTCACCATGCACGCACGTTGTACGCACTGTAAAAGAAGCTGGCCTACTTGACGATATTTTCAGCCTGTATCTCGTGTGCTGTTCAAACTGAAACGAATTGATCAATTTTAGCACTGGAGAAATTCCGTGCCTCATAGTTATCTGATAGGTGTGCATGCTTGCTGATATTATGCTTACTGGATGCTCAATGCAAACAGAGCAGTTATAGTTGAATAGGTAGCATAATTTGAAGTGGGTAGTGCGCATGCACATGCTCAGCGCCAATTTGAGTCGCTTTTGTGCAAGCGCGTCATTGAATACCAATTACCCTAAACTGATGTGGTGCTTTGGTGTAACTTTTCTAACTGCAAGGGTCCTAGAATGTCTTATAAATCACATTGATATCAAATATAATATTGATATAGAATCCATCCTCCCCCTTTTCCAAGAAATTAATGCTGCCATTCCGGGCAATGGTTAAATGCATGCCTACGGCCCAACCAAGTCTGTTGTAATGCATGACCTGCAGACAGACATAGCGAGCAATAAGTGCAAAGGTGCATACTGCAGCGAGCCACGGAAGATACCAGGTGCTTTTTTGGGCGTCGGGATGTGAAGAATGCACTCGTATTTCAGCGGAGCGTTTGGAAAACCTCATTGCACACTCCTGTCCCATCCCCACGTCTAAAGAGATACAAATCAGAGATCAACTTAGCAGAAGTAACTCCCAAACTCGGGCTTAGCCGAAACTCGGACAGCCGGACAACATCCGCCTGATTCCGTGTACATGTCATTGATACAATCAAGGGCGCAGGACACTTGCCACTACCGCAATCCGGCCAAACAGGTTGGCGAACTTGCTGGCGGGCCTACCGCGAATACAGAAATGCAGCTGCTCATTCCTGCATAACCCTTGAACTGCCATTGATTTTTCGATCACTATTCCTGCCGAGGAGTTGGGGGAGGGGATTTCCCCCCAACCCTGCTCCAACTGTTGTTCTAGATAATGCAAACGCGGTTTCCACCGTTGCGTTGCGATGTTCGCCCTCTGTGCAAGGGTGATAAATATTGTCCAGGTTTTGTAGCTAGCCCTCCAGGTCGGATACACAAGTTCAATGCTGGGCGATCACCGACTGACAGGTCTATGCTTCTAGTTTTCGGCTCTTAGCCGCCAGCTAAATTATATTACCGGATAAAACGTGGTTTGTATTGCTCGCTGAGCTCCGGCCAGCACCATGGCCTTAACAGAATGCAATTTCAAGATCCGTCTCATTCATAGAAAATCCAGCAAGCAACCTAGTTTTTCCGCATTCGAACGTAATTATTCTGTAACTTTGAACTTGCGAACGATAATGTATGAAAAAAGACCAATGGAATGGTGAATTACGTGGAATGATGCGCTGCAATACACGTGGCCCAAAAACTTTGTGAAAGGTCATGCAGTGACTTTTGACCAGGAACGTCACCCACTTCCATGGGTGCGTTTTGACGCCTTATTTAGTTCTATGAGTTGTGCATTTATGTGCTGAAAATAAGATATCAATTATAGTCCAGCATTGAAAACCACACTACAAACCAATGTGCTTTGAAAAGATCCACTTGGATCACACCAGGTGCCTGACCTAAGACCATCAAGTAAGAGTAACCTGTGCTCTATTCGTGCATTTGAACACCATGTGAGAAACATGTGCTGAATGGTAATTTAGTTTTGACAACTACTCTAGAAGTTAATTGCCCACAAAAGAGGATTAAATTAGGCCACCTTCTGGATCATTTGTGAAAGATGACCTTTACAAAGGTAAAAAGATTGAAATACACGTAGGAGAGACGTCGACTTGTGCAACAAGAGCGTGATATCATGTAGTTGCCCAAAAAGAGCGATCAATGACATTCTGGGATTCGTCATTGCTGATGAGAGGGATAAAGTTACACATCATGGCTCCGTGACCTGATCTGATCACACACGAAAACTTCGCACACCAACTGAAGCGAAGTGTGCTCATAAAAATTCAGTTCTTTCGTTGCATTATATCGGTTAGTCTGGAAGTTCTGAGCGTGGAAAAAAATCAGATTTGACGTTGGCCGGACCTCGTAGCCAGACCGAGGCCACGTGACTATTCGTGCGTTTTTCATTCGATAAATCCATACCTATTGATATTCAAAACCTTAGAGTATCTTTGAAATACTATCCTTAACAGCTTTTGGAAAACACCGCTAAAACGGTACTTTTGAAACCCAGTGTCATAAAATTTGCTTAGCTGATCTCGGTATCCTTGAGTTCCAAGGCAAACACTGTTGACATCAAAAGATCACCTACGCAATTGTCAGAAGGTATGTCATAGCAGAGAGTCATCGCTTTCCGCATTGGGCAGGCATCCTTAAAAAAAAACATTAGGGAGAAGGGGCAAATTTTCCCGTCTGCCGTGGCAGCCCTATGGTTAGCTGGTTATTAGGGCCAAACATCCATTGTGGGTTATGTCTTGCAGCAGCTCTCTACGCCTGTGCCCATCATGCAAAGTCGACTCTGCTAGTGTCTCCCAGACTGCTGGTCGCGTGGTACCGACACCTGCCTTCCATGACACCTACACTCACGGATGGAAACCATGGGGGCCATAATCATCAAGGTGTTCCGGTATGCGTCTAATGGCGGACGTAATTCTGCTAACGATCGACACTCCCGCGCAAGCCGGACAAATGAGTGCGGTCGGCGGCGGCTGAGTGCACGGGGTTGCATCCAGAGCTGCGCAGCCTGACATCTGGTCCGCGCTGGAACACCACGCATGGGATGCGTCAGGGTAGACAATGGGTCCGTTCCCGTGCACTCAACCGGAATAGGTTGAGCTTCAGCAATTAGAAGTGTTACAGGTCGAGGCACGGGCACGGATGGTAGTGGTTCAATCAACTGTTGGCGGTGGTGTCGTAGTTTATTTGGCGCCAACGTGCATTTCGGCCACATTCTCTTTTGCTTGTCCAGAACTTGAGTATAACAGTGTCGACATTTGTTCAGTGATTAACTTGCTTTCATTCGTGAGAGCAAATTAAACCCTGTTGTGCTGCAGCCATGGGAAGATGAGGAAAGCGAATTGGGATTTAAAAAGAAGAAATCCGACTCAGGCCGGGAAGCTTACACGCAGTGGACGGCGAAGGCTAGTGGTGCTTGAACAGCTAACAAAATGTGCATACCAAATTGATGCACACCAGCAGCGGATCCAGGAACTTTAGTTAATGGAGAGGGGTACACTCGTGTGGAAGGATCACCACTTCCTCGGTTCCTGCACATTTTCCGTATTCAGAGTATGCATGACTTCTTCATTATCTGACCGGCTGGATTATGTTTTTCTCATCCAATGGAGGCTCAATTAGAATAAACCAGCTCGGAGTGACGCACTGGAATGACCGGTAGAGAAAATGCACGTACAGTCTATTCTGGCTGAGAGCACGGGAACAGAACATATGTGTTGGGTGACAGGAAACTGAACAGGTACATGCCAGCAGTGTCGTACGGCACCACTTCAGATCCAATACGTTCTCCAGTCGAAGGCTGAGTACGATAGTCGACTTCCTGCCTAGCCCGGGAGATGATCTGGTATCTGATTTAGTACCTGACCTGACCTGGCAATGGCCGTACTTGGCTTGGTGCCTGACCAGGGCATGCTCCGTTATCTGACCTGGCACTTGACCCGGTACCTGGTTGGATACCTGATTTACACCGCCCCGGTACCTACCCCAGTACCTGATCTGGTAGTTGGCATGGTACCTGATTCACATCTGACCCGGGATCTGACTTGGTGTCAGGCCTGGTGTCTAAACTCACATCTGACCCGATGTCTGGCCGAGTGCCTGACCTGACGCCGCACGCGACGTCCAGCCGGCGAATGGCCTGGCCCTGTTCTCCCCCTGTCGCGCCAGGTCACGACTAGCGGGCTCCCGAGCCGCATCAAGGTCGGCCACTGTCGGCAGTGGCCGACACGCTGCATCTTCCGTCGGACTCGTTCTCGGAACCAGTCGCTATGAAGGAGAGCGGAGCGGCCGGGACGCTGATCAGGCTGATCAGCGTATGTGGAACAGTGTGGTTCGTGCTGCAGTACACCGACGGGGCTTCACGGAACCAGAGGCACACCTGGGAATCGCACCTCAGCGTGGGGTTTCCTGAGCTATGGGCAACAAGTAGGTTTCTATTCAATTCGTCGACGGCCGCTACTTCCGAGACAAGGACTCCGCTAATCTCAGCTGTGTTAGTGACCGCGTTGCAGGGTGCCTGGTTTTCAGAAGTATGCAGATACCAGCGCGCACTATATATGGATGGCATGTCCGGTTGCTGTTCCGGCAGCCGAAACGACACACCTCAGTCCGAAACCACTGTCGTGGAACGCTAGTTTCGAAGACCTATTGTTGTGGAATATTGTTCTGAGTGTTTCGTTGTTTTCTAGCACGAAGCCTGGCTCTGTGCTTACACAAGACATGCGGTCATGCTGGGACTGCTATGGTGAGCACTTCCAATGTCCTAGGTCTGATGTTGGATCAGTTCGTCACCCAATCTTGATTCAGATGGCGTGACTGAAACTCGATAACTTCGTGTGTTCCCTCCTTAGCTGCACAATGAAACACATGGCTGAAAGTCAGAGTGAGCAGCTTAATTCCAGGCCGAATCCATCTCTGCGGGGGGTCCGCGAGGTCTGAGCCCTCGCGTAATCCTCCCACCGGGGAGCGCGTTTTATCCCGTAAACACAAACAGGCATTCAGCCGGCCGTTCTGGACACACCTGTGCCGCCTCGTTACAAGGGAAACGACCGGAATTATGGGGACTCACCCGGCGCGGTCCGCGGAATACAAACCAGCCTCTGAGCCGGGTATACTGGGGTGAAGGCTGACGGCCCGTGAACAGCCTGTCAGCCCAACTTCCGACCGACACGGCAGCTGCTGGGCCGCCTGCGTGACCTCGAGTGTCGGCCTGGTGGCCTGGCTAACCCGCAGGTCAGGCTCCAATCAACGCGTGTGGAAATGTGAGCCGGTTCCGCCCGCGCCGCACTGACGCGCACCACAACTCAGTACCGGCGGTCGGGGTCAGGCGATGACCTTGACACGCGACTGTCCAGACGCAGTCGTCCAGCGCGTGGGACTAGAGCGGACGGCTCGTCACGGCCGAACGATTTGTTCAGTGATTCAGGCAGATCACACCAGAGAAAGTGCCGGCGCATTCACCAAGTCAGCGCACCGGCTGAAGCTTCACAGCATGCGGTCGCCGCCGCGGCCGCCGCCGCCATGGTCAGCGTGCGTGTCGGCCGGTGGCGGTTATGTCCATTTGGCGGCTGGCCAGCGACCGACCGCGGCGCGCGGTAAATAAGATGACGCGATTGTCGACGCGCCACAGGGCCGGGCCGGGCCGCTGCTGGCCGCCGCGCTGGTCGACCAGCGTCGACAGCAGGTCGGTCCGGCCACCGACCCCACGTGTCGTGCTCTCTGGTGGCTGCTACGTACAGGTGCTGTCAGACCGACTCCACGTGTGGTGTCACCCCCTGATACCTGTCACGTGTTGCCAGACTGACCCGATGGGTGGTGTCACCCGCTGACACCTGTCACGCGGTGTCAGACTGACCTGACGTGTGGTGTCACCATCCGTTGGTTGTCAGGTACAGGCGGTGCCAGGCTGAACCGACGTGTTTACGTCACACCTACCAAAATTTGTCTTGATGTTTTTCCTCGGTACCTCCGCTCCATGACTGCTTCTTAATGCGGACTCATTGATTCCTTCTAATGTGCGATTGACTTTCCCCAACTGTCTCGCTCTGAACTACGTCCCAGCTCACCTTCATTCCCACTCCTCTGCATACCTGATCACTGTCCTGACTAGCTTCCTGCTCAACTTCCAATCTCATCCGCTGTTCAACCGCTGCTCACTCACTACTCACTCGTCGCTCACCCGCTGCTCACTCACTACTCACTCGTCGCTCACTCATCACTCACCAGCCGCCCACCAGCCGCTCACCCGCCACTCACTAGCCGCCCACCAGCCGCTCACCCGCCACTCACTAGCCGACCACCAGCCGCTCACCCACCACTCATAAACCACTCACTAGCCACCCACCGGCCACTCACCTGCCACTCACTAGCCGCCCACCAGCCGCTCACCCGCCACTCACTAGCCGCCCACCAGCCGCTCACCCGCCACTCACTAGCCGCCCACCAGCCGCTCACCCACCACTCATCAACCACTCACTAGCCACCTACTGGGCATTCACTTGCCACTGACCAGCCACTCACTAGTCACCCACCAGCCACTCACCTGCCACTCACTAGTCACCCACCGGCCACCCAATAGCCACTCACTAGCCGCCCACCGGCCACTCAATAGCCACCCACTAGCCGCCCACCAGCCGCTCACCCGCCACTCACTAGCCGCCCACTCACTAGCCGCCCACCAGCCGCTCACCCACCACTCATCAACCACTCACTAGCCACCCACTGGCCATTCACTTGCCACTCACTAGCCGCCCACCAGCCACTCACTAGCCGCCCACCGGCCACTCAATAGCCACCCACTAGCCGCCCACCAGCCGCTCACCCACCACTCATCAACCACTCACTAGCCACCCACTGGCCATTCACTTGCCACTCACTAGCCGCCCACCAGCCGCTCACCCGCCACTCATCAACCACTCACTAGCCACCCACTGGCCATTCACTTGCCACTCACTAGCCGCCCACCGGCCACTCAATAGCCACCCACTAGCCGCCCACCAGCCGCTCACCCGCCACTCACTAGCCGCCCACCAGCCGCTCACCCACCACTCATCAACCACTCACTAGCCACCCACTAGCCATTCACTTGCCACTCACTAGCCGCCCACCAGCCACTCACTAGCCGCCCACCGGCCACTCAATAGCCACCCACTAGCCGCCCACCAGCCGCTCACCCACCACTCATCAACCACTCACTAGCCACCCACTGGCCATTCACTTGCCACTCACTAGCCGCCCACCAGCCGCTCACCCGCCACTCATCAACCACTCACTAGCCACCCACTGGCCATTCACTTGCCACTGACCAGCCACTCACTAGTCACCCACCGGCCACTCACCAGCCACTCACTAGTCACCCACCGGCCACTCACCAGCCACTCACTAGCCACCCACCGGCCACTCAATAGCCACCCACTAGCCGCCCACCAGCCGCTCACCCACCACTCATCAACCACTCACTAGCCACCCACTGGCCATTCACTTGCCACTCACTAGCCGCCCACCAGCCGCTCACCCGCCACTCATCAACCACTCACTAGCCACCCACTGGCCATTCACTTGCCACTCACCAGCCACTCACTAGTCACCCACCGGCCACTCAATAGCCATTCACTAGTCACCCACCAGCCGCTCACCCGCCACTCATCAACCACTCACTAGCCACCCACTGGCCATTCACTTGCCACTCACCAGCCACTCACTAGTCACCCACCGGCCACTCACCAGCCACTCACTAGTCACCCACCGGCCACTCAATAGCCACTCACTAGTCACCCACCAGCCGCTCACCCGCCACTCACTAGCCGACCACCAGCCGCTCACCCACCACTCATCAACCACTCAATAGCCACCCACTGGCCATTCACTTGCCACTCACCAGCCACTCACTAGTCACCCACCGGCCACTCACCAGCCACTCACTAGCCGCCCACCGGCCACTCAATAGCCACCCACTAGCCGCCCACCAGCCGCTCACCCACCACTCATCAACCACTCACTAGCCACCCACTGGCCATTCACTTGCCACTCACTAGCCGCCCACCAGCCGCTCACCCGCCACTCACTAGCCGCCCACCAGCCGCTCACCCGCCACTCATCAACCACTCACTAGCCGCCCACCGGCCACTCAATAGCCACCCACTAGCCGCCCACCAGCCGCTCACCCACCACTCATCAACCACTGCCATTCACTTGCCACTCACTAGCCGCCCACCAGCCGCTCACCCGCCACTCATCAACCACTCACTAGCCACCCACTGGCCATTCACTTGCCACCACTCACTAGCCGCCCACCAGCCGCTCACCCGCCACTCACTACTACCGCCCACCAGCCACCCACTGCCACTCAGCCACCACCAGCCGCTCACCCACCACTCATCAACCACTCACCCACCCACTGGCCATTCACTTGCCACTCACTAGCCGCCCACCAGCCGCTCACCCGCCACTCATCAACCACTCACTAGCCACCCACTGGCCATTCACTTGCCACTCACCAGCCACTCACTAGTCACCCACCGGCCACTCAATAGCCATTCACTAGTCACCCACACAGCCCCACCCTCACCCACTCACCACCACCAGCCGCTCACCCGCCACTCATCAACCACTCACTAGCCACCCACTGGCCATTCACTTGCCACTCACCAGCCACTCACTAGTCACCCACCGGCCACTCAATAGCCACTCACTAGTCACCCACCAGCCGCTCACCCGCCACTCATCAACCACTCAATAGCCACCCACTGGCCATTCACTTGCCACTCACCAGCCACTCACTAGTCACCCACCGGCCACTCACCAGCCACTCACTAGTCACCCACCGGCCACTCACTCAGCACCCACAGCCACACTCATAACCAATAGCCACCCACTATAGCCATTCACCTGTCACTCAATAGCCGCCCACTAGCCATTCACCTGCCACTCACTAGTCACCCACCAGCCGCTCACCCGCCACTCACTAGCCGACCACCAGCCGCTCACCCACCACTCATCAACCACTCACTAGCTACCCACTGGCCATTCACTTGCCACTCACCTGCCACTCACTAGTCACCCACCAGCCACCACGCTCATCAGCCACTCACTAGTCACCCACCAGCCATTCACCTGCCACTCAATAGCCACCCACTAGCCATTCACCTGCCACTCAATAGCCACCCACTAGCCATTCACCTGCCACTCACTAGTCACCCACCGGCCACTCACCTGCCGCCCGCCAGCCGCCCACCAGCCGCTCACCCGCCACTCACCCGCCACTCACCAGCAGCCCAACAGCCGCCCACCAGTTGTCCACCCACCACTCACCAGCTACTCACTCACCACTCACTAGTCGTTCATCCGCGTCTCCCATGCTGCTCACCCAGCGTTCAGCCATTTGATCTCACGATGTTCACTTTTGAAGAGGACTCCCTGGACGTCTTATTCTGTCTCCAGTTAAACCGCTCATCTGCTTGTCATTTTCCGACTGGCCTCTGGCTGATTATCGCACACTGACAATCCCGGGACGGATGCCGGCCGGCATCTGGCGCGGAGGGTGCTGGCGCTGTACCATGGTCCGACCGTCCACAGCGGGGCACACCTCACCTGCCATCCGCTCGTCCGCTGGGGCCGGCTGTCACCGCCCAGCCGCTAATCGGCCATCAGATATTGTCCACATCGCGGCACCGCCGGAGCCGCCGGAGCCGCTGCGCGCCACAACAGCACACACGGCCGCCGTCGGCACGTCGGCCCGATTATCACTCAGAAGTGCATTACCGCGCGGTACTGGCCGCCGATCAGGCGTCGATATCGGCGCGCACTGGGCGGCACGTCGGTCGGCCGCGGCGTGCGCCGGCAGGCAGCGGTGGCTGGACTGTCAGCTACATGACCGACACCATCGTACGAGACGTTCGACCGCCGCGCCAGCGTCGGGCGGCACTGTCGCTGGCCGGAGAGACACGTCAGGACCGGTAGAGGGTTCATGTCGCACCAGACATCCGGCCGCCGCGCCAGCGTCGGGCGGCACTGTCGCTGGCCGGAGAGACACGTCAGGACCGGTAGAGGGTTCATGTCGCACCAGACATCCGGCCGCCGTGCCAGCGTCGGGCGGCACTGTCGCTGGCCGGAGAGACACGTCAGGACCGGTAGAGGGTTCATGTCGCACCAGACATCCGGCCGCCGCGCCAGCGTCGGGCGGCACTGTCGCTGGCCGGAGAGACACGTCAGGACCGGTAGAGGGTTCATGTCGCACCAGACATCCGGCCGCCGTGCCAGCGTCGAGCGGAACCGTCGCTGTCCGAGAGGAGGTGGGGGGCACGTCAGGACCATGGAGGGTTCATGTCGCACGCGACGCGAGCGCTAGAGGTCCCACCCCAGCCCGAAGCATGTGAAGAGATTGGCCTTCGCCGATGCCAGCTTGCCTTGGAGGGCCTCAGATTACTCACGAATTATCCAATATACTTGCTTAATGCATCAATAAATATTCCGACGATTAACAGGAAAGCTGACGGGACACAGCGGGCACTAAGCCCACGTATTCTTGCCCCACGGCGGGTTCGCGCTGGCCAAGGCAAGTTGACTGGTGGCCGGCCTGTGTATCTGTACAGTTGCTATTTGGGGCCCAAACTCGCAGGAATTGCGCCCGGGGCTATCTGCCGGGGACAGCCAGTATTTGTCGAGCGATATTAAAGCAGCCGGTATCTGCGTCCATCGAACAGCATAGCTACCGGTCTTCCTTGACACGTTTACATTGTGCGACAAATTGACTGCGCCTCTGTCTGGTCGTGTTTTTATTGTTTGTCTCAAACACAGCCCATTAATATAAACTTGCTGGGCTGTTCAAGGTCGGCTCCTGCCTTCGTGCTATGCTCCGACATAGCGCTGGCTGAATAAATCCCGCTTTGTATGCGCATACCCGAAAGGGAATGCTGAACACAATTCAGAAATGTTTCGCCAAATGTCCTATGAGCGGTATGCATATTGGGACTGGTCTACGTTGGAACTGTTGGCTGGCGGTAAGATTGCAACGTGACGGTTATTAACTTGGATCTAAAAAACAATGACATGCATGACTGAACAGTATTTACTGTGGCAGGATATCCAATGCGGAGTCCCAGATCGTGGTTATTCTGTTTGGGTCCAACTCAGTCGCCGCGCTAAGTTGACTCCGTTCCCGTCTGAGCTGCTTGACTGATCTTGAGTTGACTTAAATTCAGTTGACAAGCCGAACCAACTCTAAGGCCAGTAGGCAGCTCAACAGGGCGACTTATCTTGACTGCAACTTTGTGCAGATTCACAACAATTGGAGTATGTGCAGGACATCCATAAAATCGCTGGAGTGAGCATAAAGCTACGTTCATGAGGTCTACGCCAGGTCTAGTTGCATCGGATGTACGTGCAGAAGATGTACCAAAAATGGAGGATGTGTGGGTGGCCCATAGAAAATAGAGAATGTGAAGAAGAACTACAAAATGTGGAAGAGTGTGCAGAAGGTCTACTCCAGACATATGAGCGCTTAGCAGCTATGACCGAGGCACTGCATCTGGCAACCAAAGGCACATCAAATCATCATCATCGATTTGGAGCCGAGTGATTTCCAAGAAAAGCGTTAACCCTAAAGGTGGAAATATTGCTGGCGCAGATATTTCTTTCGAGATATCTCACGAATCCTTCCTGCTATTTCGTCTCTTCAACTTGGTTGAGCTTCTCACAATTTAATTGCGAAATGCATGGTGGTAAAAGGGTTGTTGGGTGACCTGAGATCGCCAAGTTAGTCATTGTCAAAATCATGACATCCGTTCCGAAGTGTTGTTTATTAGGGTAATCTTGCAGAGGCAACCAGATATCAAGGCTCTCTCTGGCAGATAGGAATCCTCTCCGTCGGTTCAGTGACTAGCTCCATCGGACCAACCTCTAGGTCGGCCCAAGGGCTTGTTTGTGCATCTCAATGTTTGTGCAGATGGTATGGGTATTCTAAGGATTTTTTTTGTGGATTTGCTGCACACCTATGTTGTCGATCTTCGGCACACCCCGATGTTTCTGCGGAACTTCTACAAGTAGAGCTTCTGCACGAACGTAGAATTTATGCACATTCTAGTATAATTGTAGATCTCCTGCACCCTCTTCGTTTTTCCAGATCGTCTGCACGCAGATCTTAGGAACGTATGCTGTTTGCGTGTAGATCTTATGAACACATAGCGTATGCACATCACATTTTTTGTTAATGTATTTATCCTGCACACCTTCCCGTGCTTTTAGACCTTCTGCACATCCCGCCGTTTTTTGTACATTATATTTTTGTGTTTGTAAATTTATATTGTTTCTTCTTTGTTAATTATTACTTGCATAGGCTACGCTCATCAATTCGTAACGAAACGAAGTGTCATTACTATATCCCTCCCAGTTTATGACATATCGTAGAAAATAGGAGGGTTAGGGGATTCCGCTCCTCCCCTCCGATGCGCGTGCTAGAGCACATCACACAAGTGTCTATGATGTGAGAGATGGCTATAGGCATTTATCATCCGGCATCCTAAGTGAACTTATGTGGCCATGAATGCATAAGTCATCTATCAATAGCCAACATATTATATATATATTGATATATAAATATATACTTCACAATGTGCAAAATGATACTATTCACGAAACGTTTACAGACATACGATCGCAATTTCCATTAATTTCACGTAGGAAATAGGGGCGGGGATGGCCGAGTGGTTAAGGTGTCGGGCTATGGGTACCAAAGGTCCCGGGTTCAACTCTAGCGCCACTCAGGACATTTCCCAATCCCGCGGCCCACCGGCGAAACAGTGTGGGCGGCGCCATTAGCCGTGAATGTGCATAAAGTGTGTCGTGAACCAACCAATAAACAAACAAACAAACGTAGGAAATAAATACTAGTGCGAGCGACACTGGCATTGAAAATTCGGTCTTCTGACCTAATTTGACCTGCATGTTATAGCATAAAAACCTGAAGCTTACAGACATGAGAGTGTCCATCAGGCACCACTCACTCTATTAATTTTCCTTTCACAGCTCCATTATATTTGGAATGTCAGGAAGACTGGGGCAATGAACTGCCGAAACTAGCGCCTTTTAATAAACAGGCACCGATTTTCCATATCCATAAATCCCATTTTCTTGCAGCCTCTTTCCATGTTTTATTTGGCTAAAATTTGACAAAGATGATGTTATGCTTCAGTAGCAACAGGAAGAAAACTGGCTAAAACAAAGAAATATGTGGATCAATTTCACGAAATTTGGTCAGATACGAACAGTCATTTTTGCTACCACAGACTGAACGTAAAGGTATACAAGCATGACATGATTCAACAAGGATAATTGTTCACCATCAAGGTAGCACACATCATTGTTTTTTTTTTCGTACAAAAGAGCATTCAAAGTGAGGGCTTAGCAGAAATTTAAACCCATTTGTCATCGATGGCAGCAAAGAGAATGGTGATATTTTTATCTCCACTTGTAGGAGAAAGGTAATGCCATTGTCATCAAAATTCCATACTGTTTTGATGACATCGAGCATGTGCAGCAAAGGGAAAAGAAAGCCGACCATGGTCAGACCGCGTCGCCAGAGCTCAGTATATGTGTAATTCCCTCAGGAATTTCCTTCATGGATCTTACTTCAACATCCACGCTCAGACCTTCTGTATGTACAATGGACGTTCCCTACCAAGGTGTATGCATATGGCTTGGAATCTGTACATGTGCCACTGCAGTGTACGGTATCGGATTTACTCCACCGTTGTCACAGGCAACTTCGAGAGCTGCTTCGTGCTGTCATGGGCGTGGGAACCGGAGGTAAGGGAGGGGCCGAGAGGACAGCATCCCACACATTTGGACGAGTCTGTCATTGATCATCTGGGCATTACAAATAAAGGATCGACTTCAAAATGGATCTTGCTCCCTCCCCCAATTTTGTAACGGTTCCTCCGCCTCTGCCCGTTCTCCTCGGACGCGTGCAAAATCCACGTCGCTCGTCCTGTCAGCACGCTATTGTTCGACCACAAGGACGCATCGTCCTGGCGGCCAGCACCGCCGCTCGCGTCCGCTGCCGGGTGGTGGATCGTCCGAGTGATGGAGTGGTGGCGGAGTGACGTGGTGACGGCATCAGCGACTCGGGTCACGTGTTCGACGCGACGCCGCCGCCGTCGTCGGCGCTCGCCGCCTGTTTACAAACGTCGGCAAAAAGCGCCGCTCCGCCTGGGACGGCGCGGAATGTGCGGGCATTACCCCTGTGTTCAAGTGCGTGGCGAGAGCGACGGCGGCGGCGGGCAGAGCGTTGACCGGGTCGAGGGTGCGGGGCATCTGCCGGACGCTGCGCACACCACAGCATGGGCACATGGACAGGGAGGTGCAGCCGACGTAAGGGATGGGGGCCGCGTGTCAGGCCATAGGAATGGAGGGCACGATTGAACATAGGGGAAGAGCGACGCTGGCCAGTGACATACGAATGGAGGGCAGCAACATAGGTGGCCATGGAGACGTATTGGTCAACATGACTATCGATAGCATAGAGGCGGAGTGATATGGCTTCACATTTGAGGCTCAAGGAACTTATTGAACAAAGGCCCAAAAGGGATACCATATGTAGGTGGGCCATGTGGGCAAATCAGACAGAGTAGCCTGATTGAATGCGCAAATGAAGAATCATAAGCAATCGCCAAGATGTGGATCAGAATTTAGATGCACTGAGCGAGCTGATGACGCAATGCGAATGCATAGGGATACCAGAAAAGTGGAGGAGTTCATGTTTAGTCAACTTTTGTCTCGCGACGTATTTTGTGCTAAATGTGGCTGCCGAAGAAGCGAATGAGCATGAACACCGTCATGCTCCCTGTCCCTACGCCTATGGGACAGGTTGTCAGCACGAACATAGTTAAATTGCATTTTAAGCTATCCTGTATACCTACGTGGAAGGTCGATGGCAGGAAAGACGTTGTGTAAATGCGATTGAAAAACCTAGGGGGACGATGCTCAAGCATTGCTGTGATGCCGCAGGAAGGGCCAAGTCATGGTCAGTACTGACCCTGGACGTCGGTCCAGTGGGTGTTCACCCGACGAGGGCGGAGATCGTCCCATGCCGCGCCACCCCCTGAGCTGTGACCGTGACGACACGGATCGAGAGCTGCCGTCCGTTCCAGCTGACCCAGCCAGTCGGCCGCCCCCGGCACGCATCGTCCGGTGTCCCGGCCATGGAGAACCAATCGGCAAATTGAAACCGGGCGGGAGGCCGTGGCCGGCCGGACCGACAGCGCCCGTGTCGGCACGCGATCCGACGCTCCCGGGGCGCTTCGGAGCTGGCGTCCGCCGTGTGGGCGCTCTAGCCGAGAGTGCGAGGGTGGTGATGTTCTCGCAGCGGGCGGGGGGGAGACGGAATCAGGCCAGCCAGCGGTCAGTGGCCGGGCAGGCGACAAAAAGCTCGTCCGACGCCGCCGTCACCGTCGGCCCCTGATTTACTCCGGTGATTGATCCACCGTTTTCCGCCTGGCAGCGGCCAACACTCCACCCGTATAAGAATGACGGTGCTGAGCATGCAATAAAATGTCAGTGCTGGGGGTCGATGCGGCTGTGTCAGTGCTTGTGCTTCGCAGCCATGACATGTGGCACGCCATTTTGGTACTCGGTGACACGCTCGGTCTTCCCTCTACGTCAAGAAGCTGTGGTTTTACTGCGCTCTGCAGTGAGATATTCCGACATCCCACTGAGATGTTTCAGTGTGCAACGACTAAACAATTCGCCGAGGAATTTCATCTCACAATAGCAGGCAGCGGGCACATGGGTGTGGGTGGATAGAGTGCAATCAGTGCTCAAACACCTATTTACAACCGTGAAACAGACGGGTGAGAGGAGCCAGGCATTAATGGTTTCGCCAGCGAGAGGAATTCGCCCGTAGGTGGCACGAGATGGCTCTACCGTCATGCAATTCGGTATCCCCATCCTTGACCTGCGGCTTGACCCCCAACAAAGCCGATACTGAATAGCGTGACTTAGAGCTCCTGAGGGCGATTTATCTTTCAGGACGCGATTAGTCCTCGATTAATGCATAATATTTCGCTCTGGAGGACTGACAGTTTATTGTTCCTGAATGATACGATATTCGCATCAAGGACGACCCTTACCAAGATACGCATCCGGATTACCATGTTTCATCAATGCGCTTAACCGTAATGTACTTGCCGGACTTTGTTCGTAGCTCCTACATGCATAATACTTTCCGGGACACCAATGTTGAACAGATTTACCCGGCCATTTCCTAAAACGGAGGATGTCGACATGATGCCCATCAGTATGTGTCCGGCTTTCCCACAGTTTACGAACCCACCTGTACATTTTGCAATATCTAGGAGCCATAAATCGTATGAGAACAACACAAGGCCGATCCACCCTTCATTACGGCCGGAGGCCAACCCACGTGGGCAAGCTTGAAGCGATTCGCTTGGAGCGGTCGTACACCATACTGTTCATCGCACACCATGCTCATTGATAAAACGGAAATGCCAACATAATAAAGACGGACAGATAGGGCGGCAAACTGTGATTTACTGCAGCTATGAATGGTGTGGTCTACTCATGATAAGGTGCGCGTTTCAAACGTAATGAGTTGTGCCTTACGCCGGTGATTCAGGCCGTGAGAGAGTTGCAGGGTTTCCTTGTCTTCAATGAACGGTGAAGGGAAAGGTCATGCCCGCTTCGTGCCATACTTTTGCTTGGATCGACACCAAGCACGCCATGTCCGTCAATAAAGTTGTACTGCACGCAAGTCAGTGGTCCAGCAGATTGCCTGTTCGAGCGGTTAATGCATCACCAGCAACAGGCTTCCCAGAATTTGATCTAGTTTGCCCCACACACTCCGTATTCGGTAGTTGTGTTTTTGCTTACGCTTCCAATCATGGGCTGGTGTTCGGTTTTCGACAATGCTTGTGGGAAGTAAAGGGACTGAAGTCATTTTGTCACATATAACTAATATCTCAAGCCATAATAAAGTGTGTATGGGGTATGGACCCCTGTCCAACGATCCTAATCCTGCGTTCGTTCTATGGATCATGCTATCTACCACTAGCGTAGCGTTGCATATGCCCATATGTAATCCTCAACATAACCCTTTTGTATTATATTTCCACTTGCAGAAGCCCTTCAAAGTGTCAGGCATATTTCTTGATGCGTATAATGTGCCATTGGCATATAAATCCCCCCACAGATACCCGCATCACAGAAACCTTTCCACACAAATGCTCTCAAAACATACTGCCTTCCAGCACATAAATTGTCTCACCCCCAACAGGAGATGCTCACTTTACACCACAATATCCACATTCAGCACTACCAAAGACCTCACAACTTGACACCACGCACAACACCCCAGTTCTTCTCAGCTAGGCGACTTGCCTTCCCCACCCTGGGTCTTCCACACGACGACCTTCTTTCAAAGCTCGACTCCCTCCCCAGCAGCGTGACTCTTCGACTCCTCCCTCACTCTACGGGACCCTGATTGTGTGCAAATACCTGGGCCCGCCCCCGCCAATGTATTCCTGACTGCGCGCTTGTTTTGTGTCTGCCAAGCTAATGTAATGAATCACATTAGTAAAACGAACCCCACAGTCGGTACCGTGGCTCGGGCTGGCACTAGCTCGTCATACCAGCCATGAGAAGGTCTGGCACGATCGCTCTCACCTGCCTGTCGGTCTGGCAGGAGAGGGTCTGGCGCGATCATCCACCTGTCTGTCGGTCCGGCAGGAGACAGTCTGGCACGATCACTCACCTGCCCATCGATCTGGCAGGAGACAGTCTGGCACCATCACTCATCTGCCTACCGGTCAGACAGGAGACAGTCTGGAATGATCACTCTCCTGCCTGTCTGTCCGGCAAGAGACGATTTGGCATGGCCACTCACCCGCCTATCTGTCCAGCAGGAGACGAATTGGAATGGCCACTCACCCACCTGTTGGTCCAGCTGGAGACAGCCTGTCACCATCACTCACCTATCTGCCGATTCGACAGAAGACGATTTGGCATGATCACTAACTTGCTTGTTGGTCCGGAAAGAGACGACTTGGTCCATCACCCACCTGCGTGTCGATTGAACGGGAGACGGCATGACGTGGGCGGCTTAACCGTCTGTCGGGGCTGACAAAGGCCAGTTTGTTAGCGATTGGTCTAAGTTCTGACCAACAACTCGACGTCCTGGAGAGGCACGTTCGACAATCCAGGGAATGTATATCACTGAATAAATTATCTAAATCACGCTGGCACAGAGGGAAAGCATAGGAGACAGAGATGAAAAGAGCAGTAATTCGGTTTATCTTTGTACCCGGAAATCAATGGGACGTAGGCCAGTAGGCCAGGTTGTAGGATTACATGGCACTGCGAAGTATTCAGTGGAACAGTTGCGCCAACGATAAGCGAAAAGTCAATAGATATACAGAACAACAACGTACTTGGGTCGCTTCGTTCACGAGTAGCTTGCTCCTGCAGAGGACCTGTAATCGCATAGCAGTACACTATGACCTTGTACGGGACGACGGTGAAAAGCAACAACAGATTTACCTCTAAATAATCATTGGCTGGGATAGTCTTTTCTTGCTTGCTTGCTTTTTCGCTTTTCGCAATGTTGGTACAAAGGTGCTACTGAACAAACAAAAAAACATTTATTTGATTCCTCCTCATTTCCCCATGTATTTTCATACGTTTAGCCCCACGGTAACAGTGCACGTATTGGTATTCGCTTAACCCCAGAACACCCTCTTAGACAGTTTCAATCGACATGTGCTACATTTTATGAAAACTACATTTGTGGTTTCACAGCAAAGTTACAAATTCACTCTGCATAAACAGAGCATCAGATAGAAGGGGACGGTATTGATATAACTGTTACCATAAGGCGAGGCGAGCAAAGCGTTTTCAGCCTACCACAAACCCTGGAAAAGTACCTCCATATCCGCCACACCATCGTTTCAGCAGTTGATAATACCACTCATGATGAAATTTTGCATCCGTGTTCGCATTTTTCGGCAACAGATAGCAAGCATGTAAGAGCTTTGGCACCGTTGTAAAGTGTGGTCTCAAGTTTCTTCTAGCTACAATGAAGTTTTGAGACATCGTAATGACTGTCACACGTACCACACACGCTACTCCCCAGTTCTTCTGACCCATATGAACTGTTAGAACAACAAGACAACAGAGTTAGCGACTTTTTGCTGGGGAGATTACTGACATGTCTGTCTGGCCTTATATTTTGATAATTTATACATCGATTAGTTATACACAACCTTGCGACATTTCTGGCATTAGACTGTGTAGTTTAATTCGGCTTAGCAGAAAGGTATTTGACTGAGGTATGAGAAATCACAATCCAATATCAATCCCACATCGTAATGATCACATCATTTTCAAGTGCGAATCTAAAAGAGATGAAGTCGCCATCCCAATTTATAATGCAATGTATTCTTGGATCGTTGAAAGGGTGAAAGTAAACGGAAGCTGGATACTAGAGTCCAAAATGTCTTATCGCCGTATGACGGGAAAAACGCAAACACGGATTTAGGTCCACTTATATTCAATAACACACGGTTTGAAAGGTTGCAGTTCTTGGCGATAGGGAGCGGGAACTCCCCGACTTGTGTTACTCCCCGAACCTGCAAAAAGTTCCTGTGAGACAACAATGCGAATTCATTAGTATAAATCACGGTAATTTTGCCCCAAAGGTAAGGGGTCTAATCAACAGTAAGCACCAGGTACGCTGGGTGACGGTGATGGGCCGTGGGCGAGTGTTGTGCCTGTCGGATTTGCACGTGAGGCTCTCGCGCCATGTCTTAGTGCCGCGATTGTCAGTTGACTATTTGTACCGGTACCTGGCCAGTCCGGGCGCCGTAGTACCAGGTGACATTATTAGCCACACCGCGTCTTGTGCATGCTGGTGACCAATGGAGCATGTTTCATGCAATCCATTACAAATCCAGGAATGCGGCTACACGGTTTTAATTACAGAAACATTGCAGGCTGCTTTTTGGCTGTAACTGTATTCGAAATGGCTCGCGCCGTGTTGTGCCTGCAGAACACACAAAATATGATAGTTGTAATGAAAAAAGTGAAAAGCGACTGCCGGTATATACAACCATGACCATGGGTGTTGGGCTATGGTTGCTCTATAAATAATACAATATGCGCACATTACCGACAAGAGGCCACAGAGAGGCGAGGTTACGGAGTCTCCGGCATCGTGAGCACCGGCACCGATTCCCGTGCTAGATTTATGTGGTTGTAGACTAACCGCAACGGAGCGGCGGTGGTACTGGCGCTATTTTAACGAATCACCAACCAGGAAGCATTCTCATTATAATTATTCCTGCGGATTGAACAATGAGCCTGCATGTGATGAGGCAGAGATGAGTACATAAGCGCACGCTGTCATGGCCTTCCTTCACGTTGTTGAAGTGCGGGGCAGTAGTTGGGCATGCAATTGCTACGATTACTGCGTCGTGTTTTTTCAGTGCATAGCATGGCGCCGTCGCCTGATTACACTTACGATCTGCACTGTAATTGCCATGACATAATTTGTTAGCGCCCGGTTGCGTGCCAAGTACTATTGGCGAGCGCCATCCGACATGCCTGCCTGTCGATCGGTGCGCCATGCTTCGACAAAACAGGACATTGCGCTGCACAGGCGAGCGAGCGTGTTAGACGGCGGAACAGACCAACTTTACAGCTGCGCACAGTCACAACAGCAACCTCACACACATACACACAATAGCTCGACAACAGCCATGCAATGCCGGCAGGAGGCCGAACTGTCCGACGTGTATCGTGGGACTGCCGCGTCAAGAGACCACGCGCTCCGACCACGACGGGAGCGGTGCGAGCCATCACAACTCGCTCCGGCCGAGCCGCCCGCTCCGAGCCACACGCAGTCGCAGCATGCTGACAGTGCGCCTGCTGTCGCACAGGCGCAACAAATGCTGAGCTTTGTCACTCTAACAAATCAGGGGCAAGTTTTCCTGCATCAATGAATGTAGTAAGCAGGTAGAATGCTACCTTCTTTTAAGCAGAAATGCATCGGATTACGCAACTTGCGTTGGACCATATGACCTTGTACAAGAAATTGCCGTAAAGCCCCCTCGCACCCGACCAGAAATATATGGGGTCGCTTTGCCACCGGGTATCATAATTCCTACCCAGCCCTTCCTCAAGAAAACTAATTTTGTTGTGTAAGCAGCCACACATTGTCGTCTACACCGCCTACCACGTTGCCGAAGAATATATTTCTGTGCCGTGCTGCCGGCACCGGTTCGCAACTTTCCAGCGTCGGCGCCGCTGCCACTGGCCGGCGCGCCTGCCAAACTGGACCAGCCACCGGCTGCGGCTGCGGCCGCCGTCAATAAACTACGCGAGCTGCAGCCGACAGCCGCCGGTCAGGACGTACATCGCCGGCCGCCAGCGCGTCGGCCCGCTGCCGGCTGCGGGCGCGCGCGGCGCCCCGCTCGTCGTCCAGCGCGCTCTGCCGGCCGTACAGATTACACGCTGTATTTGTGGATGGCAGTTAATATCTCCGGCGGCAATTAGCACACGCGGCCCGGAAAGTTACGAGTGGCGCGCCGTCGGAGAGGTGCGCGAATCCACGCGCGCAACGCAATTACAGGTGGCGTATTTTGTGGCGAGGCGGGTTGCCGCGACCAAGCAACCACTCGCGCCGACTGTGCGCCATTGCCAGATGGTTTACAACGGTTGCGCATCCGCGCTGTCAGCCAATCTAATGACGGCCATTGAACGTTTTTATGGCGCCCTGCGCGAATTTATTCATTGTTTTCTTTCAACGGCAAAAAGTGCGGATCGATGAGTGGCGCGGCCGCTGGCCGGGCTGTGCCCAGCCTGCCTGGGGCGGCTACCACGGCGCGGCAGCGGCGGCGGCGGGCGCGCCGCTGCCGCCAGTACCGTGCCGACCGTGCTGCCCGTCGGAGCGTGCCAGGCGTCAGCGCCCACGCCGCGCAGTGCTAGTGACCTCTGCCGAACTGCAGTCTCCGCGCCCGGCAACTGTTGTAAGGCGCTTCTGCTGGAGATAGTCTCGTCTGCTGCATTGCAGTTTTTGGTGTTAGTGCCCTGCTGGACTATGCTGGTGGCTGATTGCGGTGCAGTCTCGTCGGAGACGTCTATGCTCTACGGAAACGACTTCCCCGTCACAATACAAGATTGTGTCTGAACTACAGAATATTTTTGTAGGTAAGCACGGTGTAGCACTACAGTGTATTGGCATTTTATTTTCAGAGTCATATTTTGACGACAGAAAAGGACTTTTGGGGATTTGTGTTCTACTGTACGTCGTATAATCATTACGCAGCATTATTAATACAGCATTTATATTTTCTCCATGCAACTCACTGTGACTGATTTTACATACCAAGATAAATGAAAGTGACATGTTGTTGGATATTTGAATCACATAAGAAGCACTCCCAATCATGCCAATCAATAGTGATATACGGACAGCACGTGCTATCAACCATCGCTTGCATGCACCTCGCTGAAGTGTATGGTCTGTAGGCGAGTACGAGAACATCCTCTCACACTGCTTCACGTTAGTGATGAGGTGTCTCGTGACAGAATCAAGACGCCTTTATCTCACAAACGTGCCTGCAGACATATATCGCACCAGCTAGGTGTCGTTATGACTAAGTGGAGTTGTCGATTTTTAATCAGAGTACGAGAGCCTCAGATAAGCCGAAAAGCCCTCGCCAAGCAACTCCACGCCACAAGAGTCGCGCGCGGGTTCTCTACGACAGTGATGTATTGGTGCTTTCAGAAAATATGCAAATTTGTGCGTGCCTCGTATGTCCTAGTGTTCTAACCTGCTGCTGTGCGGTTTTCAAACTGCCGATGGAAATTGATTACATGCGCAGCTGAAAAGCCGTACATTCAGGCACGTCTCAATCTGTTTCAATGGACCAAAATGTTGTGAATTGTGAGCAGCAGACAGTGAATTGTGGTCTCGGGCTTGACGTATTTAGCAAACTTAGGCTCCATCTTTCGTCCCAGCGACTTGTGCATTGTATGTTGAAACGTCTGTTGAAGTATTTCTCTATTCAAATATGTACAGCCGCATTTGCTAATTTCAACTAGACATGCATCACAAACAGCTACGCAAAAGTATTCACCGCGATCATATTGATCTCGTCCAGCGTTCGCACAGAGATTGTGGCGCATGAACCAGTCCATCGACCTCTAAATGGCATTCTTCGGTAAGTTATCCAGCAAGTCTTCTGCCATGCATTGCCTTGTAAAAAAATCGGCTGTGCATTCGGTGTTCATGAATGCTCACCTACTTACACATGTTGAGCAAGCAATCCAATTAGCAAATATAATAATGTATAGGCAATCAAACATGTGCCAACTACCGCTTTATTACCATTGTTCTGTCACTGTATTATCACATAAGTATAGCCATAAGTATCACAATAACGGCATCCTATTACACTATAAACCATACTATTATCGCCGATGGCACAGCGTCCGATCAGCATCTAGACTGTTGGCGGTCTGCAGAGCTCGCAGCGGCGGGCGCAGCCGCGCGCTCCGCAGACACGATGCCTATCTGGTGTCGACGGTTTTTGCGCGGAGCCGGCGGCGAAGCCAACTCAGTGCACCGTGTTTACCGCCGAGGCTCGCGGCGCAATCATCGCGGCGGCGGCGGCGGCGGCATTCCTCGACGCGGACGGGCGTTCCCGGCGCAGACGGCGTTCCGTTCGGACCCATCAGCAGCGGCGGATTTCGATTCGACGCGGTAGCCGGCCTGCGACGAAAACACGTGCGGACGGTGGTGATCGTGACCGCTGCACAGTCAGCGCGTTCGATGGACGAGTGGTGTAGGACGAACGCTTCTACGGTTCTTGTTGGATACCGCACGTCGAAGAGGCGAAGAGAATGGAGCCTGGCAAAAACACCACACGATATCAGCATGATAAAAAGTTTTTATATGCGAGTGGGTGGTATATCCAATGCATCTGATGATCTAATGCAGCACAAACAAATTCATGCATTCATAAGCACCGTCATGAAAAGAACAAGACAATTGGCTTCCTTCTCAGTAAGACGCAAGCAATGACTTATGTGCTCATACCTGAGAACAGCATCTTCTGAAAATCAGTGTTGCAAAACAAGAAAAGTGCTTCCCCGTTCAAATCACACTAGATTTGATATGATGTCGCAAATATGCGAGTAGAGCACGCCGGGAATTGCTTTTCTGCGGATTCCCGCCGCCGTCAGCACCGACGCGAGAGCGGAAGGGTCGGCGCTCAGCTGGCGCAGACCGCTAATTATCCGCCAAACCGCAGCCGGTTGCTGCTGCCTTCCCGACGTCCAGTCCAGTCCGTCTAGTATTTAAATCATGACCCGGTGCTCAGCCCGGTTCAGAATGCGACAATTCAAGTCGCCCTGCCTTTGTTTGTTTGGTTATTGGGCGATTCACGACGAATTTTATGCACGTTCACTGCTAATGGCACCGCTCCCACTTCCCTTCTTCCATAAACTACGCCGTCAATTTTCCGCCCGTGTGTGTCAGTTGCGGATTATCGAGTACAAAAATAATCCAACTTTCATTTCGTCCCGAGTGTTTTTTGTTTCCTGCTTACAATCCGCCCGAAAGGAACAGCACCCCACGCCGCCAGGTGGCACTTTGACGAGTTTTACAAACACGCACACATCCTCTCCAGCGCCGTGGTGCCACTTCCTGCGTAGCCGAGCGCGCAATGCAGCCAGAACCATTACGCTGATGATCCTGGTCGCGCCGTAATTCCGCCGCCGCCTGCATAATCGCGCCGGCTAATTGCAGCCCAGTGGTGCGGCGGCCGCGGCCGGCGGCCGTACCGTGTATGCGGAACCGCATTAGCCGGCCAGGATCCTCCTAGACAGGCCTGACGGCGCGCCGGCCGACCACTCGGCCGCCCCACTGACGGTGCGCTGACCTGCGCCACGTGATCCCCCGCTGTCAGTTACGTGGCACGTGGCACGTGAGGAGCAGCAGGAAGCGTGCGTCGCCGTCAGCTTTGTAGATCGACCGTGAGATCGTACGTCTGCGCATGGGTGTGTGCGTGTGTTAGAAGCGCAGGTTGAGCGATGAGATGGAATCTAATTAGAGACAATGGGTGGAACTAATCGATTCAAGGGCGACTGCAATCGGTCATGGAGCTCGGGCAGGACCTGGTTGAGGAGAAAGGAGCATTGTACCGGTACGGTGAATGAATGACTGATGATGGCTGTGCGACCTTGGCCTGTCGACACAGAACGAGCTGCAGCCAGTCGGGGCACCTGCAGGCCGCAACACGAACGGCGGCAACATGCGATACCAGTCGACAGCGACGTGCAGCGCAAAAATCCGCGTCGCTTCGGCGCGTCACAAAGAGCTGCTAATTAGCCGGCAGGACGGCCGGACAAGCGGTTTGGACGGCTGGCGGTGGCCGCCTGCAGTGCAGATTGACGGGCCGTGGCGGCCAGTCAGTGACAGGCCGCGCCCGATGACAGCACGCGTGACTGACCGCCAACCGGCCGGCGCGCCGTCAGTTTGCGCATTCCTGCGCACGGCTTGTCAGCTGGCTCGCGCCGAGGCTGGAGCCGCCCGTGCGGCGCGACCGTCTTCGCCGCGCCACGAGACCCCACGTGTCGGCAGGGACGGCGGGTCTTCGCTATCAACCGCCGGCAGAAGATGGGACGATCTCGGCTCCCGTCACGCTTCTCCGAGTAGTGGGCCTCAGCACCAGACACCATCCAGCCCTGATAGAGGAACGGAGGGGTGGAAGGGGATGGGAGCATCAGCATCCAGGGATTCGCCACGGATTCCCGCCAGTCACAATCGCCGTCCGGCGCGGAGACGTCCGACTTCGACGTCGTCGCCGCCCGGTGGAATGCAAATCGCTATCATCGCAATCACTGGACGCCTGCCCTCTCGCATGGGCGTCAACCGCCGGCTGGGCCGCGTGCAGAACCGCAGCTGCATTCCGCGCGGCGGCTGCGACGGTGGCCGCCGGAGCAGCTGTCCGGCGCCAATGCCGGGCGGTCGCGGTTGGAAGAGTGGCCGGCTCAAGCCATCCGACGCCGCTCCAAGTGCATAATTAGGGTGTCCAGTCACGGCCCCTTCACAGACGTGATGACCGTCGGGTTTCCTGTCCGCTGTTTTTGTTGTCAGCTGGTCATGAAATCTCAGACTCACTGTCGTACAATTTTCCGGTCAGCCGTGGCATGAGACCCTCTCTGCCGTCATTGTTCACCGCATTGCCAATTAGGCATGCGTGCGCCGGCGATGGTGCATGAAGTAGCGTCATAGATTGTAGACCATAGGGCGGGCATTTTGGCCTATTTTAAAATTCGTTGGCAAATCAACTGGAACTACATTCGGCCCCTCCACAAAAGGGCGCAGCCGGGACTGGTTTGAAAATGCATCCAATCAGATTCCAGTGCATTCAGGTCCGCTTAGCGGGTAGCTCGGGCTTCGCCAGATCATCCCACCATTCCTTCACTTCATTTCAATCGGCTCGCGGTCGGTTACAGTCGGCTGCAGCCATCCGCCGTAGCGGCCGACGCATTCTTGGCCTGGATCGGTCGCTGCAGTGCCGGCCAATGATCCACCACCTTGGGCGCATTCCTCTCGGCGATCTATTACTCGCGCGCCAAAAACAGCGCACCTCTCGGTGGGCCGCCTTTGTCCGCGGCCAGCCATTGTGGCCACTCTAATGCGTAGTGGGTCGGTGGTGGAGCGAGCGACTAAGGTCGGCCTGGCCGCGCCGCCTCCGCCGCCCGGCGCCATTAATCGCCGCCGATCAGGTCGGCCGCAGCGCGCTTTGTTTGCCTGTCGGCGTTGGCATTCTTCCATTTCTCACCGAACCACGGGCAGGGGCGGACCGCACAAAGCGCGCCCGGTGTTGGGTGTTCAGCAACAGCAATCCTTTATTCGGTCGGCCGCGCCGTCGCACGGCTCTCAGTTCGCTAATGGAGAGATAATTGGCATGAGTGTGTTTGCCGAGGCGTTGTTGGGGGTCGGGCGACAGCGCTGGATGATGAGCCGCGGTGGCCACACAGAGCCGAAGCTGCCTGCCGGTGCCAGTCCCCTCGCCACTCTGAATGACGATGGACGGCCCGTCCAGTCGGCGCGCTCAAGGCAGCTGCGAGCGCCGGCCGGACAACAGGTGTGCGACATTTTTCATGGGCGATGGGCGGAGATTTCCCGAAGGGTTGGACGTCTTCGGCGGGGCGGGAAGCAAATGCGGCATCATGAGGAATGGCATAATCACCGGGCCCGGCACCGGACGTCCAGCGCACGTCATAACTTAGGCCGTGAGCGGGGTAGTGATCGCGGGTTGGGCTGAGTTAGGGACACGCTGGATCCCGACCACAGGACGCCGACCCAAATGCTCTGCTCCCCGAGGCCGTGCCGCCTGTGTCCGCCAGTCGGAACACGACAGCCTGCTCGGCCATGCGGCTGCAAGCTCAGTCCAACATTCTGTCGGCATTAAAACGCTTCCCCCGGTGTGCCTCTCAGCAGCAAGACGTGACCGATTACGAGATATAACGGTCAAGGGGATATTTTCCCGTTACTTACGACCTTGCATTTGCAATATATGGCTGGAAAGGCTTAGGGTGTCTGGAATACATTTATAGGCACAATATATATATATATATATATATATATATATATATATATATATATATATATATATATATATATATATATATATATATATATATATACATATGCACATATCTTTATAATTGTATATATGCGTGTGTGTGTGTGTGTATGTATCTCTCATGGTTGTTAATTTTTGTTTATATCATGTTAAAAGAATAAAGAGTAGAGCCAGTTATATTTTTGAAGGAGAAGTATGGGCAATTTCGCTACCTACAATAGCATTGCCTTCATTTTACCCTTGAGTACCAGTCACCTAACGACAATGGTTGGTTGGTTGGATTTTGGACCTTGGGGGCGCATCGTCTGTGTCGGTCATGCAGCACCCACCTTGCACCATTGTCCGATCTCATTTGTCCTTACTAGATCTCTTCTAGGCCTGTTCTTGGGTAAGTCATGACCCAACAGTGAAACCCACGCATGAACTAATAATTGCACCGCATCATTCAATATAATGTGTTATTATTGTCTGGTGGTATTGCATTGAGACCTAATTATGGCCGCTGTGGGTTTATGTTTAAGACGCGTCAACTACGACGGTTATTTTACATCCATCACACCAAATTGGGAAATAGACCAATAACACAGGCCAGTTATTTTCTGGAGTGAAAGTGGTGCAATGCCCCCAAAACAGTATTCGCTGCTTCAAGACGGAACTTGCTAATAGTTCACAGCGCAGGTCGCACATACTAATGTGACCAGGATTCATGTAAATTCACGTACATCATGGATCCATTTCAACAAGTTTACACCGGGGACATCAGTAGTTCAATGGTTAAGCAGAGTCTCTAGCATGCCAAATGTACGGGGTTTACTTCCCTGCTGCGCCCGCCCTTCCTGCCAGGGTGAGAGGCAGGCGACCCCATATGGTCTCAGCTGCTGAGTGAGTTGAAAAGTCACATCCAACCAGCAAGGGTCATCGATCGTGCTACAGGGGATAATTTGATGGGGAAAATATTTACTTTTCATGGTGTGCTGGGCATGCGACTTTCGTGTGGAAAAAAATGAACCCGGAAGTGGCCGATGGTTATGATTAATATTAAGCTGTGTTGCATCTGCACCAACAGGCTACTGTCAAATCATACAATGGTGTCAGTTTTATCCAGGCCGCAATAACTTGTATCTCTGCATATGCGACAGAGCCCTCTATTAATCAGACTATAAGTTCAACTGTGGCTTCGGGCGTCCTGGCCTTATGCCAGACATCATAAAGGTGGTACCATAAGCAGTTTCTAGAAACTAAAGCTGCTCGTGCTTCGACGTAAGTCTGCATAATTGGCGTGCCTGCGCGCAGTTAACCGGTAAGCAGTAGCTTTCTAGAAGCGCTGAGGCGATGCTACATGGCAGAGTACCGGAATTTTAGCGCGCGCTCCGTTAGTCGCATTGCATGATCAGCTTGATTTCCATTTCTGAAGTGATCCATCTTCATTACTCACGGCGGCCGTCACGGCATCGATTTGCTGCGGCTCGTCGCCGTAAATCTGCCTGCATTGGCGATCGTTCGTGGGCCGCGACAAGCGATCGGAGCGCCGGCCACATCATCGGCGTCCACCACGTCACTGGCAGCCCGCGCCTGCACAGCGCAGATCCCCTCTCCCACCAGGTGACTGCGGAGTGCAAGACAATAAGGCGTGCCGGCGATGGCATGCCAGGCACGACCCATCCGCCCGCTCCTGTACAACGCCGGTCAAATTACGACCGGAATGAAATATGATCGAGGGCGCTAACCAGTTGATGGTAGGCTGGCTGTACTGGCCGGCGGTCGGGCCGTACGCGCGCTGGCGCCCACCGTCAGCCAGCGACTTCTCACCGGCGTGGGCTGGTCATCGGTCGGACAATCAAAGCCGTGCCCGGCGTCTACGCACGCATTCGACCGACAGACAGGGCAAGTTTTCAATCGCTGGCGGCGGCGGCCCGCATCGATCGCGTGCCAGCCGACCTGAGCCGATCGATGTGGATGTTTCCCGATGATATATCGGTCGCGGCAGTGAAACTGTAATCCAATTTGGCTGGGCCACCAGCCGCCGGCCGCGGCAAGGATTCGGCTCTTCCGCACTGGGTCGGTCTCCGAATTACGAGCTGGCTACGGTATCAGCCAGTGCTGTGTCTTGCGGGCGTCGCTGTTTATCGGCCGTTTCGTGAAACATGACCATGTGACATCGCATATGTATATATATATATATATATATATATATATATATATATATATATATATATATATATATATATATATATATATATATGTGTGTGTGTGTGTGTGTGTGTGTGTGTGTGTGTGTGTGTGTGTGTGCGTGTGTGTGTGTGTGTGTGTATATAAGACGCCGTTTCAGCATCGAACCCGGAATGGTAGGAATAAATTGTGTTTTCCTAGCCATTAGCCCATATGAGATAGCAGCCGGCCAAGGCAAACAATGGCCCGGAGGAGTCCGGGCCCGCGCGACAAGGACTTGGCGCAAAAACACACCGCCCCTCATCACCCATGTACCCGGACGTGCAGCCAGCCACAGCGATGTCCGCACCCCATGCTCCCAAACAAGCTGGATCGTTGCAACCAGAGATCGCCCAGAGGCGATGGATTCACGCGCAGCTCGCACCGGCCGTGCGCCGCGCTGACCCCGATGTTGCGTGGTCGCGCCACGAGCATGCGGTGCAGCTCAAATTTCAGCTGCTTGGCGTCTACCCTGGGCCGCGGTAAGTACCGCTGACCCAAAAACGTGAAGCAGCTGAGCTGGCGGCGCTGCGCCTAGATGGCGGCGCGGCCGGCCGGCCGGCGCCCTGTTACGGCCCACCGTGAGTTACGTTCGCCTGCTGCCGGCTAGCAGGGCGGCCGGCGGCTGGCGCGGCCGCCGAGGTCAGCCGGCCCGGCAGTGGGACGCCGCTCGGGCGGCATCAGATCGCGCGGCGGCCTGCATACCGCAGTGACACCGCGGCCGGCGGCTACCCGGGCCGTCGGCTGACACGCCGCAGTCAGCTTAATGACGGCCCCGCGGCCGCCGATCAGGTGTCGGCGTTCCGCTGCAAAGCGACCGGACACGGCCGTCACGACTGTGTGCGCCCGTCCCCTCGCGCCGTGCCGTCCAGACAACTGTTGGCGACGCGCGCCCGCTGGCGCCGGCCACTCGACCGTGGCGGACGTTTTGTCGAGAACTTGCACATGGCATCCGCTGACACGCTGTCATCGTGTTTCAGATAACCGAGCGACGCGGCGGACGCTGGGGAGACGCATCCGGTGCCGGGTCATGCCGACGAGCCTCGCGGTCAAAGGTAGTGCGTGAGCGCGAGAAGAAGAAGAAGCGACAAGAAGCGACAACTGCTGCTGACATGGAGCGTGAGACGGAGGTTGTGGGGCCGGAGCGAGCGGACGTAGCGCCTGCCGCATCCGCCACCACCGAGTACGACCAGGAGCGGCCACTGGTGGAGAGCCCACCACGGCCGCGCGTCCAGAGCCGACGCCCACGCCGGCGAGTGCACTCCAACCCCCTCCTGGACACCATCAGCGCCATCGGCGACGACGAGGACGACGAGTGTCTCGGACTGGGCGAGCGGAAGTGTGTACATAGTGACGGCGATACGTACACGGGCTACATGGGTGGCAGCTCGATCGACAGCGGCTACAAGAGCTGCTGTCCGACGCCGGAGATGGTCGACATCGCCTACTACTCAACGACACTGTCGCCAGCCGAGCAGCGGAAGCGACTCTCAGTGGCCAGCCAGACGAGCCAGACGAGCCAGACGAGCCAAGCCAGCTCATCCAGCCTGTCTGGCGCGCTCGGCGTCGCACAAAAGCCGCGCATCGCCATGGGCACCAAGGTGATGAGTCGGCAGGTGGTGGGCACGTGCGCTGCCGAACCGCGGCGACGTCACGACTCCGGCTTCAGTGACGCGGCGCTCGGTCACCTGATGGGGGCGCCGCAGAGTCTAGCTCCGGCCGAGCCGGCCAGTCGCCTTCCGACGGCCGACGCCGCCGACGCGCCGCCGCCTCGACTCGAGACGGCGCCAACGCGTCCGCGCAGCGCCAGCATGGGCTCGGCGGCGGCAGTCAGCCCGCGGCCAGCGCGCCGCGCCGGCTCGCCGGGTCCGCCGCCACACAGCCGACCGCCGCCACCGCCCGGCTACCCGCGCCGTCGCAGCTCGTCGCCGCTGACGCCTCGCCACGAGCCGGCCGCCGGCCAGCGACCCCAGCTGCCGCCGGCGCGGCCCGATCGGCAGCAGCCGGCGCGCGCCGCCGCCCGGCGGGACGCGCCCGGCCGACCTTCGCACAGGACACGCGAAGAGGACATCGACACACTGATGTACGGTCGGCCGCCGCCTGCCGTCGTCCCGTCAGCAGGTCAGTGTAATGGACATCAGTCCCGTGGTGCGCGCTATTGCCACGTCAGCGGGTCGGTGTAATGGACATCAGTCCCGTGGTGCGCGCCATTTCTACGTCAGCGGATCGGTGTAATGGATATTAGTCCCGTGGTGCGCGCCACTGCTACGTCAGCGGGTCGGTGTAATGGACATCAGTCCCGTGGTGTGCGCCATTGCTATGCATCGCGCGCCGCGAGCGGTCCGCGTCGCGTCTGAGGCGCATGTGGCGCTGCGACGGCGCTGGCGCAGCTTTACAGCGCACTCACAGCACCCACACGGCGCACTCATAGCAGTCACACAGCGCACTCAGTGACTGCGCAGAGCCGCCACGACACATTTCACCATAGCCACACACACAACAACACAGACCACTCATCACTTTGAACCCCTTAACTCTTGTGATCTCGATCGGGCCGGTGTCCAATGGCAATAACTTCCAGCCGAGCGATCCACTGATGCTCTCGTGGCAGTCATCCGATGAGGCGCGGCGGCGCGGCACGCCGGCCTTTCGTCTCGTAAACACCGTCATAACACAGCTTAATACCGTTCGACGGCTCTCCCTGTCGTAAACTGCTGACGCTGAGCCTCTCGGCCTCCACTGCGGCACGCGTGTCGCGCCGCTTCGTAAACAACTTCACTGTCGGGAAACCGGAGCGGGCGAGACGCCGCGTGCGGGGAAGCGCGAGCAGTGGCGGCCCTACACAAACGACGCACATGCGGCGAAGCGGGTGAGTGGTCCATTTCACTGATGCATTATTATCGGTGATGGGCCGGCCCTCGCTGGGTTGTGTTCATAAATAGCTGACGCGTGCGGATCTGTGTCGCTGCCGGCGCCCAGAGAGGCTTCCGGTGAGGTCCATTCAGCACGTGACTCGTGTTCTATAGGTGGGGTAGGACGACATCGGACAGGGCGGCGCGCCGCCAGGTGGCACTGCTGCCGCGATGCGACGAGCATGGCACGCGTTGAGGTAGAATATCGACTTTCCATACCACTTAGGCATGCAATGATCTATTCAAGTTGTAATCGCGGTGCTTCGCGTTACTACGAATATATCGCTCGTAATTCTGACCGCAGGTCGGGACATCGCCTCGGTAGTACTTCAGCAACCATCGAACTGCTCATTTGCATATTCATAGCGCTGTCAAGAAGTGATGGCCGAACAAAACGCACTCGCAAAAGCGTCCGCGAGGTGCTTAATTTGGCAGTGACCCAGTGGCGATTCCCTGTAATGGTATCGTGCCGGCGAGATCTGGCCGTATGGCTGCTCTCTGAGCCAGCGGTGCAGCTGCGCCACCTGTCGTAGACCGGCGCAGGGGTCGGCATCAGTTAGATAGCTGTGGCGTCCGTCCGAACAAGCTTCGAGGCGCCGACAGACCGGGAAGTTCACTTTTTGCGGACCAACAGGCCGGTGACGACACGGCATTGGCTCCAGCACGGCATTGGCTCCACGGGTCATTACCGACTCGGCTGCTGGTCCGGCGGCCAGCTCCACAGGTCATTACAGGAACCGCTGCTGGTTCGGCGGCCAGATCCACAGGTCATTACCGACTCGGCTACTGGTTCGGCAGTAGCCGAGGGTCGGCTGCTGCCGAACCTCGGTCGGTCTCCACAGGTCATTACGGACTAGGCTGCTGGTCTGGCGGTCAGCTCCACCGGTCATTACGAGAGTCGCTGCTGGCCCGGAGGCCAGCTCCACCGGTCATTACGAGAGTCGCTGCTGGCTCGGGGGCCGGCTTCACCGGTCATTACGAGAGTCGCTGCTGGCTCGGGGGCCGGCTCCACCGGTCATTACGAGAGTCGCTGCTGGCCCGGGGGCCGGCTCCACCGGTCATTACGAGAGTCGCTGCTGGCTCGGGGGCCGGCTCCACCGGTCATTACGAGAGTCACTGCTGGCTCGGGGGCCGGCTCCACCGGTCATTACGAGAGTCGCTGCTGGTTCGGCGGCACGGCCACGCACCAGTACAGTTGCTCGCTGATGAGCTGGCATCGCCATTGTTCGCCGCGCCGCGCCTTCCTCGGTCGATCGGCTGACGCGACCGCTCCAGGCGCGACCGCGACGATTTGTCCGCAACATGCCGTCAGATAATTAGCATCTGATAACTTGACGACGATATTTTCGGTCGTCTCCGGGCCGTGATAAATGCTTCGGAGTTGTGATGGGTCGGAATGCGAGCGCACGCAGTCTCGGGCGTTGTCGCGTCGCAGACATTTCAGGAGAGGTTGTTTAATACATACTGTTCATATAAAGAAATACCGGAGTGGATGCCTTCACATCCTTCTGAGCAATTAATTACATGTAGGTTGATGTCTCCAATGGCATTGTCCCCTTGTAGTACGATGAAACGTTCTTTACTGTCATTAAGTCAAGGTATTCCCATAACCCCATGACAAAGACTTTGTATCTAAGGAAGCCTTGTCACTATGGTAAGAAAAAAACAAGATGGAAGGTTCCGTTATTCCGTTTGTGCTTAAGTCTCCTTCGGAAATGCCCACTGTTGCAAGACACTGTTGGAAAGCTCGGTTCAAGTCCAATAGAAACAAATATTATGATGCTTACTTACTAGCAATAAGCATAAATAATACTGCTTATCAACCAAAGACAATTTGTGTTATTTGGGTGCTTCATCTATTGCTCAATACCATAGCTGCTGGGCTGATAATGATAAACAATTCCGTCCTGCCAACTTAAGCACACACATGGATACACACACGCAAACAAAGCGTAATACGAGCCACGCTTCCTCCTTAATCGATAAATATCACAACCTTACCGTTTATGACACATTCCCAACGCTTCGAGATGCTCTGGTGCTAAAACACTCCATTTCCGATCGTGTTTAATGGTGCGATGCCAGTATCTTCTTCGGATGAGGCACTTCGAATCGCTACACAATTAAACGAAATCAGACCTGTTAAAAACACGTCGGGATTCTTTCGCAGTGTCATGAATTATAGCTGTCAATTTAAGGGTGTAATTGGAGGCAAGCCGGTGCATTCCGACTATTCGATTCGGGACGCGAATTATAAAGCTTTGTCCGAATGACCGCGAGTAAATCTTCCCGTCCAATCGGCTTGGCAGCACGAACCGGCCGAGCCGGCTCTCTGTGCACCCCGGATGCCAGAGCTGACCGACCTGGACGCCGTGTTAGCCACAGGTCAAGGTCGTGTCACCGTAACGCATGCCTGTTGGTCGTGAGATGCTTCGACACGTGTCATCTGTGTTAAGCTCAGTAGTAAAATATGCTGAAGCCCGAAGCTGGAATGATCAGCCAATGGATGTCCATGTCGTACGAGCCTAGTAATAACGCTCTTTGATAGCGCCTACTGCAAACAGCAACTGTATCTGAAATAAGATCCGCCGCTTCAGTCATGCATAAATATGGTTAATCTCACGGTAAGATGTATGTGTTCTGTGCGCTTTATATCGCACCAGCAAAGACACGTACCGCCTGGGTGGATACCTGGCGCTGATCTCACCGGCCATCAAGCCGACAATGGACAATCATAGGAGCATAACAGGCAGGCAAACATGCTACTCTGGATAGGACGGCAAGAGTGTAAAAGTGAACAGAGTCCCGGTCCGCCATCAGGTGGCAAGACAGCGGACTGAGGCTGAATCAGAGATACAGGCACGGTGATGGGAGTGCCAATGCTGACCAGGAAACATACGACAAGGGTGGTTACACGTGACATGCAACTCAATCGAGTGTCGCCTTGCAAAACTTGAATGATGAAGCTTGGAATGTTTGGCATCCATCTCCTCGACATCAGTGCTGAGCTCAGCGTTCAGGGGCGCTTGCTGAGCTGTTGAACGTAAGATTGCCACTTAATGATTACACGTCGATAGCTGTTATATCCGTGAAACATGCATTGTGTAGTGGTGATGTGTGTGCTAATGCGAATGGGTCTCGTATAATTCCATGGACGCCGACACTACTGATGCACCACCGAATTGTTACCAGCCCTGTTCAAAATGTCCTGGGTTCAGATCACTATAGATTCCATCTGTTTTGTTGGCTCAGTTTGATTCAAGTAGCATTGGAATCGTGAAGTCGTGTACCACGCCCGTCTCGTGGCACGACCCAGTATAATAATATTATTATGCACATAAATCAGTGCAAAATGATATTATTTGGGGCCGTGGGGCTGTGGTAATAAACGTTCCCCTCAGCCCAAAGTAACATTGACGTGTTTATTAACATGCAATTGTCTGTCTTTCCAGACCTTCTCGCTCCCAGTCGACGAGCCGACATCGGCATGATTCAGACCGGCCCGACGCCACGGTCCGGCTCTGGCCCCGACCCGGCCTCGGGCCACAGCCGCGACCTGACGTCAGACCACTCGCCGCGGACCAGTCTGCAGTGGCCGGCAGGCCGGGTAGCGGGCGCGCGGCCCACCAACGCACTGCGCTCCAAGTTCTCGCACATGGCGCAGTGCATGCTGGACATCATCGAAGAGCTGCAGAGCAAGGGGCGCATGCCTCGGCCCGCCGACTGCACCAGCCCGGCGGCCGACTACCACACGTACGAGGAGGTGCTGTATGGAGCGCTGGCGGCGCGCGAGCGGGTGCGGGAGGCGACGCCGTCGCCCGAGCCGCCGCCGCTGCCTCTGCGGCCGGCGCAGCTGTTCGTGTCGGTGGCCGACGTTAGTCGCGCCGCGGGAGCCGCGCGCGCCACGCGCCGCACCAACGCGCCAAAACAGCGCAACAACCTGTACTCGCTGTTCAGCAGCGTGCGCGACCGCCGCTCGCTCTCACACAGTCTCGAGCAGGAGTTCTCGAACGGCGCCGACGCGGACGAATACGGCTTCGCCGTGCGGAAGCAGTGACTCCCGACGCGCCGCCAGTGGCGGCGAAAGCGAGTGGCCAGAATGTAATCGCCGTCGCGCGCGGAGACAAGAGTGGTGAGCACGCGCGTGTCCGACTTTGTTTCGTGCGCCACTGAGGATGACAACGGACGAGCTATATTCATGTACCAGTTGCGAGAACGATACTAGTGCATTCGATCGGTGCCAACGGAAGCGCGGCGTGTTGTGGCGGTGTGTGGCGTGGACAGCCAGCTGGGCTCGGGACTCGCCGAGCTCGTGTGCTGATCTCAGGCACTGCGGCATGCGCAATTGCGGCCGCTTCCAGAACGCCGACACCCCGTGACTCTTCTGCCAGAGATTAACTAACGCGGCGCCTGAGACGCGTCTCGTGTGTTGTTGTGGGCAGGCCACGATCGGTGCCCTTCACCAGTTTCTATTGTCGAGGTCGCCGGTTGATGTATTGCAAGCAACTAATTTGTCTGTACGTAATGTTGCTCAGCCCACGCACCTCACGCTTGTTTTTGTGGATGATCCGTTGTGTACCATGCGGCGACGATGTATTTTTGTGTTCCGCTTCGATGTAGATTTTGTACAGTGATTATCTGTTAAACCAGACAATATACTTATGCTGGAGAATACTTCATTGTGTGTTGGGGAACATGCCTATCTGATGCAGGAAATACCAGACACTGTGACAGATTATTGTAACCTACCGGGGTACATGTCACCGCTGGCAGATTAAAAGCCAGATCATTTTACATATTTTCCACAGTTATTGAGCTTTCTTCAGATCCAATGTTGAACGTCGATCTGCCTGGTACTTCTTATGCAACGCAATTAGAAATTGTTTTCGTGCCAGCACACCATAGTAATCGAAGTAGCAACACGTTCTGTGCCGGGGAACATTCAATTAACAATACAAAGTCGTTCAATAATATTTTATCTGTGGTGATTATGTTGGCAGATCGTACTAATCGCATACTGATTTCTCCTTACAATAGATTACTATCACTATCAAGTTAGTTATCGACCGTGGACATGCACCAAACACAGCTGCCGGCTCTCGCATAATGGTCTCCCTTTCATTTGTCACGGGTTGCTCAGCTTCGATTTTCTCTCAGCAGCTGCGACTCGCATACATCAGTTCAGAAGCCCCGGGGGGTGGATTCACCGCAAGAAGCACGGTGGACTGCTACACTTGATCTTCTACCTGATTACTTCCGGTAGGGATATTCGATGGGCTTGCCGTACCCACTGACCGGGCACGCTCCATCTAGGCTTGCGCGGCACTGCAGCCGAGGCGTCCGTGGGCGGAATTCCTGTGGGTGCTCGCGTCTCGTGGTTCCATGGACGTCAGATGGCATCGGGGTTGGCTGCTCCCGCCCACGTATGGCCGCGGTGGCGGTGTGGCCCCAGTGCGCCCGTCCACGCCGGCACATCAAAGGCAAGACGAGCGGTCTGGGCGGGTGACCGCTCCACGTCTGGCGAGTCGAACATGAGCGGTGCCGTGTCATCCGGCCACCAACTCGTTCCTACGTGAGGCGATCAGCATAATTATGGTAACCCGGCTGTCTAATCCCAAATCAAAATAGTCAGCCGACGTGTAGGTGACTATGCGCATGCATTATCATATGCCGACCGCTACAGTAATGATAAATATCGCGGCTGGGTTCATTCTGGTCGGTGGCCCATGCGGGACGAGTACCCAGTCATTCCTCGTGCATCACATTCGCGTCAAGCTGCTGTTGACACAACACAAATATTGAATAACTCTTTGTGGATTGCTTCAAGACAGGATGACACACCTTGACTCATAAAGAATACCTTCAAAATGCACTGCTGTTTATACGCTATGCGCAGACATGAGCAGTATTTCAACAGCGTCGCATGCAGACGACAGCAACAGCGTGCGGTCTGACGTCAGCCATGTGAGGATTACGTCCTGGGTAGCGTGCACGTGCATTGTGAAACCAATCTTACCCTCGGATACGGCTCTGGGTGTAAAGTGGATCACACTAGGAGAGCATACCCGCTGTCAGATCTGCAGCCTGAAACCCTCACATGCTAAACCGAACCATACGCGATAAACTTGGCTTCTTCTCCACCAGCATCACAAGAAGAGAGGCGGTCAGGGTGTGTGGTTTAACCATACCACACGGCTCGGACCTGAGAGCGGTCTGGGGCCGAGAACATCAGGTACGTGCCCTTCCGACGTCACCTGGAGGCGGCAAGCCATGGTGCAATTAGCGCGCAACTTTTGAATGACAGGTGAACCATTCGCGTAGGTGGTTCATGCAGCTAAGCACTGCCTACCGAAAGAAATTGCGCTCTTTTCCAAATGTGAATGTTGTCAAAGGTAGGCTGCACATTTAATTCTCACATAAAAAATATGTTTTGCATCACAGGCGAAGCGGTGAGTTCGATTGCTTCCCATGTATATCCTCGTCTTAACGCGAAGCTTGTCGGAGACCTGAGGTGTACGTCTCCTGCGGAACAGTATCAGGGACAAGGACAGGTTCGGTCTGGTGAGTGCGACGTTGCCGCCGGCAGAAGATGTCATTGCACTATGCAGCCACGCTCACCTACCACGGAACTGAAATCGATGCAGTCGCCCGTTATCTTTACACACATTTTTGCGGTATCGCTACACATTACGTGTGGCTACACACTTCTGCAATATTAGTGCATACCACGTGTCGCTACACACTTTTGCACTATTGATACACGTTACGTGTCACTGCACACTTATGTTCTATAGCTACGCACTGGGAGTCACTATGCACTTCTGTACTATCGCTACACACTTCTGCTGCACAACATTAGTGTCGACGGAGCTGAAGGGCAGCTGACTGTTGGGTGGCACTCAGTGTGGTACATAGGTGATGCTAGCGCTACTGATGATGCTAGTGATGCTGGTGATGCTGGTGAGTGCTGCCTGCTGAAGTATTTGCCATCCTCTGCCCAGCAGACTGTCAGTGATTACGGAGCGCTCATCAAGTTGGCCTTGTGAGTCTCATCTGATGATGACCAATTATAATTGGTCATCCGATACTAGAATTGGTCATCTGATACATCCGATAATTATCGGTTAGGCTTGATGGGAAGTGGGGTGTTTGGTGCAGCCGAGCAAGCAAACGTCGCAGTGGTGGTGTGAATCTCACCTCCGGATATATAGGCATGGGCTAGGAAATGATTTTGGGAGACAACTTGGAGGTATTTTAATTAAATGGCAGCAGCTTGTGTGCTTATCAAAGAAAATCAAGTATAGGAGATGGTACATTCTTGTCCGCAAAGAAAACCATGAAATGTCATGCTTTAGTTTTATTAATAAGAGCATGTAATCCCAATTTTTTTATCGCATCCTGATGCATGGAAGAAAATTAAGGGTCGGACATAACATAGGACACTAGATTACGATGGAGAAACTCACTGGTTGATGCAGGGAGATATAAATCAGAGAGCGTATGGTTGAATAGCTGTTGGGAGACTAACTTAAAGGGATTAAAAAAATAATGGCGCGACGGGTTCAGTGAACTAGGGAAGGTGGAAATAGGCTTATGATATTAGACATGCACTAGCTGAGGGTGTTTAGATACATAGGACAATAAGCGAGTCAGATAATATCAATATGAATGATGCTCCTCTATTTAGGGAATCAGATAGGAATCAGCAATATATGCCAGACAAGCTAAGCGGTGGGACATCTAAACACCAACAAGTGTCCAGTCAAAGGGTGTTTGATCAATGAAATATTCTGCTTGGTTATGTAGTGGAAGGTCCCTCATTGCATACATTCAGAAGTATTGCGGCTGGATTATTTGGGTCAAAGAATCCTTCATTTAGTGACAAGCTGTACAGTACGGGACACTGCACACGAGGATAGGAGAGGATCAACATGATTCAATTTAGGTGAATGGGATCAGAATGATGTTTGATGCTAGTAAGCGTCATAGTTCATGCTTATGATTGTGTAATTTGGTTTGTAGCAATTGTACCTGGCGATGTATTAAGAACCGGACTTTTGCCATGTGATGCTCAAGAGATTAGCCATAGTAGGGCCATGGAGTATATAATTGCTTTAGAATTCCGGACATAGCATTGATTAGGGGGTTTCAGTCTTTTTATCTTCTCATATTATCTTCCATTTATAGGCTAGCCCAGGTGGCCTCTGTGGCTCTCATTAAGCCATAAAACTTTATGACTTGATGAGTTCGTAGCAGAAAGCATCGCTCACCGCGAGCCGAACTGTGGCAAAAGTGGCCTCGTGCTAAATACAACTCTGTGCATGGTCAAAGCTCAGACTCATGGGTCCGACGTGTAACAGGAACTGACGTTATCACCAGATTAGCAAGCAGCCACTTGTATACATATGCCATTGGCCCGCCGTGGTGAAGTTGACCGCTGTGAGCGCTGTTCGCTCAGTCAGCGACAGCCAAGGTGCTGTGCCAGACGTTCTGTGAGAAGCGCTCGACGTCTGACGTGATGGCACCGCCGACATCTGGCTCGGTCAGACAACGGCACAGCTGGTGCCGCGCAACGGGTTTTGCCGGACATTCATGCTTCAGCAAACCGGATGCGGGCCTGATACGGCATTCCGTGGATAGCTGGCATTTCGTGACGGGAGTCGACGGCAGCATTTTTCTGCACTTGTACACGGGGCCGATGCAACATGGCTGCATCTGGGAACTCTGTGGGCATCGCTCCCAATGTGCATACAATGACGATTCAACTTCGGATCATTTTCTGAACCTTAATAGCGAGGTTCGGACAGGAGTGGAGCCTTCCAGAAGTCCTTTGTGCTGTCGCACCTAGCCTTAACTTCGTTGTTTTCTGTGTGCCAATATAGGTGTCATGCTCATACATCATTTGTGTTGTATTGAACATACTGGATATACTAAGACAACAACCCACCTGTCTGAAGCAATGCATCGCACCGCCGTTTCGAACCCAGAAGTTTCCACTCATTGCTAAGGAGCAACAATTCCAGCTGTCGTCCGTGATCTCGCATTGATAAGTCGTGCGCAAGGATAGCACTCAATCATAGGCATAACATGCAAAAGCCTTCTCTTATCCAAGTCCTACAGTTGCATGGAATGAGTCTTGCGTAGCTTTTCTGAATGCAGTTATTATCAATTATTAACAGCTGGCAATAGGACCGATTTTCAACACCTCTGTACATATTTCGCCTCGTATTCGTAAGAGAAATTGCAATCTTGCACGGAATCTGCAGATAATGACATCAACATCCCGCTTCCAGATTATATGAATGTTTCCGGTATTACAGCCAATTACCTAATGACGTCATGAAGCAGCGACCAGAGACGATTTGCGACGGATTTTCCGTTCCTTGGAAGTTTGATGGCCGTGCCGTGAACACATTCGTTGGAGTGGTTAGAAATACGATATAATGGCATGGTTGAGTTATTTCTCTTCCGGACTTCAGTTGGTTCCGATTTGTTCGAATTTATACAGTTCGTGCCAATTCATCCACTGTCAGCTTTTTCAGATCTAGATCGATGTTTTTCTTCGGTACCATGCATTAAGCAATCATTTTAGCAACAAATGGAGCTTAAGCGTCCGCTGTCGCATGGCTTAGCTTGGCCCCAGATACTTCAATAGAGCTATTGAAGTGGTTCTCCAAGTGGGTCTATAAACATAACCACTGTCATCCAAGACTACAATTATACTCTGCTGCACTTGTGTTGTACAGTACTGATTGTGCTTATCCTTGTCGCATGTATGGGGTAATTGGACCTGTATACCCTTCCTTGTTTGTTTGTTTATTGGTTGGTTCACGACACACTTTATGCACATTCACGGCTAATGGCGCCGCCCACACTGTTTCGCCGGTGGGCCGCGGGATTGGGAAATGTCCTGAGTGGCGCTAGAGTCTCACTCGGGACCTTTGGTGCCCATAGCCCGACACCTTAACCACTCGGCCATCCCCGCCCCTATGCCCTCCCTTCTGTGCAGAATACTGTGCAGTTGGGGGGGGGGTAAAATTATTTGGAGCTTCCAGAAATATTTGTGCTGAAAACATTTGTCAATTTCAATCGCTACACTGTTCGGATTCCAGAATTCCTGATTCCGAAAGATGTGACCTTGAGTATCCATATGATGCAGACAGCTTTCTGATATATTTAGAACATAAATTAAATAAAAGGTATAATGATAGACCCATTTATGTTAGCCATGTTATGGGAGGGCTCTGCTGGGCTGCGAACTCCCAGAGATGGGGAGGGCCACCGGGTGCAATTCCTTCGATAACGGTTTCTTGTTACGTGATTTATGTCCCAAAAAATTAGATTCGGAGCACTTTGACGAAGGCGGATACAGAAATCAACAGAAATGAGCAGGGATGACGACTTGTCCACACCTCACGACTTCTGTACATCGCAACCGAACTTCTGATACGCCACACCATTATCCATTCTTTGACGCTACTGTTAAGCTCTTGTGATGACAAGCATGGTCAATAAAAATAGATGAGTCGAAGCTCTACATAATGCGGCGAATACTTTCGTGTTTTCTTTACATAGGACCTCTCCAATTTCGAACCTTGTTTGTGCTGAATGAAAATAATGAGAAACAAATGACGTACCAAAATCACACCTTCGTAATGGCGGAATGAGCGGATCAAAGATGAAGGCAACTTGATGTCCATACTGGTGCCAAATAACCACATTGCAGTGCGTATCATGCTGAATACTACCACTTCTGATTTGAGCCTTCCGCGAGCACCAATTTTCTTAAGAAAAATGTCATAATATGTGGACTCAGAGACACCACGATTGGCGCTATTCTCACAGCTCGATATGCATCCGAACTAAACTGTCCAAGTTTAGTATGAATAACTGAGACATAACTTTCTCAGGCCTTACTCTGATGCAAAGAAGCAAGACCTATGCTTCGACCGTCGCCGTCTCGGGTAGGTTTTCGGGAGTCATGTCCCCTTGGTTTTTTTCCGATTTGCAGCCGAATGAGCAGACTTAGTGACACGAAACTTCCACTGCCTCATACATTTGTTTTGCTTTTCTCGTACAAATGTCAAGTCACGGTTATCAAAGGTTATTGAACAGGGACGAGTCAAAATGAGCAAGGTTCTAAGGAAGTGCAGCCATTCATAATAGCTGCAAAACATTAGCACCGAAGCCAGATATTACTGTTCGTTCATCAAGACGAACAACCTGCTATCTCGAAAGTTGGGTTAATGTCAAGGTTGCCGACCTGATGTCAATTTAATATCCTTTGTACAGCATTGAGTACGGAAAATTGAATGGGCGGTAGTTGTTCATGACCAAAATAGTACGTGATAAATGATCAGCTTTTATCTTGGCGTCCCTACTTCTACACAGCTTTCTAGCTTCATCTTCGCAGAGATGACGTCAGCACCCGAGATGGGCGGACCTTGTGCCTTCGGCCGACTGATTTCCTTTAGTGACAGATCCGAAAGGACAAGCAGTGCTGTATAATCGGAGGCCAGCATTGCAGTCTCCATAGCTATTGTATGGTGATCTGCCGTATTCAGCAGCTGCGGTCTTCAGTGTCAGTACGTCGCAGATTATCAGCAGCGTCCGTTCTCGTGACGTCACAGAAACTGATCATTCTGTTTTTAAAATAATGCTAAAAGGAAAACAAACATTACAGAAAATTTGGGTTGGGACAAAACGACTGGCATTTAAAACTGAAGAGGAGTGCTTTTTCTCATCTGAGCTCGCCATACACATGTCCTAAATAACTGAGGAGGCACAGTTGCGAACATATGGCACATAGAAAACACCCTGAAATTATATCTTAGGAAGTTACTAAGAATACATGTCATGGATGAATGCAAAATAATGTGAAGTGCACATTATTATGAACACAACGTCAGGGTGTGTATTCATGTGTAGGTGTGTGCGTGTTTTGCACTCACGTGCCTGATAACATGTGCATGTGTGTGTGTGTGTGTGGGTGTGTATGTGCGTGCGTGTGTGTGTGTGCGTGTGCGTGTGCGCATGTGTGTGTGTGTGTGTGTGTGTGTGTGTGTGTGTGTGTGTGTGTGTTTGTGTGTACATGTAGGGGTGTACTAGTCTTCGCACGGTTTGCGTTGAGCAACTATGTTTGTGTTGCACATCGGCTGGGATGGTGTACATGGCCGCGGCCTTGGCTCAAGTGCACTTTTTCTCTAGTGTGCCTCGACCACTGTGTTTTCTTTCGCATGGATATGCCAGGATACATTATGCATTTCTTTATCTTTATCTCTTCTCCTTTTTTTGCAACATTCTTTTCTGGGCCTTATTTTCGTTCTATAGCAGGGAGTGTTGTGGCAATTTTGTTTCCCGAAACATTTGTGATTCTTTATTTCCGATACTCATTGGCATCCAAGATACAAATACGTACCTTCATCTCGGGGACACAAGGACACACTCCTGATAATATACCGTGCATTGGCCCAATACAAAATAACATCGAAGACAAGAACTTCATTTGTTCATTTCGTCATCGTCATTCGTCATTTGTTATTGTTGATATCGTCAGGCGTGCGCGAAATTGATTGTAGCCTGATCTCTGGGGTTTAATCGCTAACTCACTGCACGTGTAATGTAAAAGTCTTTAATGAACGCAAAATTGTGTGGTATAATTTTTGGGCAAACTGTCCTGAGCCGATGCAGATTTCTCAGAATCTGCGCAGAATTTCTATTTCAGAATCTCGATGAAGACTTCTCAGATCCCTTTGCGCAGCATTGGTATCATGGAGTCCCAAGAAGGTAGGTAAAGCCTCCAGTACAATGTGCCATCGATGCTGTCTTATATTCACAACACCCATGAAATACATTACGCATGCACGTATACACGGTAGAGTCGAACAATGAACTTGCGATAATGAGCCGTAAGCTACCCGGAGCCTTTACAGTCGTGGCCAGTTGAGGCGGAATCCACCTGGCTCACCCAGACGTATAAGGTGCGTGTGCGATGTGCAGGAACGTACTTGTCTGCCTCTACAAAGAGCAGACTTAGTCCCGATAAGGCAGATCCCAGCAGCTGAACTGCCGCCTGGCTGCCAGTGCGTTTTCAACGTCTATCTGGAAATCCAGTTGGGTTACCGGACCTTTGTTCAGAGGAATGATCTGATCGGGTTTGGAATGTCTCTAACTGTCCCTAATAGCTCGGCTAAGGGTAAATGGTATCTGCGTATCGCTATCTTCCCCCGGTTCTGACGTGTTCAGCATCGTCAGTGCTGGACTTTGTGTGACTTTTTTCCCACGCATGACATTTAATTTCATTTCAATGCAGCTACGTCGCTCGTCGCGACACAGTTCGGGACTGAAGTGACAAGATTTATATTTGGAAAAGCTACGCTGTACATTGGTGGATCCAGAGTAAAACGAGTTTCTTCCCAACCAAGACAGAAGGGAGGACATCCCGGGATATATGCATGGCTGTGATTTACTACATCTGTATTTTAGGGGAAAGGCGAGTATTTGTATAATTGTTTCTTGGATGCTTTTACGGAACAGCATGATGCAAGAAGCGGGCTTATTAAGCAGACATGGGCCCCACCACCCGATCTAGGAATCCCAGTTGAACGGCATTATAATGCCATTCAACTTGTCATTAAATTGGCTATTCATCTTCAAGTTCAACTGGCTTGTATAAATACAATCGCTTTGTGTAGCGAGGAAGTTCCGACACAACTGTACGCTCCCGCATCCTTGATTTTGCCTGGCCAGTTGCCAGCTGACTCAGCCTGGGGATGATAAGTGCAAAGGTGCATGGCTATTCGAACCAAATTTTGGCACGGGGTAAAAACTAATGCAATAAGTTCGTTAGCTGCTATAACACGGCGGACTTGGCGAATGGATTAAACCCTCGCCAGGCCGGAGCGAGGGAGACTCTCGAGAGCCCTCCTTCAGATTTTCCGCGATCGCGGTGGAATGAGTAGACGTAGAGTCACTAAATTTTCACTCCCTTATTACAGGTCTGTTTTGCACATTTTGTAATACTTTCAGGTCCAAGCCATCAATGGTTATTGGTCTGTAACTAGTCAAAGGAAGTGATTGTGATTTCCCAAAATATTCCAAGTACCGTCAAGAAGGGTAGTTGCAACACATAAACACCAAACTCAGAGCATGTTGTTTTCTCATCAAGGCGAACAAAAAACTTACATCTGGAAATGTCAATTAATATCAAGGTTGCTGATTTGAGGCTAGGTCAATTTCCACGTGATTTTACGGTATGCAGTGGGGAAAACTAAGTTGCATGTAATTTGTCACGCCGAAAATTATAAAGAGCATGAAATAAGAATTCTAGGTTCATTTGCTTGTGAAAGATCAATGACATAAGATCAGGTCACTTATGTATATTCTGCACAATGACATCTTATGGAGAATGGTATTGTTCTTCACGGATTGATACTGAAATCAGTTTCAGCGACGTCCAAATCGTGCGACATGGTATCAGATGGCAAACGAATGACCTGAGATGGCCTGACCTTATACAAGTGGGCCTGATTTGACCTGATGTAGCCTATATTTATAATTACTTACCAAGCAACACACACTTGGCGACGCAGAAAAGATCGATTTATCCATTTGCATGTTGTCCGAGCATGACCAGAGGCCATGCCGCGTCAGAAGCTGGTCAGTTAAAACATGTTTAAGTATGACATCAGTTATTCTTGGAACACATTCTTATGCTTCAAAAGTAATGTTGACAAATTCAAGGCTGAACTTACTTGATCTGACAATATGATGTCACCTGGCTTGATCGCAAAATTGTCTGATGTCAATCAAATCCAATTATTTTGCCTTAAAGGTCCTGTTAGAACAACCCGATACATATACACATATATATACATATATATATATATATATATATATATATATATATATATATATATATATATATATATATATATATATATATTCATATTCACCATGACCGAAAATAGAGAAACAGGATGCGATATCAATTGTAGACAATATTGACTTTTCAATGACATTTTTCATGTGTATTGTATATGCTAGTTCAGAGACTCGTTTTCAAGCCTGATTCTGACCTGATCTGACCTCTTCTGTTTGAACAATTTCTCATTATGATGAACATTTTTACATTCATATATGTTAATTATTTGAAAAGCAATGTCGACAGAACACATGCTCTGCTTTTTATGAGACTCAAGTCAGTGTACATATATTGACCTAATGCGTCCTCTGGTGACTTCATCAACAGTCACAATGCAAATTTAAGGTACGTTTCGGGCTCTCCATAACCAGGGATTTCAAACGATGTTCTGCATGTCATCCTAGCGCCACAAAAATAGGACGTTAGATGGAAGGATTGATGGCCGCAGCGTTCGGATAGTTGGCCATTTCGCCAGATTTGGCAGCCGGACAACGACCGTTGCCGGTGAGTAAGTGGGACCGGTATGTGTACCTTCGACCGTTGCCGGTGAGTAAGTGGGGCCGGTATGTGCGCCGTCGACCTTTACGGTGAGAAGGTGGCGCTTGTATGTGCAGCGTCGACCATTACCAGTGAGTAAGTGAGGCCGGTATGTGCAGTATCGACCGTGGCCGATGAATAAGTGTGGCCGGTATGTACCGTAACCAATGAGTGGGGCCGGTATGTGCCGTTACCAGTGAGTCAGTGAGGCCGGTGTGTGCAGCATCGACCGTTACCAGTGAGTAAGTATAGCCGGTATGTGCAGCGTCGGGTGCCGAGCTCGTGTGGTGTTGATCGGCGACACCACCGGATAGAATGCCAATCAGCACTTTAATTCAGGTATTTCGACAGGAAAGGCCTGGTCCAACTGTTAACATGTCCCGACGGTGTGGCACGACACGATTCTGTTGCAGTTCCTCTGTGTGCCCAGCCAGGCGGAAATGTCTAAGCTGCTCACCTCTCATACATTGGAAGCATGGGTACATTCTGTGTATAAACAATAGTCTGGTTGGGCATTACTTACACATCCCGACGGACCGTGGACAAAATGCGACAATAAAACTCGGATCGGCCTAAGAAAACGATCGGCCTAATAAAACAGAGCGGAAAATTTTCACCATATAGTGTCGCTGTGCACGCGAGACCTGTGTTGTATGGGCTTAGCGATGGTCTGTAGTTTTTTTCTACAGAGAAAATGTCCCTACTGTGGTTTTTGCTCACACATGTAACTGTCTACGCACTGGAACTTTACGAGTATCGCAGAAAGCCTTACTGTATATTAGTCGGCCATCCCCGCCTGGTGATGGGAAGACCCATAGAGACATATGACGGCCAACGCTTTTTTGCTGCTATCGCTACCTTTAGCCTTGGTCCGCAAAAGTGCAGTGCTAGGGCGGGGTGGAAGAGGAAGGAGAGGTAGATAGCGAAAAATAAAAATTAGAGCAAGAAAGAGCAAGAGGGCGAGAAGAAGAGGGCGAGAGAGCGCGAGTAAGCGATTACAAGTGAGGGAGAGAAAGAGTGAGGGAGGCAGAGGAAGAATGTGACAATGGCATGCTATTGGATAAAATCAGTACAAAGTGATTGTGAAGCATCCACCGCTTGATGCATGCGCTACTTTGTGATTGTATTTTCTCTTAATGTTTTCATATGTGCATGCGAGACGTCAGATGCATACCTAAGACGCTTGGCATCATATTTTCGAAAGGTTAAAGTGGCATATAACATCCGTGATAATGAAGCATATTTTTGTTTCTTTTTTAATGTCAAAGAGACGGTTTGGCTGGCCTATTATAAATGGATCAGCGCTCTCGGTACTGCCAGCATTCTGCACCGTAAGAGAGCTGGGCGAGCGATGGCAGCAGGCGAGTTGTCGGGATTTCGTCTGCAGTCACATAATCGGGCGTCAAGAAAACACGGTTTGTCAGTTTGTCACATGCTTTGAGTCGCGACTGCCCTCTAAGCATGTCCCGGACACAAGTTTCGGACTGGCAGGTGACCCAGCTTCGATCGCCGTACGAACAAAGAAGTCACATCACACCTCACACCCGCCACAGACGAGCAGGAAAACATACATCACACCAGCCACAGTTGGGCGGGAAACCACATCACATCCAACACGGACGGACAGGAAAACATATCACATCCGCCATATGTGGAATGCATGGCGAATATATGGCAAATATATGGGACATATGGTGAATATATGGAGAACATATGGAATATACATCCGATACGGAGGCACGCACCACATATGCCTCACACACTTGCGTGAGAACGCCGATTGCGAAACATGCATTTTTTGCAAGTTATAAAAAAAACTATAACGGAAGGAGTACCTGAAATTTTAAACGGTGTAAATAAAAGGTATATTCCAGAGTATAAAAAGTTTGACGATAGTTGGGTTGTTCAGACACATTTCCTCGCGAGACACAGGGCGGCGGACTAACTCGTATTTCGACTTCTCCCATAATTAGGCATGCCTTCAAATGCGCTAGCATGGAAAGAAAGGAGCCTCGGCAATGAACAAAAACTTGGACTTGGCAGTTGTACGAAGTTCACGAAGCTCATAATCCGAAAAATACATGAGGACAATTGTGTGGCATAGTAAAAGTCCAAGGATGTCTAAAATAAGCTGAACCGACATCACAATACATGCACATCCATTCAGCACCAGCTGTGCAGCAGCACTACACCAGCTGTGCAGCAGCAACTGTGCAGCAGCACTACACCAGCTGTGCAGCAGCATACACCAGCCCATCCAGCAGCACTACACCAGCTGTGCAGCAGCACTACACCAGCTGTGCAGCAGCACTACACCAGCTGTGCAGCAGCACTACACCAGCTGTGCAGCAGCACTACACCAGCTGTGCAGCAGCACTACACCAGCATCGCCTATGCACTAACCGTGCGCCAGCTACCAACCAGCTCTACGTCTCTTTCAGCTAGTCGGTGATTTACTCTAGAAGTATTTGTCGTCTCCCGCAGTTCCAATGCACGGCAATAGATCATACAATGCAATCGGCTGGGAGGGAAAGTGTGCATCCAAGGTACACCATGAAATATAGTGTTTCACGATTTATCTGCGTCTGGCTACATCCGCTGACTACAAAGCTAATCTCATGAACTTCGCTCAGTGCCTGGTAGTCGCATTGGATACTTGTAACCAGACATGCTTTCAGCTATAGTAAATGTGTGCTCACCTTTGGCGAGATGTGCAGTTGCTCAGGACTGCCTGAACAGTTGCAAAACTTATGAAGGGTCGTGGATCGGTCACATGCTTATATCCAATAACCGCGGTGAGGCTTGGAGCTATCGAAGCTATAGAGTCAAATCACAGACCTGTTGTCACTGATCAATGACCGTGTTCCTTCAACTAGACATGTAGTTGCAGCAGCTCAAGCTTCGCTCGATCCCGATGACTATTTGATGCATTTGGTGCAACATTGAAGAATACTATAGTGGTATCTGGATACCACATAGTTAAGAGTGATCTTGAATCCGTTATCACGAATTTGAAGTGAATACGAATATAACGAAACGAAATATATATATACACATATATATAGCTAACTGAGTGCTAATAATAGATGGGTAGAAGTAAAGCATCTCATATACAAAAGAGATAAAGAGAAAAGCAAGGCAGCTTTTCTCCAGCTGAGAGTACCAGAGACAGCTGAGATCAGCGATGCGCATTGATGAGACTCCAACAGCAAAGATGACGAGCCAACTGTCCTCGGCACAGTGCCGGCCCACCAACTGTCATCACTCCCCAATACATTTTCACGGGGATTTGGCGCGGGGCCTTTATGTTGCGTTATCGTGGCGCGGGCAGCACACGTGGCACGGCGCCGCGGGCAGAGGTTCAACAGCTGTTGAGCACGCGCGCCCTTTGTCCTCGACAGGACACATACTCCACTTATGGACGATCCCATTAGTGACATCTGCTGCGCGTCGGCCACACTCGAGCGTCGCCGACGGCGGCGGCGGCGGCGGCGGCGGCGGCGGCGGCGGCGGCGCAGCAGCGCGGCCCGGTGTCACTGTCGCCGAACCCGGCCGCCGGACGTAATGAGCGGTGCGGCGCTGCGCCGGGCCGCAGCCGGTGATTAGGCCGGCGGACGGGCCACCGGGTCACCGCAGCCGGCGCTGTCTGGACCGGTGGCCAGGCGGGCCCAGGCGGGCCCGGCCTGCTCCAGCCCGGACGCTTCCGCCGGCTGGCCGGCGCAGCGAGAGCAGACGCAGCGAGAGCAGACGCAGCGAGGGCAGACGCAGCGAGAGCAGACGCAGCGAGAGCAGACGCAGCGAGAGCGGACGCAGCGAGAGCAGACGCAGCGAGAGCGGACGCAGCGAGAGCGGACGCAGCGAGAGCGGACGCAGCGAGAGCGAACGCAACGAGACCAGACGCAGCGAGAGCGGACGCAGCGAGAGCGGACGCAGCGAGAGCGGACGCAGCGAGAGCGAACGCAACGAGACCAGACGCAGCGAGAGCGGACGCAGCGAGAGCGGACGCAGCGAGAGCGGACGCAGCGAGAGCGAACGCAACGAGACCAGACGCAGCGAGAGCGAGGGCAGACGCAGCCAGAGCAGACGCAACCATAGCAGGCGTAGCCAGGGCAGACGCAGCCATAGCAGGCGTAGCGAGAGCAGAAGCAGCGGTAGCGGATGTAGAGAGAACAGACGCAGTCAGAGCAGACGCGGTGAGAGCAGACGCTGCGCTGCGTCTGCTCTCGCTCGAGAGCGGACGCAGAGAGAACAGACGCGGCGAGAGCAGACGAAGTGAGAGCAGACAGTGAGAGCAGACGCGGTGAGAGCAGACAGAGTGAGAGCAGACACAGTGAGAGCGCCGCGAGGTTTCATGCGTTCATTGGCGGACAGGCTGGTGGCTCATGACAGGAAACTCATTATGAGAAACGGCGGTCAATTGTTATTTAACGGCTTCGTTCCAGGATACAGTAATTATACGTCGTTGTCTCTGCTGCTAAGTCAGCGGGCATTGGTAGGTTTGTCGTGCCTTCAACGCAGCACAAAAAGCACCTCGGAGACGCTGTAACTACACGTTTATCTTCTGTCAATATTCTACAAGATGGATGAGGTTTCGCTCCGACAAAGAACACACCTGTGACCGCACACGTTGCATGCAGATATGACAGGGACAGGGATCGAGACATCGGATCACGCTAGCTTCTCTGACCAACATGACTATGGATTTCTTTGTTTTCACTGGCATTCGGCATGGCGAACATTAAATGCATTAACTACCCGGTATGATGGCAGTGTGCCCAGCACATTAATTCAGTCGCATCAAATGTGCACCTGAAAACCTTCAGCAAGCTTGTAATTGGAGCTTTTAGCTGTAAACTACAAGTGCATAGTAGTAGAGTGCTGAATTTCCAGCTACGCCATCCGAAAACTTGATCCGCCGCTAAATACTTGGGCTTTGGTATACATTTTTTGCAGCGTGCATATCCCTCACAAGCTATTTCACTACATAGAGCAAAGACTGGGTTGAATCTCATTACAGATCAACTTTCTATGCTAGCATATGCTAGATCATCAAAGGTGTTGGTATCATAGTAGGTGTTGGTATCACGATAGGTGTTAGTACCATGGTAGGTGCTGGCATCATGGCATCATTTGATGTGTTGGATCATGGTATGTGTTGGTATTATCGTATATGTTGATATCATGGTGTGTGTTAGTTTCGTGGTATGTCCTAGACCATCATAGGTGGTGTTATCATGCAGGCAAGAGCAGGTTGACAGAAGCAACCTGCAGCCTTGACAAACTGTGGTGATATGCGATTTACTGAGACATGATGGAGGTGATGGTGCGTTCACACTTCTGCAAAGCACCTGCAATGTTCGTTAGTACGACGTTATAATGACGTTGGAACGCATTTCACCGCTAAGCTGCAGCATAAAATGTGATCATGTGCTGGGCTGGGAAGTACCGATCTTCGCGTCCAGTAGGAAGTGGTCGTTTGCAATGAGACAAATGATATACCGTTTGATTTACATCCATTAAACTCTCGTTAAAATGGCTCCATAAATAAGGTACGCTGATTTCGACCGAGATTATGTCCCAATAAACTCACTCGGATTGATTGCCTTGCGATCCATCATGCCAGTGGTTTACTTGGAATTCTCATGTGGCATGTGGCCTCATTTCGAGTGAATTGTGCAGAAAAATATGCAAACGTGCCAAAGATGAGCACAGGGCGTAGTGTTTGCACGTGCCCACATGTGCGATTGCCGTAACGATTTCTATAATTAAATTATCTTCGTTGTGTCTGTGGTAAACCTAGGTTGAGCGAAGACGCCTTGAAAAAAAACATACAATTGCTTACATACCTCAGTCTCGACAAAATATTGACTAATGCTTGTGTGGATCGTGGTTTCAAAGCTGACGCTTGGTTTCCATCGTCGATTTAGGTAAGCTAAAAACGTATCGGGTTTCCAGATGTATGTTTGCACGAATTGCGGTTGCATATATCTGCATATATGCTGTCAAGTTCAGCTTCCCACGCATCTGAAATCACGTGATTACTACGTCGCATAAGTCAAGATATTACTTCAAGCGAGTATTCTCGAGTATCAGCTGCAAATTGGAGTAGCGTAGAGATGGTAATGATGCTTCTTTTTTATTGAATTAACCACAGCGGGAATAATACAGTGTGCTCGCATCAAACGTAGAGGTTCATGAGCTTCACGGGACAACCGGCTAGGGTTAGCAGGCAACTTCGCCAAAGTGAACCGCCGGAATGCAAGTTCAGTACCACTAACTAATCAATCTCGCTGCACATTCCCACTGCAGCGTTTCACCTGCCGTCATTACGGCCTTCAGAAGCTTTCGAGGTCGCTGGCAATGCTGCTCATCATAGCGCCGTTCCGCCGAAGAAATCGAGGCCGCAGTCGGCTGGTCTCGGTCCCGCCCTCCACTACCAGCCCACCACTACCGGCCCTCCACTACCGGCCCTCCACTGACCTGCCACCAAGCCGGCGGCGTCTCGTCTCGTCTCGTCTCGCATCGTCTCGTCTCGTCCCGTCCCGTCTCGCCCCGTCTCGTCTCGTCCCGTCCCGTCTCGTCCCGTCTCGTCTCGTCTCGTCTCGTCTCGTCTCGTCCCGTCCCGTCCCGTCTCGTCCCGTCCCGTCCCGTCTCGTCCCGTCCGTCTCGTCCGTCTCGTCTCGTCCCGTCCGTCTCGTCCCGTCCCGTCTCGTCCCGTCTCGCCCCGTCTCGTCTCTCGTCTCGTCTCGTCTCGTCTCGTCCCGTCCGTCTCGTCGTCTCGTCTCGTCTCGTCTCGTCTCGTCTCGTCTCGTCTCGTCTCGTCTCGTCTCGTCTCGTCCCGTCCCGTCCCGTCTCGCCCGTCCCGTCTCGTCCCGTCCCGTCCCTCCGTCCCGTCCCGTCCCGTCTCGCCCCGTCTCGTCTCGTCTCGTCTCGTCTCGTCTCGTCTCGTCTCGTCTCGTCTCGTCTCGTCTCGTCCCGTCCCGTCCCGTCTCGCCCCGTCTCGTCCCGTCCCGTCTCGCCCCGTCTCGTCTCGTCTCGTCTCGTCTCGTCTCGTCTCGTCTCGTCTCGTCTCGTCTCGTCTCGTCTCGTCTCGTCTCGTCTCGTCTCGTCTCGTCTCGTCTCGTCTCGCCCCGTCTCGTCTCGTCTCGTCTCGTCTCGTCTCGTCTCGTCTCGGACGACCACCGCCACCGGCTGTGGGTCAGTTTCCGGGAACTGCAGGCTGCCGTGGCGGCGGACGGCGGGAGATGGGGCCAGGCGCGCCTCGTTAGCTGCCGCAGCCACCGCAGTGGCGACGCCCCCGGCGTCGGAATGGCGACCTCGCCAAAGTCGCGCGCGCGGGCACGGCCGTCACGATCCGGTCACGTGACCGAGAGAGAGAGAGAGAGAGAGAGAGAGAGAGAGAGAGAGAGAGAGAGAGAGAGAGAGAGAGAGAGAGAGAGAGAGAGAGAGAGAGAGAGAGAGAGAGGAGGTAGCGAGGTAAGGCGTCAATCTGTCGAAGTATCGTGTCTAGCACAGATTGCTGTGGCGTCAGACGGTCACTTGTGCCGTGCCTAACGCAGACGGTTATGACGTCAGTCGGTCACGTGAACTCAGTGTTTGTTGGGACCGTGCATGCAAACTGCTTCTTTTTGGTGTCAGAGTTCGTTCGCCACTCTGAAAGTACACCAGAGCGCAATTAGTTGCGGAACTCCATTAAGATGGAATAGACATGGTTCCTAGACCAATGATAATGAAAGTGCAATGTAAAGGTGCTGCATTTAGTCTTGGCCATCCGAATGGGGAGCCCCTCCGACTGGAGAGCCTCATCCGACTGGAGAGCCCGGTCCGACTAGCCTCATCCGACTGGAGAGCCCGGTCCGACTGGGGAGCCCCTCTTCGACTGTGGAACCCAAATCCGATTCGTGAGCCCTCCATCCGACTGGAGAGCCCTCCAACTGGGGAGCCCCCATCCGACTAGGGAGCATCCATCTGACTGGGGAGCCCCTGCCACAGTGGGGAGCCCCCCCCCCCCCCATCCGACTGGGGAGCCTCCATCCACACTGGGAGCCGCCTTCGTACAAAGTTTTCTCGCCAGCCGTGAAAAGCTTCGTACCATTCTAGCGCCATTATTGCCATGAATGCACATAGCCCATTGTACATTGCCCATTGTGCATTATTGCGCATCGACGTGTTAATGTTACTTGTCAGACCTTTCGGTTAAACAAAGCTTAACTAAGCGTGCGATTTGATCAGCATACGGTACCCGTTCTAAAGGTACGTTCGGTATATTATCCGCGACATCGTAATGTTGCCTGAGTTACTGCAACTAGTGCGCTCAGATGACATCCCATGCTTTTTAGATGTTCGCAGAACATGGTATCTCACCGGTGGCGTCAAAATAAGATATCACTGACCTCATCTGACAATGAATGACTGTTTTGGACAGCAAATACTTCATGGAACATGATTGCGTTCTAAGTTCGAAGTAAATAGCCCACTGGGAAGTGTGAACCAGCCATTTTAATGTTTTTGCAAACCATTGCACTCGTACATCACGCATATTATTACTTGTGGAATTTGTCTTTGCCTGCCCAGTAAACTGTGCAGGTTACGATGTCAGATGATGCGTAGATAAACAAAGCTTAGCTGCGCTATTGTGCCTAGTTGCCCGCTCAATCATTGGTATATTGATGAACGATCCGGTTGAAAATGTTGATACCCAACTTTTCACTGACATTTTCATGGTGGTAAATTGAGATATGTACACGGGATCGTACAATTCCCCATAAATGCCGGAATGCGAATGCATGTGAATGTTACACCCAGCCCTCCGGGATATGGGCCAAGTGAAAAGGAGAACTACTAACTTATGAGTCGATAAGGCAAAACAGTGAGGAACTGGCTACATGAATCATAGGTATTGTTTTCAATGAAAACAATGCCTTGGCTACTCTAGCATGCATCTCCGCTAAAATTATGCAATAGCGATCTACAATCACCAGCTGCTTGATGGGTTCGTGTACATGTACGTATCAAATGCCACTTGAAATGCCTGATAAGTAGCCAGGGGAAAGAGGGTGCTGATACAAGTAACTGGATTTTTTTAATCTATATTCATTGCAGGAAATATAAATGGATACTGGGTTATATTGCACGCAAAATATGATACCTCACATAAATGCTATACATTTTCATATATTTGTGACCAAAATCCTAGGTAGTGCCAGGATAATTAAAAAACTGAAACAGTTCAGACAACCAATACTAAGAAGCTGCAAAGCAGAGTGTTCCATGGGTGTTTTCGAAGAAAAATTGATTTAACCCTCGCCAGTACTCTGTATTTTACCACCTTCGGTTGTTTAGGGGGGCGACCCCCTGGCGATTCGAAACCGTGCATGCTACGAAAACGAACCAAAGACCAAAGTTATAGATCTGGCCGAGATCTCGCGATTGGAAGTCATTATGATCTTTTAAGATCAATGGTTGACCTTCCAGGTCAGGCCAAAAGGTCTCAAAATAATTTTTTTTTGTATTGTCCTAAGAAAATCGTCAGTTATATCGAAACTATTGCCTAAATATGAACGAACTGGCCGGAAATATGTTTATTAGGATCTTGCGAACAGACATGTCACACCATGTGATCGGACCAATATATCATGCACCAAATGAGGTCAAAGCCGTGACCCCAAATATCCAACTTTTTGAAAAGTGGTTCCAATTTCGATGTTTAAAATTTTCGAGGGTAAAACTGGACGCTGAATTCGAATTAAGTACGAAAAATTACCGTAGGTCAGCTAAAAAGGTCGAAAGATCAAACGAGGTCATCCTAGGTCAACCGAGGTCACCAATTTTTGGAACATTGTTTTTCAATGGGAACCCATCTGGGCATCTGTATTTTGTATTATATGCCCATAATTACGCTAAGTACGTAAAACAATGCGTGCGATAATCACATGTTTGTTGAAAACTGGTCGGAGGTGCTCCCCTTTATGGCCTCATAACTCCGTGGCCTGACACGACCTCCAAAAACATTTTCATCAAAAGTCGTCAAAAGATTGCCTCAAAGGGTACTGAAAATCTTAGAGCGATCCGTTCATCGGTTTGGAAGGAATACACAAAAAACGTAAGAGGGGGTTGTCCCCTCTACGGGCGAGGGTTAATAAGCATTATTTCATTATTACAACAATAAAATATCCCTCTAATGATGTTTTGCTTTAATTACCAAATTGAAAGTGGGAACATTTGCATTCTTCTTCAGAACAATTACATATGGCACACATGTAATGCTACATCTCAATACCGAATAATCACCTCAAGTATGCTTGGCAGCATTGATCACAAAAGCTATCACATAAAGTCTTTCAAAAATGGAAACGCATGAGAACACCTAATGTGCTGAGATTTAAGTAAGTGTTCCTATTGAATATCTGTGATTTAGAATAGTTCAATGTTTTCGATAAATATTCCAAATATATTTAGGACCAGTATGCTTTACACTGATTTGTCGGTATCGAAAGTAAATTTGAAAGACCAGCATGCTACCATATCTTACGGGTGTCGTCGTGGTTAAATTCAACGCAGTCAGAGACAAAACATTTAGTTATATTGCATTTTCAGAAACTGATTGGACAACGATTGAAAATCTCCATCACGTCCTGGTGCGGATGTGGATCGGACTGCGTCGCACGGTTTCGCAATGGAACATTGCGAAGCCGTGCGAAGCAATCCGATCCATGTCCATCCATTTGAGAACTTCAATCCGTGCCCTGCTCTGGCATCAGATCGTAACCGCCGGCAAACGATACTAAGGCCATAGATAGATGACTTGCAGGATACTTCGGTTACATCTCGTGCCCCATTGTTCCCGCTGGTTCTGTCGATCCGCTCATATTGCGCATAATTGGGAATATTACACAGCCTGGAGGTTTTACCCGCTTTGTATTTGTCAAGATCGGAGCGGTAGATTTGCAGTATCTGGCAGGATCTGGCTGCATGCAAGCACTGGCTGGTGGCATATTTGGGGTGTTGTGCCAAGCGCAGATCCTCCACTCGATACGCACCAGTCAGGCGTGACCAATTCCTCTGGACGGTTTTTATGGTCAGTATGGTGGTGTAAATTATCCGTACGGCCGGCTACCCTACTCGTCCGCAGCTCGCCAAAGCCCGAATTTACTCCTGGACAATTGCTTGAAGTGGCTTGGGAATGTTCATGTGGTTTATGGCACAACACATGTGTTTACAGGACTATACACCGAAGATGAGAGGTGCAGCAATAGGCTGTACGTAGTCTAGTAAACATATTGCCGGTACTAGACAAAGCTAACATCATGTAAACGTTACCTTTAGTCCAAATTTACAAATACAGCACGGTAAACTATGCAGTGCTCGGAACACAAACGTTTGACGACATATGTAGGTTGCATTCAGATTTCTCGAATATATCTAGAAACGTCACTCTCAGAAACATATTGTCCAATGTAAAGATTTACAACGCAACACATGATTAACCCGCGCCGTCTTTCCTGTCAAATCCTCCCACCCCGTCTCGGGGTGGGGGGGGGGGAGGGGACGGTTGAAGACCCCCCTCTAAAATCCAAACTAAGCATCGCACGAAAACGAAAGAGGTGTCATCGGAAAGCGCTCGACGAGTAGGGTCCGGGTCCACCCCACCCAAAAAACATTCCCCAGAAAGTGACGTCACCAGGGGGGGTTAGATTTTCACGACATTTCACGACTCGTATTATGTTTTTTACTCTGGGGAGTTCATTTTGTGGATATATGAGAATTTTTATTTATAATGACAAAAGGACAGCGAAATCGACCAGGGCTATAATTTGTGTTGGCCCCCAAAAATAACAATTTTATTTCTTTGAAATTTCAAAATGTTGAGTTTTCAAGTTTTCTTTAATTTTTCTTTCTCCAATGGGTAGAGCAGACCGAGAAATGTTCTTGGAAGCCAACTTGCCTTAATAAAAATGCTTACTTTAGCCGGAATCCTGTGTTTGAACTGCAATATGGCAAACACGCAAAATTTATATGTAGTCAAAAACGAAAGAAATGAAAAATTCAACTCGTACGTTTTGTTGCATCCGTAAAGATAAGCAAACGCTGAAAGGTTCATTAAAATATCTGTATCCGTTAAAGCGTGACGACTGGTTTAACTTGTTTGGAGGTGACCTCACTTGACCTTGATTAACACGTTGACCCTAGATGACCTGACCTAAAAACTTTGAATCAACATGTCAAATTGATGTGGGAAAAGGCATGCCAAACTTGGGCGCGCTGCCGAGCGCCGTTCGTCCGCTATCCGCGAAAAACCTGAGGGGGCGGTTGAAGACCTCCCCGAGACGGGACTGGTTAAGAATGTGTCCAGGTACTTCTCAAGTAGTTTGAAATCATCCGTGTCCAGGTGCTTCTCGGGGAGCTTGGACAATGGTGTGCTCTGCTTGCGGCTTGAACCAGGCTAAGTTTGGGCATGGCTGCCGCTTCACCCTCGATCGAATGACCTGGACCCGCTGGAGCCAGGACGTGACCGGAGTGAATAACCGGTGGCCGGGTGCCGGCCCCATCTGAGCCGAGATCCGCCCCGGTAGACCCGTTTCTGACCGTTCCGAGGTGAACTCTCCCCCTGACCCGCAATGACGTCCCACCGTAGCCAATTATTACTAAATGATGCCGTCATTTTGACCATAAAGCTCCCACATAAACACGCTGGAAATGGCCCCCTCAGACTGGCCTCCGACGGGACGCAGTCGCTGACCGTCACGTGACTCTGCTCTCTGCGCTGTCGCGTCTCGCTGGTCCCGACGCGGCCTGTCACGTGGACAGGTTGACGCACCCCCGACGGCGGGGGAGACACTGTGCGGCACATGATGGTCAGACAGCACGCCATGTTCCCATTCGGCGGCTAATGGTGACATTCAGTGGAAATGATCCATGCAATCTGGCGTCCCAGTTACATCTTCTTCCTCTAATTTGCTTCTAGTAATCAACAAGATGAGTGCAGGCACCGACAAAATAAGCCGCACGAAATTCGGACATGTGAATATACTCAGTAGCTCCCTGATCACGCATTCAACACTGGGCTAGGCCGACTCTTGTGCTAAGTAAACATAATCCCCAGTGTAGCAACATCTGGGACTCCCACCTACTGGCTGCAGACGAACGAACGTCCATGGTCGCAAGCTAACGCGACTCAAACGAATCTTGCGAGGAACGGAAAAAGAGTTTCTGGTACTACAAGATGCTCAAACCCTTAAGAAGTTATAGTTTTGTTCGTGGGTTTGGATAATACGTTCATTATTTTCATGCAATGCATAGGGACGCCGTGATGTGTTAGCTTTTGCGGGAGATGTATTTTACATCACCCTGTACGGGAACTCCGTATCGAAGAAATACTTTGCAACGTCGCCATTTTCTCATGCATATTTCACCTATTGACCTTCCTTCACCACGTACAACAAAATGGACAATAAGTGTGCTTTGTAAACTTAGGCCCAAGGTGAAACTGGTCAACAGTAAGATCGCCCGCTGGAGAGGACAAACGCTACAAAGACACTGGTTTGAACTTCGCATTAAAAAGTAATTCCCCTAATACTGAAATGCGCGTTGGTGCTCAGTATGCAAACAAGGAAACCTAGTGTAGCATAAGGAGCATGGGTGCACCCTTATGCATTTTGGAGAGGGACATCGCCCTCTCCAAATGTGCAGTTGCAGTCGCGTTGATGTGCAGTTCGTAATGTCTTCAATTTTTTTACACGGGACCTCGAGATAATTAATGCATTGGCCTGCCACATCGAGCAAGAAGTGAAATATCACCCGTGGAAAGGGACAACCCATGGATATAATTTTGATAGCCAGAATGGAATGCTGTAAACACACCACTTCTGCTAGACTGACATTGATGGTTCCATGAGCAGTGCATGTCTCATCTTGTGGCATCAACCACGCCACAAAGTTCCATCTCATACTTCATGGACGCCACTCCGGGCTTTACTATGGAGTAAATCAAACGTTATAGCTCGCAGGCACAATCTCGTCAGGACACCACTTCGAGTTAAGCCAGCATGAACTTCCATCACCTTCGTGCGGGCGTTGGTCCCGTTCCCACAGACAACCGTCTCGCCCGTTCTTCCCGCTGCCCCTCCCCCCCGAGTCGGTGCGGCGCCCCCACTCTTCGATATCCAGTTCTGAATAATAGACATCCGAGCTGGAACGCGCCAGCCAACCAGTAATCCCGGGTCATTTGGCTGTTCCGTCGGATTTCGGGAGGGCGCAGCGCTGTTTCCACCGCTGGACTGGGCCGTATAATTTCCACCCGGCGAATGGCCTTGTCCCGGGGCCAGTTGGCACTGGCACGCCAGCCCCGACCGGCACGTTTCTCTTTCGATGATCGTAAAATGATAGACGGGCCTATTGGTTTCAATGGTTCTTCAACAGTTGCTATAATTTGGAGCAAAAGCAAACGAATTCGTGTGTGAGGAAATTGTGCGTGCGGCGGGACAAATAACTCGGGGATGGTTGTGTCATGCCGCACCGAAGCGGTCCTCGGAATTGACCACTATGAGGCAAGCACTGTCACTGCAAGTGTCACACCTACACTATGCCGTTTCAATTGCCTCACACCAAAACACAGCAATCACACTGAATGGTGCAGGGCGCACCACGTAGTTCCATGGGCTAATTTCTGACGACTCTCGGGCCGCATCGATTACATTCCCCACCAGAACTGACCATCTATGGGTGAATTCAGATGAGCTCAGTTTGGTGATGGGGGAGCGGCTAAAACTGGGGTTGGTAGAGTTCCTCTCTCAAGCCTCAGCGTGGCGACAAGAGGTGTTGCAAGGTAGGCAATTTAAGAGCCACCGGCCACCAATAAGCACCTCGGCACAGGAGGCAAGCTGCGCGTACGGTCAGGCTACACGAGTTGGTAGGTCACAAGCTAATGGGCGGTCACTACATACTGGCAGACATTCCTCACGAACATTTGTATATTTTGGAAGTAGTTCAATCCACCCACTTGACCAGTCTTCAGTTGGCTTGCCAAGCAGCATGCGAACCAATTGGCCTTCTAGCTACATTCGCCGAGGGGAGTGGTAACTAAAACTACACATTACGCCGAGTGACTAAAACTACACATTGCGGTTGGGCTGTCTGTTCTCATGTTTCGATAAGCACATATTATTTGGACTGCTCCCTGCGCTGGAATGACTTCATTTCGGTTCTGTCTCCGGTATTGAGATGGCATTGTTGTCGCTTCTGTTTCATGCACTAAGATAACTTCATTGACTACTCTGCTCTTCAACGCTTGGCTCCATTGTTTACCACGCTCTTCATCATCTAACCCTGTCTGCCCTGCTCTGCATTGTCTGACCCCATTATCTAACCTCGCTGTCGTCTGACCCCATTGTCTACCCTGCTCCCTATCGTCTGACCCCATTATCTACCTTGCTATCCATTGTCTCACCCAATTACCTACCCTGCTATCCATCGTCTAACCACATTGTCTACCCTGCTGCCCGCCGTGTAACCCAATTGTCTGCCCTGCTGTCAACTGTCTGACCCGATTGTCTGCCCGGTTGGCCGCCGTCTGACCTCTCGGTCTACCCCAGCCGGTGCCGGCTGACCGTATCTGCCGAGTGGTCGGACGGGCCACGTGACGCGCGCCAGACTCCAGCAGGCAGCTAATCAGCACCGGACCGACTCGCGCGCCCCGTAAACACGCCACGCCGGCTGTTTTTCCAGCGCGTATGTTTGTTTCTGCGCTGGCCGAAGGCAGCGATGGCCGACCGCCCGGTCGTGCCTGCTCCTCCCCGGCGGCGCGGCGGCCGACCGACCGCCCCTCCCCCTGGCGAGCTGGGTCGCCGGTCTTTATCGGGCGACCGGTGCGGCGGCGTCCACGGCCGGAATGGCAGCCAGCGCGACGCGACCGGACCGCCCAGCGCCGTGCACGACTGTTCGTGGTCGGACGGCGAGTGGTAGCGGTGAGCACCCGAGACCGATGTCCGTCCTCTGTGATGGACGCAGGTGTGTCATGAACACCGTGGCCCTCAACTTGGGTCGACCAGCCACCCGCCCGGGCCGAACTCCGACGGCCGTCCGACCGTCCAGGTGGGGAACTCGGCTCATGACGCAGTTGGATGTCCGCCCGCCAGGTCGAAGCTTTACCACATCAGGCAAAAATGCCGGCTCGGCCACCGAAGTTTTATTGAGGTTCGTTGGTGGAAGTTCGGGGGGGGGCGGCTGAAGCAGGGTGGTCTCTACCACAGAACGCCCTGATAACGATGGCTCAGTTTTGCGGTTCCATTTCCGCCTTGTGGTTTTGTGTCGAGTAATGGGATGATGACGAGGCAGCGAATAAAAGGTCAGGTGGGGTTGGATTTGCGACAGCTGGGGAAAGTGGTAACAGGGGATAGACAATTCTCCTTTTGATAATGACTTAGGTGCATTGATATAGCACTCGATTTTGGCCCTTGCGCGACGTTTGACCAGCTTCCCCGGTGCAAATTGAAATACAATGAAAGTGCAAGTGTATGTGCAAATACAAGAGGCAAATTACTGTTGTCCTCCCGAGAGGTTCCAAATTAAGGAGAAAAAATAAAAACAAGCACTTTGCACGATGCGAAACCTCGCAATTAAAATCATAGTAAACCATGCATGTGTTTATTGGTTGACCTCCCAGGTGATTTCGAATACCTGGTTTTCAACACCGATAAAACTGAAATTTCATGGTGCATTGAATTCGCCTTGCAAGCTATCCTATACTGGGTACGCTACGGATCATGGCAGTAGGATGGCGATGCCCGTGTTTGGCACACTTCGAACGTCCATCGGCGCGGACCTGACCCCGCGGTGGGGGGCCAATGCGGGCCGGCCTCGCTTAGCCGCCTGGGATGGCAGGATCGCGAGCCGCACCATTTCTCTGTCTCATTAGTGTCTCTTGGAGGTGATGCTATGTTGCGTTGAAAACCCCTGGAGATCATGCTTGCAATTGGTTGCTTCTTGGTCGGTTTTGTTGACGATAGGTAGCCACTGGCAGACCCAGTCAAATTCAAGATATGAGGAACAGGAGGAAAGTGAGTGCACATTTTGACAGTTGCTTGATATTGTCCTGTGCTGTTCTCGCATGATCTTTTCTGATTTATGGGAATGTGATCGCATTTTAGGCTTGTTTTTGGACATATGCTTCGATGATGTATCAGTGAGAATGTTTTGTTTTAAGACCCATAGAGTTATGATATCAGCTTTGGTCGCTATCTCCTCACTCTGCTCGTCATGTAGAAGGCAACATTTCAACGAGTTGAGTCTCTGAGCTTCCGTGTTACGGAAGAAATGCGATGACCTTTGCACTATCAAATCACTGATATTGAGACGGATAGCGGGTGATAGCCAGTTGAGACGGACAGCGAGTGATAGCCAGTTGAGACGGACAGCGAGTGATAGTCAGTTGAGACGGACAGCGAGTGATAGCCAGTTGAGACGGACAGCGAGTGATAGTCAGTTGAGACGGACGGCGAGTGATAGCCAGTTGAGACGGACAGCGAGTGATAGCCAGTTGAGACGGACAGCGAGTGATAGCCAGTTGAGACGGACAGCGAGTGATAGCCAGTTAAGACGGACAGCGAGTGATGGCCAGTTGAGATGGACAGCGAGTGATAGCCAGTTGAGACGGACAGCGAGTGATAGCCAGTTGAGACGGACAGCGAGTGATAGCCAGTTGAGACGGACAGCGAGTGATAGCCAGTTGAGACGGACAGCGAGTGGTAGTCAGTTGAGACGGACAGCGAGTGATAGCCAGTTGAGATGGACAGCGAGTGATAGCCAGTTGAGACGGACAGCGAGTGATAGCCAGTTGAGACGGACAGCGAGTGATAGCCAGTTGAGACGGACAGCGAGTGATAGCCAGTTGAGACGGACAGCGAGTGATAGCCAGTTGAGACGGACAGCGAGTGATAACCAGTTGAGACGGACAGCGAGTGATAGCTAGTTGAGACGGACAGCGAGTGATAGCCAGTTGAGACGGACAGCGAGTGATAACCAGTTGAGACGGACAGCGAGTGATAGCCAGTTGAGACGGACAGCGAATGATAGCTAGTTGAGACGGACAGCGAGTGATAGCCAGTTGAGACGGACAGCGAGTGATAGCCAGTTGAGACGGACAGCGAGTGATAGCCAGTTGAGACGGACAGCGAGTGATAGCCAGTTGAGATGGACAGCGAGTGATAGCCAGTTGAGACGGACAGCGAGTGATAGCCAGTTGAGATGGACAGCGAGTGATAGCTAGTTGAGACGGACAGCGAGTGATAGCTAGCTATGTGACGACACAGGCCTATATTTGGAGGTGTTTTAACTTGATTGATGAAATACAGGCTCTGACCATAACTGATATCTGATCATAGCTGTCAAATGCTGTGATGTGATGTGGTCGCATGGCGAGATTGGAGGGGAGGCCCCATGGTCCGATGTTTTTCGTCACATCACTTGGCTCTGCACCTGTTCTAAATGCACCTTTCTGTCCAAACGTTTAATGCTAGCCCATAGTGTAATGAAAGTCGCGTAATCGTGATTCCATTCGCACAAGTCATGGAATGTGCACCTAGCGAACACCAAGTAAGTGCGTGCAACACGCACCTGGCTAAATTGCTTCCAGCTGGTAATTGCGAGACAATAACAGCAAAAAGGAATATTGCAAGGCTACCGGAATGACTGCATGCAAATTACGACGAGCTTGCTGCCAAAATATAACGCAGCCGTCATGCAAGGCTATGGCTAACCGTGAAATATCAGTCACACCACACCCAATAATTTCAATAAGCATGCACGTCGACGTTCAGGTTCAGCCGGCAAGCGTAGCACCAAGAGCCGAACCCTATGTCTCCGCGGTTAACATTTGCGTTTTGCCAGAGCAATTTCGTTGGCGTTCGGTCTGAACTATGCCCATTATGACACATCCGTAATCTTACACCAGCAAACATGTTCCTTGCGTAAATTGTACGAAGTAGTGGGCATCTGAGTAAAACGAGTGCTTCCTATACGCCGGAAAATACGGAGCATGGCACCGTCCAACGACAATGATCGAAGGAGATGCAAGGTAGTAATATTTTAGTTTCCACCATCCACGAATTAGGCTGCTGCAGAAGATAATCAACCTGCATGACGTACAAAAAAAGTTCCTTTGTAAGCTGTTCGTGCGACATTTGTGATCTATTCGACGTATTCAATTTGCCAGCGCACTACATTAGCAATGGCTAAAATAGCTCTTCGCACATTCCCGTCTTCTAAATTGGAAGAAGCTCAGATTCCTTGTTTCTAAAATTTGCAACAGAATGGAAAGTCATGAATGTTTCGAAGGCCATCATATGTTAATGTATTATTTGTGATCATCTCTAAGACGATGAGTAGGCAACCCAGGTAAACCATTATCTTGGATCCTGTAATTCCAATAACATTAGAACATGATTCTATCTGAATACTGCTGCATAGCTGGTGAATACCGCTGACAAAGGATGCCACTACACAAAGCGTTGGTCGGGCTGAACTAGGTCCCTGTTCGCTTGCTATCAGCCATTAATATTCACAACTGAAACTGTTTAGCAAAACAATTAATATTCGAACTTATTTGTGCTGGTGAACACAAACTAATCATTACTTCCGAGTTTTGCAGGCTAGACATTGCTGATGCCCGGCACAGAACCAACAGAGCGGACGCTCAAGTACGTGCATACGCACCACCTTAGTGATAATGGTGACTAAGATTACCAGGGGATACCTCGTCGACCAGCACAGTATCACTCGCGGCGCTCCACAGTACTTCACCCAATGTGGCACAAAAAACGGACAGGGCGTGCAGCGGTAATAGATGATACTCAAACAGGTCTTACGACCGGCTTTGTTCTACTACTCTCCCAATAAAATGCGCATTCAAACTGATTGAGACCGGCAAAAAGGGCCGGAGCGAGGTTTTTTTTGCGTCCAGTCCCTCTCACCACGAATGGGGCAGAAATCGGCATGGCCATTTGTACATACAAAGCTGCGCACCCTGCCCTGGGGTGCCACCAGACGAACAACAAATACGCCTTCTCCCCTCGAGTAAGCGAGAATACAGCTCGACCGGCGCTTATTACCTACAATTGCGCTCAGCTGGAGAGCTGTCTTGTGGCACTGGCAAAAACGACTGAACCACTCTACCGAGGACGCACGCGCCGCGGCCGCCGGCGACCGGTCTCATGCCCAGTGCCGACCCGGCCTCGATCGGATAATTACCCCCACTCGGTGATAGATGCGAGGCAGGAGTGTGCGCCTGCATAATTAACGGCCGACGGGAACGCGTGGCTCACGCTTAACGCGCCCGCGCCGGTGCCCGCACCGGCGCAACGCAAATGAATTCGATCGGCCGCGAACCACTGGGCTGGCGCGCCTGATTACAGGCTGGGCGTGGCCTGCGGGCGCAGATCGCTGGCCCGGAGAGCCCACGGAGTCCGGCCGTCCGTCGCGCTCTCCCGGCGGCTGCAGTCGCCGCGCGAACACGCCCCAGAAACTGGCGTCGGAGCGAGGTCGCCGGCAGCGAGCGGACATCGCTCGGCGCCGCCGCGTCGTCGTCTGGCGCATGTCTGATCAGACGCCTTGGGTCCTCGTCCGGTGGACTATCGCCTTAATGGTCCGACGCGGAAGGGTGTTTTACTGCCCGAGGTAATGATGATTTCACCTTAAATGGAATGCAGTCGAACGGCTTGCAGCGTGCAAGCGATCAATGGTTTCGGGCATGGCCGATGCCTTCTCATTATATTTAACCCAGATGCCGTTTCCTCTCATGATTGTATGGTTCTGGACTCACACAGACATCAATGATAAATTCGCATTAAACGTTCTCAGCTGGCTTGTTTGCATTTCAGCTGGATCAGCAAGCTTGCTCGTGCCGCTCGGTGCCATGCAAGAGAGTTCAACTTGGTTCGGACAGGACGAACCAGCTTTGAGACGGCCCGGAGACGGCCCGGGCCGCGGCCGCATTTCGCTTAAATGGCTTGGGTCCGACCGGACCTGAGTTCCCACTTTGCTTGGTTCCACTAGAACTGAGCAAATTTGAAGGCTACGCGGTGTATGTAAGCTAAACCAGCTTGTCTGTAAATACCATGATGCTTATATAAGTAGTAATTAGCATGAACAGATAATTTTCATGATGATAGTACTGCATTCAATCTTAACGTATAAGATAAGCACTACAAAACATCCAAAATATCATGCGTATCCAGATGTTTTTCGCTGCCTTCCAACTTAGCTCATGATTGACATCATAGCAATGGACTCCCCAATGTACGGAAGGTTTGCATTTGGTAATATGTGTGCAGATGTCTTACACTTTTCAAATATAATCATATTTTGACGAGAAGTTCCCCTGGATGAGTGGGGCACCAAGATTAAGTCGGGTTGCATTTAGCTTAAAAAAGTAGGAAAATGTGTGGCAGTTTTGCATGCAAGAAATGGCTCCTCATATCCATTCAACTTTATGGTTTGGCCAACTGAAAGTACAGTATATTCGATATAACTACATTACATATCGATGCTACGTAGGTATTTAGGTACGCTCCTATTAGGTACGTCATAGTAAAATGGATTGGCCTGCTCAGTAATCAACATTTATAATTGCAGTAAAAATGTCAGGGTAAGGTCACACTTACCTGTATGCTTCCAGTCTCCACCTAAATAGTAGGTGAGTCTAACGTACCTGCCTCATCTATGAGATCACCCGTCTGTTCTTCCCCATCAATGGTGAAGAAAAGCCAATGAACTATTGTGAATTAAGGCGTGCCAATTTCAAGAGGTATACAATCAGTCACGAACTTGAAATATTTGAGGCAAGATGGCGAACTGCTACAAAAGGGAAGCCATACCGAAATGACAGAAAGTTTGAGTGAGACAGTGTTTTAATTCAGCATGAGTCACAACACCCGCATTTACAGCAGCAATTGTTCCCCTGCGCAGCACACTTCTATCTCGTAGTGGTGGGTGGAGTCTGCACAAAGACCGGCAATCAAAGGTAGTTGCTGGTGTTTGTACGTTTAGTCCTTTTCATTGTCAGCGGGATCAATAAAAATTGTTGTTCTTGATGCTGTTCGGAATACTCTAATCACCTGCTGCTTGTGCATAGGCGTATCATTATGTCAGGCCTGCTCGATCTATCCTTGTGCTGAGCATGCGGGGCCTGGCAGCAAAAAGACGCTGAAAACCCGGCTAAGGAGGTGTTCGGATGTTGTTCAATCAAATCGGTATTACATCCAAGGTCACGCCTGCGGCTGCTCATGCGTAGGTCCCGGGCATTCAAAGCATGGTGTAATTCAAAACGCGCAAAAAAATACACAGGCTAGTATAGGCAGCAAGAGCACTGTGGGGTAGGAAGTGAAGTTGAACACATTCGTCGATTTGATGTTAGGCAGGGGTGTAGTTTCTTACATTTTCGTGGGGCCCGGGCCCACCATCATTTCCTTGGCCCACCAACTTCTTGCTCGCTTTTCATGGGGCCCCATGGGGTGATCCCCACAAACCAACCAGACAGCACCCCCTTCCTCCATTTATTTGGCTTCATAAATAATCTACAGATCTCCCCACCCTTATAAGGCAAGAGCAGGTAGGATTTCTTAACACTTTCACTAGGATAGGTTAGGTAGGATAGATAGGATAGGTTAGCGCCCAAACAGCTCACTAGCTACGGTAAGTTAGGTGAGGGTAAGGTAAGATTTAAATCCGCCAATGTAGTTGATTAATTTGCAGTAACTTTGAAAATTATGATGGGGGGAGTCATTGCATTCAGACAGAGGGTTGCATGCACTTGGATGATATCTGAGCAGGCATCAAACCTTGTTCATGACCGATGAACAAGTGGTAGCAGAAAGTAGGCTTAGATGGGATAGGCTAGTTGGGTTAGGTAGGAATGGGTTGAATCTGGTTGGGTTTAGTATTAATCAGACAAAATTATCTAGTGGAATATTTTGTTACAGCATTACTGTCGAGTGTAATATCTACTCTTATCGTATTGGGAAGAGGTGGGTATTAGGTAGGGTCTGACCTACTCATGGGTGTTCGGGTGACAGTTGCACATGTCACCTATGTGAATTATTCTGGTAGATGTGAGTCTACTCCACGCCTTTTGGAAATTATGAGAGGTGCTTAGGAAAGTGCCCGAACTACTAATGTTAATTTAGCGTATGATCTGTAAAATCACTAATGTAGTCATATAAGGCGAGAGATATCTGGTTACAGGACAAGATTAAAGTAATCAATACATGTTGCAACTGGTATGAATACATTGCTGGTCGTGACTGGGCCTGGTTGAGTCACATCAAGAGCAACGCTGACGTGTCCGGACATGACTTGGTCCGCATGGGTACAGATGAACCGGATCGGGCTTAGAAACTTTGGTCCTTTTGTAACTCTGAGGCACGGGGTCGCAATTAATATTTGTGCCAATGATTGTGACTATTCGGTGCGATTGTGATATAGTTTATGACAACATAAAGTACAATACCGGCATGCACTGAATAAAACAGCCTGCACAGTGCCGCCATATACGATAGTTGCGAGGAAATCCGGGTCAAGGCTTCCACTAACAATACTCATAGAATGACACCTGACGGGTCTGAAGATTGCTCAAAGCTGGATGGATGAGCGTACCTAATGTGCACCATTGAGTCCGGGTGGCGCTTGTGAAATCTCCAACTGGCGGCGATTCGGCCCGATCGCGTCTCCGACAGTCACAATGGTCCTCTAAATTAGGTGTAACAATGGAGCCGGTCGTGTTTTTTTACCACCGTCTGACAGTTATTCAGCGTTTATGGCAGATGAGGACGGCGTGACAGGACCCCCGTGTGGCCGCCCGGTGCCTGCCCGATGATAACAAGTGTCAGTGTGGCCGGTGGGGGTCCGCCAGTTGCGCGCTCGGCGCTGTGCCCCCTCCCCCTACCTCCCCGCCACCACCAGCCGACCGACGGGGTCGGCGCTGACCGGCGACTAGCCGCTGCCGTGTTTTCCGTCCGGCACCTCGAGGCGACAGCCAGCTCACCGACCTGCCGGCTGACAGAAACTGGACCACTTTGGCCGTCTCTGCGGCCCGCGCGACCGGCCGGCTGGCGGCCGCAACAAAACACGCGCGCTCGGCGCCGACGTTTGGCGCGCTGGCACGCCGTGCACGCCGATCGGCCCACCTGTTTGTCGGTCCCCCATGGCGAGGGCAAGGTCGCTGCGACGACACACAGCACGGACGCTTTCATAATTGGTTTTGTGTTGACGGCGGCTCATGCTGGGGACAGGTGTCAAATGAGACACCCAAGGGGTGGACGCACCTCAGCCATATCGAACGGGGTACCCAAGGGGTGGACACGCCTCAGTCATGTCGAACGGGGTACCCAAGGGGTGGACGCACCTCAGCCATATCGAACTGGACACTCAAGGGGTGAACGCACCGCAGTCGCATCGAATGGGGCACCAAACATGAATCGTCTGGTCGTGCAAGATGTGATAGCCGAAGCAGACCATTCTTAATGTACGTCGTGTGTTAACATTTCGTCTGGTGGAACTGGAGCCCACGTGGCTTGTACGATGTACTTTTATATCTGGTATCTGATATGATATCTGATAATGACTTCAAACCTGGCAGGCATTTTGAGGACATATGCTACCACCGCATGTACTTTTGTTTTCAGGTAATATTCATTTTTCCCAACGCTATGCATGATGATTTTTTTCTGGTTTAATTCATCGCTAAGTAGACCATATTTCACGCCGACTGGAACTTCCATTGTTGGTTTTAATGTTTCAAGATGCATCGAGAAACAGTTCCAGGATTGCAGAACTCTGCAACGCTAATTTTTTACACAATGCGTGCAAATGGCATGCGGAAGGCATGCCAAATTTCACAGCGATGACTTTAGTAATCCAGGAATTATTTCAGACAAATGCCAGGGTGGTGAGTTGGTCAGTTTGATCCCCGTCCTTCCCTGCACTGTTATTGTTCAAAAGAAAACAAAATGAACAGAAATGTGTCCGCTAAAACGTATCTATGACACAACGTGGTGTAGCGAATTGGTGGAGTACCCCACAAAACAATGACACGCAGCTGGATGACAGCGTGATGACATCAAAGCCAAGATGAAGTGCAGTGCAATTTACTTCTCTCGCTATGCTTGCGATCATAAGTGGATTATGGAATTGTAATTGGGGAGGGGGCGCCCGTCCGGGGGGGCCATGTTTCTTTAGGCGTGTGAATTCGGTTGAAAATTCGTTGTGCGGGAAGGGTGCAATGGAGCTCACAAAGAGTGTCTTTTCAGACGAGATGGGCGACATCTTCCATCGGGGTGAGGACGGGGTGGGGGTTGGAGCACATGTCCCCAGTGTCCCCAGTATCTTTACATTTTTTCCTGTTAGCAATAGTTGTTTCCTTGTGTATGCTGTTTTACATAATCGTACTTATTTAATCTAGCTTATATCTTTATTTCTTATAGCCAAACACTGCATTGAGCTAGTAGGAAAGGATATCAGATAATGATCTTGCAATGTTTTTTAATTGGGAAAACCTTTTGGAGTAGACATTTTGTTTTCCAAACTCGCATACACAATTCAGAGTTAATTTATGAACCATACTATATACATGTATATATATACATATGCATGTATGCATAACTGGATCCACACCCAATATTGGGAGGTGCATGCCCTTGAATGGAAATGTTGTCGTAGCCTTGTTAGCATTATTGGCTGCTTCTTACTCCTACTATCTGCATATGCCGTCCTGCATTGCAACATCAAATACATCATATGCCCCAAGACCCGGTAGCTATAATATACGAAGTTGTATTTCCATGTGAAGACATGCATTAATAATTACATGCAATGGAGCAAAACAACAGGTATCTGGTGGTTACACCCGTGACGTTCCGACATCATGTGGTATTCAGCGATTGTTCCACTGTTAAGGACTGTTCACACCTAACGTAATCTCGACACACTGTCGGAATTGACGCAAAGCTAGCGGTGCGGACGGTTAACATGGGGCCCAACGAGTCTGCCGATTCTGCCATTGCGCCGGTCTTGCGTCAGCTGTCTGCCAAGTCCTACAAAATGTTGGTGATTTCCAAGCGGACAAAGTTGTGTTTTCTCAACTTTTTTTCCACTCGGCGCACCAGCGGCCTTGGCGCAAGGTCGATAGGCTCCTCTGGATAAACTGCGGTCGCCATATTTGCTTATCTTCGGCAGATTGGGCCCACATCGGCTGCGGTTTTTTAGCTTGTAAGTTGCAACATGTCTCAACATGTGCGTCGGGATAACGCCTAGTCCGTCATTGTGCTGGCTTTTTTTTTGCGTCGATATTACGCCAGGGGTGAACAGTCCTTTACTAGTACCGTCTGAATCACCTGTAGCCTTGCACCATTAGCAACACTTAGAGCCATGGTGGTTAACGTGTAGCTCCGCTTCAATATTGTTAGCTAGACTTTCTGAGAACTTTTGCCAAGTCACTTGGACCAAACACTCACAAAGAGGCTCAACTTCCAGAGCCCGATTGCTGCACGTTTTATGGCATTGTATGTCTTCATTTCTTGGACGCATGGGCGCAGCCACGCCCACACCCCCTGGCCCCTTTTGCACCCAAAAACACACTAGATCAAGCGATAAATTTTCAGATTTTCACCAAGCCTTAAATTTTCGGCGCGCTTAGCGCCCCCAAGGATATCTATATTTAAACACATTTGTTTTCATCGGCATCACTCCTTAAAAAAATACTGACGCGCCACTGTCTGGATACCAGCTCCTAAACACACAGTTTTCTGTAGCTTGTGTTCGTTCCTCGTGGTGCGCACTTCCATCATGTGTCTTCCGTGGGCTTTCTTCCCTGGTTTGTGCCTGAAGACAAAAAGGCCAGTCTGCAGACTGAGTTACTTCCCACCTTCGTCGCTGGACTATTCATTGTCCTGCACTGTACACAGCCAACGACTGTATGTGATGTAGCCAATGGCGAATACAGGGGGGGGCTGGGGGCATGTGACCCCAATGGAAAGTGGACACTCCTCTGGTTTGGAAAAGACGACGTCCCTCCGAGAAGGCCTGATTGCAGCCCCTCGCATTTTTAAGCCAAAGGCGCACCTCGGAAGGAAAAGTGGTGCCTCTCCCCACATGTACCTCCCCCATATGAATTCCTGTTTCCGTCTCAGGTGTAGCCGGTTTGCATCATGCTGCTGGGTCCATGGGGATAATATATGTAATCGCTAACTTGACGTACTTCCCAACATTCCGCCAAGTACCCAACCCCATTTTGCCACTTTGCAACCCAGCCTCGCTCATTGCGCGAGCACATTAATAGCCCAATATTTTGTGGTTGGATGCGTCTGCAGCGATGCAGCGCAATGTAGTATAGCACAATGCAATGCAACAGTGATGTCGGTGGTCAGACTGCTTGCGAAAGCTTAGTCACTTTGATCTATGAGGAAACCGAGTATTCCGGGTTGTATGCATTTTGGGTATTATTCAGGCAACAAGCATCAGGAATGCAGCCATTGAATCTGGATGCAATGAAATAGAGATAAACGGACAATGATAAGCTAAAAACAAAAGCAGTCCAGCAAAAACAACTCAGGTAAATATTAGCTGACACGAAAGAGGTATGCTGACACTGTTTCTTGTCACTTGCTTGCTTCACTGCATTAGCAATGGGGCACATCGACTACAAGCTGTCACATGATGTCTGTGCGGATGAATCAACTAACGTGGCTACCGAGAACAAGTGTACCCAGTGCAGCAACTGGGATTTTGTTAGAGGCCCGACAAAAAAATGCGAAGAAACGGAAAACGCTTTCGGCGCGCTTTATGTCCCGAAGATTATCGGTTTCCCGTGGTGAGGATCTAACAATTCCTCGTTTTATCAGTGTATTTTGGTTGCTAAGAGGAATAGGCCCCCTGGGCCCCCTTGGGTGCGCCTACCACGGCAACCTAATGTTCTAGGGTATACTTTACAAAGTTATCGGAATTCAAACCAGCAAATGTGCGACTGCGAATTTTACTTGTTTACACAACTAGAAGAATTACTTTTGATGAGAGTCTGAGAGATAACGCTTGGGCGCTATGCTATGTTCAGTCGTTGCACGTAGTGTTATGCCATCCCTCCCCTCCACTGGCCAGTCTAAGCGTCGGATTAAGGAGAAACTTGAAGGCGATGACATTTAATTGTTTTCTAGACAATCTGACAATTGTAAAATATACTCGTTGCTGAATACATATTAACGGCTTGCATTAAACGGTGAGGACGGTTGACCAGACGTTATCAACTATTGAATTAGTGCCACCGTGCGGGTACCTAATCATTTTGTTGGTTCCTAAGCAAATCCAGTATTGGAACTTCGCGATTTCAGAATAGCTGTACAGTTAACTCTCATGGTCATGAATGCAACGCATCATTGGATAAAAGCTTACACATAGCACCATTCTTGGAACTGGATCAGTAATTTCTAATGTTGACATTCCCAATTGGGAAGGTGGTAAGCGCACATATTCGACTTACCAAGAGAAACTGACTTACTGGCATCAAAATCATGTCACAAACACAACATTAACAGAATTCCATGTACGACTGACTGGTTCCATAACTTGTCATGCATTTGATCATGCATAAGTCATACTGACATCGTAATACATATTATTTACTTCATTATTAAAATGTTATATAGGAAACATCATGCAAAGCAACACGAAAATATTCCACTTGAGACTTAGTGCTGGTTCCAGAAGGCTTACATCTCCGCCGAGCGAGCTAAAACAACAATGGTAGCACGATCAAATGAAGAAATCCAAATATGGCGGAATGGCCTGGTGAATTATCGGGTCGATGAGCCAGACCGGCGTCGAATGCTGGCGGCGAGCATGGCGTCCGGCAGAGGAATTGTACCGGTGTCAGCGCCCTGGCGCCCGCAAACGAGGAAGCCGTGCAGCAGCAGATTAATATTCATCCCGTCCCGATACTCCGAACGTATGATCATGGCCGGCCGGCGGCGGTGCCCCTAAGCGTCAGCAGGCTGTCGCCGGCCGCACCCAACCCGATACGGCACCCCTCGCGCCGCGACCCCTGACCCCGGTATGCTAATGAAAGCCGCTCGCGGCGGCGTCATTATCGACGCCGGCCGGCGGCGCGGCTCCGCCCCCCGCGATCCGACCGCGCGTCACGATCCACGGCACCGAAGTCGCGGCCGGCGGCGGCGGCCGCGGACGCGGACGGCGCGCTGCGCGGCGGCCAGGTGCGCGCTGCGTGACCAAAACCGCAGCCTCGGGGTTTCGGCCGCGTTAGGACCCGCCGGCCGTGCCGAGTCCGCGAGACTCCACCCCTCCCCCCTCCGGCAGTCATGACACCAGGGCGTCTTTGTCAGGTCTCAGGAGGCGGCTTTTCCAGACCTCAGAGAGCGGTTATATCCGACATCAGGGGGCGATGTTGTCAGAACTCAGAGGGCGGCTTCGTCAGACCGCAGATGGTTGCTGGGAGCGGACGGGGTCGGCGTGTGCGCCGGCCATATCAGCTGTTTTAGCGCGGGTTGATAGCTTTCGTCTTTGGACGTCTATTCCGGGGTTGGTTATTTGGGCTTAAGGGCGCATCTATTGCGTTGGTCATACAGTGGACGTCTGTCTACCGCTCGGAGTATTCGGCATTATCCTGCAAAGACACAGCTACTCTATTGCAGATAAGTGATTCGCTGGTGTTCCCGCGATTTCTCGCGAGTGCGTTTGTTACATCGTCATGTCAGAATATTCGCAAATAACTGTTATCCATCTGTTTTTGGTCGGACATTCCGAGCGTTAACACTCTTCGGCGTCGTTTCATGCATACTGCTGGTTCTTGGTGTCAGCGAGTTTATCAATGTATTATTGAAGGTGATATAACCAGACAACTATGGGTAGTGCAAGGTACCATCATTGTCTTCGAACGTGAGATGACAAGAAGCAGCGAAACGCAAGGAAGAACAATTAGCAACATTACATGACATCAGTGTTCATTTAGTCATTCCATGGAGCATTGTTATCGTGCTACGAGCCTACACAAATCGTCTCGGTTAGATCGAGTTGGGTCGGGTCGTTCACGTACACTTCTTGATATATGTAAAGGATTAAAATATCTCGAGTTGCACCTTCGTTTATGAAGACAGACAAAAATGATTGCGCTGAGCATTGATCACATCAATTAATTCGACTATTCAAACAGTCCATTAGATAAATACTTGTTCAGTGCTTTCGCGAGTGATTTTTGCACTCCTTTCATGAATTTTGACAGATATTTTTGCTTTGGCTGAGCTGGTCTAGTCCATCGACATCTTTTCATTGTGCACACAGCAACGTAACGTTACGCGATTGTAATATAAACTACCATTTGCTTAAATATAGTAGGACGGAATAACTAGGTCATGAATTGTAGACCACAGCAAGTCGCACATGCAATGCTTCTCTTCAAATAATTCCTCCACAAAATAGTCGTGCCCCTTCGCTTTGAGAATTACTCAACGAGGGCTCCTCAGCGCATCTTCCTTCATAGGAAGGCCTCAACTGCAGTCAACAATACGACCGCTTCTCGTCAGCTTTCACAATCGAGTTTGCCCCTTATTTGGACGAGTGAATGACTTCATAAAATTAATGCGCTAACTATGAGACTCCGCGGCATGGGAAAACCCACAAATGTTCGCAAGTGAAATCGAGGGCACATTGAAGGAACCATATCGACCGTTGAGGAAGCAATAACCTATGCAAAAGTATTCATAACAATTTTGCTGATGATTAATGACCAGGGGAGGAGGGATTCGCTCCCCAGCTCATGCAGAAGGTTTCACCGTTTTCGTGAACGCTTGTCTTATTTCCCTCGACAGTGTATCGGATAAGATTTGTACGCCTGAACCGGCACTGCGCAGGTCCCGGCCCTGAACATACATGTTATCTGTGGATTTTCCCGTGTCTGACTACACTTGTAGCCATGCTGTAAATCCACGCTTACACAGCGCCGACGTCCTAGAAGAAGAAAAAACATTCAGGATTATACATAAAACATTAAGACATAAATAATTCAGGCTTAAGAAAACCCACAATGATCTAGCTTGGTTAAGCTTAAAATCTGAAGATACTCTAAATAGAGAATAAAGAGGCTGAAACCCACCTTATTATTGATGTTTTATTATGAGCTCTAGAGAAACGATCCACCCAATGTATTCCCATGACAAATCTCATAAGCATCAGATATAGGAATGTTGGTACTGAATGCTCTGCCAGATACATATGTTACTAGCATAATTCCCAATTTATAAGCATGATCTAAGACATCTAAGATTCAAGGCCCAACAAAAACCAACGGGTACAAGCTAAATTAACCCGAACAGCTAACAGTGAACATTTACAAACACCAATATCACTCAATTGACCCCAATGTCCATCCCTTCCTACAAAATGTAAAGCCTAAGATCATAATTTTTAGACATAGATAAAATACTCTGATGGGACTGATGGGAAATGTGTGCATCGAATTGATGGAATTTGCGGATTGAAGCACCGGCGTAGCCAATGGTTGGTCCAAAGGTAGGAGGTAACATCTGGAGAGGACTCCCTACCTGCTTAAGATCTCCCCACTTTCCGGAATATCCTCGGAGTTCTGTTATATACATATATATATACATATATATACATATATATGACAGAATTTCGAGGATATTCCGGAAAATGGGGAGAGCCTTAGTAGGTAGGAAGTCCTCTCCAGATGTTTCACCCCTTCCCCTACCCTAGGGCCAATCCTTGGCTACGTTGATGCTTCAATCCACAATTTCCATCACTTCGATGCATGCATTTCCCATAAGTACCATGCTGCTTCAACAGAGAAATTGGGCGCTTGTGTCAAGGGTGGTTAGGTAGCTTTTCTTGGGGATTACATGAGATGATAGGCTCTTGAGATAGACCTGAGACTCCACCTTTCTCGCTAAATTAAGAAATAATTGATTCATTAGCGAAACTTTTTGCTTTTTGCTGGACATTCATACCAGAAGTCTTAGCTATGATTATTGCAAATGCGTTTTCGACTGGCAGGAGAGGGATGGAATGAACCCCAACAATTTCGCACAACAGCAAGTATTAGTGGGCGTTATCAAATAATTTGAAGTCGTGCTGAACCATTGCATTGGTTTCAGGGTCCATTTGAATACGATGATGTGGTATGCATGCATTTCAAGATTGTGAGGAAACTTTTGGGGATATGCCATTATAGCGCACTCATCACCAATATATGAACACATTTTCTCCCCAGTTTTGCTACGAGCAAAGACAAAGCCAGAGTTAGTAAGATTCACCTCTGTACATTTACGAAACAATGCACATCCATGACGTTCCGCGACCCAGCCAAACCCAATCCAACCAGGCCCAACCTGACCGGTATGCTGTTAGCTTTAGAACCCTTTTCACATTTCAACCTTTTAACTAGGCACTGCCTTCTTTATCCATAATTATGCATCCTTTTCATTTCCATTTTGATAGCGTTCACCCCAGTATTCCCTCTGAAGACTAAACGCATCCCTTAGTCACAGACACGGTTTTGTTGGAAACCTGCTCCGCCGAGTCAGCTAGTAACTGTATAGGTGGCGCTGAGTGGTATACTGGTGTTGGTATAGGTGGCGCCAGCTGGCTCACCGCGTCACACCTAGTCGCAGCGATAACGCCACCACCATTGTCTGCGGGCAGCACAAGCCTCAATCTTGCGCCAACAGTACGGAAGCCCTAAAGCTCGCCTCTTGCTATCACTCGTTCGGCTATCCTAATGGTATCTCATACGGGTTATCATGGAAGCAGCGACGTACGGCGAATATAAAAGAAAATCATGGAAAATGTGAGAAAGGAAGGTCCCGTCAAGTGCCAACTGGACAGTTGCTTTGTAGTTTCCGACGAAGGATATGAAGTACATCGCCCCGACATGAATGCGTCCAAATGAAATCTGAATTAATCCTCGCCAGTGTAGGACATTTTGCGATCTTCGCCGTTGACAGAGGTTTGCTAAGCCCGACGCTTCCGAACAAAGCAAGCCGGCGAAGCTAAACGAATGCTATTTTATTATTTGTGACGAGATTGATCGATTGATGATGTATTCGTCACCAGGTATGATGGTTAAATTTCCCGCACAGTTCAGTTGTGTGATTTTGGCAACTATCGTGCAAATTCATTTGCTTTAAAAATACACTCACACCGACTTAAAGTGTGCTCTTCGTGCTTTACATTCGACCAAATTACCAGTCATCAGGGATGCGGAGCCGGGAAAATCTTGGACGGCTCCGGCTCCGACTCCAGCTCCGGGGAAGTATCCCGGTTCCGGCTCCGGCTCCGGCTCCGAATAAAATGTCCCAGCGGGTCCGGCTCCGGCTCCGGCTCCATACATCCCAAACGTGATCGATCCATTAAGTAAGAGCTAGGGGATGTTTTTAAAAAAAAAGTTAGCCGCGACCACTCAGAGCCGCAAAGTTCAGAGAATTATAAGCAACTTCCCCCTATAACCCCTGTATCTATCTTTAAATAAACACCCGCCCCCGCCCAAATCACTTTTCGGTGTTCCGTCTCGGGGTGGGGTGGCTTCAACCGCCCCCTCAGGTTTTTCGCGGATAGTGGACGAACGGCGCGGGCGCGCGGCAGCGCGTCCGAATTTGGCATGCCTTTTCCCACATAATTTTGGCATGAAGTTTCAAAATGTTTAGGGTCACCTAGGGTCAACGAGTTAGTCAAGGTCAAGTAAGGTCACCTCGAACAAAAAGTTCAACCAGTCGTCACGCTTTAACGGATACAGATATTTTAATGAAACTTTCAGCGTTTACCTATCTTTAGGGATGGAACAAAACGTATGAGTGGAATTTTTGCTTTGTTTTTGACTAGATACAAATTTTGCGTATTTGCCAAATTGCAGTTCAAATAGAGGATTCTTCCTAAAGTAAACATTTTTATTCTGGAAAGTTGACTTCCAACAACGTTTCTCGGACTGCTCTACCCATTGGAAAAGGAAAATGCAAAAAGAAAACTTGAAAGCTCAAAATTTGAAATTTAAAAAAAGTTTATTTTGTGGTGGTCCAAAAAATTACAGCCCTGGTCGATTTCGCTGTCCTTTTCTCATTCGAAATATTTTTTTTCTTCTTCATATATCCCCAAAATTAATTCCCCAGAGCCAAAAACATAATGTAAGTTGTGAAAAGTCGTGAAAATCTGGCCCCCCTGGTGACGTCACTTCTGGGGGGAAATTGTTTTGGGGCTGGCCCCGGACCCTACTCGTCGAGCGCTTTCCGATGACACCACATTCGTTTTCGTGAGATGCTTAGTTTGGATTTTAGGGGGTACTAACCGCCCCTCCCCCCGAGACGGGGTGTGAGGATCTGACCGGAAAGACGGCGCATTGTTTCCATCATCAAAAACCTGTTGATGATGGAAACAATGAACGTAGCTACACTAAACATGGAACTATTGCATTGACTACTGATGCTAGAATATGGTTATCGGTTATTCTACCATTATTTGATGATATTTTACATGCTACTCGTATTTAAACATTTTGGCTTCTAAAAATGCGTTTTCATGCCATACCATACCATACTAAGTATAATGCGTTCATTTCACGTTTGCTCATTTTGTTAAATTTACACCTTTTTTGGAGTTGGAGCCGCCCTGCTTTTGACGGCTCCGGCATCGACTCCGACTCCGAGTAAAATGTCCCGGTGGCTCCGGCTCCGGCTCCGGCTCCGGCTCGGGCTCCGGCTCCACATCCCTGCCAGTCATCATTGAATCCGTAGTTTCATTGCAGAAAGGTCCTACATGTCATTCCCAAAAGCATCATTTACAACTGAAGTCAGGCTAAATTTGCAATATGTTCAGGTTGCGCTACATTAATTACGTTAGGTTAAAATACTACAGTGCAGCAGTTAATCCGTGCTAAAAAGATCCTCATAGGTCCATCTAGTGGCCGCAACGCCGAATAAGCTCAAGACGGTCAATGGCGGGTGCCGTTCGCCAAAGGATGTGGTCAGAGTGTTCGTCTAGCTGCCAAATCCTCCATAATCCTTGTCAGTGTAGATGCAACACTTCTTTGAAGGTGTTACATTTGCGAGGCAACATGTCCCCGAGGACATCTTACGAGCCGCTATCAGATTAGGCTTAATTTTCGTGTCGAAATTGACTAGTCTTCTGCAATGTCTAGGTTTTTATAGGAACTTAATGCCAAGTTGCAGAAGCATGGCGTCATAAGAAGGAATAACTGTGAATTCTGCCGAAATTACGGGATTCCACAGATTGCTATAAAATGATCCGAAGTGTATCATTTTGTATTGGTATTCCTGACTCAATATCCCTAGGAACGGTGCGGGTTCCTCCCAGGTTTGGTAGCCCGCATCTGAGCTGCGGGCTCAAATTTAAATTTCCTTTTTCCCCTTAATTTTACATGCGGATTTAAATTTTTTATGTTAGGTCATCTAGGGCAGCGAGTTAGAAAGGCGAGGTCACTCCAAAACCTAACCAGTCGTCACTTTTTTTTTTTTTTTTTTTTTTTTTTTTTTTTTTTTTTTTTTTTTAATTTTTTAAATTTTTTTTTTTTTTTTTTTTTTTTTTTTTTTTTTTTTTTTTTTTTTTTTTTTTTTTTTTTTTTTTTTTTAAAATTTTTTTTTTTTTTTATTTTTTTTTTTTTTTTTTTAGTTTTTTTTTTTTTAATTTTTTTTTTTTTTTTTTTTTTATTTTAAAAAAAAAAAAATAAAAATAATAATAAAAAAGGGGGGGGGGGTGTTGTTGTTTTTTTTTTTTTTTTTTTTTTTTTTTTTTAATTTTTTTTTTTTTTTTATTTAAAAAAAAAAAAAAAAAAAAAAAAAAAAAAAAAAAAAATAATAAAGTTGTTAAGGTTTGGTGTTTTGTTTATTTTGTTTTTATTTTTTTGGTTTGAGAGGGGGGACCCCCCCCCCCGCTTTTTTTTTTTTTTTTTTTTTTTTGTTTTTGTTTTTTTTTTAGTTTTTTTTTTGGGTTTTTTACAACCCTTCAGAGGGGGGGGGGGGGGGGGGTGGGGGGAAAGGGGGGAAAGAGTTTAAAAAGTTTATTTTTGTTTTTTTTGGTTTGTGGGGGGGGGGGGGGGGTATAAATTTTTTTTTTTTTTTTTTGTTTTTTTTTTTGTGTTTATTTGGTTTTTTGTTTATTTTTTTATTATTTTTTTTTTTTTTTTTAGAGAGGATTTATAATATCCATCTATAAAATTTTATTTTTCTTCTCTTTATTAAAAAAAAAAAAACCAAAACGGGGGGGGGGGGGGGAAGGGGGGGGGAGGCCGGGGGGGGTTTCCCCCCTTTTTGGGGGAAAGGTTCATCGGAGCTGCGGGCCCGGCCCGACCAGACTGGACCTTGATGCCTTTGAAACCATGACAACTTGTTGTATTTTATTGCTACATTTTTCGTTCTAATGTTTTCACTCGGTCCTATGTGGCACCCTACTTTTGATTTTCTACTTTCATCCAAATGTTATTTGTCACTTATTCTCAATTTTTGTTCCAAGAAAGGAGTCCACGACAGTATTTCCGCGCACGAATCACAATAGAAAGTGATTCACGTGCAATGCAGCATTTCAGGTACTAATTTTCTGACCAACTTTCATTCGAGCATTTCTACTGAAGCGCCCTCACCCTTTGCCCAAATCCAAGGATTTCCAGCTGCATTCTCGCACGCGGGCGGCTAACCACCGGTCCCGCACCTCAGCCCGCACTCGCCCGTCGTCCCGGCTGGGAAAAAAAGTTACACACTCCTAGTTTCATCCCCGGGGTTCCGAACTCAGGCCCTGAGGGACGACTCTTTTTTCCTGCTTCTAGCAATGCAACTCGGTGAATATACTCCATGAATAAACACCTTAAGCAAGCGGAAACTATCGCCATCCATGACCTTCAGTGCGAATGCGAAGTGCAACTGAGCCTACTCCTGTGTATATACCACAAGGATTCATCGGAGCGGCCCGACCTGGCCCGAACTTTACACTTTTGAAACCTGAATAACTTCTTTTTTATGCAGAGTTTCAAGAGGCAGCGTCGCCAAGGACGCCGGGATACTAAGTCCCTGTAACAAGTCGCCACGGAGGACGCCGGAGAACACATGCAACAGCTTCGTGAAACTTAATGTTGCACCTACGGCGCTTCTTGGAAAAGAGTCAATGTATAACACCTCTCGTCACCTTCCCCCCTTACCCACCCCATCTATTTGAAATACATAACGCCACCAATGCTTAAGACATACTTTTTTTCCAAGAAGTCCTGAAGCTTGAACTGCTGCAAGAGCGGCTGCCACTTCTGATCTACCACGGTCCCCAGCTAGCATATTAGAGGAAGTTCCTGTAAAGTGTCACCCCTGTGGATGAACTGCTAACATTTGTTCGTTTTTCTTTGAAGTCCATCAGTGACCCCTGACGGAACTTGTGCGAGTCCATCGCCGTTAAGGTCTGATATTTATAACCTTCATACTTCTGCTCCAGGTAAGAATGTCTTCTTTGGTCTTGGATGTCCTTAAACTATTCAAATCTGATGTTTGGCTTCCTCATGACCGGGGCGAATACAGAGGCACATGATGCATGCAGGTCCCCCCCATGTAAATGTGGTGCTTCTTAAAAGAAGAAAAGATGCTGCCCACTCCCCTCCCTCAGAGGGGCTTAAAAGTAACCCAACCCTCCTTCACTCAACCGTGCTCAGGACATGTGTGAGCCGAATGGGCTCCTCCAGGGCTCCCAGGATTACCTCCACCCCTACCACACCCCATCACCCATCCCTGAGGAAATGGTGTCCCTACAAACCAATGCCCCCATGACAACGTCTGGATACGCCCTTCCCTAAGGACTTTTGAAGTGTGCTTCCTGCATGGAAAGTCACCCATTTTTGATTATGGGATGCACAGCTCCCGTGGCAACACATTTTGTCTAAATGGAAACTCTATCTTGAGTACAAACCTATCCGCTGTAGTGTTTCCGCTATAATTGTATGTTTCTGTGGGTGTTTTGCTTTAACATCCGCTGGCAGCCGAATGTTTGTTGGGCCAGAATTTCCTCTGACAAAGCATTTTTTCTTTCGATTAAAATCCGATGATTGCTCGCGTCGCGAAACCGTCACGGTGTCCCTGATGAAAATGTGCATTAACCTGCGAGAACTGGTTACCCATAGTTCACTATAGCCTCCTGCCTCTTGTGCACTCGAGTTACATTACGAGTTGGCTCTTACTTGCACGGTGTTGTAATTTTTGTATGTCGCGATAGCGCTTGCTGGACGAAGCAACTGCTTTTTGTAGGTAAGCAACCACCAGGCTAGACCACCGTTCCAAACCCTCAAGGAAAGAAGTACTCATGTATTACTCATCATGTACGATTGTATTTGCGTACATCTAAAGCACCTCGGCTTAATCAGTTAAACAGTGGTAAAGTTCTACAGAATGCACCGACACTGTATATCTTGTTAAACTTTATGCGATGAAGTGAAAAGCTCCGGGCTATTTTTGTATAGCATCATTTGATTTTGCGGTTGGAAATTGCAGCTGAATTTAATATTTTTCCTGTCTTAATCTTGTCTTGTAGTTATGTTATCGGAACATATGTGTGTGATTCGGTAAGAATTTGGTTAATTCCTTTTGTGTTTTCTAACTCTTCCAAACAGCTACTGATCCGTTAAGAAGCAGAATGGAAGATTCCAGCCATCACATAATTGGTCGGTATGCGTTGTATCGCAAAGTGTGTGCAAGTTTTGTAGCAGCTGGCATGTGTTCGCAGACTTTATTTCGTTTCAACCGACCTCTGGCGATTCTATTCCCGTTCAAGAAATAAAACATCACACCGTCCGATGCGTAGTCAATTATGCGAAAAATGCAGACTTCCTAAATCTGTTACTTCGAATTTGTGTCCATCAATTCCAACGACTTCCGAATGGCCATAAAATACTCCCGAATGTAATGATAAGAAAATACATATTCACTAAATCATTGAAATATATCTCAATCCCCCCAAAAAGATGACGGTATGCATAATCGTTATATGCCATACCATTGGTTAACATGACCTCCCAGCATGCTATGAAACAGGTCTGTCTAGGCCCAATGCGCCCTCATGTAGTATCCATCCCCGGCGTGTGACATATGAACTGTCCGCTAAGCTTTAGATTGTGATATCTTGCAAACGTAATAGAACCGGGCCTTCTGGATCGGCCAATCGAGCTAAAAACTCCATGACGTGCAACAGTACATGACCAGATTCTCATTTTTGGAAAGCTGTATGTTTTCAGCTTCATGTTTTCACACCAAGAAACAGAGATCACGGACTCAGCAGACAGCATTTATTTCCAACCTTCCCACCACTCCTGGGATCTCCGGCAGTGCACTGAACTGCACATTGTATACTGATGAATGCACGGAACACTCGGGAGGGACGGGGCAAGGGCAGGAGAAAGCTACTCTGTAGACGTCTCTGGGTTCAGCAACAGAGATGGGATAATATCGACTACTTTAGCAGTTCTTTGCTAACGCCACTGTCATAGAACGTCTTTTATGCAAGGAATTCGAAAACTGTTTGCTGGGCGCGAGATAGGCTGTGTTATACAAGCCAGGGTTTTATGTTGTTAACTGTAAAGAACATGCCTAGGAAATCTATCGTCCCTCTTCTCCCAAAACAACTTTCGACTTCCCAATCATAGACAGGCCTACGAAAAGGAAAAGATGAGACATTCACCCCCATCCCCAGGTTGTGAGGGCCAATAAAGCGTCATATTATGAAGGTGGCAGGCCGATATCATGTGTATGGCGCAGGAATGATTTTGTCTAACCCCGTATTGGTAGGGATTTGTCACCTCTTCCCTGCTGAGTGTTTGTTTTTGTTGTTGTTTCGACACTCATGTTCCCAAGCACCGAGTGTTGTACATGCACTGCGAGTCACCTGATGATCCCCGAAAGTGCGCCCGGGCGAATCAGTTTCTGTGAATGTGGTGTATTTCATTGGCTTCGCGTACTTTGCCGTATACGCATGCCAATTGTGGGCACACTCAAGTCTACGTAAGCACGAAAGCACACATGCGCAAGTGTACGTGAGCGCAAATGTATGCAGGCAAAAGATGCGTATATGAATATAGGTCAGCGCAAATGTACGTGAATATGCGGAAATGTACATACACAGATGCAAGGAAACTTACCCATGTTTGCATGCACAACCGTACTTCTGAGTAGCTGCACGTAAGCAACCGTACGTTAGAGCACAAGCGTGCTCAGAATATTGTTAAAATGTAGTTGTATTAAGAAGACCAGAGGTGTCTGTGCATTTATCACATTTACTAAAGTGGGGCTCGTTTAGGCCTGAATCTATGGGGTGGATCCCCCCATCCATCCCCTCCATCTCGAAATCTATTGGACACATATCGAAACTGGACAGCTCAGGTTCGTCTAATATACACTATAAGAATGTCGAAATGTCAACCTTTCCAGTGGAGAGTTCAGGAGGTAAAACGATTGGTGGATTGATCAAGGCTATTTGGGCTTGCGTTTAAATTTTACGTCGACAAAATTGTCATAGCTCGGAACAAATGATTTTAATAGTGTAAAGCACTAGATGTCCATACATGCACATGCAAAACATCCAATGGTGCAGCCAGAAGCCTGAGGAAGGGAAGGTATCATTCGTTCCTTGCTGCTGATCTTCGCAGTCAGTGCCACAAACTTGGACGTAGCTAAGGGGGTGACTGGATCGGTCACCCCATCCTTGGGATTCTACGGGTCCATGACACGGCCCGAGGGTCATGCTAGTGGCCCATTCGCACTTCTCTACGCTATTGTCTTGGAGGAGATAGAAAGTTCAACATAACTTTTTTTGGGTGTTGTTTGGAGCCTAAGAACGCCTCCAAGTCCTTGCAAATAATAACGGGCCATTTGAGATGTCTACGATGTACACAAGTGGTGGGGAAGGAGGTATCCCTCCGCTGAAATCCCTCCCACACATCTATGGTTATCTACAGTTAGTTGTGTGAACATGAATAGGGAACAATTATTGAATCAACAACACATCCCTGACATAGAAACTATTCCTTTTATAAGCAACTGTATTCGTGATCCATGCTTCTGCAACAGTGCTTTGGCCAGTTTGCCAACAGTTGGACTTCTCATACTCGCACAAAAAAACAATGAAATCAAAACACAAATAAACCAAAATGTAAACCTAGACGAGATCATTGCTTTCGAACAAAGTCTCTTGTCGAAACCCAGCGTATTTAGATACAATCGCTTCAGTCAACATGGAAGATGGCTCATAAAATGGCCATACAACAGATATCGAACGAGAGCCATGTGGGGAGCAGCAGCATCGTGGAGGCGGCTGACAGCTTCATTGTGTACTGACATTCGGTTGTGAACACATAGCAAATATTCATCAGCAAATATACATGGCTTTGTATTATCGGGGATCGATATGGCATGTCCATCATGGCACCAACCCGGCCGGTCGGGTTCAGTGTGACCCGGCGAAGTAGCTGATGACTAGCGATTGCAATATAATCCCACAACTTGTGGTCGACCACGAGTCGCTAAAGTCACGGCACCAGCCTACTCTAAGGTTCCGTGCCGTCTGGCGCGAGCCGTTCCGTGGCGGCGGCACCTAGTTGTAGACGTGATCAGTCAATACACTGACACGCACACGACGGCGCACACGTGGCCGGCTGGACCTAGCTAGCTGCTACCGACGTGGTCAGCCAACATACTGACACGCACATGACGGCGCACACGTGGCCGGCTGGACCTAGCTGCCGACGTGGTCAGCCAACATACTGACACGCACATGACGGCACACACGTGGCCGGCTGGACCTAACAAAACTTTGGATTTCAGCCACTTCCTTTTCAATGCCATTTTCAGACACTTCAATTCATTTCAATTCCAGTGTATTTCAATTTTTCAGATTTACCATTGCTAAAAATGATATTTTGGTGACTAATGTTGCACGAAAATTAGCAAGTTTCACTACTTATCGCTAACTATGAACGTCTAGTTTTATGTCGTATGTGTTGGACCTGATTCACTATCACCATAGAGCAATGTTTTAAGTATGTTTAACGTTGCCCTCTTGTAGCAAGAAAAACATAAAGTATCGGACGATGGTTTTATGGTAGCAAAGATGAACATGCAATTTCATTTTCTATGCTATCCTGTTTTATGGGGACACATTCCCCCAGGCCGGGAAATGCGTCCCTCTGAAAAGGTTCCAGTGTACCCGCTCGCATTTTTCAGCTTGAGGCGCCTCTATTAAATAAAAAGGATCCCCTTGGAAGGAAAGGCGCCCCTTGGGGAAGAGCCGAGTGCAGCCCGCCCCGTTGAATTTTGCAGCGAAAGGCGCCACTTCAGGCGCTTTCACAGTGGCGCCGATCCAAAGAAATGGCGCCTCTCCGGACAGGTGCCCATATGATAATTCCTCGGTTCTACACCTGATTACAACATTGCTCTTTCGCGGTTATGAACTCGGCTAGTTACAAAATTGTGCGCATTCACGTGTGGCTTCTCTTGCAAATTTGACAACTACGGTTGAGTCATTAGGAGGAAAGAGGACAAACTGAAAAGAAAGTTATATGTTTTGTATGTCCGTAACAGCAATGTGGCAGCGTAAATTAAAAACCAGCGACGAGAGCACCGTCCGAACAGGTTATGACGGATTTCTTGGGGAGCCCCTAGCCATATAGGATACGAGTGACTGCTATCACAAAGGCTGGAAACAAACCTAGATCTGACCGTCCTATTCCTACTACACTCAATCATTGTAACATGCCGAACCTTCGACATCTTTGAAATTACTTCGATATCTCAACATTCTGATACCGTACGGCAAGCCACGTCAAGTGATACCCACATGATGCAAATTGAAGCCATAGCCACGAAACGCAAGGACTCTAAAAATTAACACACGCCCTGGAGGGGGGGGGCAAATCAGCCTACCCCTCCAGTTTTTCGTACATCACTCCAGATAGTTACTGGCAGATAAACACCATTGTTTGCGTACCTGCTTAGAATTGACAGGCGCGTTGCTTAAAGTATAAAAAACGGAAATCGGCCAACAAATTTCGAGTTAGGGCCCATTAAAGCCCAAAAATATCGCAGCGCCAATCCACAAAAATCGGCGCTGATGCGCTTCCCATAGATTGGCAAAAGGGAAATGTTCTTGGCAACACTAGCGACTTGTTTCATGTATATTATTATGCCATATAGTTTCAAAGTTATGTTAGGTCACCGAGGTCAAGTTAGGTTCAGTTCATGACAGGTTAATGGAACCAAACTTGGTCAACTGGAATGCTGTCATAAATGCAAATGACTGTCATGCGGTTGACGTCACTTTGTGTGTTATTCCCTACACATCCTGAAAACTACTATTTGTCATTGTGTACCTAAGCGATTCCATACTTTATTCATGTACTTCACTCCATTCTTTGCGAAGCCGATTGCGACGAGCCGCCCAACGGAGATGTCAGGGGGCGGCCCGGTTACAGTAACCGCAGCAGGTAATGACCCGATAAATTGCTGCTATATAGGTGACCTGAGGTCAAATGTCGGGTCTAGCATCCGTAGTGCATTAGTAGTAATGTCCAAAACACATTGATGCCCATTTTGGAGCGTTCAAACACAATCACAGCGATGACAAGACAAGCCACGCAAAACCAGGACATTTTGACATATTTTGACCTAGTATGTCCTTGAAGATATTGGCCAAGAAATTTCCACACAATGGAGTTCACTATCGTACCCATCTACCCTGCGAATTTCGTTTCACCAGCTTTAATAGGAGCCGAGAACTTAAGGGCGGAATCCGCCCCCCCCCCTCCAGTGCGTGTAATTTTCAGACGCTCTCCAGGGCGCATGTTAAACTAATCTTTGACCTTGGGGTTTGATCTGACATGCCCCAGATTGAAATGCTACTCCAGAGTTTCCTACGGGCTATCTCTTGATACCAAGCATAGGTAGCTTTTGGTGAAAACGAAGGAACGTTGGGCGATATAATAAATGAGTTCGACCTTTGACTTTGAAAATCAGAAGTGATTTCTGAACAGTTTGATGGAGTACGACACGACACGTCGAGTCAATCTACTGGATGAGAATTGAAGACATAGCGACGAGGCGCGAGGACGTCGAACCATTTAAGCTAACCTTCGGTCTTGTGGTTTGACATTGACATTGATCCGGTTTGAAATGTTGCTTGAGGTGCACCACGGGCTATTGCTTGGTATCAGATGCGAGTAGGTTAGGGCGAAGAAGAAAATGCGAGGCGACTAAGGAAATCGGTTTGACCTTTGACCTTAGAAATTAGTTATATTTGGTAGCATTATGATACGGCACAAGCCACGTCGAGTGACACTCACTTGGTGCAAATTGAACCCATAGCGACGAATCGCGAGGACTTGGAAAAATTAAAACTAGCCTTTGAGCTTTAGGATTGATCTTGCCACATCCTGGTTTAAAAATGTTACTCGAGGGTTCACCATGGGCTGTCGCTTGACAGTGGATCTGAGTAGGCTTTGGCGAAAACCACAAAAAAATGTGAGGCAACCGAAGAAATCAGCTTGAATTTTGATCCGTCAAGACTATTTCTAAATTTCAACTTTCTAATAATGCACAACAAGACAACACGAGTGACACAATACGAATGACATCCATTTTCTGCAAATTGAAGCAATAGCGACGAAACGCGAGGACATCGAAGAACTGAATCAAACCTTTGACCTTGACCTGTCCCGGTTTGAAATGTTACTCGAGTGTTCACCACTGATTATTGCCTGATGTCAGATTTGGATAGGTTGGAGAGAAAAAGAAGAAAATAGGCGATCGAAGGATCAGCTTGGCCTTTTCTCTTGAAAAAAATAGATTGCTTAGCTTTCTGATATTGCATAGCAAGCCACACTGAATGACCCTCATTTGATGCAAATTGAGGCGAATGCAACCGATTCTCCCGTTCGGTCAATATGTCTTCAATGTCACCATCTAATAAATCAAGCTAACATTCGACCTAGAAGTTTGACCTTGACATGTGCCGATTTGAAATGTTGCACGACGGTTCACCACAGGCTATTGCTTGATACCAGATGTGGGCATGTATGCGTGAACAAAAATTGGAGACGACCGAAGAAACCGGTTTGCGTTGAACCTTGACCATTAAAGTTGTAATGTGAGACCTATGTAGTTCTTTCCGGCGTGTTCAGTAAAGGCATTCGTGGCAATTGATTCGAACGATCATAAAACCGTCGCGGAATGCCGATGCCAATACAAATACGCCTCTGGCGAACTCGTCACTGAATACGAATACGAATACGACGTTAACTAGACGTACGTGCTTACGGCTCCCCATGACTTCCCTCAATAGTCTCCAAGATACCCAAGAACACCTAGAGTCACATTTGTTCAAGATATATCAATATATGAGCAGGGGAATGCAACCTAAGACGTATAAAGCCCTGCGATAATGCAAATTTGTTGCCTAGCAGAGCACAATTTTACACCCAAGTGAAAGCAGAAGATGGTCAAGGTTCATGTTCTTCAAGAATTGGCTGGAAGCAAAAAAACGTTTGCTGATTTATCAATCAGATATTTTGTGACTACAGATAACCTGTGAAGCTCGTTTATTGCCTAGATCGGCTTTTAGTATTGTTGTTGGTGATTCTCTGACATACATATTTTCACTTCATAAATGACTAAGTAGAATTTTGCAGAGATTCTACTCAGGTAGCTGAGGCTGGGGGGACACGACAAAATTGAGGGGGACAAATCGTCACTTCTCAGAAATTGGGGGACATGTCCCCTCTCCAGCACCCCTCAGTGGTTACACCCATGCATCACACCAATAGTTAATCCCTGATTACGAAGCAGGGGGGGGGGGGCAAGTACAAACGAAATGTCATCATAGATAAGGAATCAAATTGTGAGGCACCAAAAGTGTGTAAACACTTGCATTCGTAGCGGAGTACAATCTAAGCATACATGGGAGGAAAATACAACTTGCAATGTCTTCATAGCCATGAAAAGGTTCATAAAATGAATGACTATTATTTCAAGAAATTACCAACGTTTCGGATTTGATACTCACTTGCTGATATATGGTGATGAAGTCTGAAACACAAAACGTCGGTAATGTAGTGAAACAATGTAACTTTTGAATGTACTGTCCCAAACGATTGAGGGCGAGGGGGACATTGGTACCTTGCGGGGTGATAGTAAGTGTCAGCCCTTTCCCTAAATATGCACCACACGACTGCTAATCGACAAGAACGTAGCTTACAAACGTCTATGAAACCTAAAGTGATCTGCCCTAAACTTTACTTCAATTACTCCTAGTTCCTCAGTTGAACCCTGGTCATGTTTGCGCTGGTAGACGCACACCAGCAGATGTTACGCCACACGTTCAGCAATGAAACCAACATTGGAGGGCCCTGAGCATTAAGCCCTCAGTCGGCGCGATTTTTGGTCAGGTGCATCGATTTGTAAGCCTCAATGCAATTTGTTTTAAACCCTACTCGATATTTTGAAGGTCCCTTGTTTTTTTATATAAACTGAACCATTCCGGAACCATGTGGAAGCTTTCAGGCCACGGTGCACTTTTTCAAGATCCATCGCGATTTTTTTCTCGGGAGGATGGAGTCCAACGATTTTGTGGACTCTGATACGATTTTCATAGGCCGCGGCGCGATTGGTATGGAGCTCAGCAAGGTTTGCTTGAGCACTATCGCCGTTGTAGTGTCTGGCGATATTTTTTAGAGTTATACCCAGCGGTTTTGTTTTGAGATGAATGGCTCACTCAATCTAACTAAAAGATACCGTCCCAGTCTCCGTAACACCCAGCCCTACACCCAGCCGGTTTTATCTTTTATCACAATATTTTGCAATGTCCTTTCTGCAGCGTTTTGGGAGCAAATATGATGCCTATGATTATGTAAGCACTGATGTCAGAGGATCCAAATGGCACAGTCCAGGCGACGGCTTGCGATGTTGCCATGCAAACACATTAAATATCCGTGAAAAATAGGAGTATGGAGACCGGGTCTAGTTGATACACGGGATGGTTGATACAACAGCATTTTCTCCAAAAGCATGAAGCCGGTTGCCATGGCTACTGTTGCACATGTTGCTACTGACACCCTCTTCTCACGGAAAAGTCAAGCCCAAGTACTTTTGACCCGAGACAACAGAATGGTAAAGATGTGACACATTTTTTTTACCGAAAGTGCCTTTGCTTTGCCCTAAATTTATAATCTGTCGCCCATTTGCTAACTTTTTAAGTGTCAGCTCATTACCATGTTCTCTCAACTTTGCGACTGTGAAATGTGTTTCAATTCGTGCTTAACATACAGCCTGTTTCACCTTTTTATGGAATAGAAATGGAACAAGATAACCATACAATTACCTACTTTTATTAAGGCGTCTGCTAAAACTGTATCAAGATATCTACGGAATGAACGTTTGAGCATTCCATAAATGGCATAAACCATTGGCTTCGGTCAGTCAAGACTCACACCAGTATTGTTACCGTAAGCGTGAAATATGAACCTTTCAAAAGGAGCAAACTAGTACCATCTATATTAATAACATAGTTTACTTAACCTACATTATATCAACTTAACCTATCATCAGCAACAATTTAACCCTATTGCGGGGTAAGTTGATGAACCGATAGTTGCGCCATGATTTGCTCTCTGGTGGAAAGCCCAGAGGACGCCACGAAAACAAAATATCGTGATGATACCAGGTTTAGGCTCGGCGTAGGTGCAGCAATCTCCTCGCTACCCCTCCAAAGTGATGAGTTATATTGAGTTTCGTCAAAATTGTATCAACTAGACCAGGTTTCCCTTATCCAATGATTGCAACAATGACGTCATTAAGGATTGCTTCAACTCAGGACCATCCATTGTTATGAAGACTGTAGCGAGACAGAGGAACATGAGCTTATCACACGAAGTCACCAGATAAGCACAGTAGATGTTATGCCAAAGTACGCCCACACATCCAAAAAATCAGTTAGACTGCGGCCGCTTTGTTGTAGACATCAGGTATATTTGAAACATTTTTACCAACCGTAAAAATCAAGCATGTATTTGGAAGTTGATGGACCCCTGTCATCCCAACTTTCAAGTTTGAGAGGCAGTTTCCCATACTGGCATCACAGTATCTACAACGACGATGTCTTTCCTCATTAAACTTAAAAATACAATAAGTAGTACTGATACCATATTACATCCTAAGCGATCACTACAGCTTGAATGCGTTCATTCTTGCTATATTTGTGGTTAATAAGATGGAATTCAATGTTTAAATATACCTAATTGTTCTAGTTTTTCTGACTATGGGGGAACCATGCAAATTGTCATGCTCGAACAACTTCGAATTACGCTCTCAATACGAACTAACGTGTGCATTGCTATGCCTGTTGCCGACGATAGCACGAAATAATTGGTGATATCGCACCAGCCCCAGCATCACTTGAACTTCACCTTCCCTCGAAGCATTTTCATTGCCCACAGGGAAGTAGATTAAAATACTTTGTTTTTGTCTAACGCGACACGGATATGAGTCACGTTTCTGTTTTCACCGTAAATCTAAACTAAATCCGTTCCCATTGCTAGTCGGTTGGTCATTGGTTTTTACGACACATCGACCGTTGAGCCATGTAGCGTCGCCAATCTCTCACGCCGATTTGTCGCTGGCGAAGAGTAGCGACAGGTGAGACTCGAACCCACAACCTTTCGATTGCGAGACGAGCAACTTACCCCTAAGCTACTCGTCCCCGTGCTCCCATTGCTAAAATCCTTCTGGGTGGGGGGGGGGCAGGATTTCATCCCGCGCTGAATTCGAAGTTGCTAACGTATGACAAACGTTTTCATGGGACAACAAATGCGACGCTGCGCTGTTCCAGGTAGAAATTCGAATTACCCCCGCCCATGCAAACTGAGTAACTGATTTTATTAATTGGCTTACATGTTCTCCTAGTTGCATGCTGCATGCGAGCAGTATGATTTCAAGGTTAAAAAGCCATACATTTGACATATCGTTCAACACCTTGCACTATGCATATGTATATCGACCTTAAACCAGTCAACCACGTCGGCCATTGAATAAGCCAGACCGTCCGCTGGTGTCAGTTCCCAGCAGCCCGGTCCCAAGCCGGCGTGGGAAGACCACGCATCAACTACCCCTCCCCTCCCCCCAGACGACCGCACGATATAGTGCCTCACCCTCGCTGTATCCAGTGACATGTGCACGTTGCCAGTGGCGTCTTTAGCTTGATCTCCAAGGATACCTCCACATGACTGACAGGGAAAAGATGATACGCAAACAGCGCAACAGCATACAGATCTGAAGATACTGTACATGTTGACAAAATGATGAATAGTTCAACAACTGTGTCCGCCATTGCAGTCGTCCGATTCCCATCCTGCGTGGCTGGGCGCTCGACGTCGCAGCCCGGCTCGGCTTTCCCCAGAGGCGAACTGGCCGCGATCTGAACGGCCAGCCTACGTCTAAAGCAGAGCTAATCTAGAAACGGTTAACTAATGGCGATCTTGCAATTTCTAATGGAGCACTGAATCGGTACAAAATAAATGAGAGTACTCCATATCAGCTCACAATTACCTCTGGTATTCTCTTCCACAATCAACAAACATAGAGATGTGTCATTTGTGAAGGTATTACTGAAGAAAAAACACTAGGTGGTCATGAATATTGCGTGGGATCGAGGAGGGACGCTCTGACTTATTTATGTCTCCTGGTAGATCTAGAGAACCAGGGGATAAGCAGCCATATTTTGTGCCGTCGCAACAGACTAGATGACAGCCGTGCCCCAGCTCTGCTATTAACGAACCAATAGGTGACTGAGCCACAGCCGAGCTCAGCACCTAGTAATATGCCGCGTGAGTGTAAATGTGTGTGTGTGTGTGTGTGTGTGTGCGTGTGTGTGTGTGTGTGTGTATGTGTGTGTGTAGGTGTGTGTGGGTATGTGTGCGTGTATGTGTGTGTATATTTATGTGTATGTGCATTTGTAAGTTTGTGGCAGGAGGTGGCTTGATCACTAGAAGTCACTATGATTACTAGCTATCCGCTCTTCGGCGAGGGGTGACGTCGCGAAACACGAGTCTCTGGGACGGCTGCCGGGCGTCCAGCGCTGAAACAAACGCTTGCGAATCCTGCAAAACTATCGTGAATTTAACGTAGGCGAACACAAGGCACAAGAACAACTGAAGGCGCGGCATATACCTAACCTATATATCTATATCTAAATACAGGTCCATGTCTTCATCTACAGATATATATATATATATATATATATATATATATATATATATATAAGAGATACAGAGATCAAGAGATATAGAGATCACGAGATACAAAGATCAAGAGATGAAAAGAGTGAGGGAGAAGGGAGAGAGGGAGAGGAATATATATATATATATATATATATATATATATATATGCATATATTCTTGTCCCTCTCTCCCTTCTCTCTCACTCTTTTCATCTCTTGATCTTTGTATCTCTTGATCTCTATATCTCTTGATCCCTGTATCTCTGCATATCTGTATCTCTGCATTCATATTTGTATCTAAGCCTCTCTGCATCTCTGCATCTCTGTATCTCTCTTTCTCTCTTTCTCTCTATATCTCTATCTATCTCTCTCTCGCTCTCTCTCGTTCTCTCTCTTCCTGTATTTTCAAAGTGGTGTCCTTCGGACATGGCCGCCGTGTGACAATTTCTGGGTCTGCACCTGGCTAAAATCGAATGCAATTCTTAAAAAGTTAATTTCATACTATCCACTATTTCATTCAGTGATTCAATCTTGCTATTCGGGGCAGCCTCGTGACTAGGGACTGTCTAAAGTAGAAGAGCGGACATCTGAAGTCGAAAAAGTGGTAGGTTATAGAGGGTTCATCTCAGGTCACAGTGACGACCTAGCGGTGCCATCGGACGTAAATGAGCCGACTTCATTTGAACACGGTCACCCAGAGGTACCATCGAACGAACTATGAAACATCATGCGAACCTCAACACATCTCCGCCTTATATCACCCCGAAGCCAATAGACGGCACGCTACTAAGTATGACTAACCTTAGATGTAGCCCATAAAATACGTATTTCCATAATGTATTATGGCAGCATAGATACAATAATGAAATCTACACCTTACTACATCAACTTCAAGTGCGGGAATGCCACAAAAATTGCGTCAAAGACCCCAAACAGGTGTCGGGCCCCGGAAGGAAGTGCGTTGGAGCACGGAAAAAGATGCACCAGGAGCCCGAAGAATCGCACCGGGGCTCACAAATATCGCGCAGGAGGCTTACAAAAATAGAAGTCGACCCCAATAAATCACAAAAGGAGTCCATCGAGTCCACCTGAGCACCGGACAATTCAGAAGAGGTCACGAAAGAAAATTATCCTGAGGGCCTTTCTACTCTGAATGGTACCATCCGCTGGAAAAAAAAACTCGTTGAGCAGCCGCAGTGACATGTTAAAGAGGAAAATCTCCCTCCGTCCTAGCAAAGCGGGCTCCGAAGAACCCAAGAATCGCGCCGGGGTCCACAAAAAAGGTTCTAGGGCAAGATACATTCGCGTCGGGGCCCCCATAATTAAGGGTTTTAAATAAATACAGCGGACACCAAAAAACTTGCTTCGGGCTCTAAAATTTGCGCCGGGGAACGCTAAAATTAGTCTGGGCCTGGGTCAGATTAGCAAAACGCGACCTGTGAACTGGCGCCAACACCCCAACCCCCAAATGTCGCGCATGGGACCCGAAATTCCCGTCGGTAGTCGCTTAAGTTCTGGTCAAGGCATCAATAATTCCCTCGGGGCTCTCAAAAATTGGCGTTGATGCCCCCAAATAAGCATAGCGTGGTCCCAAAGTCGCAACGCAACCCGACAAGAATCAAGCCAGAACCATACAAAATTAAGGGAGGTTCCGAAAAATAAATGTTCCGACCAGAAAAATAACCCCTTAGTCCAAACATACTACGAGATGCCTTAACAAATCGCATACGGCACCGAAAAACATTCCGGAGCTCGACAAATCCCGGCGGGACATAAAAATACAGAAATGTCGCCGAGGGCCCGAAAAATAAGGCCTTGGCTGGGACTTTACATAATTCAGAATGAGTCACCAAAAACTGTCCAGCCCAGAAAACTGACGTCGGATTCTCCCGGAACCACGCGACTGGGCCAGAAACGTCGAGACCGGATCCAAAGAAATTATACCGGGCACCTAATATCGTGCTGAAGTCCCACAAATATGAGGAAAAAACACAGCGGGACTCAAAGAGCATAACTGGAGGACGAAAATGCCCCCAGCGCTTCAAAGCTTTCAGAGTCTGGAAAAAAGCGGCATTGCCTTAAGACATTCTGCTGCTCTAAGTATACACACCGGAGCTAAAAATCAAGACACAACGGTCCCTCAAAGCACAGAGGGGTTTGATATAGCATGGGGCCTCAAAAACAGGCCAGGTCCCTAAAAAATCGGCATGGTCCTAGAAAAGGAACGAAAAGACAGTGCACTAAATGAACACTGCGGAGTCTGCGAAAACGCACCGATGCTTACAAATTATCGTCGGTGCACAAAAATAAGTAACAAAACTTTGCTTTTGTTTAAAAAGCCGGCATCGCAAACACGTGCCAAGCCCCAAGCAAAAAAAAATCCTGGTGCCTTAAAACACATCCGAAGACAAAGAAAATCGGAAAGGTTAAAAAGAACACCTAACTGGAGTCTCAGTTCGGTACACAATCTGGAAGCGTTGTTATTTAATCAGAAATGAGGTGCGTCAAAGCTAAGCGGTAATCCGGATTTCTTAGCCACTAGAAAACGTGGAAAGGAGAGAGCTAGTCATCGAAGTGAATTCAGGATTGTCCCTTGCGGCCCTATGTCTGAACACGCTATGACTTTATGAGGTGTCGTGTGTTGTCACCTATCAGCTATTTTGCACTGCTTTGTTGGTCCTCAACATATGCGCTTTCATTCCATTCATTGCCAATCATGGCCTCCCACAAACCGGATCAAGGCATCTTCAACCAGCGATCACCCGTCTTTCCTTTTCTCATCCTCTCCAACAATAATCATGACAATTATTTCTTCATCGGCCAGCAAGTAGGCTTCGTTCTTACTAACAGCCAGTGCAAACTTGTAAGGTGAACACTGCCTTAGAAACGTCTGTGGGCCAATAAGTACTAAGTGTGGCTATATCTGGCAATCTTAATAAAATCAAACCCTTTCTCATCTTCACATTCAAGTACGCACATAGCGCAAATTGAAGAAATTTTGTTTGAACAGTAATATACTGATGGTTTCACTCGCATCAAGAAGGTAAACCTAGTATTACAAATGCATCCATTAGTCGTGAAAGGAGTTCAAAGTCCAGCGATAATTGTGAATTTGAATGTACTTATACTGTGATGGTAGTCCTTTTCAGTATCGCATCTTGTTGTTAGCCATAAGCGCGTCCTGGGGCCTGCCCCATCCCTTTAGCGGTCCCCATCTTAGTGGTAAAAGTTGTTTGTTTACAATTAAAATTATCGGGTTATCAACCCAAAAGTGCTCAACCATGGTACTTTGCGAAATTCCTTGATGCGTCCCTGCTGTTCACCCTGGCCCACTCACTTTTGGGGACGTTCCTGCGCCTGACCAGGCCATGAAAAGGCATCATTGCATTTCATGGCCTGGTCATTGCATGGCATATTGCAGACGGATAGCATGCAAATGTCTTGTCATCACCCGCCACTATGAGCATCCTGCTACCATTGCTGAAACCAGGCCTGAAGCCGATGCATCGAACAATCCTTCAAACGACACACCACAACAGAACACTATACAATACAACTACAACTAAAACGCACGTGCATCGAGCACAAGGTGTGACAGACATAAAACCAAGCATAAAACAACCTACGACGAAGCAATGTAAACAGCTGCGCTATTTATGACTCAACTGCGCCATCTAAGAATTTGAGGAAATGAGTGCCTCTAAAACGCTGCATTCGTGATGGTCGTCGCCTAATTCGGAGCCTAACTGAGAATGATAAAACAACAGCTCAATACGATTCAAAAAGCACAGACGTGATATTATAGGATTGAGAAAGTGAGTTGAAGTGAAAATATTTCCATTTTAAAATGCATGAAACCATTAAAACGGCCCAAAAGTGGTACCCCAGATGACGTCAATTGTGCCATTCGACCCGACACGCAGGAAGGCATGGGGATGACAGAGGCCTGACCACATCACAATCAGCGGAAATTCCGAGGACGGAAGTGTTCACAAGATCTACTCCCGGGACGGAATATTCAGAGGATCCACTCTTGGTCCGGTATGTTCAGAGGATCCACTTTCTGGACTGGATTGTTCAGAAGATCTACTCTCATTTTTGATGTCCAAGAAGCATAAGTTCAGCTTTCTCTCGCTAGGTAGCAGCACGGTTTGGTATTACGGCATTGAATAAGGAATGAATGTCATCAGATTGAACGCTGAAACATAGGTAACAATATTCCTCGCTAGATGGCAAGATGATACCATTGAACAAGCGCTCGTTGTGTGTCGGCGTTGTTGGCGGATCGTCACGCGCGTGCAGTGCTGACAGCATCAGAATCACTATGCATGCTCAAGGTGCTTTTGCTGTTGTTGGACCACACCTAGTGCATGCCATTAATAGTAGCATTGTGAACCGTGACCTCCCGTCATCATGAGTCGGGCATTACCTGTGGGCGTAAAACGAGCGGCACTGACTGGGAGGACTTTTTTGTGTGTGTGGGGGGGGGCGTGACGGGAATATTGGTGGCCCCAGAGCGATTGTTTGTAGTTCAAATGCGATTATCTGCAGGCACGGATACAACTTACATTTGCGCTTACGCACATTTGCGCATACGTACATTTTCCATACGTGAATCTGCGCTTACGTACAATTGCCATACGTACATCTGAGCTTAAGTGCATTTGCTTACGTACATCTGCCATACGTACACTTGTCCTAGAATCAGATATACCCCCATAGGAGAAGGCCCTATAAGAGGGGTACCCCCTCCCCTTTGAAGGAAAGGCGCTCCTCTTGGAAGACACGACTGTATCCCTGCCTCAAATATTATAGCCAGGGGCGCCACTCCATGAGGAAAATGCGCCCCTGCGGAATGCTCCCGTGTGCCCCTCAATTATTTTTTTTTCAACCGTAGGTCCCCCTGAAAGGCTAAGTGGTTCCTTTCTGGACATGTGCCTCCATAATAATTCATCGATCCACCCATTCATTGGGGATAAAATGGACTGACATTCAGCTATTATATTTTTCCTGATAAATTTATACCTTGATACAATATTTACAATTACCATTACACGATGACATTCCCTCGGCAAACATAAAATAATCCCAAAAATTACTGTACACCTCCTATATTCGCATGTAACCCTACACCCAACCCAAAAAATATGTGAATTCAATTAATCGTACCAATCTTCACCGCCATGGTTCTTCTATCATAACATGCCATGAAGTGTATTCAAAATATGTCACAAAAGTCGAACTGGGGCAGCATAAATTTGTGTTGAGGACACCAAATATCCCATCGGGGGCTATAAATAATCATAGCAGTGCTCAGTCACCGGAAACCCAACAAAATCCCGGGAGCCTCCAAAACGCAGCGAGTCCAGGAGAAAAGCTACACAGTTGCAGTGCAGAGTTACAGCGCTGGATAGAGCTGATACAGATGCGCTGGAACCTTATATTAGCGTACTAGGAGCCCAAACACACCGGGGCCAAAACGCGCCCGGGCCCTCAAACCGCACAGGAGCTGCAGACGTCATGAGAACCCAAAGAACCCCGGGGCCCGCAAAGTGACATCATCATAAAAAGTACGCCGAGACAGTAAATAAACACGCCGGGCCTTCGGAAACGCGCCGGTCCATCGGTCATCGATCATGTCTCTCTGTACCTTATCTCTAGCCCGAAACCCAGGTCAAATCTCATAATTTAAATCTCCCATTAGCCAGTCTTGATGTCCAAAGCTTCCCCGAAACCCAGTGTACTGCTGATTGGACCCGGACGACCAAGGATATTTCCCCGGTGTGATTATCAGTAAGGTGTGGGTTATCAGCGACAGCGACGGATAGACAGCTTCAGGAAGGGAAGGCTATGGGCAAAGATAACTTGTGCCTGGCATCGCGTCTCGACGTGAGAGCTCTATAGACATTAATGTATGCAAGGTCGTCTTCAAACATGTGCCTATGACTGTAACATGTGCCGAAATATAATGCATATGTCACTAAAATAGAAACCTGAACATTGTTTCAATATACGTACAAATATTTAACACATATACGTCTGTTTATGCATAGCACTCTTGAATACAATGATAAAGATCTGGTCGGAGTTATGTTGGGACGATGCTTCAGTAAAGTACCATTTCGAAAACAGGTCATAAAGTATGGTTTCTGGGCTTCCCGGTGTCCGAACTATATCGACAAGAATCTATCAGAACCTACGGTTTCAGTTTAGTCTGGTCTTCAAGTGCAGATACCATATTTCGCCATGTTGTAGTCCTGCCTGCCTTTGAAGTAGTGGAACTGTTGCACGAGCTACCTATCAATCAAGTTGAATACAGCTATCTAGAACACGAGTTGAGACGTGCTGGATGGACGACTATTCGGCGCCACACGAGAGGTCCGGTGACCGACATCAGCAGCCGAATATTACAGAGAAGTCTGGAGGTATGCATTGCAGTGCGATGACAGTAATGGCGCACACCTCGGTTGTTTTTGTCACGCTGAGAAGACACTTTACCAAAACAACTGATGAAAACACATGTACTCTTCACTTCAGAGTTCACAACATTCATCCGATGTTATGAAGCTTCATAGAAATAAATTCAAGAAGTCTGTTCGTTGGAGGATAAAGCAGGCGATGGCTTCCACATTAGGATTTCAGGATACTGGGGAGCAGCTAAATCTGATGCTCCGTCTCATAACGAGCAATATTATATCACGAGTGAACATGGAATTAGTGGAGTAGAGAATTACCACTTGTCACCACTATGATCTAGCGATTACTTGGTTCTGGAACACATCTCTTCGTGTTCTACTTGATCTGTAGCAGAGCACATCTGACATTAACTGGGAACTAAGCACAGCGCTAATGTTATCGTAGCGAGCACTAATAGCAGAATCGAAGTAGCAAGGCCATCTTGTCTTGCGTGGTGCAGTGCACATGTGTATATATTGAGCAAGGGCGTATGCTTACGATATCTTTCATCGTAACGCAGTCACACGTTCCAAAGTTTTCACCCGGGATTGCATGGTACGTGTCGCCTGCGACACGGTAACTCCGAAGCCGCATGTATTGCAGTGAAACCTCATAAGTGCAGGGCACAAGTTGTAATAATTTGATTGATGCTTTGAGTCTCTGGGGACAAAGTAGAGCTTTGCAACGCCAGGTTATAGCCCTGCATCTTTTCCTCTAATTCCAGGGTCCGGCGAAGAGTCATAGACAGTGCGGGATTTTACCCTTCTCGACATAGTGGTACTGTCAATATATGAAAGTATCGTGGGTTAGATGATACCGCCATGAAATTTTGCGCACAGCTAGGCTACGTCTCAATGATGATTTTTTGTGCTATATGGGCATCTCAGATTCGACTTTTGACACAAATGGCGGACATTTTCAAGGTGGCCGCCACCAGTTATATGGTCTTTGATATGATAGATTCAATCAATTGCAGGGATGGGAAATCTTAATTTATTTGTATCGCATATCTGACAACAGTAGTTTTGCTGACCATATACCAGTTGGAAATGGCAACGAATTGAAATCTTGAGGTAATATATAATATTATTGTAATATTAGCACATGCTTACGATTCCTAAATATGGACCACCTGGGTCAAGTTTATCAAAACACCTCAGAATTATTTGCTTCTTAATCTTATGCCATTCCCTATGTAGGTAGCGCATCTGTGCACAATAGCTGATGTGGAGACCTGCTCAATTATTCTTTAATTACAACTAAATATGCTGCAAGTCATCATAGGTGTAGGAACGTCTCAAAAAGTGGAAGGGCCAGAGTCAACAGCACGGTGGCATCCAGGAATCTCGCAAAATGCCACAATTGAGCACTTTTGGATAGATAACCCGATAATTTCAATAACGAACACACAACTTTCGCCGTTAAGGGAGATGGGGGTAGGCGACTAACAGCAGCATGTGATGCTGAAAAAGGACTATCATCACAATATAAGTACTTTCAAATTCACACTTCTTGCTGGACTTGGAACGGTTTTCACGACTGATGGATTATTTTTTTATACTAGGTTTATCTCCCTGGTGCGAGTGAAACCATTACTATTGCTGTTTAATCACAATTTCTTCAACTTCCGCTAAGTGCATGTGTGTGGGGGAGGCATAAATGGCAAGGATTAAAAGCAGAAAAGACGGGTGATCGCTGGCTGAACATTCTTTATTCGGTATCTGGCAGACAAATATCGGCAGGCTAACATAATTGAATAGTGTTCGTGTATATTTTTTTGAAATGTATATGGTTCTGAAGGCCCCGCCACTTTTTACCAGAGTCGGTATGCTTTGGAGGGCGAGGTGCATTTTTGTTCTTCAGTTGCGCTCTTAGGATCCCCCTGTGCTTATTTGGGGTTCCTCGCTCACATTTTGTGAGATCCCAAGACGATATTGGGGGCTCCAGTGCTGGAGGCCCCCTGCGACATTTCAGGTCCAGGCGCATGGTTCCGGGGGAATCCGACGCCAGTTCTCTAGGCTCGACACAATTTTTGTTGACTTTTCCTGAATTATGCAAAGTTCGAGCCACGGCCTGATTTTTTTCGGGCCACCGGCGACATATTTTGTGTGTGTGTGTGTGGGGGGGGGGGTCACATGGCGACTATTTAACCTGCGGTACGTTTTTAGGTGCCGTATGCGATGTGTTAAGGCATCTGGTGGTATGTTTGAGCTAAGGAGCGATTTTCCTGGCTCGGACATACATTTTTCTGAATCTCTTTTTGAAGGGATCCGGCTTGATCTTTGTCGGGTTTCGATGCGGTCTTGAGGCCACGCTCTGCTTAGCTGGGACCGCCGACGCAACCTTTTGGGAGCCCTAAGGGGAATTTTTGATGACCCGACCAGGATTTATATGACCAGCGACATGAATTTTTGGTCCAAAGTGCGCCAAAGCGTGATATGTTTTTGAGGGGGGATTTGGCGCTAGTTCTCAAATCGTGTTGTACTTATCTGGGTCCCAGTGTTAATTTGGCTCTCCCGGCACAAATTGTCTGGTTCGGTGCAAGCTTGTTGGCATGCGAGCGGTCACCATCGTGATTTTCAAGGACCACAGTGCGACGTTTTCTTCTCACAGCGTGGTTTTCAGCGGCCCGATCCAACTTTTTGTGCCCCCAGTGTGATTATCAGAGGTCACGACCCGACGTTCTTGGACCCAGTGTGATTTCGAGGGCCCGAACAGTCTTTTTCGGGTCCAGCGTAATTTTCGGAGCCACAGATAAACTTTTTGGCCCTCGACGAGATTCAGAGTCCCAATCACACCTTTTAAAGCCTTTGCGTAATTTCATGGGGACTGGCGTGACTTATCGGTGTCCCGGCGCGACTTCCAACAGTATTTTCGCGAGTCCGGTCCCACATTTCGTGGCTATGAACTTCATTTTTAGGGTCCCGGGACGATTTTTGAGGTCTTCAATGTGATTGTTAGGGGCCTTGGTGTGATTTTGAGAGGCTCCAGCCTCTTTTTAAGGAATCCTGCGCGACGTTTTGGCGGACCCATTGATTTGTGTGGTCCCCTTTGCGATTGTAAGGGACACCAACATGAATTTTATGGAGCGTGACGCTATTTTTCCGCACCGAGGCGCAATTGTTGGGGCCCTCTCCATGATAGGTTTATCATGGAGAGGGGGACTGCTCCAGTGCTCCCTCCCTTAGGTACGCCACTGTGCATGCCCCAATGATTGCATAGCTCAACCATGACGTCTATGGAGTACATCGCACACCATCGACATTCCTATGCCCTTTTGCTTGCTTGCACCATAAGTAGTATTAAGAAATATACACCCTGCAATTTGCCTAAATTCATCTAATTATCTTCGGGGTTCTTAAATTTCAGCCTGGACGTGTACATCAGTAGACGATGAAAAGACTCAATTGTAGTCTCCGTTGTAATTCGGTGCTTCGTACTTTTAGTCAAATGTCTTCATCGAGTAAATTTTGTGATCAGTGTCTTTGCTAAGCAGAGATTGTTACATATGCCACGATACCGCCATTTTATCGAACCATTTCTGTTCAACGACATAATTTGAATACAATGTTGAACGTGCTGTCAATGCCACTACGCAGTTACCCAGCTGAAGGGTATGTGCGAACCGCATGTGCGACGAGGGAGAGCCGCCTGCGAGGGACGAGCACTCGGGTTACCAGGCCCACTGGTAGCATTGTGGACGGGGGAAGTGGGCGGACGTGATATGCTCTCTGTATTGTGGACGAGATGGGTATGTGTCTGCTCCCTCCAAATATGCCCGATGGGCAAGGTCGTGATCTGCTTATTGCCATGAGACAACCTGAAAGTGTATGATCCGTATGTTTATGCATGATGCATCTATGGGGAGTCGGATTGCTCCACCACTGGCCATCATATTCTTGTACGCAGTTGGGACACTCCTGACGTCAAATCAACACCAGCCCATAACATATATGCACTACATTGATAATGTCCTGGGTATTTGGACACACGGATCAAAAGCACTCGACGATTACTTCAATTTTTTCAACAACTTCCGTCCCTCCATAAAACTATCCATGGAGCGCAGTGACCATTCTAGTAAACAACAAGTACCTTTCCTGAAACACTTCTGACCATCAACAAGGACGATTCTCACATGACCGAGCTATACATAAAACCGATGGCGGCGCCCATAGCCCTTCCACCTTTCTCGGCACACCCCATCCAAACAAAAAGAGCAGTTTTGTATGCACAGACATTGAGATCGAAGCGTCTCGGACCTAATGCTAATGCCTAGAATCATGGCATGCAAAAAATCGACACTTTGTTTCTGGCAAACCACCTCGCATGATCAAAAGAGCAATGTTTCAGGTAGCACACCCCATGAGAAGTGCACATACACAAACGCGACGTTCAGACCCCAAAGACAACGCAACTTTCGTCAGCCTCCCCTACATAGATGTTGAGCTCATCAAAAAATAACAACGGCAATCAAAACCTTAAAACTATCAATACGTGTGGCATTGCAGAGTGGCAAAACACTTTCAGAAACTTTGACCAAGTCTGCTCTCAACTAACACCCGTGTCCTGCTGGGAGAAAAAAGTGTCACCGTTGTCTCGCAGGACTTCAAAGCAGATGCAACACACGGAACAGCGTCTGCCCTATAACATGCCAGCTATGCCTACCATGGGACATGACGTATATAGGGTAAACAAAAAGCATTGTCAGGGACAGACTTAATGCGCACTTAGAGACGCTAAAAATACAACCGCTAATGTCCCATTTGGCGAAGACTTCACAACCACTCATGGGAGCAGCACTTTGGACTCTAAAACACTCAGCATATCTACTCTGCAAGTCTGCAAAGATATAGCAGAGCTCAAAATCACCGAACCAATGGGAATTAGGGCCAAAATACCTCCATTAAACACAATGACAGCATCCTGGACCCTCAGAAAACCCGGTTCCTTACACCACCTGAGGAAAGCACACATGCAATACAACCGCAGCCGCAGTTGACACATGCATAATACACACACGGATTATAAATTGTATGTATTTTACGAGTAGGTAGATTGTGTTACATATAAAATGAAGGCGATTCACTGTGCGGTGGCACAACATGAGGTGCATTAGGCGTGTGTTTTTGTGATTTTTTAAAGCAAAATGTTTGCTGTTAAGGAAGGCCTGTGACAGAAATGGATACAATGGGAATTTCGATCTATGTCTTTGTTTGATTATGAGCATAAGGTTATTTTACACCTTTTTATCACTGATATGAAACACTCTCATTTACTTTGTATCGATTCAGTGCTCCATTATAAATTGCAAGATCGCCATTAGTTAGCCATTTCTAGATCAGCTCTGCTTTAGACGCAGGCTGGCCGTTCAGATCGCGGCCAGCTCGCCTCCTCTGAGAAATATGAACCGGGCTGTGACGTCGGGCGCTTAGCCATGCAGGCTGGGAAACGGACGACTGCAGTGGCGGACACAGCTGTTGAACTGTTCATCATTTTGTCAACGTGTCCAGTGTCTTCAGATTTGTATGCTGCTGCGCCGTTGGTATATTATCTTTTCCCTGCTACTGTCATGTGTAAGTGTCCTTAGAGATCAAGCTGAAGACGCCACTGGCAACGTGCACATCTCACTCTGTACGGCGAGGGTGAGGCACTGTATCGTGCGGTCGTCGGGGAGGGGAGGGGTAGTTGATGCGTGGTCTTCCCACGCCGGCTTGGGGCTGGGCTGCGGGAACTGACGCCAGCGGATGGTCGGCTTATTCAATGGCCGATGTGGTTGACTGGTTTAAGGTCGATACACATATGTCTATTGGCAAGGTGCTGAACGATATGTAAAATGTATGGATTATTAAGCTTGAAATCATGATGCTCGCATGCACATGCAGCTAGTAGAACATCTAAGCCAACTCATGCAATCAGCTACCCATTTTGTATGGGCCATGATAATTCGAATTTATACCTTAAATAGCGCAGAGTAGCATTTGCCGTCCCCTGAAAACGCTTGCCAGACGTTAGTAACTTCGAATTCAGTGTGGACTGAAATCCTGTCCCCCAAGAGGGATTTTCTGGAACGGATTTCGTGTATATTCACGGTGAAAAAAACGCGACTCATTTCCGTGGCCCGTTATACGAAAAAAAACTTATCTCCGTGCCGCGTTCACTTTCTTGTGGACATTCCATAGTCAGAAAAATTAGAACAATAATTATGTATATTTATGCCTTGAAATACATCTTATTAACCACAAATAAAGCAAGAATTAGCTCATTCAAGCTGTGTTGATCGTTCAGGAAGTAATCTGATATCAGTACTACTTATTGAATTTTTAAGTTTAATGAGGTGAAATGCATCATTGGTGTAGGTACTGTGATGCCAGTATGGGAAACTGCCACTCCAACTTGAAAGTTGGGAAGGCAGGGCCCTCTCAACTTCCAAATACATGCTTGATTGTACAGTTGGGAAAAATGTTTTTAAAATACCCCGTGTCTAAAGCAAAGCGGCCGAAGTCAGGTTAATTTTTCGGATGTGTGGGCGTACTTTAGGAAAACATCTACTGTACTTATCTGGTGATGCCGCGTGATAAGCTCATGTTCTTCTCTCTCGCTACAGCCTTCTCACCTCAAGAGCAACAATTGTTACGATTGAGGTGAAGCAAACTGTAAAGACGTCATTGTTGCAATCATTGGGCAGGGGAAACCGAATCAAGTTGACACAACTTTGGCGAAACTCAACATAATTCATCACTTTAGAGACGTAGCGAGATGTCAGTTGGCAGCTGGCCCGATAAGGCCTGGGACGAGCTACCGGGCGGCCGCGTCGGTGCATTGACGGCAATTCAAACCTTCGGCCCAAATTCCGCCGTTGAACTAGGATTCATTGATCGGGTGTTGAGGTCATGGTTCACGCAACGAGCACTGCTTAGCAACAGAGCCCTGCCTCATAAAGCAACCCCAGTAAGAACTTGGATTAAATTTATATAATGGAATAAAATTTGAATAATATATCAGGGATTTAATGTTTACTTTTAGTCCATTTTAATCATGAATTTAAACGCATTTCACAGTCGGAAAGTTGAGAGAACATAGTAATGATAGCCGACACTTACAAAATTAACAAGTGGGCGACAAATTAGAAATTAAGGGTGAAGCAAAGGGATTTAAACTTTACTTTCGGTCCACAAATGTGTCGCATCGTCACCATTCCGCAGTCAGAAGTCGAAAGGACTCGGGTTTGTTTTTTGCGCGAGATGAGGGTGTCAGTAGCAATGACAACCGGCTTCATGCTTTTGGAGAGAATGGTGTTGTATCAACAATCCCGTGCATCAACTAGACCCGGTCTCCCCTACTACTGTTGTCACGTTTATTTCATGTGTTTACATGGAAACCTCGCAAGCTGCCACCTGGACTGTGCCATTTGGATCCTCTTAGGCTATGGCGTGTAGCGACTCGTAATACATTGGCTTCAGTACTTTCATAATCATAGGCATCACAATTTGTTTTAAAACGCTGCGAAAAGGACATTGCAAAACATTGCAATACAAGATGTAGGGTTGGGTGTTACGGAGACTGAGACTGTATCTTGTGGTTAGGTTAAGTGAGCCATTCACCTCAAAACAAAGCTCAGTCCACTGTAGTCGATGCGGCCCTAAGCCCCCCACCTCAAAGCAAAGACGCTGGAAATCCACCTAAAAAATATCGCCCGACCCCACAACGGCGATAGTGAGTGCTCAAACAAACCTTGCTGGGCTCCAAACAAATCGCGCCGTAGCCTAAGACAATCGTACCAGAACCCAAAAATCGTCGGGCCCATCCACCCGAAAAATCGCGATGGAAGCGGAAAAATTGCACCGTGGCCTCAAAGCTTGCACAGGGTCCCAGAATGGTTCAGTTCATATCAATAAAAAACAAGGGGACCCTTGGAATATCGAGCAGAGTTTATAAAAATATGCTTTGAGGCTGCACCGGATGCACCGGATCAAAAATCGCGCCGACTGAGGCCTCAAGGCTCGGGGCCCTCCAATGATGGTGTCATTGCTGAACGTCTGGCGTAACATCTGACGGTGTGCGTCTACCAACGCACACGACATGACCGTGTCCAATTGAGGAACTATGAGTAACTGAAGTAAAGTTTAAGGTGGATCTGTTTAGGTTTCATAGACGATTGTAAGCTACGTTCTTCGACTGTATATTCAAAAGTTATATTGTTCCACTAGATTGCCGACGCCTCGTGCTTCCGACATGATCACCGTATCCCAGCAATTGATCACGAAATCCGAAGCGTTGGAAATTTCTTGAAATATTAGTACTTCATTTTAAAAACCCTTCAATGGTTATGAAGACATTGCAAGTTATATTTTCCCCCCCTGTATGCTTAGATTGTACTCCGCTACTAATTTTTAGTGCCTATTTTTAGTGCTAATTTTCAGTGCCTCACAATTTGATTCCTAATCTATGACACTTCGTTTTGATCTGCCCACCCTCCCTCCGTCGGAATCATGGATTAAGCAGCGGTGAGCTGCTTGCAAGAGTCTGACATGTGCTGTCTAATTCGCAAATGCTGGATTGGTGTTGGATTCCGAAGTCAGCTTAATAAATGTCACTTGTCGCAGATTAGGACGCTTGAAAGCCGTCACTCGCGCTCCCTTTTCCGACTCCATTATCTGTGCCATGTCCCATGCTCTGTTCTTCTGTCGTCTCCAATCTGATTATAGTGTGCTGAAATCCACATTTCCTTCACGAGGTATATCAGTTATATTTTTCTAACCCATATTGTTCACAACCGAAGCCTACGTACGGTACATGCGTTGCATCTCGAATTATCTACGACGCGTATGACAGCGACCAAATGCCCACTGGTCGAATTCGCTGGATCGACAAGACATCGGTGTGAATGAAAGCGGAGACAATTCAGGGGTGACCACTGATCTGTATGCAGTTTTGGCTTCGAGAGGTGTTTTATTAGCCAATATCTCTCATATAGTCATGTATCCAGTTCTTAAGATAGCCATCATGTATCATGTACTCATTACTTGTCGGTAATGAATTGAAGCTAAAAATGCAGTATTTGCTAAAAATACAGTATTTCACATGTGTGCTAGATAATACCAACATTGTTGGTAAACTTGAAGAGCTTTTTTATTGTCCATATTCAGAAACACTTTCGTTTCATCTATTTGTTTCATACTTATTGTCAAGCTACATAGCATTTTCACACGTCTGGACACCTCCATAAATTGCCACTCGATGAAATGCGTAATGTTGTGTTGTAAGACAAAAGCGCCATGCCAAGATAAGAGGGGTTATTCTCGACACCGTGTGAGTTCAGAATTCGAAGCTTGCCTGGGGTCCATTTGGAAGTGGATGAACGTGAATCATTTGAACGTGGACGTGTCACCCATAGAGCCTAAGAATGATCGACATACTGCATGCCATTGCTAAACCATGCGGCCAACCACTGGTTGTCGATGCAGTACCACCCTAGCTTCTCTACGAGGCAGTGCTCAACACTGTCGAATGTTTTTGAGGTGTCTGCCGTGACTAGTTAAATCATCATGTCCTTGTCAACATTGCTAGTCGCATATACTACAGCTCATGCAAACACTGCCGCCTTCGTCGATAGGTCAGGGCGGAAGCCATATTGTTGCCGGGATATAATATGCAGACTAAGTACGTATTGCGTCAGTTTTGTACATACTGTAAGCGCACAAAGCCTCGTCACGTCCAGCAATATCGATATTGGTCGATAGTTGCACCGCTTAGCATCGTCGCCTTTATCTATCGGCACTATTGTAATGATTTTCCAGTTCACAATGCTACTATTAATAACATGCAGTAGGTCCAACAACGGCAAGTCACCTTACGCATGGTGATTAAAATGATGTCGGCACCGCCGCACAATGATATCAGTGCATGACGATCTCATCCGCCTCAGCATGGGCGATAGCTACGGCAGCGCCGCAGGGCGCTGAGAAAGCGCTCCCGCTGCAGAATCATTGCCGGCGTGACGGGAGCAAATTTGGAGCGCCACAGACGCTGCGTTTTCTCAGTCCTTCCCAGGCTGCTAGTCAATGGCGTCACCAGGGAATGGCCAGCCGCCATATTGCAGGTGGATACAATGTAAATATTGCGAGAGTATCACAGTGCATCTAACATTTTAAGCCAACCGTAAGCTCAGATACAAATAGGTCCGAACAATGTGTGCGTCCTCTCTATCCGCCACTACTCTGCATATCAGTTTCCCACGGGACGGCAGCCGATTGCCAAGCTATGAAACGCTAACAATACAGGCACACAACGAGCTCGTATTCAATAGCATCATCCTGCCATCTTCCGATAAATATTGTTACCTATGCTTCAGCGTTCAATCTGACATTCATTCGTTATTCAATGCGCTAATACCAAGACCGTGCTGCTACCTAGCGAGAGAAAGCTGAACTTATGCTTCTTGGACATCGGAATTTAGAGTAGATCTTCTGAACAATCCAGTCCAGAAAGTAGATCCTCTGAACATACCGGCCCAAGAGTAGATCTTCTGAACATTCCGGGTCAAGAGTAAGTCTTCTGAAAATTCAGTCCCGAGAGTAGATCTTGTGAACACTTCCATCCTCCGAGTAGATCCTCTGAACATTTCCAGTAGTAGATCTTCTGAACATTTCCAGCAGTAGATCTTCTGAACAACTAAGGCCTATTGGTAGATCCTCTGAACAATGCAGTCCCGAGAGTAGATCTTGTGAAAAAAAAATTATCCTAAAAGTAGATCCTGTGAACACTTTCGTCTTCGAGTAGATCTTCTGAACAAACCAGTCCCGAGAGTAGATCTTGTGAACACTTCCAGCTTTCAGTAGATCCTCTGAACATTTGCATTCGGGAGTAGATCTTCTGAACACTTGAGGCCAATTTCTAGATCCTCTGAACAACCCAGTCCCGAGAGTAGATCTTGTGAAAAACATTCTCCTGAAAGTAGATCCTGTGAACACTTTCGTCTTCGAGTAGATCCTCTGAACAACCCAGTCCCGAGAGTAGATCTTGTGAAAATAGATGTTCTGAAAGTAGATCATGTGAAAATAAATCCTCTGAAAGTAGATCTACTGAACGTAGGTTCTGAAAGTAGATCTACTTTTAGAGGTTCTGAAGTACTTTCTTCTCAAAATAGATCTTATGAGCTTCCCCCCTTTTGCCATCCAAAGAATTATACACTCCAGAAAAAAATACACTCCTTGCATTGCTGGATGAAGACATGCTGCATAACTAGCAAGACAGCTAGATGTCAGTATACAATAGTGATAACTTGGGTGGAGAGGAAGATTCAGTCATACTGTGTCCCCTACCACATAAAGTTTCCGGTATAATTGAGGATAATACACATTTGTTATTTCAGGTCATCTGTAGGCACATTCCAAGGAGTGAAGCTGAAAATGAGATGCCAGCCAGATTGGAATAATATCAGGTTGCTAGCATGCACAAGTACAACAGATGTCAACAGATGGCAAAATATGGATCACTGTAGTCTGAATATGATCTTAATGCCACTGAACATTCCATATTTCATAACATTCCATCTTCCATGTCATTCCATAACATTCCATTTGTGCATGTGTGATTTCTGGTGAAGTGCAGGTGAATTAATAAACAGCCACCAATGCTTTCATGTGTATGTTCTCCATTTGTGGAAAAAACCTGAGAACAGAGTGCAGATGTGTCCAGAAGAATGTATGGATGAACACCAAGAGCTAGAGTGGCATCCACACAACTGGTAAGCCACAATGTGTAGCACTTCCCAAAATCCCCAAAGTACTGGTGGATATGAGCCATGTTTTGCCACAGCATGAACATTTTCATGGACACTATTACTTTCCACGCATGTTTTACACACATTTTACCTCCATGAAGCATATAAAGGTATTAGGTGTGGCTAAGTTATGCTAGATTAGTTTTTTTTTGTAAGTTAGCCATTTATCAAATTCCTTTGGGGATCATTCAGGATTATAAAAAAGTTATTGAATTAAAAAGACACTCAGGCTGTTTGGTTAGAATAGGCCATTCACTTTTAATTTTTTAAAGGAAAAATTGCTTAGAAAATTTCCATTAAAAAGGCTTTCTTGCATCCAATTAGGCTGCAACTTTTTTCTTCATTTTTAACATTAAATTTCATGGTATATTTCCCAACCAAACCTGAGCCACTTTTTTGGTGTCATTTTGCTACACAACTGCACTTGCCAAAAAATTGTGTGGTCACATCATGTAAGTACCTACATTATGAACACATTCATAATCATTGCAAAAAAAAAAATCAAGAAATCAAATCACCTTAAACTCCAAATTTGTCCATTCAGAAAGTCAGAGACCAGAAATGTTAAAAGTATAATGGTATTCAATGGAGAATGGGGACAGGATGCACCTAACAATTCCCTGAACATTTCATGAATGCACAAATAATGCTTGAGTGCATGCATATCTATAATATCTGCAGTCAATGTGCACTGAAGAGGCCCAGCCCCCATTTCGAAAGAAAAACATTCACGCTTCAAAATGTGGCAAGTGAAAACAGGATTTTCCAGACAAAAGCAAAGCAATCAGTTTTGTTCATTACTACGCTTGTCTGCAAAACATGGCAGCAATTAATATTATCATGTCCTGCTCCTTGTATTATCTGAAGATATCCCGTCACACAACACAAGCTTACAGCTTTGGTTTATCCAAATCAATGACTCGAATAACCGCGAAGATATTTGATATAGGTAAGTAGGTAGGTACCTACATACCTAGTCAGGTAATAGTATCAACTCTCATACCTCGAGCCAAACACGCAGTCAATTCCATCCGGATAGCAGCGAAGAGCTTTAAAGAAAATCCCTTTAAATATAACTTTAAATAGAAAAATCACTACGCTCCGCTAACCAAATATAGGAATTCACCTTTACCAGCCCGTCCGCGTAGGAATGCTCGTTCTTGGATTCAATTAATTCACCGCTCTTTATTTCCCACTCCGGCCGGAGCTATTTAAACCATTGCCACGAAAAGCCATGGACAATGCATTTCTTCTTGCTTCCTTGGATAATGATATGTTCTGCATCAAATGGAATGGATAAAACCGTTCATATTTATATTATTAAGCAGTCAGGAGCGATATACCTAAAAGATATCGGAAGGATTTTCCCCATGAAAATTGCCTGAATGATACCAAAACGTTCCTAAAACCTGGTCACACTTTGCTTCAAAATGAAGATCCATAGAACTAGAAATTTCACCTTCTTTCGATTTCATGACTTATATTGTTTCCGAATTTCATGAACAAGCGGGAATAGTTGTATTCATGCCACTCCGACCGCGAGGTTTCCCCACTCCGGACAAATTCAGATTTACGTGTGTTGACCTAATCTTCTACACTCTTATAAGCCTCATTCTGATCCAATGATTAATTTCTTCCCATAATCCTGATTATTATTAATTGAGAAAAAAGTTTCCTGTAATTCTCTTGGCAATTTTCTCTAACTTATTTTCATTTTTTGGTATTTCATAGCAATCTTGGTGCGAAATGAGATGCTAATTTCCGCTCGTCCGTGACGATAGTCTGTTTTACAGCGGAAATTTGCCCGCCCGTCTAGTCGCTTTTCATCCTTCCAAGTCATTCCTTGCTTCAACTAAACATTCCAGACATGAACTAAAAAGTGCATCGAAATACATTTAATATTAATAAGAATTGACTTCAATATTCGTTCTCACCTTTCTCATTTGAAAGAGGAAAACTTCATGGTCAAGAGAATAAAAGATTTTGGACTGATTGTTTTAGTACAACTTTCCTTAACCATTATATATTCCGAAACCCATATCCCGAAGTAACATTTTAGACCCTCCCATTTTAGACCCAGTCGGTGCACGAACGTCCTGCTTTTAAGGTATGTTGTGAATTTGTATTAGTTGTGCGGTGTTGATATGTCTGGAGTGGCAGGCATTGATATATAAACTTGGTTGACATCGATGAAGTATACTTTTGTGATCACTTTCTCTACCATTGCTCAGGAAGCCTTATAAGTCATTCACGTATCGTGGATGACTTCAGACGACGATGTGTGGTGGACCCCATCTGGTTGTCTAGAATAGGAATGAAATGAATAGAAATAAATGAAGAGGAACAGATGGTCCCCCATCTGTTGACGCTAGAATAGGAACCTAACAAATGACTTGAAGGCATTTTATTCTTGAAGAAGAAGAATTATCGGGTTATTTTACGACGCATTCAACCGCAAGGTTGTATAGCGTCGCCAACCTATCACACCGATTGGTCGTGGGTGGACTCTGCAAATGCCGCCGGCCGCGATATTCGAGTCCCACGCTCCACCATCTAAGCTACCGAGGCCCCCGGGTTTTTATTCTTCATTCCAGGAAACATCACTGCATTTTTTAAAATGTATACACTTTGTTATTTATGAAAGGTATATACTCCGTTACTTGGTGCTTCAATATACACCCCATAATTTGTCAAGCTGGGAAATTATACATCCCATAACATAGTGCTTCTCAAGATTATACAATCCATACTTTGGAAGCCAAAAATTATACACTCCGAATCCAAGACCGAGAAGTGAAAATCCAACACTGGGCTGCGTACGATATATTATAGGCTTTTCTGGTCTTTGACTAGGTCCTCGTAGTAATGGGATACTGCTCTGTGGCTAAGTGTACTTCATCATTCAGGAACAATACTGACATCTCGTATTTTCATTTTCCGAAAGATGCTAAAAGGAGAGCGGAGTGGGTGTACTTGTGTGCGAGACGGGACCGGATGAACTTGAAGACGGCTCGGATCTGTTCGAACCATTTAATGGAAGGTGACTCACCCATCATGCCTACTGAAACGGTCTATGGGCTTCAAGGCCAAGCTGTACCTGTGCAAAAACGCTATTCCGTCTGTGAACATTCCGTCAAGGTATGAAGTCATTTGTTCATTTTAAGCACTTTGCATTCAAGTGATGTGTCTTTGGCAACCGGTCCCAGGCTATTTATAGTAATGCTCAACGTTTCAAGTGGGTAATTCCAATTGAACATTTACTGTAAAGGCATATTAATAAATAAATATTAAATATGAATACTTATTCATTTATACAACACTTCTACCTGCAATTAACTGCCTTTATTTATTGTGCATGCCTGCCTTGGTATGCAGACTGAGGTTCTCTCACCAGGTTGGCTCTCCATATACTCAAGCATTGTTCACCCAGAGATGAGCTTCGTGTCTGATCAAGGGGAGCCATTAGTCGGTTTTACAGCAGAAATGTGTTCCCATGTCATGTTGTCTCAGGGAACAAAATAGATGGAGAAGATCTGGCTTCATGATCTGCACAAATTAGAAACTAGCAGTAAATCTAATTTGCATATCAATTGTAATCACAAAATAGTTTTTACTATCTACACTGCTTAAATAAGTATAATTAGACTTACATTGGGAGGTTCGCACCCTTGATTTTTCCATGGGGGCCCAGACCGAAAAGGGTACTTGGCCAGCTCCAAAAGGGCACTTGACTGGTTCAAAAAAGGCACTTCGCGGCCTGGGGCACACTGCAAGGTTTGTTGACCGGGGGTGGGGAGTGAATTTTCCATGCTGCATAGGACAGGAAAGGGCACAGGGAAATGTCATTTTTAGGTCAAAAGGGCAGTTTTGGGCCCAAAGGGCACCTTTGGCACAGGCAGGGCACATAAGGCAGGCGATTTTTGGGCTAAATTTGGGACATTCCAGCCAAGAGGGCACTTTTCAGTCAAAAGGGTACTTAGCCAGAAGGGCACCTTGGTCTCATGGGGGGGGGGGCAGGTCCCTTGCCCCCTTCTGGTGCCCCTATGTACATTGGCAAATAACAATAAGCTTTTTTACTTCTGTGGAGGCTGCACCCAGCTCTACTGCATCTGGCACCTCACTATTGACTGCCAGATGACAAATTGGCACCATCGTCAAATTGGCAAAGAATGAAGCTATAAGTCAATTTACTGAGTAACTGTAGAAAAAAAATGATAACAAAAGCATACTTAATTGATGTCAACCAAGTTGATAAATCCATACCTTATACTCCTGACGTGTCCACACAAGAAGGATGAAAAGCGATTAGACAGGATAATAATTTGCAGCTGTAAAACCAACCAGTATCTGCAGGTATGCCAGTCCCCTAGATTAAAGAAAATATGGTTATCTGATAGACAGGGCAAGACAGGAACTGGAAAGTGTACCTCAAGGAGAATTTGTATGCTTAGAGTAGCCACTGCATCTGCTAATTTTTTTTTGTCGGTCCAAATTTCTGAAGAAAAGGAACAGAGTTTGAATATAGAGATTGAATATATGGATACATAGAGATATCTATAGTCTGAAGTGAATAGTCTGAGATATCTATAGAAGTGAAGCTGCTCTTCAAGTTTGATCAGCATATTATCATGGTTGGTCTATTCATTATATTTGTACAATAATGTGCAGATATTTGAGTGCAGTGCAGCTTTAAATGCACCCAGGTCTGTTAATGCTACCACATCATCAGGCAATGAGTTCCAGGTGGCACAGCATCAGAAGTTAAAAATATCTTCCTACAATCCACTCATGCATGCCTGTGAGCCAATTTAATTGAGTGCCCATGTGTATTCACCAATGGTTCCAGCACAAACATGTCGGGGATCTTAATGGCAGAATAGCCATGAAAAGACTTCCAACATTTCATAATGTCTGCTCGAATCAGTCTACCTTTCACTGAGTGCAGACCTAGTTTCTGTAATCTGACACCATAATCCAGACCGTCCATGCCCTCTGTTTCATGTTCACCTTCTCTGTGCTGATTCCAGTTTCCTCAAATCACTTGTGCAACCTGTATTCCAAACACATGATGCAAACTCCAAAAGAGGTCTGACATGAGTAATGTATAGGGTTTTCATAAATTCATGAGAATGACATAAAGTAGAACTTAGTAGGTTGCCAGCAAGACTTCCAGCTTTCTGTACTATTCCAGCAATGTGTTGATGGAAATGCAAGTATTTATCTACTGTGATGCCTAGGTCATAAAGACAAAGACATAACAGCTCAGTGCAACTATGAGCCACAAGGGCCCTTCTTGGTTGCACTCTGTACACTGAACCGGTTGCCCACCAAATGGAAACTCAGATTAGACATGTCCCCCAAAAGCAAAGACGCAAAAGAAGGGTAGGAGAGCCAGCATGGCTTACACCAGACGTGATAAAAGCAATTAAGGCTAAGAAAACTGCATTTAGAGTTTTTAAAGAAGCCTCAAATGTCGTTAATCTAAAGGCGTATCGAAAAGCTAGAGACACTGTGAAGCAAAAAACCAGAGCAGCAAAGCGAGCAAAAGAACTGGATTTAGCTAGAAACTGTAATGGAGAGAGTAAAAAGTTCTTTGGTTTCTACAAGCTGAGTAAAGTTTCTAGCACAATTCGGCCACTGGAAGTAAACGGGACTACATTGGGTGAGGATAGTGAGATGGTTGAGGAGCTGAGCAAGCAGTTCAAATCAGTGTTTACATTGGAAGATATGACCAATCTGCCGACCGTACACCATAGTTCAGTGACATGGGATCTGACAAATGATGTTGACTTCATTGATAGTGATGTTGTTTACAATCATATCAGGAAAATAAAGCCCAATAAGGCAGCAGGACCTGATGAAATGTATGCTAGGGTGTTGCGGGAAACTGAAAAGGAACTGGCATTTCCACTTAGTATGATATTTTGTAGATCAGTTTCACATAATGAAATTCCAACCGATTGGAAAAGGGCAAATGTAGTTCCTATTTTCAAGAAAGGAGAAAGAGGGAAAGTTGTAAACTATAGGCCAATAAGTCTCACATCCCTAGTCTGCAAGGTACTCGAATCAATTATCAAGGATAAAATAGTTAGTTATCTGGAAGGTAGCAGATTGATTCAAGATACTCAACATGGGTTTAGAAAAGAACGATCGTGTCTCACAAACCTCTTGGACTTTTTGAACTTCGCCACAGAACAATTTGATCAGGGAAATCAGGTTGATGTAGCATATCTTGACTTTAGTAATGCCTTTGACAAGGTACCCCATAAACGGTTAATGATACAGCTTCAGTCCCATGGTATTGCAGGTAGCATCTTAAAATGGATAGAGTTGTGGCTTTCAGATAGACAGCAAAGAGTGATGCTAAATGGTACAAAGTCATCATGGCAAAATGTTCTTAGTGGAGTCCACCAGGGGTCAGTACTAGAGCCATTACTGTTCATTATATTTGTAAATAACATTGAAAGTGGCCTAAGCAGTAAAGTTGTGAAATTTGGGGATGATTTGAAGGTCTTTAGGGCAATAACAGGTCAGGATGAGCATATCTCGCTGCAAAAAGACTTAGACGAACTTGTGAAGTGGTCCGAAGAATGGCAAATGAAATTTGATAAGTGCAAAATCATGCATGTAGGTAAGCAGCATATGAAGGCTCCATACTTTATGGGTAGCCAAGTGCTATCAGTGACTCAACAGGAGAAGGATTTAGGTGTTATTCTAAACACAAAACTGGGAGCATCAAAACAGACCAAGGAAGCCAGGAAGAAGGCACTGAGAATGCTCGGGGAAATAAATAGGAATGTATCATACAGAAGTGAGGAAGTGATCAGGAAGCTTTACTGTGCATACGTCAAGCCACATTTGGAATACTGCATCCAAGCTTGGTCTCCTAGCTATGAAAAAGATTGTTGGCTTTTGGAGAGAGTACAAAAGAGGGCTACAAAAATGGTTAATGGCATAAGCAACCTGGCATATGAGGAAAGATTGAAGAAATTGAAAATGTTTTCACTCAGATATAGAAGGCTGAGAGGAGATCTCATCGAGGTCTTTAAATTTGTCAATGGTCTGGAGAGGGGATACCTTGGGGAAATGTTTGAATTTAACAGAAATGATGCAATTAGAGGTCATAAATTCAAAATTAAAGTTAACCACAGCAGAACAAGGTTAAGGCAAACTTTCTTCACCAACAGGGTAGTGGAACACTGGAACCAGCTGCCAGAAAACATCGTCAGTAGCAGCACATTGAACATCTTTAAAAACAGCATAGACAATCATTATAAGAATAGAGGGCTTGCTTTTCAGTATTACAGGGAGGGCTGATTGACAGATTTGGTGGGCAACTGGTTCAGTGTACAGAGTGCAACCAAGAAGGGCCCTTGTGTCTCATAGTTGCACTAATCTTTTATGTCTTTATGTCTTTATGTGTGTCCACCAAATCAACTCTCCCTGGAATACAGAAAAACAAGCCCCCTATTCTCATAATGATTGTCTATGCTGTCCTTAAAGATGTTCAGTGTGTTGCTACTGACAATGGTTTCTAGTGGCTGGTTCCAGTGTTCCACTACCCTATTGATGAAGAAGGACTGTCTTAACCCTGTCCTGCTGTGATTGACTTTAATTTTGAACCTATGACCTCTAATTGCATCATTTCTTTTAAATTGAAACAGTTCCCTGAGACAACGCCGTTCCTGACCATGAATGAATTCAAAGACCGCATGAGATCTCCTCAGCCTTCTATACCTAAGTGAAAACATATTCAGTTTCTTCAATCTTTCCTCATATGCCAGGTTTCCTATACCATTCACCATTTTTGTTGCTCTCTTTTGTACTCTCTCTAGAAGCTAACAATCTTTTTCATAACTAGGGGACCAAACTTGGACACAATATTCCAGATGTGGCCTGACATATGCATAGTAAAGCTTCCTGATGACTTCCTCACTTTTGTATGATACATTCCTATTTATTGCCCCCAGCATTCTTAGTGCCGTTTCTTCTCCCCAGTTTCTTCCTGGCTTCTTTGGTCTGTTCTGATGCCCCCATTGATTGATTTATTATTTGGGCTTTGGGGCGCATCAATGGCCACTGGTTATGTAGCGCCCAGATCTGTTGTTGTCACTCTATAATTGGTGACATGTTTTTTTTTTTTGAAGGGATAGATTACGTCGAACTGGGCCGTTAAGATGTATCGATATATTTTTACTGTCTGGATGATCTCAGAATTGTTACCTAAAAGATCAGAGCTTGATAATTCGTGGAAATTGGAGCCGAAGTGATGTCTTCGATCAACCATGAAGTTTGGGCAAGAAAACAATATATGTCGAACAGTCATTGGTGAGCCACATCGGGAACAGTATGGTCTTGCCCCCTTTCTCAAAAGGTCACCATGCGTTGCATAAGTGTGCCCTATTCTCAGGTGTGCAAGAATTACCTCTTCTCTCCTACATTTTATCAGTGCTGATGTCCATGGGGCCAGAACTGGTTTGATAGATCTGAGATTGTTTAAAACCTGGGAATTCCAGCTTTCCTGGCACTTTCTTTGGAGGAATTAATTTACTCTTGCGTAGTAATCCCTGGCGGGGAGGGGTAGAGTTCGAGTCTGCTTAATTTTTTTAGCAGACTCGAGGGATTTTTAAGTAACATTCTCTGCTTCAAAATCCCTAGTTCCATTCTTATCTGTAGAAAATATAAGCAACAGGGTGCTGTCATGGTTGCTCAGTTAGTTATGGTGCTGCTCTGCACTGGTCTCCCCTGCCGTGGCAACACAGTGTCTGATTCATTTCATATGCTCACATTTAACCCTGATTGGGAGGGTTGGGTGGCAGCTAGCATGATAAGGCTTGGGTTGGGCTTCCAGGTGGTGGTGTCAGTGCATTGATGACATATTAAACTTCGTCAAAATTCTGATGTTGAAGTGGATTTCATGGATTGGGAGGTGAGGGCATGGTTCATGCAGCAAGCTCTGCTTAGCAATACTACCCTGGTTCATGAAGCAACCCATGCAAGAACTTGGATTTAAAAACATCAAGTTGGTTGATCACTAGCAAGTTAAGTCAGTTGATCTGGTCTGGTCACCACGAGGGGGACCAGGAGTGTTTTTGTGTGTTTTGTATGCCGTAAGTATGTGTTTGTTTCGACTCCTCGGGCGCCCCACCCCTTAGGGGCCCTACCGGGGGGACGCCTGCGTCCCGCGAACGGGAGGTCGCCAGGCGCCCGAGGAGCTATACGGGGCAGGCGGCGCCTTAGCCCGGCCGGGAGAGAGAGATTCACCACCCCGACCGGGATCCAGCACCGCCCACCACTCGACCCCGGCCGGCCGTGCCGGCAGGCACTGGGAAAAGTTCCAGGCCCCCGGCCCGAGGTGACCAGCCACTTGGCCCGCGTGAGGCCCCACAGGCCCGCCCGCCCCTCCGGGATATCAGGACCAAAGAGGTGTGTTGGTCCCCCGTCACAACTAGTACCGTGCGACGAGGGACCTCAACCTCCAGGACTCCGTCAACCCCGGGGAACGGGCCGAGAGGGCGCGGCTACCTCGATAAAACTGAGCTGGTGGGCAGGACCGGGGAAGTTGCCCTGCCTGCTCATAGTAGGGATAGTTGATGTTGCAGGGCCAGGTGAAGGACATGGACTGGGATGAGATGGGCATTGGGATGGGAGCGCGTGGATGGAAGGACGAGTGAGGCACTGTTCGTCTGACCTCTCCCCGGCTTCCTGGTGGTCTGGCCGCCGGATCCTGGAGGCACGCAATCCCCCCCACCACGAAAAGGTGATGCCTCATCGGGGAGAATTCGTTGAATTTGAAACAACATTGAATACAATATGTTCCATTCATAATTTGCCTTATTTGACCTGTGTTGATCTTCAGATGACACGGTGACCTGGAGAACATGAACTAAAAATTGGTGAATTTACACGTTCGGTGTGTTTCGTCCGCTTAGTATCACATCAGATTAACCGCGGGGATTAAGCTTACTTTTCCGGGACAGCGGCCCCTCCCCCATGCTACCGGAAGTTGGATATAGGCCTGTTGCATTGCGTGACCATTATCAACCTTTAATATCATTTCACAGGTGCTGCTCCTGGCAATTATTGGGGAACGCAATACATCAAGGCAATAGGAGAACTCAAATGGATTGAAAGGTACACTCAGTGGGGTCCCATGATAAAACCTGAAATTATTGGTTGGAAAAGTCGAGATTCTAGGGGCAAGTGTCCCCTCAAAAGTGCATAAAACAAAACCCCTGTCTCCTTCCCATAATTTGCTTAAGTTCCACCCCACATTCCTTCTTTATCAGCGTTCGTCGGTGCAAATCGACCACGGTTTCGATTGCACACATCTCGGACATGTGACACTGCAGAGATTTGCCTGTCTTATGAAGTCTTGAATACTGCCTTTCGCATGAATCCTGTTACACTATTACACTGATATTTGCTCGTGCTTGCTCGACCCTTTCACCGTTTCACTGATGAGATCTGCCCGTATTCTGAATGTTCGTGTACCACTGTTGGCACCAATAATCCTAAGCTGGCGATCTAACATTGTTATGGGCGCTGTATGACCGAAGCAGTCGAAGCGCCCCTAAGCCCAAATGACTAACTAAGAGCACAATTTTCCACCAAAGTGAAAACAGAAGATGGTCAAGGTTCATGTTCTTCAAGAATGGCTGGAAGCAAAAAATCCTTTGCTGATTTATCATTCGCATATTTTGTGACTACAGATAGCCAGTATGGGCGCTGTATGACCAACGCAGTCGATGCGCCCGAAAGCCCAAATAACCAACCAACCAACAGATAGCCAGTGAAGCTCGTTGATTGCCTAGATCGGCTTTTAGTATTGTTGGTGATTCTCTGACATACATATTTTCACTTCATAAATGAATAAGTATAATTTTGCAGAGATGATACTCAAGTAGCTGAGGCTGGAGGACACGACAAAATTGAGGGGAACAAATCGTCACTTCTCAGAAATTGGGGGACATGTCCCCTCTCCAGTCCCCTCAATGGTTATACCCATGCAGCACACCAATAGTTAATCCCTGATTCCGAATGAGGGGGGTGGAAGTACAAACGAAATGTCATCATAGATAAGGAATCAAATTGTGAGGCACCAAAAGTGTGTAAACACTTGCATTCGTAGCGGAGCACAATCTAAGCATACATGGGAAGAAAATACAACGTGCAATGTCTTCATAGCCATGAAAAGGTTCTTAAAATGAATGACTATTATTTCAAGAAATTACTAACGATTCGGATTTCATACTCAATTGCTGATATATGGTAACCAAGTCTGAAGCACAAAACGTCGGTAATGTAGTGAAACAATGTAACTTTTGAATGTACTGTCCCAAACGATTGAGGGCGAGGGGGACATTAGTACCGTGCGGGGTGATAGTAAGTGCCATCCCTTTCCCAAAATATGCACCACACGACTGCTAATCGGCAAGAACGTAGCTTACAAACGTCTATGAAACCTAAAGTGATCTGCCCTAAACTTTACTTCAATGACTCCTAGTTCCTCAGTTGGACACGGGTCATGTTTGCGTTGGTAGACGCACACCAGCAGATGTTACGCCACACTTTCAGCAATGAAACCAACATTGGAGAGCCTTAAGCCCTCAGTCGGCGCGATTTTTGGTCAGGTGCATGGATTTGTAAGCCTCAATGCAATTTGTTTTAAACTCTACTCGATATTTTGAGGGTCCCTTGTTTTTTAAAATATAAACTGAACCATTGCGGAACCATATGGAAGCTTTGAGGCCACGGTGCACTTTTTCAAGATCCATCGCGATTTTTTTTTCTCGGGACGATGGAGTCCAACGACTTTGTGGACTCTGATACGATTTTCTTAGGCCGCGGCGCGATTGGTATGGAGCCCAGTAAGGTTTGATTCAGCACTATCGCCGTTGTGGTGTCTGGCGATATTTTTTAGAGTTATACCCAGCGGCTTTGTTTTGAGATGAATGGCTCCCTCAATCTAACTACAAGATACCGTCCCAGTCTCCGTAACACCCAGCCCTGCACCCAGCCGGTTTTTATCTTTTATCACAATATTTTGCAATGTCCTTTCTGCAGCGTTTTGGGAGCAAATATGATGCCTATGATTATGTAAGCACTGATGTCAGAGGGTCCAAATGGCACAGTCCAGGTGACAGCTTGCGAGGTTGCCATGCAAACACATTAAATAGCCGTGAAAAATAGGAGTATAGAGACCGGGTCTAGTTGATACACGGGATGGTTGATACAGCAGCATTTTCTCCAAAAGCATGAAGCCGGTTGCCATGGCTACTGTTGTACATGTTGCTACTGGCACCCTCTTCTCACGGACAAATCAAGCCCAAGTACTTTTGACCCGAGACTACAGAATGGTAAAGATGTGACACATTTTTGGACAGAAAGTGCCCTTAATTTCCAATCTGCCCACTTGCTAACTTTTGAAGTGTCAGCTCATTACCATGTTCTCTCAACTTTGCGACTGTGAAATGTGTTTAAATTCGTGCTTAACATACAGCCTGTTTCAACGTTTTATGAATTGGAAATGGAACAAAATAACCACACAATTGCCTACATTTATTAAGGAGTCTGCTAAAACTGTATCAAGATATCTACGGAATGAACGTTTGAGCATTCCATAAATGGCATAAACCATTAGCTATGGTCAGTCAAGACTCACATCAGTATTGCTACTGTAAGCGTGAAATATGGACACTTCAAAAGGCGCAAACTAGTACCACCTATATTCAAAACATAGTTTACTTAACCTACATTATATCAACTTAACCCATCTTCAGTAACAATGTAAGCCTATTGCGGGGCAAGTTGATGAACCGATAGTTGCGCGATGATTTGCTCTCTGGTGGAAAGCCCAGAGGACGCCACGAAAACAAAATAGTGTGATGATACCAGGTTTAGGCTCGGCGTAGGTGCAGCAATCTCCTCGCTACCCCTCCAAAGTGATGAGTTATATTGGGTTTCGTAAAAATTGTATCAACTAGACCAAGTTTCCCCTATCCAATGATTGCAACAATGACGTCATTAAGGTTTGCTTCACCTCAGGCCCATACATTGTTATGGAGACTGTAGCGAGACAGAGGAACATGGGCTTATCACACGAAGTCACCAAATAAGCACAGTAGATGCTATGCCAAAGTACGCCCACACATCCGAAAAATTAGCCAGACTTCGGCCGCTTTGTTGTAGACATCGGGTATGTTTGAAACATTTTTACCAACTGTAAAAATCAAGCATGTATTTGGAAGTTGATGGGCCCCTGCCATCCCAACTTTCAAGTTGGAGAGGCAGTTTCCCCATACTGCCATCACAGTATCTACAATGATGATGTCTTTCACCTCATTAAACTTAAAAATACAATAAGTGGTACTGATACCATATTACATCCTACAGCTTGAATGCGTTCATTCTTGCTATATTTGTGGTTACTAAGATGGAATTCAATGTTTAAATATACCTAATTGTTCTAGTTTTTCTGACTATGGGGGAACCATTCAAATTGTCATGCTCGAACAACTTCGAATCACGCTCTCAATACGAACTAACGTGTGCATTGCTATGCCTGTTGCCGACGGTAGCACGAAGTAATTGGCGATATCGCACGAGCCCCAGCACCACTTGAACTTCACCTTCCCTCGAAGAATTTTCATTGCCCACAGGGACGTAGATTAAAAGACTTTGTTTTTGTCTAATGCGACACGGATATGAGTCACGTTTCTGTTTTCACCGTAAATCTAAACTAAATCCGTTCCCATTGCTAGTCGGTTGGTCATTGGTTTTTACGACACATCGACCGTTGAGTCATGTAGCGTCGTCAATCTCTCACGCAGATTGGTCGCGAGCGAAGAGTAGCGATAGGTGAGACTCGAACCCACAACCTTTCGATTGTGAGACGAGTAACCTACCCTACCCCTAAGCTACTCATCCCCGTGTTCCCACTGCTGAAATCCTTCCAAGGGGGGGGGGGGGGGGCAGGATTTCAGCCCGCGCTGAATTCGAAGTTACTAACGTATGACAAACGTTTTCAAGGGACAACAAATGCGACGCTGCGATGTTTAAGGTAGAAGTTCGATTTACCGCGACCCATGCAAACTGAGTAACTGATTTTATTAATTGGCTTACATGTTCTCCTAGCTGCATGCTGCATGCGAGCAGTATGATTTCAAGGTTAAAAAGCCATACATTTGACATATCGTTCAACACCTTGCACTATGCATATGTGTATCGACCTTAAACCAGTCAACCACGTCGGCCATTTAATAAGCCAGGCCGTCCGCTGGTGTCAGTTCCCACAGCCCAGTCCCAAGCCTGCGTGGGAAGACCACGCATCAACTACCCCTCCCCTCCCCCCCCCACGGACGACCGCACGATATAGTGCCTCACCCTCGCCGTATCCCGTGACATGTGCACGTTGCCAGTGGCGTCTTCAGCTTGATCTCCAAGGATGCCTCCATATGACTGACAGGGAAAAGATGATGCGCCAACAGCGCAACAGGATACAGATCTGAAGATACTGTACATGTTGACAAAATGATGAATAGTTCAACAACTGTGTTCGCCACTGCAGTCCTCCGATTCCCAGCCTGCGTGGCTGGGCGCCCGACGTCGCAGCCCGGCTCGGCTTTCCCCGAAGAGGTGAGCTGGCCGCGATCAGAATGGCCAGCCTGCACTAAAGCAGAGCTGATCTAGAAACTGCTAACTAATGGCGATCTTGCAATTTCTAAGTGAGCACTGAATCGGTACAAAGTAAATGAGAGTACTCCATATCAGTTCACAATTACCCCTGGTATTCTCTTCCACAATCAACAAACATAGAGATGTGTCATTTGTGAAGGTATTACTGAAGAAAAAAAACACTAGGTGGTCATGAATATTGCGGAGGATCGAGGAGGGACGCTCTGACTTTTTTAATGTCTCCTGGTAGATCTAGACAACCATGGGATAACCAGCCATATTTTGTGCCGTCGCAACAGACTAGATGACAGCCGTGCCCCAGCTCTGCTGTTAACGAACCAATTGGTGACTGAGCCACACCCGAGCTCGGAAATAGTAATATGCAGCGTGAGTGTGAATGTGTGTTTGTATGTGTGTGTGTATGTGTGTGTGTGTATGTGTGTGTGTATATATTTGTGTGTATGTGTGTGTTTGTGGCAGGAGGTGGTTTGATCACTAGAAGTCACTATGATCACTAGCTATCCGCTCTTCGGCGAGGGGTGACGTCGCGAAACACGAGTCTCTGGGACGGCTGCCGGGCGTCCAGTGCCGAAACAAACGCTTGCGAATCCTGCAAAACTATCGTGAATTTAACGTCGGCGAACACAAGGCACAAGAACAACTGAAGGCGCGGCATATATCTAACCTATATATCTATATATAAATACAGGTCCATGTCTTCATCTACAGATATATGTGTAATATATATATACTAGGTCAGGACGCCCGGCCTCCGCCGGGCTTACCTGCCCTATACTGCTCGCTTCGCGAGCTTTTGACACCCGCAGTCGAATCCCTTTTCCATCCCCTTCATTTTGGAGAAGTTTGGCACCAACGCATCATGCAAATGTTTGGGCTCAATCCAAATGCATCTCCCAGCCCCGGTGGTATATCTAGGGCCCCACGATGCATTTCCCAAGTCAGTCGGTCAGTCAGTCAGTCAGTGCGACAATCAGTGCGACAGATTCCGTCAGTCAATCGGTCAGTCCGCCAATCTTTCACTCAGTCAGACCGTCAGTCCGTCATTCATTCAGTCAGTCCGTCCGTCCGTCAGTCAGTCACTCAGCAAGTCAGTCGCACCATCAGTCAGTCCGCCAGTCAGTCAGACCGTCAGTCCGTCAATCAGACAGACAGTCGGTCAGTCCGTCATTCAGTCAATCAATCAATCAGTCAGTTAGTCCGTCCGTCCGTCAGTCAGTCAGTCAGTCTGATGTCCCGTCTGTCAGTCAGTCCGGACTGGGCTGGCATTCTTCTGAGGCTGAGAGCGGCCCTAATGGCCCCTTGAGATATTATAAAATTCCCAGTTGGCTTGCGATTGGTGTGAGGAGTGCCGAGGGCCGGCCGCAGAGCTAGAATGTTCTTGCAACCACAAGAGTTGTCGATAACTAGGCAGGGTCCCTAGAAGCTTGGGATAGCGCTTGAGGGCTAACGGAGCCTCCTTGGATCTAAGTGGAGTCCCTAAGGCTAACTATGGTTGTGAAGAATACTGAAGACCAGCTGCAGGGCTAGAAACCCTTGAAGCTAGAAACACTGTCAACGATTGGAAAGAAAACAACTGCTGGAGGGGATCCCTGACAATATAAAATGGTCACTGAGCGCTAGAGAGGACTTGACTGGGATGCCAAGGAGCCTTGGGCACCTAAGGGTACCTAGGAGAACAGGGCCTCCTGAGATCTAAAGAGAGTTTCCAAGGGGGAGCGGTGGTTGTGAGGAATCCCGAGAACCAGTTTCACAGCGAAAATCTCCTTGCTAGTTCGAAAGACCGCCAAGTGCTGGGAACGTCCCCTGAGAGCTATAGCGTACGAGACTGTGATGTTTATAAAGCTTTGGCGGAACACTGAGGGATGAGCAGAGCCACCTAAAAGCTAATGAGAGTTCCGGGAGCTGGCGATGTTTGCTAGAAATTTTAAGGCTGTCTCGGCGCTGCATGATTCCCCTGAAAGCTGGACAGGTTTGTCGAAGACAGAGAATGGCACGTGATTAGCACACGGTGATTGGCAGCCACCAAACTGTTACAGATGACGGAGGTAATCGACAGCGACCAGTCTGTGTTTCGTGGAGAAGAGGCGGTGGTGGCCGGCGGGCAGATGCTGGGATCGAGTTCACCTCCCAGATGGAGCTGCTGCAGATCAAGGACTGCGCGCTCGGCGGCTACAGTGACTCTCGATCAACTGACGTGGCACCCGAACCACACCGACCAGCTGGCGGCGGCCGGCAGCGACTGTGCCGCTGTGGGATGCGCGTGACACCCGAACCACACCGACCAGCTGGCGGCGGCCGGCAGCGACTGTGCCGCTGTGGGATGCGCGTGACACCCGAACCACACCGACCAGCTGGCGGCGGCCGGCAGCGACTGTGCCGCTGTGGGATGCGCGTGACACCCGAACCACATCGACCAGCTGGCAGCGGCCGGCGGCGAGCGCGCCTCTGTGGGACGCGCGTGCCGATGGAGATGCAGAGTGCAGATGCAGACGACAACCTACAGTCTCCTGACACTCTAGCCGCTGCCTGCTGGCGTACGCAGGCGATGACAAGAACAACAGGGAGCGACGACAGGCACCGGCAAGTTGTACGGCGTGGCTGGGTGGCGCTGCATTCTGTTAATGTGCGGCAGAGGTGGCGCTACCGTCGTGGTCGGTGGAGTGTGGCGCGCGGACGTAGCAAGACAGTTAGTTGCCTGGCGTCGGTACCATCTCGGCGAACATGTCGATCAAGGAGAAGAATACATTTTCTGAGTGTGAACAAACAAACAAAAAACAGCTACATGACGCAAAATATTAACTTAAGCTTCACTTCATCTTTTTCATCCATAGGGTAATCCTGCATTTAACCCACGCCGTCTTTCCGGTTAAATCCGGAAAGGGGGAGGGGGTTGAATTGAATACCCACTCTAAAATCCAAACTAAGCATCGCACGAAAACGAAAGAGGTGTAATTGGAAAGCGCTCGACGAGTAGGGTCCAGGTCCACCCTCCAAAACACCCCGCAAAAGTGACGTCACCAGGGGGCTCGATTTTCACGACTTGCATTATGTTTTTGACTCTGGGGAGTTCATTTTGGGGATATATGAAAAAAAGGTATTTTGAATGAGAAAAGGACAGCGAAATCGACCAGGGCTATCATTTTTTTTGCCCCCCAAAATTATGAAAAAAAACTTATTTTGAAATTTCACAATTTTTAGTTCAAGTTTTCTTTAATTTTCCTTTTCCAATGGGTAGAGCAGACCGAGAAACGTTGTCGGAAGTCAATTTTCCCTAATAAAAATGCTTACTTTAGCCAGAATCCTGTAATTGAACTGCAATTTGGAAATACGCAAAATTTATATGTAGTCAAACACGAAAAAAAATCAACTCGTACGTTTTGTTACATCTGTATAAGCAAACCCTGAAAATTAAGCAAACGCTGAAAGTTTCATTAAAATATATATATATCCGTTAAAACGTGACGACTGGCTGAACTTTTTTTAGGTGATCTCACTTGACCTTGATTAACTCGTTGAACCTAGATGACCTGACCTAAAATAATTGAGTCAGCATGTCAAATTGATGTGGGAAAAGGTATGCCAAATTTTGGCGCGCTGCCTTGCGCCGTTCGTCCGCTATGCGAAAAACCTGAGTGGGCGGTTGAAGACCCCCGAGACGGGACGGTTCATTCATTTCGGCTGTCGTGGCGGCATAAAAATTTCATTCCGGCAAGGATTTTCGTGGACAGTGGTGATGAAAATATAATAAAATTGTAACACATTCACCCATAGGTGAGACAATTCAAAAGAATTTATATTTATCCATGTGGTTTTCCGTCTGCGTCTACAAATGATGAGTGAAAACATAGTCTGATCTGCCTCGGGGAGAGCACACCATGGTGTGACGTGAGGGCGTCCTGACACCATGATCTGACGCGAAGGCGTTCCGACACCGTGACAGAGCGCCACAACACCATGGTCCGAAGGCAAGACATGAAGGTCTGACGTCGGTGATCCTCGACGCCATGATTTGAAATTAGGCTGTCCCGACAGATTGATCTGACCTTACATCTGATCTGATCTCACCATGATTTGATGTGACGTCACCTCGACATTATAGGGCCTGTTCCCGTGCCCTCAACCTGAATTTGTTGAGCGTCCATTTTTATCTACTGGTCGTTCTTGTGCGTCATCCAAAATTGGTTCTTCTTTATCGAACCTCAACTGGGTGAGAAAAGGAATCCGGCTGACTGACGGATAAGGAAAAGCAAACACGGAATACGACAAATGTGTCACAACAATGGCGTTCAGCTTCAAAACATTTTTTGCTTGATTTTGGTAAGGATCACACCTCTTGGTTTATAATTTTCAACCACAAATTATCTTGCAGATGTGTAAAGTAAACTGAAACACTATACACCCGAGAGATGTCCCCCATCCAGCCCCCGCTTTCAGCACCTTATCGTCATATACAGCATAAAGTAAGACTTCTTTAACGCAAATACACACTTGCCTTAAACTTATTTGCAAAACGCACTCACTTTAAAGGTGGTGCAAATGACCTCTATGGTCCGGCACGCCTCTAAGTTCGTTTGTTTATTGGTTGGTTCACGACACACTTTATGCACATTCACGGCTAATGGCGCCGCCCACACTGTTTCGCCGGTGGGCCGCGGGATTTGGAAATGTCCTGAGTGGCGCTAGAGTCGAACCCGGGACCTTTGGTACCCATGGCACGGCACCTTAACCACTCGGCCATCCCTGCCCACGCCTCTAAGTTCATTTTCCTTGATCGAATATTATGTAATTTCTTCATTTTAGAGCTGATCTTGTGTGGAAGAAATTCTAGAGACATGGGGCATGTAATGCAATTGAGCAATCACCCATGGTTTTTATCACCAGATGCACTACAGTGTCTTCAGTGCACTTTTGGGAGCATCCAATGCACAACTAGCAATCGTAGCTGGGCGTTTTAAATGTAATGGATAAATTGTAGTTTCAGTCATGGTGTTAGTTTGCGTAGATTTGAAAGGGTATGTTCCTGGAATTCATCCATGCTTTTATATGCATGTATGTATCAGGGGCGATACGAAGGCTGCGTGTGCCCTCCACATAGAGAGGTGGCTCGCTCTCTTCTGACGGTAAATGACGTTCCTTTGGGCAGTCTCAAGTACTACTTTGAGTGCCTATCGCTAACCGGATATTTTTTTAGCCGAGTGCGTCCCTTTCAGGAAAAGGCGCTTTGGTACGCTGGAGTGCAGTCCTCCATCCCCTCGCTCAACGAATTTGAGCAAGGGATTCAAATTCGAGACAGCTCGCCACGCGCCGGCGGCCGCTCTTGTTGACTGAGATCAGCTGGCGCGACGGTGGGGAGTCGTGCCGGTGGGGGAGGGGCCGGCCGGAGAGCAGCGCCGATGCCACTCGCCATGCGCACGTATCGATTTTTGCCGGCGCTATTGTGGCCGGCCGACTGATCCGAGGGGAGAGTCTGGGATGCGGCCTCTCGGCTGCAGCCCAGTGGACAGGGGGCGGCTGCCGTGTGCGCGCGCACCGACCGCCGCTGGGCATGACCTCGGCTGACCTGAGCCAGTACGCCGTCCGCCCCGTGATGTGACCGTGTCTCGGAGAGTGTCCAGCCAGCGCGGCCCGTCGTCGGTTCGCACGTGGTGCGTTCTTCAGAGAGGTAGGGGTGACGATCAGCTGGCTGTCGAGGTGCTGTGATTGCGTGGATTGGCTGTGTGGTGTGCCGCTCACAGTTCGCTACGCTGTGTCGATCGTGGCATCGTCGATATCGATACAGGGCACCGCAGCGCCGTGGTTGTGCACGTGGATGAAGGGGCACCTGTGGCTATCTGACTTCAGTTTGGATGCAGTCCACATTTCGAGACGACGTGCACAGCCGGTTGTGATGCAGCCAGCGCTGAGTGCGGTAACGTTTGACTGCTGAGCAGCCATTTGCTCTGCTAAGTCGTGCGTCGTGCGCATCCAAGATGAGCCGTGTGTCTCTTTCCCCGCGCCGGCATGTCCCTATGCTTACGCGCACGGTGAGATCGTTGTAGGATCTAGTCCTGAGTTGAACCTTCGTCTGGGGGTGCTACGCATCCCTGCACGGCCTCAGATCGGTTCACTCCGGTCGAACATCTAACCAGAGGGCAGAGCGGGTGCCTAAGTTGAACATCACCCACGCTGACTGCACCCAGGTAGTTCGTAAGTCCCGGGTTTGAATACCAGTGAAGGAAATAATTTTATTCAGGGTTGAGGGCAAGATGCCGCTCGATGTTATCAGCAGATGTATGTTACCTACCTAACAATACAGCGAGTTGTATGGGAGATAGATATCGTCGGATGGGAGCGAAAGGAGCTACTTCAATTTTATATTTCGCACTCAATTTTAGGTCTCGGTTGTATGCTTCACCCCATGATTGTAATATCAGTATCACGGTGAGTAATGGAGGGAGTAGTGTGTCAAAAGCGGTTCTGTCGCAGGAGCGGATCCAGGATTATCACGGGATGGGCACATCTCCTCGCAGAGGTGTCTCCGGCGGAATTCTCGCTGAGCAGAGGGCGGAGTGCATTGGAGCATACCGAAGGGGCGCCTCGTTCTTCCTAAGAAGCCTCTTCCTCTGAAAGGAGCGTCTTTAGTTGAAAAAAATATGTTGAGTATGGGAGTGGTACACTCGAACTTTACCGCAGGGACGCTCTTCCCGGCCGGGACGTGGGTAGGGGGCTATCGTTCCATGGGAAGGAGAATATGCCCCCAATGTCCTGTATACGCCCCTATTCTGTCGTAATCATGCCATAACTCTATGAATTGACCTGCTACCCCACTCCAATGGTTTTCATCCGAAGGAAATTAGGAATGTGAGCATTTGCTGACAAAATCGAGTTCGAAACCATTTTTCACACAATTTCGACTAAATTCATTCCTGATTATAATGGATGACATATACAAGGAATGCGTTCCTTTTGGGATAGAGCAAGGTCTATAATCCACTCGTCTTCCATAAACCCGCCAAGATATCCGGTAATCTAGGTGTAGCACTCAGTACAGGTTCCAGTGCATCTGCACAGTGCTGGGCGGAACCAAAAGGTCGGGTAAGGTGTCAAAGCACAATGTTAGCTCACTCGTAAAATTGTGAAAATCGTGAAATGACTGGGAATAACAGCTCAACTGCTCATATCCGTCGTTATATCTTGAGCATGCCATTACATGCACGCTATGAATACGCACAATAGCATTTGGTACGCGTATAAACAAAGCTTTTTCGGAGAGGGTAGCATAAATGGGGTAAGCGAGACGGGGTTGTATGCATCAACTTTCAGGACTTGTTATTCTGTTCAGGCATATTTTGTGATCCCCTACCTGGAGATTCTTGTGTTGGAGACATACAAATGCACACATCGCGTGCATGACAGTTATAACGGTTTTCTGCCTCCTTACGATGCAGAAAACCGTTAAACATTCCTGCCTTGAGATTGTCTGCCATTGTAGCGAGCTGTGCACACGGCGGAGTTATCGCACTCTATCGCACCCGATAAACAGAGCACTGTTCAGGTGACACGAGGCGAGGCCGTATCCTCGATGCGAACCAACGGGCCGCAGTGCCTCTTTAACACTGGCACGTCCGGCGGTCCGCGCTAATTTCGCATGTCCTGGGGCAGATGTCTGCCCCCTAAGATCTCTAGAACTATGCTAGCTAGTGACAAACGGAACCCGGCGTCGGATAGCTGGTGACAGGCTCTATCGAAAGTATTTCGGTCATTTTTTCGCTCAGGTCAATATTCAGATCACTGGGTCAGCACAGGTCAAGTTCGGCCAAATCGGGTGGGACTCTCAGATATTGACACATGTCTGAGGACCTGTAACATATAGAAACAAACGGCAAACGCTATTCAGCAGTCCTTGAAATGTGCTATCGACAATAGTCGGTGTGATTTAAGGTCAGGTCAACCGAAACTATGGCCTCGGGTCAAGGTCATGAAGTAGCATAGGGAGGGCATGTAATGTAGCAATCGACACGTCTTGGCGATACAAGCACAATGACGGTAATTTCAGCCTTCTAGTTCAATGCAGTGCGATATAATGCGCAGAAATGTGCTAGTGACCTCAGGTGACCTCAAATGATCTTGGTGAGGTCATTGAGCAAAAATGCCAGCGGTGACATTGAGCATAGCTTCCAACTTCACACCACAACCGCTGTGAGGTCATTCCGAGACCAAATATGCAACCAGGAAACATTTGTATATTTTACCATAACCCTATAAGGGGGGAAGCCATGGCCGCGACCTGATCTCATGTCAATGCTGCGAAGAAAAAATAACTATATATATTATGGTCCCTGATGAGATCGCGACGTGTAATAAGTTTGAAATCAATCGCCCAATTATTGTGGAAGTTATGCCACCTAGAACTCCGAGGGACGTTGGGTCACTTCGCCTGACCTGGTGACCTGACCTGAGATTACCCGGGGCTACAAATGTATGAGGATATGCGGACAAGACTAATGAACAGCCATGCGAGGATTGGTCTTGCTAATCCGATTAGTATGCCGGCAAATTAAGAAAAACCGCAGGGGGGCAGATATCTGCCCTCCGGTCATGCGCGTGTTAAAGGCGGATCATGCTCGGAACGTGATGTTACCGGTGCTGGTCGGTCAGCGCTAATCCCGCGACACTGTGTACACTGGAAATCTCGCGGCACAATGCCCACTGAACGCTGGCAGTTACTGTTATGTCCTGGGTGGGAGTCGGTCGAGGAAGTGAGCCGAATGTCCCATTTCAACAGATGACCTGCCCGAGCCGAAGGTCCCATTTCAACAGATGACCTACCCGAGCCGAAGCCGGCGCCGAAAGCACCAGCGAAGTGGCCCGCATTCAGTGTGTTCTTTCTGTTGCCATGCATTTAGTTACACAAGACAAATTGCAAAGTAGCAATATTTCCGAGAAATCTGTGTAAGTGACAATGAAATGGGCATATGAAGCGAAACTAACTTTAATAAATTAATTAGCATAATATTTTATCGAAAAAAAGTCGGATAAATTGTAGCTACATTCATCGCAGAATCTAGTGGTCACCAGGGCGCCCTTGCCGCGGACAAGTATTTCAGAGAAACTTGAATGGCATCAGGACCCACCAGTTTTCTTTCCTTAACCTCGAGACGGAGTCAGATGCTCACACCCCTTCTCGGGGGAGGGGTAGTAACCCCCTCTAATATCCAAACTATGCGTCGCACGAAAACGAAAGAGGTGTCATCGGAAAGAGCTCGACGGGTAAGGCCCGGGTCCAACCCCAAAACAATTTTCCCCCAATGTGACGACACTAGGGGGCCTTGACTTTTACGACATACATTATGTTTTTGGCTCATGGGAGTTCACTTTGGGGATATTTGAAAAATACAATTTGGAATCAGAAAAGGACCGCGAAATCGACCAGGGCCATACAATTTTTTGGCCACCCAATTATTTTTTTTTTTTTAAAGTTCAAAATGTTGAGTTTTGAAGTTTTCTATTAATTTGCCTTTTTAATGGGTAGAGCAGACCGACCAACGTTGTTCGAAGTCAACTAATAAAAAATGCTTACTTTAGCCAGAACCTTCCATTTGAACTCTAATAGGCAAATATACAAAATTAATAAGTAGTCAAAAAACGGAAACAAGTGCAAACATTCCTCTCGTACGTTTTGTGGCATCCTAAATATAAGCAAACGCTGAAAGTTTCATGAAAATATCTGTATCCGTTAAAGCGTAACGACTGGTTGAACTTTTTTTAGGTGACCTTAATTGACCTGGACTAACTCGTTGACCCTAGATGACCTGCCTTCAAAAGTGTGACATGACATGCCAAATTGATGTGAAAAAGGTATGCCAAATTTTGGCTCGCTGCCGCGCGCCGTTCTTTAACTATCTGCGAAAACCCTGAGGGGCGGTTGAAGACCCCCGTCAAGGCGGCATGGGTTAACTAGAGATCTTCGATGCCCGCATTATCATTGCACCTCGCGCATATCGTATAGCGTCCGTCAGGTGTCTCTCCCCAGAGGCGCACCCGAGGGGCAAAAAGCAACCAAAGACACAAGAGATCAAGCAAGACATCATGAAGTTTTCACCACCCAAAACCCAAAATTTTCGGTCGCTTTCCGCGCCGAAGCCTGTCGCCGTTCCATCACACCCTTTTCGTCGCCCTCCCACCCCACTGGAAAATCTGGCTGCGCCACTGCCTATCCCTGACCATCGTTTGACCACAGTATTTGTTCCCGACCACAGCATACGCCCATGACCACCGTATGTGTCTATGACCCCATCATCCGTCCCGAACCATATTGTTTGTTCAGAATCGGTGTTTATCTCTGATCACAGCGTCCGTCTCGTGTTTGTCCCTGGCTACCGTCTTTGTCCCTGTCCACAGTGTTTGTTCCTGACCGCAGCATCCGTCCGTGGCCACCGCGCCGGTATCTGAACACAGCAGCCGTCCGTGACCACTGCGTATATCCCTGACCACCGTGTCTGTCTCTGACTGGTGCCTGTCCCTGACCTCCGTGTGTGTCTGACAGGCTCTGTATCTGACTAGTGTTTTCCCCTGACCTCCGTGTGTGTCTGACAGGCTCTGTCTCTAACTAGTGTTTCTCCCTGACCTCCGTGTGTGTCTGACAGGCTCTGTCTCTGACTAGTGTTTTTCCCTGACCTCCGTGTCTGTCTGACAGGCTCTGTCTCTGACTAGTGTTTTTCCCTAACCTCCGTGTGTATCTGACAGGCTCTGTCTCTGACTAGTGTTTTCCCCTGACCTCCGTGTGTGTCTGACAGGCTCTGTCTCTGACTAGTGTTTTCCCTTGACCTCCGTGTGTGTCTGACAGGCTCTGTCTCTGACTAGTGTTTTTCCCTGACCTCCGTGTCTGTCTGACAGGCTCTGTCGTGCGGTCCGCAGTGGCTGCACTGGCCGCCTTCAGTGTGCTGGACCAGGAGCCGCCGGCGCCCTGGAAGGGCCCGCTGGCGCCTGACGCCTTGTCGCCGGTCGGCCCTCTGTTCGGCCTGGCCGGCCCCGGCCCTGGTCCCGCTCCTGTTCCCGGCCCCGGTCCCGGCCCCGGTCCCGGCCCCGGTCCCGGTCCCGGTCAAGGTCCAGGTCCAGGTCCGGGTCCGGGTCCAGGACACGGGCCCGGACCCGAACCCGGGCCCGGACCCGGACCCGGACCCGGACCCAGACCCGGAACCGGAACCGGAACCGGACCCGGACCCGGACCCGGACCCGGACCCGGACCCGGACCTGGACCTGGACCTGGACCTGGACCTGGACCCGGACCTGGACCCGGTCCTGGAGCCGGTTCTGGCCCCAACACGCCGCACGCACAGCACGGCTTCACGTCGCCGGGCGGGCCCGTCCAGTTCGCCGGTCCAGCACACCCAGGCCACCCCGGCACGCCGTTCTCTGCGTCACCGGTGCCGACCAGCGGGCCATCACCATTCCCGCCGGGCCACCCCGGCCACCCCGGCCACCCCGGCCACCCCGGCCACCCCGGCCACCCTGGCCACCCTGGCCACCCCGGCCACCCTGGCCACCCCGGCCACCCTGGCCACCCCGGCCACCCTGGCCACCCCAGCGGGCCCGGAACGCCGCACCCGCACTTCAACGGCCTGGCCGGAGCGCCCCAGTCGGTCCAGAATGGACCGCCAGCTTTCTCGCCGCTGCCACCGTTCGGCGGACCGCCCGGACCGCACGGACCACCTGGACCGCCGCACGGACCGCCGGCCGGCTTCTCCAGCCAGTTCCCGGCGCACTCCGGCTCATCGTTTGTGCAGCAACACCTTGGCGGTCCCATGCACGGGCCCGGTCTCATGGGGCCCGGTGGACCGATGGGATCTGGCGGTCCAATAGGACCCGGTGGACCCATGGGGCCCGGAGGACCTATGGGACCTGGAGGACCTATGGGACCAGGAGGTCCCATGGTGCCAGGAGGTCCCATGGGCCCGCTCTCTCTCGGACCAGATCGCCTAGACCATGGGTGAGTACCGGACGGATGCTTCGGCGATGATGCTCTCAGTGAATTGATTTTAACCCGCGCCGTCTTTCCGGTCAAGTCCTCACACCCTGTCTCGGGGGAGGGGGGGGGAGGCGGTTGAAGACCCCTCTAAAATCCAAACTAAGCATCGCACGAAAACGAAAGAGGTGTCATCGAAAAGCGCTCGATACGTAGGGTCTGAGACCATCCTCCAAAACACTATTCCCTCGAAAGTGACGTCACCAGGGTGGCTAGATTTTCACTTTCACGACTTACATTATGTTTTTTGCTCTGGGGAGTTCATTTTGTGGATATATGAAGAAAAAAATTGGAATGAGAAAAGGACAGCGAAATCGACCAGGGGTATAATTTATTGCCCCCCCCCCCCCAATTTTTTGTTGTTGAAATTTCACAATTGTGATTTTTCAAGTTTTCTTTAATTCCTTTCCAATGGGTAGAGCAGACCGAGAAACGTTGTTGGAAGTCAACTTGCCCTAATAAAAAATGCTTACTTTAGCCAGTATCCTGTATTTGAACTGCAATTTGGCAAATACGCAAAATTTATATGTAGTCAAAAAGGAAAGAAAGGAAAAATTACACTCGTAGGTTTTGTTACATGCGTAAAGATAAGGATACGCTGAAAGTTTCATTAAAATATCTGTGTCCGTTAAAGTGTGACGACTGGTTAAACTTTTTTGGAGGGGACCTCACTTGACCTTGACTAACTCGTTGACCCTAAATGACCTGACGTAACATTTTTGAATCAGCATGTCAAATTGATGTGGAAAAAGGTATGCCAAATTTGGGTGCGCTGCCGCGCGCCATTCGTCCGCTATCCGCGAAAAGCCTGAGGGGGGCGGTTGAAGAATCCCCCGAGACGGGACGGGCTAATGATACGTAATTCCAATAACATGAGAAATGTTTCTAAAACAAATGTATGTGTGGCAGATGTACGTACGCAAATTTACGCAAGCAAATGCACGTACGTGCAAATGTACGAATGGCAAGTGTACGTGAGCGCAAATGTACTTAGATGGCAAAGCACGTAAGCGCAAAGGTACGTATGCGCAAACACGCGTATGCGCAAACGCACGTATGCGCAAATGCACGTAAGCGCAAATATAAGTATATGTGAAAGTACGTAGGTGCAAATGTAGGTATGCCAAATGCTCATATTTGCAAACGTACGTATGCGCAAAGGTACGTAAGCGCAAAAATACGTAGGCGCAAATGTACGTGTGTGCAAATGCATGTACGCACAAAAATACGTCAAAGCAGAAGTCAAAGGCAAATGTAAAATCATACCACAAATGCACGATTCTAGGATAAATGGACGTGAGGACAAATGTACGTTTCGCAGATGCACGAATACAAATGTGCATAAGGAAATTCACGTGTGTGCAAAATTATGCATGACAGAAGTCCTAAGCACTGATGTAAGCACAAAGATACGTATGGCGAATGCACGCATGACAAATGTAGTTAGCAGCAAAGTAGGTATGGCAAATTTACGTAAACCCAAATGCACATAAGCTGGGCCCGCGATGTCTGCCGGCCCGACGGCACTCATGACTGACATCCGACAGGAAGCGTCGAACCTCCTCGTCGCCCGCCTCCAGCTCTGCCTCTGATGCCGATGCCACCGGCGAGACTCTGAGGCCTCGTCGTCCCCACTGGCACACTCGCATTGTAGTGTTGACGCCACCGATTTTCCTGTCCGGTGTTTACGTACATTTGATCTGACGCACAATTGGGCTTACGTACTTTTACGCTTACTGTACATTTGCGCTGATGTACTTTTACGCTCACGTACATTTGGCAAGACGCACATTTGCGTTCACACAATCTTGCGTTTGCGTACATTTGCACTTATGCACATTGATGCATACACATATCTGTGCTTACGTACATTTGCGTATGCGTACATTTGCACTGTCCTACGCGCTCATGCACATTTGCGCTTATGTACATCGGCGTTGAATTACGTTTGCACTTACATACATTTGCGCTTACGTACATCGCTCGTAAATTTGTGATACGTACATTTGCTATTCGTATTTTTGTACACGTACTTTTGCGCTTACGTATATCTGCGCTTACGTACATCAGCCATACATACCTCTGCTCATGCGTACAGTTGCTTATGTACATTTGCGTGCGTACATCTGCAACGTATACATCTGTCATACGTACATTTGTCCTTATGTACATTTGCCCTAACGTACATTTGTCCTCGAATCGTAATTCCAGAACACAGAGGAGATGCCCGCACGCGAGATGTTGTTAAAGAGAATACTTTTAAGCAATTTGAACTTACGTTTGCTGTTCGAACTGGTCATCAAATGAAACGGCTGATTATGCTGTGGCAAGAATGTGCCGAGATTCGCGGGAAGCTCGAGCGATTGGCTGCACTGACGGGTGACAGACGAACAGGAGTACTGTACACCATTGTCGATCAGAAGATACTGACGTATGAGCTAATGCGCTCCGATATAATGCGATACAGCGAAAGAGCATCAGATATATCAGGTAATTCTGACAGCTCAGCACGTCTCCAAATAATTCAGTGAGTATTGGCCAGGCTCGTGAAGGCACTTTGGGAGGACACAAGGGATCGATGGCCATCAGTGCAATATTGCTGACAAGGTTCGTGTTGCAAATTAAGCCCTGCGATACAAAGTGACGAGAAGTTGGTCTTGCAAAGCATGGGTAAATAGCGTACCCTATTCAGACATGGGTATCGGTGCTGTGATGTGATGATAGGACTGAGATGCCTATCATACTGCAGTATCAATCCGTAACTGCGTCTCACACTCAGTTAATGAATAAAGCTGGTCCAGTTACTCATTGGATGACTGCGACCTGATAGCGTCTCCAAATCACCTACGGCTGGTCTGGTGATCGAGTATGGTGATGCCATGTTGATGTCCGTTACTTCTGTTCGGTGTTGAGTGAGGGGGACCCAAACAGAGTTTCTTACCTTCGTTTTGGCAGTCTGAAGTTGTGATGCTGTCCATTTCCAGTTTTCTGATCCACACTAATTATCACGCTGTAACGGGAAGAACACTATAGTGGGAAATACAGTGAACATTGGTAGACGGTGCATGCGTACAAGTGTGCTGTCGGGAACAAGTTGATTAACAATTCGACATGGGCATAGACGGTGTACACTCGCTCGCTTGCTGTCACGAGTAGACCACCGGTGGAAAATACAATGCCTTTGGGGCCTGATTAACTGGTTAGTTATCTGGGCTTTAAGGCGCGTGGCTGACTGTCTCTTAAATCATACTGAGCATATAGCACCCAGTGGCCCAGCCTCAGGGCACGCAGCTATAGGCCCCGTGGCATGATGACATAACCTCACGGCCGGCGTCTGGCTGACTTAGTCGGTGACGGCTGGAACGGCTTTGGCTAAATTCCGCCATAAATCCTTACCTTAAAAAAAACAGCGCGTACTTCAAAGAAGCTATTATGACGGAAAGCTGCTGAACTCAAAACCAAAAAAAAACAGGGCTAGATTTCAGTGCAGGCGTTAAGTCTGGAAAAGCCAGGACAAAAAGTGTCAGGGTTTCAAAAGCGTGACGGTCGTGTCAAACCGACCTGGCCGGATCGCTCAGATGAAGCTTTGAACGCCTCGCTCAGGGTTCTTCCTCACTTGTAGCAACATGAACACTTATGAGCCATGGTTGACATGATGCTAAACAATGTACTTGTGCTAACTGAACGTATTCAATTGCGACTTGTTTGTCGGCTTTCGGTGGGTTATTTGTTTCTCAACATTTATGGAGGCTGGATGTCTTCACTGAGATTAGAACAAATATGTGGGTGCAGGTTTTGACATTCCAAGGAGATGACACCTGCATTGACCAGCGGATACAAATGTGAGTCGTTCCTTTGATGTGACGTCACGGGTCTTGGATGTAGGATGGCCACGTGTGCCTATCGCTCGTAATTGGTTCCGGCCATGGCTTGGTTCGACGCTATGAAGCGCACATTGACACAGTGCAGGTGGTGGGGGAGGAGAGGTCACGAGACTCATGTATCCGCTGGTGGATCAGCACTGTCACACGGCAAGGTCATTGCACTCGCAACATAAAGACCAGTTAGAACGTACGGAAGTCTAGATGAAGAGTGCTTACAGCGTCGATTGGTTGACACGTTGACCCCTGAATAACAACTTCTGCTACTTGAAATGGAATAACCGGTACTTGGTACGGCTTATGTCAGTGTGAGCACTTCCAGTTTCAGCTCGACGCGTGGTTTGATTTGCCCACGCGTCCAAATGATCTCAATATATCATCACACTGATAGCACAAAACAGAAGTTTATTTGTCAGAGTCGCCTTAGACAGACCGTGCTCGCTCAGGATTATTCCTGCATCCTGCTGAACTGGGCCCTTAAGCTTGACTTCAATTCCACTATGCGACCACCAAGTCACAATTGCCCCGGCGGGATCTGACTGGCAAACGGATGTTGTTGCCGATCCCACTCGTGGCACAGAGATGATCTGTTGGCACGACGCCTCCTTTACCAGGATGATTGTCAATAATTCTTACAAAGATTGCATTCGATTGGCGGCGGAGGATCATACAATCGATCCTGGGCGGCACCTTGATCTTAGCAGCAGGACAAAAATCTATTGAAATAGGGAGATTGACTTCCAACTGGCTATAGAATTCACGATCGAAGAATGATATGCACGCTGGGTGATCTTCAAGGGGTGATGTTCGCGTATTACCGTTTATGACATGGGATCTAGCTGGAAAACCAGACAGAGCCCAGCTACATGCACGTTTAAGTCGACAAGGTATCCCTATGCAGGGCACAATTACACTTTGGGAGTAGCCTAGAATATATCAAACTTTACATTTGGGGCTGGTAATTTTGAAAGTAGTGATAGGAAAAGCATGAAATGGCTACATATAAAGTTCCGAGTTACAAGCCAGAATTGCTGGGAGAGGTCTCGATTGAATACTGGATGTTTGTCTTATACCCTTACAAAGAGGTAGGAAACTCGACCTATGTGTTTCACCGAGCTCCACAGCGTGATATTTCAATACAAAATCATGGCTGGAGCTCTTCTAATAGAAGAACTCTGCCTTTGTTCGGCTAAGCTTAGCTTACACCAGCTTACATCGATATACACACACTATGGCTTCATGTTATGCCGCATTTGGACGTGGAAGCTGCTGAACTTAGCCGAAATTTATAAATCGATATATCAGGTAAACATTCGTGGGCATTGCGTTGCTGGAGGATGCACATGCCTGCCTACTTACTCCACAGATCTGGCTAGACAAATGTGCCGGTCGCCGGTCACGTAGCTATGCCGTCATGCTGCGTGACTTGCGCGCCCCGGGGTCGGGAGGCTGCGTTACTAGCGTCAGGTATATTTTCGCAATATTTTTTTGTGTGTTTTGGCGGAGTGCGCGAAGGTAGAGCACGGCTGTTATGTTGTGAACCATTGCATTCAGCAAGGTAGTTGTTGCCGGGGGGTATGAATTATGAAAAGATGTTTCCGCAGCTGTGCCTGCTGCTCTGTTATGTGCATTGCAACTATTAACCTTCCTAGCCAAGTTATGGCAACCAGCTGGCAGCCATGCAGAGCGTGAGCCACTAGGGATGGCAAGTCATTCGCCACAGATGGGGAAATAATCATCAATTATGAGCCGTCTGATGGCTATTCAGCTAACTCAGGGACAGCTTCAGAGCTGTAGTGAGTAGTGAGGTTTTATTGCTTTGGCTGTCATTTATTGGCATATCCCTGAGATGGCAATGCAATTGCATCCCTCCCCACCCGATTTAGCCTATGCTACGCCACGCTGTGTCACACTGCCACGATTCCTTTTGTCTCAAAGGCATCATCAGTTTATTTCACATGCAGGTCAATTCCACAGATGGTTGGGATCTGGATCTTGGTGAATTTAAGCCATACGTATAACCACGGGGTCTTAACCGACGGACATCCGAGAACTTACACTGCCTGGCGCCGGACCCTCAGGTCGCACAGGTGTCATGGCGTAACATGTAGCCGGTACGTGCCTGGCTAGCCGCTCCAAAGGCAGAGCCGGATGGGCCAATACCTACTCAGGCCCATGAGCGTTAGACCGTTTCCGATCTAGCTCCGCCACAAATCCTTTCCTTTGAAGAAAAACGCACAAACGTGAAAAACAATACTGCTAAAGCCATCATTCTAAAACTATAAATCAGGTTTAAATTTGAGCGAAGGAGCCTTGACTTTCAGCGCCGGAACAAAGACAGTTGTTAAGGTTTCAAAAGCGTGGCGGTTGGGCCAAACCGGGTCAGGCTATTCAGATAAACGTATATACCATGCACGCGGGGTAGACTCGCTCGGGCCTTGCCCTAGCTGCCAATTTCTCATGATTGAAATGAAACTATTCGTGAGATTCAATACTACAGCAACATCCGCATTAAACCGTCTGAGAGATGTAGGTTTTGTGATTATCAACAAAGTGACTACGTGTGATAGGTGTGACAATTCGTCTGTGACAATCCGTCTGGAAATTTATGAGCACACTCAAATTCCTTGCTGAGGTATTTTGCTTTGTGGTAGGCTGCCGAATTATACGCTAAACTATAACTGTGCGTAAAGCTGGAGAGGGGAAAGCTGATTTATAAGCGAGCGCAAGCAATACCCGTTGGTTCGCTGCCTCTTAGGGACCATATTTATGCACAATTTAAACATTTCGATTTCTCGCAAGAATGACCTTAGCATCTGCCGCATTTGTCGTTATTTTGACTACGCCTTCAATGACTGGATCTACGACATCACGACTTGGGTTGGCGCGATGCGATGCAAATATACAAGCCTCATCTCCATGCCTTATTTCTTTCAACTAATAGTCTTGCACTGGCTCAGCCCCGTTATTAGGGATGATCTTTCCCATGAACGGGAATGGGAAATACACTACAGAGCTCAGAGCACTCACTATTATTGGCCACGTGTCAGTGTCTGCGTCACGTGTCCTGCGTGGCTCAGCTACACAGGACACGTGAGTAGACGGAGTCCGCCTATCCCAAGGGTAGACCAATTCATCCGTACCAATTCCTCGAGAGGCTAACTTATTTCCGGTATGTAGACAAATTCATCCGAACGAAGCCTCAATAAGTTGATTTGCATCCGATGAGAGATCATGCAAAAGACGACTAAGACAGATGTGAAACTTGTTCATTTTCACTGGCAAGGATCATGTCACGATGGCTGCCAGTAAGGCTCCGACCTGGTCGAGCCAATGCATTCTCATGAAGATCGCGGCTTGACAAAGGTAGGCATGGGTGTAATCATTGGGAGGGGGACTTGTCCCTCGCAATTTCTGAAGTGTCCATTTGTCCTCCTCAATGTTTTCCTTGTCCCCCAAGCCTCAACTACCTGAGATTCAGCGCCGCAAACTTATACTTCATCGGGTATGCAATGCAAATATATATGCAAGAGAATCACTAAAATACTTAAAGCCGATATAGCCAATCAACGGGCTTCACAGGCTATCGGTCGTCACTAAATATCCGAATGGTAAATCAGAAAGCGGCAGGAATTTCTGCTTACAGGCCATTCTTGAATAACATGATCCTTGACCATCTTCTGTTTTCGCTTGGGTGGAAAGTTTGGCAAAATTCACTCACACACACACACACACACACAATTACCACAAATGCTACCTGTACTGAACACGCTGGAAGGAACTACGTAGGTCTCACTTTACCACTTTAATGGTTAAGGTTCAACGCAAACCGGTTTCTTCGGTCGCCTCCATTTGTTTCTCGTTTTCGCCCAAACATGCACAATCCTGGTATGACGCAATAACCTGTGGCGAACCACCGTGTAATATTCCAAATCGGCACATTTCAATGTCAAACTTCTAGGTCAAAGGTTAGCTTGATTTATTAGCTGGCGATGTTGAAGCGATATCGACCGAACGCGAGGTTCGGTTGCTATCGTTTAAATTTATATCAAATGGTCGTCGTTTGACGTGGCTTGCTATGCAGTATCAGAAAGCTAAGCAATCAATTTTTTTCAAGGACGAAGGCCAAGCTGATCCTTCAGTCGTTTTTTTTCGTTTTCTCTAAAACCTACCCAAACCTGGTATCAAGCCAGTGTAGTAGCAGTGTAACTCGAGTAACATTTCAAACTGGGACATGTCAAGGTCAAAGGTTTGATTGAGTTGTTCGATGTTCTCTCGTTTCTTTGCAAAATATTAAATTTGCAGAAAATCGATGTCATTCGTGTTATCTTTTTATGCAGTATAAGAAACTTGATATTTCTAAATAATCACAACAGTTAAAAATTCAAGCTGTTTCCTTGGGTCAGCTCACATTTTTTAATGGTTTCCGCAAGCCTATCCATATCTACTATCAAGCGACAGCCCATGGCGAACCCTCGAATAACATTTTTAAACCAGGATATGTCAAGATCATACCTCACAGTCAAAGGCTAATTTGAATTTTTCCAAGTTCTCGCCATTCGTCACTATGAGTTCAACGTCCACCAAGTGGGTGTCATTCGACGTGTCTTGTGCCGTATTATAATGCTACCAAATATAACTATTTTATAAGGTAAATGTCAAACCGATTTCTTTGGTCGCCTCGTATTTTTTATTCTTGACTCTAACCTATCTACATATGGTTCCAAGCAATAGCCCTGGTGCACCTCAAGTGACATTTAAAATCGGACCATGTCAATGTCAAACCACAAGACCGAAGGTTAGCATAAATTGTTCGAAGTCTCGCGTCTCATCGATAAGTCTTCAATTTTCATCAAGTGGAGTCTTCGACGTTGTTGTGTTGGGAACTGTCGGTACTTCTTTCGCAATGCCTGGCCTATGGAGTGGAGCGAACACGCAGGCGTCAGGGTGTATACTGTATTTGTCTCGGCTGCGAACCGTGGCGTGCTGCCATATGTTTGAGGTTTGGCAGCGCAACTCTGGAAAGATAAATAAGGGAAAGGGAATGAATGGAAATGTTGCAAGAACACAACCCCTCCCTGAAGACGCTGGTACGTTTGCAGCTAACAGTGTCTTAAAAACAACAAAGACAAGCTTGAAAGACCGACCACGTATTCACAACAACAAAGGCAACTAAAAAATAATTGTAGGCCACTTACCACTCGGTTACTCGTAGTGGTACAATTTGTTCTTTGGGCGCTGTATAACCACTGCAGTTGATGCGCCCTAAAACCCAAATAACTAACTAATTTGTTCTTTCCCCACCTAACACATAACCGTTTGGGCTTTTCGCGCCGTCTGGTCCCCTGCCGTGGAGGCGGAGCGCGATCCACAGGAACATCAAGTGTCTCCGATGGCGCGTCCGGCTAGACAGCGAGGGACGAGCTGCGTTGGCGGTGCGCAAGCTGTCGTGCGCTGACGACGTGTCCCGCTGTCCTACCAGAGCTCCGTCAGATGGCGCCTCCTGTCGCGTGACAGGCGCCGCCTGGTGACTCTGATGGCACACCGCACCTTCCAGCAGGTGGTGCGCCGTATGGCTCGGTGCGCTCTGTAATCAGAGACTGCAGGGGGCGGAGATACCGGCGGTGCCGCCAGTATATGCGTCCACTTGGCAGTCGGACGAGGTAATCGCGTCGCCTCCCATCCCCAGTGACGACGCCGGTCTTGTTCCACATGCGGTACCGGGGATCCTGAAGGAGGACCCGCTGACCGATCCGAAGCGACGTTTTTAGTTGCGATGAGGTATTATATCTTGTCGTCGCGTGCTAATGTAGCTCATTGGCTTTACATGGCGTCAATTCGTCTGCCGCCCGCTGCCAGCACTCGGCAAACGCACGTTGGTGGGCTGGCACTGTTGATCTTAGTGGGTGCCCGTACAGCACCTGTGCTGGTGAGCGGCCGTCCGCTCGTGGAGTGTTGCGAAGTTCTAGTAGCCCTTGTGCGAATGTGTCCGTGTGAGGTCACCTCTCGTGATGGTTTTCTTGATGAGCCGCTTCACGGACTTGATGACATTCTCCGCGTGGCCATTTGACTGTGGGTGGTAAGGCGTAGACATTTGATGATCCACACCCCATCGTCGCAGGAAGTCACGGGTGACTTTAGGAGTGAACTGTGGTCCACCATCAGTCCGCATCGCGCTGGGCACACCGGTGGCGGCGAACATGATGCGCAGACTGGATACCAGGTCCCGCGCTGTCGCCTCACCGGCTACATGTGACACGAACGGCTATCCACGTATACCAAGAACGTGTGGCCGGCCCAGGCGAAGTAGTCAGCTGAAGCTGCTTCGAATACTCTCGAAGGCGCCTTTTCCACCATCAACGGCTCCCTCTGCTGTCTGGGCAGGTGTAGTTGGCAGGTCTTGCAGGCACCGATTAGGTTGGCGATATCCTGCTCCATCTGTGACCAGTAGATTACTTGACGGGCACGTCGCTTGGTACGCTCAAGCCCCTGATGGCTGGCGTGGAGCCTCTGCAGCGTGGCTCTGCGGAGACTAAGGGGAATGATCAGCCGCTGGCCGCATACCACCAGGCCATCATCTACCGCCAGTCGGTCTCGGAGGCCCCAGAAGGGCCGCAGTATCGGGTTCAACTGCGATTTATGTTCCGGGAATCCAGCCAAAATCGCCTCTCGAAGCGCGATGATTTCTATGTCCCTGTCGGCGGCAGCTCTCACTTCTGTGAATGCTATGTCCTTGAAGGCACTAGTGCCGTCTTCAGATACCTCAGGTACTAACCTCTTCACCAGGCTGCCAATCTGGTGACCGACATCTCGCTCCACTTCCTCCTCGTCTTCCTCGGTGGGGTTGTCCACCGGAGCACGGGACAAAGCGTCCGGCACAGGGTGAAGTTTTCCCTGCCGCCGGACTGCTACGAAGTTAAAGGGTGTCAACCGTTCACGTAATCGTTGAAGACGTAATCGTTGACTTCCCTAGTCAGAATCGTAGTCCAGGACGTCGTCAACAATCTTGCATGTATTCGGGAGATCTCCTAGAGCTGCGTCACTATGCATGCTGTAGACGTCACCGGAGCTGATGAGGCCCATAGGAGCCCTTTTGTAACGGAACCGGCCCCACAGTGTGATGAAGTACGTGAGGTTACGATCGCCCTCATGGATCTCAACCTGGTGGTAACCAGATTTGCTGTCCATCTTGCTGAAGAACACGGGTCTTCATTCAATCGATGCCACAGTATCGTGCGGTAATCGGACTGGATATGCTGGCCTTCTCACGAAGCGATTGAGCTTTGTGAAGTCCGCGGTGATACGACAGCCTGAGACCGTACCGTCAGATCACCGCTTCGCCACCGCCACGATGGGATGACACCAGGCTGTGGGATCCTCCACCGGCTCAATGATGTCCTTGGCAACGAGATCATCCAGTTGTTTGGGCACCTCCTCCCTCCAGCAGAATGGAATGTTCGGCGCGGTGAACAGAGCTTGCGGTACGGCGTCGTCGGTCAGCTCGATCCGCATCGGCTCCCCCTCCATCTTTCGTAAGCCGGACGTCACATCAAAGACGTGCGGAAAGTCGGCCTTGTTTGTTTGTTTATTGGTTGGTTCACGACACACTATGCACATTCACGGCTAATGGCGCCGCCCACACTGTTTCGCCGGTGGGCCGCGGGATTGGGAAATGTCCTAAATGGCGCTATAGTCGAACCCGGGACCTTTGGTACCCATAGCCCGACACCTTAACCACTCAGCCATCCCCGCCCCAAAGTCGGCCTTCATAGCATCGAAGTGTGCCTGTCGAACGCCCCCAGAGGGGACACCACCACACTCGGCATCACAGGAGGGATGCCGCGTGGGCGGCTGTCTGGTGTCTGTCGTGTTCATATCACGCTGGTCAGCAGTGACTGCAGTGTCCAGCTCTCGCTGTGTAGCTGCTGCAGCACGCCTGCAGTGCCAGCTCGGCATGCGTGCTCGGCCGTAGACGGTGGTGTCTACACACGCTGCACTCGGCAGCGGCGACACCATTACAGATTTGCAGTAGAACTTTGGATCCGGATCTATCGACGTTTCCGATCCAGGATGGTCTCAGGCGCGCTTGATCGGGGTCGGGAACGTGTCCGGCAATATTCACAGCCGGACACAGTGGTACCAGGACAGCAGCGGCGAATGTAGCTCCCGCATAACGGTAACCTCGACCGTACGTGTGACGTCATGCAACTGAAGTCGCATGTTGCACACGCCAACAGCCTTCATCTGGCGGCCGTCAGCAGTCCACAGCGCTGACGGGGACGGAGCGAGGCCATTGATATTCACCCCCATCGCTTTTGCCTGTCGCACAGACATTGCAGATACCTCAGCACCGGTATCGGGCGTCCAGACGGTTGTATATTCGCTGCCATCGGGATGATGCAGCTGCAACTTCACCCGAGGTGACCGCCGAATGCGAACGCCCTGCAGCGGCACGTCTGATATGTACTTGTTCGTCGTGTCCGCCTGGCGTGGCAATGCATGTTTGTCCAGATCTGCAAATATAACTGACATCTGTCGGAGACCACTGGCAACTGATTTGCCCTCGCGGCCTCGGCTGAAACTAGTCGCCCGCTGTGCGCGTCCACGGCTGTCCTGTCTTCGTCGACAAACCGACGAGAAGTGGTCCTTCTGATGGCAATAGTGACAGGTGCGGCCTTTCGCGCGACAGTCCCGCGCGTCAGCATGCTGTACCGCACCACAGCAGTTACGCTTCCTACCGCCTGGGGCGGGTGACCTGCTCTCGGCGCCGCGGTGCCTGGCCGGGTACGGTTGGAACGGTATCGCGTGACCTTGCCCAGGGCAGGGTTGGCCGACTTGGAGATCGCCAAGCTGTTGCCGGCCGAATTTTCGGACGCGCGACACATGTCGGTCGCAGTCTGAAATGTAGGGATGGGGACCTCCAGCATGCGCCGCCGAGCTTCGTCATCGATAGTACCGACGACTAGATGGTCACGAAACAGATCGCCCACGCAGTGTGTGCAGAAATCGCAGCACGACGTGATTTCTTTCAGCGTGCAGATGAAGTCGTCCACCGACTCCCCAGGTTGCTGAACACGCAGATATAAATTTCGCCTGTCGATTATGACGTTACGCTGCCGCCTGAGATGCATCTGCATTCTGCATGGCTGAGATAATGTCATCCATGCCAACAACGTCCGATACTGGGAGTCCAAACCGAACTACACGAGCCCAGTCGTCGTCCAGGAGCGACAGTAGAGCAGCTCTCTGCTCTGCGTGCGTCAGTTGGTCGATTCCTGTGAGCAAACAATACCCGCTGAACTTGCTTCTCCATGCCTCAAACTTCCGTAGCGAGACAGAGGATGTCAGACAGGGTGCCGGGGTGGCTGCGGCCGACGGCCTCGGGCGAGGTCGGGCATCAGCGGCGGTGCCAGTCCTTGGGCCGTCGGGGGTTGAGCCGGCCGGCACTGTTGGTGGGCCAGTAGCGCACATACGCTCCATTAAAGCTGCCAGGTGCTTCTCCCGCCATGACAATGCCGCAGCCTGCTCCATCTACTGTTACGAGTGAGAAGCTCCATCTCAGATGGCTTCTGCTCCTCGGCGTTGTCACCTGGAGACTCCTCTGATTCGCCTGCCATGCCGAGTTACTGGTGAAATGGGCGCGTCCACGGCTCCAAAACCACTATTTACACTATTTACACTTTCTATCATCACTGCCAGGTGTGCTGCGAGTTCTCCAAAGTGCTCACACTCAACGCAAGTAACCTGACCGCGCCATGTGTGTTGGGAACTCTCGGTACTTCTTGCGCAATGACTGTCCTCTGTTGTGAAGCGAACACGCAGGCGTCAGGGTGTGTACTGTATTTGTCTCGGCTGCGAACCGTGACGTGCTGCCATATATTTCAGGTTTGGCAGCTCAACTCTGGAAACAAATGAGGAAAAGGAAATTAAGGGAAAGGTTGCAAAAGCATAGCAGACGTGCCGTGTCGTACTCCAGCAAAGTGTTCAAAAATCACATTGATGTTCAAAGTCAAACGTCGAACTCATTTCTTCTGTCACCCCGCGTTTCGTCGTTTTCTCCCAAAGCTACCCATGCTTGGTATCAAGATGTAGCCCGTGGGCATCTTGCGCATAAGTCAGGCAATATTTGTGGGTAACATTTCAAGCCCGTGAGTATTTGAGTAACATTTGAGCCCGTGAGTAACATTTCAACCCGCAAGATGTCAGATGAAGCCTCAAGGCCAAAGCTTTGCATAATTTTGAAAGTCCTCGCGTTTCGTGGCTATGGCTTCAATTTGCATTATATGGGTGTCATTCGATGTGGCTTGCCATAACGTATGTTGAGATATCGAAATAACTTCAAAGGTGTCGAAGGTCCGGCTTGTGTACAATGATTGAGTGGAATAGGAATAGTGGGTCAAATCCATTTTTGTTTGCAGCCGTTGTGATAGCAATCGCTCGTATCCTATATGAGTATGGGCTCTCCAAATAAATCCGCCATAACCTGTTCGCACGATGCTCTCATTGCTGGCTTTTCATTTACACTGCCACATTGCTGTTCCGGATATATAAAATATTGAACTTTTTTCCAAATTGTCCACTTTCCTCTTAATGGTTCAGCGGAAGTTCTCAAACTTGCCAGAGAAGCCGTACGTGAATGCGCACAATTATATAACTAGCCCGGGTTCATAACCACGAGAGAGCAATGCTGTAATCAGGGGTAGATCCAAAAATTGTCATGGGGGAACTTGCCTGGATGGGCGCCATTTCTTTGGAGCGGCGCCACTGCGAAAGCTCCTGGAGGGGCGCCTCTTGCTGCAAAATTCGAGGGAGCGGGTTGCACTCAGCCCTTCTCGAAGGGGCGCCTTTCCTTCCAAGGGATGCCGTGTTATTTCACACGGGCGCCTCCGGCTAAATACATTCGAGCGGGTGCACTGGAACCTTTTCAGAGGGACACCTTTTCCCAGCCTCAGGGACGCCGCCTTGCACGTGGGGTGGCCTCAGTGCCAGACCCTTCACCCTCCCTGGTTGTCATTGGAACGAAAGGTGTCTCCGTAAAACAGGGAAGCATGGGAAAGGCATGTCCACATTTCCTGCCATGAATCACCCCCTAATATTCTATGTTTTTACTGCTAGAAGATGGAGATATTTAACATATTTACAGCATTGCTCTATGGTGATCGTGAACCGGGTCCAGCACATACAACATAAAGCTAGATATTCATAGGCAGTGATAAGTAATGACACTTGCTAATTTTGGCGGAACTTTTAGTTCCCAAAATATCGTTTGGTACAATGATACAAAACAATGGTAAATACGGCAAACTGAAGTACATTGAACATTTAATTGAAGTGGCTGAAATTGACATTGAAAAAGTGGCTGAAATCCAAAGATTTTGCGGGGAGGGGAGGGGGAGGCCCTTCTATCCTGTTCAAGCTTACCGCGTCCCTGGTTTGTCCCCCAAAATGTCTAACTCGTGGTTACACCCATGCTTTCCGGAGTATGGATTTGCAGTGGGGGGGGGGGGGGCCCTTCCATTCTATCACACACTGTCATGAGTGCGCCTGGTGGGTCACGTTGGTCGGGGCGTTGGTCGGGGTGGCTAAGGGATACGTAGTTGTGGATGAATCTGACAAACGCTAACGAGCTTGGCTCCGCCTCCGCCTCCAGCGACCATCCAGTTGCTGGTCCGTCCTAGGTATTCGGCCCCCTCCCTGTTCCCGCCCCTCCAACGACCTGCTACTGCCAGGCTGCTTATGGCCAGGGCAACTTTCTGAACATAAAACATTTTGGCATTGCCACATTCAAATATCTGGGCACTTGTGCCGATCCTCAAGTAGCATTGCTAGTGCTTAAAACTCCCCGTAGCTCTCTAGCTCTTAATCGCATTTATCTCAGTCATCCATTGTATTAATTCTGATCAATTCGTTCCGTTGTAGAGATGGTTAGCGTGGTTGGCCCTCAATTTCTCCTGCTTTATCTTTCAGTGGTCTCCTGCTCGTCTTATTACCACGCACCCTGGAGGGCCTCTGGAAATTAAACGCACTGGGGGGGATTTGCCCCCCCCCTAAGACCTCGGCTCTTATTAAGGCTAGGGAAACGAAATTCGTAGGGTGGATGGGCGCGATAGTGAACTCTATTGTGTGCATATTTCATGGCCTTAGGTCAATATCTTGAAGGTCAAAAAAGGTCAAAATAATACAATTTTCTGGTTTTGCGTGGCTTGGCTTGTCATTGTTATGGATCGCTGTGATTGTGTTGAAATGCTCCAAAATTGGCATTAATGACGTTTTGGCCATTACTAATGATGCAATACAATGCAAGGTGCCAGACCTGCAATTTGAACTCAGGTCACCTATATAGGAGCACTTTATCAGGTCATTACCTGCTCAGGTTACCGGGACCGGGCTGCCCACCCGACTACTCCGTTGGGCAGCTCGGCACAATCGGCTTTGCAAAGAAAAGAGTTAAATACATTAGTAAAGTATGGAAACGCTTAGGCACACAATGACAAACAGTAGATTTCCGGATGTGTAGAGAGTAACATGCCAAGTGACATCAATCAGATGACAGTCATTTGCATTTATGACAACATTCCAGTTGACAAAGTTTGGTTCCATTAGCGTGTCATGAACTTGACCTGCCTTGACCGCGGCGACCTTACATGACTTTTCAATTATATAGCATAACACTATGCATCAAACAAGTCGCTGGTGTTGTCAAGAACACTTCCTTTTTGCCAATATACGGGAAGCGCATCAGCACCGATATTTGTGGTCTGGCGCTGATAATTTTGTTTTTCTTTAACGACCTATCTAACTCGAAAAATTTTCGGTTGATTTTAATTTTTGCTTACTTCAAACAACGCACCGGTCATTTCTAGGGGGTGGGCGAATTTCGCCCCACCCCACATCCAGGGCGCGTGTTAACCCGTCACGTCCTTCTCTTTCATCCTTGGGTCTTCCAGAATGGCCAATTCATCTTCCTCCCTGTTGACCTTGTTCCTTGGTTTACGCAATACCAAACTCATCTTCCCAGTTTCCGGTACAATCAGGCAGTCCAGATTCCAGGTTCGCGAGTTCAGAGTAGCCCCCTTCTCCTTGCCGTATTCGGTGTCTACTTATGTCTGGCGCCATAATTCGTTTGGAGACTGGTGTCATCGCAGTCTTTCTCATTCAAAACTCCGCGTCGAGTGCTGCTCGTACATTCCGCCTGAGGCTCGTCCAAAAATGGATTGCATAATCAGCGGGATTTTGCGAGCCAGAACACTTAAACGTCGCAGCTGCCCTGCTCTGCAGTCTTTATTTGGCAGGCTGCACAGAGAGGTAGCAGCCTGACAAACAGACTTTTGCAATTTTGTCGTCTGTTCGTGCCATATGCCTTCCCCTCCCTCTTTTGTGGTGGGAGCCATGGACAACTTACTGCATCTTCTGGGCCTAGGAACCATCGACCAAGAAGAAGCTACTGCATGCTGTCTCCCATGCCTTAGTTTAATGCTTGTCATTCATGAGCTATTGTAGCTTATCGCTGACATAACTGAAAATCGCAAGTACTAGGTAACTAGCATGAAAGGCATCCAACACTGGGTATGGTCTAACGCCGCAACCAACACCGGATATATGGTTTTACATTGGCAAAGGAAGTAAGAACTGCCACAGTACTAGCATAATCTTCCGAAAGAATTCAGGTGGGAAGGGGCCAACAAATGTCAGGTGTCCAGTCGGACGAGGAGCATGCCACTAACGGGCGGCACAACCAGAACCTTTGTGAAGGGATCGGCAAATGGTCTGCAGAAGCCTGGTGGCAGCCGAACGCCTGGCAAAGCTAGATGTGTGAAAATAATATAGCAAGATGGTACTGGAGATACATTGGACATAATATTCGTTAGAAATTCGAAATTGAGCTGTCAAATCTATCCTGCGAGTAAAGAGGTTCTCTTTTTGTGAATCCTGTTGAAATATTTAAAATTGTGGTCTTCCCTCTAAGGATTCAGCGACAAATGCATACCCCTGGAAGTGCTGTAGGAACATACGGTAGGAGGCCGAGAACAGCACTGGGTGCATCTCTAAACCGCCATGACTTAATAGGCTAGCATATATACGTTATAAACTTGATGACTGTATGTGTATTAGGGTGTGTCACGAAGGACCTTTTTTTGGAAATTGCACTTTGCTTAGTGAAATTATCGTGCAGATCACCTAAAAAAAACCTGTGGTCGAAACCAAATCGAAATCAAACAATAAACAAAATATGCGACAGGCCGATAAAGAAACAAATTTGCCCGGCGCCCGGCGTTGAAGTCTCCAGTGATGGCGCTCCGTAGCGATTGGCATCTAACACCACGCATCCGGCCACCATTGGAGCGCCGCCGCGGCGCTGTGACGAAATGGCAGTAGTCGGTGCTGTGGATGACTGATAAATGGATTCTGGCGATGAAGCTCATTAATAAAACTCAATGAAAGTGCTTAGTGGGGTAAAAGGCTTTTGATAAGCACCAGTCACTTAATAAGTTGCCTGGTTATTTGATGCATGAAAGAAAGGTTCACTTTACGTCGCTTGTTCGTTCCATTTTCAATAAGTAGATCTATCGGCGTATAATGCTAATATTTTCACTTTTGAAAGCTTGAACGTCTTCAAAATTCCTCGTCTGTTTACATCGAAGACCAATTAAATCATTATGAGACACTTGATATCTTATTGTTATGACAAATAGACCAGGCGAAATCGGCATCATGCTCTTTCCACTACAACCGATGGAGACAGGCATACAGCGACGTCACCTTTTGTACGAGCGGCCACATTGTTTGTACGAACTATCATTTTATAACTGTACTACTTGTCTACACGCTCGACAGAAAACCCGACATCAAATCCTTTTTGCTGCTGAGCACTGGCATTGCCGACCTGTGTTTCAACTTCGCCACAATGTAACCGTGGCTGGGCTCTTCACCACTTACCTTCAAAGACGCCTCGGTCACCACTTTCACCATCCGTTCCACCATCTGACTGTGCACGGGGTATGGCGGTACTTCGAGAGGACTCGCGATGATGTCTAGTAAGTCATCATCGGACAATTGTTGCGTCAAGGGCGGTTCGGTTATCGCCTCATTACACCAAGAAATCAGCTCCATGATGTTGTTTGCCCCCATATTCACTTTTGGAAGCTTGAACTTCCGCACTTCGTCAGTATCACTTTCGACTTGAGTTCTGCGACACTGCTGGATTTGAGTGACCGCCCTTTCCCGTGTGGCTTGATCTTGGCCCGCTGCCATTGCTAGCAGTACTGCCTCAGAGTGACACCAGTAGCTGTTGCGCTGTATTACCGGCTGCACCATGGCCGCTATCTCAGGTCGCAAACTTTTGAGAAGTTGCACGCTATGCAGCGCATTGCCAGGACCGTCAGAACATTTCCAGTTCTTCTTGATGCAGAACCACATGGGAGTATAGTGGCACACGATGAACTCCGCTAGTATTCTCAGACTGTCTGATGGCTGTTCGGTTGATATGTAGAGCCGCAGAATTCGCACCGCCAGAGTCAGCCACCTGGAGTGGTTTAGTGGACCGATCTTCATTTTCGCAGTTCCATCTGAGATACAGTCTGGACACTACGCGCCAGACTGTACAGAATAGCCTGGTCTGAACTCAGGTCACTGAGAATCTCCTGCGTCATTTCTGAAACATTTCCGCCATCGATTGGCTCAAAATCGACCACTGGCAAGGTTTCTACTGCGCCTGCAGCAGCCCGGCCAATCAGCCCACTAAACGACTTAGGTCCTGTTGTGACTCCATCTAACTGGCTAAATACTGCATGAAGATTAAGTTCATTTGCATGAAGTTGGCACACAAACCAGTGGACGTTTTTGTCCGAGCTCAAACAAACGGATAACACCACCTTTTTGGCCAGTATTAACTCTCGTACTGTCACAGCCAAGCACAGAAACATCCGCAACAAACACATGTGCCACGGCGTTCAGGTCCTGAAAAATGTCCTCCGCTTTCCTAGTCTGTGGGGTAAAATGTCCTAAATATGCACTGTCTGGCTCGGATACAACCACAATGTGCTCTTCCGTCTTCTTTGAACTGGCTGTCATAAGCGTGTCATCTTTTCTACCTTCGAAGTAGAGACCAGATACACGACCTGCATGATCCTCATGGCTCTGGGCTACTACCTATCTTCTAATCCGATCCCTTGCTCGCCATACTTTTTTGCTATCCACTATGCAGTCCATATCGTCAGAAGTGACCCGACCAATGTCCACTTGGAAACCGTTGATGATCGCAGCACACGCACGATTAGACACTCCGTACCGATCTGCTGCTAGAGCCGTATTTAGCAGTTCGTCTGTGTTACTGTTTACCATATACTCTGACTCATTGACTACAGATGTGAGCGATGATGAATCTGTGGCGGAATCTTGGTCTGAATTAGAATCTAGCTGGGCCATTCCAGAAGGTCCCTGTTGTGGTGATGTGACTCTCTCGGCGGTCAGACGCCTCCTTTCGTCCATGGCGCGTCGACGAGTGGTTTCACGGATATCTGCGGTGCCGATTTGCATTTGGCGAGGTCCTCTCTGGTCTTGGACAAAGGGAAACTCCATCCGTGGCACTTTGTCGGCCATCGCACATTTGCAGCTATCGATATCAGCCCATTTTCGCGATATCGCGATATCACATTTCAGCACATCGATATCAGATATCAGCACGGCTCGTGTCGCCCTCGTTAATAGGTTGTCCCTACTGCTGATAATCCCAGTTTCCCTTGAAACTTGAGTAACGAAAGGGAACAGGAGACTTGGATTGACAGGGATGTATGGCATGATAAAACAGGGATGTATGGCATGCGAAGCTATTTTGTGTCTTTAGTGCGTACGCAATTTATTCGAATGATGATTCATAGCACTGTGAAAGGTGGAGCACAGACAAAGGAAAGTGGAGCGATCAGTCCTTCAGTGAAGTTTAATCTTTACGATCAGATATATCCCGGCTCCCCTGATCTGTTTTTTGTATTACCAGAATCCATTTATAAGTCAGCCACAGCAGCGACTGCCGCCTTTTTCGTCACAGCGCCGCGGCGGCGCTCCGACGGCGGCCGACGCGTGGTGTTAGATGCCAATCGCAACGGAGCGCCATCACTGGAGACTTCAACGCCGGGCGCCCGGCAAATTTGTTTCTTTATTGGCCTGCCGCATATTTTGTTTATTGTTTGATTTCGATTTGGTTTCGACCACAGGGTTTTTTTTAGGTGATCTGCACGATAATTTCACTAAGCATGAGAAAAACCGTTCAGGCGACACACCCTAATGTGTATGTATGCGATTTTTCAGCTTTGCGATGGTCTAGTCGCGTCGAGCCCTGGGATTGCCTCGCCAGTGATGACATCTGCTAAAACAATCCGACGAAAACGCAAGCAAAACAGAAATATTCAGCGAGGGGAAAATAGGAGCATCAAGGTGCATTAGCATCGTGGGTGCCACCACGGGTCCGCGATGACTGCTGTATGCGGCTTTTCGATCAAACAGTCCCCCGTTAAACCAGTGCCGGAGGGGGTTCGACTTTATTCTCACCCTCAATGAAAGTGGAAAATTATGGTAAGTGGCAAGTACGTTCAAGTTTACTTTTGGAACTCGAGAAAGGGCAAAAACAATGGGCTGGCTTCTAGCGTCAGGCCATCTACAGGTGGCATTTTATATGGAGATGACCTCAGGTCGAAAGCTTATGATTCCATTTTGTCGATTCTCGAACATAGGGTGCGCCATATTTGGTCATAGTTTTTTCTTATCTTTATTTCAATCCACATCACATCACACAGTGCAAGGTGAAAGGCGAACACTCTTAAAACCGGTTGTTCTGCATCGTGGGTTGTAGGTACAATTGTCATCTATCGGGCATATGAATGAAATTATCGGGCATATGAAATTACGGGGAAACAGTTCGCAGGTAAGTCAGGATTTTTTCCCTTTTTCGAATACATATAACCAGACGTTCTTAAGACGTACCTTTTAGACGTCAATAAACGTATGAAATCGTTTGATATATTGATTACCTTGGTATGTATTTAGCTGGCTGCACGACACTCAGGGGCAGAGAAGCAGGCTTTTCCCTTGATATATGACAGACCAGGAGCTCGCAGCGGCGGCGTCCTCACCCAAGACATCGGCGCTTGCTTCTCTAGATATATAACCAAGGGCGTATCCTGGAATTGTCATGGGGCGCTTTGGATGTGCGTCTTTTTTTAAAGACCACCCGTGGCCGGAAAGATTTGATGGGGCGAGGATGCGCTGAGGCACACCGATGGGACATTTCTCTTCCAAGAGTCGCCTCTGGCTGGAACAATCGAGGGGGGATTCACTAGGGCACACTGAAGGGACGTCGTTTCCTCTCAGAGGGGTGACCCTGGCTAAACAAAAGTCGAGGGTGTTCATTTGAGCCTTCCGGGATGGCGTCTATACCCGACGGAATGGGCGTTACCTTGCAGGGAGGACAATTGCCGCCCCCCAGTCCTCCTTGTGTCCCCCCTTGTATATGACCCGATCAGGAGCACACCTTACACCGTGGCGGCGTCTTGATGTGGGACTTTTTGTTTAATTGTTATTTTTTTTTAAATTTTAATAAATTTGATCCGAGTAGTTGCTGTGGCGGCTTGAGGAGCTAGGGTTCTATTGCTAAGCAGAGCTTGTTGCGTGAACCCTGGCCCCACCACCCGATCCATGAGCTCCAGCTCAACGGCAGAATTTAGACCGAAAGTTTAACGTGCCGCCAATGCACCGACACGGCCGCCTCGTAGCTCGTCCCCGGCCTTATCTGGCCAGCTGCCAACTGACACTAAATGCGAGCGCGCGAAGCGGCTCGAACCCTGTGTTGCCAATAAAGGGGAGACCGGTGCAGGCCAGCGCTCTAACCAACTGAGCTACCAGGGCCGCATACTTTCACAATGAACGTCCAGTATGCTTGTGACCTTTCTACGTTTCGGCGTGACTTACTGATGTCAGAGGCATTTAATTCAGTTACTGATGAGATAAACTTCCCTTGGTTGATTGAAGCCTAGATTATACACCAGGCTGGTGCCGTCCACCTATCTCGAACATGGCCTAACACTCTGCTGCCACAGATTTTGATGAAAATCAGTATACAGGATTATTTCAGGCCCGGAAACGATTTCTGAGCTTTTTAGCTGAATCGGAGCAGCGGTTCACGAGTTATTTCCTGCGGCGTTTTCTCATTTCGCACTGAAGGTCAAACTTTCAGAGCCAACATCGTAGTGTTATGTAGATATAAATTATAACAATTATATATCGTTGGAATCGCAAGGAATTCATCTTTCGGTTCCTGAAGTCAGTTTTTTTATTTGTACAAATTTGAGAATATGATCCCGTGACCTCAGATAACATGACGTGTGGTGCCCCCTAGTACAATGATATTGATACAATTATTTACGTAGAACGAAAGCCTCACCATTCATCCTTCTGATTAAAAAATATGAACCATGTATATTAAGCGTCTAATACGAGTTTCTGTAACAAATATTGCCTGACTTATGCGAAAAATGCCGCTTAAATAGGTTTGATGTCCGGTAAGCTTTGCCTTCCGGTTCTTCGAAAGAGAGCAACATCGTAGTGTGCTACGGATGTGCTTAGACATTTTTTCTAAGCCTCTTAATCTTATTTCCAACACTAAACTCACATTTAGATCAGGCTGGGATACGACTAAATATCAGATGTGCAACATTACCTGATGCACACCGGTAAGTACGCACGGGTTTCAGAGGACAGTGGACGTTCGGCAGTCGACATCCACGCAGACCCCAGTTGGTTCGAAATGGGGTCTGCGTGGCGTTATCTGTGAACTTCGATCCCAGTTTACGCTGCCTTGTCGTTTATCCCCGCTGTTTAGGGGGATAGAGGTCTAGTTACGCCGCGTAAACCGACAGGGCTGACTCGAGCGGAGCGATGAGATAAGAGATCTCCTCATGAAACCGTGAGCGTGGAATCGGAATCATGTACTCAGTCGACGCCAGGCACGAGGTGAAGAGGTCTGGTTCTTAACAAAGTGAAACGGTGCCTGCTTATCCTGGTATTTCGCAAGGCCGGAACAATGGTACGGCGGTGCTAATTTGGTCCGTATAAGTGTCATAAATCTCACATAACTAAAGGTGTGAGGCCACCATCTGAGCGAATGCCTGACCTGACCTGAACCATCAGTTCAGGTCGAACTGATGAATTCCAGCCGAATTCAGAAGGAAGTTTTCCTGTGCACGAACTGCATTGGAAGGTTGGTTAAGGATCCTAAAAATATCACAATGCAAGAGGTATCGTCGGTTCAGTTAAGTAACTCCAGCAGTCAAACTTCCAACGGAAATGCGTCAAGTCCTGTGTTTGGCGGGAACTACACGCCCTCGGATGAAACCGACCATGCAACAAGCTATCTTGACGCCGACGTGACCTTACCCATCCTAGGCGTATCGCCGCTGAGGACAAGTGGCTTCTTATATACCTTATATTCCATTGGCTTCTTATATATATATATGTATATATATAATGAATTACCTGCTTGTTGTGTGCATTTATTGATAATTGATCGTCAGATGTTCGAGTGAAGATAGATCAAACCCCATACCACTTTGGTATAGACTGGTATAGGTATGATGTGAAGTATGTCAGCTCTGTCAAGTTCGTCTTTGTCAGCTTACAGGAAGTGAAAGAAGCAGCGTCTTATCTCCGACAGTGATTATCGGGAGCAGTTACAGTGGAAGGTCCACAGCGGTTTCACAGATTCTCGCCCTCAGACCTCACGTCCATCGCGGTGCACAAACTCTCCAGTGACGCGGGACGTGACGTGAGGGCGAGCAAGAAGTGAAGTGCTATGAAAAAACGCTATCTCTCTGGACCGTACATGTGCAATGGTGCATACGCATGTTTTATGCAATTAACAACAAAATCGCTCATTTGCCAAAATATGTGTGTGCGGATGTGAGCAGGAAGAAGTATGAGGACTACAGGCGTAATTGGGCGTTTCTGCTTGTGGCTTTTATTAAACGAAATAAACTAATACGTCACAATGCCATTGTCCTATGACTTATGTAGATTGCTGGTGGTTGCATAGCATGTACAGCGTGTGACAAGTTCACAGGTCTCAATATGTTTGTAAAATATAATTATGCTCAGTGAACTATGCAAGAAATGAGCAGTCTGTGTTTGATTTAATTACGTCGCCAATCTGATGATTTGCAAAAACAGCATCTCCTCGTGGTTTCGCCAGACTATTAACTCAGAATATAGCGTCAAGATTTGATCTCTCTTTCGTTTATACAGCGAATTTGCGGTCATAGTGTGCATGCCTAGCTTTCTGAAGCGGACACAAACTTAAAAAAAATGGCAACCATTCATCCCCTGTGCGTAATATATTTAAGCGATGTTTGCTGTTGGCTATATCAGCTATGCTTAATGGAATTTATGGGCGCATCGACTACATCGGTCATGCAGCAGCCATGCTTAGTCAAAACATGTCTGCTCTGGATATGAGAAGCAAGTGACTAAACAACATGTGTAAAGTGTCTCGGTGCCATACTTGGTATTGTACGCTTCAGAGGCACCGGCGAGACAAAGCTTACTGATTAACCGGCCAATTTAGGCGTCGGCTGGTTGGTTATTTGAGTTTTAGGGCGTATCGACCAGGTTTGGTCATTTAGCGCCCATATGCGTCTTTTTCGCACAGGTCACCCAATATGTGTTACAGAAACTGATATTAGGCGTCTAATATACACGATTTGTATTTTTTAATCAGAAACATAAATGATGAGGCTTTCCTTTTATGTAAATAATTATATCAATATCGTTGTACTAGGGGTCATCACAGGTTACTTTAACCGAGGTAACATGGTCATATTTTAAAAATGTCCACAAAACTAAAAACTGACCGCAGGATCGAAAGACGAGTTCATTGCGATTACAACGATATATAGTTTTAAGCAAAATTATATCTACATTGCACTAAGATATCGGCTCTCGAAGTTTGACCTTCAGTGCGAACTTGGAACAACGCCGCAGGCAATAATTCGTGAACCGCTGCTTCGATTGGGCTGGAACGATTAGCAATCGTGTCAGGGCCTCAAATAGCGCTGTATGCCAATTTTCATCAAAATCTGAGACATGAGGGTGTTAATTATGAAAATTCATGTTCGAGATATGGTGGACGGTACCTCCTGTTGCGAACAATGGCTTCCAGTTCTGGGGAGTCGGGCGTTTGTGCGGCCCATCCTTTGTAGACATGGTTTGATAAACCCAGATGTTCAGAAATTCCAAGTGACACTTTTGAATGTTGGTAGTTTTCAGATAGTAGTTCTATTTATGTTGAAAGTTGTATGTGACATCGATTTCCAAGGCGTAGCTGTTGTTTCAGTAAGCACTGTTGGTATAGACTGGTATAGGTATCCTGCTCAAACATTCATGTTTAATCCTACAACTGCCCCATGTTTAATGACGTATTATTTTTATGGAATACAGAAAGTGTAATCGATTAGCAATACCTTCAACATTGCAATGGTCTTCCCGGTTCTATTACAACTTCGTGGGAATTAGTGCACTTGGTAATCACATTTCCAAGCATAAAAACATTCCGGGGTTTAAATTCGACTTTGTTTTTTACCAGTAGCTTAATTTGACACCAATGATCTGACAAGAGGAACCAGGGCCTCTTAAGAATTTTGACTTAGGAGAAGAGGTAGGGGTGTGCGGGCCGAGACTATTGGTGGCTGGGGGATCATCATCGGAGCCAACCAGATTTCGCCTCATCCCACTAACCTTCTCCCGCCACCCAGCTAACATGCTAGAGAAAGCCCTGAGACTATCACATTAGACGGTACTTGCTCATCGATCTTGCAAGCAGTTTGTTCGGTTTGTCTTGAGTTGCGGGACGTTGCTGAAAAAAAAAACATTGTCGCACATGTATAGTGTGACAATGATTAAACAACACTGGGTTGTAGTGTTGGCGCACCGCCATCTTTGTGATGTCGTTCCCACAGCCGAGCCGTAGATATGTGCGAGCGGCGGCCGTTCGGCGCACGGCACGCCGTCCTAACGGCAGTCTGCCTGTCTGCTGGACGCGCCCCCGCTGTGCACCATGTACGGCTGCTGGCGGCGCCGCTGCGGCGAGTGTGGCCACACTGGTGCGGCGGCACGAGCGGGCCGGCCGGAGCTGCAGCACAAGGCTGCACCTGGCCTCCGCCCGCCGGCCGCCGTCCGCGCCCGTCGTATTGATAATCCAGCCCATCCACTTTCGGTCGGCCGCGGCGAGGCTAGCGCGGGCCAGCGACGGCCGCGCAGAGGCCAGTGGCCGGCCGGCGCCGCCGCGGCCGATCTCGTCGCTCGGCTGGCTCGGCTTGGCTCGGCCTGGCTCGGCCTGACTGTGCTGGCTCAGTACGGCGCAGTGAGCGGTCGGCGGGTGTTTGGCGCGCGCGGTGCCAGGTCGGCAGCGAGTCGGCGAGCCTGTATTGCCCAGTGCATGGTGACTCGGGTCGTCGGTGCTGTGCTGGTGAGGAGAGCATGGGGTTCGGATCCCTCCTCAGAGGCGTTCTGGCCACCGCCGGACGGTAACCCTCTGTATGGTGCGATGTCGTTTGGCGGGTGGTGACCCCGCGTGGCGATCGCTGGCCCCGGGGTCAGCGGGCGGCGCCCTGTCCCCGCCCGCTCGCCAGGCTGGCTGGTGGTTGGTTCGCTCGACCTGGATCGGTCGGTACAACGGCGATTAGTTTGGGGAGAACCACTTCCTCTGCTCACGTTGCCGCTGCACCGTGGACCCGCTCGCCAGATACATAATTATCGCAACGTGCAGATCATTTTGAACGCGAGAATCACAGTTGTTCTATGTTGTCGTTGGGTCATAGCCTGAAATCTAAAGCGGGACTTCGCTTTTGATAAACGGCACATCACATGTTTATCTCGCCTCCTGATCAACCAAGGGCTTTGATTGAAACAATCCGAATACACTCGCAGAAGTCAGATCTCGCCGAAGAACTGTTCTCCAGATATACCTGCACTAGATGCAACATACATTGTTACTTTCTTAATGACTCTGTGCAGTTAATGGCCAATTTACAGTTTTGTTCTGCCAGGGTAAACGCAAAACGCGATGACACGTCACCCTCCGCGTGTAATTGCAATCATTGAATGACAATTATTTCATGCGTCTGAAAAACGCTGAAGATATTTGATAGCTGGCATTTCTTGCAAATCAATTGCATTTGAAAATTGTTTCCTGCATCCAGCAAGGAGGGATCGCGTTGTAAACGGTCTATCTAAGGTGCTGAATAAGAGTATGAAGGTGTTTTGTTCTCCCGCTCGTCATCCTTCAGTGAGTTGCTCCAATTATAATGTGTTTTAAGTGCACTTCATGATATCTAATTCATTCTTACGTGATATTTATATTTTTAAGTATGTTTTTACTAAGAGTACAAATGGTGCGGTGATAGGTCCGTTATGCAATCCATACATTTAAAGTTGAGAAAACGATGGTATGATATACATGTTCCAATACCTCTACACCCCAATCTGCCTATTCAACACTGCGGGACAACTGTGCACAAGTCCTTTTCGAAGCACTGTCGGCGCCGCCAACACAGAGAACCGCATATCGTTTCCAAAGTTTTGACAAACATTTCTGCAAATATATTGCCATGTGGGTGTTCCTACTAAATATTAACTTGCATGCCTCAATCATGTTCGATTTATACTAGCTACAGCTCTTCCCTTTTATGAACATTCTTAGTTTTGTATATTTACAACAGAAAGGCCTGTGGTAAGTGAAGAGTTTGTTGGTATGTTTGGCTGGCACCAGCAAGCATGCCAATCAGTCATGTCTTATTGTGCCTTCTACAGGCCCCCGTTCAGATAATTTTATTTTTGGCCGTTAACGGTGATGTTTGAACACCCATTCGGTTAGATTGACACAGAGACATTGGTCGGATCCTTGACGATCGTTTTGTCCAGCTCAATCGCTGCGGCTTTCGGAAATCGTCGGACATGGCTCAAAGTTGAAGGCACCACGTGCTACTGTAGTCAGGGACATCGTTTTCTGTTTCTGGGGATCGGCTCGGCGTACTGTTTCACAGCGTCCACATTCTTGTGCCAGCTATGTTGCCCAACCAGCTCGAATTGGAACCCCAGCATTCGGCAGCCTGGTGTCGCCTTGCGTGCAATATGGCCGGTATTCAGCAGAGCACGCAATTCTCAGTATACCCCAGTTTATTTACACTTATTGGAATATTGCTTCATCAAATTTCAGCACCGGCTTTATGCTGGTGATTCATCATATTTTATCAATTATGACTGGACACCTCTCTTTCTTCTTTATTGATGTGCGAATTCGGTACAAAGCTTTTGGATCAGCCTGATGGAATTCAATGATATCCTCTCCCTCATCAATATATTGCATCCAGATTGATCAGTGTAGTTATCCACCTAAAGGAATAACACCAAGACCAACATTGCCACACCTCATTTGAAAATTTTCGCCAACTGCCTGCACCATGTTCCACGTGTGAATTTGGCGAGCTGGTTTACGATAAGCCGGTCGCTAAGCCAAGTAATCGATTGCGACTGTTGCTGTGCTGGGACGAACATTGACGAAGATAACGTCAGCCACAAGTCGCCGGCAGATACCGAAGGTCAGCAGTTGTGAGTGGGATGGCGTCGGCCGCTGCACCTCGGACGGTGAGCGGCTGAGACAGCAGTCGCGTCACCACCACCGCCCCATCGCCACACCACTCACCATGGCTAGAACACGTCGCTCGCCACTATGTCGACACACGGTCGTGCTGATACAATCGCCATGACGACTGCACCACCACGGAGAGCTCTCCACGCGCAGACTCAGTCGCGGCTCGCGTCGCATTCCAGTGAAGGATACGTACACGCTTCTAGCTCTGTTGGCCTGCACGCAGAACGGCGAAACCTTAAGCGCATGAATAGAGGAGCCCTGTTCCATTTGATGGCAAGACTATGTGCTAATCTGACATGGGACTACATCAGAAACCAGACTGCGATGCTACGCGATTGTTAATGGTGATGTTCATACACAGTTGGTCGTCGCAAGAGGATGAGCAGTACGAGTTTGGACTGACTGTTGCGGCGCACTCCCTCACGACAATTGGTGCTGTTCAGCGTTGCAAGCCGATCAATACAACTGCATCCTGTGTGCTCATAGATCGCGCGATAACATCGAACATGACGACGGAAACTGACAGACGCCTCCACAAGGTTGGAAATGTAGGCCGTTCCTGATATTTTTACATCCAGATCATTATTCTATCCAGCTAATTATCCTCTCATCTTTCTTGGACATTGAGTGGTGTTTCTAATAATGGACTATGGTAATGGTAATGAAACTATACACTATGGTGATAAAAATTCATTAGAATATGCAATTTGAGATTCTGATGTCGCAGGCTTGTTTGTTTATTGGGTGGTTCACGACACACTTTATGCACATTCACGGCTAATGGCGCCGCCCACACTGTTTCGCCGGTGGGCCGCGGGATTGGGAAATGTCCTGAGTGGCGCTGGAGTCGAACCCGGGACCTTTGGTACCCATAGCCCGACACCTTAACCACTCGGCCATCCCCGCCCCACAGGCTTGAAAAAAAATACATTCTCTCCGTATTCGAATAGCCATATATGTGCTCCTCAGGTTCAAGAATACAAAGGCAAATGTCACTCCTAGGCTTCGATGGCATCAGTCGCCGCTGCCACAGATAGCCAAGGTCACGCTTCGCGGTACTCCGCTGGCGCCGCTGGCTGTGGAGATCGCATCTTCTCCACGGGAGTGAAGTCTGGGTCGACGCCGTTCAGACAACTGGGACAGCTACAAGATCATAGAGGATTATTTCTAGCACGGCACACCAGCCTGCTGGTGAAAACAAACGTCCTCCGACGAGTTTGAGTCGCCGTAATTTAACGACGCATGGCTAGAAGTCAATCTGCCGGCACCCTGGGGTAGCGGAGCGGCCAACATTCTGGCCCAGCTAATCGGTCCTTCGAGTGTAGCGAAACAGAACTTTCAGCTAAGTTCTGGCTTCAAATGCAAATACTGGATTGGAATTCGAGGACGTTGAAGCGGCAACATTGGAGGAGCGTGCAAAATGTCTACGCTAGGGCACATAAAGGGATGCCAAACTTGATATCGCTGATCGATAGGAATATCCCTTTACGGAATATCGCTGATCGATGCAAATACTGAAAGCAACAGGAAGAACAAGATAATGTATGATCCTAATCTTGTGCTGGATCGGAAATTAGGTGATCTCGGTTTGGGAAATAATTGCGCATGACACCGAAGGCTGTGTTCAATTAATTTTTCAATCTCGAACGCGTAGTGTCCTCCAAGGATCGTTTATAATTAAGTACGCTGCGAAGTCAATCTTAGTCTAAATTTGTGCAAAAACATTGTCTGCTTGACTTTGGCGCTAATTGGAGCCATATTTTTTTTTAGCAACCCATGGATTTAGTGTGAAATTTGTTTCTTAAAAGGGCAGTGCCGCACTGTTAAGAACACCCACGTTGTGTTGTCTTTTTTTTTGCTGGGAGGACGGTAGATGGACCTGGCATCGCCTCTGCTATTGGATGTTGAAATTGGATGCCAACCAGGGAGATTATCTCCGCCAGCGCCATGGCCTGACGCCGTCGCTCTGGTTCCTCACCTCCAGCCTCGGCGCTTGACTGTTATGGCCTTCGTTGTATTCGTGGTGAAAATGAAACAGAATCGCATGTCCACCGCTGTTCTGCAACAGCGACCATTTCAGACATCAGCAGATCCTGCCATGGCTGTCATAATTTGCAGCTCTGAACTCATCGGTGTCTACCATGACATCGACAGTTTGTTGTTGTTGTTGTTGCTGTCCTTCCGGTCTTGGACTGTGTCCATATCGGGGGTGTTAGAGACGCTCCAGTCGCCACAGGAGCGATATCACCGCGTCTGCGTCGACGAAGGCTTCCGCCAGAGACGGGCCGTGACAGCCGAAGACGCCGTGTCGGAGTTGTACCGTGAATGGGCATTTTTCCATCATGT